>JASAOG010000191.1:0-1412562 GCA_030265305.1 Biomphalaria pfeifferi
ACCGCCTTTACTTTCCTCAACTAATGTCAGGCACCCATTAGAGCTGGGTGGCTCAGAGGCGCCCATTAGAGCTGGGGTGGGCTCAGGGGCGCCCCGAAGATCACGAAATTAAAAATCCAAGTTTTCATCAGAAATTCGAACCCCAGACCCCCGGTTCGGAAGCCAAGCGCTTTACAAGATGGGAAGGCGCAAAAATAATTTCTGTGGTCCCTAACGCCCTGTCCTGTATTTTCTGATTTTGAATTGATACTCTCTCTCTCTCTTTCTCTTTTTTCTCTCTCTCGCTCTCTCAAATGAAATAACTATTCGTATTTTCTGATGTATTGTTTATCCCAGTACAGACACTGATCAAATGATAGCAGTTACGTTAGTGTGTAGTGCAACGCCTGATAATGTTAAAGAAAAAAATTGTTTTCCAGCAGACGTTAATAAATCAAAAATCCGATTTATTTATGGAGATGTCGAGCCTAAGGCGAGGTGATAAAAATTTGGACACCTGAATTTCTTTTTAAATACTTTAAACTGAGAGTTGCTTCCACTTTGTGTTTTTTTTTTCTTTTCCTGTGACGAAGAGCTTTAGTTTGTCGGTTATGGTCAAGCGATGCTATCCTCTGCCTTAAAAGGTGTTGAAGCTTCATTCGGTTATTTCGTCTAGAATGAACTTGGCATTAAAAAAAAAAATTGGGACAGTGGCGGATCAGCTTGGTCGTTGATGGATTACAGTATTTTACACTGGAACAGTGGCGGATTAACTTGGTCGTTGATGGGGTAGCAGTATCTTGTCACTGGGCGGTACTGCTTGCAGAACCTAAACATATCATAAGACATTTTGTATGTTGACATTCTTAAGGGGAGACTACAATGAAATTTGTTTCTCTCGATCCTGGCAGTTCCGGAAAATTGAGAACATGTTGTATAACAGTATTATTAATTGAACATTAAGTCTAGAGTTGGAACTTTTGGCCCTCAATCGTTATTACTACCATTAAGATAAGGAGGCGCGGTGGCTGAGCGGTAAAGCGCTTGACTTCCGAACCAGTGTCCGGGGTCGAATCCCGGTGAAGACTGGGATTTTAATTTCGGGATCATCGGACGCCTCTGAGTCCACCCAGCTCTAATGGGTACCTGAGGTTAGTTAGGGAAAGTAAAGACGGTTGGTTGTTGTGTTGGCCACGTGACGCCTTCGTTAACCGTAGGCCCACAGAATCAGATGGCCTTTACATCATCTGGACTATAGACCACAAGGTCTGAAAGGGGAACTTTACTTTTTCTATTACCACTAAGATATGGTCGATGGGACGTCGATAGAACTGTATCGTCATCTAGGTTTATAAAGACCAGCAAAGAAACAGTCCTTAAGAATCGGAAGAGGAAAATCTCATGAAAGATAAATATCATCACAGTCTCAGTCTTGTACTATAAATAAAAGCTCCACATCTGATAGGAAATATCCAAAAGACGTTATCGGTAATTCCATTTTAAAAAACGTTATTAAATCAACAAACAAGCATGAAACCGCATTACTCGAGATAACGCGAGAGTTCAGCGCACTCGTAGACCTGGCCTCGAGTATTGCAAGTATCGAAGATTACCCTGTGAATACCATCTGTGTTTCATCCATCGATGTTCCAACCGAGTGATGACTTCTTACAGGGGGACTTCACTCTCGCGGTTTTAATTGCAAAATATGATTTGTTTCGTGGAAAAAAAAAAGGGGGGAGGGGGCTGCTAAAGACGACTACGATGCTGTAGATGTGCGTGCTTAAGTTAGAGGGGGGGGAGGTAAGTGTTGTTTGATGGCGTGGAAGTAGTTGTAAAATGAAATGATAAAGCCCCCTGGAGTTAGAGGAGTTGACAGCTGGAATATATCCACGGGCGTAACACCCCTCGATGAGGCTGTCATTGCATAATGCCTGTAGTAACCTCGGCGCCTCGGTGCACATGCAATCTACTTACGCTTTCAATTGCGATACTGTTTTATAACGATAATCTCATGTTTGTTTAAAAAAAAGGGGAACACAGGCTCCGTTTATGCATGGTATCAGAAACCAATTTTAAAACCACTTTCATATCATTGACAACTTTAGAAACAAATTTTTAAAACGCAGCAATATCGACCTTATGCTGTTGAAGCTTGCGCCGTGCGGCCAAATTGCCAGTGTGATGCTGTTTTCGAATTCCACTGTTTATGATACAGGCTTTTGTCTGCACGAGATGCGGAAAAATATGCAGGTCGCAACTGGGCTTGTGTAGTCATGTAAAAACCTGCACTCGTCCTTAATTTTCGGAATCGAAGACATTGCCATTATTTGTATGTGATACCCAGGATCCTGCTGTTGATTCTATAGAAAATCCTATAGATAGGCATGTATGAGATCTGTACGAATTACGAATACATGTAGATGATTACGCATGTATGTAGATGTATGTATGTAGATCTATATGTTGACCAAATAATTTTCTTTGCACCGTGAATCATCTTATGAGAAGATAAGCTACATATACTAGCTGGATATGACTCGCGGCCTGCAGGCCTTAGTTTGGGTATTACTAATATAGTGGGTTTAATTTAGATCTATGTCAAACATTGTGAATGTCCCCTTGACATTTTTTTTTTTAGATTTTGCCAAGAAAATGAAAGGGGTGTAAAAAAAAAGGGAGGGGGGCTTTACCAGTTCAGCCGACATAATCCAATAAAAAATACCCGATTTGTTCAAAAGTTTCGTTCTTAATAGAGATGCAATTAGGTAGCTTTTTGTCTATGACATGGGCCCCTGCGGTTATAGGAAGGAAATGAAACACATACTACGGTCTCCGCCATGATCTAAGGAATTTTTATACCAAGTTTTATCAAGATTGGACAATCGATTTTGATTTCTATGCGGCACATACATACATACATATACCTTACATTCAATTATATTTATATATGTAATGTATATATAATCTTCTGCAATAGCATGTATGTCTCGCATCTACACAGTCTTCACAAATCTTTCTTGCCCTCAAAACTAGACTCGCGATGTAGCCCGACAAACATTCCTGGAGTTGTTTTTTTTTTTTTAACTAAGTGAGAAACAGCATATGTCACAATAATACAGGAGATACAATTTATAAGCTGTGCGGTGTGTCTGTGGTTTGGGTGGGTAGGTGGAGGGTGAACAAGACCTAGCTTTCACGCCTCGATGTCTGGCAAGGACCAGATACATTTTGGACGTGTACCATAACACACACACGCACGCACACACTAGCATAATGTAAACACACGGACCAGAGCTTATATTGCAAACACAGCAAAATAAACAACATTCGTTGACTTCTGCTACACGGCAATACATTACAGCAAGGGAAGAGAAGACATAGTTCAGCTAGAACTCGACGACTTGCGAAGAAAGAAAAAAAAACTAAAAGCAGAAGTTATGTCGAGCCCAAGGACGAGGGCGTAAAAAGTTCGTCAATCTTTGTGCTGGTATTACGCAAGGACAGCGTCTTAGCTAAGAGATATACATTTTTAAAAAATGTCTTGAAATAATTTACATTCCTTTCTTAACCAAAAAGAAAAAAATGACAATGCCTTGGTATACCCATACGTCTTGCTGATCTTTTACCTTCTGCTGCTTTATAAATTGTAAGTTGGGGGGGGGGGGGGGAGGGTTAAGGTAATAAGTCCTGTTTTGTGTGCGCAGTGGTTTACAGATCAGGCAGCTCTCTGTATATTCTTCTATAAGGATGTATTGTAACCAGTCGGGTCAGTGTCTCCTTCCGGCCTCTGTATAGACTCTTTACCTTCAACTATTCATTAGTCTGTTGGACCGTTGGGGGGCACCACCACAAGATTTGTCGACCGTCTTTCTCCACTTTGTCTTTTGCCTTGGGTAGAAGAACCTCTTTCCATGGCAGGGGCCCGGTCCTTTCTTTTATGTTGTCTTCCTGTGCGCTTCATCTGTCTGCCTCTTCTTCTTTTTTCCTGGTACTGTTCCCTGAAGGAAGGTCTTTGCGAGCTACGAAGACCTTGTAATATGGCCATAGGGCTTAAGTTTGCCTTTTTTTTTACAATAGTTAGCAGGTCATCGTGTAGTGACCCTGTCTGTTCGTTTGTGATGCGGTCTTTAAATGTATAGAGTATACAGCTTTGAAGGACATGGTCGGTATTCTCTGTGACTAAGTAAGAGTTCATTAATCTTGATTAAGTAAAAATAAATTACCATACATTAGCATCCGACTAGAAGTTTATATTGCATTAGACACTAAGGATAGAAAGATATTCTTATTTTTTTTTCCATATGCTAGGACAAATTCGTACACGTGCTTCTTCTTTCCAAGTGCCGTTACAGCGTGTAACGGGTTGCCTTGATCAGCCCCCCCCCCCCCCCCCCAAAAAAAAAAAAAATAACTGAGTTGATGTCTCTAATTAGCATACACGACTAGTAATTTCATTGATAAGTAAGATCGGTGTTTACTTAGCTATATCATAAAATACAGAATTCGCCTTTATATTGAAGCTTGACGACAAGCACTTGTATAGGTATGCAATTCTTTAAATGACGTCTATGTGTTCATTGTCATTTACAGTTCAAACAGTATGAAAGGTAAAACAGAGTATGAAATCTAATCTTAGAAACGGTGAACGACGCTGGTCATTTTGGTTATAACACACTAACGCGCGCGTCTATGGGGTCATCATTTCCCCACCGCTGTTTAGTTGTCAAAATAATTATGCATCGATATTTAGATTTGCAAAAGCTACAAATCATACCTACAATTAAAGTTTGTGTGTGTGAGTGTATGTGTGTGAGGGTAGTACTATAAAAAATGTATACATACTTGACTACCATTATCAATAAATACATTCTAAAACAAAATAAGGACTTTAAAAAAAGTAACGCACATGATTCACTTTGGAAGAGCTTTTGGGAGGAGGGGGAGAGATCTGTAAAAAAAAAAATTACCTGCAGACTCAGGTATTTATCTAGGGGAAGATAAAACCGTGGAAAAAGAGAGACAACCTTAATGGAAGTTTTCTCTGAACATTGTGAAAGAATCCACACAGTGCAAGCAGTTTGAAAAAAAAAAAGAAAAACTCTATAGACGCTTAAGTAAGTAGTGTCATGCTAGTGTAAATACTGAATGTTTTAAAATAACTCCTCGACTAGACCTCGTGTGATGGTTGACACCCCTCGACTAGACCTCGTGTGATGGTGACCCCCTCGACTAGACCTCATGTGATTGTGACCCCTCGACTAGACCTCGTGTGATGGTGACCCCCTCGACGAGACCTCGTGTGATGGTGATCCCCTCGGACTAAACCTCGTGTGATGGTGACCCTTCTCAACGAGACCTCGTCTATTGGTGATCCCTCAACTAGGACTAGCGAAATTGTGGTCCGTCGACTAGCCATTCTGTGATGGTGATTAATCGACTGGAATTGTATGTTTATAATCCCTCGATAAAACCTCCCGTGAAGGTGATTTATCGACTGGTATTGAACGATTATAATCCCTCGATAAAACCCCCTGTAATGGTGATTAATCGACTGGAATTGTATGATTATAATTCCTCGATAAAACTTCCTGTGATCGTGATTAATCGACTGGAATTGTATGATTATAATACCTCGATAAAACCTCCTGTTATGGTGATTAATCGACTGGAATTGTATGATTATAATTCCTCGATAAAACCTCCTGTAATGGTGATTAATCGACTGGAATTGTATGATTATAATTCCTCGATAAAACCTCCTGTGATGGTGATTTAATCGACTGGAATTGTATGATTATAATACCTCGATAAAACCGCCTATGATGGCGATGAATCTACTGGAATTGTATTAATTGTATAAATATAATCCCTCGATGAAACCTCCTGTGATGGTTATTATTATTATTTCTAGCTCCCACTGCCTATGCTTCTGCCGCAGTATAAAAAAAATAGATGTTAAGGATTGCCATTAGATTTAGTTTTAAAAAAAGAATTACAAAAACAAATGTCACAAACAAAAAAGACATTTGTAAAAATATCAAAATACATTTTGGTTTGATGCCAACGTAGGGATAAAAATGCTAGATTTAAAATTACATTTACAGTGCGTTTTTAATGCTAAATATATTCTCACATCTCCAAAAAGTATATATATAAATACGTTTAAAATCCATTTTTCTAATTTCTTATACCTTACAAATTACATTTTAAAAAACCGAGGACTTTCTTACACGCTGGTTTTCAAAACGTTTCAAAGCTTATGCCAGTAAAAAAAAAAGGTCCTACAAAAACAATTTTAAAAGTAAATTTTTTTTTTTATTTCCAATGTTGTTTCCTACAAATGTTACATAAAAGGTAATCCTTGATGTCCTTACCTCCTGCGGCATCCGAGACAACATGGTGACAGGGGACAGTTGAATAATTTATCCAATGCATCCTTAACAGTTTGAGAACCACTGCTTTTTTAGAATGATAATGGATAATGTATCATTTCATTAATAGGCTATGTTTATTTTTAGTCGAAGCAGACAAGCAGATACTGAATGCATCTTGGCCAGCCATCATCTTGGACGGCATATCAAATGATATGTTTTGTTGATATGATATATGTCAGAGTCAAATCTAAACTCGGCATAGACTTTAATTCAAAATTAAACTGTGATGACGATAATACAAAAACATTGGTATATTTTACAGTTTCCGGTCGAGTGGTTGATATATACGATGTGTCTTCTTGTTATGTTTTGTTTTCATGATGCAGTTCTATATATATATATAAATATCAAGGGCGCCCCTCCCCCCGCGAAAAAAAATTGTTTTATGTATTTATGTGTGTGTGTGTACATAATCTTTATTACATTCTGACCCATCATTCTTTCGGAAGACGTTTATTGTGCCCTAGAATAGGTTCTTCCTGGAGTTAGTGGAAAAATTGTTGACTCCCCGCCACTGACAGCAGGGGCTTGGGGGAGCGCTAGGAGCTCCCCCAACGCCAAGCACTATTTCTGGTATTGATAGCCAACAAAATGCATATTCTGGGGTATCTACAGTGCATTTTCCTGCTATTAAAAAGTTTCAAAGACCGTCTGTGCTATTCTTACTGACTTAGACCCTCCCGCGCCGTTCGGCACATTAGCCGCCAAGCTGTTTCCACAAAAATCTGTCACTGGTAATGTCTGAAGCCTCTTCCCACCAGCTATGAGGACCTCCATGAATGTGTGGCGCAAGTTGTACAAGGATGTCATCGCAACTTATTATGTGTAATTCATTTTGTCGCAGAACATGTCCCGCAAACCTCATGCGACGCTTTGTCACAATCTTACTAAGGGGTCGACTTCCAGTTCGGCATAGGATTTCCTTAATTTAGACCCGATCTCTATAACTGACTCCTAAAATCTGTCTTAGCCATCTTTGTTGAGCCACATTAAGGGTTTTTCAATTTCGGCAGATGACTATTCACTGCACTTTATCAATGGAGCCCAGCCACTGGTAGAAATGTGTAACCTCTCTTGAATACGCTATAGGAATTAGGTGACTGTAGTTTGCTTTAGATTTTATATCGAAAAGGGAAGATATATCGTCAAAATCATCTGTTGGAGGTTTTAAACTAAAAAATCTCTGGAGTTTAGCTACGGTCATAGAATTTGGTAACTGTAGTTTGCTTTAGAATAATATTGAAGATAAAGATTTCCCACCTCAAAACGCTCTTTAGGGGGATTTTAAACCTAAAACCTTATGGAGTAGAGGGGTTTAAACTCTAATTGGCTTGGCTACACTCAAATAAATTTAGTGTGTAATTTTTTTTTTTTATATTGAGGTATTTTTTAGCATCAAACCCCTCTGAAAGTTTTTTTTTTTACTCAAAAGCTCTTTTAGCAACACTCATAGCATTTTGAGTGCGCAATTCGTTGTTTTTTTTTGTTTTGTTTTTTTACATTGAAGAGTTATTTTTAGTTTCAAACCCCGCTGAAGGGGGGTTTAAACTCAAAACTGAGTCAAAACCCATTTAACTATGCTCATATCATTTTGAGTGCGTAATTTGTTTTTTTTTTTATATAGAGGTATTTTTAAGCTTGAAACCCCACTGAAGAGAGGGGGGGGGGGAACTAAAAACCCCTTTGGCTGCGCTCGTAGAATTCTCTTCTGTGTAATTCACTTTTTTTATATTGAAAAGGGGATTTATCGTAAATTTTGGAGGGGGGTTTAAAATCAAAATCTTCCTTAACTGTGCTCATGGAATTTGGAGATTGTCGTTTGCATTTTATGGGGGGGGGGGGGGGGGGGTTATAGTAGAAGGGGATAAACCCCTAGTAGGGGGTTTTAAACTTAAAACCCCGTGGTAGGGGCTTTAAAACTCAAAAACCCTCACGGCTGTGCTGGTGCAAGTGATGGTTTAGTATTAAAATCTCACCTAAAATAAACAAAATGAAAGAAAAAATCAGTCACTAAAATTGAACCCCCAAACCCCCCCTGGCTACGCCCATGATATATATACTGAAAGCTGAGGGAGTGGTGCTACATTACATTGACCAATTAGTTAAAATGTAAGGCAGAATAGTGTCAGCGATAACGTATACTTCAGTTATCTATTACAATTTAATTGCCTAATAAAATGCCCAGGTGAATAATTTAAGTTAAACTGAGTTTCCATTTGTCCAGATTAATAAAATAATTTTATTTTAAAATAAAACCAGGAATCGAATACATTCTTGATCTTAATTAATCCTAAACTGTACACCTCTTCGTCCTATTTATTTTTTCTATTTAGCTGGTAATCACTAAGTGACTGGGACCATACACTTTACATATGCCCTCTTCACGTACTCGGTGTGCCACCAGCTTACCGAAATTTCAAGAATCAAGAAGATCATCAAAATGTGACGCTTAAAGACAAAAAATTCCATTTCAAACATCTTCTAGGGGACTCCACCCCTGACCGAAGACTGTCAATGCCCACTCCCCATGTCACTTGACATGACCTGAGAAACAAACTCGCAAACACGCACTAAGTCCAAGTAGAACCGAGGCGATGCATTAACTCTTTCCCGCTCCCCGTACAAAAACAACAAAAACACTTCAACTATTACTGTAAGACACTACAAACATGAAAGGGTTAACACAAGTGGCCACTTGACTGAAAATAGACACTTGCACTTACTGTTCACGTGGAGCTTTATTGCCCTTTATTAATTAAAGTTGTTTTTTTCTTCTTCCTCGTCATCCTTAGTTTCATTCAGCCTTTTTTTTTTCCTAATAACTATTTTATTAACTACAATACGCTTACATCGAGTATTAAAATTTTTGCGTGTAACATTTAGTGCTTATGTGGATGATAGCTTACATGAAATGTGAGCTCAATAATTGAGTCCTGTAACCTAAATATAACGCATGATACAAAAGAAGTGCTCCTCGAAAGAGCTCGTCTAATTATTAACTCTTAATTATCGTTCCCTTAGACGAGAAGACAGCAATAGTATCGTCTATTTCAGTGTTTCACAAACTTTTGGCCTATGTGTACCCCTTTTATAATTTTTGTAATATAGTACCTCTCGCCCCTCCCCCCCACCACCACACTTTAATTTATTAACAGAACATATTAAATGAGTATTTTAAAAAAATCAGCGAAGTCATTGACGTACAACGCGTACCCCCCTCCAAAGTGTTCCCGTACCCTGGGGTTACGCGTACCCCACTTTTGGAAACACTGGTCTATTTAAACGTTTGCAATCCCATTCTGTATTTCAAAGCAAATTATTCACATTTTCAAAAGCTATTTTTGGTCCTACAAATTAGAAAATAAAAACTGGCATTCCTAAAAATACAAGCATGCGCCGGTTGAAACACGTAAAAATGCGAATTCATTCTCTATATTTACAAATGTAAATAGTCTTCCTTTATTTGATTTAAGCGCCCACTGTTTCTGACTTTCACATAGAACAGATGTTCCAATTTTTGTCATGGTTGCAGGACATTCGTCAGATAGTAAATTTGATGATAGTAATAGAGTCCAAGAATATTTCTTATTTCATCTTATACTATTGTATCGATAATTGGTGACTATCGTTTCCTTTTTTGTTCGAGAGTATTTGAGGAAGCATGGGAGCTCTCTGCAATAAGTTTGAAACCCTGGCCTACAGACTTCGCAATGGAATGTTAATTCCATAACTGTCGTTCCCAGACTGTGTGGAGTGTTGACCCTTATTGTCTAGTTCGGCACTCGACTTGCGCTCGGTCGGATGAACGACTGAGAAGCGGTAATTGCATGGGCGTGATGTTGCAATGATTGTTTTACATGTTTCGGGGGTTCCTTCAGAATGGACAATTATTACATCCCAACCCAAATATCCAGCAGATCAGGGGGTAGAGGGGTTGGAACCTTGGACAATCGAGACGATAGTCCAGAGCGCATACCACATGACCAGGTGTAATTGTGAATTTGACGTCATGATTGAGAAGGAATGATTACGACATGATTATAACGGTATGATTGTAACACCCCAATAGAAAGAAAGCTATATGGAGAGCGACCTGATTTGGAAACTACTGCACAGTTCATCTCATATATTGGTCTAGTCATCTGAACGCTCCAACATAAAAATGAGAACGACGAAGAAGAAGAAGAAGTAATGGTGATTGTGATGGCATGATTGTAACGGTGTGATTGGGGTAATGTAATTATGATGACTTTAGGATTGAGATGGCATAATCGTGATGACATGATTGTGATGGGATGATCGAGGGCTAAAAATCAGTCATCGGTGTCTGGAATCCACTACAATTAATACCCGTGAATGCCGAATTCTGCGGATATGACTAGAGATACTTTATTAACTAAGCAGTATGTCCCTTCCCCCCCCCCCCCCCCCCCCCGTGAGAGAAATATGTCAGTGAAAGTTTGTTTTTGTTTAACAATTTCGAAATTTAATTAAGTTCATCTAAATGACGTTATAAAAACAACAAAACTCTAGAATATGCAAACTGAGCAAAACCATAATTACATTAATTAAAGTATAGTTTAAAAATAACCTTGTCATGACGTAAGCGGTAGCAATGTACAAATCATACAGATGATACGATAGTGAAATGCCACCTAATACAGATGCTGTCCCGCTAACCGTAACATATCAATATTCATTTATCAATGCGTCAAATGACAAATTATGTTCAGAAATTTCTTTTGGTGAGGTCGAATTAGAAAATACATTACATCACTGCTAATAGAACAGGGGTTCTTAACCTGTGAGTCGCGACACCTTAAGGGGTGGATTGACGATTTGTCAGGGGTCATCTAAGAGGCTAAGACCATAGAAAATATGGATTGTATTTTGTGTATTCTTCTATTGCTGTGTATGTATGGGGGTCGCGGCAGAGTGGGGGCTTAAAAGGTTGAGAACCGCTGTAATAGAATAAACTGGACCCCAAGGTTTTAAATAAGCTTGGCTTCGAATGCAGACAAGAGGAAAAAAAAGAGAAGAGGGGGCCATGAAAGGGATACGATATTGCCAATTATAAAGAAAATGATAAATGCTAAGGATTTAACGCCAATTGTAACTGACATGGCCGGACTTGCAGAAACGGCACAATGTAAATGCACCCATGTGTACATTTCGTTTACGGGCTATTAAAATAGTGTCGCTGCTAGTGGAATACACGGACATTAGCATGAGTGTATGGAGCAGACAAGAGAAGATAACCGCGCAGGTAACACATGCAGAGCTCAAGAGTAATGACACATAGTGAGTGACATAGTGCACAGGTGTTCACCGCCGCGCAGACAAGCGGCAATTAAACAAAGACAAGGGAAACCAACAAAGAAACACTGCCTTAAGTTTTGCATAACTCGCAACCGCCTTCATCAGCGGTTCTCAACCTTTTATGTTCGGCGACTCCTTTTAACAATCCCCCACTCTGCCGCGACACTCACATACAGCCCAATAGAAGAATAGACAATAACAATCCATATTTTCGATGGTCTTAGGCGACCCCCTGGCAAATCGTCAATCGACCCCCAAGGTTGAGAACCCCTGGCTTACAATTGAATCTCCACAGCCGTTCCCCCGGGACACCACTCCTCTAATAAGCCAAACAGGCAAGGTCTACATTACAGTTTGCACGAATTAAGTTACTCTATGAAGATTTGAAGGTATCTCGTACCTGTATTAACCATAACATTCACTAAGCCATAAAGTTTTTTTTTTTGCTTCCTCCGGTAATTCTTATCCTTTTTCTCTCCCCCCCTCCCCCCCCCCCCCACTTCTCAACTTAAGCCTACCTGCAGCAGTTACCTGGAGCTCGCCAATGGCTCCACCGCTACGCCTGCTCATTAAAATCTTCCCCCCAACACGTGTTGTCTTGGAGCAGACGGTGAATAACAAAAGCCACCTTCTCCCCAACCCCCAACTCCCAGAATGCCCCTCAAGTATAAGACCGGGCCAGCAACACTTTGAGTGGCGGAGGGATACATTATTACAGCGCAGTAATATCATTTATGGCGCAGAACTACATTGTCAAACAAAAATTTCCATGCCAGTAACCTCAATAAAAAAAATAAAAAATAATAAAACTACGCAGTAGAAAAGGTTAAAAAATTTTTTTTTCGTTTTTGTCATCGAAAGTATGACACATACAGCGAGACTGAGGTCGAGTTATTTGACAAACAAACAAAAATTTCAAGACATATCATCTACATCAGATAAACCATATAACGAAGTCTCACTTAAATTCGGTTGTGTTTTCTGCTGACCTTGCACACCTTGGGGCAGATGATGTGAAGGTCATCTATTTTGTAACAAGACTAATTGAGCTTCTGTCTTAAGTATCGTTTTTTTTTCTTCTAATAATTCTGAAATTTATTATTAGGAAACATCCTCACCTTTTATGTGTACTTTGTACTCCAATGTATTATGGTCTTTTCAACCATGCTTATAGCTTCTACAGCCGACAGTAGACGAGGGTGTCATATGGCCAGCACAACGACTAACCGCCTTTATTACCTTTGATGTCACGTGGTACATCGTGGCTAGGTCTATATACTGTCTGTCTGGCCGTGTGGTATTCGCTTAGGACTGTCGTCTCGATGGTCCCGGGTTCAAACCCTGCCCGCCAGTCTTTCCACTGTTGTTTTGCGGGAGGTTAGGGCTAGAATGTAACGATCATCAATTAGGAACCTTCGACACACGCACACAGAGAAACAAAACACAACCACCAAATGGAATAAATGTGAGAGCTTATTTCAGTGAGAATGGAACGGAGAAAACGAGAGAGTATTGAGCCCATGGAATTGATAAGTACAATTGATCACAATCATACCGTACTTTCTATGGAGTCTGAGTTTTGTATCGAACAAAGCAAAGACACTGTACTTGACAGATGTGGTGGTATAAGTCGAATTAGTCCCCTTCATACTCTGTGAAGAGAACTTGGTCGTCGCTTAAAAGTTTTAAAACCAACAATCAATAGCTATGAAACCTAAGCACTTCCCTGGCAAAGTGGTTAGTGTGTTGGCTTAAGCCCTCGAGTTCGAATTCAAGCTGAACAGCATTTTAAAATTATAAACATTTAAAGGCGGTAACATCCTTCACACAGATCCTCCCCTCCCACCCCCTTTCCCAACAGGTCCAGACAAGTTATAGGATCATAGGACATTGAGAAAGCTAAAAGCATGAAAACGATTGGTAAAAATATTTCTGATCGCACAGATTTATTACTTTAGTCTAAATCTATTACGAATGTAATTACATGACTGATCCAAACTATTGGATACAATTACACTTAATATAAGCGCTTGCCTGCCAAACCGGGGTCCGGGGTTCGAATCTGGATGTAGACTGGGATTTTTAATTTCAGGATCTTCGGTCGCCTTTGAGTCTACCCAGCTCTAATGGGTACCTGACGTTAGTTGGGGAAAAGTAAAGGCGGTTGGTCATTGTGCTGGCCACATGACACCCTTGTTAACTGTAGGCCACAGAATCAGATGACCTTTACATTATCTGCCCTACAGACCATAAGTCTGAAAGGGGAACTTTACTTTTTTTTTTACTTTTGTAAAGTAATTTTTATTTTCATTTCTCACGTGCTGACTCTTGGATTTCAGAATTCCTACTCTAGCAGTGTAGTATATACATAGCCGAATCTTATATTTACGAAATATGCAAACCAAATGACATACAATGAACTTTTTTTTTAAAGGTCTAAAATGGATGGCCGCCTGGTCGAATGTGCTTCGGACTTTCGTTAAGATGGCGCCTTGCTCGCTGACATCGTCTGCCGTTGTGCTGGAGGTTTTTGCTAGGATGTAAATATTTTTGTATTTCTCATTGCACGACAGAAACGCAAAGAAAATACTCCAACAAGCCTTTAGTCTTCTAGAGTTAGAGATAGTTACGTCTAAAAGTAACAAGCAGTTGTTAGCATCTGATTCCTAAAGAACAAGCCAATTGTTATGGAGTGTGTGTGTTTCTATGGCGACGGTGGTAATGCACAAATTGTAAGACTAATTTCCTAATGGATAAAATAAAGATTATTATTATTATTAAGTTATATTAAGTATTGTTCACAAGGAAGTTATTCAAGTTTTTCAAGTTTATTAGTTAAGATATATTACGCCTACAACGGTTTAGTTGTCAACCAGCAGTTTGCTGCTACAAGTCAACGACCGGTCGAATTTAAACATGACCCTAACTTCAATCTAATTGTCTATAGATCTAGATCTATATTACCTTCGATGTATTGGATACCTAGAGGCGTCAAGTTCTAGAATCCCTGACAACAATTAGGATAATGCCCATGATGTATTGAAGGTAATTATTGTAATTATTCATATCTCATATTTTAACACGGTTGAACGGTGGTAATGTTTAATGAAGTGAATCCGAGCTTGCTTAATCCGCCCTTCTCTTCATAAAGACACACACACACACCCTTTCCAATTTGTCCCAAAAATCTGTATCTGTGAAGCTACTCTCTACCCCCCTACCCTCAAACACCTTCCTTCATTTTTTTTAAATAGCACTTGTGAATACGAGTCTAAACTTTGCAATCATAGCTAGCAGACGTTGAAAACCGAGCCGTGGGTCGAGAATGAAATAATGATCTAAAAATAAACGACCGTCACATAAAAAAAAAAACGGGGAACCTTTTTTTAAAAATATATTTAAACTCATAGACCCACAGTCTAGTCTAGATTTAGATCTAGATTTGGACCTAATCTTAATTTTTTGGTTAGCATTCTATTATTTGTAGCTCTTTCCCATCTTATGCTGGATAGTTTCTAGATCTATAAATGTTTTGAATTTAGATATAGAATAGAATTTATGAGACGTCAGAATGAATATAGATCTGAATTGTAAGTCAACATCATACTGGAGTGTAGATCTAGATCTTAAAGCTACATCAGACAGGAGTCAATATGTAGATCTAGATTTAGACTCTCTAGACCAGGTGTAGATCTAACTAGATCTAGACCTAGATCTGGATAGTTCTTATTTTATAAAATCAATATAGTCCGAAGTCTATATCTTAGATCTAGAAATTCTAGATCTACATTATTCTAGTTCTAGATCATACAGATATACAGATTTAGATCTACGACAGAGGGCAAGGTCTACATCTAGATGAAAACTTAGAAGTTAGATGTAGATCTAGTCTATATCTTATTTAATGAGCCGGTTGAGAGAAAAAGAGAGAGAATAGAATCTAGATCTAGACTAGATTTTTATAGATTATGGAGTTAAGATTTAGACTAGAATCTAGAATCTACATTCCAGATCTAGATAACTAGATCTAGACCTAGTCTAGATCGGCTAGATTGGCGCTTGATCTAGACTCTAGTCTAGATCTAGATTAATAGATTCGTTCTAAGCTCAGTATTTTTTTCCTGCTCAGTAAATACAACATCTTTAGACTCTTTCAATACTTTCATCGATAATAACTTAGGCCTATGAATTATGAATTAAAACTTCATTAACCCCCCCCCCCCCCCAAAACCCAAAGCCGGCTATTTTGACTCTAATAACAAAGAGCTAGATCAAGTAGATCTACATCTTAGACACCTAAACTAGATTCTATATCTAGATCTAGATCTAAGTTTAAGAAACTTGGATCAGATCTAGATCTAATCTAGATTCTATTTTTATCTAAGTTAGATCTTCTGGGTTAAGATCATGACTAGACTAGGTCTAGATTTTAGAAACTAAGAAACTAGTCTGTCTAATTTGTGAGTAAAAAAAATAACTTACCTGACTATCATGGTGAACTGTTAAATCTCACCCACCGTGACAATGTAATCCAAAAGTTTAAAAAGAAATCCAGGGAAGTGGCTTTTCATAAATTTAACGTTGTGTTTTATTCTAGATCTAAACTTTGGTTCATAAAACACAAGTAACAATTTATCAGTCAAGCTGCCTAACTTGAGGCCATGGCTTGATGAACGAGAGAAAGGATCTTTCTTTTTTTTTTCCCCCTCCTCTCTCTTCTCTCTCTCTCGCTCCTTCGCTCGAAGGATACCGAAGCTAGGCGAAGCGGCCACAGCAGACGACTTTGTAAACCGGTACAGCCCTCGTCATAACAGAAAGCGGGTGCCTTACTAGCCGACTTGCCCTCTCCCCGTTAGGAACGGATTTCGAGTGTCCCTCAGTTTATGGGCAAGACGACCAGTTCAAAATGTGCCGACGTCTGGGGGTGTCAGGTTAAAAAAAAAATATATGGGCCAAAGTAAAAAAAAAGTTTCACAACAAAATAGGAAGTTGGAGGAGGAAATGAAAAAAAAAAAGATTACTAGAGCAGATAGACCAGACACTCTGATGGGACTATATAGGAGAGAGAGGGGGGGGGGGTTAGGGCAGGGTCGTATCCATGAATACATAAAGAGCTATTATAGATATACATCTTTATGTTTGACTATATGCCTAGAATAGACATTTAATAGCGCAGTGACATTTATAACAAACGAATATTCACACTTGATTAGAGTAACACCTTTAGTAAAATCACTAAATTTAGAAAGCCTTCAGGATAGAGGGCCCTATACACAGTAATGTAACAATTATACATAAAACATTGAACCATAATGTTCGGGTGCAGAAACAGGGCATTTTAGAATACTCAGAAGGACAGCAAGATAAAGGCACATTCCTCGTCCCATATGCTAGGACAAATTTGTACAGATGCTCCTTCTTCCCTAGTGCTATTAGAGAATGGAATGGGTTGCCTGAGTCACCCAGGAAAACCAACGACTTGGCAGAATTTAATTCATTGGCTAACATGCATGACTAGATTGACCTAGGGATACGCCTAGGACGTAATCGTCTTTGTTTTTTTGACGTAACGTCTGTATTATATAAGATAAGATTATTTGTCAGGAACGGCTGCAATTTATTAGATAAAATTTTAAAGTAAACCACATATCACAAATATAGTGAATCCTGCATAATGGGAAAAAAAAAAGATTTTGAGAACCACGCCTAGCGTTCATCTAATAATTGCTAAAGAAAATTGAAAAGGAAAGATGTGCATATAGATCTAGAAATCTTATCTCCTTATCTTATAAAATACAGACGTTACTTCAAAAAAAAAAAAGAAGGATTAACAATCCCTTTCATTTTTTTAAATAGAACATGAAATGTTTCTTTTCGTTCGTATGGCGACATTTAAAACATTTATTTCCCCCTTGTGGTAGTAAAGTTCCCCTTTCAGACCCTGCAATATATAGGGCAGATTATGTTATGGTCATCTGTTTCTTTGGCCAATGATTCACCTTTTCTTTCTCCAATTAAAGTCAGGAACTCATTAGAGTTGGGTTAACTCAGTGGGCACCCTGAAAATCCCGAATTGCGAAATAAAAGTCTTCACCAGGATTCGAACCCACTACCCCAGGTTCGGAAGACAAGCCTTTTCGGGATCTTTGGGCGCCTCTGAGTCCACCCAGCGAAAAGGATTTAATTGGGAGTACAGATCAAAGCTGGCTGATCAATAGACTTGAGATGAGTTTTAAAAAAGCGCAAAGTCACTGACCTAGAGGCTAGTCTCTTGTATGACGAGAGAAGAAAAAGTCCAATCTTCAAAGTACAATATTATTATAGTCCTTGATAACTTTAAGAAAAGAAAAAAGAATGATGAATTAATTTTTGAGAAGCGATCCGTTCTTCTGTGTCCTTGCTGGCCACTGAAATCTACACTGAAATCTTAGTGCCGAGAAAATAGCCATCAATTTTTTTTTTCGGCTTAGACTGTCAGATAGGAATCACAACAGTGGAGCAGGGATTTTGACTTTTGTGAAAGAGATCTTATCTCGTGTGATCTTATGTGTACTTTAGTGTGAACTTTATCTTATATCATATGGTCTTAATTGTAATTTAGTGTGATCTTATCTTTGTGATCTCATGTGTAATTTAGTGTGATCTTATCGCTGTGATCTCATGTGTAATTTAGTGTGATCTTATCGCTGTGATCTCATGTGTAATTTAGGGTGATCTTATCGCTGTGATCTCATGTGTAATTTAGTGTGATCTTATCTCTGTGATCTCGTGTAATTTAGTGTGATCTTATCTCTGTGATCTTATGTGTAATTTAATGTGATCTTATGTGTTATTTAATGTGATCTTATGTGTAATTTAATGTGTTCTTATATGTAATTTAATGTGATCTTATGTGTAATTTAATGTGATCTTATGTGTAGTTTAGTGTGATCTTATCTCTGTGATCTTATGTGTAATTTAATGTGATCTTATGTGTTATTTAATGTGATCTTATGTGTAATTTAATGTGTTCTTATATGTAATTTAATGTGATCTTAAGTGTAATTTAATGTGATCTTATGTGTAATTTAGTGTGATCTTAACTCTGTGATCTTATGTGTAATTTAATGTGATATTGTGTTCTGCGGTGGGTGTGGCAAAGAATGTAGGTGGCAGCTTGGGATGAGTATACACGAGAAATACTGGATTCCTAAATAATCTTCGGACTCGAAGGCAGGTATTATTATTATTATTATTATGTGTACTTAAGTGTGATTTTATCTCGTGTGATCTTATTTATCATTTAGTTTTATCTTATCTCTTGTGAACCTATGCGTAATTTAGTGTAATCTTATCTCTTGTGGTCTTACATTAAGACATCTTGTGAAATCATGAGCAATCTTGCGTGATCCTTCCAGACCTTAAAGACCCACATTTCAAGATGGCCGCAACTCTTTTTCTTCAGGAAAGTCTCTCTTGCTGGTACAACTAAGACAATATTTTTTGGTTGTACTGTACATTTATTTCGCGAAATAAGATCAGTGTGGCACCATTGCTGACACTTTTACAACCTCCAGACTTACCCGTCTCGGTCCACTCTTTAACACTTGAGACTGATGTGTTGGTAGAACGTTATTTTTACAAAGCTTTTATCAAGTCTGTCTATCTGGTAAAAATTGTGTACACGTTATTTCTCCCACACACGTTCTCGAATTAAGCTGAAACTTCGCACAATTATTTATTGACATAGACAAGACATGAATCAATTAAAAAAAATAAATATTAACCAATCAGACAATTAATTGCTGGTAATTTATTGTTTGGTTTGATACCAACAAGGGAAATTAATCCTTCAGTAATTACAGATAAGGTTAAATTTGTTGGCTTAGTCCCCTTGAATAATTGTTAGCGCTATTTCTCCCCCACGCATTCTTCGATCTACTAGATACTTTAACTCTTTCTCTACTAACTTCTTATCTTATCTTATATCTTATATAATACAGACGTTACTTCAAAAAAGAAGATGATTACGTCCTACGCGTCATGCATTTAGTCATGCATATTAACCAATGACTTAAATTCTGCCAAGTCACTGTTTTTTCTGGCTAGCTCAGGCAACCCATTCCATGCTCTAATAGCACTAGGGAAGAAGGAGTATTTGTACAAATTTGTCCTAGCATAGGGGACAAGGAATGTGCCTTTATTTTTGTGTCTTTCAGAGTATTTTATAAAGTTTTGTTTTTGTATTTGAAGATTATGGTTCAGTGTTTTATGTATAATTGCTACTTTAGTCTTCTGTCCTGAAGGCTTTCTAAATTTAGTGATTTTACTAATGGTGTTACTCTAGTCAAATGTGAATATTCGTTCGTTATGAATCTCACTGCTCTATTTTGTGTTTGTTCCAGTTTCTTAATGTTTTCTTGAGTTGAGGGGTCCCAAACGGTGGATGCATATTCTATTATTGGCCTAACCAAGGTTAAATAACATTTTAGTTTTATGTTCTTATTTGATTTATAGAAATTTCTTTTAATAAACCCTAATGCTTTGTTGGATTTTTTTGTAGTTTCATCAATATGTGGATTCCATGACAGTTTTTCATTTATTATAACACCTAGGTATTTTGCGTTTTTAGTCTGTGTTACTGGTTTGCCATGAATAAGATAAGTGGAATTAATTTGTTTTAGTTTTTTGTTACTCTTATCAACTGACATTTTTCTGGGTGGAAAGACATGCTCCAATTTGATTCCCATTTCTGTAATTCATCTAATTCTCTTTGTAAAATATCTGTGTCTTGTGTTGTTTTTATTGTTCTATATATTATGCAATCATCTGCAAATAATCTGACTTTTGTTCCTGAACTAATGCAATTTGGTAAATCATTTATGTAAATTAAAAATAGTAGTGGACCCAAGACTGTTCCTTGAGGTACACCTGAGTTTACTGTTATTGGTGTTGATTTAGAGCCATTTATTGTTACCGTCCTGATGTAAACTGAGGTAACCCACACGGTACACAGTGCCATGATGCATCTTTGTTGCCTAAGGCATAATACACAGGTGTATTCATATGGAGACATGATGCATGGTACCATTCATCGCAGGTGTCACATTGAATGGCTTTCTGTTTCATGGTGCATACTTTTTTGCAGATGTTGCATCTATGACGATAACAACGTTGATTCCACCAGAATGTGGTAAATAATTACGGAGAGAAAGAGTTAAACAACTATTTATTGTACCTAACAAGACAAGAATCAATAAACGAAAATACTCAATTAGTCAATTATTTATTGGTAATGATCTATTTTGTTCAAACAAAATCTAATAAGGAAAATAGCTTGTATATTATTAAAAGTTATAGTGTTAAGAGCGGAGTTGTTTCCCTTTAGATAAGCTTTGTTTATTCCTTTTTTTTTTAAAGGATTTTAAAAATATTTTGCTTGTTTAGATTTTGTCTATTGGGTATTAAATCGGCGCCCTCACGTTGAAAGAAATAATGCCACGCCCCTGTCATTGTGTTGTGTAAGTGTTATTGCACTGATGCAGGTAACATCCCGAGTGACTATCGTTGTTTCTGACTCACCTGTGAGGCCAGAGTGACGTCAGTATACATGGCAGAATAGGTTTGAAATGTTAGAATGGCATTCCATGGAACACATACACACACACACACGATGAGACAATGTCCAGCTCATCTGTGCCAGGTTAGTTAGGTAAGGCCACCTTATCAGAACGCCACAGTCGTCACTCAACCATTGCTATTTGAATTGTTTCTTTTACTGACAGGTTCTTCCAAAGCATTAGATCTCGTTAGTAAGTAGGCCTGTACTGACAGATGCTTCCAAAACAGTTGATCTAGTCAGTAAGTAGGCCTGTACTGACAGGTGCTTCCAAAACAGTAGATCTAGTCAGTAAGTAGGCCTGTACTGACAGGTGCTTCCAAAACAATAGATCTAGTCAGTAAATACGCTTGTACTGACAGGTGCTTCCCAAACAGTAAAACTCGTCAGTAAGTAGGTCTGTACTGACAGGTGCTTCCAAAACAATAGATCTAGTCAGTAAGTAGACCTGTACTGACAGGTGCTTCTAAAACAGTAGACCAAGTCAGTAAGTAGGCCTGTACTGACAGGTGCTTCCAAAACAATAGATCTAGTCAGTAAGTAGGCCTGTACCAACTGGTGCTTCTAAAACAGTAGACCAAGTCAGTAACGGGCCTATTCTAACAGATACTTGCAACGCAATAGTTGTAGAAAAAAAAAAAAGAGAATGTATAACGACAGGTACTCTAACATCAGTAGCTCTAAAAGAGTGTATGAAAGAACAAAAGCGTTTTTGTGTTATTTACACATTATTTTTTTTATTAATCCAATCTGAAAACACTTGTTTCTTTTTTTTCCTGATTTTTCATAAAAGTTTTTCTATAAACTTAATTACTGAAATATATTTTCTTTCATGTATTTTCTCTTTCAAGATATTAATATTTTAATCTTAATATTCAGGGGCCAGATTGTGCAGTCCCAGAAGAAAATGGCTACCACGTGTCAAACAACAAGAATCACAGTCAATGTCATTGTTATTTAAGACAAAAAAATTAATTTGTGTTTTCTTCTCTGCATTTACTTAGGAACGAGTTCACATGTAGATCTACTTGTTCATTTCCCCAAATAGTTTGTGGAACTCCTCCTCTGGCCTCGCGGAACAAAATCTGGGAAACGCTGATCTACATGACAGGAAAATCATAAGTTAAAAGAGTGGGCTACTGGCTATACAGGAATGTGCACAACCATTGAGGACGGGGCGAGGGAGGGGGGGGGTGTAAGCTTATCCTTTTTGTTTATGCTTTGTGGAGTTTGGAAGTTGCTAGAACAACATGTTACATGAAACGCGTTTAGTTTTGTTGTATGCATACATGTTTGAGTTCTTTTCAATTTTACCGTTATGAAATAAGGGAAGAAGAGTAAAACAATATTCTGGTCTTTATCTTTATGCATGTATCATAGTTTTTTGAAATTCTGTTTAATATATTTATTTGAAAATATTCTGATATGCGCAGTTACAATATGTTCACAGTCTCAGTTTTATTATAGAGGTTTTCGCGCAAAATGTTTTAGTCACGTTATGTATGATCAATTTATTATGTCCTTAAAAAGAATGATACATATCTATGTTTTGTGAGTGCTAGTGTGTAAACATTTATCTTATCTTATCTTATATATTACAGACGTTGCTTCAAAAAAGAAGATAATTACGTCCTACGCATTTCATGTGTCAATCTAGTCATGTATGTTAATAAATGACTTTAACTCTTATTTAAATAACACGATTTATTTTGGTAATTAGATTTGGGATTTAACCAAGTTTGTCGTGTAATTATTGCTATATTATTGACATTATAAGGTGTGGGTGTGTGCGTGCGTGCGTGTGTGTGGGGGAGGGGCTCGAACCAGGCACAAAAGAGGCATGTTCTAAGCTCATGCAATACGACCAGACAGCCATTTATAGTTCGCGAAATGCGTGAAATAGTCAAAATTATTAAAACTTTTTTGCGAAAAAAAAAAAAGAAGAAGAAAGGAGGGGATGTACAGTAACACGCATGACAAAAAAAAATCCTTCTAATAATAATATTTGTGTATTATAAATTATCTTCAGAAAGACATGACAGCGACACTGGAACTAACCTTTCAGGAAGTAGCCTGTGCAGACATAACTATAATTAAACCACGCATGCGCCATCTACAGTTTTACGACTTAAGCACCAACATAAAGAAACACATAGCCACAATATGAATAATATTTGACTTACCCTAGTATAATATGGACATTTATTTTCACTTTATTATATATATGAACATCCACTACTGACTGTACTGTGTTATTTGTGCACTGACTGTACTGTGTTACATGTGCACTGACTGTACTGTGTTACATGTGCACTGACTGTACTGTGTTACATGTGCACTGACTGTACTGTGTTACATGTGCACTGACTGTACTGTGTTACATGTGCACTGACTGTACTGTGTTATATGTGCACTGACTGTACAGTGTTACATTTTCACTGGCTGTACTGTGTTACATTTTCACTGGCTGTACTGTGTTACATGTGCACTGACTGTACTGTGTCATATGTGCACTGATAGTACTGTGTTACATGTGCACTGACTGTACTGTGCTATTTGTGCACAACTTCCCCTCTATTAAGTAATAATGTAATATGTTCATTGATCCTACTATATTTGTGCTTCTTCTATTGGAGATTTCCACGATAAACTAAACTTTACTAAACAATGTCAGGGACGCTGAATGGAATTTCGAAATTGCCAATTAAAAAAAAGTTACAAACGGAGGAGATAAAGAAAAAATGGATTCTGCTGTGCGAATCACTGTACCATAATTTTCATGTAATTTTTTTTAAAAAAAAAGCCTTTCAACACGTCCTTTATTTTGTACACCGGATACACCAAAAAATCTGGCTATTTATATTTTTTTTCCACCATGCATGAAAATCTCGGACTCACATACACACGGACTATGTGCACAGTTTCTGTTGTATTACATAGATCTAATATGTGCATACTATTTACTGTACTAATTAATATATGCATAGCCTCAGCTAAATAACACCTTCATGTGGACGCCACATCTGAATAGTCCTTCAAAATTAATAAATAAAGGTTGTTTATGAATCTTTGGATAGATTCACTTGTAGCATGCCGAGACAAGACGAATGAGAAGACTGCATAACTAAAGATATAGAAATTGTTGCCGATTTAGCTTTTTTTTCAATGACCTGCTAATATCGTAAAAAACGTAAGCTAAAAAATGAATGGCCATATTACAAGGATTTCAGGGCTCGCAATCACCTTCCTTCAGGAAATAATACCAGGAAAAAGAAGAAGAGACAGACAGAGAAAGCGATGGGAAGAGAACTTGAAAGAATGGACGGGCCTGCCACTGAAAGAATTTCTATCTAAGGCAAAAGACAGAGAGGAATGGAGAAAGACGGTCGACAAATCCCCATCGGTCCAACAGACTAAGGGATAGGTATAAAGGTAAATTAAGGTATAACTAGTCTAATCTCAAGTGTAACATAGAAAGAGAACCAGCCTCTTGTTTAGGAGGGTCTGTGTGTCTGTGTTTGTGCGTTTCCACGGTAACAGTGGGAAGATGTTAGTGATAGATTGTAAATGATGCAACATAGGTGGCATTGTCGTTATTTGGTCTTAGGGGAAACGACTCCAGAACGTGAGACTGAAAGGTTGTGTTATTGTAGTGAGATTTTGTTAAAAAGATATTACTACTAAAGTCTAGTAAATTTATCTCATTTTATCACAAGTTGATTTTGTCTATGTTATAAATAAAGTTATATTTAGTATTGTTCACAAGGAAGTTATGCAAGTTATTTGAAGTTTTATTAGTTAAGGTATATTACGCCTATAACGGTTTAGTTGTATACCAGCCATTTGTTCCTATAAGGAGAGAACTGTAACAATACCTCTGTAATAAAACATTGACTTACACTTTACCAACTTTAAGAACTTTAGATTGTAGCCTCAAAGAAAGGACACATATTGGAATTTAATGAGAATTCTAAGAGATGAACCAAAGTCGTGCTAAGACACAATGGTGGTAAGACACAGTCGTGCTGAGACACAGTGGTGCTGAGACACAGTGGTGCTAAGACACAATGGTGGTAAGACACAGTCGTGCTGAGACACAATGGTGGTAAGACACAGTCGTGCTGAGACACAATGGTGGTTAGGCGCAATGGCGCTTAGACACAGTTGTGCTAAGACCAAAGGAGGCCAACACTATTTCTTTGAGTGCCATTCCTGATACGTTTCAGGCGTCCTTGAAAAACTGTTTTGTTGAATGTTTGTATGACCGCAAGTGAACAGGCCTGCGAGTCTGTGTCTGCGTGTGTAATTATATGTCACAGATAGGCAGACAGTACAAGTTTTTGACATTACTCACTTGTGACCTCCGCTCTATAATTACGTCCAAGGTCACGTTGGGCGCAGTCTCACGCTTACAACACACATCAGTCACGCACGCGCGCGCACACACACACACACAGTTTCAAGCACCCAGAACACGCAAACACACATACATCTTCAAAATTAAACATCTTTAAGTTGAATACTGTAATATATCTAACCAGGGTCTGTAGAGTTTGTGTTGGTCAGAAGATTGCTTGAGTGTTTCTGTACGCCTTATGAGTTCTTACAGATCAAGTTAAGCTCCCCTTTCAGACCTTGCGATTTGATGTCATCTGTTTCTTTAGCCAATACTTAACGAGGAGGGTGTCACGTAGGCAGCACAACGACCAACCGCCTTTACTTTCCCTAACTAATGTCAGAGGTGCCATAAAGATCCCGAAAGTAAAAATATCCCAATCTTCACCAGGATTCGAACCCGGGACAGCCAAGCGCTTTACCACTCAGCCACCGCGCCTCCTTCATTTACAAATCAAAATAATCAAAACTATGCCTATAATTTCCTATTTGAACCAATAAAACTATAGATGGGAAAAATTACTGTCAAGGTATTAGAATTACAAACAGTTAGACTAAAGTCGACGAAAAGCTATATGCTACTGAAAAAGAAAAATTCTTTGCATTGCAAAATCGGGTTTAATAAAAGGGGCTGGGGGGGGGGGGAGAATAACATAACAAATAAACTCTTACGAAATGACGTTTTAAACCATTATTGTAACAAACAAGAAAGTTAGTTATAAATCTGAAGTAATTAATTTTTATTGAAATCTGAAATTCTATTGTTTTATTGCTGTAGCTCATTAAAGGAAAATATAGCGCCCTTAGATTAGCAACGCCACTCTTCCACGCCAGCTGATGCTGGATGTTAAGACCATAAGGCTTGAGGTCGAGGCCAAAAACAGGAGCGATGCCGTCTGAGGTGTGGGTAATTACAGGTTTGACTACACCACTGGGAGAGGAAAATCTTAACGATGAAACTACAGCGTGAGGTGGGGGGGGGGGCGGGTGGAGGGAGGAGTACGTGAAAGAAGAGGTGGGAGGTAATTATATGACATTTCCTGCGGGTATTTTGAGCACGTAGCAGCAACAAGCCGAATGGAGGGGGTCAGACAGGGGTCACTTTGTCCAGAGTGACCTACAGCTCACTTAGCAGCAACATGAGTACCGCCCACTTGCCTGACATTCTCAGGGAGGAGCAGCGACTCATCCGGGCGCAGCAGGGGCGCCCTATTTTCTCCCTGGCTGTTATCTGCAATTTGCTATCGTTTACGGGGGAAGCCAAACTAAGTATTGTCTTATTCATACTAATTGGGCTGAATTATAACAAACGCCAATGAAATGTATATTTATTAATGATAATTGAACAAAGCGATATAATAAGAGCTGTCTTTAGAAATGAATGTCAAATAATTCACACATTAGATTGAAATCAAAGTAAGTAAACATTTGGGGGAATCCCTATATTTTATCTTATAAATTACAGACGTTAGTTCAACTGAGAAGATAATTACGTCCTACGCGTATTCACGCGTCAATCTAGTTTTGCTTGATAACCATTTTTTATTTTCTGTCTGATTCAGGCAACTCGTTCCTTGCTCTAATGACACTAGGTCAGTATGTGCATTTTGAATATGGCTTTCATTATATGTAGAATAAGAAATGTGCATTTATCTTATGTTTTTATAAGTATTTTATTAGGTAAATATGAGGTGAATAAAACGAAATAAACCATTAAGTTAAACAAGTTTAATGCTGGGTTTCTTAATGTAGGAAATATAAACAGTTCTTTCTTGACACCTACCCCCCCCCCCCCACCTTTCTATCCGCCCATTCGTTTGACTTTGACTTTTTGCTAACCCGTACAGCTCTCTATCTCTCTCTTTCTTTTTCTCTCTATCTCTCTCTTTTCTCTTTCTTTCTCCTTCTTCTCTCCCCTTTCTGTCTCTAAAATATAGCAGACTTCCAATTCTCAGTTTTAATGTAACAAGTAATTGAACCACTTACTCCATAGATTTTGTTTACTTTTATAACAAAAATATAAAATAATCAACTAGTCTACATGTCTATTATACAAGAGAAAACAAAATCTATTTTTAGAATACATCCCAGAATCCCTTAGATTTGTTTATTGAACTTTTTTTCTTTTCTTCCACCTTTGCAAATTTATGCTGGAGAGCTGAGACGCCTAGTCCTAAATGTGAGTTGAACTGAGATCTAGTGTCCAGATTAGGCATCTCATCATATTGTTATTTCTTCTGTAGGGGTGTTTTAAAAGGCCAGTATCTTGTTCGAGCTTGTGGATTGACTACAGCAGTGTTTCTCAAACTTTTTCCTTAGCGGAACACTTCGCACATTCGGAGAATTTAAGGAAACACTTTAATTATATTTTAAGTTTTTGTTTTTTTATTTAAATGAAAAAAAAACCTAACCCTAACCCTAAAACCATAATCTAAATGAAGCATTAATTTTTTCAAGAGTAAAACTGTATACAGGCATAAACCATAAGGCAGGCGACCCAAAGGCAGACCCTGAATGCGATGGATTGATGATGTGGAGGCAGATCTACAACAGTTAGGGGTTAGGGCGTGGAGACTGAATGGTGGGATGTGTTGAAGCAGGCCAGAGCCCTCCATGGGCTGTAGCGCCATTGCAATGGATAGATGGCTCGAGGTTCGAAACCCGACTCGGGCAGAGTTGTGTTTACGGCAGCACGGAAAACCAACTCCTAGATACCCCTCCCCCCCACTGGTCCACAAATGAGATTGGACCAAAAGCTCTGAGCTCTGAGCATGCTATAAGCATGAAAGTAGCGCTATATTAAAGCTATAATAATAATATGATATCTATTCATTTTAAAGATTGAGATGCTTTGAGGGTACTGTGTCCTTGAAGAGCATAACTTCTGGATATTATGCATAAAGCTGGTAAGCTAAATTCTAACATCTGGCGTCAATCCAGTTTCTATAATTAGATTTTGTTGCAACATAAGAGACTTCTGCTTCGCACAAAATAGGTGACAAGAAACTAAATTAAAATAACGATAACTGTTTTAAAATAGTGTGGAACTCTTCAGAAAAACTTGACCAGAAATCATTTATGGTTGATCTTCTATTGTATCTTTGTTTAAAATTAGAGTCAGAATCTAGGTCAGTTCAAAGTTCATAGTGATGTCAAAGAATTGTATTTGATACCAAGAATCTTTCGCTCCTCCCCCCCCCCCCCCCCCCCACCTCTGCATTTACTTAAGAGATTAATCCACATGTACGTCTGCTAGTTCCAGTAGTTCGTGGAACACCTAATCAGGCTTGGGGGGAATACTAAGGTTTCCGCGAAATAAAGTTTGGGAAACAATGGACAAGTGTATGCAGCTTTGGAGGACATGCTTGGCATTCTCTGGTGACAATCCACAAGGGCGAATTACTGCTAGTCCCAATTTTCAGCTTCCGAAAAAAAAAATGTTGGGCTTAAAATAATTAAATAAAAGTAGTTCATTGTTAACAAACTGCCTTAGCCTTAATCCCCCCCCCCCCAAAAAAAAATTGACGCACCCACCACTCCTCCCTCAGCTACGAAGGTAGCTTTCTTTTTTTTTTTTTTTTTCAAGTTAAGTTTTGTTTCGTTCATTGGTCTCTGAACCAATTCGTCTTTTTTAAAAAAAGTTAACAGGCTCATATTCTGAAAACAAAACAAACTTTGCAGGTGTTAAAGTCCTTAATGTCAAAGAAACAAAAAAAAGTGTATGAACAAGTGTGTGTGTGTAGGTGTCTGTGAATGTAGCTAATGTGTGTATGTATGTCCCAAAAGTATTTCTGTGCATGTAGTCAGTGTGTTTGTAAATGTAGCAAGTGTGTGATTGTGTATGTAGAGAGTGTGTATTTAACTTATCTTATCTTGACGTTACTTCAAAAAAGAAAATGATTACGTCCTACTCGTCATGAATCTAGTCATGCATGTTAACCAATGACTTAAATTCTGCCAAGTCACTGGTTTTCCTGGCTAGCTCAGGCAACCCATTCCATGCTCTAATAGCACAAGGGAAGAAGGAGCATTCGTACAAATTTGTCCTAGCATATGGGACGAGGAATGGGCCTTTATCTTTGTGTCTTTTTGAGTATTTCATTCGAATTTGTTTTTGTATTTGGAAATGATGGTTCAGTGTTTTATATATAATGGATCTCATTCACCAATCATAAACAAACAGTATTGATACACGTGTTTCCCTATCTCTTCTATACAAATTACGATCTCATTTTAATCAACAATGGTTACCAAGTGACAGTTTTTTTTTGCGTTGTTTTATCAATACTATCACGTGACCGTTCGTTTTGGTGGATGAGGTCTAATGTTACTTTGTGTGTTTGTGTGTATTGAGTTATTTTGTGTGTGTAATTAGATTGGGTATAAACCCACCCATGCCACGTATGCGGGCTGCTTTGTAAAGCGAGGATTTTACTTTACAGCCATTTTCGAGTCCATAGGAAATGAGAAAATGTGCTCATCTTCGACCACGAAGAAGGGAGGAACTATACATGACTAGATCTATATTACGATAACCTTGAAAATTATTAATTTCCAAAGAACGAAACAATTAAGTATAAACCGAAAATAAACGCAAGAGAAAAAAAGAGGTATCTGAGGAATGATTCAATCTTAATTGCCTGGGCCGTGACGTCATCATCCAGGTAGATGACAGGCAGTGTTTGAATGTCATGCCCACCTGGAGTCTATATCTGACGCCTGGTCCTCATCTCAAGGATAAATTACACGTGTTAAGCGTTAACTTCGAAAGAAAGCCAAAAAAAAAAAGAATCGTACAGAAGACACATTGTGCAAATATCAATGCGCGAGCCTTGTAGCGAGGTCCCGGACTGATACATACGTGTGGGAAAAAATAAAGATTAATCATCAGCATTTTTGCCCGTTGAGACTACCGATTTAATCACGTAATTACACGCGTGTGTAATCATCAACCTAAAAAAAAACAACAACTAAATTGGTGATAGCTAAATCTGCATTATTAAAATAGCTACAACATTAAAATGGCGTCACTGTCCGAATCGGCTTCTGGGGCTGATGAAATACTTGGCTGTTGATCAGAAGGAGGGAGGGGGAACATTTGGAAATCCCCCCGGGCCCCCACTTGAGGGACCCCCCACATGGGTGTTTTTTACATGATGGCAAATTCCTAGCTACGCCCCTGTGATCAGAGGTCTCAGGTTTAAATGAGAAGTTTCATGGGTGAGATTAAGAATAGTTGAACAAAGAAAACGCAGAATGCTTTCAATAACATGAACTGTAAAACCTTGTTTCTAATTATTATTAACGCTTTTATATAGCGCTACTTTCATGCTTATAGCATGCCCAGAGCGCTTTTGGTCCAATCTCATTAGTGGACCAATGCGGGGGAGGTGGTATCTAGGAGTTGGTTTTCCGTGCTGCTTTTAGGCGCTCAGTAAACGCAGTCGGGTGTCGAACCTCGAGCCCGTTCTAGCCCCCTAAGCCAAGCGCACTTGGCCTCTCGACCACGCTTCCTAATGTTAGGCGCTTTCACGCTGTGTCTTATGGAGGTGAGATAAGTCAAACGGAGGTAACTCTCAAATAACGAAATCCAATAACACAGTCGAAAGGCTAACAATAGTAGTTAGTCGATGCTGGTAGCGAATTTTGAACAAGAAGTTTAATAGTAATGAAGGGAACCATCGAATTTCGTCTAGTTGAATCTCCACGTCCATAAAAAGCTGCTTCTCTCTAAAGCCATCAGAAGTAGTCTGTTTTTACATTTCGCTATTTTTGTGGCAAAGTCTGCCGTTCTAGAATTGGCTTGATTAGCCCCACCAGATTCTGCCCCGTCTCAAGATTAAGCCAAAACCAGTGACTCATTTGGGCGCATCCATTGCCTTTCGAGACAAAAGGAGCCATATATATATATATATATATATATTCTTCCTCAAATCCAAGTCTTGTTTTTACTAGTCGCGTCATTGTCTCTATGTCAAAACTTTTCCTTTTCTATGAAACAAACATTAACTCTTTCTCTCCGTAATTATTTACCACATTCTGATGGAATCAACTTTTGTATCGTCGGTTAGAAGAGAAAGAGTTAATAAACACTTTCCTAAACATGACCTTCACTTTCATCTACCCCTTAGTCTGCCTATCGCCATTCCTGTCTGTCTTTTGCCTTGGATAAAATTTCTTTCAATGACAGGCAAGTCCATTCTTGTAAGTTTTATTGCTTTTTTTTTGTCTGCTTCTTCTTCCTGGTACTGTTCCTTGGAGGATAGTTCTGTGAGCCCTGATGACATTGTGATACGGCCATAGAGTTCTAGTTTGCTTTTTTTGACAGTGGTTAGCAGGTCATAGCTGGTTCCAATAGCTGTATAAATCATGTTTCTAATCTCTTCATTTGGGAAGCAGTCTTTGTAAGTGATCCCTAGGATCATTTTGTAACATCTCAATTCCTTTGCTAGGATCCTCCTCTCTAGCACCGCAGTCAGCGTCCAATATTCGAAACAATGTGGCCGGGACAAGGGAACGCATCCGTCTGATTTTAATGTCTTTTCAGATTGCTTTCAGTTTTGCAAGTGCTGCTGTAGACTGTCTATATCAGTAAATATAAATATCCGAATTACTTTATGGCCGCAATTTCTGCAATACCAAACTAGCCTCTGTTTACTTTGCGTTAAACTTTAGTTACTTATATAACTAATAATAATCGAACATCTAGTGGTTTGTGTATTTTTTTATTTCTATTGTTTTGTTTAATAAGGTGATTCGATTACACTTGAAAAAAAAAATGGAATAAGAATCGATTACATACAGACTGAGTCGTCTGGTTTAGATATCAGATGAGACAAGGGAAAAAACCAGATAATGTAAAAGCAACCAGACTTATTTCCCTTAGACTTAGTCGTTATTACGATTTTTAATATATATATATCTATATAAATATATATATATTGTGTTTTTCAAAATAATGTATGCTGGTTGCATATTTGGGATACCACTAATAAGGAACTTCGAAGTGTACTTAGAAATAAGATGGCTGCCTTCTCGTTAACAGTTACCCATATACAATCTTTTATAAGATCTCGGTTTCAAACCCTCACCGCCGCAATCCTCACCTTAGTACGGGAGGAGTGGAGATGGATGTAATAGTCTTCGAGTTTTCGATTCTGAAGGGACATACTAAATCTGTACAAGAAACAAAACAATAAAGGAAGCTCTTAACTTTATACAAACCTGTGATATGAACTGCAAGTCTATTATTACGCCAAACTGAGTTGAACGTGCTTAAAAACCTTTTGTATAATTAACAATGAAATGGGAGCGCGGTGGCTGAATGATTTCATGATATCTAATGGATACCTGACTTTAGTTGGGAAAAGTAAAGGCGGTTGGTCATTGTATTGACCACATGCCATCCTGCTCGTTAACCGTTGGCCATAAAACAGAAGACCCAATAGATCACAAGGTCTGAAGGGGGAAATTTACTATTTTAATCTGTGAGCTCTAACGACAGACAGACAGCAATGTGACAGCACAAAAACAAAACAGTAGCGGCATTCCTTACATTGGCAGGTAAAAAAAAAAATATCTTGGCACGTTCGCTAAACCATATATTTTTTTTTTGTTGCAAAATTTCATCCCCTGAATTTATTAGTTGTGTTACTAAACATACACATGCCTAGAAACTGTTGTTTTTTTCAACATTTCGGTGACCTCATTTGCTTGTGAAGAATTTCTGAAATTTTCTAAAAGCTGGGGATTTAAGCACATTACGTCTAGCCCCAGATTTCCACAAGCTAATGGTATGGCAGAACGGGCCATACAAACAGAGAAACAGCTTCTAAATAAAGCTAGAACGTCGAGTCAACACTCATATGCCCTGATGGACCTTCACCTGCACAGCTGCTCTTGGGCCGCCGTCTGAGGACAAATCTTCCGACAACGGAGGCCTATCTCAGACCTCAAATTCCAGACAAAAAAGAAAATGCTTGGAAAACAAGAAAAAGTAATCAAGCAAAATATTATAACAAAACAGCGAGACGCACCGAGCGACCACACATTCAGCCTTGAAGCAGAGTGCGGATGCAAAAGAAGCCTGGCGATTTATGGGAACCAGCAGTGGTCATCTCAGAAGTGGAGACCCCAACAATCCTACTGGGTAAAAACACCGAATGGGATAACATACCGAAGAAATAGAACAATGTTAAGAGACACATTTACAAAATCAAGGGTCATGCCTGATGTTTTTGAAATGGACACCCCCGAGACAGTCATTAATGGTCAAACCACACAAATGTGCAACAGGGACAGGATGGCTGCCTGGTCGTACGGTTTGCGCGCTGGACTGTCGTTCGGATTTATTGATGGTCGAGGGTTCAAATCCTTGCCCGCTCCCATCCCCCGTCGTCCTGCGGGAGGTTTGGACTAGGAAGTAAACTATCTTCAACTCTGAAGGAACATCCGAAACATGTAAAACAAACATTTTTACAGGAACAGACTAACACTACCAATCCGCCGCCAGTAATAACTCGATATGGAAGACAAGTTCGGCCACCAGTAGCCTACGTTACTCTGACGCAGATAATTAGATACATGTACATCTTTTTATTATTATGCAATTTCGATACAATTAATGTCTATTTGTAAGCCTAGACTCTTAGTTTATTTACTACACATTTTATAATTTATATTGTTACTATTGATAATATTATCAATTAAACATTCTGTTGTGTTTAACATGTATTCAGTTTACTAATTTGTATATAGTGCGACAGAGAAATCATTTGTATAGTCAATTGATACCTCAAAGCTTTTAAGGAGGGAGATGTGACAGTAAGTGTATGTGTTTTGCGTGGCTGGTAGTGCAGTGTGTGGGCCTGTGTATGAAATGACCAGTGGACCAAGAGTGTACATGGTTGAGTGAACAGCAGTGTGTCAGGACTGTGCGTAAAAGGAAGTCAGTTTAGAGAACAAGTGGCTGGAGTAAAGAACATAAATAGAGACTAATAAAATCATTGTGTTTATTGAAGCTCATGTTGTTTTAGTGTGTCTATTACAGCCCACTTAGCGATCGGAAGATAATGCACTTCAATCTTTAATGTCCAGGAAGTGTGTATTTAAAAAAATAAGAGGAAGAACTCTTACTTGAAACGGATACACAGATGAAGTTGTGCATTAGAGAGTATTTCACAATACACCGCTGACGTCATTACAAAGTACACTATGCACAACAGACAACACCATACATACAACATAATCATCCAGACCACAAAAAAAAAAGAGAAGATAATTTCTTTAATTTATGAAATGTGAACATTTGGCAATTAAAAGTATCCAGTGATTCTATAGGTATAATACTTGATTATTTGTATAGGTATTTGGTTGCCAAACGCATTTACCACTTTGTTATTTGGTTGTATTGATATAAAATGAGCAGTAACAATGGAAAAAAAAAGACAATTATAAATTTTGTACACGTTATTTCTCTCTCCTTCCGTTGACGGATCAAGTTGCAACGTTTTAGCAACTAGCAATCAATCGAAAAAAAAATATTTAAAAAAGGAGACAAATCTTGCAGTATTGAGATCTATGCCAGGAATTGTGCGGTCCTTCCCTTTATATTTTGCTTGTTTTACATTGTTATTAAACTCGAGAGGTGGGGTGGAGGGACGGGTTTTGCTTCATTTCGGACTCGGTGGTAGTTCACACACCATCTGCCCACAGAGTGTTTGGTTGGTCAGTGGGAAATGATGCAACATTTGAACTCATCTCATTTACATAAAATTCTATGTCAAACAATTCGTAGGGGGTGGCTTGTAAAACAAAAAATGTAATCAATTGATATACACAATTTGGAACATAAATGAACTCGCAGCTTTTAGTACTGACACAAATTACGAGTAAACATGATACGTGACATTCTAATAATAGCAGCACTATGGTGCCAAGGTTATTAAGAAGGTGAACAAAATATGGCGAAACATAGATAACCCCCGAGGGGGACTCAACCTTGGACCCCGACTAAGCGCTATCGACTAGCAGCGACCAGGTACCCGTGTAACATCTACTTTGATTATCCAGCACTCCAAGCGATTTCAAGTTTGTAATCTTATCTGGTCTCCCCGTCACCACCCTGGGTCACTTGATTCCTCGCCCCGCCCAGAGCCCACCCATATCCCGATCCACTATAGTCCCCACAAATAACTCAATAATTAGGGTCAACACATATTGGAGTCCGGGGCTTCTCCCGAATACAAATAAAGGTCCTAAATTAACTTGTATCTATCTCTCTTTGAACAGACGACATTAGTACAAAACATATATCAAGGGCCGGCCCTACAGGTTGCGGGGCCCTATGCGAAACGGATTGCGCGGGGCCCAGTCAGGGTAGGGATAAGAATAATTAATAAGTGAAAATTAAGATTTTGTATAAGAAAATAAATTCGCCTTTGCATTTTATTTATTCTTGAATAGTACAAAATCAAGTTAAAATTTAACTTATGAACCATCTACAGTAGATAGTAGTTTTCCAACAAAAAGCCGATAAACATTCAGAGCTGCCTTTTTGATTTACTATCGACTAGCAAAATATCGAATTTTGATTTTTTTTTTAAGAGATTGAAAAAGATTAGATCTATATTTATATGCCAGTGACTATTAAAGTAAATAAAGTACTGGAAATTCTTGTTTTGGTTTTAATTCGATCTGATATTACATTTTTATTAAATGAAAGCTGACAATGCCGTTTTGTTTTTTAATCGCGAGTAGGATTGTCTTTATCCATATTGAATGGCACCACTAAATGAAAATTTTGCATATTTATCAGGAGATTAGTATGAGTGTTCAGGAGTTTTTAATAATTTCAGGAGATTTCCATGACTTTTTCGTATATTTTGCTATTTCAGGAGCTTTCCAGGAGCTCCTGGAAAATCAGGATGGCCGCGTGAAACAAAGTTATTTAATTTAATAATTTACACCTAGATATAGCGCGGGCGAATGAAGGTGCGGAGCCCACAGCGGCCGCATAGGTAGCAGTGGCTTAAGGCCGGCCCTGCATATATCTGGATAGATAGATAGATCACTGCAATGAAAAAGTCAGCCTGACACAGTCTGGAATACATTGACACTATATCCTATGTTCACAAGAAACAGACTGCTGTCACCTAACACACTGTAACACAGACGCTCAGCAGTTTGAGCAAATGTTCTTATTTCTCTTTTCAGTCACGTCTCGGCAAGTTGATGCAAGGGCTGAAACTCTTCTAGCTTTCAGTTTACGACTTCACAGAGTTGTCTCTCTTTGGTTAACCAGTAGGTTCTCATAAGTCCTTTACCCTGAGGAAAAAAACACTTTTCTAATATATAAGTTGGCTATATGTAAAGCATGAAATACTTATCTTATTTCAATATATACAAAATCTTGATTAAACTTTTATTATATATCCACTACAGCAGCTGTTCTCAAACCTTTTAAGCTCGGCGACCCCCTTTTACAATTCCTCACTTATTCGCGACCTCCATCAGTAAAGTATTTTTGGTTATACGTATGATGTTACAGAATTATAATTGGAAGCCTAATGTAACTATCTGATTTGCATTGCCAGCGCTTAATGTTTAATCACAGTACAAAATGTCATTATATTCTTGAAATATCCATTTCTCCAATTACAAATCAATGAAATAATTTCTTTGTGACGTGCATTTATTTACATTTGTATTTCATAGTTACATTTCACATATGTGTGACAACTTTCTGTATTTAAACTGATAACTAACAGGCTGTTTCGGAAAAAAAAATGATATCATTGTAAATGGAAGAAGAAGGTGCAACACACACAAATCAGAACATGACTGCAAACGCTTGATCCATATGTGTGTAACTAAAGAGAAATGTTTCGCTGTTCAACTATCTCTGTCTCTTGAAAATCTTTAACTTTGACTTTTATTGGATTTCTGGCAAGTGTAAATAGGATGAGAGGTAGATTTGGAAATAGGATGAAATTTCGTTCACAGATATGCGCATTCTTTCACAGCAATTATCATTTTATCTGTTTTGCCTGGTTCAAAGTCCTTTTCCTCATAGAGAGCAGATAGAATTGGAAGCATGTAAATATTAATTTCTTTACAAATGACATACTGAGTTTTTTTTTGTGTTTTTTTTTTATTCCTGCTTAAAAAAATGGGGAAGGCACAGGAAACAGTACTTGAACTGCATGGGGGAGCTATGAGAAACTGCGTTCAGCAAGAGTTTCTTACCAGAGAACAGGGGCGGACTGGCTATATGGACAAACGGGCAAATGCCCGGTGAGCCGGCACAAAACGGGCCGGTCCAAAGAAAATTTTTTTTTCAATGCAGACAACCTTAAAAAAAAATTGACAGCAGTAAGTTACAGGTGCCCGAACACGTTTTTTTTTTTTTTTTAATTAACCAATAATTTAAAAAAAAAAATTCAACAAGAATATAAAAAAAACATGTACACTATACATTGTACGTATTATCATTTGCAAAACGTTAAGACTGTACTTTATGCTATGCTATGCTATGACATGCCATGTAAGTGCCGGCTTATATGGTAATGCCCGGGCCGATTTTGATACCCAGTCCGCCCCTGTCAGAGAACCAGGAGAAGCCCATGCTATCCTCCCCAGCTACTATTTGGAGTTCATCCAATGTTCATGGTGTCTAATGTGTTGTTAATTTCTAAACAAAGTCTACGTATTAAAATTAAAATTTATGGATGCCTTATTAAACCTTTTTTAAAACGTACATTGTTTAGTCCATATATTTAGGATTTGAACTTTAGATTGATACCTATACATTTAATCTATGCAAGAAACTAATGGTCCAGAAGAAAGGCGTCGGTATGCATTATTCTACATCAGTTTAAACATATACAAATTTATCTGCAGGACAATTACATGTTCGAAATCAGTTCTGATTCAGTTGACTGCAACATCTATCCTCAATTAACAATATATTTAGTAAATTCCTATTGAAAAAAAACGTATTATGTGACAAGGTAAACATGTTAGAATGGACAAAAAAAAATCCATAATTTCGATGGACATAAGTGACCCCTGAGATATTGTCAGTCGACCCCGAAGGGGGTCCCGACCCACGGGCTGAGAACCCCTGCACTACAGTGAACTGGTGAAATTGAAAGTTTTCAGTTTTCCATTTATCCGATCAAGTAATTTTATTATATAATTGACTCGCCCCTCACTGCTGTTTAATATGTCTATTACATACTACTTTAGACGTCCTAAAGACCTAAAGCAAAGATTGAAGACAATTTTTTACTTGGATATTCTCCATTGGGTGTTGAATTCTTTTGTGCGTGGACGAAGATTAAACACAGTTGAACCAACACCAATGCAAGCGCAGCTAATTAAAACATTCACAAATGACGAACATAAACCAATGATCGGACAAGTATATCCCAAGTGGTTATACAAACAGATTGCACCTACAAACATGAATTGTGTTTTATTGTACACCAATTATTGACTGTTTTTCAGTCTTCCTATTTGGTATAATTCGGACTCAGCTCGTTATGAATCTCACCAGAAACACAAGAAACTGTTGTGTATGGAGACTTTGCGGCAGCTACTTACAAATATCGAATGGGGCATAAATATTCTCATAACATCTTATCAACCTCATCCAGATTATAACCTTTTTAATTTTTAAACAAAAGTTATAACTTCAATAAAAGCTCCTTCAACAAACTGTTGTTTTTTTTTCTCTACATTTGTAATGTATATATTAAACGTTGAGGTAGCTTTTTCACTTGGCGGGCCGTGGCCAAGTTTCGACTATGTAAAAAGGGGTCTCCAGGTAAAATTTTTTTAGAGAATCTAGGTGTGGTTTTTCAGAGCATAATAAAACTTTTAGGAGTAAAGTAAAGATCAAAATTGAAGTTTTAAAAGCGCTTCACAGTATTTTTATATTAAATAATGTCTTTCCATCAATTTCTAATAAGAGGATAACTCACACTTGAGACTAGACTTAATACCAACCTTAATATTGATTTCTCCCCTTGGCGTCATTTCAAATGTTCCAAACAAATCTAGTAAAGTTTTCACAGAAGGACTCAGGTGGATCATCATTGCTGGCAAGAGAAACAAACAAATGACGAAATTTAAGGATTTGATTATAACCCCCACCCCATTGTTCAGTTTGTGGCCAACCGTTCTTCCCAACAGCATACCGATATCAAAATCTGAACAAGAAAAATATTTTTAAAAACAATTTTTAAAAAAGAAGCTTTTATAAGAGAAAGAGCCGCACAATTACTGCCATATATCTCAATAATGCAAGATATATTTCCCTTTTCTATATAAAAAATTAATCAATTATCACTAATTTATAAACTGATTGGTTGCTTTAAATTAATTCAAGTGGACATTCAATAATTGTGCAAAGTTTCAACTTGATCAGAATAGGCAAGTGGGAGATATAACGTGTATAAGAATTGTACCAGACAGACAGACAGAAAGACAGACAGATAAACAGAAAGAGTGGGTTGACATAAGCTTAGTAAAAGCTAAAAACTAAGCATTCGTATAGAATCACTTTCTTCTAGCAGCCTAAGAAAAGATCGACTACAAGGAAATTAAGGAGACTTAAATTCTACCTTCACCGTGTGACTCCATGCGAGAAGCTGTGTTCACTGTGTCTCCAAACAAACAATATCTTGGCATCTTTAGACCAACAACACCGGCACACACAGGACCTGTCAAATAGATACGTGTGGCGGAGATAAGGTGGCGTACGTCCTGTCTTGGTTATTAAAATAAAGTCCCCTTTTCAGGCCTAGCGATTTTATATAATCTTACATAATACAGACGTTACTTCAAAAAAAGAAGATGATTACGTCATCTATAGTGCAAATGATGTTCAAGGTCATCTGTTTCTTTGGCCAAAGGTTAACGAGCAAGTTGTCACGTGGTCAGAACAACGACCAACTTTACTTTCCCCATCTAAATTCAGGTACCCATTAGAGTGGGGTGGAAGCCCTAAAAATCCCAAAATTCTAAATCCTAGTCCTCACCGAGATTTGACTCCAGGACCCCTGGTTCGGAAGCCAGACGCTTAACCACTCAGCCACCGCGCCTTCCTACCTTGGTTATTGGTGATCAATTTATTATTTCAAAAACCTTTTTTCAACCTAATTATTTTTGTTTTACACATTTCGGATGTTTCTTTACATTTGAAGATTGTTACACCGTAGTCCTAACCTCTAGCAAGACGACGCGGGGGATTGTGGTGAGAAGTTTATGACGTTGTATGATGTGCTAAAGTTTTTGCTTGTTTTCCAAGCTTGAAATGTTAAGAGACTGATCGAGTTCTTTCTATACAAGCTCCGCCACTATCTGTGTTATATGAGGGAAGATACTGTTCTACTGCGTAATTGTGTGTTTCAATAATTGTTATTTGAGAATTCGAAACTTACAGAGTTACTATTTGTGCTCAAAATGAATCTAACATTAGCTGTGTCCAAACAACGGAAAAAATTGTTCGTAGTTCTTGTGATGGTGGATGTGCTTGTTTTTATATCCACTGGATGTGTTTGTTTTTATATCCACTGGATGTGTTTGTTTTTATATGCACTAGATGTGTTTGTTTTTATATCCACTGGATGTGTTTGTTTTTATATCCACTCGATTTGTTTGTTTTTATATCCACTGAATGTGTTTGTTTTTATATGCACTAGATGTGTTTGTTTTTATATCCACTGGATGTGTTTGTTTTTATATGCACTAGATGTGTTTGTTTTTATATCCACTAGATATGTTTGTTTTTATATCCACTGGATGTGTTTGTTTTTATATCCACTGGATGTGTTTGTTTTTATATCTACTGGATGTGCTTGTTTTTATATGCACTAGATGTGTTTGTTTTTATATCCACTGAATGTGTTTGTTTTTATATGCACTAGATGTGTTTGTTTTTATATCCACTGGATGTGTTTGTTTTTATATCCACTCGATTTGTTTGTTTTTATATCCACTTGATGTGCTTGTTTTTATATCCACTGGATGTGTTTGTTTTTAGATGCACTAGATGTGTTTGTTTTTATATCCACTGGATGTGTTTGTTTTTATATCCACTCGATTTGTTTGTTTTTATATCCACTGAATGTGTTTGTTTTTATATCCACTCGATTTGTTTGTTTTTATATCCACTGGATGTGTTTGTTTTTATATGCACTAGATGTGTTTGTTTTTATATCCACTTGATTTGTTTGTTTTTATATCCACTCGATTTGTTTGTTTTTATATCCACTGAATGTGTTTGTTTTTATATCTACTGGATGTGTTTGTTTTTATATCTACTGGATGTGTTTGTTTTTATATCTACTGGATGTGTTTGTTTTTATATCTACTGGATGTGTTTGTTTTTATATCCACTGGATGTGTTTGTTTTTATATCTACTGGATGTGTTTGTTTTTATATCCACTGGATGTGTTTGTTTTTATATCCACTGGATGTGTTTGTTTTTATATCCACTCGATTTGTTTGTTTTTATATCCACTGAATGTGCCTAACCCTAACCCTAATCTTGCTTTTAGTGTATACTAGTTACTAGACATTATTACAATCTTGAGTTAGAAAGCTCCCTTTCAGACCATGCGATCTATGGGGCAGATGATGTTAAGGTCAATCTTAAGTTAATTTTACTGGTCCCAACAAATGACAGACTACAATAGTCCCCCCTCGGCAGAGCTTATGAAAAAATCACTAAAGAACAATCTTACATAAGATTTAGGTAAGTCTTGATGTTTGTAGACACAATTTAAAATATACTTCGTCTACACCTTTACCCTTTTGGTAATCGCAATTGCAAAATGTTTTAGTAGAAAGATCATTCAGGATGAATATTTTAACAAGATATTCTAAGCTATTAGGCACAATGAGGACAGGGGTGAAACAGATCAAAAGTCGTTCATTTTATTTTTGGTTTAACAAACTTTGGTAAATAGATTGAAGAAGCTAACAATTAAACATGTGACGTGAAGGGAATGACATTACATTTCGAAGTCCAAAAATAAAGTAAACATTTATTTGACCATTAAGTGTGGGCTAAATAATCAGTGAAAAAAAGGGAAGGAACATGATCTTCTCAAGGGATGTAACTCTTTAAAAAGTGGTTTAAAGAGAACTGGTCACCCCGTGATGCTTGGACATTGTGACAGATAATGTGTAATTAAAATGTTGACAAACTTGTTGGTCAGTGTGTTGGTCAGCGTGATGGTCAGCGTGATGGTCAGTGTGTTGGTCAGCATGTTTATCAGTGTGTTGGTTAGCGTATTTGTCAGTATGTTGGTCAGTATGTTGGTCAGCATGTTGGTCAGAGTGATGGTCAGTGTGTTGGTCAGCGTGTTTATCAGTGTGTTGGTCAGTGTGTTGGTCAGCGTGTTGGTCAGCATGTTGGTCAGTATGTTTGTCAGCGTGTTGGTCAGAGTGAAGAAAGTCTCTACCTGAGTGTAGTCCTACCCTCAATCTCATTCGCTCGCTGGGCATGTGCCTAATCTTGAACTGTCGTATGGCGTCCAGGAGCTTCAACGACATCCGGGCAATGTGGGCGGCGTGGAGGTTTCCGTTGCGCTGGGGGAGGCCAGACACCACCATGTAGGCGTCGCCGATGGTCTCCACCTAGGAGAAATAAGTATCTTTATAAATTCAGATGTTTTATATGTCAGTGCTAAATATTTTTTGGGTGTCTTAACCAATACCTATGAGGTAAATACGGCCCGTTCTTTAAAGTCCTCAAAACGATCACATTTCTAAAACAGCTCAGGAACCTTTGAAGTCTAAATACATTATTAAAGAACATAGGTTAGATATATTGTGAGTTCCTTATAAGATAAGCAAATAAGATTCCTCGATACATCTCTCCAGACTTGCTAATTCCTTAAGCTATTCGAGATATAGGGCCCCTTGTAATCAACACGACAATTTTTCCTTTGATTTTGTGTTCAAAATAATTCAAAATATCATTGTAACCAAATTTTTTTGGAAAAAAAAAAAGGGGGGGGGGAACTCCAAACAATTTGGGGGGGGGGGGGGAGGAACTATAACTTATATTTCCTACAGGTAAAATCAGCGCTACATCTTTCTAATATTCCGGAAAAATGACTGTGGCCTCGTAGGGGGTAAACCATAATTTTCTGTTAGTCTGATCTCTGGGTAAAACGACCTTGACTTTTTCGTTCAATCGTATTCATATAAGTCTCTGACTGCAGATCGAAAGACTTGTATAGTTATATTTAGAAACAGCAAAGAAATTATATCTTCAAGTTCGACCCCACAGACCCCTGCCCCTGGATGAAAAGAAAAGTGTAAAATAAAAAATCCTCCCCCCTCCGACTGTACATCTTACGGTTGACAACACTGTTCAACAAGCAGGGCCGGCCTTAGCCCACTGCAACCTATGCGGTCGTAGTGGGTTCTGCACTTTCATAGGCCCTGGGGTAATTCTAAATCTCCTGAAAACTCATGAAAATATCCAGGAAAAAAAGACAAGATTGTCACTTTGGTGTGTCTTTCAATAAAAAAAAACGCCAATTCTACGCGATATGGAAAGTCATTGTCAGCTTTCATTTAATACAAATTCACTAATAGGGTGAATTTTAACCAAAAGCGGAAGTTCCAATTACTTTTTTTTTTTTTACTACCTAGAACTCTTAAAAAAAAAGCGATATTTTTTAAAATTTGATCGTGATTTTGTACGTTGTAAAGAATGAATATAATGCAAAGAGGAATTTATTTTCTAATAACAAATCTTAATTTTCACTTATTATTCTTATGCCTACACAGACTAGACCCCGCACAATCCGTGCTAACATTCAAAGTGATATGATGTTTTACTGTAAAAGAGTTAATCAATGCAGAAAATGTAAACATTTTCATAATTATAAAATACTCTTACAAGAAATGAATAATTTGAATATTAAATGTTTATTTTAAATTTTTCTTTCAGGCAATGGGTGAGAAATACAAACCAACAACTTTTTGTATGAAAACTTTATAAGCACCAAGCTAAAGAATAATTAAAGCTAAATTTAAGATTATAAAAATAGTGCTTTCGAATATTATGCAGTTATCTCCCTTACTTTATAGACGTCGAATTCCTCAACGATGGCATCAAAGCACGAATATAGGTCGTTAAGTAAGTCAACTACCTGTACAAAAAATACAAGTTGTAGGTCAATCACCTGCTAATAAATTTAAGTTATTGACTAGGTGAATAAATATAATACTCTAAAATATTCAGCCCCTATAGATAAAGTATTAGAACAAGTAAAGATATACATTTTATTGAGGAGGTTAAAACCTGTATAGAAATACAAACCATTGATGAAGTCTCACAGACTAAAAACTCAAAATATCTAGGTGTAATAATAAATGAAAAGTCATCACGCCATCCCCATATTAATGACATTATTAAAAAATCAAGCAAAAAATTAGGGTTATCTAAAGAAATTTTTACAAATCAAACAAAAACATAAAATTAAAATGCAATTTAAATTTAGTTAGGCCAATATTAGAATATGCATCCTCTGTTTGGGACCCTCCAACTCAAGAAAACATAAAGAAACTAGAACAAACACAAAATAGAGCAGTGAGATTCATAACAAACGAATACTCACATTTGACTAGGGTAACGCCATTAGTAAAATCACTAAATTTAGAAAGCCTTCAGGACAGAAGACTCAAAAGTAAAGTAGCAATTATAAATAAAACACTGAACCATAATCTTCAAATACAAAAACAAAATTTAATAAAATACTCTGAAAGACACAAAAATAAAGGCACATTCCTCGTCCCATATGCTAGGACAAATTTGTACAAATACTCCTTCTTCCCTAGTGCTATTAGAGCATGGAATGGGTTGCCTGAGCTAGCCAGAAAAACCAGTGACTTGGCAGAATTTAAGTCATTGGTTAATATGCATGACTAAATGCATGACGCGTAGGACGTAATCATCTTCTTTTTTGAAGTAACGTCTGTATTATATAAGATAAGATAAGATAATTATAATAGAAGTAGATCTAGTCTAGATTTAGTAAATTTTTAGTTAATTTAGTATTAGATCTAGTATAGTGACGACTATTATTAGTATTATATTTATAGTCACTATAGATGATGACCTAGCATCTATGCATCTTAGGTCTTAGTATAATAAGTAATCTAGATATATCTAGATCTAATCTAGACTCTAATTCTAGAATAGTAGAATCTCTAAACTAATAGATCTAGTCTAATAAAGTAAAGTAATATAGATTTCAATTAATAGATCTATGTTATTGACTTATAATTTTAAATTTACATTTAGATCTAAGACTAAAGTTAGACTACTAAGAGTTAGACTCTACTTAAGAATAAAATAATTAAATATAGACTATTATGACTATAGATCTAATAGTAATAATAGACTAATACTAATAGACTAGACGTAACTAGACTCTAGATCTATCTAGAATCTCTAGAGTAAAAAGTTTTAAAATAAAAAGAGTCGACATTTCTTTTAGATCTAGATCTATAGTAAAGCAAAATTCTTTTTTAGTTTGTAACTAAAAAAAATTAATTAAACTAGGATCTTAGCTGAACTTTTTAAAAAAAAATTAAACTTTGGCCTTAACTAATTTTTTTTAGTTAAACTAAAAGTTAGCAACTTTTTAGTTAACTTTTGGCCATAAATATCTATCATCTATAAACAGACATGTCACTGGGAAGGTTGACAAGTTGAAACAAGTGCAATGAAGCGAAAACACAATGTCAACACTCTCAGTCACGTGACATCATCCCTCTTTCAATTACCCAACCGTGACGACATCGGGTCACACCGTGGAGTTAATTTTCTTAATAAACAAATGGCGTTTTAATGAGTCCATCTGTTAGGACAACAGGGTCGTGTCATGTCACTAAGCAGTGCTGTCACTGACACATTAGTGAAAGAGATTCGTCTTACCATGGACCAGTTTAAATGATATCTGCTGTTTTAGATGATGTCTTGCTATTATTAGCATTAAAACACACATACACAAAATATATATTATTATTATTCTAGCTTTTACATAGCGCTACTTTCATGCTTATAGCATGCTCAGAGCGCTTTGGTCCAATCTCATTTGTGGTCCAGTGGGGGGGGAGGGGGTATCTAGAAGTTGGTTTTCCGTGCTGCCTTTAGGCGCTCGGTAAACGCAACTCTGCCAGAGTCGGGTGTCGAACCTCGCACCCCTTCGAGGTAGCCAAGACAAGCCAAGTTCAAGCGCACTTCGCCTCTGGACCGCGCTTCAGTTATAATTGTTACTCTTTTATGCTTATTTTCACTTTTTCATAAACGCTTCAACCTTTTCGTTTGATCTGTTGTTTTCATCAGTTAAACTCAGCAGATCTTTTACATGATCTAAGTGCTTTTTATTTTGCATCATGGTCCCGAGAGACATTTCTCAGGAACTGCCTGACAGTGCCACAGAACCTTGTATATGTCTAGGTTTTTGTGAAATTAAGAGGTATGACTTTTATGTACGTCTCACTGCATGTAAAAAAGTCTATCTGTTCTGTCTCTTCACTTAAATAAGTATGTCCGACCATATGGTGGACATAGTTCTGCATAACTGAAACCACATTTTCTTTAACCCTACATTCACATCGTGTCGCAAATATTTGCACACACGCACACATACACACACACATAAGTACAATATATATCTTATGTGTCGTCAAGCCTGCTCTTTTATAGGCCTAATTTTGGTTTTGTTGCAACATGGGATCTACAGGAAACTCAATTAAAATAACGAAATAGTGTGATACTCTTTAGAAAATCTTGACCAGAAATCATTTAATGGTTGATCCTTTTTGGTATCTTTGTTTAAAGTTAGTCAGAATCTAGATCAGATCAAAATTCATAGTGATGTTATAAACTTTTTTTTTACATAGAATCTTTTTTTTATATTTACTTAGAGCAGCGGTTCTCAACCTTTTATGCTCGGCGACTCCTTTTTACAATACCCCACTTAGCCGCGACCCCCCTCCCGCATACACACAGCAATTGAAGAATAGACAATAACAATCCATTTTTTCAATGGTCTTTGGCGACCCCTGGCAAATCGTCAATCGACCCCGAAGTGGGTCGCGACCCACAGGTTGAGAACCCCTGACTTAGAGATTAATTCACGTGTAAGCCAACTAGTTAATTATTCCAGTAGTTCGTGGAAAACCTAGTCAGGGCTCGCGAACACTAGGACTCCGTGTAACACGGTTTGGGAAACACTGACAAAGGGAAATAATAAGGGAGGGAGGGAGAGAGAGAGAGGGGGGGGGGGGAGTAAAAGACAATACTTAAACATTGATTGTTTTGTGAAAATGAGTTCGATACTCTAATCGCTAATTCCAAACAAGGACAGGTAAAACCACTGACCTACATAATGTTGTAAATTGAAACAAAATGTGACAATGACGGTGGCCAGACAATTCCCCACATCAGTCAATTCCCCACATTCCCAACTCCCCACAATTACAATTCCCCACATCACAATTCCCCACATTGCAATTCCCCACATTGGGATAATATAAATTGCACTAAATTAATAATATAATGAAGGAATTCTAAAATGCAAATAGTATTAATTAATCTCCAAAAGTTAATATCATGACAATTTATTGAAATGCATTACTGATTACAAAATACAAGTAACTGATATACACAAATGAACAAATGAGTTCGCTACAGACTATCAAACGTGCAAACTTGGTGCGCGCGACGCGGAGCACGTAGATACGTTGTAAGGCGCGAAAAGAATTTTATTTGATTTATTTCGTGTTTTTATTTTTACACCATAAGTAGAGTCTATTATTTTTGAGAACTTTAATTTTGGTAATTTAAAAAAAGATAAAAATAAAAAATGTTACGTTTTAGCATGTTTTAAGAAAGATTCAAAAAATAATAGAATTTAACTTACCTGTTTCAAATTTTTAAAAGGCAAATTGTATATAAAAATGCATGCTTGGATAATGTATTTTTACATATTTATTAACAAGTAGCGTTTTTAAATAAAATAATGCTCGATGTGGGGAAACGGAGGGCACGCTTTTGTATCATTATATGGACTGTCTTATATAGTACATTAGTCTATGGTTATAATAAATATTATCCCAATGTGGGGAGTTGTAAACTTGGGGAATTGTGATGTGGGGAATTGTAATTGTGGGGAGTTGGGATGTGGGGAATTGACTGATGTAGGGAATTGTCATGGAACCGACAATGACATGGCTGCACTGACCTGTATGGGCGAAGACTTGGCAGAGATGGAGGTGAAGCCAACAATGTCACTAAAGTAGATCGTCACGCTCTCATACGACTCTGGTTCCACCCTCATGTGGGCTCTGAGTCGATCCGCCACTGACCTGTTAAGTAAATACTTTAGAATGCCTTTAGAAATACTTTTTTTAGGGAGTTTAATGTACGCCATTAGGATTACGCTTGAAAGTTAAGTGATGGTACAATAAGTGTCTGGCAATTAGACTGTATAGCACTTAGGGCATGACTACTTTTATTTTATGACACTTCGGTGTCTATAACATAGGTATTTAGCACTGCGGTGTTTATAACATAGGTATATAAGCACTGCGGTGTCTATAACATAGGTATTTAGCACTGCGGTGTCTATAACATAGGTATTTAGCACTGCGGTGTCTATAACATAGGTATTTAGCACTACGGTGTCCATAACATAGGTATTTAGCACTGCGGTGTCTATAACATAGGTATTTAGCACTATGGTGGCTATAACATAGGTATTTAGCACTGCAGTGTCTATAACTTAGGTATTTAGCACTTCGGTGTCTATAACATAGGTATTTAGCACTGCGCTGTCTATAACATAGGTATTTAGCACTGCGCTGTCTATAACATAGGTATTTAGCACTATGGTGTCTATTATATGTGTTTAGCACAACAGTGTCTAACATAGGTGTATAGCACTACGGTGTCTATTATATGTGTTAAGCACTACGGTGTCTAACATAGGTGTTAAGCATTATGGTGTCTACTATATGTATTTAGCACTTCAGTGTTTAACATATGTGTTTAGCACTACGGTGTCTAGCATACGTTTAACACTACAGTGTCTAACATATGTGTTTAGCACTGCATGTCTAACATAGGTGTTTAGCACTGCAATGTTTAGCATAGATATTTAGCACTGCAATGTTTAACATAATTGTTTAGTACTGCATGTCTAACATAGGTGTTTAGCACTGTAATGTCTAACATAGGTGTTTAGCACTACGGTGACACATTGCTAGTGGAAAGAGAAAGATGGCAGCAGAGCCGTATTTAGACTTAAAAAGGCCTCAACCTATTTGAGATATGGGGCCCTTTATAAGTCCAGATATTATACGTAAGTGTTAAATATTTCTTTGGGGGGGGGGGGGGGAGGGGGCCCTAAGCTATACATTGTGTTGCCTAAAAGTAAATGCAAAAACGGAAAAATGGGGGGGGGGGGGAGGGGGAATAGAGATCATTAACAAATCCTAGATAACAACAAGACATTCATTATTCTTTAGATTAAAGTCTTTTCACTTGAAGATTTGTTGATTGTGTAACTATCATTTTAAAACATGAGTATCAGTGCAGGGGCGTAGCTAGGAAATCGCCATCATTTGGAGGCCAGGGGGAAGGGGGCTTGACCTCTTTAGGGGTCCCTGCATTTTGAGTAATATTTAATATTTAATGTAAAAAAAAACACTCATTCGGGGCCCCCCCTAAATTGTAGGCCCTGGGGATTTTCAAATTATCCCCCCTCCTCCCCTACCCTAGCTAGGCCACCGTTTCAGTGTTTGTTTATGTCGAACCTGCCGTGCATAAAAGTGACGGGAGAAAAAAATCGAGTCCAACATTGTGACATGAAGCTTGATATGACACACACTTTTTTAGACTAGGATGTCCCATCAACAGATCTGGCCTATTAATAGAAAGATATTTCCAAGTCTTTCATTGGTCACTGGACTTCGTGTCTCAGCTGGATATGCGTGGCCATGTGAACCACTGAACTGATCATTAATATTCGGAACATTATCACAAAAAAACATTCTCCGATTATGTGCATAATTATGTAATAAAAACAACACGCACAATTTTTTTCGACCTTCTTTCTCTGCTTTAGATAGACCCTCTTTCAGTGGCAGACCCGTCCATTCATCAATGTTTTCTTCCTATCGCTTTTTCTGTCTGCCTCTTCTTTTTCCTAGTACTGTTCCCTGAAGGAAATTCTTTGCAAGCTTTAAGGACATTTTTAATATGGCCATAGAGTTCTAGTTTTTAAACACTAGTAAGTAGGTCATCGTGGGGTCCAATCGTTGTAGTAACCCTGTCTCTAATCTCTTCGTTTGTGATGCGATCTTTAAATGTTATACATAGTATCTTTCTGTAGCATCTCGATTCCATTGCTAGCTGTCAGTTAACCAAGTAGGCATGTAGCAGTAAGTCAGTTAGCCAAGTAGTGATGTAGCTGTAAGTCAGTTAACCAAGTAGGTATGTAGCAGTAAGTCAGTTAGTCAAGTAGGCATGTAGCAGTAAGTCAGTTAGTCAAGTAGGCATGTAGCAGTAAGTCAGTTAGTCAAGTAGGCATGTAGCAGTAAGTCAGTTAACCAAGTAGCCATGTAGCAGTAAGTCAGTTAACCAATATTCTATATACAGTGGCGTAGCAAGGAATTTGTCATCATTTGGGGGCCCGGGATGACCTCTTTGGTGGCCCCTACATTTTGCATAATATTTAATATAAAAACCACTCGTTTTAGGGATCCTACAAGTAGACGCCCTGGGGGATTTTCAAATTATCCCCATTCCTTCCCCACTCTAGCTACGCCTCTGTCTGTATATGTAAATTACGTAAACTATATTTAATGTTTGGTTTAACAGTAATAAACGACTATATCCCAATGATCTGCTTGTAGATGAGGCACCCCTTATAACTCTCATATGCATAATGGAAATGATAATATATTTCAGTTTGACGTCAACTGCTAAGAAAATAAAGGATTTAAATATCAATATCTCACAGAAGCTTAAAACTAGCTCTCATTAGCTTATTGCATTTAAATGTAATTGTTCACTCGTGTTCACCAGGCCAGATTATTATTTTTAATTATTTGGCACAATTTCATTGAGAGTTATGGAACTTGTGTGTCTAGTAACGTAAAATGTTTACATGTATTTAAAAAAACTAGTCAACGGAGAAATGACGGATCAATATTGTATTCCGTTTCAGCTCTAGAAAATGTGAGCTTAAGAATAAAATGATAAATTATTCTATTAACTTTGTTTAAAAGAATATTAATGCCGTGTTAGCGGTGTCAAGATAATATCTGGACTCGGACAAGTGAACGTTGAGACCTGTTTTAATACAACAATTTACATGTTTAATAAAGAAATATTTTTTTCCATACATTTGGCCAACCGCAACTGCACAACAACCAATATCAGGGACTTCGCTCGTGTACGAACATGTGTCTACAACAGAGGACAACAGACAACCTATCTTATCTTATATTATCTAATAAAGACGTTTACACATTACTTTAAAAAAGAAGATGATTGCGTCATACGCGTCATGCATGTTAACCAATGACCTAAATTCTGCTAAGTAACTGGTTTTCCTGGCTGGCTCAGGCAACCTATTCCATGCTCTGATTCTAATAGCACTAGGGAAGAAGGAGCACTTGTACAAATTTGTCCTGGCATATGGAACGAGGAATGTGCCTTTATCTCTTTTGTCTTTCTGAGTATTTTATTTGATTTTGTTTTTGTCTTTGAAGTGTAATTCTAGTCTAATTTGAATATTCATTTCAGTGACGTTTGTTATGGATCACAGTGCTATATTTTGTGTCTGTTCTAGTTACGTAATGTTTTCTTGAGTTGAGGGGTCCCAAACAGAGGATGCATATTCTATTATTGGCCTAGCCAAGGTTAAGTAACATCTTAGTTTTAATGGTTCTTATTTGATTTATTAAGTTTCTTTTAATAAACCCTAATGCTTTGTTTGATTTTTTGATAGTTTCATCAATATGGGGATTCCATGACAGTTTTTAATTTATTAAAACACCTAGGTATTTTGCATTTTTAGTCTGTGTTATTGGTTTACCATGAATAAGATAAGTGGAATTAATTTGTTTTAGTTTTTTTGTTACTCTTAATAACTGACATTTTTCTGGGTGAAAAGTCATGCTCCAATTTGATTCACATTTCTGTAATTCATCTAATTCTCTTTGTAAAATATCTGTGTCTTGTGTTGTTTTTATTGTTCTATATATTATGCAATCGTCTGAAAATAATCTGACATTTGTTCAAGAACTAATGCAATTTTGTAAATCATTTATGTAAATTTAAAATAATAATGGACCTAAGACTGTTCCTGGTACACCTGTTATTGGTGTTGATTTAGAGCCCTTTATTATTACAGTTTGTTCTCTCCCTATCAGACAATCTTTAATCCACTCAAGCAATGGACCATCAATGCCAAAATATTTCAATTTTTTAGCAAATATGGTGGTAAACTTTGTCAAAATCTTGGAAAAATCTAATAAGATAGCATCTATTAGCTCTATACTTTTTAAAAATCATCAATTAGTCCTATTAGTTGTGTTTCACATGATTTATGTTTCCTAAAGCAATGTCGGTATAAAGTATGGACATTATGTTTGTTTAAGTGGTTTATAATGTTGCTACATATTATGTGTTCTAGGATTTTATATGTGATGCTGGTTAGTTGTACTGGTCTGTAGTTTCCTGGGTCTGATTTTTCTCCTTTTTTAAATAGGGGTGTGACATTAACTTCTTTCCAGTCCCTTGGTACTCTGCCCTGGTTAAGAGATGCCTGAAAAGTATTTTGAACACTGGGGCTAGCTCATTGCTTAGCTCTTTGAGTAATCTAGCTGAAATACCATCAAGTCCAGATGCTTTATTTGGTTTGATGTTGGCTAATAGTTTTTGAATTCCATTTTCTTGTACTACTATATCTCCTATGTTGTCTACTTGGTTCAAATTAAGTAATGTGTCTTTGTCTCCTGGGGCTGAGAATGCTGATGCAAAGTATTTATTTAGGATGTTAGCTTAAGTTTCATAATCATTATGTGTTAAGTTGCCTTCTCCTTTTAATGTTGCTATGCCTGTTGTTTCCATTTTCTTAGACTTAATATATGACCATAGGTTTTTGTTGTTATCTTTTGATATTACATTGTTTATGTATTCACTCTGCAGCTGTCTGCTTACTTTTTGGGTTAGGTGTTTAATTTTAATATACTTTTTAGAAACTCTTTCCGCCTTAGTTTCTTTAAATTTCCTATATAGGCTTTTCTTCTGTTTACAAATCTTTAATCTACTAATAAACCAGCATTTATTTATTTTGTTTAATGTGTATTCAGTTGGTATATGATTTTCTATAATGTTTTAAAGACAGTTTTTAATGAAATTCCAGAAGTCATCATCTGGTTGATGAATGCTATTTCTGATAAGAATGTTTGTTGAAAGTTTAATGCAGCTTGGTGTAGTTGTGTAAGTTACATTTGTTCCAGGGTAAGATTTTTCTTTTGGGTTTTATATTGGCTACTGCTTTTATCTGACAGTGTATTTTAATGATATCATGGGCTGATAGACAAGGGATAATGTCATAATCTACTATTAATCCAGGTCTGTTGGTTAAGAAAACATCCCATGTGTCTTTATCTTATCTTATATAATACAGACGTTACTTCAAAAAAGAAGATGATTACGTCCTGCGCGTCATGCATTTAGTCATGCATATTAACCAATGACTTAAATTCTGCCAAGTCACTGGCTTTCCTGGCTAGCTCAGGCAACCCATTCCATGCTCTAATAGCACTAGGGAAGAAGGAGTATTTGTACAAATTTGTCCTAGCATATGGGACGAGGAATGTGCCTTTATCTTTGTGTCTTTCAGAGTATTTTATAAAGTTTTGTTTTTGTATTTGAAGATTAAGGTTCAGTGTTTTATGTATAATTGCTACTTTACTTTTGAGTCTTCTGTCCTGAAGGCTTTCTAAATTTAGTGATTTTACTATAGGTGTTGTTTAATCTAGTTGGTTTTTTAATGATTTGATCTAAACTTCAGTTGTGTAAAGTTTCTATGAAAAGCTCATTTATGTCCTTAAGGTTTTGGTGTTTATCTAGTTAGTATTTTCCATTTTATATCAGGTAGGTTGAAATTACCCATAATCCAATAAAACTGCATTTTATATTTTTTTCTTTAAGTGTAGTTAACTGATTGCATAGTTCTTGTATGTACTGTAAACTAGAATTTGGTGGTCTGTAGATACTGCCTATTATTGAGGATGTTGAGGTGGTATTAATTTTACAAAATGTTGATTCTAGATTTTTTGAGTTAGGCAAGGTAATTTCTTTTGCTATAATAGTGTTTTTTTATTGTTAAAAGAACTCCTCCATGATTATCTGTCCTATCTTTTCTTAAAAATTCATAATTGCTATTGAGAATTTCTGCATTATAAATTTCAGGATGTAGCCAAGTTTCTGTCACTGCAATTATGTCTGGTTTCTCACATTCTAATACGTTTTCTAAGTCTGCTGATTTGTTCTTAATGCATTGAAAATTTATTACTAATGTCTTTATGATCGTAAAGTTTGAATAATTTCTGAACAATGTTGAAGTAGATATTTGTTTATCATTTATATTTAGCAAAGGAGACCACTATTACTGCGCATAACTGCTTCAGCCTGCATTGCAAGAATTTGATGTTTGTAAATTAATATAAACTACTTAATCAACTCACATAAAAGTTAGAAAAATTGAATATTTTAACATTATTAAACTGGCATTTTACATATTCGAACATCAAAAACTTAAATCGTATTGTAAATAGCATGCTCATTTTTTAAATAGAAAATTCACAATAAAAATCAGTGTTATAATTAAATTACCGGAAATACTATTACAATGAAGCCCAATTAAGAAATACCCCTAGCTTTTTAACTTTTACCTCCCCTTATGCTCCGTGAGCTAAGAATACATCTAGGAATATCTAGACCAGTGTTTCCCAATGAAGGGTACGCGTACCCCCAGGGGGAAAGGAGTACTCGTTGCACATTGCTAACTATGCTGATAAAAAAGTAATATACATTTAGTTTATAAGCTAAAAAATAGGTATCAGGGTTATTAATTTTTATTATGTAAGTTTTTACAAACTCAAATAAGGTGATATTTTAGATTCTAAGACGAATTTCTTAAAGTCCAGGAAATGGCTAAGGGATAGTTAAACTTCCGTCGACACGCCTACATCTTTAAGTAAAAAGTACTATAAACGGTGTTTCCAATTTTGTTTAGAATGTATTTCATGTTTCTTTGAAGAATGCAAAAAAACAACAACAACAAAACAACAACAACAAACAAACAACAAAACAACAACTCACTAATTGAATACTAACTTGTGACAGAATAATTATTATTTTGTGTATGTAGGCATAAAAAATGATTATTATTAAAATAAATCCTTTTTTTTGAATGTGTGGTGTGGGGGGGGGGGGGAGGGGCGTGAAGGGTGCTCAACGTTACAAAAAATTCTAGAAGGGGTACTCATAGATCGAAAGTTTGGGAAACACTGATCTAGATTATCGTTATTGCTCTAATGGGCACCTTACATTAGTTGAGGAAGCAACTCTAATGGATAAAGAGAGAGTGAGAGAAAAGAGAAAGATATAGAGAGAGAGAGAAAGAAAGAAAGAGAGAGAAAGAGGGAGAGAAGGAGAGCAAGAGAGAGAAAGAGTGAAAAAGAGAGAAAGAGTGAAAGAAAGAGAGAAAGAGTGAAAGAGAGAGAAAGAGTGAAAGAGAGAGAGAAACAGTGAAAGAGAGAGAAAGAGTGAAAGAGAGAGAAAGAGAGCAAGAGAGAGAAATAGTGAAAGAGAGAGAGAGTGAAAGAGAGACAAAGAGAGCAAGAGAGAGAAAGAGTGAAAGAGAGAGAGAAAGAAAGAGAGAAAGAGTGAAAAAGAGAGAGAGAAAGAAAGAAAGAGAGAGAAAGAGGGAGAGAAGGAGAGCAAGAGAGAGAAAGAGTGAAACAGAGAGAGAAAGAAAGAGAGAAAGAGTGAAAAAGAGAGAGAGAAAGAAAGAAAGAGAGAGAAAGAGGGAGAGAAGGAGAGCAAGAGAGAGAAAGAAAGAAAGAGAGAGAAAGAGGGAGAGAAGGAGAGCAAGAGAGAGAAAGAGTGAAAGAAAGAGAGAAAGAGTGAAAGAGAGAGAAAGAGTGAAAGAGAGAGAAAGAGAGCAAGAGAGAGAAATAGTGAAAGAGAGAGAGAAAGAGTGAAAAAGAGAGTGAAAGAGTGAGAGAGAGAAAGAGAGAGAAAAAGAGAGATAGTGAAAGAGAGAGAGAGAGAGTTAAAGAGAGAGAGAGAGAAAGAGTGAAAGAGAGAGAAAGAGTGAAAGAGAAAGAGAAACAGTGAAAGAGTGAGAGAGAGAAAGAGAGAGAAAAAGAGAGATAGAAAGAGTGAGAGAGAGAGAGAAAGAGTGAAAGAGAATGATAGAGAGAAAGAGAGAGAAAGAGTGAAAAAGAGAGAGAAAGAGTGAAAAAGAGAGAGAAAGAGTGAAAAAGAGAGAGAAAGAGTGAAAGAGTGAGAGAGAGAAAGAGAGAGAAAAAGAGAGATAGAAAGAGTGAGAGAGAGAGAAAGAGTGAAAGAGAGAGAAAGAGTGAAAGAGAGAGAGAAACAGTGAAAGAGAGAGAGAGAGTGAAAGAGAGAGAGAAACAGTGAAAGAGAGAGAGAGAGAAAGAGTGAAAGAGAATGAAAGAGAGAGAAAGAGTGAAAGAGAGAGAGAGAAAGAGTGAAAGAGAGAGAGAAAGAGTGAAAGAGAGAGAGAAAGAGTTAAAGAGAGAGAGAAACAGTGAAAGAGAGAGAGAGAGAGAAAGAGTGAAAGAGAATGAAAGAGAGAGAAAGAGTGAAAGAGAGAGAGAGAGAAAGAGTGAAAGAGAGAGAGAGTTGTGTATTGGAGAGAGTAAGAGAATGTGTATGATAGTGAAGTAGAAAGAGATTCAAAGAGATTGAAGAAGTGAAAGAGACAGACTCAGAGGAGCTAATGGCTATGCGTTTGTTATCTCAGCAATGTTAAACTCAGCTCCCACTTACCTCGGTAGTATCTGATACAGCAACTCTTCTGATTTCTTCTTCTCTTCTCTCAACTCTACTGTTTTATCTTCTACCATTTTCTCCAGATTGTTGGCATACAGCTCCATACGTCGCATCAAATTATCCAGGAAGTTGCCAGTTTCTCCCAGTGACCTGAAAACACAGACATCTTTCCTGGTCTTCATCAGCTAGACATTGAATACATTAGAGCTTCAGGCAGGAGGGCCTCGTTAGCCTTGGCTGGCTAGCAACCCAGGAGAAAGAAAACTTTGATGCCCTGTGTCAGGGGGAGGTATGGCGAGAATGAATGTTACTTTGATATTTTGGTATGATTTTTATATCCCCTTATTATGAATGCGAAGTGTTGCACGTGTGGTGAACTGAGTGATTAAGTCTTCGTTGAATGTGCGAGAGAGTGTGTTAAGTTAGTAAGGTCTTGCTCCCGGTCCAGGAAGGTTGGATAGTTGCTTCCTGGACTGGTGTTTATATATGTATATAACATGAAAGTCGATGGACTGGTGATAGTTGATTAATAATGTTTGAGAGTTGATTTCATTATGTGCTTATTGAATATTAAAGTATTATTCGTATTTCAATGGACATCTATTGTTAGAGTTTCAGTGTATCTAGTAGTAATTGTTCTTAAGTGAGTAACTAAGCAAGTATTAAGTAATTGCAATTGAGTATTGAAGAACCCCCTAGCGAGCAAAGACAAAGTCACAAAAAATACAAGAGACAAACTTATAAATTTGAACCCTAACACCTTGCAGGTCTACCCAAACAAGGGAAAAGCTTCGGGAATCAACCCCAAGGAAAAATCAGGAGCGACATCCTTTATGGCAGCTTGCAGCACACAGTGCCACAACCTGACAGAAAGTGTGATGCTGCTGATTTCAAACTGCTTGCTGTTCTGTGCTGCAAGCTGCCATAAAGTGTGATGCTGCTGATTTCAAACTGCTTGCTGTTCCCTTTGGATAGATCAGCTGCGTGATAGGTGTGAACTGCAGTGTTGGCGACATTTTTCCGACCTAGCTAATGCCCAGGCATTCCCCTCTTTTCCTAAAGATACTTCAAAGTCCTTCCTGAAGGAGGCCCTTAGATACAGACATTGAAGAGTTACAAAAAACAAACAGCAATGTATTTAGTGAGATACTTACGATGCTATTCTTCTAATGTAAGATTTCACAGTCTGGGCATTGGGTCTTTCTTTGGGATTCTCAGACCAGCATTTCTCCATCAAAGTTTTCATGTCCACCATCTTGACAGGGACGTCCACCACTGGCCTGAACGGAGTGTTTGTCATTTGTCGGACTTTCTCCAAAATTTCTAATTAATAAATTTTAAGTAAGATTGTTCGGATGAAAAAATATCAGACAATGTTATCACACTAAGGCAGGTGTTAACAGAACTTGGAAGCAAAACTACACTTATGGCGAGTTCTTATTAGATAGGATTATAGGTTCGTTTAGATAGGATTATAGGTTCGTTTAGATTCGTAATTCAGACTTTGCCGATCTATAAGGTAGATGATGTTAAGGTCATCCATTTATTTGGTCAACGGTTAACGAGCACAATGACCAACCACCTTTATTTTCCCCACCAAAAAGCAGGTACCCATAAAAACTGGGTGGACTCAGAGGCACTCCAAAAATCCCGAAATTCGAAATCCCAGACTTCACCGAGATTCAAACCCAGGACCCCAGGTTCGGAAGCCAAGCACTTGAAAACTCAACCACAGCGCCCCCCTTCCTGTTTCGATATGTGCTGATCTAAATTTAAAATACAACCACACTTATGGCGAGTTCTTATCAGAAAGGATTTTAAGATTTTGTCTATTTTTCGGAATCGGAAATGCTTGCAAGTTCTTATTGTACTGTAACTATAATAAGACATCTGAATTAGTTTAAGTTTTAGTCTCGAGGCTATCTCAAGCTAGCAGCCAAGACCTGGTTCAAGTGTCCAACCAAGCCCTGGTTCAAATGTTCAGTCAAGCCCTGGTTCAAATGTTCAACCAAGTCCAAGTCCTGTTAAAAATATTCAGTCAAGCTTTGGTTCAAATGATCATTCTAGCCCTTGTTTAAATGTCCAGTCTAAAAAAAGAAGTAAAAAAAAATGTCCAACCTTCTAGCGACAGATAGAGAAACTCATTGCCATAGGGACAGTCTCTTGTGATGACCTCTGCCATGATGATAGAGAAACTGTAGATATCTGCTTCCGGTTGACCTCGTCTGTCCCCAGATCGTAGAATTTCAGGCGCTTTCCACAGACAAGCTGTTAAAAGAAACAAACGATCAATCAAAACAAAATAAAAAAAAAAAACAACTACAAAAAAAAATAAAAAAAATTGAAATCCGTCCCCACCTTGCAGGAGATTTTCTAGAGGCCTACATAGTCAAGTAAAATGGTAAAGAAAGACTGACAATAATCTATGAGTTTAGTCTCTTATTGGATGTGTTTATCTTGTGGCGATGACTTGCGAGAAAGTTTATAAGAGACATGACCAAATTATTCAGCTGTCTGTTCACCATAATGACATTGTATAGAAACAGCCCAAAGGCCTTTTATTTGCGTAGTGGGACGACGGTGTCATAAGAGACGAAACCAAAACAACATAAAGCTTCAGTGAAGACAAAATCCTAACAATTAGTAACATACATCTTCAGCTTTTTTTTTACAAATATTTCACTCCTATTGTTTTACTTTCATTTTTTTATGTATGTAAATTGCGTAAACTATATTTTATGTCACAATTTTATGTATGTTTTGTTTAAATCGCCCCTGCCCCGCCACTGCTACATAACATCATACACTGCTTGAAGAAGATTCTGTGCTAATATTATATGATATTACGTCATTGTTGGTTGTTTATGTTTTGTGCGAAAGCAAAAGTATTCAAAGCATACAAAAGTGGGAGAGATCCATATCTCGTTATGCTCGAGTATAGAAATACTCCGATAAGCGGACTGCCTTAATCACCACCACAACTGCTGTCGAGTAGAGTAGAAGACTCAAGTATTCATTCCAACTGATCCCAAACTAATGAAACCACCGGTAGCTGAAAATGCAGAGACATTACTCAACGAACGACAGATACATAAAACACTGAACCATAATCTTCAAATACAAAAACAAAATTTAATAAAATACTCTGAAAGACACAAAAATAAAGGCACATTCCTCGTCCCATATGCTAGGACAAATTTGTACAAATACTCCTTCTTCCCTAGTGCTATTAGAGCATGGAATGGGTTGCCTGAGCTAGCCAGAAAAACCAGTGACTTGGCAGAATTTAAGTCATTGGTTAATATGCATGACTAAATGCATGACGCGTAGGACGTAATCATCTTCTTTTTTGAAGTAACGTCTGTATTATATAAGAAGAAGAAGAAGAAGAAGATGAAAAGCAAAGTGAAATACGATGCAAAAGCAAGACTACCTTAAAGATTATTCTGTCGGAGAGTTCGTCTAGGTCAAACATGGCAGAAAGCAGTTGTCATGCAAAAACATTCAGCACCCAGATCTTACATCATAAAGACAAACGATGGAAAAACATACAGAAGAAATCAACGCTTTTTGAATAAGAGTTTCGATGAAGACATCTCTGGGTACTATGATACCGATGAAGACAATGAACTGCAGACTGTTGGAACAAACGAAACAGACAGTTATAGACCAACGTCTAGAGAACTTGTGTCAGTCAAGACAACCAGAAGTGGACGAATTGTTAAAGTTCCTAGTAGATATCACTCTTAAGAACTATAAAAGGAAGGATGTGATAATAACTTCAAAAGGAAGGATGCGCTAATATCATATGATATTACGTCATTGTTTGATGTTTATGTTTTGTGCGAAAGCAAAAAGGATTAGATGGAAATAAAAAGAGAGTTTCCATTGAATACAGGGGTAATAACTCGAGTATTCTGAAATTATAGATGCCAATCCCGAATAATGGACTATTCTAGCATTATTAAGAATAACTTTTGGATCTGTTATACTCGATTCTGTAAATTTTGCTTCAAGGTTAATTAGTGTAGCCATAAAATACTCGCCATTTAGATCTATTATTAGTAAAGGTAACAAGATACCTGAAATTCTCTGTATATCATGCAGTTTTATTCGTGGCAACAAAGTTTAAAATGTAAAACTAGCTTAAAAAAAACCTTTGATCTCAGTGGGAAAAAATATTCTTAAAATGTCAACAAAGTCAACGTACTAATAAACCTAGATCTAGGTTTAGTCTTTGTTATAAATATAATCCATAAATGTTGAAAAAAAGACACCCGTTGACACTATTTGTCAATCAAATATATTAATTTATGTATTTACAAATAAATTTCGAACATCCATTTGGGTCCCCCTCCTCCCCCCTTAGGTACGCCACTGTATTATAACACCTAGGTATTTAGCGTTTTTAGTCTGTGTTAATGGTTAGCCACGAATAAGATAAGTGGAATTTATTTGTTTTAGTTTTTTTTTGTTACTTTTAATAACTGACATTTTTCTGGGTGGAAAGACATGCTACATATAAAGTTGGTCTAGCTACATTAATCTAATAGTAGATTATCATAAATCAGTGATTCCCAAATTGGTCTATATAGACCCCCAGGGGTCTACGAAAATGAAACAAATAAATTGAGAGTCTATGAGATGTCCACGGGGATCTACGATGATAGATTTCATTTAAGCAGGTCATGACTTAATTTTCAGATCCATTCATGCAATTATTTCATAAACTAATAAATGATTTGTACCTTAGTTAATCCTTTAAATATTTATCCTGATAATGAAACAAAACAAAAAAATAGATTTCAATACTGATTTAAATAGCTTAATTTTGTCTTCATGTAAATAATGTTGAACAAAAATAAAAAAAGTGGGATCCATTCTTTCTTTGTAAAACAAGCGGTTGCCTAAATGACTTTTTATGACAATGTGAAACTAATTACACTGGATGATCATTTGAGACGATGCGCCCTGATAAAAAGATACAGCTTTGAAAAACGTTCGATCTCGCAAAGATAAAGTTCAGAATAGACCGACACAATCTCTCTTCAACATAATATAGCGAAAATGGTGGTTTGTGAGCGTCTTAAGCTATCCTTACTTATAGCCAAATATGGAAAAACACTATAGATAAGACATTGATTTTACCAGCCGTTGAAGTAGTCTAAACAGCAATACATTTCAATGACACATCGGTGGTATGAGTTATAACATTAAAAGCTTCTTATGTAATTGTTTGCAAACGACATGTTCAGTTTGGGATCTGCGGCTTTGCAGGCTTGACAGGGTGTAGCGCTGTGTGCTGCAAACTAAGGGTCGCCGGCTCCTTATATTTCCTTAGGATTGACCGACAAAACCTTATCCATGTTTGGGTATAGCTGCAAGGCAGCAGATTTTTGAATTCAGTTTTCTTTCTGCTAGGTGGGTTGCAAGCCAAGGCTAATGAGTCCCTGCTGCCCTAAGTTTACTGGTTTAGGCACCATTTATTGGCCTTCGCCCCTTCTGTTAGTGAAAACAGTTCCGCGGACCCAATATTTGAGCCAGACTTGAAAGATCAAGCTGCTCTTTGAGAAAACTTTTACAAATGATACTGAAGTCAAAGTAATAAATTATTTAATATTGTTATAACCCTAGTGGCGGACTGAAAGGGTTAATGTGTGTGCGGCCTACTGACATACATGATTCAGGCCAATCACACAGATCGAGGGCTGTTGAACAAGGGACATTACTGCTAGTTCACGCAAATATGACCCATGTTGTGGTCAAGTGATCGAGAGCCTTCACGGACTAGCGACAGTGTGTAACAACAGGCAGCTGAGTCCAGGACAGCAAGCAGTAAGGACTGTGTGCTACAAAGTGAGTCCTTGAAAATGTAGCTGTACGAGTCTAGAAGTAGACAGAAAAAGATTTGTAGTGTTTAGTAGGCAATTCTATTGTACAAGAAAGCATTTGAATTTGATGTGGCCAATTGTGTTGTATTGGCTTTTCATGTAATTGTAAATAAACCGCCACCTTGTTTATTGAAGCTCTTGTTGTCAAGTTCTTGTGTTAGATGTGCTGTTGTGTTTAGCAGTGTTTGCAGAAGGCCTGATAGAGAAGAACGCAACAATATTTAATGTTTGAAGGACTACTTCATATAAAAGCATTGTTATTGGAAACATAATAACCGTACCAACTGATTATGAACCTGCAAAAATAAAAAAAACAACAACAAAAAACAAAACATTTCCAGCGTATTTGGTGATTCCAGTCATTTATATAGTCATTTTAATTTGAATGTTATCAATAAAAAAGATATATCTCTCTAGCTTAAAATGTAGCTTTAAATTACTTTTACAATGGAGTTGGTGAATTTGCTAAAATGCATTATATAAGTTAAGCAAGGGGTCTACCGTAAACAGAAAACATGGCAAGGTGTCTACGAAACTAAAAAGTGTGGGAACCACTGCAGTACAAATGCATGCGGTAACAATACATGAACACTCACTCTATCGATACAAAACAATTTGTGCTATCAAGGGCGATTAATAGACAGTTTAGGACAGTAATGCTAACTAATGTAATCAAAAGAACAAAATTATAAAAACATTTCAAATAAAAAATTTGGTAAAAAAATAGGTCCAAGTACAAGCAATCACTTGATTGTCTCTAGGCTCGATGTTAGCTGTATGTAATGTATTTTAAATTTTGTTTAATGCTTTGAAATAAGATATAAAAAACTACTTGCTAATTTAGTTGTAATTATAGATCATTATTGATGTTTAATCATATGCCACGTTGAAAACATAATAATTAATACATCTGTTCAGCAATCATCTCACAAATGGTCTAGACATTTCTGAATACGATAATTGAATATTTAATTGTTTAATACACGAGAATGTTTATTTCCTAATTATACGATTATCACTGGAACATAGAAATTAATAAATAATGTTCGAAGTAGAATAAAAAGACACAGGCATATACCAAAAGCAGATTTTGTCATTTAGTATTTTATCTATGTGAATTTTTAACAGTGCATATGGGGTGTAATATTTGAAAATAATGCTAGTGAGATAGAGGAAAGGTGAAAAGGGGAGATGTAAAGAGATGGAGAGAGAGACGGATGGAAAGAGAAAAAGCGAGAGAGAGATGGAGAAAGAGAAATAGATGGAGAGAGAAATGAAGAGAGAGACAAAGAAAGTGAAAAGATAGAGAGATGGAGAGAGCGAGAGAAAAGTGAGATAGACATGAAGAGAGATAGACTGTAGAAATGGAATCTAGGAAATTTGGGCACTGGATATTTAGGCACCGGATATTTAGGCACCGGATAATTAGGCACTTTTTGGCAAGGATGAAAATTAGGCACTCCACAAATAGAGTGAACAACAAACAGGCGTATGAAGTATAACTGTTTACTTCACAACGTGAGCAGTCTAGTCTTAGTCACTATCATGTACGATGTTACCTCTATGAAAGCCTAGCCTCAACTGTCAGTTTAATCTAGCTAAGCTACAGTCTCGCTTTGAATTAATGTCGACACAATTATGCGTTCACTATCAGTCACCTAAAGTGCGTTATTATTCATCTGCATGTCTGTAACCAAGAATTCGCTAGTAATTTGACGCATACAGAAACACGCAACACATTTGTTGAACAGTACAAGATGTACAGACGCAGATAAGACATTACATCTCTACAAGGTGGAGAGAGAGAGAGACAGAAAGAGAGAAAGTGAGAGAGAGAGATGAAAAGAGAGAAAGAGAGATGTGGGAGAGAATGAGAGATGGAGAGAGAAAGAAATAGAGAGATGAAGAGAGAGACAGAGAAAGTTAACGTTTTTTTAAAAACATAATAAAAATAACCTTCTAATAAAAGATCTAAACATCTTACTTTTTAACTTGTAATGAATGAAAATACAGATGACTGATGTAGATTTAAAACTATACTCTAATTCACTTCCAAACTGCGTTTCATAAATATATGTCTCCTTATGTCTCGGAAGACAATGGATGCGCCCAGGTGATTCAATGACATTGGATTTGTCTTGAGACGGGGCAAAATCTGGTGTGACTGATCAAGCCAATTCTGGAGCGGCAGAGTTTGCCACAGTTCGTGCATGTATATGCATCTGACTTAGGGCTAGTTGACAACTTGACAGTGCAGCTTTCTTCTTCTTTCTCTTGAGTGATGCAGCTTCGTACCAGCACGTACAGTCTGTCTCCATGTTGTCCGGTCTTGGGCTATTTCTTCCCACATACTATGTTCGAGGCCCGTGGTTCTCATGTCTCGCTTACAGACATCTCTGTCGGTTAGTCTTGGGTGGCCCTTGGGTCTGACTCCCTCTGCAAGCTCAGCGTATAGGATGTCTTTAGGTATTCTTCCATCTGGCATGCGAGTGACATGACCTAGCAAGGGTAGTCTTCTCTATGTCAGAAGAGCATAGATGCTGTGCATATTGGCCCGTTTCAGAACGTCCTGGTGGGAGACACGATCCCTCCAGGAGATGCACATTATGCGTCGCAGGCAGCGTACGTGGAAGCTATTTAATCTGCATTCTTGACGCATGTAAGTTGCCCAACTCTCACTGCCATAAAGAAGTGTGCTCAGAACGCAGGCATTGTAGACTATTTTTCCACATGCGATTGGAGAGTTTTGCCATTGCTGCAGAAGCCTTTCCTATTCTTTTTGTCAGCTCAGTGTCTAAATCTAGGTTGCTGGCTATTGTTGCTCCCAAGTATGTGAATTCCTGAACCACTGTAAGTGTGTGATTTTCAATATGTATCGCTGGTATTTCTGCGACATCTTGTGCCAGGATTTCGGTCTTGGAGAAGCTTATTGTAAGGGTTTCATATAATAAACACATGAAATCGTCTTCCGTTTCCGACTTGATGTTCTTATTTCAGCCTAGCTTCATCATTCAGTCATCACTTTGTATCCCACCATTTGTAATAGTCTGACTCATGATTACTCATGATTACATCAGAATCTTTTCAGCCGATACAAACACGCACACACACGCTTGAACTTTACGATACTACTACACGTACTAAGTACTAACCATATTTATACGGCTGAGTGGTGACATCCTCTATGAAGCTAGAGTACAGGGTAGGTAGTCCAAAGTCCGACAACTTGACTGAGAACCTGTTGTCCACAAGACATGTCTCACTGGTCAAACGCCCGTGACACTTGATGGGGCTTTTGTGGAGAAAACACAGACCCTAAAAGTGTAAACACAAAACTGGGTTTTTTCTTGGGTAAAGAACACAGTGCAGCAGCCCTCCGAAAACTTAAAACGATATTTAAGACAAAGACATAACCCTTGGCACCAAAATCAGACTGGTGCTCTCCCTTGTCATGGCAACATTTATATAAGCTTGCGAGTCTTGGACGCTGACTGCAGAGCTAGAGAGGAGGATCCTAGCGATGGAATTGAGATGCTACAGAAGGATCCTAGGTATCACGTTCAAAGACCGCATCACAAACCAAGAGATTAGAGACAGGGTTAAACTGCAGCGATTGGACCCCACGACGACCTACTAATTATCGTAAAAAAAACAACAGAAGCTTTAAATCTAAGACTATATTACAAGATCTTCGGGCTCGCAAAGGCCTTCCTTCAGGGAACAGTACCAGGAGGAAGAAGAAGAAGCAGGCAGAGAAAGCGATGGGAGGACAACATAAAAGAATGGAGGTGCCTGCCGTTGAAATAGGTTCTAATTAAGGCAAAAGACAAGAGAGGAATGGAGAAAGACGGTCGACGAGTCTTGCATGGTGCACCAACGGTCCAATAGACTAAAGGATATGTAAAGAATAATTGCATCGATCTGTCAGCAAATGTTGTAATGTGTTGTAGATAGATCTTTAGAACTACCTAAAAGAAAGCTTCTGTATTGTTATGCTAGATAGTTGAATGTACACAAACTTGACATAAGGACATTTAAGGTCATAACAACTTTAATCAGCCATCTCGGCTACTAGAGTAGTGTCCCCTAATGCATGGGCACAGCTCTTCCTACTCTATACAGTATCCCTAAAAAAAAAAGGGGGGGGGGGTAATACACAATATTATGTGAGTTACTGAAAGGGGCATAACATTCCATCAACATGTATAGAAGCCTGGACTGCAAAGTCACGTGATACACATCACTTCTCCTTCAGACATAAAGTCAAGTTCCACTTCCAGACCTTGTGATCTATAGGGCAGATAATGTAAACGTCATCTTTTTCTGTGGCCTACGGTTAACAAGGGTGGCATTTGGCCAGCACAACGACCAACCGCATTTACTTTTCCCAAACTAATGTCAGGTACCCATTAGAGCTGGGTGGACTCAGAGGCGCCCAAATATCCCAAAATCAAAAATATCTTGAAAATACCTTATAAATATAGCTATAATCTTCGTAAGACAGAGAGGAGCAGTCCAAGTTGGTCCAACAGACGAAATGTATAGGTATTGTTAGACACTTAGGAACGCTCTGTAGTAGACAGACTTTGAACCCGACAAAGTGACGACGTAGGCATAGGTTTAGAGATTTTTATTTTTGTAGACTTTTACGACAATTATTGCTAGGCTCTTGAAGGATTAACATCGTTTTAGTGACTGACTCGACTGTGGCCCATTCTGTATTAAAGTACGTTATTCTATCTCGAGTGAATTTAGTTACTGCGCATTGATCCTGTTGGTTACTCATGTACAGGGCGAAACTGATTGCGCGGGGCCTAGTCTGGGTGGGATAAGGATAAAAAGGGAAAATGAAGATTTTGTATTGGAAAATAAATTCGTCTTTGCATTTTATTCATACTTTAAGTACAAATCTCGGTCTAATAATTAACTTTACGACCCATCGACTTACTTAGACTTAGGTCCTCCCGCGCCTTTTGGCGCATAGGGCGGCAATGTCCGAAGCCTCCTCCCACTGCTCTGAGGTCCTCCACGAAGGTGTGGCGCCAACTTATACGAAAACGTCCCTGTTTGCGCTTTCCTCATATTGGCCTCCACGTCGTCGCAACTCTTGGTATGCCTATTTCATTTAATACTGCATTCATTAATCTTCGGACTAAACTAAATTGAGATCCCAAATAATTTTTTTGGCAAGAGAAGATAACCAAGTAGCAAAATCGACCTCCCATTGTTGCATTCTTAGGTGAATTTATTGTGTACAATTTTCTTTCTCTATGTCAGTGTTTAAATTATGGCTACATATTTAAACCAGAATTATTTCATGAAATCAATATTTTTATATTAACCAAAATTTAATAACTTGCTTGATTGATATTGCATGTAATAATTGAGTATTTTGATACTTACAATAATCCGTTTTCCTTAAAAAAGGCAGTTTCTTTTGGTGATCTAAAAATAAAGTTGCACTACCATTATACATATTGTGCATAATTGTGCAGTATACAAACACATGTACTATTTAAAAAAATAGTCTTGCAAACTGTTACTACTTTTAACACTGGTTTTCTTCTGTTTTTTTTGTTTTGAGCCTCACCCTAACCTTTTGTATGTCACGAAACTTTTGCATCAAATTCTTTTTTTTTTTTTATATACTAAGTTTTAAAATACATGTTATCGCTTTACGAATGTTACAACAATAATTCTCCACCACCATTGTCAATATTGTGCTTCCTTGTGCAGGCAATAGACAGATAATTGACTAAAGAGGGGAAAACGAAAAAAAAAAGAAAGGGGGGGGGGGAATAAATTTCTGTACGACTCTAATGGACCCCTGTGACTAAAAGACAGCCACAGAGAAATTGTAGCAGAGCAGAAACTCATGAGATACTGACTCTAGCAGACATGATTCCCACTTAGATGATGAGGAAGTAGTTTTCCTGAGTCTCAAGGGAGGAAATCAAAAATTGTCATTTGAAGGGAGAAAATAAAAGAAACAATATAACTGTTTAAATGCCTATATACGTATGAGTGGGTGTGCTATATATATATGCGAGTGTATGCACGTTTGATAGAAGTTAATATAAAGAACTGGGTCAACGTAGCAAAGCACAAGGGAAACAACCCTAAGCAAATGGAGACAAAGTGGAAAAACAATGTGTGACTAAGAGATTCAAAATGTTTTAATATAATTAATGTTCTACTATCACTGTTTGATTGTTCTATAGAATTATCTATTGTTGACACTCTCACTATATACATTGAGGTTCCATGTGATGAATAATCTGTACAAAGCAACTTAAAACGTTGAAATGTTATGACAACCTTAATGAAATTATTTCCATTGCCATGTTTGCATATCGTCGTATCTTAAAATGTAAGTATTTAATTTGTACCCTTACCAATAAAATATGTAAAAAAAAAAAAGGTGGCCGACGTAACCGAGGCGCCCCATGGAAACGCGTGAAAGACCAGCTTAGGCGCCAACTTGCTTTAGCTGACATAGAAGAGAGCACCTGGTCGCATGCGGCCTCAGAATGAGACAGCTGGAGGTCACACACAAAAGCCGCGGGATAAACTTAAGAGACCAAAAGATAATCCGCTGCCGAGGACAGACGCAGACGGCGAAAAGAAAATCTTATTTGACCACCGGCGGACAATGGTTATGCCTGCGCTACTGTGGCAAAATATGTAGGTCACAGCTGAGGCTGTGAAGCCACGGGAAAAAAATTCATTCCTCATTAAGCTTCGGATTCGAAGAGAAGTCTTATTATCTAATATAATAACAATTTGTTTATATAGAAATTTGTCTTCTAATAACTGAGGTATGATCATAAGTGATTCATGTCTATGGTAATCATAGAACTCTCTCAACATTTGTGATTCTGTGTAGTTGATCTTGGAAAACACTAAGTCAGGATGACTGCGCTAAGGGGGGGGGGGGTCATCTTATCTGATAGTAGCTCTTTTAAATAAGAAGATAATGACATCCTAATGTAATGTTATCACAGCGTCTTGAGCCTACATTTTGTTTGTTAACAGCGCTTTATAAATTAATTTAATTAATTAATTTTTTTAAACAGCTGTCTATTACTCTGGATAGTGAAGCATCGTTAGACACTGTGCTGACCAGGAAGGTCAAGTCGTCAACAGCATTAAAAAGATGATCATTCTGAGGTGGCAGTCAAACTGAATTTCCATTTCTTTGGACCAATCAAATAATCCTATCTTAGCAGCCGATCTATCTTCTTTATGGAATTATATCCTTGTTGATGTCCAAAAGAGCTGATCCGAAGGCTCTTCGAGCTCTAAGTTTGAAAAAAAACCTGTTTGGTCGTCCAGCCGAAACAGTAAAAAAAAAAAAACCTGTGTGAACACACAGTTCTGTCTGAGAGAGACCCGAATTAATGCCTATGTAAAACATTGCTGTTTCCAATGCCTTTGGCCCCGACGCATGCTTGGCTGCACATGGCCGAAGGCCGAGGACACCGGGAGCCTCCGCCATTTTCCTTCGTTGTACCAAGCTAACTGTGCGGGACCCGCCATTTATGTAACGGTCCCTTTGAGGAACAGCGCATGGATGTGGGACGTGCTCGTGGGGACTTTTTTACAACCCCGCCCGTGCAAGGGGTAAACTCTCGTCTACCCGTGGGCATCCCCACGGGAGTTATGTTTCGCCATTCATTTAGCCTAGCTACCCCCTCAAGTAGCCGTTTCCACCCAGGTGCCACGATGAGGCAGAACAGCGTACCTGGGGGAATTATATCCTGCATTGGGATTCGATCCTCTTGTTTTGTACAGATTTTGTTTATCGATCTGTTACATTGAGATTTACAGCTTGATGACGTGGTTTCATTTTAAAAATAAATCTGCAGAATGCATAGAATATATAAAGAAAAACTAAATTCCGATCAGAAATAATTTGTTTGACAAAGCACCAAAATCAACCTCTCACTGTTGTATTCTTAGGTGAATTTATTGTGCACAATATTCTTTTTCTCTGTCAGTGTATTATGGCTACATATATAAACCAGAATTATTTCACGAAATCTATATTTTTATATTTAATAAAGTTCATCACTGTAAAGTGTCGCATTCGTCAGTGCTTACAATTATCCGTTTTCTACAACAATCTGCTATTATGGTTTAAGATTAACTAGTAATTTTCCGATACACAATGACACTCCCCACTATTTTGGTTCAGTCACATATCCATTTGACAGATCGATCTCAAGAATTTAGCTTGGTAATGAAAATTTAAGACACAACAGAATCAAAGAATCATATATAGCTCCTCTTTCGTGATCGAAGATGAGCACATTTCTCATTTCCTATTAACTCGAAGATGTTATTAGGTCCGATCCTCGCTTTAATAAAAAAAAAAGGGGGCCGCATACGTGGCATGGGTAGGTTAGTCAGTTGCAGATAGGCCTTCTTCTTCTCTCAGCTTTTTGTTGGTTTGGGCGCTCCTTAAACGCACTTATATTCCCGCCACATAAAAAAAATTTAAACTCCTTCCACCTACGCTGTCTTAGAAGTATCCATAAGGTGCGTTGGTCCGACCACATACCAGACAAAGAAATCTTAAAGCTGTCCAACATAAACAGGTCCCTCCTTTGATGGACGGGACATATAGTCCGCATGCCAGACAACCGCCTCCCCAAACGACCTCTGTACGGGGAGTTGTATGTAGAAAAGCGCTCCCAGGGGGGTCAATACAAAAAGCGCTATAAATACACTCTCAAGAGCTCCTTCAAGGAATGCGATATAGACATTCACGACTGGGAAGCACCAGCTCTCAATCGCTCTTCATGGCGTGAAGCTGTGAGTCTCGGAGTCTCGAGATCTGAAGCACTCAAAAAGCAGTTACAAGGAAACTTAATGAATAAGATTAAGTGGGGGAGAGATTTGGGGGTAATAGAATATTGGAACACATTCAGAAAACACTGCAAACCTGTCACATATAAAGCTAGAGAAATATCTTATAGACTCATCCTTGGGATGACCCCTATAGCGAAAAAAAACATGCAAATGTCCATGCATGTACATTATGTCATCTTGAAAATGCTGATAACGAGAAGCATATATATTTGGAATGTCCACTATTTCTTAAAGTTATGTGAATCTAAACTCTCTATGTTTTAAACAAGTTGCCAAAGTTGCCAAATAAAAATGGTTCGTAATTTCAATTTGATTATTTTATTTGAATACAGGAATCTTGCTTGGATTAACAGGCTCAAAGCCTTCGTAGTAATAAAAGTTTGATTCTAATAAATTGGAATTGGCATTTAGGAAAATTATTTGATTTTAGGGTAGAGAATTATTTATGTTGATTTTCTGTGGAAAATAAGGAGCAATGTCTTCGATTCCGAAGAGGAAGGATAGGAGCAGTGTTTCATTTGACTACACAAACCCAGTTGCTACCTGCAAGGTAAACTCGGGTTTTACCGCTACAATATTTCAAAGTATTGTTATAACTTTAGTAGTGGTGCGGAGAAGGGTAATGTGTGTGTGTGTAGTCAGCCGACGGAGGTCACGCGCAAATCGCCCTAGACCAGTGCTGGACAAACGGTCCACAGTTCGAATGGAAGTTAAGGGAACATAATCCAATGTGATGGAAATAAAGGGAACATGTTCCTGAATACTTTGAATGATACTTACGTTGATGATGTCAGTGCACAAAGAAAATTTGAACTGTGTGTCCAGCGAGACCCTCGTATTGCTGAGCAGATCCTGAAACAAGAGCTGAAGTTTCTAGAGCATAATGCTTATGCGTAGTGGTCTTTCATATCATCATGACATTCCTTAGATCAGCGGTTCTCAACCTTTTAAGCTCGGCGACCCCTTTTTACAATATCCCACTATGCCGCGACCCCCCCCCCCCCAGACACACACATACAGAAATAGAAGAATAGACAATAACAATCCTTATTTTTGATGGTCTTAGGCGACCCCTGGCAAATCGTCAATCGACCCCCAAGAGGGTCGCGACACAGGTTGAGAACCCCTGCCTTAGATCCATCACGTATCTTACAAACAGGGACGCTGTCAATAATACCCACTTAGAAGAATGCCCTGCTGCAGTTTAAAGAGAACCTGCTATAACAACAACCCAGTATGGACAGCATGTCAATGTAGACAGCATGCTGTATGTCAGTCTGGAACAGCTGAGAACAGCATGCTACTTTCCCATTCGGACAACCTGAAAAGACAGCTTACATCAGAGCAGCAAAAGACTGGCTAGACGAAGAAGAAAAACGCCTTTGGACTACTCCAGTGGCGTAGCTAGGGTGGGGGGGAGGGAGGTCCAAATATAAAATGCAGGGGCTCCTAAAGAGACCAAGCCTCTCCCACCCGGGCCTCCAAATCCATTGCTACGCCTCTAGACGACTTCTTGTTGTTCACTTAAACATATAGACCTAATTAGAGATCGCTGTCATTGTATGGCAGCACCCCTCCCCCGACGAAAGTCAATGGACTGATAAGGTTGAGAGACCACCACCTGGAGAGCCGCTGTTGGTGCAGCGTTGAGGGTTTGAGGATGTCAACATTCGATTGACCAAACTCTGGCTATATGGTGCCATGAAATGTTCAAGAACTTCAAAATGGAGATACGGATACAATATTCGTGGATGGTACAGAATATGGATAATCTACTACTTTTAGACTTTCTGTTGTGTTAGGCAGGTCGTTAAAACTATGACGTGACTACTATTTTTGTAATATAATTATGACATAATATAAAGTCAAAAGTAATCCATCCTTTAAAATATTCCAAAAATCTAACCAGTCATTGATGAATTAATCTATCAGGGTATCTCTATCTATTTTACTATCAATTAATATATCCATTACAATTCATTAATGTATATAGTTATCTGTCCATTACTTCTCTGTTAACGTATTCCTTTTTTCTCCTAAAGTTTTGAGTTATAACAACACACGTGAACGCGTTTGAAAAAGATTGGAACTTACCTGTAAAGATCCTTTACTGCAGTGCTCGATGACCAGCGCACGCAGTGTCTCCTCATGGCACGCGCCGAATATCTTTAAGACGTTGGCGTGGCTTAAATCTCGTACCTGGTAAGAGTGTAAGATGACCAGTTAGTGGACCTCAACATTGTAGACCAGTTAGTGGACCTCAACATTATAGACCAGTTAGTGGACCTGAGCATTACAGTAGAGTTAGTAGACCTAAATATTTCAGAAAAATTAGTGGTTCTGAACATTATAGACCAGTTAGTGGACCTAAATATTACATATCAGTTAGTGGACCTTCAAAAAAGTCCTCAGGGAATCAGTCAAAAGCATTCCTATTACGCTGTTGACTGTTGGAAAGGATTTCCCCCAAGTCTCGTATGAAAGTTGCAGAATGATTCGGCCTAACCATATGTAACATGTAGATCAAGCAAGAGAAGCTGATGGAGGCCTAGCTCTCTACCCGTTATTCTCTTATCTGCTTACAATTACTGACGTTTCCACTAACTGACGTTTCCACTAACTGAAGTTTCTTCTAACTGACGTTTCCACTAACTGACGTTTCCACTAACTGACGTTTCCACTAACTGACGTTTCCACTTACTGACGTTTCCACTTACTGACGTTTTCACTAACTGACGTTTTCACTAACTGACGTTTCCACTAACTAACGTTTCCACTTACTGACGTTGCCACTAACTGACGTTTCCACTAACTGACGTTTCCACTAACAACTGACGTTTCCACTAACTGACGTTTCCACTAACTGACGTTTCCATTAACTGACGTTTCTACTAACTGACGTTGCCACTAACTGGCGTTGCCCCTAACTGGTGTTTTCATTAACTGAAGTTTCTACTAACTGACGTTTCCACTAACTGACGTTTCCACTAACTGACGATTCCACTAACTGACGTTTCCAATGAGGCGCCAAGTTGAGGCCACGGAAGGTGGAATTCTCGGAGTATTTGTTCCACGACAGTCCATTTATTGGACCAGAACATGATAGACTAGTTATTAGACCAAAAATGCCAGACTAATAAATAAAGTATTTTATTAGATTTTGTTTTTGAATTTGAAGATTATGGTTTACTCAGGTTCAGTGTTTTATGTATAATTGCTACTTTACTTTTGAGTCTTCTATCCTGAAGGCTTTCTAAATTTATTGATTTTACTAAAGGTGTTACTCTAGTCAAATGTGAATATTCGTTTGTTATGAATCTCTATTTTGTGTCTGTTCCAGTTTCTTATTTTTAATTCGGACATTAATTTTTCGAGTGACCTCGGTAGGATTTCCGTTATATATTTTATGAAATATGACTTTGAAAAGAGCTATATTAATTTTAAAATGACTTTTACTACGGGTTCATCAGATGCTAAATTAAAAATCACGAATAAACTATTGTCATGTAAGCTAGAGTGTAGTTCTAATCATAAATAAATAAATAATCTATGCATTAAATTCATTTATAAATAAATTCATTAAACTAAAATCGTGTTCAAAGTTTTTACCATTTTAAACTCGGCCAACAGCTGGTCAGTTTTCTTGATATGATGTATTGGTAGTGGCCTGAGTCTCACAACTTGACCCTAAAGATAGAAACATGAGTAAAAAGAGGGCGGGGGGTGGGGGGAGGGGGAATAGTTCCATTTAGAATGCATGTGCTAAAATTTGCCAACATTTTGAAAAGGATTTTTTAAAAATGTCATATACTTTTTCGTTTCTAGAGTAGATTAGATTAATACAGTGGTTCTCAGAATGTGGTACAAGAGACGAACGTAGGGGGATTCGAAGAAAGATGAAAGTTGTAATTAATTAAAATAATTTCATCGCTAAAAGACAGTTGATCCGATCGGATAATTTGAATCATAATCAACTCGCCCCTCTCCTCTGTTTAATATTATTCTTTGACATTCTAAGCCAAAGATTTGAAGACATTCTTCACAAGGCGATTCCCGACTGGGTATTGAGCCCATTTACACTAGCACACAAGACAAACAGGTTAACGCATCCACGTCCAGACTATATACTACTGTTGAGCAGTCAAGGTTATTGAGAATTTTTTCAGAGTTCATGATCAAATTTACTGTTCATTGTAATATACCCGCTGGAGTTCATCAATTATAAACTCATAGTCACAGATATGAGCGAGTGGTCATAACAAGATCAGCTTTTCATGTTCATTACAAAGAGTATTTGTGATCAGATTTTTATAATCATAAAATTAGAAAAAGTTGACATGAGTATAAACAAATACATATTTCTTTTGTTTTAAAACAGGGGTTTACATGTTTACAGCATTTACACTGTTTATTGATCAGTGTAATTTACCCGCTGGAGTTCATCAATTATTAAGTCAAAGTCACAGATATAGAAGCATAAGCGAGTGGTCATAACAGTCTTTTCAGAATTGTTCATAGTTAATGATTTTGTTGGTGCGTTTACCAGCTGACAGATCAGCTTGAATTCCGATTGTTCTAATTGTCCAGCACTTAAAGCTGGTCTAATCAACAATGTTCCCGGACATCAAACAGTCCTCCTTACGTTGCGGATAAGACGTGAGATTGGCGCCATTATATACAGGTCCAAAGGAACTTTATTAGTCTGACCGTTTCTCCTCATCACGATCGGAGAAACCTCCACAAGTAGGCAGAACTGCACCGGCTTCCAGAAGTTAACCTGTCATCAAACCAAGATTGAAGCCAAACAGCATTGCAATGAGCTCATGAGGAATTTAGTGGACTAGATATAAGTAGGTTATGAATACAAGCATGTCTGGTCTGGCGATGATTTTTCCCCCAATAAAACCCTGGAACAACTAATCTTCGCCAATTTGACACCGAGAGGTTATTTTTTTTTGTTCACTTTCCAAAAGATTATATTGCAGAAAAAAAACAACAAATGTAAAAACTTTGTTCAGAAATTGTTCATAGTTCTTGCGTTCATTTGCTTGTCCTATTTTCCAGCTCTAGACACGTGAAAGTCCGCATACATCCCACATGGGCTTACGAAATGCATGATAGTCGGAGTTTTGAAAGTACTAGTTAAGTCCAACATTTCTGGGACACACACACACAAGTTTTTATGGATGCTGTGTTGTCAGTACTCAATCATTCTCAAACTGTGTGGGGAGGCTTGTTTATACAGGCTCTGTTATCTTGTAGTCATAGAACTATTGAGGCGGACCAATTTGCGGGTGTTATCAAATACACTGTTCATTATAGTAGTACCGCTGGAGTTCATCAATTATAACGTCATAGTCGCAGATATAGGAGCAATAGCGAGTGGTCAAACCAAGATCAGTTTTTCATGTTCATAACAAGATCGAAGATCCAAAATATTCATAGTTAAAGATTTTGTTAGATCGTTTACCAGCTGACAGATCAGCCTGAACTCCTATTGATCTGATGTTTTTATGTCCAACACTTAAATCTGGGCTAATCAACAATGTTCCTGGACATCACGTTGCGGAACTCCAAAAGTGAACAGACCGGTACGATTTCCAGATGTTAACTTATCATCAACCCAGGACTGAGGCTAAACAGCATTGCAGTGAGATCATAAGGAGTTTAGAGGACTACATATAATCTAATATTGGTTATTCTGTACAAATTGTCTGGATTGGTGATAATTTTTTCCCCAATGAAGTCCCGGGACAACTAATTTCCACCAGTTGACACCGAGAGTTATGGAGTTCTGTTAGAATCACCACAGACTGAAGAGATAAAAAATAGTATTAGTGAGCAATTTTTAAAAAAAATAGTCCCCAGTACAAATAAAGCACAGCAAGCCACTCCAACCTTGATTATAAATCTCACACCAAGGAAATTAGAAAAAACAAAAACAATTCTTTGCCATGTAACGCCTTCATTTGGTCAAGCCCTTACCTTACAAAAATACAATAATAATAATAATTTTTTTGTTCTTTTAAAGCAAAGATATACTAAATAAATATTGAAACAATCAGAGACAACAAAATGATACAAGGATTAACCAATCAATAACTAAGAGGTAACTAACCAAGAATAAAAGTATATACACACCAATACATGCATGGCCGCACCCACATAAACAAACATAGATTTATACACACAATTATCTTGTACATTACCCAAAGGGCTACAAAAAAAGGTGTCGAAGACTTCTGAGGGCGCAGTCCAACACATTAAGTAACTAGCCAAGAACACATAGAAATACATCCTAATACAAGCCAAACATGTATTTTATGTGAATAATTCCATTAAGTCAAATACATTTGCAATGAGAAAACCACTACTGTGATAATAAAAAACTACAAACATATATCCCACAAACTACCTTTCCACTAACATAAAAATACACAAATACCTACATACATATGCATATACCCACTAGCACACATAAATATTCACCAATACACAAACCCACACATTTCCCTTTGCCATATCATCCTTTACATTCCCCCAAGTTCTCTAGTTGAAAGTTTACAATTTGTCTAAACATAATGTCAAGGCCATCAGGAAGGAACTTTTTATAATCCATACCAAGTTTCAGTCTAGTATTCCTATCATACCATGCAAATTAATGAAGTCAAAATTCCCAAGAGCTTTATTACTTAATTTTGGAACCTTGTTTCAAAGGATCGGCAGAATTATTTAAAACATAGATTTCGTTCAACATCAAAATAAGATTGTTTCATTAGTATACATATAAATAATTTAAGATATAGTTTTGGTTAAAATGTGTAGCAATAATGGATTGGATTTATATCTATGTCAAACTTAGCTAATGATCCTTTCAAGTAGTTTTGCGAAAATGGGTTTACATCCATATAAAAAATAAATAACCATTGAAACGGATTTGCCCGATTTGTTAAAAGCGAATAGAGATAACTTTAGCAATTAAAATGAAAGTAGCGCGAGATGAATGGGATATAATATAGTAACATATAAAAAAATATTATAATATAATAATATATATTATTTGTCATGGCAATCAAATCATTAAATAGAAACAAACTTTTTACATGTAAATTCTGAGTGAGTCTGGTGTGAATGTACATTTTTTAAAATAGTTATAATGTTGTGTTTAGTATAATGCACAAATTGTAAGACAAATTTCCTTACGGACAATAAAGATTATTATTGTTATTATTATTAATGAAAATTACATGGTTTAGCTCCCTATCTGCTTTATAAAACAATATTATTTTAACAGAAATAAATATTTTTAAAAATCTTATTTTTTCCATTAATTTGTGCGTAGTCATCGACTATGAATAATTGTACAAAATTTCAACTTGGTCCGAGAATCGAAAGTGGGAGAAAAAACATGTCCAAACTTTTTACCAGAGAGACAGAGTGAGTTGATATAACCTGTCTAAAAATGGCAACAGATTTTTAAAAAAATGAAATTAATCATCAAATTAAGTGAGGTTTCAACTTGTAATGGCAAAGTCAGTGATTCAGAAGATTAAGGATGAGTGCAGTGTTTCAAATGACTACGCCAACCCAGTAGCAACCTGATATCATTCACCAACCTTTTATACTGCTTTCGTTAACAAGTACTGGCCAAGGCGATTCCATCCGTCTTTCTTACACCAGAACGTACCATTGTTTGTTGGTGTCCTTTGAGCGAACAAGACAAAGACGTCTTTCTGCACAAGAGAATGCTCTTAGAACGATCAAGTCCATTACAAACACATGTTCTACTGCCTCAAATGCGCCCAAACCTCAACTTTTTTTTTTAACCTAAATTCTTCTTATCAGAAGCAGGATCGGACTTGATAAGGCACTATGCCAGAGGCAGCCTTTGCAGAGCGCGGGGCCTTGGGCGAGTGCCATATGCGGGCCACTGAGCCGTAAGGGTAGACCGTACCACTTAAAGCTGACGTGCTCGTCCGCCTCTAACGCTGTAGGCCTTTTTTAAAAGTCCCAATACATAGTAACTTGCTAATGGCCGTTGGACTACATAACGTACTGTATTGTAACAGTAAGATTTAGCCTTTAATAACCAACGTAACTAATGATTCAGAAACATTTTGCACGAAAAAATGAACAAACTAGTAATAATAATAATTTCTGCTAATCCTGGAGTCAGAAAGTAACTATTAAATTCGGAGGAAAACCGGAAACACTTGCAAAAAATACTAACAACGAATAGTTGCTAGGACGGTCGCAGATGGATTCAATCACGGAACTCCATTTTTCTGGTTTTTCGCTATACAAAAATTGATTGTTATTTCAAGCCAAAGTGAACAGTTAAACAATGATAGCTTGTTAGAATCGACAGGTCATAAGATGCTGTCTCTACCTAAACTGATGTTTTGAAATAACAAAATATCAAGTTCAGAGCTTGCATGGTAATTGGTATCATATAGAATTATAGATGCAGGAAAATGCTTCCAAAATAAAAGAGTAACAAGTAGTGTTTTTTTTAAAGAATTGGTGTGGTTTTCGAAACTGAAGGTGAAAAGGAATCTTCGTTCGCGGGGTCCCCTCAGGCGCGGGCCTGGGGCGGTTGTCCCACTTGCCACCCCCTAAGGCGCTACATCACTAGGTTATTTAAGATATTGGGCCCCTTGTAATCAGCATTAAAAAATTCTTAGTTTAACCTTTCATTAAAATTATTGAATATATCCGTAGAACATTGTTTGTGGCCCTCAAACAAAAGGGAGCCTAAGCTATAGATTGTGTGATCTATACTTACTCTGAATACTGCCAGGAGGTCATCATTTGTTGCTATGTCTTCATTCTCTGACCTTGACCCTCTTAGATTGGTCTGAAATTAGAAAAAAAAGCTAGTTTATTATAACAGAACTGACCTCTACCATTGAATTAAGTCAAAAATTAAAAGCGGGATAAGTAGATTAACTACTTTTTTTTAAATTTCCAAAACAGTTTTCTTACTAGGGTCTAGATTAGTCTAGAATTTAGAAATTGGGCGTAAAAAAAGAAATGCTTTATTGTAAAAAAACAAAAAACCAAACCAAAACCAAAACAAAACAAAAAACCAACTAGATATATATCTATATTTTAAAACAGTGGTGCTCAAACTACGACTCGCGAGCCACATCTGACCAGTGACACGATACTGTCAGGTCCGTCCAAAAAGTCTGGCCATTGTGCAGTATGAAAAAACAGAGGCTGTGTTCTCTTGAACAAGACCTTTTGTGTGTGTGTGTGTGTGTTTTATGAAGCCTGATACAAACATCATTATCTTTCCTTTGCGTTCCTCGCGAAACATAGGGCCTCATCGAACACGCCACTCTCCACGATCTTTTGCTAGTTTTTTAATGGCCTCCAAGCGCTTTCCTGTCCTCTCGGCTTTCTCTTGTGTACTGCGTCGCCATGTTCTTTTTGGTCTTCCGAGACATTCGTTTGTAAACTTCAATCATAAGAGATTAACATTTAGGAGTTAGGAAAATGCAAAATGAAAGATAAAATTGAATGAGGTCCCACGGGAGTTTGTTTTTTAGTTTTATAAAGCTTCATGCCGATTACGTCACTTAGTGGAAATTTACTGGTTGATGTGTACATAGACTATACTCTCGAAACCATAATCTCTAGTTTCCTAGACAACAGAAACGAAGTTCAAAGTAGGAATTCGTGGGATCAAAAACTGAGAATATGCTTCTTTGTTTAGTTTTTGTTTTCCTGGCAATTATCTGAGTTTTCTTTGAAATTATCTCAGTTTTCCTAGAAATTATCTGAGTTTTCCTTGGCTAGTAGTGTTGGGCAATTAGATTTTGTTGTATTGTTTTTGTAATTAATCTATTTACCAATAAATAAATAATAAAAATAGGCTAATAACTTATGCAGATGTGATTTGAATAAGAAGCAGACCAATCCAAAGCGATTTTCTGCCTTTATGCCAGATAGGCTTGCTGACTAAATTCCAGTACAACCAAAGTCCTCTGCCTTATCCTTTCACACACTAGCTATTGTAAGACAGTAAATGTCAGACGTCTCCTAACTGGTATAAACTAAACAATGTCAAGCTCTCTAAATCGAGTCTAAATGATGACAACTAAATATATAGAATCATATCATTATATCGAAGCGTGGCAGTTGATATTCGCATCAAATCTTCTTTATTACCGCCCATTTATCTCTAGGAAGTGGCGTAGCTAGGATGGGGGAGGACGGGGAGAATTTGAAAATCCCCCCCGGGCCCCCACTTGAGGGGTTGCCCCAAATGATTTTTTTTCTATTATATATTAAATATTACTCAAAATGCAGGGGCCCCCAAAAATGTCAAGGGTCCTAGCTACGCCCCTGTCTCTAGGCAAGTTGTAAGCATTACATTAAAACTCTAAAGTTTCCCTCATGTTGTTTTTCGAGCTTACAATAAAAAATTGCTTCGAAAAGTTGATTCCAAAATTCTAAAACGTACGACAACCTTATCTTATACATTTCAAAAACTTAGCGTACACATCATTTCCTTAATTGAGTACACCGGATACACCAAAAAAAGCTAGTTATTTATAGTTTTATGTCACGTATAAAAATCTCTTTGAAAGGACAGGCTGGTTGTCGTAATGATGGACCAATTAGTTTACATGATTTTTACCTTTGACGAGAAAGACAAAACGGAGTGAGTAAACTTCCGGTCAGTTAGAAAGATGTCTGCTGGATCAATTTTCCACCACCAGAGATCTCGTTCACTCTGCTTCTTCCATCTTCTGGAGAACAAAAGTCATTTTATTAAGGTCAAGTTATTTAGCTTCGGTCAACTTGGTCACTTAGCGTCTTTCAACTTGTTCCGTTAGCTTCAATCAACCTGGTCATTTAGCTTCAGTCAACTTGATCACTAAATTTCAGTTAACTTGGTTATTTAGCATCAGTCAACTTGTTTCTTAAGCAATACTCTTATCGCTCAATTTGCATCAGTCAGCATTACACTGCGTCACATGACATAGAAACAGATGACCTTCACGTCGTCCACCCTATAGATTGCAAGAGAAAGGTCACTTTACTTTTTTTTTTAGGTGGGGGTGGGGTGGGGTCGGAGGATGGAGTACATGGCCTTATGAGTCCTAAATCTGGCACCGATCTTTTTTCTTTTTTTTTTAGCGAAAAATACGAGTCATTTAAAAAAAAGGCGGGAAAGTTCGATAAAGTAATCTTACAATAATTCTCAGAACTGCTGGAAAGAAGTTGTGTCTAGGTACCTGAACATGAGCAGACTGACTATCCCGCCAACAATAACTGCTGCAGCAAAAAAGCCCGCCAGACCGCCAATCACCTGAGATTTTTCTGGAATGAATAGAAAGGGTTTAAAAAAAAAGAGCAAATAAAAAGGGCAAAAAAAAAAAAAAAAAAAAGACTGAAAGAGAGTCGAAGAGAAGGAGAAGTAGAGACAAACTAATGAAAGAGAGAAACAGTTGAGCAGAGATGGTAAGAAAAGAGAAGGAAAAAGACTAAGAAGAAAAGAGCGCAAGAGAGAAAAACATTAATGAGAGAAAGAGGAAAGACAGAAAGATTGAAATAAAATAAAGAGAAAATATAAGTGAAAGAAAAAAGATATAGGAAGCTAGAAAGAAACAAGTAGAAAAATACTGCAAAAGATAGAGTAATTTTTAGGAATAAAGCATTTGAAAAAGTGTTAAAGAAACAGACAAATCTTAGAAGAAAGAAACAGCAAGTTGAGAGAGAAACAGCAAGTTGAGAGAGAAACAGCAAGTTAAGAGAGAAACAGCAGGTTGAGAAAAAAACAGCAAATTAAGAGAGAAAAAGCAGGTTGAGAGAGAAACAGTAAGTTAAGAAAAAAACAGCAGGTTGAGAGAGAAACAGCAAGGTAAGAGAGAAACAGCAAGTTGAGAGAGAAACAGCAAGTTGAGAGAGAAACAGCAAGTTGAGAGAGAAACAGCAAGTTGAGAGAGAAACAGCAAGTTGAGAGAGAAACAGCAAGTTGAGAGAGAAAGAAATGACAAATAGCGAGATGTTGCTGACAGACAAAGATGAGAAGAGAATATTATACAAACATTTAACAAAACAAAAAAAAAAGTCTTCACATCTTTCAATGTCGTAATCAAGTGAAAAAACTAAGCTTAACTAAACAAAAAAAAAGTCTTCACATCTTTCAATGTCGTAATCAAGTGAAAAAACTAAACTTAACTAAACAAAAAAAAAAAGTCTTCACATCTTTCAATGTCGTAATCAAGTGAAAAAACTAAACTAAACTAAACAAAAAAAAAAGTCTTCACATCTTTCAATGTCGTAATCAAGTGAAAAAACTAAACTAAACTAACAAAGTCGTATACAATGACAACTCGTCAGCAGAAACAGTTAAAGAAAAAGGGGGAATAAGCCTATTGATAAAAAAACAAAGAACAGCAGAAGTCGGGAAATAGTTTAATGAATCCAAGTTTTTGTATTTCCGATTGTTTGACTGGTTTGTAAGACAATTTTAAAACAACTAAAAGAAGATTAGGAAGCTGTGTGGGGACTTTTCTGTTTGTGTGTATATGTGTATGTTGTGTGTGGGGACTTTTCTGTTTGTGTGTATATGTGTATGTTGTGTTTGGGGACTTTTCTGTTTGTGTGTATATGTGTATGTTGTGTGTGGGGACTTTTCTGTTTGTGTGTATATGTGTATGTTGTGTGTGGGGATGTTTTGTATGGGGATGTTTGTGTATGTGTGTGTATCGGGTTCCATTTCATTTTAAGCTCTTTTATTAATTTCAGACAAACTGCCGAATTATGTTTGCATTTAATTTTTTGTTAGACCTTTAGTGTTTTCTTACAATAAATATTGTCTATAACTATTAAGGTGTTTTTATTTTTATTCGAGAACTAAATAAAAAAAAAATTGACATTTTATTTTTAGATAAGTCTACTTTCTAGGCAGATCTACTTTTTGAACAGATCTACTTTCTAAACAGAATTACCTCCTAGACAGATCTACTTTTTGAACAGATCTACTTTCTGGTCATCTACTTTCTTCTTATCTTATATTTTACAGACGTTACTTTAAAACAAAAGAAGATAATTACGCTTAACGCATTTCATGTGTCAATCTAGTCGTGCATGTTAATCAATGACTTAAACTCTGCTAAGTCGTTGGTTTTCCAGGCTGGCTCAGGCAACCCAATTCATTCCCTAATGGCACTATGGAAGAAGGAGCATTTGTAGACAGATATACTTTCTGACTCTCATGCTAATGTTAGTGATACAGGCAAACAACAGGTTGAGAACCCTGGCCCCCCCTACATGTTACCTCCATTGAGGTTTCTGTTTGTCTTTTTTAATTCCCCTATGAGGGGGATGGCAGACAGGCTTGATGAACTAGACCAGTACGTTTCCACTGACGTATCACAGAAGGGCTGTCATCAGAGATCAATGGCTGTTTGTGGCGTAATAGGAATATGAAGAAATGGTGAGGCCTTTGACCGCATATAGCGTGTCCAGAACAGGAGGAATGCGAGATACGTATATGATATGACCCAATTGTAGTAAAGATCATTGGCTTTGCGGAACCTTCAAGTGAAGATCTCCAGATTCACGCCTGACAATTAGGAAAAATCTTTCCTAACTGTCAACGGGATGATAATCTTGGTTAGGCCAATAATAGAATATGCATCCTCCGTTTGGGACCCCTCAACTCAAGATAACATTAAGAAACTGGAACAGACACGAAATAGAGCTTAGAGATTTATAACAAACGAATATTCACATGACCACATGATTCTGTACTACACAGTCATGGCCACATTGTTTTGTAGTACACAGTCATGATCGCATTGTTCAGTAACACACAGTAATGACCGCATTGTTCTGTACTACACAGTAATGACCACATTGTTCAGTACTACACAGTAATGACCACATTGTTCAGTACTACACAGTAATGACCACATTGTTCTGTACTACACAGTAATGACCACATTGTTCTGTACTACACAGTAATGAGCTCATTGTTCTGTACTACACAGTAATGACCACATTGTTCTGTACTACACAGTAATGACCACATTGTTCTGTACTACAAAGAAATGACCACATTGTTCTGTACTACACAGTAATGACCACATTGTTCTGTACTACACAGTAATACACAGATGACCTTCACACTTTAAACCACTTTTACATAAGATCTGAACGAAGTGGTCGTCTCCTTTCCATTAGAACTAAAACAGAAAGATTTAAAAACTCCTCCATCCCACTTTCGGTCAGAGTGTTACAAGATCATCTGTCATCATCGAGAAGGTCATAGAAGCCTATTGTCATAAAGGGCTGGTTGAGAGTGTGCATGTGTTTCACGTGTGAATGTTATTCGTATTTGCATCTATATTGTTATTGCTACAGTAGTTAAGCTGAGGTTGTCAATTGTTGTCAAACTGGATATCCATTTGATTGGATCAATAAAAATTATCTTATCTTAATGACCACGATATACAACTTCTTGCTTCCATCACTTAACTGTAAATGTAGTTACATTGCTTACTTCTAATGTTAAATTTAAACCTACTTCAGACGTGTCACCACTACAGAGTATCTCTGAGGCATTTTACATCTTGAGAGATTATATTTTCTTTTTTCAAAAGCACCAATAAGGATAGAGGCCAATCCTTGATACACAGATGAGGACACAGGTTGGGCATATGTAATCACCAGGCGCCGTTGTACTTTCACCTTTCTTTCTACTACTGTTGTGTATGGCATCGGCAATCCGAGACTCTTCCTTTATGCTCAATCTCCATGTGGATCTGTCCAGTGCCACTTTTTTCCTAGTTGTTAGTGTTGATTTTGAAGAGCTTCTTGTCGCTGGTTGGTAGGCGATCACGTTGTCAAGGAGTGGCGGGGGGAGGGCGGCGATAACACGGCACATCGACACGGAGGTCACGGATCACGTCGTCGGGGGGAGACTATTGCCTGGGGGGGGGGGGGGAGGGTCGATTATGTCGTCGGAGGCGTAGATGAAGCCTGTTACCTGAATCAGAGCACAGATCTCCCTTGAAGCCACACTTTGGTTCATTGGCAGGTGTCACTCCATTATTCAACGGCCATGGGAAAGATGTACTGTTGAAGAAGTGCAGAACTCTCTCTTGGGAGACATAGACGGCATATTTCTGCAATACAACAAAACATTCGCCATGGGACATACAGATAGTGCGTAAGATTGTTTATTTAATAATTACATTGGGGCGGGAGAGGGGGGAATAGTCGTTTTGAACTGCTAATCGTGGCATTCTTCTCTGTGTCCAGACGTCCTGTACTGTCACTGTCTCAAAACATGATGTACTGTCACTGTCTCAAAACGTGATGTACTGTCACTGATTCAAAACATGATGTACTGTCACTGACTCAAACGTCATGTACTATCACTGTTAATGTGTCCAAACGTCCTGTACTATCACTGTTAATGTGTCCAAACGTCCAGTACCGTCACTGTCTATAAACGTCCTGTACGTCACTGTCTATAAACGTCCTGTATGTCACTGTCTATAAACGTCCTGTACGTCACTGTCTATAAACGTCCTGTACTGTCACTGTCTATAAACGTCCTGTACTGTCGTATCAAAAATAAAAACGTCCTGTACTGTCGTTGTATCAAAAATAAAAACGTCCTGTACAGTCGTTGTATCAAAAATAAAAACGTCCTGTACTGTCGTTGTATCAAAAATAAAAACGTCCTGTACTGTCGTTGTATCAAAAATAAAAACGTCCTGTACTGTCGTTGTATCTTAAATAAAAACGTCCTGTACTGTCGTTGTATCAAAACGTCCTGTACTGTCGTTGCATCAAAACGTCCTGTACTGTCGTTGCATCAAAACGTCCTGTACTGTCGTTGTATCAAACATATCAAAACGTCCTGTACTGTCGTTGCATCAAAACGTCCTGTACTGTCGTTGTATCAAACATATCAAAACGTCCTGTACTGCCACTGTCTCCAAACGTCTTTTACTGTTATATTGACGAAAAGGTCCACTCACAACTCAAATAGTAAAACTTGTAATAACCCAATAAAAATCTGTGGTAAATATGTATATATATTTATAAATACTATGCTCCAATTTAACTCACTTAAATTTTAGAAGTCTGCCCCACCTCTCAGGTCCGAACAGGAATTGGACTTACTTTGTACACTGTCCTGTCCTGATATATTTTTAGAATATATATACGCTCATATATCTTACTTAGACTTACTTAGACTTAGGTCCTCCCGCGCCGTTCGGCGCATTGAGCGGCAAGCTGTCTCCATAAAGATCTGTCACTGGCAATGTCTGAAGCCTCCTCCCACCTGGTGTCCACTGTTTTGAGGTCCTCCATGAAGGTGTGTCGCCAAGTAATACGAGGGCGTCCCTGTTTGCGCTTTCCTTGTTTTGGCTTCCATGTTATCGCAACTCTTGGTGTGCGTAATTCATTTTGACGTAGAACATGTCCCGCAAACCTCATGCGATGCTCAGTCACAACCTCACCAAGTGTTCGACTCCCAGTTCGGCATAGGATTTCCTTGTTTGAGACCCGATCTGTGTAACTGACTCCCAAAATCCGTCTCAGCCATCTCTGTTGAGCCACATTTAGTCTTTTCTCAATTTTGACAGATGACTTCCACGTCTCACATGCATATGTAGCAGTTGGAATGACGATTGTGTTGGGAAGGTGTATTTTTGTCTCGAGTCCAATGGCTTGGCTAGTCCAAATAGGCTTCAGCCTTTGGAAAATGCTCCCTGCCTTTCCTATTCGGCACTCTACATCATGGTAAGCATCTCCATCATTTGTTATGATGCTGCCAAGATACGTGAACTTGTCCAGCTCTTCAAGCTTTGACTCGCCAAGTCTGACGGGGACACCCTTTGTCTTATATCCCACTCTGCTATTGTTAATCTTATCCAAGTTTATGCGGAGGCTCATATATCATGATGTTTTTATTTTGAACTAGCTTTTCGATATTTGCATATTTCGAATAGCCTTGCAAGAATTAAATTGTACCAATGATGGTTACTTTTTTTTTTTTTGGTCACGGGCTGAATGTTCTATTTCTTCCCAACCCACATGAGCATAGCACACAAATAGATCATGAAGTGGCTGCTTGGTCAAGTGGTACGCGCTCTGGACTGTCGTCTTGATTGTCAAGGGTTCATACCCCGCCCGCAGCCCTCTGGAGGGTTGACCTAGGATGTAATCATCTCGAATTCATAAGCAACGTCAGAAACTTGTAAAATACAAACAATCGAACAAACAATCGAACAAACAATGGTCTTACCTGAAACAGTCCAGTGTTCGGATTGATGGCAGTGATGGTGACGTCAGAGTAGCGGTCACCATCTTTATTGACCGTGACTGGTCCTAATAGACCTACAGTTAATGTGATGAACAAATGTGGATACAGCTCATTACTGGTGTTATCTTACAGTTATACGATAACTACAAAACTAAAACAATAAATTATTATAGAATGGCGGAAAATTTATAAACATTTGGTATTTTGGCGTATCCGGTGTACAGAATATACGAAGTATTGATAGGCTTTATATAAAACTGTTTGATATATATATATGTACTCCCTCCGACAGCTTCTGCAACTGAATTGGTGCCAAATGTAACGCAAGGTCGAGAGAGGGACCATGACGCATGGGCTACTCATGACCCCTTATCTAAGGCCCAGGAATGCGCACCGGAGAGGAAACTCTGGTGCTGCTGCAAAGTTGCTAAAACAACACGGTAGACACGTCAAGAACACAGATTAAATAGCTTTCACTTACGCTGCCTGCGACGGCATAATGTGCATCTCCTGGAGGGATCATGACTCCAACCAGGACGTTCTGAAACGGGCCAATAGGCACAGCATGTATGCTCTTCTTACACAGAGAAGACTACGCTGGCTCAGTCATGTCACTTGCATGCCAGATGGAAGAATCCCTAAAGGCATACTATACGCTGAGCTTGCAGAGGGAGTCAGACCCTAGGGCTGTCCAAGACTAACCGACAGAGATGTCTGTAAGCGAGACATGAGAACCACGGAAATCGAACAAACTATGTTGGAGGAGATAGCCCACGACCGGACAGCACGGAGACAGACTGTACGTGCTGGTACGAACTTCGCCGAGTGCAAAAGCAACGAAGCTGCATCAGTCTAGAGAAAGAAAAAGAAAGCTGCCCTGCTAGCTAGCCAAAGAACAGATGCATTTACATGCACGAACTGTGGCAAAATCTGCACACCAGATTCTGTCCCGTCTCAAGGCGAAGCAAAAGCCATTGATTCACCTGGGCGCATCCATTGTCTTCTGAGACATATTCATATCTACATACATGCGATTACACTTGCGATGGAATTGAATGCATTTCTTATTCGTGCTTTCTTCGTTAAGCTTTTTGTTCTACTATTTAATTCCCCTAATAAGAAATGAAAGAGGCTCGATGGATCAGACCAACATGTACGCCACAAAGTACCATAACAGGGGCGTCATCAGAGATCCGTGTCTGGAGTGGAGGCATATCAAATATCAAATCATTCTCTTTGTTTTTCTTGGCGGATTCTTTTACGCGTTTAAATTAATTTTCACTAATTGAGCTATTTTGTATTTTTTTTTTATCATTCCATTTATTGTCTTCGACAAAATTTCAACTTGATCCAAAATTGGGAATTGGGAGAAACAACGTGTAAAAGATTCCACCCAGACAGACAGAGTTTATATAAGCTTAAGACTAAAACACTAAAGAGTTATTTTTAGTAACTCCTTAGAAACTATAGAAATAGTTCGAGCATGCGCAGAGAGAGCTAAACATATTAAAGTAATTAAACAAACTCAATGTTGAGTTGTCATTTATTTGTATAATTATCTCTGGTGTACTAAAATGTTGGAAGGAAAGAGAAACGAATGTATTGACCCAGTAATGGTTAATTAAATATTTCTCATGATGGGAATGAATTGATCAAATAATAAAAAGGATTAAAAAAACAACTAATCTCTGAGTCAGTAAATCCTTCTTCATAGGTTAAGCAGTAAACATGATAAAACATCTCAGACATGAAAGAGAGAGAGAGAGAGAGAGAGAGAGAGAGAGTGATAGAGAGAGAGATAGAGAGAGAAAGATATATATAAATATATATATATAGAGAGAGAGAGAATGACAGAGTGAGAGAGAGAAAGAGAGAGAGATAGATAGAGATAGAGAGAGATGAGAGAGAGAGAAAGAGAGGGATAGAGATAGATAGATAAAGAGATAGAGATAGAGAGAGATAGAGGGGAGAGAGATTGAGATAGAGAGAGATAGCGAGACAGAGGGGGAGAGAGATAGAGATAGAGAGAGATAGAGAGAAAGAGAGGGGGAGAGAGATAGAGAAATAGAGATAGAGAGAGATAGAGAGAAAGAGGGGGAGAGAGATAGAGAGAAAGAGAGGGAGAGAGTATAACAATGAGAGAGAGAGAGATTAAGAGATCAAAATGTTGCTCCTACTATTGTAACTAGATCGATACCATTCACTTTGTCTTTCCTTACCATCGAATGTTCTGTTCCACATCTGCTTTGTGATACTCAAACCATCAAAAGGATTGCCTCCCTTGTCAATGGTTTCTGCCAGGACAGTGCCATAGATCCGAACAGCGTCATAATACTGAGACAAGGTAATAGTAGGCTGTAGAGGGTTAAACAGAGCAAATGAGTTAGTAGGCTGTAGAGGGTTAAACAGAGCCAATGAGTTAGTAGGCTGAAGAGGGTTAAACAGAGCAAATCAACAAATAAACACAGATTTAACTTCAATGTAGATTTGTGTAGTATCACAAATGAATTTACAATTAGAGGAGATAACTCACTCTAAATAAATACACGTCTTTCTGTCACTCGACTCTCGCTTGTACTTCCCCTCTTCAGCTTTCTCAAGTACGACAGACTTTTTGTGATTTCATCAGAATCTATTCAGCCTATGCAAAAAAAGCCATCCTCCCTGCCATACTCATGGTAGCACGAGAAACACGCACAAAGGTCAAGAAAAATACCATGAGATCAAGACGAGGTAAAATAGTTTCCCCACAAAACATCACCAAAAATATAATTCGTATCTTTGGGTATTTAAGTTCCCCTTATAAACCTTGCGCTCTAAAGGTCAGATGATTCAAATGTCTACTGTTTATGAAACCCACGGTCTACGATGGTGTCCCGTGGCCAGCACGACTAGCCGCCTTTACTTTTATCCATTAGAGCTGGGTGAACTCAGAAACGCTTATAGATCTCGAAATTAGAAATCCTAGTCATCACCGAGATTTGAACCCTGGACCCACCACGTTCGTTTGGCATGTATCTACAACAGAGAACAATAAACAACCTAATGATCATCAAGGTTGAACAATGTCTGAACAATTTTAGTCTCAATTGTTGTGAAAACATGGAACTTACGGTTATTGTCTTGTGGGTTTTTGACAATGTGAACTTTTGGAACCCCGAGGTGAACTATGAACAATTTCGCCTTTACGTGTGTTCAGAAATCTCAGATCTAAGCTCCTGTTATAAACATTAAAAACTGATCTGACTATTCGCCTCTGCTCCTGCATTTGCGACGATGACATTTATAATTGATGAGCTGCGCCCGGCTCTACTACAATGAACAGTGGAAATGATCATGGTCTATTTTTTTACCGATAACTTGGACAACAGTGTTGTATGTATACTTGTTTGTCTGGTGTGTTGTTATAAGTTAAAGTATAATCCAAATATATAAAAAAAACTGTAAGGCGCTTCACTAGGCAGAGGGGTCGAAGACGGTATATTTTGTTTAGTCTACTACGCCAATCTGTTGTATTTGCATTGCTGTTAAAAACACATAGTTGGGTTTTAATTACACTAGCACAGACTAAAAACGCAAAATACCTAGTTGTTATAATAAATGAAAAACTGTCATGGAATCCCCATTTTGATGAAGCTATAAAAAAATCAAACAAAGCATTAGTGTTTATTAAAAGAAATTTCTATAAATCAAATAAGAACATAAAACTAAAATGTTATTTAACCTTGGTTAGGCCAATAATAGAATATGCATCCTCTGTTTGGGACCCTTCAACTCAAGAAAAAATTAAAAAAACTGGAACAGACACAAAATAGAGCAGTGAGATTCATAACAAACGAATATTCACATTTGACTAGAGTAACACCTTTAGTAAAATCACTAAATTTAGAAAGCCTTTAGGATAGAAGACTCAAAAGTAAAGTAGCAATTATACATACAACACTGAACCATAATCTTCAAATACAAAAACAAAATTTAATAAAATACTCAGAAAGACACAAAGATAGAGGCACATTTCTCGTCCCATATGCTAGGACAAATTTGTACAAATACTCCTTCTTCCCTAGTGCTATTAGAGCAAGGAATGGGTTGCCTGAGCTAGCCAGGAAAACCAGTGACTTGGCGGAATAAAGTTACTGGTTAATATGCATGACTGAATGCATGACGCGTAGGACGTAATCATCTTCTTTTTTGAAGTATTATTATTATAGCTTTTATATAGCGCTACTTTCATGCTTATAGCATGCTCAGAGCGCTTTGGTCCAATCTCATTTGTGGACCAGTGGGTATCTAGGAGTAAGATTTCCGTGCTGCCTTTAGGCAGCTCAGTAAACACAAGTCTGCCCGTGTCGGGTGTCGAACCTCGAGCCCCCTTCTACGTAGCCAAGACAAGCCAAGTTCATGCGCACTTATCCTCTCGACCACGCTTTATGTTCTTATTTGATTTATAGAAATTTCTTTTAATAAATACTAATGCTTTGTTTGATTTAGAGTTAGAGCATTTAGTACAATACAAACAAATATTAGCTTGAGACGAAATGAAATAAATGTAGTAGTCTTTAGTCATAATATAAAATTGTATTTTGAACAAAGTCTAGTTCACTACAAAAAAACGCCTTTTCACTCTGGCAATCTGGAGTCATCTGTTTTACCAAGGACCGCTGACGACAGTGCCGCTTATCTTGCACCATTCACACTACATAGACACCAACTAATCGCTAGCTTTTTCTCACCGTCGCCATAGATAACAACACACACACTCTATAACAGAGATATGGCTGTCAATGTGCAGTTCTTTCCCTTATATACACTTTTAAAAAAAATAATCATTATCTATAATATATATTTCTTTACGTCGCCCAACCATGCGGGACACCAGGCACGCACGTCGACTCTATAACCTTCAATGAAAAAGTCATGGAAAGGTAACTCTTTTTTTTTTCTGCCAGTCGGACTAGGATTATCCCACGTAACTTTCGCGGCTTAGAAAAAAAAAGAGTGTGTGGGGGAGGGGGAGAACACGTAATCTACACACTTTAAAGCGGCGTATGCCACGCCGGGGGTCGGCTCGTTGTGTTTATTTTGCTTGTTTTTTTACAAGACGTCTTGCACCATGCTGCTTCACTCTGCCCAGGTGAGAGTTTTTTTCAGGCTTGATTATGCACTCATGTGTGACGCACATCCGCTGTGGAGGGGCCAAGAACAAATCATACCAGACTGACTTATGTCAATGATATTTTTAAAAAGTGTGTAGTATGTCGTAAAAAAAGGTGGGGGGGGGGGGCGTGGCAGGTCAAGGCGACAAAGACTAACTGTGCTGTGTGGAAACTGCGACACACGATGGCTTGTCTTGTGCAGCCACTACATAAAGATGTCTAGACTCGAAAAGTATACAGGTAAATCTTTTATTAAATTAGCTTTTGAGTTCATTCATTTTATGTTAAGAGTAATTCTTAAGATGTGCTGTACAAGATAGCTCTTGCGTCATTCACAGTAAAACATGATCTTACTTAAGTAACAAGTAACACGACTTAAGTAATCTAAATAACAAGTGACGTCGCAGTAATCAGCCTAAACTACTTTGTCATAGATTACCTTCATTACTTAAAGTAATCTAAATAACAAGTGATATTGTCGCAGTAAACAGCCTACATTAGTTGGTCATAGATTACCTTCATTACCCTAAGTAATCTAAATAACAAGTGACGTCGCAGTAAACAGCCTACATTAAGTAATCTAAATAACAAGTGACGTCGCAGTAAACAGCCTACATTAAGTAATCTAAATAACAAGTGACGTCGCAGTAAACAGCCTACGTTAGTTAGTCATATATACCTTCATTGGTTAGCCAACTTTATTACAAAGCTTTATTTCTGTCTGGAACAGATTTTAAACACGCTATTTTTCCCACTTCCCATTCGCAGATCAAGTTGAAACTTTACACAATTATTCAGTTTTCGGAACAGAACACGAATCAATTAAAAAATGCATCAAATAAATAACTAGTTGCAATTAATTAATTAATTAATAAAATGAAAATAAATGTTACAGTATTGTGATATACTGATGTAAATGTGGAGTTATTCCCAGATAAGATATGCTTTTGATAAGTATTTTATTTTCGACCTAGACATCTTTGTACTTACGGCCTCAAACCTACTATTGTACATTGACTTGATTTAAACTTTGTTTGTTTGTAAAATGTTTTACATATTTCTGATGTTACTTCAGAGTTGAAGATAGTTTACTTCCTAGTCCAAACCTCCCGCAGGACGACGGGGGATGGGAGCGGGAAGGATTTGAACCCAGACCATCGATTAATCCAAACGACAGTCTAACTTTTTTTTTCAAGACCTTAATATTGTTTATATATTTTTTTAACGTCAAATGAGTCTTGTATGCATTGATTGCATGCACAAGGCTCTCTGGTCCAATTTTTTATTAGATTGGAGGGGGGGGGGGGGGGGAGGGCTATTCTGAAAGAAGTTTTTCATGTTGTCAGAAGGTACTCTGCAAAAAAAAACAAAAAAAAAAACTTGGCCTGTTGGGATTCCGGCTCCGGCCTCTAGGATTATAAAATAAATTAAAATATTACTCTTCATTCAATTTTATACTAGAGTTTATACCCCTTTTTTTTTCCTGAAAGTTTTTCCCCAATCCAAATCGTTTAATGTAACAAGTCGAAGTATCAGGCATAGAATAACAAACAGGAAACATGAAAAGGTCCCAAATGCCTGTGTAAAGTCTCTCAATGAACACTTTTATGTTGTGTCCTATTTATGTGCATGTTTCTGTTGTGTTGTCTTTATATGAGAAAAGAGTCCTTGTAATCACAACAAATTTCCATAAAGATCAATAAAGCAGTCTTAGTCTTAATCTTAACACTGAAGAATTTAAAGTATTTGTATACCTTTACATTTGTCATAAATCTTTAGCTGCATTGTATCTAGTGTTCTAGAGAATGCAATAATCCCCTACGTCATGGCCCTGGCGCGTCTCAATGTAACGCATAGAACAGTTATAATAAACAATATACTGATATACATGTATATTGCGGACCAAAGTATAGGGCAGTATATCTACACGGTGCTTTCATGACGCCACCATTATAAAAGTCTTAAGAAACTCCTTAGAGTTGAGAACGCCATGTCGGCTAGTTTGGAAATAGTTTAGCACATCAAGTTCTGTTAAATTCATGTGTTTGTGTGTTAATTTCTAAATTGTTTGGATTTCATCGTGTGTATATAAAAAAAAATGGATTAAAAATCAATTTTCTTAATATAGGATAAACAAGACGCTAAAATCGCTTATAAAAACGTTTGCTAAGTCTTAGTACTCGAAAGCAATGACTTGTAGTACACATTGTATTGATTTGGTCTTAACCCATGCACCACTAGATTATCTCGTAGATACGCATAGCACTTTATTATCTTCTCTTTTGAAATAAGGGCCGTCATTTATAAGATAAGATGCAATTTTGTTTTGACGGGTGGAAAACTTATGTATAGAAGATGTACTTCTAAACGCTTTATACATGTCTTAGTATGAACCTATTGATGCCTTTGTATAAATATTTACAACTGTATCGATTTACGTTTTATAGTGTCTAACAAGTGGTCTACAGTGAAGTTTTATATATCAATATTCAACAAGTCATTTAAGAGAACAACGCTGGACATAAGGATTAGGATTTTCGGGTTGCTTTTATATAGGAAATGGTCAGCTTTGTAAATATCAGCACACTTTATCTAGTCAGCATGTGAGGGAGTTGTGTGGGGAGGAAGTGAGAGGAATATCCCGAGAAACACGTGAACAATGGATACATGAGGTTTAATTGACCCACTTGAAAAGTAAATATTATTGAAAAACTAAATTAAAACAATTTAAAGACTCTAACCGAATAAAACTCAAGAATGGTGTTGCCTGGAATACCCAGGTAAGTTTGACCTTCTCCCCCCTCCCCGCCGCCGAATATTTACTAATGGATAAGCCTCGCGAAAACATTTTCCTAGCTGAACGCTATTAGCAAAAACATGTTCGTTTTAATTAGCGCCTTGGTATACTACGATTCACTTCGTCCTACACACACACACAAACACACACATACAAAGACACACACAAACACACACACATTTGCACACACAAAGTTTGATCCTGCGTGTTTTTAAATGTTACAAAGTTTATTAGTAATTTTAAATTTTAAAAAAAGTAAAAAGCTTACAATTCCTCATGTCGTATTAGCTCTTCAGTGTCGACACTGGATGGCAGAGGCGTAGCTAGTGTGGGGGGAGGGAGGGAGGGGGAATTTGAAAATCCCCCCCGGGTCCCCACTTGAGTGTCTTTTACATTAAATATTAAATATTACGCAAAATGCAGGGACCCCCCAAAGAGATCAGGCCCCCAAAGAGGTCAAGCCCCCCCGGGCCCCCAAATGATGGCAAATTTCTAGCTACGCCACTGCTGGATGGACGGGCATTTCGAAAGGGGCTCTAAAGACTTCCCAAGAAATGTAATCCAATTCTATATCTTTCTTTGGTAAGGAAACATATTGGTCAGTGCCTGTTATAGGGCTAAAAACGCCATTTCAAATCTGACGATACATTCTTGTTAAGATATTCAGTTTTGTCACCTTTGACCTCTGACCTAAATAATAAAAGAACCACTCGTGTAGCTCTAGGGTCGGAAAGCTTAGAAACCTTTCAATCTAGGTCAGTGGCATGAGTTAGGAAAATACAGAATTCTTTTGTCCTACAGGACGCATCAAATTACAGAATCGACCGCGCGGAACAATGGCGTTCTGTCGACCTTCTTTCATGGACTTTCTGACCATTAGTCAATGTCCAGTGTCCAAAAAGAAAGAAGTGTGTAACAGTCCGGAGATGAATCACTTTTTAAGATCGATTGGCCTAATTGAAATACTGACTCCGAGGAAGGCCGGTTCTAATACTGAGTTTGACAAACTTGCAAAGACGATTTCAATCCAGTAACAATCTACGTAGAACTATGTTAAATTACAAGGACGTACTTTGGCAACCCTCTAATGATTTAGTGATGCCTAACCTATTTAAATCTGCGGGCCATTTTAATTTCCAACACTAGTGTCGCGGGCCACATGATGGAAAAGCTACAAAAACTTCATGAAATTGACCTGAAACTATTTTATTTCAAACCCGAGGATCTATTACATTACATTGAATTATTGAGATAGTTGAAGTTTCTCTTTACACTTCAAAACATTGCGTAAGTTCTGTTTATATTTTGTTATTCTTGTTTAAAAAAAAAACAGCCAGACTTTCTTTATAAAAACAAACATGTTGACTAGCAATATTATTATGTTCTACAAAAAAGTAAAGATCCGTTGACTTTTCATAGTAGTTTCAATAGTCCTATTTAATGAACGCACTAATGTTAAATGCATTAATAGTAATCCATTAGAAAATAGTAAGCGTTCTAACGTAGGGAAAGATACATCTTTGAACATTTTTTTTGGGGGGAGGGAGGGATTTTCTATATTTTGTGTCGACGTTTCGGCGGGCCGGATGGAAGTACGTGGCGGGCCGGATCTAGCCAGGGGCCGTATTTTGAGCATCACTGCTCTAATCCAATGACGCATAAGCTAAGGCCTGCGGGCTATATCCAGTCCGTGACTCAACTGCATTGAAAACAACCATGATGCTGATTATTGCAACATTGACTGCCTTTGTGGCACTTGTGCTATTTTGACAAAGCCAATAAAATAGTTCATACGATACAAATTGTTCATATTTCTCCAATTGTTCATATTTCTCCAAATGTTCATATTTCTCCAAATGTTCATATTTCTCCAATTGTTCATATTTCTCCAATTGTTCATATTTCTCCAATTGTTCATATTTCTCCAATTGTTCATATTTCTCCAATTGTTCAAATTTCTGCAAATTTTTCAATTGTTGCAATTTAAAAAATCGTTGCGGCCCGTAACACACATGTAATAGACCTGTACGACCCTCTATTGGAAAAAAGTTGGGCACGACCGCTCTAATCTCTTACAATCATCCTACTACAATTGTGTTCCCTATTCAAAGGTTCAACTCAGTAGATCTAGTTAGATCTTAGATTTACAGATTTAGATCAATATAAATATAGCGACGCAGATAATAATTTATGACAGGTCGACACTATGTATACCACTGTTAAGCATTTCTCTACCTGGGAATGGCGTAACTTTACGCTATGTAGTTGTACTGAAGTGTTAAAATGAAACTAACTGCTGTGTAGCCGATGTGAACTGAATAATGGAAATATGTCAATGTCTCTCTCTCTCTCTCTCTTCTTTCATCAACCACTATATTGTAAACGGTACGTCATAGAACCTTGGTTGTAAGATTTAAAGAATTCTATGTTTATTTATTATTTTACTATTTATTTCATTTGTCCATTGGTAGGGACAGAGTTACAGCGCTTGAAGTTTTGTTATTGTTGACGGGGGACCGGAGTTTTTGTGATAGCATAGTAAGAGCCATTATAAGGCAGTTCTGATAGTTAATGTATATTTTGAGATTCAGCTTTTGTTGGCGTATCTACAGTTATAATTTATTCCTATTTCTTTATTAAACATTTCTTATTTCTAATGCATCCCTGGTGTTCTTGAAGTATTGCATACGTAATGTATCCATGTCAAAGTCATAGGCTAGGAGTTCACAACAATCACAACAATGGTGGAGCAGCAAGTGTGTCAACAAGTTGACAGGTGAACTATTTTATATAGTACTATTTCTTATAGTACCACTAACGTGTCAAAACTTTGACATAAACTAGGAGATTTGTATTTATTATCTTTTGGTTAGCAGTAAGCTCTACTTTCTTGGAGTAAAGAGCTGGAAAATTAATTAACTCAGGGACAAAAACTCTTGTCCTAAAGTATAAGAACAAACCTACGTCCATAAAATGGCCGAAAAAGTATACGGTGACCTACTAAAACTTTACGAAACGGGGAAGAGTCTTGGCTACCAGAGAGAAGAATTGGACGAGTGGGTTGCTAAAATCATAAGACAGAATGAGGAGAATGGAAGAGAGGAAAGAAAAGGCGAAAGTAGAAGAGGAAGAAAGGAAACAAAGGGCGAAAGTAGAAGAACGGAAGATGGCAATGCAGGAAGAAGAGATGAGATTTAAATGGAAGCTAGAAGAGGACCAAGTAAAGGCCAAAATCGCTGCCATTGAAAAAGAGAGTAAAGCAAAGGATGTTGAGGGGCAAGAAAATAGAGACACGAGAAAAAGAAATACGCCCCAAACAAAAAGACAAAAATTCGTGGAAGGCACGGACAAGATGGATGCGTTTATCAACAGATTCGAAATGCTAATGAAACTTGAAAAGGAACCGCAACACGAATGGGCCATACAGCTTCTCAGTCTGGTCGGAGGAAAGGCCCTAGATGCACTACAAGTCCTAAGCGATGACGAGGTAGCAAACTATGCCATCCTCAAGAAAACATTGCTTGATTTCTATCAATACAGCGAGGACGACTACCGACAGAAGTTCCATGAGCTAAAACCACCATCAGACGGCAACATGAAGCAATTTGTTTCTGATGTGAAAATAACGTTCGAAAAATGGGTTCAAGCGTCTGGAATTGAAGAATCCTTCGAGAGCCTGAAGCAGTTTATCATCGTGGACAAAATCATATCAACAGCTGGGAGGCATCTGTTTGCCTTCCTACAGGAAAGAAAACCGAGAAGTGTGGAGACCGTTATGGAACTGTGTCAAACTTATGTAGCGGCACATCCGGGCGAAATAGTACAAAAGGTTGAAAACAGTTAAGAAATCGAATTTGCCGCCGCAGCAGTCTCTACAACAGCACGATTTACAAAGAAAGAAACAGCACAACAACAAAGTCCACCCCAAAACAGAGATAAACAAAGAGAACGAAATGATTATAGACTAAATCAGTCATCAGCCCAGAGAAGTGAAGTGAGATGCTACAACTGTGGGAGAATGGGGCACATAGCGAAATATTGTCGAGATGCCCGGAGAACAGAATACTACAAGAACGATGTTGTAGCCCATGTTGGAGGCTTGGCTGATAGCCTTTCACCGTACGTATGTCCAGCTATAGCAAATGGCTATCATACCCACGCCCTACGCGATACTGGGGCCACCAAATGTGTACTCTTAGCTAAACTTGTGAGACCTCACCAATACACTAAAAGACAATGCAGAGTACAAGGTTTCGGAGGGCAAATAAAGAGCTACCCAACAGCTATAGTACACATTAACTCTCCGTATTTCAATAAAAAGGTTGAAGCTATAGTTGTTGAGAATGGTCCATTCGAAGTGGTGATAGGGAATGTACCAAATATAGAGTGTCCCAGCGAGGCTCAGATCGACAGATGGAAACAATTTTTTAACTGGGAGCCAACACATGAAGCGACGACTGAATTGCAAGGGCAACAACAAAGGAGACAAGACTACGATCCTAAACACGTAGAACACCGTTGTCCAACAATTCCTTTAGAAACGAGACAACAAGTGGAAGACAGACAACAAAAACTCAAACCAGAACAAGAAAGTGATGATCATGTTGGCAGGGACGAAAATAAGGAAGATTTCTTTGTGCACCCAAGAAAATACCCTACAAGTGTTACAGAAGGCAGAAAAACGGAATTTGACGTCGTCAAAGAAGTGAAACGAAAAGAAACAGCAAACGTAACTGGTCCAGAGGGTTCTAATGTGCAGGGCAGTAGAGATTCTGCTGACAGAAGTAGCTCTAGGACGAGTGGATGGTATCTATGGTACAGAGAAAATGGCAATGGAGGAAGGCGGCAGTACCCAGAAGACCAAGGAGAATTCCAGCATAAAGATACCAAGAATATCAAGGACGTAGACCTTGTTACAGACGCAATTATGGCAGCCCACCAGTCAACAAATATTATGGCAACCGACCAGTCAACAGATATTATGGCAGCCCACCAGTCAACAAATATTATGGCAGCCCACCAGTCAACAGATATTATGGTATTCGAGACAGATGGGGAGGTCCATGGCGACCAAGAGAATTTGATCGTGCTGGCTTATGAGACTGTGTAACAAGTGAATAGTGAAACAAGGTGACGTCTGACAGTAGAAGTCTTTTGGTGGGACAGCTTTCCACCAAACACCTAATATAAATGCTGATATCAGTTGAGATGTATTTCCTTTTATACAGAGTCACAATGTACTGAAGCAAGTCTCCTATTTGTATTGGACATGAGTACTTAATGACCAGTTTTGAGTAGTTTAAACGGATGATGTATAGTTAGTGATTTTTTTTCTCCAATGCTAGTTAAATCTGAATGTTGTAAAGAAATTGGTTGAAATTGTGAACAAGGAGAGTTAATTGGAATTGGGGAATGTAGATATGTTAACTTGTAATTTTTGTGTGATTCTGTCATTTTCTTTTTCCAATTCGGTTTTGAGTTCAATGCTATTGTTGGTAAAGTGCATCTGTGTAATTTTGTGTGTGCACTCTTTCTTTGCCTGATACTGAAATATAAGTTAGTAACTTTGAACGCTATTAATAAGTTATATTAATAGCTTATTTTGATAAGGGGGGAATGTGGTGATGATGTTTTGTGTACAATATTGTAAACGGTACGTCATAGAACCTTGGTTGTAAGACTTAAAGAATTCTATGTTTATTTATTATTTTACTATTTATTTCATTGGTCCATTGGTAGGGACAGAGTTACAGCGCTTGAAGTTTTGTTATTGTTGACGGGGGACCGGAGTTTTTGTGATAGCATAGTAAGAGCCATTATAAGGCAGTTCTGATAGTTAATGTATATTTTGAGATTCAGCTTTTGTTGGCGTATCTACAGTTATAATTTATTCCTATTTCTTTATTAAACATTTCTTATTTCTAATGCATCCCTGGTGTTCTTGAAGTATTGCATACGTAATGTATCCATGTCAAAGTCATAGGCTAGGAGTTCACAACAATCACAACACCGATCCCCACCCATACATTAAAATCTTATTAAATCTAATCAGATCCAAACTTTTCCTATCCTATGCTATCCTTTATTATCTTATCTTATTCTATCTTATCCAATCTTATCCTTTGTTATCATGCCTGCCTATCTTTCTGTCTGTTTATCAATCAATCAATCAATCAATCAATCAATCAATCAATCTATCTATCTATCTATCTATCTATCTATCTATTATCCATCCATCCATCCATCCATCCATCTATCTATCTATCTATCTATCTATCTATCTATCTATCTATCTATCTATCTATCTATCTATCTATCTATCTATCTATCTATCTATCTATCTATCTATCTATCTATCTATCTATCTATCTATCCTGTCTATCTGTATTTCTGTCTATCTATCTATCTATCTATCTATCTATTATCTATCTATCCTGTCTATCTGTATTTCTGTCTATCTATCTATCTATTATCTATCTATCTATCTATCCTGTCTATCTGTATTTCTGTTTATCTATCTATCTATCTATTATCTATCTATCTATCTATCTATCTATCTATCTATCTATCTATCTATCTATCTATCTATCTATCTATCTATCTATCTGTGTAACTGTCTGTCTGTCTATATATCTATCTTTCTATCTGTCTATATATCTATCTCTTTCTATCAATTATTCTATCTGTCTTTCTATCTGTCTGTCAGTTTTTCTGTCTGTTCATCTATCTGTCAAGCTTTTTGTATGTCAATCTTTCTGTCTGCTTCTCTGTGTGTCTATCAATCTATCTATTTATTTATTTAACATTGAAGCTATGTTAATATGACATTTATTTATTTAGTTGATATTTCTCCCCCCTCCCCAGCATGGACTCGTTGATCAACAGGGCTGCCAATGTTGTGCTGAAACAACCAATCAAAAACGACGATTTCGTGGACAGGCTGCACTACTTTGTCACGGTGGCCATCTTGACATGTTTTGTGGTTGGCACTGGGTTGCAGGTTGGTAACGATCAAACTTACAACTTGACATGTTTTGTGGTTGGCACTGGGTTGCAGGTTGGTAACGATCAAACTTACAACTTGACATGTTTTGTGGTTGGCACTGGGTTGTAGGTTGGTAACGATCAAACTTACAACTTGACATGTTTTGTGGTTGGCACTGGGTTGCAGGTTGGTAACCAACAAACTTACAACTTGACATGTTTTGTGGTTGGCACTGGGTTGCAGGTTGGTAACGATCAAACTTACAACTTGACACGTTTAAGCAAGACATAGGTTAGAATTGAGCACATGTGTAAACTCAACATGCGTTCCAACTGGACATAATTAATAAATTCCACAGCTTAACTAGACAAGGTTCCCAAAGTTAAAAAGCTTTAAATTCACAGCTTAACTAGACAATGTTCTCATAGTTAAAAAGCTATAATTTCACAGCTTAACTAGACAAGGTTCCTATAATTAACAAGATTACAAAGACAGTTTGTGTAGAAACACAAACTCAAAATAGGCCCCAGAAGTGGTCCACCCAGACAAGTAAAAAGGCAGGTTTTAATATTTTCAGAAAAAATATAATAATGAAATTCTATCAAAGCAAATGAAAGAGAAGAATGGAGAAGTAAGGTTGAAAGATCTTGTGTGGCACCCCAACGGTCCAGCAGATCAAGAGATAGTTGAAAGTGAATGTGAAGTAAGATGTAAACCTGGCCTACCTAATGTCTTATAGTAATTAACTGATTGATCTAAATGTTTTGGGTCAATCTCTTATTTAAAGTCTCATGACATGTTGTCCGTGTTTTCCATATAAAAAAATCCTTGAGTGTTTCATAGCTATGTTGTTTTAAATTATGTTCCACTTATATGCATACTAAATAGATTTTTTCTCTTAAAAAAGTAAACATTTGTTTAGTAAATGTAGTAGTTAGTATGACTAATTTACTTAATTTAGCAATACATAAAATCTAAAATCGTTTCCATAAATGCGTTAAAATATTGTAAATTGTTGTCCACCTTACCAAATAGACTTCCGTGTTTGTTTTTATTAATAGTAAATAGTTGTAAAAATGGTGTATTTTTTAATGAAAAAACTGCTTGCATAAGTGATTTTAAAAATTAGATTTTTCACTTTCAGAAAAGAAAAAAATAGCCGTTGCATCACAACTAGGAATGGCCTAAATCTAAATTATTATGATGTCGGATTTTCAGTATCTTTTCTAGTTTACGAGATCAAAACGGGACGGACGGACAGACCACACAAAACTAAAAGTCTCTTTTCTCCTTTCGGGGGCCGCTAAAAAACAAAAAATAAAATTATACGAAGTGTAATTGTATCAATTAGTTTGTATCAGTCATGTAATTAAATTCGTAATAGATCTAGACCAACAGCAATAAATCTCTTCGCCTAGAAATATTTTTACCAATTGTTATTGTTTATCGCAATTTCATGCTTTAGCTTTCTCAATATGTTATGATCCTATCACTTGTCTAGACAGTTTGAAAAATGGGGGGGGGGGGGGGGAAGAAAGGGTTATCTGGGTGAATTTTACATTAATCGTTTTTTAAAAGCATTTATTAAATAAACGGGGGGGGGGGGGGGTAACGACCTGAGTTTGAACTTATGACTCAAGATAATTTTTTTTAAATGATTGATTCTTGTGTTGTCAGGTAAAAGAAATAATTGAGCAGAATTTCATCTAAATCAGAGATTGGGTGTCGGAGAAATAATGTGTACAGATGATATAAGCTTTGTAAAAAAGGCGAGACATTGCAAGTGCAATGGTGAAGCATTCAAGGAGTACTTCGCATCTGGCCTCACGATCGACAGTAGCCCAAACAGGCTCTTGTTACAAACAATTCTGTAGAAATGTGTTGACAGTAAGAATTAAAATGTATCATGTTCTCACACAATTTGACTTACACCCATTGTAGATCTAATTGTAATCTGTTAAATAATAAATATTTTAACTATGTAAAACTATATATACTCTTGAAAAATCATTTTCCTAAGATTGCTCTTTATCTTATTATTACGGTAATTATGCACCTGTTAAGATACATGAATAAATGTTATGAATTGACATTAAATTATCAATATTTTTGAAGTCCATAGATTATAATTTTCGTAAATATGCCAAGTGCAGATAATGCTTAAAGTATCTTAAAATTAAGACTCGGTCACTGTTGGTTCACTTTTCGAAGACACTAGTCTAGTGCGAGAAGTTAGTAAATTTAAAGTTAGAGTAAGTTACACATTTAGTCACCAGGATGCTCTGTGCACATTCTGACAAGACTTCATATGTGTTGAAGTGTTGATATGTGTACATAGTGTCATTGACAAAAAGGTACAGGTGGGGGTCTATGTCCATCTATAGCCACCTTTGGCATGAAACTGCATGGACATGACCAGCTTGTTGCACTGAATGGTGGTAACAAAAGGAACACATGTTAGATGTCAATTTACTTGTCAAACTACTGCATTGAGTTTTAGCCATGTAACATACTATAATGACGCAGCAGGTTACAATAGTTTAGCTCAGAATAGACCCATATATAGAATGATCATGACCATATTGTTTCTTTCAATCTAAAAAGGAGGTCAAGTATAATCTCTTTCAATGAAAGAAGGGTTCAAGTCCAATCTCTTTCAATGAAAGAAGGGTTCAAGTCCAATCTCTTTCAATGAAAGAAGGTCAATTCCAATATCTTTCAATGAAAGAAGGGTTCAAGTCGAATCTCTGTCAATGAAAGAAGGGTTCAAGTTCAATCTCTTTCAATGAAAGAAGGGTTCAATAACAATAGACTTGAACTTCTTCTTAGATTGACAAGTATATTATGGAGTATTGCCCCAGATTCCTTAGATAGGACAGAGGAAAGTTGCCCAAGATTCCTTTGATAGGACAGTGGAGGGTTGCCCCAGATTCCTTAGATAGTTTAGTGGAAAGTTGCCCCAGATTCCTTAGATAGGACAGAAGAAAGTTGCCCCAGATTCCTTAGATAGGACATAAGAAAGTTCCCCCAGATTCCTTAGATAGGACAGAAGAAAGTTGCCCCAGATTCCTTAGATAGGACAGAAGAAAGTTGCCCCAGATTCCTTAGATAGGACAGAAAAAAGTTGCCCCAGATTTCTTAGAACAGTGGACAGTTGCCCCTTAAGACTGGAAACACTACATTTTAGTTCCTAGCCCTCAAGAACCAAACGTCACGAGGAACATAACAAATAGTGTTTTTAGCATTTTTCTCAAAATGACCGAATTGTGAATTGGCCACCTTCTTGGTCTAGTCCCTTTAAGTGTTCAAATTAATTTTAGCCATTCGTCCTTGAAAACTGAGCTCGAGGTCACAGAGCAGAAGAAACAAAAATCTTAATTAAAAAAAACAACTTTTTTCCTTACAACACTATGTTGTAAAACATTCAGTCAGGACTCAGGACCTCAACTTTGTTGTCCTATGTCCATTAGGACAATTCGTAAAGGTTCTCACACGTCTGATTAACAAAACTTGGATCAAGTCGAATATCTGAAAATTCAGAAAATTAAGGTGAAAGACAGAGAGGAATGGAGAGAGACGTCGACAAATCATGTCCAACAGACAGGGATAGGTGAAGATGAAGACTCAGCATGAGGCTCGTCCGAGACCAATTGTTATAGAAGGCCTGAATGCAACGTGTGGGCAGTTTAGTCCAATAGATTGTTGCCAAGGCACGGGTCTATATCATGTCATAAGGAATATATAATTGTTGGCATTTCATAAATAAATTGATAATTTTTGTGTGTGTTTGTGGTGATCTAGTTATTACATGTGAAGGCACACATATACTGACAATAAGCAGAAATAGATACATTCATACGCCTATTAGTTTCTGGGGCTTTCAAATAATATATTGACCATGTTTCTCCTGGTCAGGAGTACGTGGGGAGTCCAATCAACTGCTGGCCACCTAAAGACTACCACTATGACTCATACCATGAACACATCAACAGTTACTGCTGGACACACAGCCTGAGGTATCCGAAGTATGAGACAGAGACTGCCGTCAATCAAACTCGAGGTAAGATCTCTTCTATCCTACCTCAGTCATTGTATAGTAGAATCTCTTAAACCTTGGCTTATTTATGGAATAGTAGAATCTCTTAAATCTTGGCTTATTTATGGAATAGTAGAATCTCTTAAACCTTGGCTAATTTATTGAATAGTAGAATCTCTTAAACCTTGGCTTATTTATTGAATAGTAGAAGTAGAATCTCTTAAACCTTGGCTTATTTATTGAATAGTAAAATCTCTTTAGACTTGGTTCATTCGTAGAAAGTTATCTCTTTTGCTCCAGAATTTTTAAATAAAATCTTTTTTTTTGTCTTAGCTATTTAGCTGAATAGTAGAATCTCTTTTGTTTCTGCTTTTTAATGAAATAGTATCTTTTTGTCATCGCGTATTGGTTGAATATTAGAATTTTTTGTCTTAGTTTATTTGTTGAATAGGGTCTAAGGGACCCGTGAGGCAGTACTTTCCGGCTTCTCGAAACTCGGCCCAAAGGTTATACTGAAGATACAGTTGATTGGTTCAGCTCCACGATTATTTTTTTAGGGTTGGTGTGACTCTTAACTCTAGGGTGGAAATTGTTTATGCCACCCCCTCCCTCCACAGGCAAAAAAACAACAACTCTCGGCGCCATTGTTCCAAACAAGCAACATAAATTAATATTTTTTAAAATTTTAAAAAAAAAAAAAAAAAAAAAAAAAGGTTATCTAAGGGGAAGAACCGCAAAGTTTACTGCCAAATATATTTCAACACTGCAGGAATAAGCTCCCTTTTTATATAAAACGAAATTAATGAAATACCCCTTATTTGTTATCTAATAGGTTAATTTTTGTAATTGTTTCCCGCGTTGTCATTAACAGTAAAAAAGTAAAGTTACCCTTTCAGACCTTTGGTCTATAGGGCAGATGAAAGGTCATCCGTTTCTGTGGCCTACGGTTAACGAGGATGCCATGTGGCCAGCACAACGAACAACCGCCTTTACAAAGTTGTCATTGACTCTGAATAATTATGCGACATTTGAACTTTTGATCCGAGAACAAAAAGTGAAAGAGAACGAGTGTTCGAATCATTATAAGGGAAAATACTTCATATATACAGCCACGTCTTTCAATAAGTAGCATTTGTTTCCTTTTAGCAATGATAAACAAATTAATTAATTACCAATAATTGATTGACAAACGGGTGAATGTGTTTACTGATTCATATTTTGATAGGTATTACAAAAAAATGTGCAAAGTTTCAACTTGATCCAAGAATAGGAAGTGGGAGAAATAACGTGTACGAAAATTGTACCAGACAGACTGATAGCCAGAAAGATAGAGTTTTGTCAACCAATGTCAATTGCCCAAGCCCTATGGTAACATTACTAGATATAGGAACGAGTGAGGGTTCAGAAGCCTGGGCGATCGCCGCCATAGCTCTGGATCCAAGAATGGTTTGACTAATTTGAATATTTATCCTTTCGCTTATTTTCTAAAACTGTTAGATCTTTAAATGCACTATTTCTTTAACAAACCAACCCACCTGTGGACGTCTGCTATATTTGTTAATGAGATGTTTACAGTTATAGTTTCATTATGCCAGATCTCGTTAAATGTACTATTCCCTAACAATAACAAACCTATCATAGATGACGTCTGCAGATGACATGTACACAGTTATCGTTTCCTTATGGGTCACGTGGTACAAGCACACAGTGTTCAAAGAGAGGCTGGCAGAAGAGAGTTTGTGTCATCAAGATTAAAAAGTTTAAGCCTCATACAATCTATACCTCACAACCTTAAAAAAAATCAATGTAACTGACCATAAAAAAAAAAAAAGAAAATTATCTCTAGATCTCCCTATTTGTTTACTTGAATGGGTTTTTAAAACTTACCCAGCGGGTATACTTTGACCGACATTGGGTTATAGCAAGGGTGGGCAACCTTTTTCCCATCGAGGGCCGCATTACACAAATTTTAGGAATGGGGGGCCGCATTAGTTTGTATTTAATTACAAATCAGCAAAATATGCTAGATAACTGTGTATAATATCTTTTAATTTCATTTTTTTCATTTACATTTCATTTTTTAACACTTCCAACTGATGAATTACAACAAAAGCCATTTCTGAAACAAATTTTACGAAACATTTTAAAATTTTGCTATAGTTTTTTTTATATATCACAATATCTCACCACAAATATTCAGTTGTACTTAATGTGAGGTATTTAACTGTTTACACTCGTGGAACTAGCTTACTAGTTGTTATTCTCGTGAATGCTGTCAAATTACTTTCGGTCAGCATCGACCTGTGATTACACTTGTTTCCTTTCAAACAAGACGAAAATGTTTGTTCACAGATGTCTGTGGACCTGAATAATGTGGAAGTTTAGCTGCAAAGTTTTTTTAAAGTGTGGAAATACAGCTTCTGGCACCCATAAAACTCCCGCGGAAGAACTGACAGGAAATTATCTTTTAGGTCGTCATTTGCTTGGAGGTATGTCCTCTGGAGCTGAATCAACTTCTGCACCAAATGTATTTAAAACTGGTTCCAAACTCTTGACATCTAAAAATTTGCTTTCGAATTCACAATAAAAAAAATTAAAATAAGTCTTGTACTTTTCAGCCATTTCAATAGAAATAGTTTAGCCTTTCAATTGCTTGCCTTGAGAAATGGGATAGGCTTTGTTTGAAAAGATTTAACATGAACATATTTCATGTGGAAACAACCCATGCAATATTCCCGATGTAAAATTGATGTCTGTCTTCCACGCTTCATTAGAAATATTAGTTACAGTCAATGTCTTTCAAGGAAAATAGTTTCTTCCTTGAGATACCATATTCTTCTTAATACCATCTTGCCCACGTTAGGCCAGCAGATACCACTGTGGTACCGAACATCGAATTTTTTGTTTTCAAATCTTCAAGTACATCTAGGAACTACCTGTAGTTAATTCCCTTAGCTCTGATAAGTTTGATTACTGATAAAATTAAGTCAATAATATGTTTGATATTTAATGCAGCTTTGCGCAAACTTTCCCGTTAAGAGTTTATGGTTGGGATATTGTTCTATTTTTCTCAGTCAAAGCACGGTCTCCATCAGTTGTTATACTCGCCAACTCGTTCCAAGCAAACCCAACGCTTTCATCACAGTTCTTCATAGCATTGAAATATACTTACCTGAGTTTGTATCTGTGACTGAGTGTTTTGATTGCCAATAAGAATAATCTTCGTTTAATTTAAACTTTTTAGAAAGACAAGTAGGGACAATGTTTCTTTAGCATCTTACTCATAAGTGATAAGAATCAGAACTTCCTATAATTTATGTAGATATTTAGAATGATTTATTTTTAAATATATTTGCATTTTTTATATGTATAACATGTGGGAACACCTGAATTCTTTAGGTATCCGCGGGCCGCATAAAAGACGTTGGCGGGCCGCATGTGGCCCGCGGGCCGTAATTTTCCCACCCCTGGGTTATAGGGTTATGTTTTGTTAAGTACTTATAGACAGAATTTAATTAATTTTAATTTTAAATTTAATTATTGCTTGTATTGTACTTTCAATGTAGTTTAACGTATTTCTTGACATTTGTTCTTTCCAGCTAAATCTAGGTTGATTTTAAAAATGTTTTAAATCAATATGTAGGCAACTTTGAGTTTACATTTTGGTTTGAAGTTTTCCTTTCATTGGAAGCAGTGATGTAATATGAAGTATACTGTAATATCTTATCCTATATTATATGATACAGACGTTACTTCAAAAAAGAAGATGATTACGTCCTACGCGTCATGCATTTAGTAATGCATAATAACCAATGACCCTAACTCCGCCAAGTCACTGGTTTTCCTAGCTAGAGGTATTAACAATAAAAGGCGGACCCTGGCACGTCTGCGTGACGCTGAGTAGCCAGACGGGAATCAGTATTCGTCAATTTAAAAGAAACAAATACTGGATGAAACAGAGGCGTGTCTTGAGAGAAACAATTTTTGTATATTGATAAATCCCCTGCATCTTTACCTTCATTTATCCCGTAGTCTGTTGGGGCACTACATGATCTTTCGACAGTCTATCTCTATTCCTCTCTGTCTTTTGCATTGATGTTTTATTCAATGACATACACGTCTACCCGGGTGTCTAGCTATCACTTTCTTTGCCTCGACCTTTTTTCTTGGTAATTTCCCCTGTAGGATGGTCTTTATAAGCTCTAAGGACCCCGTGAATACCACAGTTTAATTTTGATTTTTTTACAGTAGTCAACGGATAATCGTCGGGCTCGATTCTGATTCCTTTCCGAATTTCCTCATTTTTTGCGGTGAGCGTTGTATTTCCCTCATTCTCAGGTGTATAATACTTTAAACAGCGTGTATAGGACACAATTCATTATAAAAATGCCGGAATGGGGGAAACACTGGTATGAGAGGAACACATTTTTACAAGAGACGTTATTTATTAATTATCAGGTTCCCAAAAAATGACGTTTTTCATCCTGGTATCTTAAGGCATGATGGGTAAAAACTCGACTTCTACCGGCGTATCGATGACGTATTCAGTTTTTCCGATACCATTCGTCATAGAAGGCCTGAACGCTGACCTGCAACGTCAAAAGCTGTGGGCAGTTTAGACCAATATAGAATGTTGCCAAGTTGTACAGACCTGTGACGTGGCAACGAGCCATTGGTCTAAACTGCCCAAAGGTCGTGACGTTGCAGGTCAGTGTTCAGGCCTTCTTTCAGGATTGGTCTCGGATTTTTCCCACCAATACTGTACATAGACATCGGCGGCAGCCGAATAACTCATCGGAAAACGAGCGGTATTTATTTTTAAAAAAACGCGAGGTAATTTTTCGATTAATGATTTTTTGGAAAACCCGTTTGTGATGACATTCTAATTGCTGGCGAACAACAAACATCTAATCAAAGTAAGACACTTGTTAAGCTCCCCTTAGTATCGATCTACAGCGCGTAATCGACTACTAAGTTTCTCAAAACCGGCGTCAACAGACTTAGCCGTTCAACTGTCGTTCTGATGTCCTGACCTCAAGTAACCCCCCCCCCCCCCCCCCCCCCGCTAGACTGACCCATTCAACCACTGGGCAGGTCCGCCGAGGCGTAAGCTAAGAGTGATGCTCTTACTCCATGACAAACACACGCACACCGACTTTATTTCATAACGCATTGATAAGTGAAAGTCGGACCCGAGGAGCTCAAGGAACCACTGTATCTGTTCACAAACATAATGTAGGCTCAAGGCGCTGTCATAATGTAACAAACACAAACAAGAAAAATGTCAGTTATTAAGAGTAACAAGAAAATAAACAAATGAATTCCACTTATCCTATTCATGGTAAACCAGTAACACAGACTAAAAACGCTAAATACCTAGGTGTTATAATACATGAAAAAAGAACTGTCATGGAATCCATATATTGATGAAACTATCAAAAAGTCAAACAAAGCGTTAGAGTTTATTTAAAAGAAATTTCTATAAATCAAATAAGAACATAAAACTAAAATGTTATTTAACCTTGGTTAGGCCAATAATTGAATATGCATCCTCAGTTTGGGACCCCTTAACTTAAGAAAACATTAAGAAACTGGAACAGACACAAAATAGAGCAGTGAGATTCATAACAAATGAATATTCACATTTGACTAGAGTAACACCTATAGTAAAATCACTAAATTTAGAAAGCCTTCAGGATAGAAGACTCAAAGGTAAAGTAGCAATTATACATACAACACTGAACCATAATCTTCAAATACAAAAACAAAATTTAATAAAATACTCTGAAAGACACAAAGATAGAGGCACATTTCTCGTCCCATATGCTAGGACAAATTTGTACAAATACTCCTTCTTCCCTAGCGCTATTAGAGCATGGAATAGCCAGCCAGGAAAACCGGTGACTTGGCAGAATTTAAGTCATTGGTTTATATGCATGACTAAATGCATGACGCGTAGGACGTAATCCTCTTTTTTTTTTTTAAATAACGTCTGTATTATATAAGATAAGATAAGAAATGACAAAATGATCTTAAAAAAAGTTTTTTTACTTCATTTGAATATTTTTTTGTTACGTAACAAATCTTCAGATCCCCCCCGCCTTGTAACAAATCGTAAGAAATGTGTATACTCCCCCCCCCCCCCCCCAACTTTAGCCGTTAGGTAATATCCGAACTTTCCCTAATTAGAGATCTCACGTGATTTTTCATGCTTAAAAAAATTAATTTTACATTTAATTAACTTGTGCATCAAGAATTCCAGAATTAATAATGGCATTAAAGCAGACTTGTTTGTTTCCATAATTATTGACAATATTCTTGAACTACGCTACTTAAAAAATTATAGTCGAGGTTTTATTCTTTCTTTTGCATTAACAATTTGTACTTTTACATAAGTTGGTCAAACTAATTATGCACGTCTGCCGCGTAAGCCTCCATTATTTATAATTACCGCCCCCCCTTCTTGAATAAGAGAATGCAGACAATGTGTAAAATAAAATTGGTCACTTTTTGAAGCCTTCTAAAAACATTATCATTAACAAGGATGAAGTTGTAATCCGGAATTAGCGGCCATGACCTAATGTCTCCAGAAATGCTGACCTCGTCCTTCAAAAAACTGCATAGTTTATCAAGAGCCCGGATTAAAACAATAGCACTAGAGTGCTCCCCCTTTACTAGACAAATTGTACTTAGAACTGCCAGATCTGGAAATCACTGCGCAGTTCAATTCAGATATAGGATTAGTGATCAGTTTATCTGAACTGTCAAATTTGTTAAGCTGAATGAAAACAAGTATGAAAAACATCCAACACCTTTTTAGAAACAAAGTTTATATACAGTAAAGAATCGCCCAATCAATTTCGTTTCTATCCTACAGCGTAGCATATATCTCCCCATTTATTAATGAACCACAATAAATAAATTACAGCTGATTGGAAACAGATAAGCTTTACATCATCTGCCGTATAGATCGCAAGGTCTGAAAGGGGAATTTCACTTTGAAAGAAAATAACTCATTTGTAAATTTGTTTTATTGAATCAATAACGTGTACAAGATTCGTACCAGACAGACAGATAAGCGGAGTGAGTTGATAAAAGCCTTGTAAAAAAAAAAAAAGAACTCTACTGGCGTTTTAGTATTTTTTTTGAATAGCATTATGGGTAATGAAACAAAGTAAAGTTGACACGTGACTGAGTGGTGTCATGGGGTGTGTGTGTGTGTTTCTATGGTGACGGTGGGAAGAGGTTAGTGATTGGTTGTGAATGACGCAAGATAAAGAGCACTGTCGTCATCGGTCTTAGATAAGGAGACGACTCCAGATTGCAAGAGTGAAAAGGCGTGTTTTTGTAGTGAGTTAGATTTTGATTAAAAAATACCATTTTATATTATGACTAAAGTCTACTACATTTATTTTATTCTAACTTGATATTGAAACCTGAACTACTGGCCCAAATTGCACAGTCCACAGCAGCCCTTTCAAAACTTAAAATAATATGGAAAGACAAAGACTTAGTCCTCGGCACCAAAATCAGATTGATGCGCTCCCTGGTCATGACCACATTATCATATGCTTGTGAGTCTTGGACCCTAACTGCAGAGCTAGAGAGGAGGATCCTAGCAATGGAATTAAGATGCTACAGAAGGATACTAGGTATCACATTCAAAGACTGCATCACAAACCAAGAGATTAGAGACAGGGTTACTGCCTCTTATTCATTTTTTCTGGTACTGTTCCCTGAAGGAAGGTCTTTGCGAGCCTCGAAGACCTTGTAAGATAGTTATAGTGTTTAAGTTTGCGTTTTTTTTACGATAGCTTGCAGGTCATCATGGGGTCCAATCACTGTAGTAACCAGCTTCACATTTTGTTTCATAAAAAGAATTGTTTTTTTAGTGTTGTGCCAAGCAGCCATCAAAAGAAGCTCTATGCTAAAGCCTACAATGTCTATGCCTAAGGCTGGCCTTGATATCACTTGACAAGATGTTGTTACCGGCCGTTGACTTGTAGCACGAAACTGCTGGCAGACCACTAAATCGTCGTAGGCGTAATACATGTTAACTAATAAGATGTCAAATAACTTGAATTGCCTCTAGTGAGCAAAACTAAATAGAACTTTATTTATAATACAGACAAAATCAAGTAGATACAAGATAAAATAACTTCCTTGTGAACCATGCTAAACATAACTTTATTTATAATACAAAAAAATCAAAGTAAAATTAAATTAAATAGCTGTAGTAGACTTAAGACTTTAGTTATAATATTTCGTAACAAAAGCTAACTCACTACAATAACACAACCTTTCAGTCTCACGTTCTGGAGTCGTCTCCCCTAACTAAGACCGAGTGACGACAATGCCACCTATGTTGCTTCATTTACAACTAATCGCTAACCTCTTCCCACCGTCACCATATAAACACACACTCCATAATACAAGGCAACCATCTACACACACTCTCCTTTCTTTTCTCATTGCCTCTTCTCTTTATATCTCTCATACCCCCCTCTCTCTCTCCCTCTCCCTCTTTAGCCATCTCTCTCTCTCCGAATGTGACTCTTAAGGATTGCAGTGGAAAAGCGAGAGTGTGACTGAGAGAGAGAGAGAGAGAGAGTGTAAATGTGTGTGTGTTGAACTTCACAGTTCACGAGTTAGCCAGATCATGTCATATGACTGACGAAAGAGATAGAGATTAAAACGTCAAATTTCTACCAAGGTTTTAAATACACATTTACTGAAAGAGGCTGACTTTTAAAAAATATTTCTATATTTATTGGCAAGCAAAGATGAATTTAAAAAATAAACTCAAGATGAACTCAAAATCCAAAAACATAAAATTTCACATTTTATTGGTTCCCTAATTTTTTATTTTTTTTTATAGGTGATGGTTTTCTGGATTTGACCCAGCCTCAACCCATTTTAGGTTTCGGGACTACCTTCTACCGATGGGTGACTTTGGTCTTCATAGTACAGGTTAGTATCAACCAATCAATCTATCCTTATGTAAATCAATCATAAATAATTTAATTATTTGAAAAATAGACAACTTTCATTAACTACAAAGACCTTTACATTTCTTTAAATGTGATATAATTATTTTTATTCATCAATAAATTTTTACTTGTATGATTTGTATATTAATCGAACGTATAGAATGAAAACGTATAGAGGCTCTGATAATACACTAGCTTTCCTCTAATTCTAATATTATACAGACTAGATTTCAACATATAGTTGGTTTGTTATACGCTGCATAATAACTACGATTTCTCTCTCACACTCGACAGGCTTGTCTTTTTAAAATCCCACAATTCCTCTGGACCAACCTCAGTGGGTCTTCCAGCGCGGGTATCAAGAAAATTCGTGACCTTGTCCTGCAATCCCAAAATGCAACAACGTCAGCAGACAAGAAGCTGAAACTGGACGAGACGGTGGCGTACTTCGAGGACTGGATCACCGGTCACAAGTCTTACCGCTTCAGACTGATCGGTAAACACACCAGCAAGGTGCTGACTGTTTTATTCTGTCTGGGTAAAAAGTCTGGGAGTTACCTGTCTTCTCTTTACCTGTGCTACAAGATCATGAACATTGTCAATGTCTTTGGAAACATTTTTCTGTTGACAGTGTTTCTGGACCTCAACTACTGGAAGTACGGGCTCGTGGTGCTGAACAGTGTTATAAACAGTGGAGACTGGCAGGATCCCTATAACTTCCCAAGAGTCCTCCTTTGCGACTTTCTTGTCGAAGGCAGCTCGGAGTCCGCTAGCGGTTCCCCGGTCGTCTTCCAGATCCAATGCAGCATGACCTTGAACCAGCTTCTGGTCAAGGTCTTCGTCCTAGAGTGGTTCTGGCTAGTCTTCCTCCTCTTCATCACCATTGTCAACCTGGTCCTCTGGGCGGTGAAGATCAAACCTCCCTGCTCCACGATATTATTCATCAAATCTTACATTAAAACAGTAGATTCGTATCCGATGCTGGATATCGGAATCGCCACTATGATTGCCGGTACGAAGACTCAGTTCGCCCAGAAAAATTTGCAGCGCGATTTCATTGAAAAATATCTGCGAAGCGATGGCGTGTTTATTCTGCGATTCCTGGAGCTGAATTCAGACCGGGCATTGGTCGCAGATATCGTCAAGACTTTGTGGAATAGATACCACGTTATGCAGAAATCTACAGTAAGTTCAAACATGACTCTAAATACCGAGGTGACAAAGTACGGAAGCTCGGTTGAGCTAGATATTACCAAAACTAATGCCACGGACGATGATGTGACTGATGGTAGTAATGAAGAGATAACTAAAGATGTTGAGGACAAAAATGTGGAGTTGTAAATTATCTTAACTTTGAAAAAAATGTATATGAAATGAAAGGATAGTCTATTTCTAAGTCAGAGGAGAGTTAGCTATCCTCATTATAGAGGTTAATGTAAAGTTTATCGCCCCTGACACAGGCTATATTAAGCTTTTACCGAATGTGTTACAAGGTGCTAAATTATGTGCGCATGAGTTTACGTATGAGAATGTGTAATTATGATTTATACACAGTAGACTAGAAAGACGTTCAACTGTCAGTCTCATGGTGTTTTGATCGCTGTATGTTGAAAACAGATCATGTCATCTCTGCCTGTGTTCCACCAACCAAATTCCTCCAGGTGTCTCGGGTCAGGCGAGTCCCCCTAGCTCTTGACCTGTACACTTAGCGTCTGCATACAAATCACAATGCCCTGTATTTCTTGGTCGACCTGTCATAAAGTTTAGGGGGGTTTCATTGAGAGCTCGTCTTGTGATGTTGGACGCAGTTTTGCGAAGGCTGTGCCTATCCACCGCCAGCGTCTCTGAAGGATATCAACTTCAATGGGCTGCTGTTTTGTTCTTCAACATAGTTTGTTGTTTTGTCTAGCCAACTGACCATAAGAATGTTTTTGAGGTATTGAGGTATTGAAGAATACCTGATTATTTTACCCCCATGAACAAAAGAAAATCCACGTTATAACAAAACTTGAAAGAAATTTGATTTTTCTTTTGGACTACATATGTATATATATATATTGTATTGTTCTTATCCTTATATAATTACATACAATTTGATGTAAACATATAAACACCTGTTTTGAAACAAGAAATGTGTATTCTTAAATACTTATTTCAACATTTCTATAATTCGCGAAAGTCACTCAAATTACGCTTTAAAAAAAGATGGCCCATACAATAGGCACATTAAGCCCAAAAAAAGAGGCAAAGAAAAGAGGCCTAAGGCCCAAGGATTCCTATGATGATAAAGCTAAAATTGAATAGCGCAAATTCTGAGGTTTCCTTTTAAAAAAAAAGTAATATATAATCTGTCATTAATGGGGAAAACCTAACGCAACCATTACTCCTGTAAAAATGTAGCATATTTGGGTGACCTCCGGCTATCTCGTTCTGAGACCGCATGCAACCAGGTGTATAAGATATTGATGTAACCACAATATTCTCTCTGTGACCTTTTACTTCCTGTGAGAGGATCCTTACCCTTTGCTACCTCCCATGTGACTCAAGTGGCCAATCCTTGACACACAACTGCGTTCACATTGTGCATGTGTAGTTACTGGGCGCTGTTGAACATTCACCCTTATTTCTACTTCCGGTGTGTAAGCCTTCTGCAATCCAGGAATCTTCCTTTATGCTTACTCTCCATATGGATCCATCCAATGCCACTATTTTCTCAACTGTCAGTGTCGATTTTGAAAAGCTTCTTGTCGCGTTTATACATCAGTTTATCTTAAAAGTTGGTGACCAGCGGTTCTCCTAGTGGCGCAGATAGGGGGGGGGGGGAGGGAGGGAAGAATTTGAAAATCCCCCGGGGTCCTCACTTGATGTTAAGGTCATTTGTTTCTATGGCAAACGGTTAACGAGCAGGGCGTTATGTTGTCAGCACTACGACCAACCGCCTTTACTTTCCCCAACTTAAGTCTGGTACCTATTAGAGCTGGTTGGATTCAAGGACGCTTTAAAAAAATCTTGAGATTCAAAATCTCAGTCTTCACCGAGATTCGAAACCAAGATCACAGGTTCAGAAGCTGAGCTCTCAACCACTAGACCACCGCGCCCCCAGAACTACAAAATTGCTGAATAATAAAGTAATATCAAGTACAACTACAGACGTGTAGAGTCTAACGATAGATAACTGCTGATTTTGTGTTGATTTTTTAGGAATGGGTTAAACTTGTTCAAAACTGTTTGTAATTGGAAATAATGGACAATCTAAATTACCAGAAATAATGAACAATTACTGATTAACTTTGAAGGACTAGAAAATCTTCTAAGGTTGTCTTAGGTTTTCTGGTAAGCCCTACAAAGATCAACTCAGGCGCCATTTTGCCCTCACTGGCATAGAGGAAAATAGCTGGCAGCAGATGACCTCTAAAAGAGACGGAGAGCTCTCACAAAGGCTGCGGGACAGATACATTTGAAACTTAAAGAAAAGCCATTAGTGAAGACAGACGCAGGAGTCGGAAAGAAAACTCAAATAGACCGCCGGTGGAGAAAGGCTCTGTTGGCACGAGAGGCGGAAAAATATGCAGGTCTCAACTGAGTTTGCGTAGTCATGTGAAACACTGCACACATCCTTAATCTTGGGTTTTGAAGACATTGCCATTGTTATTATAATACTTTGTAGATACTGGGGGTGGGGGTGGGGTGTGTGAGATGACACAGGTGGAGCTCGGATTGTGACTAGGAGATCCTCGCTCTTTGAGATTCGTTTAATTGCTAATTAATTCATAATTCTTGAACTGAAGCAGGTACATATCTGTTGTTACCGGTCGTTGCCTTGTAGCACCAAACTGCTGGTAGACAACTAAACCGCAAGCGTAAAAATAGTAACTAATTGAACTTCAAATAACTTGAATAACTTCCTTGTGAACAATACTAAATATAATTTTATTTATAACATAGACAAAATCATGTCAATATAAGATCAAATAATTTGAGTAGACTTTAGTAATAATATTTCTTAACGAAATCTAACTGACTACAATAACACAACCTTTCAGTCTCACGTTCTGGAGTCATCTCCTAACTTCCTAACTAAGACCATGTAACGACAATGTGACCTAAGTTGCATGATTCACAATCAAAAACTTACCTATTCCTACCATAACCATAGAAAAACACACACACACGCACGCACGCACACACACACGCACACTCACATATACACACACTCCATAACAATACCAATCAACAATCTAAATGACCATGAACTATATACAATTTTCTTGATTTTTTTTGACTGCTTGGCCGTGTTGTACCGAGACCAATCGTTACAGTAGTCCTGAACACCGACCTGCAGCGTCACAGACTGTGGGTAGTTTAGACCAATCGCTCGTTGCCACGTCGTAAAGACCTGTGACCATCATAACGGTTAACCGCCTTTGCTTCCCCATGTAAAGTCAGGTAACGTTAGAGTTGGGGTGGACTTAGAAGCGCCCATAAAAATCCCGTTATATAAAATACACACAAATTCTTTGTCTTATTCATGTCGAAAGCAAGATAATGTTTTTATTGAACAGATGATTGACTCAAATATTTCTCATTAGCGTAGCATAAAACAAGAAGAAGCAATTTGAACGTCATGTCTACTTTTGCTGGCCTAGAGTTCCAAGAGCCGAAAGCTCAACACTACCTGACAATTTAAGAAGAAAGAAAGAGCGAAATATCGGGAATACACACCTTAAAAGGTGGATAACATTGAAGCTTCCCGAAATAGAAATTTCAGTATTTAATTCAACAACTTGTTTCCAGCTACAGCTACTCCCCCCTGATAACAGTTACTTCTCTTGATGCATGTTTACTCACAAAGTTACATCAATATCAACACGCTGCTTCCCCCCCCCCCCCCCGCCTGCACTTCATAAATGCAAATCAATGAAGCGTTGTTGAGTATTCAGCGCCCTGGGGGGAGATTTTGTCTCATTTGGGACGCCCATGATATTTTTATTTTGCGGTAGATGACAGGACACGAAAGTCTCTTTGATTTGATAATTACAACTGATTATTTATTCAGTGTCAATGTATTTGTTTCATGTCATATTTAGACTGTTAAGTTAATAAAGCACTGTTGAATTCATTCAATGATATTATAGAAATATTAAAACGATACAATGGTTATAAATATGTTATACACTGTGTGCGATCGATTATTACGTAAACACAGAAATGTCAAATTCACATAGACATGAAATTGTCCTAAAAATGGTTTGTATCAATTTACATAAAATATGCATACTTAATTCTTACAATAAGTTCATATCGATTGCAAGAGATCTAAATCAAGCGTTAGTTAGACAATGTTGAAATCAGATTTCTGATATAATATCGCGTTTAGTTTTTGAGATGTAAACTTGAAAGACAAACAGAAGGATAACCTAAAATCTCCAATTTCGAAAATCCTTAAATGTTCTAATCTGTTCGGAAATCGGTTTTCCATTTGGGTCAGAATGCTTACATGACTGTGCTGAAGAACTTACCTTGTCGTTAGAATAATTATAGCCATAGTCCACTAGTGAGCGTCGTATCATTTCGTTGGAGAAATTATTGGGTAGAATCAACTCGGTGATGTCAATGTGCATGAAGAGAGCGTGCGCCATAGAGTCTTTCAACACCTGGAGCAGAAGGAGACAGGTAAAAAATAGAATAGTAGAATCTCAGAAGGTATAGGCCTTCTCATAACTTAAGGGCAGGGAGGTGATAAAGAGATATGGTAGTTACAATAAGAAAAAGAGAAATATAGCAATTAAAAATACTTGTTTGAAAAATATCTAAGGGGAATAACTCCATAGTTACAGTAATATTTATCAATATTGTAAGATTTATTTCCCGTTTTCGATAACAAACAAAATTAATTGACCTTATTTAATTAACTAATTGTTCATGTTTAAAATTGATTCCTGTGTTGTCATCGACAATTAAAAAACTAATTATATAGTGGATTAGGGGTGATTAGTTAAGTTAGCTTGATATTAAGAGAAATAAATCTTACAGTAAATATATATTTATGGCTAAAAATGTACAGTTCTTTCCATTATATAAGATTAGTTTATATTTTTCGCTTTTTTAATGAAGATACCCCTGACCCGAACTTTGTGGCGATCAGCGATCATGTGTCTCATTGACCATCACACTGTTAACTCAGCCCAGTGGATAGCTGCCTGGTCGTGCGGTTTGCGCGCTGGACTGTCGTTCGGATTTATCGACGGTCGAGGGTTCAAACCCTGCCCGCTACCATTCCCCGTCGTCCTGCGGGAGGTTTTGGACTAGGAAGTAAACTATCTTCAACTTTGAAGGAACATCCGAAACATGTAAAGCATTTTTTACAAGTGACCAGTCAGGTCATCTCCGAGTGTGACATCGATTTCAAATAGTACATGTCCAGTGTCTCAAGATTTTAACTTGACACCCCCTAGCGTGGAACTGAGCTGACTTCATTGTACTAGTCACGCGATACCCTCATACAGCTGGATGAAGAAGTGGCGAACTAAACCTGACCTCCCTCAAGGGCCGCCTCCGGACATTTTACGATAGTTTAAACCATTGTTTCATCAAATCAAGAACTCCCTTAGAGTGCTGAAAATAAAACAATGTCGGCTCTAAAAATAGTTTTTTCAGGAAATAAAAAATCAATGTTTCTATGAAGATGTTTTTCTTTAAAGATCTCGGTCCTAGCATTAACAGGGAATGGTCATTAGCTCAGGATTTTAATAATAATATTGATGACCGATGGCCTTAAGTTTGTGACTGGACATCGTCATAAACCATCGCTGAACAGAAGTAGATGAGCCGGACATCGTTCGCCCATTTACCATCACCCATCGACATCTAGAGGCAGTGACACATACGAGTAATTTTAATTTAATATTATTTTCCTTTTTATATTAGGTATGCATATTTAAAAAAAAAATATTTGTTAATTTTTGGAGGCACCTCTTTGAGGGTGAGGCCCTCGGAGGCTGCACATTTGGCAGTGCCATTAATCAAGAATACATATAAAGATGTAATAATATGTATATCTTGTCTGTAATTTTAAGTAGATCTTATTTATACCTCATTAAGCGATTACATTTATGTTTAAGAATAACAAATGAAACTAACATTTTGTGACCCAGACAAAAAATATTACCCATAAAGATGACCCAATTTTACGTGGAAAGCAATGACAGCATATAGTATGAAACCTACATAGTAGAAGTCACAAATCTAGGTGATATTTTAGTAGACTTTTTTTTATAGACCACAGGTTTTCATTGCCCATACTGCATGCGCCCTAATTGTAATGTAGCCCTAATAACAATATCTTTTTGATGTACCAAATAGTTCAACCTTAGCCCGAATAGTTATACTGTAGCCCGAATAGGTATACTGTAGCCCGAATAGATATACTGTAGCCCGAATAGTTATACTGTAGCCCGAATAGTTAAACTGTAGCCCGAATAGTTAAACTGTAGCCCGAATAGTTAAACTGTAGCCCGAAATTTTAAATTGTAGCCGGAATAGTTCAACTGTAGCCTGAATAGTTAAACCATAGCCCGAAATGTTAAACTGTACCCTGAATAGTTAAACTGTAGCCTTTCCGACAGTTTCTCCTTTACATTTATTTCCCAAACCAACTACTAAGTGACCTCTCACCTTTTGTTCCACGGTCCCATTCCCCAGTTGCCACGTGACATCGTCCGTAGCAACCGTCGCTAAGCTGATCATGCTGATAAAGACAAACTCTCCAGACCTGCTGAAGCCGAGGCTGTGGGCCTCCAGAAAGAAGTCCCTAAGCACTGACCCGGTCAGACACATCAGAAACACTGTAGAGATAAATAGATCAATGGATGCATTGTTCAAGTGATCACTTCCTTGCTGTAAATTATATTATCTCCCTTGCACTAGCGTTATACGATATGAAGTCCGAGGGGGGGGGGGGGGGGGGCACCCATTAATATAAGGCGTCATTCACACAAGACGTCACTCACTTACACACATTGGTTCTCTCCCCTTGTAGTCTGATAGAGGAATAGTGAAAACTACAACAATAAAAAGTCATTAAAAAAAAGATCGGATAGTGAAAATCGATAGTAAAAATTGGAATCGTGAGAATGGACATTTAGAAATGGAATAGTGAAGTGAAATAGCAACGTCTGGTATAGTAAGGAGGCCAATGGAGTTTGGAATAGTGAGGCGGTGTAGTGTAGATTTAGATAGTGTTGGATAGTTAGATAGAAGGAGTACTGAAGACTGAGATAAATGGAATACTGAAGATTGAGATAAATGGAGTACTGAAAATTTAGATAGATGGAATACTGAAGTCTGAGATAAATGGAATACTGAAGTCTGAGATAAATGGAATACTGAAGACTGAGATAAATGGAATACTGAAGACTGAGATAAATGGAAAACTGAAGACTGAGATAAATGGAAAACTGAGGTTTGAGATAAATAGAATACTGAAGACTGAGATAAATGGAATACTGAAGACTGAGAAAAAGGGAATACTTAATTTAACATGTAAGATGTAATTTAATGGATGTAATCTGATAAATACAAGTTCACATGTAAGCTAATCGATGAAGTGTAGGGACATTCACTCTTATCACGCTGACATGAACCTCTCTGACACTTGAACCCAATCCATCACGTGTCTTCACTGGTTCACTAACCTCTGGATCGTGTGGCTGCATCCATCAACTTGGTTCTGATGACCGATCTGGTGGTCGACTTTCCCGCCAATAGATATCCTGTCCAAGTATAGCTCGACCTGTGGGGATAATTAAACTAAATCGTTGATTGATTCTTTTCTGTTTTCAGGCTGTCTAAATAATCTTTCTTTTGCCAATTACAGTATAGCATCAAAGAGAAATGAAGAAAAGTGCAGTTGTGAGAGACAGGGCCGGATTTAGGGCAAGACAGGCGGGGCTACAACCCGGGGCCTCCATGAGAAATGGTCCTCCACAAAAGAGATAACAAAAATATATCCGAATTTTGACGGGTCGGAAACCTTTTTTTTCTAACATTTTTTTGTTCGGATTTTTACGGCTGGCTAAAATGTCGTGATTAAGAAATGTACGCTTTTAGCATGCTCAGAAATTACAACATTGTGTCTACCAAGGGAATTACCTACCACAACCTAAAAAAATATACACTTTTTTTAAAACTAAAATATGCATATTAAATATATAATTATCTTCGTGGCTAAACCTTGCGGGACACCACGATGAAAAGTCATGGAAAGATAACTCTTTTATTTCTGCAAGTCGGACTATAGTTACCAATCGTAACTTTCGCGGTGACTTAGAGCGAGGCTCAGAAAAAAAAAAGAGGGAGGGGCGTATGCTACGACGCGGGTCGGCTCGGATTAAATATTTTCAAAGAGGAAATTGAGATTAAATTTATATAAACCCTTTTTCTTTCTTCTAAACTATGGCATCCTTTTAGATATAACTATTTTCATTCACAAGTGGATCTTTATTAAAGCCTTCGAAAAATTTTAGGAACCTCCACAAAAATCTTGCCCCGGTGTCTCGAATTACTTAAATCCGGCCTTGATGAGAGGTAATATCAAATTGATTTGTTTTCGCTTTCATACGATAATTTGTGACACTTCAATTTAGACACAATTTGTGTGTAAATTATAAAAAAATAATTTAAATTGAGTCAATTGCAATCAGGCTTATAAATATATTGGACATGAAAAATTTGGACACGATTTTAACCTTTAAACACCTTAGAGAGGATACAAGACACCGATTATATAGAAACATAGACACAATGGCTCATTCTTCCATAAGTACATTAATTATTAACTAAAAGCTAATACGTAAATGAATGGACCGGCCTCTCTCTTGATGTCCTGCTAAGATCGGCTGCTGACCTGGAAAAGTGGAGGAATTGGGTTTTGCGACCTGTCACAGGACCCCTACGACGAAGGTCAAGGGATGATGATGAATGCAATCCACCTTTCGGATATAAACTCCACACGTAATGTTTAGGACTTCTGTATGATTGTACTTTCTGTATGATTGTACTTTCTGTATGATTGTACTTTTTGTATGATTGTACTTTCTGTATGATTGTACGTTCTGTATTATTGTACTTTCTGTATTATTGTACTTTCTGTATTTTTGTACTTTCTGTATTATTGTACTTTTCATATTCATCGTCCGTTCATCTTTTAAATATATTTTATTTTATGTAAAGAACTACTCTGAAAAAGGGTCGCCGTGGCTGAGTGGAAAAGTGCATGGCTTCCGACTCTGGAGTCCTGGATTCGAATCTTGGTGAAGACTGGGATTTTGAATTTCGGGATTTTTAGGGCGCCCCTAAGTCCACCCAACTCTAATGGGACTTAAATTTGAGGAAAGAAAATGTGGTTGGTCGTTGTGCTGGCCAAATGACACCCTGCTCGTTAACCGTGTGCCACAGAAACATATCTTAACATCACCTGCCCTATGGATCGCGAGGTCTGAAAGGGGGACCTTATTGGTTTTTTTTAAACGAATATTCCCTCCAGGATAATAAAGATAGTATTATAAAGTATTATTATTTTTGCTGAAAGTTCACATTAAATTATAACTATATACATGTCCTCAGTATCAAAGAAGATAATAAGTTAATAGATAAACTGTTGAAAATGGAAATTACAGCGTCAGTGACTCTAAAAACTTAGTTCGATTTGTTCGTTATAGTGGCCAATTTACGAGGACGTTATGGAGCCGTCACAACAGGCAAAGGTATTCATGTTTGACCGCTCGCTATGTGTGGACGCAGGCTCGACATGAAAACGTTTTTAGAGTTTGGACTCGTTATCATTAGCTTGGTAGCCAAGCATTACAACTCTGTTACCAGGCTTTATCAAAAGGAGCTATTAATTGCATTTAGATTTGGCCAGAAAAATATCTTGAGATAATTACAGAAGTAGAATTACTGACATGTGCCTGAATATACCTGCACTTCCTGTTGGTCAGTCTCTATCTCTTGACCCAGTTGACCCCTAGCAGCACGCTGGCGTGTATCACTTGTCAGCAGATCACACACACCCACACTGCTACCTTCGCCCATTACACCACCACAGCTAGAACAGTTTGACACATGTCAGTAATTTTACTTCTGTAATTATCTCAAGATATTTTTCTGGCCAAATGTAAATGCAATTAAGGCCCAGGTACGCTGTTCTGCCTCATCGTGGCACCTGGGTGGAAACGGCTACTTGAGGGGTAGCTAGGCTAAATGAATGGCGAAACAGAACTCCCGTGGGTATGCTCATGGGTAGACGAGAGTCAACCCCTTGCACGGGCGGGGTTGTAAAATAGTCCCCACAAACCTCTCACACATCCATGCGCCGTTCCTCAAAGGACCGTTACATAAATGGCGAGTCCCCCACGGTTAGCTTGGTATAACGAAGGAAGATGACGGAGGCTCCCGGTGTCCTCGGCCTTCGGCCATGAATCGGGGGCCAAAGGCATTGGAAACAGCAATGCTTTACAAAGGCATTGACTCGGGTCGCTCTCAAACAGAACTGTGTTCCCACAGGTTTTTTTTTTTTTTTTTTTACTGTTCTGGCTGGACGACCAAACAGGTTTTTTTTTTCAAACTTTGAGCTCGAAGAGCCTTCGGCTCAGCTCATACGACAATCAAATGGTATATTCAGGCGCGAGCGCGCTATTCTGCCTCTACGTGGCGCTCGTGTGGAAACGACCATTAGAGGAAGTGGTTAGGATAAATGAATAGCAAAACAAGACTCCCGTGGGAGTGTCCACGGGTAGGCGAGAGTTTACCCATTGCACGGAGCGAGTTGAAAGAGAGCCCTCACAGCCCTGTCGATAATCCATGCGCCGTTCCTCAATGGACCGTTACACTAATGGCGAGTCCTCCACGGTTAGCTTGGTATAACATAGGAAAATGGCGGAGGTCCCCGGTGCACTCGGTCTTCGGCCATGTCTAGCCCATGCGCCCATGGTGCCAGATGCATCGGCAATAGCAATGCTTTACATAGGCATTGACTTGGGTCTCTTCCAGGCAGACCGGTGGTTCACTCAGGTTTTTTTTTTACTGTTTGACGCTCAAACAGGTTTTTTTTTCAAACTTAGAGCTCGGAGAGCCTTCGGCTCAGCTCTTAGACGATCAAAAGGTATATTCAGGCCTTCTTCAGACGTAGGGCGACTATAGTTCATCTCGAAGAACACTTTTTTAAGTGACTGTGGAGCCCTATTTTGGAGAGACATTCCCGTCCACATATATCGCAGGTTAAGGTGGCGAGGTCCTCTGGCGATCCCGGCCTCCTCGCGGCGGACCCTGGTAACGCTGTGAACGCCTCTAACAGCGGCCAACGGGGATCCCCTCTGTCCACGGTTTTAAAGGCCAAGTGGATAGAGCTCATAAAATCCAGGATGTCCAACCCAATGTGTGGGTGCCTGCTTAAAAGCTGGATTTGGGTGCGCGGAATGTGAGGCGCGCCCCGTAAACGCCGTAGGCTCTAGAAGGTACGTTCCCAGATGCACGACATTGCATCCAGTCGCCTCACTGATGGTGAACTTTCTGGCGGTGAAAGAAACGAGTCTAGCCAATCGTCTCATTACACCACAAGGTAGTCACGGCAAGCGTGACATTGGAAGCTAGCTCAGCGAACACGAGTTCTTGGGTAGGTAGCATTGATCCCACCTGAGGAGATCGAATCCAACAGTCTAACATGCAACCAGTTTCGCCCACACTCGGGTAATTTCACTCATATGGCTTCACAAAATTTATCTATTAAACCCGAGTATGGGCATTACTCATCGGATAGGCCCCGTTCTACCAATCCTGACGACGGGTTGGTGTTCAATAAATTAGCTACCGTCGTTGATCTTCAAGATGTCCGCCTACTAAGTTCACCGATATTGACAGCAAAAACTAACCCAGGGTTGTTGCCGGGTGGCCAACGCCCCTCGATGCAAGTCGAGCCAAGCTACCCTACTAAAACCACGGACGGGGAAGTCGTGACCCCCACACCAAATGTGACCATGAAAAGCTCCCAAAGTACACTCAGGAGGGACGATCCTTCCAAGCCCAAACATGGTAATGGTATTGGGCAACTCAGAATCATATCATTTAATGCGAACAGGCAACTGAGACTCAAGAAGCCTGAAATTGTAAGACTGTTGTCGGAACTCGAGGTCGATGTGTTCTTGGTGCAGGAAGCTGGCAAAGCTGGTAGGAAACGGAGTTGTGTGCCCTCGCTCTCGGGCTTTACGTCCTTTACCTGTTCCTGTGTAAAATGTCAGAAGTTAGTCACTTTTGTCATGAATCCTTTTCTTGCTCTTGTGAAGGAAACCGCCTCACGGGGATGTGGTGAGACCGACACACTCTTGGTTGAAATATTTAAGGATGGACAGAGATTTGAATGCCTAATTGTCTATAACCCACCGCGAAGTGTCCTTACACTCGATAGCAAAAACCTCTCCAGCACCAGAACAATAGTGGCGGGTGATTTCAATGCCAAAATCCAGGTCATAGGTTGTAAAACAACCGATCTCTCGGGACAGAAGGTAATTGACATGTGCGACGAAACAAATTTGGTTCTTCTCAATGGCGTTGATTCCCCAAGTACATTTATCCACTCCGGGCATGGAGGGGAATCGAAACCAGATTTGTGCCTGGTGTCTGCGGACATAGTTGCGAAGTGTCGACTGGATGTCCTGGGAGACTTGGGATCGGATCATCTACCACTCATGGTCTCTATTGATCTCGGTACGACAAAACGACCAGCCTGTCCTAGACGTAAGTGGGTGTACGCTAAGGCGGACTGGCAACTTTTCAGTTCATCGGATGCGCTCCTGGAAAAACTTGATATTGATTTTGAAAACATTGACGCAACTTACAGTCTCTTTGTGAAGGCTCTTTTATCGACGGCTCGTAGGGCCATTCCGCGAACCAGTGGTAAGCGCAGATACCGATCCTTTTGGTCTCGAAAGTTGGCACGTCTTGTCAGGCAACGAAAAGCAGCACGAAGAAGGCATGCTCGACAAAGAACCGGAGAGACGAGACGAGCCTACAATAAACTTACGGCATTGGTAAGGGATACAGTGTCGGAGGAATCGCTTAAAAAGTGGTCGGACGTTTGTGCGAACCTGGACCTTGCGGATGGATGGCAGGCATGGAAGTTATTAAATAATTTGGCTGGAGTGGGGGAACCGAGGGTAGCGGAACCCCTGCAAACGTGAGATGGCCCTGTTATAACTGACAAAAAGAGAGCGGAGGCTTTGAAAAAACACTTTGCCGGAGTCTCTAAAGCTCACAAAAAAATCTTCCTTGTCGATGGCCCATGACCGTGTTAGAAGAGCCAATGAAAAACGCAAATGGGTCTACGGCAAGGCTGGGACGGAAACATTCTCGGAGCCCTTTACTATGATGGAGGTGGCTTTCGCTATCAAAAAGGTTAGGCTACATAAGGCAGTGGGGCCAGACGGCATCAGCGCTGAGATGCTCAAAAATCTCGGAACGATTGGCCTCCTAAAACTGCACGGCTTACTAAATCGGACATGGATTCAAGGGGATTTCCCAAAGGCATGTAGATTGGCTACCATTGTTCCTATTCTAAAAAAGGGCAAGAATGCGAACAGCCCTGAGAGCTACAGACCAATTTCCCTCACATCGTGTGTGGGGAAGGTTGCGGAGAGAATCATTAACCGACGGCTTACGTGGTACCTTGAGTCCCACAACCTAATTTGCCAGGAGCAGGGTGGTTTCAGACAGCGGCGTAGTGCAATGGACCAGGTAACAGTCTTTATGCAGGAGGTGGCAGACGGTTTCCAAAGAGGCGGAAAGGAGAAGAAGGGTGAGTCAACACTTGCGGTCTTTCTAGATTTGAAGCAGGCGTACGATAGAGTGTGGAGGCAAGGATTGTTGCTAAAGTTGATGGACCTTGGGGTAAACTCCAATATCGACCGGTAAATCAAAAGCTTCCTAACGAACAGGTTAGTTCAGACACGTTATGGCGAGCAACTATCAAATAAGAAGGTACTTGAACAGGGGTTGCCTCAGGGCTCGTCACTCTCGTGCACACTCTTTCTGGTATTTATCAACGATTTGACCAAACGCCTAGAATGTCGCTCACTACTTTTTGCCGACGATCTGTTAATCTGGAAAACTGGGAGATCTGCAGTCGCTCTAGCTGCGGAGATCCAACGTGACCTAGTCACGATTTCTTGCTACACACGGTTGTGGAATATGGAGGTTAATTGTGCGAAAACAGTCTGGACCCTCTTCACCTTTCGCAAAAATGTCCACAAAGAAAAGATTTCTCTCTCAATCAATGGTACCGAATTAAAGATGGAAACCAAGCCGAAATACCTGGGAGTAACCCTGGACCCTAAAATGGGTTTGTCCGATCATGTGAGACTGGTACGAGAACAAGGCTCGGAGAGCCTCAAGGTAGTCAAGCGATTAGCCACGACCAAATGGGGGGCCAAAGCGAACGTGTTACGGGCCCTCTATATTGGAGCAGTAAGGGCAAGAATGGAGTACTCGTCTCGTGCACAAGTCTATGCCTCACAAACGTCTCTAGCGGGGCTGGACTCAGTGCAGAACCAAGCAATTAGACTCATTTGTGGTGCATTTCGTACAACGCCAACTGCTGCATGCGAGGTCATGACAAATCTCTCACCACTGAGACTAAGAAGGGAGCGAGCCGTTATGATTGCTTACGAAAAATTCAAACGGCTGGAAGAAGGCTGCCCGGTCAGGAGTCTGGTCGACAACTGGCAGGGCGGAAGTCGGCTGAAGCGGAACTCTTTCATGCACTCGGTGCGGGAATTGTCCGAAGAAGTCGATTTACCTCAGAACAGAGCTGCTCTCGCTCTGCATGGGGCTTCTTCTCCGGCGCATGCTCCTGGAATCCCGGAGGTGAGAAAATCGCTGATTGACCCAGAAATTAACAAGAAATGCACAAAAACTGTCCTACGAAATACAGCCAGGAAAACTGTCGCCCAATACCCAGCTGAATCCATTAAGGCGTACACAGATGGTTCAACGAGAGAGAACCTTGGGGAAAAAACCTCTGGGTATGGCGTGGTGGTTCAATTCCCTGGCTCGGCCGAGAACGATGAGATTCTAGATGCGTGTTCTGGCAGGAGCAATTAAGTAGCTGAAATGGTTGCAATTCAAAATGCAGTAGAGTACATTGAAGAACGACTTAACGAGAAAACAGCACAACCCAGTCTTATTGTGCTATTTACAGACTCTCTGTCGAGCCTACAGGCCATTGAAAGCTCCGCCGATACGCTCCCGGAACCACTGGCAAAAACACTGGCGTGCGTGGGACGCCTCCAAGAAAAACACGGAATTCGGACGACATTACAGTTCATACCCGGGCATGTAGGGATCGAAGGCAACGAAAAGGCTGACTTATTAGCCAAGCTCGGCACTAAGCTGGACCCTGTGGACGAGCCACAGACTTTTGAGCAGGCGCGTGCGATAGTGGACGAATGGGCAAGAAATAAATGGAGCAAAAGCTGGGAAAACGGTAATACGGGCAGGGAAGTCTGGCAAAACTTAAGAGGGCCCTCAAAATCGGACAAATGGTGGCAGCTAAATAGGGAAGAACAGGTGACAATCGCTACGTACAGAACGGGACACTGTCCAATTGGTGCCTATTTTGCTACATTTAAACCAAACTTCGATTCTCGCTGCGGGCATTGTCAGGACGACGTCGAAACAGTCAACCACATCCTATACGAGTGCGCAACACTACACCCTAAACATGGCCATATGAGTGAAGCAAAAACTGGTTTGCATGAAGAACTGGCTCTGTACGGAGACAGAGAGGTTCTGAGAAGAACTGCCGCTTTCCTTGTCCGTGTTATCAGAGAATAGAGTTCTCAACACGGTGCCCTAGTGCGATGAGACTCACACGGTTAAGGTGGCTCACGCTTTGGTGGTAGAGGAGCCGGCCATTTTTCACATGGCACGCTTTTCTTCCAAAGCTGAGGCCCATGTTTTTCACTGTCCATAGCTTTCTTGGTCATCGCCTCTCTCCAACTAGTGCGGTCTAGGGCTATGTCTTCCCAGTGGTCAGTATCAAATGTCCACTGTTTTGATGTCCCGTTTTTATTTGTATCCACGTAACGGAGGTGGGGGCAAACAGGAAGTGCAGGTCTAACTCTTCACGTGATATGGCCATGGAATTCGGACTAGCTTTTATACAAAGCTTATATCAACTCTGTGTTATACGCAGTGAAGCATCCGTGACTGTCCGTTGTACAGTATTGGCAGTTGATTTATTATCTATTAAAGGATTACGTCATTATTTGCTATACCGTGTTGTTCGGTATTTGCAGACTGCCTGATAGAAAGTCTTAGCAATACAAATTCATTTTTGAAATATTCGTTTTTTCAAGTCTTATATTCGGGATATGCAAAACATGAGAGGACACTGTTCTTGAATACGGCTCTAACGATTCTCCTTGAAATTTGACAGCTGATTTATATTTTTTTTGTGAAAAAATATTACTACCTCGTTGGAAACACTGGGAAAACTTTGGTTTGACGATTAAAATTTGTCAAAGTATAGAATTAAAATAATTTAAATTTGGCTTGAGAACTAGAACATCTTTATCTTCGTGTACTTCTCATGTAGGCCCTATTCGTTAAAGAGGTTAATAAATTTATATCAAGGAACATTTTGCGCACCGCCTTCTAGGTATTGATCTAAATATTATGAAGTCTAGTCGATTTATACATTCCCTTAACCGGAATTTTTTGAGCGGATATCGCAAAGGTCTGAAAGGGACATTTTACTTCTTTTTTTTTTTTACGGGGAATGGGGCCGAGTTAAAAATAATAATAAAAAATGTTCCCTTTTTTAAATTTAACATTCATTAGTTATTAAGTCAAAATAATCGCGCTCTTTAAGGTGTTATCTTTCTTAATTCATAACGTAATTTCGAATGTTTTTTTTTTTTACCTTTGTTGAAAAGCTTTAGTGAATGTTACTCCAAATAGGTCTCCCATGGTATCTTCAATGTCGTAAAAGAAGACTGTAAATAAATAAATAATAATAAAAAAAGAAATGACTGCATGCATTAGGTTCGAAAAGTCCTAGACACCTATAAAGAATTTAAAAAAAAAATTGATCAATGTGCCATAAAGGGCGCACAGATCAGGTACCTGAATCAAATTGTAACATCTAATTGCCCAATGTTAAGTAGCTGGTCATCTTGTGTTTCGATACGCCAATGTACCCTGTCAGCAATGGGTGTGGGACACTAATTAGAAGTAATAAAGAGAGATTGGATACGAAGATTAACCGCTACGGTTGAGATATTTTCACAACATAGCACAATCCTTCTTTTTTAGCTGGCAAGAGTGAAGCTTGGCGTCCTTGACATTGTTTAGTTATATTATAGCTTTTATATAGCGCTACTTTCATGCTTATAGCATGCTTTTGGTCCAATCTTATTTGTGGACCGGTTGGGGGGGGGGGGGGGGGGAGGGGGTATCGAGGAGTTGGTTTTCCGTGCTGCCCGAGTCGGGTGTCGAATCTCGAGCCCCCTTCTAAATAGCCTCTCGACCACGCTTCCCACATCAATATATTCAATATTCAATATTTTACTTGAGCTATTTTTAAAACTTTTTATTTCGGGGAGCGGGGGGAGGCATATGACCGGATTTGGCCCGTGGGTCGATGTTTGAGCATCATTTTATCAGAATAATAATTTTTTAAAAATCCTTTATCGCAAATATGCAACTTTGGAAAGACGAAGAGTTTTGTCCCCTTATCAAGAATCATAATTAATTAATACGTCTTACTTTTTCAGTGTCGTAATTAAAAATTGCCAGATTTGATCTACAAGGGATCACATGCTGTAAGGACTCGAAACCAAAAGCAAAAGTTATCTTTCCAGAAGGCGTTAACTAAAACAAGTTTCCCTCCCCCCCCCCCCCCCCCCCCCACCCGTAACACACACACACACACACAGAGCTAGAGCTAATGTCACAGATTAGCTCAGGGGCAATGAATATATGTAGCAACGTGACGGCTGTTGATATCTGAGTAACATTGTTACAGCAATAGGATATGTCACAATTCGTCGGACAGTCTATTCATGTTGAGATAGCATTCACTGTTTGCTATTGGTAGGAAAGGGCAGACAACTACCCTCTTCAATTTCTCTTATTAATAATTCCCCCTTGTTATGGTGTTTGTGTATGAGAATAGATGTCTGTATGGAAGATAGAAAGGCAGAGATAGAGACAAGAGTCATATTTGCGTGTGTGGCTTTTGAGATACTATAGGTTGGTATTCAAGTGACTTGAAGAACTTTGTTAATTAAACTTTATACCGCTCGACATCTTGTTGATTGTGTTTTAACATATATTTACATTGAGGTTGTTTGGTTTATTTTGTCAGACTTGTTTCGGATATTCCGATTTTGAAGATAATTACATCCTTGCCCAAACCTCTCACAGGACGACAGGGGTTGGAAACGGGCAGGGTTAGAACTGAGGCTAATCATTATAGAAGGACTCATTGACCTCTGACTTGCAACGTCACAACCTGTGGGCTGTGAAGATCAATAGCTCGTTGCCACGTCGTACATGCCCTGTGACTTGGCAACACGCTATTAGTCTAAACATCCTCACAGGTGGTGAAGCTGCAGGTCAGTGTTCTGGCCTTCTTTGACGACTGGTCTCGTTCGAATCTGGGACCTTAGCAACGACAGTTCTTTGCGTATATTATACGGTCAGGCATACCATGTGGCCAGGCAACTGTCAGGAATATAGAAAGTAACTATTGTAATAACAACCGGCGCCTAGGGGTGTTTCTATGAACTTAATATAAATGGAATCTTTACATAGGCTTACATTGGCAGTTAAGACCTATGTTAATGTCCTTGTAGGTATGTGTGTAATTCTGTGTCGTGAAGTGAATGTGTGAACAAACAAACTATCTGCTGCTTGCCAGAAGTTCGGCTTAAACATCAGTCAAAGCAAGACTAAGATACTTGTCCAAAACACAAACACTGCACCTCAAGTAAGCATTAATGGCCAACCACTAGAAATTGTTGATCACTTTTATTACCTTGGCTCCATCATATCCAACAACACTCTACTGAATAAAGACATAAACAACAGGATAGCCAAGGCAATGGCCACCATGTCACGGCTGCAGAAAAGAGTCTGGGACAACATATTGATGACTAACAGTACTAAAGCCCTAGACTACTGGACCTGTGTGTTGAGCACCTTGATGTACGGAAGTGAAACATGGGTAACCTACTCATGGCAGGAAAAAAAGCTGAATGTCTTCCACCTCCGATGCCTAAGGCGGATCTTTAAAATAAGATGGCAAGATACGATAACCAATGAGGAAGTGCTACAAAGAGCAGGGTGCCTGGACATCCGCTCTGTTATTAGCAGCAGACGCCTTGGCTGGCTTGGCCACGTTCGTAGAATGCCAGTAGGTCGACTTCCACAGGACATCCTGTATGACGATCTAATAGAAGGCAGGAGAGCCGCTGGTCGCCCACTTTTACGTTATACTGATGTATGCAAACGCGACATGAAGCTCTTCAAAATCGAGAGAGAGCATAAAGGAAGGGTCACAGATTGCAGATGTCATACATAACAGAAGAAGAAAGAAGGGTGAAAATGCAACGGCGCCTGGTGATTATATATGCCCAACCTGCGATCGCAATAAAGGATTGGCCTCTTTAGTCACACAAGAAGTTGCAAAGGGAAAAGATCGTCTATCGAGACGTAAAATGCCACAGACAAAGTGAATGTGTGTGCTTGATTGTATGTGTTATTGCGTCTGTGATTGTGTGTATTTATATTTGAATGGATTCGAAAGAAAGAAAGGTGAAAATGCAACGGCACCTGGTAATTACATATACCCAACCTGTGACCGCAGAATGTATCAAAGATCGTCATCATCATCATCTTCAAACTCCATTTGAGTGAGGGCTTGAGAGGCTCAAATCCTCTCTTGCAAAAGCCCTGGACAGAAACCCTGCTGTCTTGAGTAGTGCATACATGACACCATACAGGTCGAGAATTTATGGTTTCCCAGACCTGTCGAGGCGGAGATCAGTAAGTCTGGGGTAGCCAAACAGAATATGTATCAAGGATTGGAGTTGTGTGTTCTGTGTGTGCATCTATGTGTATGTACATGTTGTTTGCATGTAAGTACCTGCACTTTCCCACCGGTACTGGTCCAGCATCCAGAACACCATGTCCACGATGGAGGACTGCATCAGGGGGTTGATGCGAGTGAGGCGAGGGAAGAGGCTCTTATCTCCAATGTTCTCGGTGTTGCCCACTGGGGTGATGAGGGGCACGTTCCAGTCGTTGACCATGTAGGCAAGGATCTCCACCGCTCTGCTGCATGCTACAAAGTCAATATGGGATATATTCAGAGCGTCCTTAACCAAACAAACATACAAAATAATGTGATTAATTATTAATTATAATATGATAAAAATATGCAAATAAGCGGATTGTATTTGTGTGTTCCCAAATGTCATTTCATTCTATCTTATAAATTACAGACGTACTTTCAAAGAAAAGTGATTGTTACTTCCCAAGTGTTAATCTAGACTTTTAACTCTATCTTTCCGTTTTTATTTCTCCCATTTGTATTTCACTAGCTTGTTAGGGTTAAACTTCAATAACGTTTTTCTTTAAATCAGACGTTTTAATTGGTAGACATAAATGCGTGCCATTTTTATAGAACACCAATGAAAGTTTATGAACCAAAAAATTTAGTTAATTTAATGGGGTCAAATCAACGATGTTAACGTCAACCAGGAGAGAAAGAGTTAAAATCTCAAGAGATAACATTTTCCCTTCCTGTCTGACTAAACATGCCAATCCGTGATAATCTTAATCGTCATTTTCGGACTAGTAATAAGTACTAATTGTGTGTTACTTTCATATTAAAATAAAGTTCTCCTTTCAGACCTCGCGATCTATAGGGCAGGTGATGTAAAGATCGTCTGTTTCAGTGGCCCACGGTTAACTAGGGTGTCACGTGGCCAGAACAACGACCAAACGCTTTTACTTTTATTTTTTTTCCTAAGTTATGTTAGGTGCATTAAAGAGCTAGGTGAATGATTCCTATTGCACTAGTAAGCCACCTCGCCTCTTCGTATTAAATTAAATTATTATGAGATAAAATATAAAGATAAAACTGGTGGAGGGGAATTTCTTTACATTTTTATTATGTAATCACAACAGAACTGTGTAAGGGGCGCCACTTTAGCTAATAGGTCAATTACGGCCCCTTGTGACACGGATGACTTGTTGGACAGGTAATTCCGGCCTCTCTTTGATCCCCACCCCGGCGAGAAAAAAACTAACTAAAAGCTCACTGAGGTAACCCTAAGGGCCCAGGTTCGCAACCCTGCTCTAGAAATTTATATTTTTATTATATATGTGTATTACATTGTTAACATCATTATTTTCATATTGTCTGTTGATAGGTTGATGGCTTGGATTGTAATGAGGTGCTAGATAACCATTTCGCTGTCTGTGAATCGCGTGATCTGATAGTTGCGGTAATGTTGTTATATTTTAATGTGTAATTTATATTACCAATTTCATTATTACTACTTTTCATTTGCTTCCATCTTGATTATGTGTATATTGGCATTTTATTTTTGTAATTTTGACTGCCTTTCTAGCACTTGGGTTTTGTGGTAAAATAAACAAAATTGTTGCATTGTTGTTGTTCGATTATATGCTTCCACTTATAGACATTACCACCGAGGCGCCACGTTGAGGACACGGGGAGTTGGAAGCATCGTAATAAGCGCTGCCGATTGTGCCGAGTAGTGTCCAGGAACGTATACGGCACAACCAATAGGAGTAATGATCGCTGCCGATGTAGAGCTTTGTGACAGGACTTGGGGTGAAGAGCCCCCCCCCCCTTCCTCTCTAAAGCCTTTCCGTAAGGAGAAATGTTTCTTAACTCTTTCTCTCCGTCATTATTTACCACATTCTGGTGGAATCAACGTTGGTATCGTCAGTTAGGAGAGAAAGAGTTAACGCTCAATGGGAAAACGGATTGCGCTAGACGCCCCGATTCCCTAATGGACTTTTTAAGAAAGATGAGGGGAAAGGTCTGGGCATACGCTTACGTAGCGCCCTATGGCGTTTACTAAACACTTATCTTGAATCACATGCTTCTAGTCAGGACAGAAACCCGAGCCCCTAAGGTTAAGTAACCGAGCGCTATATGCCACGTTAAATATCTAAGTGTTTATATTGAATAGTAAGTCCAATCTTTTTTTAATTGCTTTATTAATTTTTTTATATTTTCATTATCTTTCAAATAACAAAGATTAAGGCACATTTTTATTCCATTGTCTTGGACGAATTCCTAAAAGCGCCCCTTCTTCCCTAGCACCGCTAGAGCAAGTAACGGGTTGCCTGAATCAGCCAGGAAAACCAATGACTTAGTAAAGTTTATGTCTGTGATTAACAATCGCGACTAGATGACGCGTAGGGCGTAATTACGTTCTCCCTTGAAGGAGCATCCTTAAAGCGTAATTAATATATTGGTAATATTTTATAAAATATTGACCTATCATTATCAACAATCAAAATGTACAAATTTTATCATGCACATGAACTAAATACATTAATATCTTTTATGTCAATTAAAATATGAATAACATTTTATAGTTAAGGAAACGAAATGAGGCAATGAAATGAGTGAAATAAAATGAGTGTTTTTCACTAATTTATTTCTGTATTTCTTATGTTAAACTTGTTTATTTCTTTGGTATATTTCACTCGTTTATTTCACCATTTTGTTTCACAAATTTAGCCTACAAAACAAACAAAAATGCTGAAAATCTGAACAGATAATATAGATAAAGTACATACAAAAGTACATTAAAAAAATTCTCAATCTAAATAAGTAGAGCGAAACATTTTCTTAACCCTTGCCGCCCTGAGTTCTTATCATCACACAGTAATTAGTTTTGGCTATTAGACATAAAAATTAATTATTCTCATGAAGAGGAGATCTTTTGTTGAAGAAATACAGCTTTCTTTCACCCCATGTTATCTGATCCTAGCAATTTATCAGCATCGTCAGACAGTGAAATTAAGCTTCGTCTCTACTGTGTGTTCATTTAACCCTTTGCATCTGGCGTCTACCCTTCCTAATAAACAATGGTTCACTAAAAGGAGCCTGTAAAATATCTCCATTTGTGTGTCAAATGGGAATAAACTTTAAACACTTTCTGTCAGCATTTTTTTCAAAATTTCTATTTAACTAGCCGGATATGACCCGCGGGCCTTAGTTTGGTCATCGCTGATCTAGAGCATTTGATTTCTGTCCAACGTGTCGAGATGTTACTTGTATCAAAAAATGATGGTCTTACCACTTTTTAATTAACCCACGAAAAGGAAAGTAGAATGTAAAAATGGGTTTACCCAATTTTTAACATAAAATATTTTCTTTCTTCTATAGATATATACACTTTTTTATTTTATTTTACAGTCCTCCTGTTACAGGAGAGGCATTAAACGTATATTACATTCTCCGTTGTGTTTCAATGAATGTTCATGCCAGGTTTCACCCAGATTGGTCAAACGATGTTAATTTCTATGAGACACGTACGCACAGGCACCTTACATTCTACTTTATATATTAAATGACAGTAATTCTTCAATACATCATTTTAAAGTTGGCATGAAATCAGGGCCGGATTTAGGGCATAGCAGGCTGGGCTACTCCCCAGGGTTACACAAGAAAGGTGCCTCAAACAATAGAGATTTTTATAGTCTTAAAATTGTCACGCTACAACAACTTTTATGATATTTTTTTAAAAATTTAATTTTTAGCACTTTTTAGCGATACTAATTTAAATCTTACGATTGTCAAGAAGCGTCCGCGTGTAGCGTGCTCGTTATAGAGAAATGAAGTTTGGGATTTACAAACGTGACTAAGTTTGGGATCTACAAACGTGACTAAGTTTGGGATCTACAAACTTGATGAAATTTGGGATTTACAAACGTGACTAAGTTTTGGGATCTACAAACATGACTAAGTTTGGGATCTACAAACGTGAATAAGTTTGGGATCTACAAACTTGATGAAGTTTGGGATATACAAACGCGACTAAGTTTGGGATCTACAAGCTTGATGAAGTTTAGGATCTACAAACGTGACTAAGTTTGGGATCTATAAACGTGACTAAGTTTGGGATCTACAAACGTGACTAAATTTGGGATCTACAAACGTGACTAAGTTTGGTATCTGCAAACTTGATGAAATTTGGGATTTACAAACGTGACTAAGTTTTGGGATCTACAAACATGACTAAGTTTGGGATCTACAAACTTGATGAAGTTTGGGATATACAAACGCGACTAAGTTTGGGATCTACAAGCTTGATGAAGTTTAGGATCTACAAACGTGACTAAGTTTGGGATCTATAAACGTGACTAAGTTTGGGATCTACAAACGTGACTAAATTTGGGATCTACAAACGTGACTAAGTTTGGAATCTACAAAACGTGACTAAGTTTGGAATCTACAAAACGTGATGAAGTTTGGAATCTACAACAGTGAGAAAAGTTTGGAATCTATAAACGTGAGAGTAGTTTGGAATCTATAAACGTGATGAAGTTTGGAATCTACAACAGTGAGAGAAGTTTGGAATCTACAAACGTGATGAAGTTTGGAATCTACAACAGTGAGAAAAGTTTGGAATCTACAACAGTGAGAGTAGTTTGGAATCTATAAACGTGATGAAGTTTGGAATCTACAACAGTGAGAGAAGTTTGGAATCTACAAACGTGATGAAGTTTGGAATCTACAACAGTGAGAAAAGTTTGGAATCTACAACAGTGAGAGAAGTTTGGAATCTATAAACGTGATGAAGTTTGGAATCTACAAGTTTGGAATCTACAAACGTGATGAAGTTTGGAATCTACAACAGTGAGAAAAGTTTGGAATCTACAACAGTGAGAAAAGTTTGGAATCTACAACAGTGAGAGAAGTTTGGAATCTACAACAGTGAGAGAAGTTTGGAATCTACAGCAGTGAGAGAAGTTTGGAACCTACAACAGTGAGAGAAGTTTGGAATCTACAACAGTGAGAGAAGTTTGGAATCTACAACAGTGAGAGAAGTTTGGAATCTACAACAGTGAGAGAAGTTTGGAATCTACAACAGTGAGAGAAGTTTGGAATCTACAGCAGTGAGAGAAGTTTGGAACCTACAACAGTGAGAGAAGTTTGGAATCTACAACAGTGAGAGAAGTTTGGAATCTACAGCAGTGAGAGAAGTTTGGAATCTACAACAGTGAGAGAAGTTTGGAATCTACAACAGTGAGAGAAGTTTGGAATCTACAACAGTGAGAGAAGTTTGGAATCTACAACAGTGAGAGAAGTTTGGAATCTACAACAGTGAGAGAAGTTTGGAATCTACAACAGTGAGAGAAGTTTGGAATCTACAACAGTGAGAGAAGTTTGGAATCTACAGCAGTGAGAGAAGTTTGGAACCTACAACAGTGAGAGAAGTTTGGAATCTACAACAGTGAGAGAAGTTTGGAATCTACAACAGTGAGAGAAGTTTGGAATCTACAACAGTGAGAGAAGTTTGGAATCTACAACAGTGAGAGAAGTTTGGAATCTACAACAGTGAGAGAAGTTTGGAATCTGCAACAATTGGTTAACGTAGGCCTTACCCTCAGCTAACTCAAAAATGTACAAAACTTACTCTTTTTTTTTAAAACTAAAAAATGCATTAAAATTTTTAAAAAGTAAAATAGATTAAATTTTTAAGAACTCTATTTCTTTCTTGTAAAATATGGCATACTTTTAGATATTAGTTATTAAAAAGGGAATTCTTTTTTAAACCTTTTGAAAAAGTGTAGGGGCCTGCACAAAACGTCTGACGCGGAGTCTTATCATGCTTAAATATTACCTTGCATGTAATATATGCGCTTAATGGACTTAACGCTTCTAGTGATGCCACGTTTCTCCCTCAAAAGCTACGGTCTGCGGGCTTTCTCAGTGCACGGACCAAAGGTTTGGAACTTACTCCCCATTGATTTCAGCAAACAGCATGCTACACGACATTTAAGAAGAACATTAAGACCTACCTGTTTAAAATATTTTGAGATCAGTTTTTATAACTCTCATGTTTATGTTTGTAATGTCATCACAGCGTCTTGAACCTACATCATGTTTGTTAACAGCGCTCTACAGATTTAATTATTATTATTGTAGTAACTCCAGTGGCGGACTAAAAGGGTTAATGTAAGCGGCCTTCTAATACACACGACACACAATCACACAGGTCAACGGCTGTCGATAGACAAGGGACAGTACTGCTAATAACTGCAAATATGAGCTGCGTTGTGGTCATGTGATTAAGAATCTTCACGTTCGAGAGACAATGTGTAAAGAAAAGACAGTTGAGTCCAGAACAGCAAAACAGCAAGGACTGTATGGTACCTTTGAGTCTTCGAGAATGTAGCTGTACGAGCTAGAGAGACTTGTAATGTTTAGCAAGGCAGTTCTGTTGTGTAGCAAAGCATTTGCAGTTATTGTAGTTATTGTGTTTATTGGCTGTTGTTGATGTATTTGTAATTAAACCGTCACATTGTTTATTGAAGCTCTTGTTGTCAAGTTCTTGTGTTAGATGTTGTGTTTAGCAATGTTTACAGTAGGCCTGACAGAGAAGATCGTAACATTATTATTGTTATTGTTATTGATACTGTTACTGCTACTGTTATTGTTTTTATTTATTTATTATTATTATTATTAATTATTATTATTATTATGTTAGAAAAGAACGAGTATTCATTATTTGGCGAAGCCAGGGTCGAGTTTCGCTAAAGGGAAACAAAATTCATCGTAGTCCCTTAATCAGTTTCCACACAGGAATTATTATTATTATAATTATTATTATTATTATGTTACGAAGAGGAGATAACTTTCTTTACCTGGTCCAACAAAGACGCTGATGTTGTACAGACAGCTTATCTTGGCGGCTGCCACCCCCACCCCTCCTTTCTCACAGCTCCCCTCCCTGCTGACCAACTTAAACCGGATGGCGCCTTGGTGTTCCAGATTGAGATGCTCCACGGCCAGGTCCATAGCCGGAAGCACCTTGGGGCGGGCGAAGTTCCATGAAAGAGCTGAAGGCTCCAGAGAGACGATGATGACGTCAGCGGGGAGCCGGAGCGGGTAGGAGGACGTGGGTGACGTCACTGAAGCGCACAGGTGCCAAACGAATGACGTCAGCAGTATATGTGACGACAGTGCAGCAATGATATCACTTCCTGTCATTGCCACTGACAGTAGGGTTCTCGAGGCCATATTTCGTGTCTCTGTTGGAGATTTGTTTTACGCTAATTCTTCAAGCGGCTTTTTTAATTTGCCGTAAAATAGGGCATTTGACAAGGTGTTCGAAATGGACCATAGTCGTTCTACTACTGAAGGAGGCCTGAATGAATGTAATTCTGTCTATGAAGCAGTCTCACCTGCATGTAAATAAAAAAAACAAGATAAATAAATTTAAAACAAATAATTACTCCTTTATACATGTTATAGAGTGATTATTTTGCTCTAAATAAACTAACAAATGATAGATTTGTAAAAAAAATAAATTCTGATGATAGGCTTATTTGATTCATACTTAGAGTACAGTGTGCAAATAGTTCCTAAACATCTATTAATGTATTAAACACTTTAACGAATAGGGACTACAATGTGGTCATACCTGAAGACGTAGTGTCTTCATGATGAAAATTGCCTTGTACTTGTGTACTTTATACTTTTTTTATGCGCGGTCGAGAGGCTTGGCTTGGCTATCTATGTTTTGTTGACTTAGCACCTAAAACCTTTACCTAAATACCCCTCTCCTATTGGTCCACAAACGAGATTGGACCATAGCACTGTAGGCATGCTATAAGCATGAAAGTAGCGCTTGATAAAAGCTATAATTATTATCCTGTGAAAAATGACAACGGTCAAAGTCACGTATTCCAAGTGTGGCGAAATAGCTAGCAATGCGTCATTCTAAGATATATTATGACAAAATTCTAAAGAGACACACACACACACACAAACTCCATAATACGGTGACTTCGTGGTTTAGCGCTTGGCTTCCGAACCTGGTGTCTTGGGTTCGAATCTCGTCGAAGACTGGGATTTGGGAATTCGGGATTTTTAGGGCGCCCCCTGAGTCCACCCAACTCTAATGGATACCTTACTTTAGTTGGGAAAGTAAAAGTATTGGTCGTTGTGCTGGCCACATGACTCCCCTGCTCGTTAACCGTTACGCAGAGAAACATATGACCTTAACATCATCTGCCTTATAGATCGCAAGGTATGGAAGGGGAACTTTATTATAATCAATTTTATAAAGGATGAATTGATTTTTTAGAAAATCCACTTTTCTATGTTACTGCTTACAAAATTCAGGGGCTCTCAACCTGTGGGTCGCGACTCTCTTGGGGGTCGAATGACGATTTGCCAGGGGTCGCCTAAGACCATCGAAAATATGGATTGTTATTGTCTATTCTTCTATTGCTGTATGTGTGTGTGGGGAGGGGGGTCGCGGCAGAGTGGGGGTTTGTAAAAAGGGGTAGCCGAGCTTAAAAGGTTGAGAACCGCTGGCTTACATCAACAAAGCCCAAAGTTTTTATTCGGAAAACTTTAACAGCTCCTCTTTTCGCTAGCGACATCTAGCGTTCACTTCTGTCTAAAAGCTACCGGGTTATATCTCTTGTATTGCGATCGTTCCTGATGACCACAGTTGTAGCATGAGAAAGAAAATAGGAAAGACAACTCAAGAAATTGTCACGAACTCGGTGCGCACTTCCTTCCCTTTGTTGATCCCCGACGAAGAACAAATGACCAAATCGTTTTGTCTCTTGTCAGAGCGATTGATACTTACTGTAGGAGAAACACATACACTGGGGCAGAAGTTTTTAAGATAGTCTTTAAGTCTGGATTGATAAGACAACAAGGCAGAACTAGTTAGATCTAGATCTACAAGCTCAGAACGAGGCTTATGCAAATAGCACACGTTATGGCAGACGTAAACAGGCTAAGCAAACCATTGATTTTAAAGAACTTTGTAGGATTATGGGGGAAACCTAGATTTGAAAAAAAGTACATTGCAATGAGAAAATCCTGTTGTGGTCACATTGGCGTAGATATGGTGGGGGAAGGAGGGGGAAAATGTGAAAATCTTCACTGGCCCCCGCTTGAGGGGGCCCCCAAATGAGTGTTCTATTTTTTTTACATTAAATATTATGCAAAATGCAAGGGCCCCCAAAATGGACAAGCCCCCCCCCCCCCGGTCTCCCAAATGAAGGCAAATTCTTAGCTATGCCCCTGTTTAGTCACAAACGGAATGACATCTATAACTCTCCAAAATCTCTTCTTAATGGTACAATAGTTCGACATAAACATGATTTAATCAAAATGTTTATTTGTAAAATGTTTTACATGTTTCGGATGTTCCTTTAGGGTTTAAGATAGCAATTGTCCATAAAACACTGAACCATAATCTTCAAATACAAAAACAAAATTTAGTAAAATACTCAGAAATACACAAAGATAAAGGCACATTCATCGTTCCATAATTGCTACTTTATTTTTGTGTCTTCTGTCCTGAAGGATTTCTAAATTTAGCGATTTTACTAAAGATGTTACTCTAGTCAAATGTGAATATTCGTTTGTTATGAATCTCACTGCTCTATTTTGTGTCAGTTCAAGTTTCTTAAAGTTTTCTTAAGTTATGGGGTCCCAAACAGAGGATGCATTTTCTATTATTGGCCTAATCAAGGTTAAATAAAATTTTAGTTTTATGTTCTTTTTTGATTTATAGAAATTTCTATTAGATCTAGCGTTAAATATAGATCTAGAGTTAAATATTGGCTTGGATAGATTTCGCTCTGCGCATGCGTGACCTTTCAGTCTTCTCTAACGAGTCTCACGAATGGAACTATTAAAATGTATGTAAACATGGCTTCGCAGCTATAGCGAACGAATAACAAATATTGACATAACTTAGTGTTTCTCAAACTGTGTTTCGCGGAGTCCTAGTGTTCCACGAGGCCTAAATATGTGTTCCACGAACTAATGGAATAATTAACTAGTAGGCCACCACGTGAATTATTTTCTCAAAAAGATAAGCAAAGTATTCCGCTAAATACTCAAAATATGCGAAGTGTTCCGTTTGTAAAATGTTTTACAAGTTTCGGATGTTCCTTCAGAGTTGAAGATAATTACTTCCTAGTCCAAACCTCCCGCAGGACGACGGGGGATGGGAGCGGGCAGGGTTTGTACCCTGGACCATCGATAAATCTGAACGACAGTCCAGCGCGCAAATCGCACGGCAAGGCAGCCATGATTTTGGTAATTAGTGCATTAGCTGTTGCCTAGTGTGCCTTTGCCCAAAAGCAAAAGCTGAGCTGGTTCGGTCACATAGTAAGACATGACTCACTATCAAAAGTTGTTTTCAAGGTACAGTGGAGGGAGCCTGATGAAAGGGTCATCCCAAGAAAAGTTGGTTGGATCTGCCTCTCTATTGATATCCTGCTGCAGAGCGGGAATAAAAACAAACGGAGGGATTCGGTTACGCGAAATGCTACAGCACCCTTAAAACAGATGATGATTATGATGGTGATGAAAATAAAACAAAAAAAAACGCCACTATTCACTACACCAGTGATGCCCAAAATACGGCCCGCGGGCCAAATCAGGCCAGTGACGTGGTTTTATCCGGCCCTCAGATACGTCGGCACAAAGTGTAGAGCCTCAACCCCCCCCCCCTTTTTTTTTTCGAGAAGAAAAGGTTTTAAAATCTATCTTACCTACGTTAGGGCACTCACCTTCTCTCTGATAGATGTGTACGTTTATGAAACAAATGAGCCGAAGAAAGTACAGGTGGACTCTGAATTTAGAATCTACCAGGAAAAGTGAACGGATCTTTACATTTTTTTTTATGGAACATGAAAATAAATCATGTTTAACCAAAATATTTCATTTGTAAAGAGAATCAACAAGAAATAAACGACACGATAAAACAAAATATGACGTCATTCTTGGTTTGAGCCGCGAATACAAAGAAAATTGTTAAACTAAGCCTAGACATTAGAGGATGGTTGGGAATATTTAGCTAGAAGAGACAAGAAAATAAGTCGTTGGTAAAAGTAGTTCCAAGTTGCTCATATTTTAAGTAGAAAAATGAAGCTATTTTCCAAAGTTTTTTTTTTTTAAAGATAAATTTCAGATATCTCATTAATTAATGTAATTACTAGATCCACAGGTTTCTAAAAAAAAAAGTTTCAGGTCAATTTCAATTCGTTTTTGTAACTTGTTCGTCATGCGGCCCGCGACACGAGTGTCGGAACTTAAAATGGCACGCATGTCGAATTAGGTTGGGCATCACTGCACTACACCATAGGTGGCTGACGTTTAATCGCAAGTCTTCGTAATCGCTGCTGGTTAGACACAAGATCACAAAGAAAAAAACATGTTGATTCTGTCATTGTGCACAAATCAAAGGTAATGAGCGACTCGTCTGCTTCAGAGTTGACAGCAATTATTTCTTGGGTAGAAAAAAACATGAGATCTGGGTTGACACTAGAATGAATATGAATGATATGTTTCGGAAAAAGACATCAAACGAAAGATAATTCGGCCTGAGTAACGAATTCAAAAGTACACATTAATTAGAAACTGATCGACACCCCCTCACATATGAAATAATTAGATAAAACTAGGTAATTTGTATATTTCCTGTTTACCCCATCAAGCCAAAGTCAGGGTTGGGGGAAGTGTTTAATGATTTAAAAAAAGGAGAACATGATTAGGGGTATAAAAGAGGCGGAGGGGGGGGGGGGGCAGTTCCGAGGGAGGAATGTAATGGGGTTGAGGATTATTTTGTGTGTGATAAGCTTCCTACATTCCCTCATAATTGAAGATTACAAAGTCCCAGCCCGAATCTTGTGCCAGATGGCAGAGAAAGGCAGCTAGCAGGGGTTCGAACCAAAGATAAACACGCCGACAGTCCAAAGCGCTAACCACACGACAAAGGCATTTTCCATTAGACCAATGGTAAGTAAACGTATTTATAATCATACGACAGTTTGAAGCGCTAAACACACGACAAGGCATTTTCCATTTGACCAAAGGTAAGTAAAAGAATTTATAATCATACAGCAGTCCAAAGCGCTAAACACACGACAAGGCATTTTCCATTTGACCAAAGGTAAGTAAAAGAAAAGTTTCCCTTTCTCAACAGCTCAATGACCAACTGCCTTTACTTTGCCAGTACTAATGTCAGATACCCATTAGAGCTGGGTGGACTCACAGCCACCCTAAAGATCCCAAAATTAAAAACACCAAACATCATCAGGATTCTTATCTAATATAATACAGACGTTACTTCAAAAAAGAAGATGATTACGTCCTACGCGTCATGCATTTAGTCATGCATATTAACCAATGACTTAAATTCTGCCAAGTCACTGGTTTTCCTGGCTAGCTCAGGCAACCCATTCCATGCTCGAAAAGCACTAGGGAAGAAGGAGTATTTGTACAAATTTGTCCAAGTATATGGGACGAGGAATGTGCCTTTATCTTTGTGTCTTTCAGAGTATTTTATTAAATTAAAACCTGGACACTCGGTTTTGGAAACCAAGCGCTTGAACACAAAGCGACCGCGCCTCCAAGATTTGCATTGCGACTTTTTTTTTTGCCAACTGTAATCATGTCAAACAACAATAGGAGATGCTATGAATTAATTCAATTCAAAATAACATAACTCATTGGAATAGATTTGTTTGGTTAAGAAAAAAAAAAAACAACATTGTCGCAATTAATTATAAACTCGTTGCAAGGATTCAAAATGTTGCCCCAAATGTCATATCCACATATCGTTGCATACATAAAGTGGCTTTAGCAACACGCAAGATGGCCACTTATGCACAGAAAAATCTGAATGAGAGCGTGAAAATTATTAATGACATGAAAATTCATCCTTTGAACCACGAACTTTTTCGCTTTTATTTACCTTTTTCCATACTAAAATACTTAATTACCACTAATTCATTTTTTTTATTGATTCGTGTATTGTTAGGTACAAAAAATAATGGTGTAAAGTTTGAACTTCATCCGAGAATGGGAAGTGGGAGAAATAAAGTATAACAAAAATTGTACCGGACAGACAGACAGTAAGAGTGACTAAAAAAAAACAACAAATTAACAAACCGACGGGAGCCTTGTTACTCTAGCCTGATTAGCTGGAAGTTTATTAAAGGTAGGTAACCTATAAATTTGTCAGAGTACCACACAATAGGAAAATTTTAAATGTTAAAATACAATAAATGAAATATAAAGTAGCAATAAATTGTACAATTATATAGCTAAAAAGAGTTAAAGCCCTTTGCGTGGCATTTTTATATATTTAAAAAAAAAAATAATTGCCATTTCTATATTTATATTGATGTATATTTTTACGTATATAGATAAAAAAATAAAAAAATTGCAGCTAGTTTAATCACCCACAAACATATAAGGGCTCTCAACTCAGTATCTCGTTCTCCAATCTTGTAGCTCCTGGCATCCCTATCAACTGTATGATAAATAAGCGCTTTATTTTATTAGTTTATGAATGTTTCTTCTTCGTTCTCATTTTACATGTCAGAGGGTATCTCAGATGAACCGCGCAGTGGTTTCCAGATCAGGCATATCTCCGTATAGTTTTTCGTCTATTGGACGGCTTTGGGACCAGAGTCTTGTTCGAGACTCTTGATATAGTATTCAGCTTTGAAGGACGTGGTCAGCATTCTCTGGTGATGCTCCATAAGGGCAGCTCCTAATAGTGTTTTTAAATATAAAGCTTCTAATTAACTTGTTCAGCTTGTTAATGAATTTAGGAGGTGGCTCTGTAATGTTAGCTAAATAAACAATCTTTGGAATGACCAAACTATTTATCAATACAGCTCTACCAAATATTGTAGAACCTGTGTGCTTATAAAGTTTTAGCAAGTTTGAGGCTTTGATAAAAATATTCCCCCACTGGTCTTTACAATAGAACAAAGGATTACAGGTATAGACAATACCACAAATCTTGATGTTATCTACAATTTTGAAAGCGCAATTCTCTTTGAATTTCCATTTCCCTAGTCCCATTACAGAGGATTTATTTATATTTATTTTTGAACCACTAGCTTCTCCGAAGAGTGTAAATTTCTTTAGTATATTCTCAATATCTTGCTCTGACGATGGAAAGAAAGTTGTATCATCCGCATAGGCTTTGACTTTGATGGTTGAGAAGGAACGACCCGGTATATTAATCCCAATAATAGAGGGGTCAGATCTTATAGATTCCAAGAAGGGTTCCAAGCAAAGGATATACAAGAAGGGGGATAAGGGACAGCCCTGTCTGACAGACCTTTGTATGAGGATACTCCTACTGAGAGAATGGTTAATTATCAATCTACTTGTTGCATTTGTATAGACAAGCTTTATATACCTGATTAACAGGGAACTTATTTTACATTTCTCAAGAACATTGAACAAGAAGCTATGGCTTACTCGGTCAAAGGCTTTTTCTTAATCTACAGATAAAAGAGACACATTGAGGTTTTTATCCTTACTGTACATGATAAAATCCCGTAAAAAATGCGTCATGCCGTCTATGTTTCTGTCAGGGATACAACAGTACTGGTCATATCCTATAAGTTGGTTTATGAGAGGTTTCATTCTTAGGAAAATCATTTTTGTGAGAAGTTTATAGTCTGTATTGAGAAGTGAAATGGGCCTATAGTCGCTAGGGGAAGTATTATTTTCAGATTTCTTGGGTAAAAGTGTGAAGTATGCTTCGTTAAAATTTGAGGGAAATAGTCCCAGTCGAATGGCGTCGCTATATAGTCGCAGTAAGAGAGGACCCAGCAGGGGGAAAGAAGGTTTCATAGAGTTCAAAGGTTAAGCCATCTGGACTGGGTGATTCATTGTTTTTTTGTTTTTAAAAAGGAATCCTCAGATTTAAAAAAAAAAATTTTTGATATAAGATTACTTTCAATTGAATAAATGATTTTGAACAAAATGCAATATAAAATTAGGTAATTGTGTTTTAAACTTGGTAGACATGTGCGTGGTAAAATTGTTGATACATTTTATACTAGTCATCAGAACTGTGATGCATGATTGTTGTGATGCGTTATTCTCCAATTGCCACTAGATGCAGAAGAAAAAATCTTCTTATAAGCTTCTCTAACTTTGTCATCGGCCTTCTAATGCGTATAAAGACCATAGATAATAAGAAACCTACTTTAAACAAGATGGTGCTGAATTGAGTTGAAAATATGAAATATGAGTTCGTTTTTTTAACATAGCTTTTTAGGAAGGAATGAATCCTAATTTTAAATACTCATTGCTGTACAGTCAACATTTCCTTATGTTAAACATTAGTTATATGTAGACTAAATTAAGTTATTTAAATAAGCTGTGAAATTAAATAAAATTTTTCGTTTGAATAGCAGGATAAATATTTATAGTATTAGAAAAAGGGTAAAAGGTGTAGGAAGTAAATACATTAATTGTATGTGAAAATTAAAGTCACAACCTGCATAAATGAAATCCATTATCGTAGACCCCCGTAAACATCTCATAGACCCCCAATTTTTTTTTCACCTTCGTAAACCCCTTGAGAGTCTTCGAAGACCCCTTGGGGTCTATATAGACCACTTGGGGATCACTGATTGGAACTACTTTGATCGACTTTGTAATAATTAGAGAAAACCCTGGACCATCGATAAATCCGAACGACAGTCCAGCGCGCAAACCGCACGACCAGGCAGCCTGTTGAGTGTAGAATATAGTAGTAGCAGTATCAATAACAATAATAATCTTTATTATAATAAAATATCGCTTCGCATGTTTTGCACGTTTCGTATGTCCTTAAGTTTTGAAAATTATTACATTCTTGACCCAATCTCCCACTGAACGACGTTTAGATGGCGGCTGCCTTCTTTCAAATTCGGGACTATCTAGACTGGTGATAAAAAGAAGTACATAGAAGTCTAATTATTAAAGCGCTGGTTGTGAGTGTGTGTTTCTTGTGTGAATGTTGTTCGTATTTGCATCTATATTGTTATTATTACAGCAGTTACGCTGAGGTTGTCAATTGTAGTCAAACGGAATTTCCATTTTATTGGACCAATAAAAATTATCTTATCTTATCTTGTCTTATCTTACAGAAAGATAGTGCTCAGCACATATCACACGACCATGCAGCCATAATTGTTTACATTCTTACAAATCTTCATAATACATCACCTGGATAGTAGACATCCTGAGAACCTTGAGGGCTCTGTTTAGTTCACTGAATCTTGAGGCCTTAGTATAGTCCACGGTTTTTTGAAGCCTAAGTATAGTCCACTGTTACTTAAGGTCTCAGTAAAATCCGCTGAAGGCTGCAGTATAATCCATTAAATGTGAGTACATAGTACATTGCAACCTAACCACCCTAAAGTAGATTTAAAATATTTTTTTTAGGTTTCATTGATATAATATGTCAAAGCATAGTACACTGGAGATATATTTCACAACCATAGTCAACTTAAGTTATAGGTCACAGCATAATCTACTAAAGTTATAGGTTACAGCTTAATTCACTAAAGTTATAGGTCACAGCATAGTACACTTAATTTATAGGTCACAGCATAGTACACTTAATTTATAGGACACTTTATAGTTTACCAAAGTTATAGATCACAGCATAGTACGTAAAAGCTATAAACTAAAATCAAGTCTACTGAAACTATTGGCAATCTAGTCCACTAAGACTACTAGAATCTTTATTATATTCACTGGGTAACAGCATAGTTTACTAAATACACAGTATAGTCCTTTGAAACTTTGCAGGTGTTAAGTTCACTGAAACTATGACAAGACAAGACTCGATTCTATTTCAAACGCGATCTCCACTGGTCAGTCGAGATGGACTCGCAGCGCACAGCGTTCAAGCTTATCTTAACCTCTCTGTTTTTCTCTCTCGGTCTCTCGCTCTCATCTCTCTATGGCTCTCACCACTCTCTCACTCTATCTCTCCCTCTCTAAGCTCTCTGTCATTCCTCTCCTTTTCACACTGTTACTAGGAGGTACAGCCTTAGATTATTGATGAAACGATGTTGGTTCAGTTCCCACATCTCTGTTTTGTAGGTGTTGCATGTGTCGTATGTGTTGCAGGTGTTATTGGTGTTGCATGTGTCGTATGTGTTGCAGGTGTTATTGGTTTTGCATGTGTCGTATGTGTTGCAGGTGTTATTAGTGTTGCATGTGTCGTATGTGTTGCAGGTGTTATTGGTGTTGCATGTGTCGTATGTGTTGCAGGTGTTATTGGTTTTGCATGTGTCGTATGTGTTGCAGGTGTTATTAGTGTTGCATGTGTCGTATGTGTTGCAGGTGTTATTGGTGTTGCATGTGTCGTATGTGTTGCAGGTGTTATTAGTGTTGCATGTGTCGTATGTGTTGCAGGTGTTATTGGTTTTGCATGTGTCGTATGTGTTGCAGGTGTTATTGGTGTTACAGGTATTATAGGTGTTGCAGTTGTTATTGGTGTTACAGGTATTATGGGTGTTGCAGTTGTAGCTGTATAGGTGTTGTATATTTTGCTGATGTTACATGTATTGCAGGTGTTGTAGGTGTTGCGTGTTTTGCAGGTGTTGTTGATATTCACATAAAATATTTCCATCTTCTTTTTTTAATTGAGATCCGAACACTTTCCCCTCATCATGTGTTGACTGTATCCATGCTCTTTGCCCATGACCTCTTTTTACATTTTAAGAACCCTAAATAAAGGGAAGCTGGTTTTCGATTAATTGAATTTAAATTTATAACTAGAGGACACTGTGTAATAGCTCAACGTTTTGTTCCTAGTTTGTGACGATTTTATCTTTATGATTGTACTGTCGCAGGTCCTACAGTTCTTGTGGATCCACAAGTCGTCATAAGTCATTGAGTACTTTATTTCTTTCAAGTTAATTAATAGTGGAAGTAGAGTTTAAGTCTAGAAGATAGAACAGATCAAGTTGTTCAGTAGTTTCAGTATATTTAAGGGCTGTGTTGTCTTTATATGAGAAAAGAGTCCTTGTAATCACAACCAATTTCCAAAAGGATCAATGAAGCAATCTTAATTTAAGTCTTAGTCTGTTACGTTGTGGAGTTTTTATTTCAGTAGGTGTGTGAAACTCTATATATCAACTAAGACCGTATTATGAATTATTGAATTAATGTTTTTAAGGAGTTTATTTAAAGAAAGAAAAAAGAAGTTTAGAAGGTTCAGTATATTTTAGTCATTTTATATGTCCCCGGCATGCCATTCTGCCATTCTATGTACACAAAGGAAAAAATAAGCGTTGTATTGTAAATTCAATCATAAATATAAAATCGTCACAAACTAGGCACAAAAACAGTAATCGTCACAGATGGTAGCAGCAAGACGACAAGTTTCATTTAAAAGCCATTCAATAAAACTTGAGACAACACCAAACGACAGTTTAATGCGCATTCGTACGATAGGCAGCCATCTTGCCGTTAAGTCAAAAATATAAACGTGGCGTTGATCTTGGCACTGATTCTATCAAACATTAATTTAAAAATGCGTTAAAAAAGGTCAAGTTAACCTTTTTGACCAGTGGTCTACGCAGCAGTTGTTCAGATGCCCAACCAATTATATAACAAAAAGGTCGCGATGTTTATCAGATAAACAGTGGAACAATCCATCTTTTTGTTGTTGTTTATTTCGCCTATTAGTGAGGCATACTCATTACAGCTAGCCGACTCCTTAAAATCCCGAATAAGAAATCTGAGTGGTATAGCGCTTGGCTTCCGAACCGGAACTCCCGGGTTCGAATCCTGGTGAAGACTGGGATTTTAATTGCGGGATCTTTAGGGCACCCAGCTGACCTTCGTAGGGGAAAATGCGGTTGGTCAGAAGGTTAAAGCTTTTTTTTTTATCTTCTCTGTCAATCTGGCTGCCCAGGTGACACCCTCGTTAATCGTGGACCACAGAAACAGATGACCTTTACATCACCTGCCTTATAGACCGCATAGTCAGACGCAAGAACTATTTTACTAGAAAAATTCTCCCTTAACAAGATTTGATTTCTTATACATGTCTGTGCTAGTGAGATTGCGCACTTATAAAGAACAAAACATTTTTGTGTCTGCACTGAACGATATTGCAACATACAAGATTTCTCAATAATTTATTTATTACATAAGAGTCTCTTCATTTTACAATTGTTGTAGAATTAAATCTGTATTTGTTACCAGGTAGGTATGTTGGCCTCTTATATTCATATGTTGTACAGTATGATGGTCGCCCCTGATGAGAACTAGATCTACATATCGCCTGAGTCATCCTTTCCGTCTGTGTACAGGTGAGTTAGGTCAGTTAGATGTTTCGTTTTGATATTCCTCTCATCATCTCATCCCTGCCCGAGGTCCCTTCTGGAGGCATAGGCCACCAACCAGCTTCCTCCAGGCATCTCGGTTCTGGGCGAGTCTCTCCAACTGTCCCCACGTCTTGCCCATCTGCTAGACATCTGCTTCCAAATCACGGCGCCATGTATTACTGGGCCGTCCCCTCTTCCTCTTTCCTTGAGAGTTCCAGATTAGGGCTTGCCTTGTTCTGCTGTATGTAGGCTTGCGTAGGGTGTGACCTATCCATCTCCAGTGTCTCTGAAGAATATATACTTCAATAGGCTGCTGTTTTGTTCTTCGCCACAGTTCCTCATTCGAGATGTTGTTTGGCCAGCGAATTATAAGAATCTTCCTCAGGCAGGTATTGATGAATACCTGGATTTTTTCCATGTTGATGATGGTGGTTCTCCAGGTCTCTGCTCCATAAAGTAGTATTGGATTAGCAATGGTGTTAAAGAGCCTGTTCTTGGTGGTAGTGCTTATTTCCTTAGATCCCCAGGTGTTCTTCAGCTGATGGAAGGCTGCTCGAGCTTTTGATATTAGCCTCCGGTTTATGTAATTTAGTCTACATTTTGGACGTGTGAGGAAACAAGTCCTTTTAAGTATAAACTGCCTTTTACTGTGAAGCATTCAAACGTAACATATTTACAAGGCTAACATTATCTACAGATAACCAACTCCACTAGATGACTTCCTTCCTTCTTGTTTTCAATCCACTCGTCACTTCCCGCAAGTCCCCTAACTCTCCCAACACCCAACACTTGACCGTGTGTCACGGTTGACCACACATAGTAACCGTGTTACAACAGGACGACTTATGTTTCTCTCGCCTTGGTTGGTTAAAGTTGGTTTCACTTGAATGTTTATCAAGTGATTGTAGATCTAGGGTCGTCCATAGAAAGCATGGCCTGGACCGGCCTCTCACTTGGTGACATTTATTCATCTATCATGATCTACATTTTGGTAGACTTATCTTTCTCTCGCCTCGGTTGATTTCACTTCAATGTTTATCAATTAATTCCAGATCTAGGGTCGTCCAACGGTCCATAGGTGTTCTGATAAGAGTAAGAACCAGAGTGAACGTACTGGGATACGCAAACTGTCCCAGAGTTCTTACGACAAAGGTCAAGGGACAGGAGAGAGATCTACTTGTCCACGAGCCTATAGTTATACTAAAAGTATGTCCAACCGAGACCATTCTTAATAGTAGGCCTCAACTCTAACCTACGACGTAGCCAACTGTGGGCAGTAGAGACCAATAGCCCGTTGTCACGTCCTGCAGACCTGTTATCTTCTATGAAGATTGGTCCTGGTCGATCCAGTTCTACCTCCTCTCCTTTTTTTTTCTTTAACTTGACCCCTTGTAAAATAATCCCATTTCGAACTGTGCAGCTTACAGTAGTCATGAATATCCGCAAAGTGACTAGTAAGTCACCTGTGTTAATTTAAACTATACATCAGGAATAGCTGACAAAGGAACTCGAAGACTTTTAAAAAATATCCTAGGATTAGTTATAAATCCATTGCTAGTGTCTTCACGAATGCTAGTCATAGAGGTCTAATTTATCCACTTTGACGTAATATTCTGTTGACGTCATTTGCGTGAAAAAAAACAGGCCCGCTATAAGACGTCATGCTGAACACGAGGATTACTTTATCAGGCCGATTACATACGTCCCTACTCTCCTGTCTTGAATGTCACTCACACTCCAATATCAGCCCGCCCCATTCTTTATTAATTTAACTTTTATTAGACCTTTGCTGGTCTCACTTGGAATAATAATACTCTTGAAGATGATAGACGAATAGATTTCTTAAGCTCAAAAATGCAATAAAACGCTTGGCATCGGGGCTCCAGCCCGGACCCTGCCGGGAGGAGTTAATGGCGCTTCCACAGACTCTCTTGATTGCTAATAGGATGGAGGTGCGAGCGTAAATTTTCGATGCTGCCACTAGTTTGAGAATCACTGGCCTAACGTAAACCTCTCAATGGTTCATCTAAGGCTTCTGTTTATTGATCAACGCCATGCAGATAATCGTATTTATTCTTCTTTGTATTTTGGGCATTAAGGGGGCAAAAGCAGGGGGTGGGTAGGAGCTCCAATAGACCCATTTTTGGAGGCCCCCCCCCCAAAAAAAAAGGAGAGGGCTCCAAGCGATAATTTTATGTGGCCTTAAATTAATAAAGAACTGAAGAAATATATATTTATATATATATATATATAAAGAACATTTTTTTCATTTATATTTCAATCTTCCAAACTCGCTGTGCTATTTCTATTTAATTTACCTGCATATCAATTACTGATAAATAGTTCTTGATTTGGTCTAGGTTATAATGAATAAACCATTCAAATGAAAGAGAGCAAGAACAGGATAAGCAAAGAAAGTCACTTAGTGCTTGTATTGTTGTTATACTGCTTGCTTACTTCCCTTGGTAAGCTTTGTTTATCGTTAGAAATGAAAAAGGCAGAGTAATTCCTGATGCCAAATTTCAATTATTTAGAATCTGATCCCTAAACAACCCCCCTCCCCCAGAGTTTCGATCTCAAACCACGATGACGAAAAAGGAAGAAGTAACCAAAGGGAGGTCACATTCATTTCAAGCAGCAGACGAGAATAAAAAATAGAAAAAAAACAAGAAAAACAACAATGATACAAAAAACGAGTTCGAATCATTCAGTGAGGAATCGAATATGGATAATAAATCAGATACAGCGATAAAGGAATGAAAATAGAATCAGACGGAAAGGAATCGAATACGAATCAGTCGAAGTGAAATCGGATAAGGACATAACAATGAGAATGGAATTAAATAAAGACAATGAAACATCCTGCTTTGAACTTTAGGAACCAACTTTAAAAACTGTTTGTTTTTTTTTCATACTGACAGCGTCAACAAATCGATTTGGCTTACTTAGCGATGTAAACAAGACACCACGCTACTAATAAAAATAGTAAAATATGAAGACAATTAAAAATATGTTTCTTTTATTCATTTAATGTAAACCATCAATAGTTTCAATACATTTTTAAAATGATGTTTGGATATATCGCTTATAATAGTTGTTATATCTGCAATTTACGTGTTCTTAAAGGTACAGGCGTAGGACGTAATCATCCTCTCTTTTGGAAGTTACGTCTGTAAGACGTAAGATAAGATAAGATATACATAAACATTTCCAGTCGCCTAACTTGGTACAGTTCAAGTATATGAGGTGACCTCTTTTCCCTTCAGAAACTCTTAGGTCGAGTGTGACAAAAACTTATCGAGTCATCCAGAATGTATAAATACGTTTTTGTTAAGTAATTCGAACCCGATACCCCTAATTTCGGAAGCCAAACGCTTCACAACAGAGATTTTATAATATCTTTTTATCCAAGAGAGTGAAAGAGAGGGTAAAGAAGAAAAAAAAAAGTAAAACAAAGTATAATAATAATTTTAAAAAAGAAAACAACAAACAAACTAAAAATAGGGAAGAAAGAGTCTGATAAAGGGCAGCAATCATGCGTTTTAATTATATTATGTTTTTTCATGGCTTTTCTCCCTTTGGCAACAAGAGCATAGCGAATAATTTAAAGACCTTCATTCCTTTAAATCACGCAGGAAAGGCCAAAGTAGGCACCATGGGCATCTAACTAGCACTATATCCAAAGCCCAACTATACGTTACGAATAGGAAACCGTTACAATTTCTAGTTCCTAGACATTACCTATTGGAACAAACAAAAAAAGACCATATACACTGTAAGGTGGTTTTTTATTCGGGTTCATCTACTAGGGTATGATGTACTTCCCCGGCTCCCCAAGTGAACAGTGTTTATTAACTTCCTGCCGGGGTTGTAACTTGGCCGTGGCTCGTCTGCCCGGACACCCAGGACAGTTTATTAGTTAATACGTAGATTATGCAACACAAATACAGGTTATACGTGAACTTATATCAGTTAAATAACAAAAGTGTAACTGCAACAATTTAATGAATAAATAATGTGACATGACATGACAGATGGATACGTGTTTGGTAAATAGTATTTTACAAGGTCAAGTACAAAGAAGCAGCTTATTCAAAATAATATAGCACACATTAATCTCAGTGTCGCAATTCAGCCAACAACCTAAAGCCATGGAGGCAAGAACCAAGCCATACAATCAAACTTGACTACAACAGTCCCATGCAATACAAAAGAAAACTCCAACAAAAGATCCGCCATCAGCACAACCACAACAGAGGCAAAGAAGCAATGGCATCAACAAAGCGCGTCATTATGAACTAGAGCGCACAAACCATTATGGAGCACAAAAGAGAAACACCACAGAAGAAGCAACTCTAGATGCGCACGACATACACATGCTACGGATCCCTTAGATATGAATCGCTGCAGTCACAGGAAACTATATACAAAAAGATAAGCCACGAAACTCAACCTTTAATGTGAACTAATACGCATTTTCTATATAATGTGATAACTCTTGCTATAAATCAGTCTAAGAATGAGCATCAGCTTCAGTATGGCCACTAAAATATAACTTATCTGTTTTAGACATAGATTCTATAGAATAAAAAAAAAAAAACCCACGTACTTATTGCTTGCATGTCTCTTTTTACGGAGTTGTCTTTGCATAGCTTACAGGGATTCGAACCTTTTGTGTCATTGTAAAAACAACCAGTGCTACCCCACCGGCGCTTGCCTCCCTAATGTGACGTGTGAGGACGGGTACTTCGGAGAGAACTGTCTGTACGGTGAGTAGCACTTGACTGGTCAGTGTGACTGCATTTAGCTCTTTGTTCAAAATGTCTTGGGAGATAAAGAGGAATGCTTGCAAGTACCTAACCAGATACAGCAACATTCTAGTGTCAATGATTGTTTTAAAAAGCAGTGAGGTTTACGCGTTTGCTAAAAATACAGATTTCGGTTTTAATTTGTTATTGGCTTTGTCTGCCAAAATTCCTTACGCTTGAGGAGAGAGGGAGGTCTGTACGACGAAGCAACGAGCTATTGGTCTCCACTGCCCACAGGTTGTGACGTTGCAGGTCAGTGTTGAGGCCTTGTATAACGAATGGTCTCGCACTAGTCCAAGAACAACCCTGTAGAACAAAAACTACACAGAGCTGCCTGATCTGAAAACAGCTGCGGATTTCAGATGTTAGTCCAGACACCTGAACCATCCGACATAAAAATGAGAAAGCAGATAAAGAAGACCATTACTACCTTCCCCTCCTCAACTGATTTCCTTCATACGGCAACATTCTTTATTAAAGAATATCAGGTGGCCGAGCCTTGCTTGGTTAAATAATTTCCTAAGAAAGGTTATATGCCCGAAGTCATTTTCAGAATATTTTTGTAAAATACGAAAATGAACGATCAGATAAAGACTACTAATCTGAAGAGTTGCTTTAGTGTTCTGTTAGTTCTAAATGTAATTGTACATGGCGATTAAATATAAAGTCTCTTAAGTCCTTCTACAGTCTAGAGTCTAGACAAACCACAGCTCACGCCCGTCTTATAGTTTTGCAATCCATTTTTTGCGTAAAACTATTATTGGCTTGGAAGAAAGTCTTTGCAGTGTAACCTCTTAGATGGTTACGTTCAAACATTTAATTATGGAATTAGTATATTCATTTTGTCTTTAGTACGAAACATCAAGTGACGCAAATCTCTACTTTATATGGCAATACAGGCACTTTGTGACAAAATAAACTGGCGCATGTTTTTAAATAGATTAAATCATTGCATTAGTTTTCTTAAAGAAACGTTTCTGTGGGGCACCTCCTCTGTTACGCCAAACAATATGTTCGTCCCCCATACGGGATACGTGCCCTGCCCAGCCTGACTGTCGGACTATATGAAGTTCGTACCGGCTTTTGCCATCCATTCATCCCAGTGGTGCTACAGCCCGTGGAGGGATATGGCCTACTTTTACAGATCCCTCCATTCAGATCTCTCCTGGGCCTTCCGTCATCAAGGCCCTAACTCCAAGCTTTTTTTACCGAGGTTTATAGTTAAATCAAAAGAGGCTGAGCGTACGCAAACTCGTTGACCGCTAGATGGATATAATGTTAAGGGTGAGCAAGTAAGTCGTATAGAAGCTGTATTATGACCATTTCCTTTGTTTTGGTACGGGACAGTAGACACCGTAGCATGAACACATAGTAATAATTCACCAGCAAAATAATAATAATAATAAGGCTTGACTTAGAGTCCAAAAATTAATGAGAATTGCAGTATTTCCCGTGGCTACGCAGCTCCAGCTGTGACCTACATATTTTGCCACATCCAGGGCAAGCATAACCATTGTCCGCGGTGCTCGATTAAGATTTTCTTTTAGCTTCTGCGTCTGTCCTCGGCAGCAGATTTTCTTTTGGTCTCAAATGTGTATCCGCGGCCTTTGTATAGATGGAATTCTTTAAGTCCGACAGTTACGCTGGACAGAGCAGTATCCTGTATGGGAGACGAATCTCAGACGAACGCATGCCAAAGGTAGTCTTTTTTGGTGAGCTAAAAAGTGGTCGACGTAACACCGAAACGCGTAAAAGACCAGCTTAGGCGCCAACTTGCCTTAGCTGACATAGAAGAGAGCACATGGTTGCATGCGGCCTCAGAACGAGACAGCTGGAGGTAACCAGCAAAATAAACAACAAAGTAAAGTCTATCTACGCCGCTCTACGCAATTAAAGATTAAACAATTTATTACGCACTTAAAACACAATAACTAATCATACATCGACACATTTAATTTCATTAATTTTCTTTCATAGTTCTATAATAAATCAATCTACAGAAAGATGGTGCGCAAATGTTTAATTAGGTCTATTGATCCTTTAGAAGTCGTTCTTGTTTGCAAAGAAATATTTTAGTGTACTGCAGTAAGCCTAGTGACGTAAGCAGCGTTTTTTTTCCCTCAGAGTGTTAACCCTCGCAGTCAAGCTCCTTACTACACGACAGACATATCCAGTCCTTTCCATTTAACTCTTTCTTATTTCTTGACATTTTTGACGTGGAATCACGTTTTGATGACGTCATTGCAATTTTTTCACAGACACTCCGCCCTCACCTTCCCCCCCCCCCCAAAAAAAATGGGTTAATTAAAACGTCAAATTGTTTCATTGCATCTGTATGCACGAAACAAAATCTGAATTGCTTTAGTATGTAGATCTGTTTGAAGAACTGTGGTATTTAGGCCCTTAGCAAAGTGAAACAGTTGCGACATAATTGTCTGTTTCTGGTTTTATCTATAGAGAATGCAGCCAAGATCTCGACGACAAACGCCAGCTACCTGGTCGACTCGAATGTTGAGACCTGCTCTCCCTTCTTGGAGAACAAAAGTTTTGCTCATTTCAAGATGGCCCGACCTATGACGTTTACCTTCATGAGACTTGCAGTGAAAGGGACAAGTAAGTGGGGAGAATTAGAACAACTAGGTCATAGGTCATTAGGCGAATAGAGCGAATAGGTCATAGGTCATTCGGCCAATAGAGCGAATAGGTCATAGATCACTAGGCGAATAGAGCAAATAGGTCATAGGTCATAAGACGAATAAAGCGAATAGGTCTTAGGTCAATAGGCGATTAGAGCGAATAGGTAATAGATCATAAGGCGAATAAAGCGAATAGATCATAGGTCATTAGGCGAATAGAGAAAATAGATCATATGTCATTAGGCTAATAGAGCGACTAGGTCATAAGACATGTGGCGAATAGAACAAATAGGTCATAGGACATGTGGCAAATACATTAAATAGGTCATAGGACAGTGACAAAGAGAACAAATAGGTCATAGGACATGTGGCGAATTGAACGAATAGGTCATAAGACATGTGGCGAATAGAACGAATAGGTCATAAGACATGTGGCGAATTGAAGGAATAGGTCATAAGACATGTGGCAAATAGAACGAATAGGTCATAGGACATTAGGCGAATAAAGCGAACAGGTTTTAAGTCAATAGGCGAATAGAGCGAATATGTAATAGATCATAAGGCGAATAAAGCGAATAGGTCATATGTCATTAGGCGATTAGAGCGACTAGGTCATAAGACATGTGGCGAATTAAACGAATAGGTCAAAAGACATGTGGCGAATTGAACAAATAGGTCATAAGACATGTGGCGAATAAAACGACTAGGTCATAAGATATGTGGCGAATTGAACGAATAGGTCATAAGACATGTGGCGAATAGAACAAATTCGTGGCGAATAGAACAATTTCGTGGCAAATAGAACAAATTCGTCACGAACAGTCGGTTAAAAGATCAAATCCTCAACAGGACATGTCTTCGATCCGATAAAATAAAGTTTTCAGTTCTTGTAAGCTAAAAAAAAATTAACTTTTCCTTACTGCTGGGATGCACTCGTAACTAATCACAGCTTATTGTATTTTTCGTAACTTTGCTTCCGTAATTTTCCTCTCGTAAATTTGTCATCGTAATTATGGATTGTTGCGATAATAAGAGCTCTGAGTTGTCGAGTCCCGAGTTCGAACCCAGGGGCGTAGCTATGAATTTTCCATTGTTTGGGGCCCCGTGGAGATGGACCTCTTAGGGGCCCCTTCATTTTTGCGTAATAGTTAATTTTAATGTTAAAAACACTTATTTGAGAGTGCCCCTCAAGTAGGAGCACGGGGGGATTTTCTAATTCTCCCCCTCCCCCCCCCCCCCCCCCACCCTAGCTACGCCACTGTTCGAACCTTGGCAACCGTCCCCTCCCACCGTCTAAGAGCTACTTTGGTCTCGTTACTTAGATCTAGTGACTATTAGCCCTCCTTACTTTCAAATAGGTACTCTAAAATTAAAAGTCCTGGTCGAGATCCCCACCAATAAGAGGCCCTAGGCGGCTGCCTAGTTTGCCTATGTCTAAGGCTGACCCTGCCCGCCCTATCCCAGGTCTAAGTACTGCATACCAATCTACTGCAGTGTTTCCCACCCTCGTCATTATCGAAAAACTTCGCACATTCTGAGAATTTAACGAAACACTTCGCACATTCTGAGAATTTAACGGAAAAATTCGCACATTCTGAGAATTTAACGGAAAAATTCGCACATTCTGAGAATTTAACGGAAAAATTCGCACATTTTGACTATTAAACAGGAAACTTTGCTTATGTTGTAGGTTAGGATTTTTTTTTGCTATTTGTTTAAGCTATAAAAAAAAAAGTAAGCCATATTATAAATTACAGTATAAAAATTTTAGACATTGCCAATGACAGATTGCCACCCAATGCACCGAACGGCGAGGGAGGACTTAAGTCTAAGTAGGTCATTTACTTAGAGATTAATTCTCGGGGTTTCATAATAGTTAATTATTCCAGTAGTTCGTGGAACACCTAGTCAGGGCCTAGCGGAACACTAGGGTTCCACGGACACACAGTTTGGGAAACACTAATCTACAGTGAAATGATTGTCTAACTATTCAATCCAACAATCCACCAGACCACATCCAAGATCCCTTCTCGAAAGTGGCTCTAATGTTTGAGGAGAAAGAAGGGGGCACAGAGGAGTGCTCATTACTGAGACTCTGGACACAGTCCACAAGGGAGGTGGACCTCTTCTGCCCGGACGTGACGAAGTTCGACGGCGTCACCCTGCAGTGGCATCTATTGGAGGTCTGCGAGGTGTACCTAAGTCTTGGTAAGTAGCTCAAACAGAATGTTAAGCCAAGGTTTACGGTTCAACATGTTTTATGTTTTTCAGTTGGACTTTCAGATAATTAGGTCCTAGTCCGATCGTCTAGGACAGTGGTTTACAAACTGTGGTCCGCAGACACGCAGGTGTTCACGAGACGATCGCAGGGGTCCGCAGAAAGAAGAATAATTACACACAATTATCATAACTTCTTCGTTAAAAGCCAGTTAAATAGATTGGGTAATTTTAACAATAATCAACCCCCACTCACTACTTTAAATATGTCAATTATACTTCGTACTATTCTGTGACGACCTAACCAAAAGGTATTCTCCACTTCAATATTCCTGATTGGGACATTCTTCACTTCGATATTTCTGATTGGGACATTCGTCACTTCGATATTCCTGATTGGGACATTCTGCACTTCGATATTCCTGATTGGGACATTCTTCACTTCGATATTCCTGATTGGGACATTCTTTACCTCGATATTCCTGATTGGGACATTCTTTATTTCGATATTCCTGATTGGGGCATTCTTCAGTGCAATATTCCTGACTGGCTGTTGAACTCTTTGTGTGTTAAAAATGTCAAGATTGTAAAACAACAGTTGAATCCATGGCAATACAAGAGCAGCTTATAGACATCCACAAAAGAAGAACAGAAACCAATGTTCGGACAAAGACTGAAAAAAAAAGGCTGGTCACAAAATTGTAGACACCAATGTCATATCCTACATTCTGGAGTAGGGACAAAAATTGTTAACTTCTTACAAGGCTACACATTTTAAAAAATTGTTAACTTCTTACAAGGCTACACATTTTAAAAAATTGTTAACTTCTTACAAGGCTACACATTTTTAAAAAATTGTTAAGTTCTAACCAGGCTACACATTTTTAAAAAAATTGTTAACTTCTAACCAGGCTACACATTTTTTAAAAATTGTTAACTTCTAACCAGGCTACACATTTTAAAAAATTGTTAACTTCTAACCAGGCTACACATTTTAAAAAATTGTTAACTTCTAACCAGGCTACACATTTTTAAAAAAAATTGTTAACTTCTAACCAGGCTACACATTTTTTTAAAAATTGGGATTCAGTGTTATTATGAAACTCAGCACATGAAGAAACTGACTAGAAATTTGTGCTCGTTTGGATTTGCTGTTGCTATTGCAAACATAGACCTAGACATACATACTGTTATAACCCTATTGGCGGCGCGATAGGGTTAACTGTAGGTTCAGCTGACACACTTCAACTCAGGCAAATCACTCAGGTCAACGGCTGTCGATGGGCAAGGGACAGTACTGCTATTACACGCAAATATGAGCCGTGTTATGGTCATGTAATCGAAAGCTTGCGTGGACCAGAGACAGAGTGTGTAAGGCAGGGGTTCAAGACCGGACAGCGAGGAAACCGGGACTGTTAGCCGGCCATAAAGTCGGTTCTGGTTGAGTCCTCAAGTGTTATGTACGAGTCCAGGAACAGATAGAGACAGCAGAGTTTTGTACAATGATGTACAGTGTAACATTTTAGTTGTTGATGTGTTGCCAATAGTCAAGTATTGGCTGTTATCTAATTGTTCACTAATTATTAAAGTACCAGATTAACCAGAGCTCTTGTTGTCAGGTTCTTGATGTGTTGTGTTGTTTAGCAGTGGTTACAGAATGCCTGATTAGGAGAAAGAGAATCGTAACAATACATTCCTAAAATCCCATCAACCTTATCGAAGTCATTATTTTTTGTTAGATTTTATTTTAAAGAAGTTATTTGGAAAGAATTTAATGTGGATTTGGAGATGCCTAAACATCTATTCAACACACTGCTAAGACACATGGAAGCAACTCAGAGCTGAATTATTTTTTTTCTTGAGTTTATAGCTTTCAGACGCTATTGACTAAAAGAGACGACGTTTCCTTTAGGATTAAAACAGAAAGATTTAAAAACTCCTTTATCCGACTTCGGTCAGAGTGTTACCGAGAAGTACATAGAAGTCTAATTCATAAAACGCTGGTTGTGAATGTGTATGTTTTTCGTGTGTGAATGTTGTTGGTATTTGCATCTATATTGTTATTGTTACAGTAGTTACGCTGTGGTTGTCAATTGTAGTCAAACTGAATTTCCATTTGATTGGATCAATAAAAATTATCTTATCTTAATCTTATCTTACTTTCTCTTATCCTTATCTTAATCTTAATCAGTGGCTTTGATAGGAATTTGCCATCATTTGGGGGGCCCGGGGGGCTTGACCTCTTTGGGGGCCCGTGCATTTTGCGTAATATTTAATGTAAAATGACTCTCATTTAAGACTCCCTCAAATTGAGGCCCAGGGCGATTTTCAAATTCTCTCTCTCCCTCCCCCATCATAGCTACGCCTTTGATATTAATTTATCTTTATCTTTCTTTATCCTTATTTGTCTTTCTTTATCTTTCTTTATCTTTATCCTATACCCCCCCCCCCCCAAGCTGAACGACAATGTGTGCTCTATTAGCCTCGTTGTCATTTCTGTTTGCGCCAGGAAGAAATGTCGCCATCGGTGAGCAGGTCCACGGCAGCTCTTTCCGGTCGAGGCAGACGACTTCAACCAAGGGCGTGGACGGCGATCTGGGCTCCTGTTACAAAACAGCCGCGATCGACCCCGAGCCGATGCTAGCCATCTTGTTCTCAGCACCAAAGGTTATTGGAACGGTGCGTCTCCACAGTTCGTGTGAGGACACGGTACTTCCCTTCGGAGACAAAGGTAAAAAAAACTGAAATTAACCCTTAAGATGCGTGTGGTAGCTTAGCCTCTAGACATGAACATAGTTATTTCCTTTTGTATGTCTTCATTGTAAAACAGCTCAGCATTTTAAGGGTTAAGTTTCACAAAAAGGTTGGATCCGCGAAAGGGACCCCACGGGCACTTGTTATTGTCTTTGGAACATATTTTTTTTGTTACATAACAATTATCAGACCAGGCTATATGGGCATTTGGGCAAAAGGGCCTCATATAGAATATATTAAATTGTTTAATGTTTTTTATAAATAATCTCTTGTAAAAGAAGCCCTATAAGAGTGTTTTTTTTAAAATCGTTTACACACTCTACAGTCTACACTAAAATCCTTAACACATTTTCCGAAACAATGTAATAGCCAACATTCGTAGACAGTTGCTACAAGCAATCTCCATCCCTTTAGGCGCAGCGGTTCTCAACCTTTTAAGCTCGGCGACCCCTTTTTACAATCCCCAACTCTGCCTCGACCCCCCCCCCACACACACAGCAATAGATAGACAAAATATAATCCATATTTTCGATGGTCTTAGGCGACCCCTGACAAATCGTCAATCGACCCCTCAAGGGGTCGCGACCCACAGGTTGAGAACCCCTGTTTTAGGGCCTACATACTTAGTGATTAAAAAGCAACATAGGATTAATATTTCTTATAAGCATATAGTGTTCGCTTTATGCATGCGTTCAGTTATCATTACATTATCAAACTTAAAAAATAATAATTTTAAGGACAGATAGACCCAGAATTGCATGTCCATCATATGATATACATTTTGTGGGCTGGGTTGTACAGAAATGCTCGGGCCGATTTCATCATCCAGTTTCCTCCTATATCAGACCTCTCCCCCCTTTTCATTATTGTTACACATCGTAACACAGTTTTATACCCTCCCACCCCCCCCCCCTTAACCGTACATAAAATTCGAATGTTCTACTTGTTTCGCGTTATACAGCATCGCCTCCAACATCCGTACTCTGCGCATGCGTCAATCCTTCTCAAAGTTGCATCAGCCAATAGGCGCGCGCGGGCACAGACATAGAATACACTCGTTACACGGTGTGTATTTCTTAACCATCCCTTGTTCTGAAAGCTATTGGAGACTTTTTTTTTTTTTTTTTTTACGATACACTAAACAATGTCAAGGACGCTCAGCTGAACGTCACTCTTGCCAACTGAATAGTAATGAAAAAGAAATGTGCTGCAATTTTAAACAAAATGACAATGCGTGGATGGAAGCAGTGGCTGAGTGGTTAAACAATTAGCTTTCAAACCTGGGGGGTCCTGGGTTCGAAACTCGGCGGAGAATTGAATTTTGAATTTCGCGATTTTGAAGGCGCCCCTGGGTCCACCCAACTCTAATGGGTACAAGACCTTAGTTTTGGGAAGTAAAGACGTTTGGTCGTTGTGCTGGCCACATACCACTCTGCTCGTTAACAGTTGGCCCCCTCCCCCCCCCAAAAAAAAACGAACCCAGATGACCTTAACATCATCTTCCTTATAGATCGCAAGGTCTGAAAAGGGAAAATTTCCTTTTTTTTTCTCAGTGAACGTAAATGTCTCTGAGGTTACCCCACCGTCAGAGCCACTAATGCTGATGATCTCCGCCTTCGACGCAGACGAAGAGGAAGTAGCTGTGGTGCAGGGGGTTCAGCTTACCTGCGAGCCCCAGGAAGTCTACATCCCTGCTCTGGTGAGCGTGAGCTCCATGGTCATTGAGCTTGACCAGCCTCCTAACGGAAATGGCTCCGGTTTCATTTTATGTGAGGTGGAGATATTTGGAGGTGAGCAGTGTTGGACTTGCTGGGTTTTAGTTAACAGAAATAAGTTTTATCCAGCTCTTTTAACTACAGATGTATGTCGCAGCCGCGCCACGAAATTTATGTGTGGATATTTAAAGACCACATCACAAACAAATAGATAAAGAAACACGGCCACTAAAGCGATTGGACCCCACGATGACCTGCTTGCTGTAGTAAAAAAAACACAAACTAAAACTTTATAGCCATATTGGGTCTTTGGGGCTCGCAAAGTCCTTACTACAGGGAACAGTACCGGGAAAAAGAAGAAGAGGCAGACAGAGAAAGCGATAGGAGGACAACTTAAGAGAATGGACTATCATGCCATTAAAAGAGGTTCTATCCAGGGAAAAAGACAGAGAGGAATGGAGAAAGACGGTCGACAAATCCTGTATGGTGCCCCGACGGTCCAACAGACTAAGGGATATGTAAAGGTGAAGGAATATGTTGAGGCCTTCTATTGCGGATGGTGTCGCTTTAATTTGCATGGCTCATGATAGATTCATAAGAAAAAAAAGCTACACATTTCTAGTTTTCCGGATGGGAATCTCCGATATTATAAGTTTTATGTCTTGCCGTCTGCTAGAGTTTATTTGTAGATCTTTTTACAAACATGAAACTCAATAAAAAAAAAAGTACTAAAAGATTATAATTTCAGGGGCGTAGCTCTTTAGTGTCCCTGAATTTTGCGTAATAATTATTTTTTAATGTAAAAAACACTCATTTATATTCCCCCATGAAGTGGGGACCCGGGGGATTTTCACTTTCTCCCCTCTCCTCCCCCCACCCTAGCTACGCCACTGTATAAGTTTTTTTTTTATTAGATTGCCCTATAGGCAAGGCAGGGTTGCTGTGTAAGGAAAACTGCCCCCCTAACTGCCAAAGACAGTGCAGTGTGATCAAACGTAATTGCCAGAGGTGTGTGAAAGGATTTTATGGTGCCCAGTGTGAAACACGTAAGTGAATCAATCACTTCTTTAAATCGTATGTTTTAGATAGATGTCATGAATCACTCTTCTTTAGAGTGTATGTATTGGAATTTTTAACTCAATCACTTGTATGAATTTAGATTTCAATCATGAGCCAGTCAATGGTTTGAATCATATGTAATGGATTTTTATGATGAATCACTTTATAAGAAAGACATTTAATGCACATAACTGTATTATGAATCGCTTTTTCAGTTTAATGAATCCCTCATTTCTTTGAATTTTATGCATAAAGGTTATATCAGTAGCACGAATCACTTATTTCTGAAACTAATATATGCTATATTGTAAAGTAAAGTATCCCTTCAAGATCTTTAGGGCAGAAGTTTCTTTTCCAACCTTTAGGGCAGATGTTTCTTAGGCCAACGATTGCCAGCATGGTGTCGTGTGGCCAGTCAACGACCAACTACTTTTACTTTCCACAACTAAAGTCAGGTATCAGTTTGGTGGACTGAAGAATGCCTTTAAAATTCCGAAATTCCTAATTCCAGTCTTCACTACTTTCCCCCAGAACTCCAGTTTCGGAAGCTAAGCGCTTAACTACTCTGCCACCATGTCCCCATTGTATTGTTGACGTATATTCATTTAAACGTTCGGGTTTGTATTTTTGTTTTGCGGATCGGGTTTGAAAGGGTTAAACCTCAGCCAGGTGAAGCGCTGTGTTGCTTCGTTGTAAGAAAACAAGTCTGTGCGCGCGTGCGTGTGTCTGTGTGTTGCATTGCTAGATACTGAGAAATGTGTTTCTTAACCTTGTGATTCAATTCTGTTCCCCCAGGTGTTCCATTGTGCGGTAAATTCAAATACGGGGACCGTTGTCAAAAAGGTTGGTGATTTAAACTTAGCCCTTGAGATTTTCCTTTAAACGATCCTTAATTCTGTAACTGTAGGTATTTATTATGAGATGTATTCGTCATAACAGGGCCGGATTGAAGTATGTGGAGGCCCAGGGGTAAACCTTTTTTGCGGAGGCTCTCTCACTCTTTCGAAAGGGTTAATAAAAAATCCACATATTTATACAAAAAAACAAACAAACTAATATCTAAAAGCATGCCTTCTTATAACGGAAAGAGAGTACTTGTAAATTTTATTTAATACTCCTTGGTTTGAAAAGATAGAAGCACACTATAATAGGACACCTTTTAATTAACCACGATATGTTGTTAACTGTAAAATTTAAAAGTAGTGTTGGTAGAAATGCGAGAGAAAAATGCTACCAAAAAAAAAAATTGTAGTTACCAATCGAAATATGGTTTTTCTCTCTATTGTGGTGTGTGTGTGTGTGTGGGTTCCCTTTGAGTCATCCGCCCTCCTTTAAATCCAGCCTTGCGTCATACGTTAACTCTTTTTCTCCTAATTAGCGATACCCTCGTTGACTTGACCTCAATAAATTGAATTCATGTTTCATTTTATAAACTTTACGTTGTTATATATATATGCATGCATTCCCGTTTAACCCTATACCAAATAAAACATTTTCTGTTAACCAACGAAAACATTGTTGTTGAAGCTTAATAATAACAGGGGAGTAAAATACTAAAGAGCTAAATGAATAATTCCGCCGGAACGTAGAAAAAATTTTACGGAGAGAAAGACTTAAACATATGTATAACGTTAAGAATTTATGTTCGTACTGACTCACCCATCTCCAGGTCGCTGCCAATGGTGGAACCATCTTTACTGTCCACTCACATTCAAGCAGATGAAATGATAATCCAATGAACTAACCAATAATCAGATGAACTAACCAGTAATCAGATGAACTAACCAATAATCAGATGAAATATCAATAATCCAATGATAAAAAAACAACAATTAGATGAAATATCCAATAATCCAATGAAATATCCAATAACCTAATGAAATAACCAATAATCCAATGAAATAACTAATAATCATATGAAATAATCAATAATCCAATGAAATAACAAATAATCCAATGAAATAACAAATAATCCAATGAAATAAACAATGATCCAATGAAATAACCAATAATCCAATGAAATAAACAATGATCCAATGAAATAACCAATAATCCAATGAAATAAACAATATTCCAATGAAATAAACAACAATCCAATGAAGTAACACAGACTCTACACTATATTCTTTCCAAAACCCAAACCTTTGCTTCACCTACACAAACGTACTTAAAAGTCACGTGTTTTCGTCCGGCACGAATTCACGAGGTCCTAAAGGATCGTCTGCACAGGGTAATGAAAACAAAGGGCAGGTAATTCAAATCGTCTGAACTATGATAATCTCGTGGTGCACTAGTTACAATAAAATTGAAAGTGGATTTTTTTGTATAAGTTGTAAGATCTGTTTGATTATGAATATACTGACTATTAAGCCTTTAAAAAATTGGCCCCTTCATTTCTATTGACATTGGTGTCAGTCTTTAAGCTTATGCCATTTTTTTTAAACAGCGATAGAGCTTTTAACCCTTAAAGTGCTGAACTATTTTACAATGAGTGCAAACATTAGTCTGATGTTTAGAGGCTAAACTACCACACGCGTTTTAAGGGTTAAGGGGGAAAAAAAAGTACACGAATTATTGGAGTAGGTGCTGTGTTAAACTTTTCCATTAATTGTATTTTGTATTTTCCAGTCTGTAGACATTGTCTTAATGGTATGTGTGACATACGAGGTATCTGCGAGCAGGGGTGTCGACCTGGTTATTCTGGAAGTCACTGTCATGCATGTAAGTAACCTTGGTGTTAGGCCAAAAGTAGAATATGTATCCTCTGTTTTTGACCCCATAGCTCAAGAAAACATTAAGAAATTGGAGCAGCCACAAAATAGAGCAGTGATATTCATAACAAACGAATATTCATATTTGACTAGAGTAACAACTTTAGTAAAATCACTAAATTTAGAAAGCCTTCAGGATAGAAGATTTAAAAGTAAAGTAGCAATTATACATAAGGCACTGAACCATAATCTTGAAATACAAAAACAAAATCTAATAAAATACTCAGAAAGACACAAAGATAAAGGCCCATTCCTCGTTCCATATGCTAGGACTAATTTGTACTAATGCTCCTTCTTCCCTAGTGCTATTAGAGCATGGAATGGGTTGCCTGAGCTAGCCAGGAAAACCAGTGACGTAGCAGAATTTAGGTCATTGGTTAACATGCATGACTAGACGCATGACGGGTAGGACGTAATCATCTTTTTTGAAGTAACGTCTGTATTTTATAAGATAACATAAGATACGTATTTAGTTGACGGGTCACCCCCGTGACGCCCCCTGATCCCAAACCGTATTGTCCCTTGCCGCTCCTTACGGCACATCAGCTACTTGGCTGGCTACCCACCTAGGACACGGAAAACTCTGAATTCAAACCTCTGCTGCCCTTCAGATATACCCAAACATTGGAAATATCAGGAGCCGGCGACCCTTGGGTAGTTTGCATCACATACTGACACACCCTGGAAGAGCCTGCGACGTCGCTGACCTCAAACTGTTTCGGCTCTAGCCGTTCCTTTGGATACATCAGCTGCTTGAACTAGACCTATATAGATATATATAATCATCCGACTGTATGCCTACGATCAGGGCCAGTCCTAGCGATTGCTGGGCCCTATGCGAAACTAATTGCACGGGGCCTAGTCTAAGTGGGAATAAGGATAATAAGTGAAAATTAAGATTTTGTATTAGAAAATAAATTCGGCTTTGCATTTTATTCATTCTTTTCTAAGTACGAAATACGAAAGCGCGGGGCCCACTGCGTAAAACGGCCCTGCCTACGGTTCAATCTTATTCTTTCAACATTCTAGTAATATTTATCTATAATAAAATCAGTATTAAGGAATATGTTTCTTACACAAACGTTAATGCACACTAAAATAAAATGTCTCAATAAATATGTGTACTTATTTTTTTGCTTTGAATTAAAACCTTTAGAAAAGAATGGAACTCTTTTGTTTAAATAAAGTATATTAACTTATTATAGAACGGAAAATCTAAAGTTTAAAATCTCATTAAATAATATAAATTTAGCATTTCAAATTTAGATCTAGTACCCAAAGAAATAGAAACGAAATCGTTGGAGTTTTAAGAAACATTTGACCTGTAGAACTATTTTATAGTGTACAATACATGCTGGACTAACCATGCCGATGGGCTATTCTCTTGTCTGACCACTAAAAATACAACTAACACTATTGCATAACTTTTAAACGCGCAAGGGGGAAAAAAAAACCTGGGTGATCTTGTCATTATGGACTGCACAGTCAGTACACTATATAGACCTACACGTGTACGTCTATCTGGCCAGGTTATTAAAATCAGTCGGACACACTGTCTAATTATTTTCTGGACAGGGAGGGTGTATAACTATTTTAGTGTAAAGATATATCTACGAACATACTTGACTAGCCACGCCAGTGTGTTATTTTCTTGTCTGACCTCTCCACATTAAGCAAACACTATTGTATAACGCTTAATGCAGGGTAGTCTTACAGTATTATCGACTACACACGTACAGTACACTAGGCCTACATGTGGTCATGTGTATGTCTAGCTGACCAGGTTGTTAAAATCAGTTGGACACAAGTCTATTTACTTTATGGTCAGGCTGTCTAAATAGTTGTTAACTGCATCATTTTTTTTTTGATAATCAAAGTTTTTGATATCACATGACCAGAAAACAGGGAGGGCGTTTCAACCTGCCACATGTTGAAAAGTTTTACAAATTTTAATTAAACATTTTAGTTAGTAACTAAAAAAAATGAATTAAACTACGATTTTACCTAAACGTTTTTTTTAGTTAAACAATGGCCTAAACTAATTTTTTTTTCAGTTAAACTAAAAGTTTCTAAATTTTTAGTTAACTTTTGCCTATCACTAGTTACAACAGCTTTATTTTTTTGGAGATTGTGTAATGCATACTTTACAAATACGTAAAGCACCCCTTCCAGACCATGTTATCTATATGGCAGATGATGTAAAGGTCGCCAATGTCTTCTGCTGATGATTAAAGAGGGATTCATGTTGCCAGGCTAGAGACCAAGCGCCATTACTTTCCCGTAAGTCATATAACCTTAGAGTTGACTTGACTTAGTGAGTCCTGAAAAATTCCGAGATAAAAAATTCTAGTCTTCACCAGTAGAACACAAAACCCTGAGATAGGAAACCAAGCGGTTTAACACTCAGCCACCACAACCCACTTTAATAGGTAATTTAATAATATTTGTTCAAACATTTCTCAGACTGTGGAAATTGTGCCAGGGACGGCTCGTGTAGCGCTATGACCAGAAAATGTACATTTGGCTGCCTGGAGAGATATTATGGAGAAACTTGTGAAAAATGTAGGTTTGGAAATTCTGCAAAATTTTTGTCAAATGTTTTACATATTTTTGATGTTTCTTTAGATTTGAAGATTATTTCATCCTAACCCAAACCTCCCACTCGATGACGTGGGATGGAAGCTGGAAGGGTATAAATCGATGACCATCGAGACCATATGAACGACACTCCAAAGCGCATTCGGCACGACCAAGCAAACATTCATTCTAATGAAAACCCTGCACTATCTCCTGGTTTAAAAGTGGCGTAGCTAGGGTGAAGGAACGAAGGGGGAGAATATGAAAATCCCCGGGCCCCACTTGAAAGGGGCCCCCAAAGGAGTGTTTTTTTACACTAAATATTAGACAAATGGATGGGTCTCCAAAGAGGTCATCCCCACCCGGGGTCCCTAATGATGCCCCTGCCTGGCTAGGAATGTGTGTTTTGTGTATATCCAACAATAATTCATCAACCAGTCTAAACAAGTCAAGGAAAAGCACAATTAAGAAATTACAAGTATAAGATGTTTGACGATGAAGAAGCAGATTTGTAACAGAATGGGGTTAGGGCATAAAGATGTAAAGCTAGGTATACTAAAAGTCCGGAAAAAGGAGGATACTTACTTCCGGACAAGGCTACCAAACCTCATTGGAATGAGGAAACGACTAGGCTAATAGGGTAGCAAACAAGAATGCCGTTTAAGTGCCTAAAAGCTTTGTTCATTGCACTTGACGGGATTGAAAGAGAGTGCCAACAGCCCTTGCACGTCGTCGGTCCTCAAGGGCCTTTTTTTTTCCCCGGACGAAACCAGAACGGCATCTGTAGTATATTGAAAGAATATGGTGTTGTCCTGATGTGGACAGGCTAGCTTGGATTCCGAAACGAGAGATCCCGGGTTCGAATCCCAGTCAAGTCTGAGAGAAAGTGTCTTTGGTGAATCCTTACACTGGTATGTTTTTTAAAAGTGTCTTTACTGTGTCTACAACCTAATAATGGGGACAAGGTGGCAGAGTGGTTAAGCGCTTGGCTTCCGAACCTGAGGTCCTGGGTTCGAATCTCAGTGAAGACTGGGATTTTGAATCTCGGGATTTTAAGGGCGCTCCCGAGTCCACCAAACTCGGTATTTGACATTAATTAAGAAAAGTAAAGCTTTTGGTCGTTGTGCTAGCCGCATGACATCGTTAACCTTCGGCCACAGAGACAGATGACCTTTAAATCATTAGCCCTACAGATCGCAAGGTCTGAAAGAAGGACTTCACTTTTAATTTTGTATTCAAATGTCTGGGAAACAAATGCAAGGTTTGGGAGATTAGTGTGTGGAAAAAGATTGTGTTAAAGCAGGTGAGGGTGTTTTATAGGCTGTGGCGCCGCTAGGAAGAGAGTACCACAGGATGGCAGTGTCCTATTTATACAATGTTACACACCATTAGTCATGCTGTAGAGTTTTTTTTTCCCTCGCTAACAGATTGTGGCAACTGTAAAGAAGCCCCAAACTGTTCAATGCGACTTGAGCCTTGCCCTCAAGGGTGTATCGCCCCTTTCACAGGGTTGTACTGCAATGAAAGTAAGTTACACACACACGAACACACTAACACACACTCGAACACATACACACATACGAATACGTAAACACAAACACATACACGCACAAGAACACACACACACCTACACACACGAACATACACTCTCAGCTTTGTTCATTTGTTCAGTTTCGTCTTAACATGGAATTATAGAAATAATTTTGGTCTTCTACGGCATTTCAACGGAAGAGTGTTTCCATTCATTTGTTAAATCCCATGATGCTTTGTGGGCCAATTAAACTAAGATACAGAAAGATACAGATACAGAAAGATACAGATACAGAAAGATGCAGATACAGAAAGATAGAGATACAGAAAGATGCAGATACAGAAAGATGCAGATGCAGAAAGATGCAGATGCAGAAAGATACAGATACAGAAAGATACAGATACAGATACAGAAAGATACAGATACAGAAAGATCCTAGGGGCTACTTAGAACGACCACATCACGAAGGAAGAGATGAGAAACATGATTAGTACAGCAACCGGACTCCACGATGACCTACAGACCACTGTCCAATTAAACGTAAACTAAAACTGTATTTCACTTCATAACGTTCTCATGGCAAGCAAAGACCTTCCTTCAGGGAACAGTACCAGGAAAAATTAGAAAAGGCAGAGAAAGTGATGGGAAGACAACATCAAAGAATGGACAGACCTGCCATTGAATAAAATTTTATCCAAGGCGGAGGACAGAGAGAAATGGAGAAAGACAATAGACGGATCTTATGTGCTTCCCCAAACGGTTCAACAGACTTAAGGATAGGTGAATGTAGGCTAATCATGAACCGAACCATTAACATTGTTTACTAAAATTCTCTGCCATTTAGATGTAGATAGAAATCGCTTCTAGTCTGGCGGCGAACCGCCGGTTTATTAGATCGTGTGTGCTTATCTGCGTGTGTGACTTTATTTACAGCGTGTGGTGGGTGTGCTGGTGAAGGTGGGTGTCACCAATTGACTCAGAAATGTGCTGAGGGTTGTCTATCAGTTTTTGAAGGAACTCGATGTAACTTACGTAAGTGTCGTCAGTTCAGAGATAGGGAGCGGGAATGTGTGTGTGTCAGCTAACAATTAGATGTGCGTGTCATCTAACGATTACATATATATGTGTTGCTAACAATTAGGTGTGTGTGTGTGTCAGCTAACAATTTGATGTGTGTGTGTGTGTCAGCTAACGATTAGATGTGTGTGTCAGCTAATAATTTGATGTGTGTGTCATCTAAGAATTAGATTTGTGTGTCAGCTAACAATTAGATGTGTGTGTCATCTAAAAATTAGATTTGTGTGTCAGCTAACAATTAGATGTGTGTGTCAGCTAACAATTAGATGTGTGTGTCATCTAAAAATTAGATTTGTGTGTCTGCTAAAAATTAGATGTGTGTGTCAGCTAACAATTAGATGTGTGTGTAAGCTAACAATTAGATGTGCGTGTGTGTCAGCTAACAATAAGATCTGTGTCAGCTAACAATTAGATGTGTATGTCTGTTTGCTAACACTTAGATGTGTATGTGTGTCAGCTAACAATTAGATGTGTGTGTCAGCTAACAATTAGTTGTGTGTGTGTCAGCTAACGATTAGGTCTGTGTCAGATAACAATTAGATGTGTGTGTCAGCTAACTATTAGATTTGTGTGTCCGTGAATGAATCAATGTGTGAGTCTAAGTCTGTGTATGTGAGAAAGTGATCGTGAAAGAATCCACAATGAAACCATTGCACTCATTTGTTTACCAATACTAAAGCCCATGTTAGCTTCTATTTGATTGGATCAGTATCTTGTCACGTGATTTCAATATTACCATTAGATAACTCTTTCACTTTTGTGTGTACTCATTTCCAGAACTCAGCCCGTCTGGTGTCATTGAGGATGTTGAAATGGACGATAGTTTTGTCTACATTGCAATGGTCACTCTAAGTGTGATCATTCTTGTTTTGTACACCTTGCTGATCAATAGCCAGGCCATCGCCAGCGTTTTAAACTTAGGAGATTAGAGATTTAGAGATTTACTTTTAACGCTAGAAACTTCCCGAGAAAAATTAAAATGCAATCAACTTCACAGCGCTTTTAAAACCTATCAATTGATATATTTACTATTGAATGTAGGCAAATTTTATTACTAATTAAATGTATTGTTTGATTGTCAAAATGTGTAATCTAAATGGGGGACATTATAGTGGTTCTATCTACAACTTGTTAATTTAAAATTGTTGCATAAGAATGACCTTCATTTTTTTCAATTGTAATGTGTTAAGCCTCTTTCGCGGTGTCGGATACAAAACAATGCAAAAAACAGGAGGTAACCCTCAAACTAATTCAGTAACTCCGGCGAAAGGCAGAAACAATCAATATAGGTAGCCGATGCTATTGTAGATCAACAAATCCGTTTAATCCCAATGAAGGGAATGTACGTAAACACTAGAGTAAAGTGCGAAGTTCGAGCAGCCCCGATTTGTCAAGAGGTTCGAACAGTTCACTTTTTATTGCTAAAACTTTTTTAATTGAATTGTTTACCAAATTACTACTGTATTGCTACTGCGCATGCATCTTTTTTCTTTACTTCCGACACATACTATTTCCTTTTCCTTGTAAAGGCTAAGTTCATGGTGAGGTCAAACTCAGGAGGTATGGAATTATTCTTTTTACTACCGGGTAGTGAAGGAAATGGGTAATTGGCTTAAGGCTATTTTTAAGTCTGATTGCTCATCAGCTTAAAGAGACTATTTGAAGTTGTGGAGGGTGGGAAATGGTGCAATGGATGGTGTTCTTGCGCTGGAGTAAAAAGAAAATGACTTTATAGTAAAAATTAAATATTAAAACATGTTTTTAGATATATTTTCTTTGATCTGTTCGAACCTTCCATCAACCCGATCGAGCTTACTAACTGGGGAAGAATCCGCTAGAGGAAAAGTACGCTTGGCGATATTTACCCTACACTTCTTTGACTTCGTATTTAATTTTAACTAAGCCTAGTGATACATTAAATCCAATCTATTTTTATAGAAAAAAGGACGAGGAATTCAGAGATACTATCAGTTTTTTCATAGGTTAGACCGTTACGGTGCTATAAAAATCCAAACTTGAAAATTGCTGCCAGCGGGCTTCATGCGCTCGAACTTCGCACTTTACTATACCTATTTTTACAATGATGAAGAGCGCCCTCTTTTGTTGGCTTCCACTTCGTTTTTTTTTCGTTTTTTTAAAACCCTACGTCATATTTGCTAAGTAAAAACTTCCCCTATTCCCGAAACAAATAACTAATTATTAATCGTGCCATAACAAATGTTAATGTATACACATATTAAAAACATTATTATTATGCTCTGATATATATATATATAGCTCCATCTGGCTCAGAAGACAATGGATGCGCCCAGATGAGTCACTGGCTTTGGTTACGTCTTGAGATGGGGCATAATCTGAAGTACCTGATCAAGCCGATTCTTGAGCGGCAGAGCTTGCTATAGTTCGTGCATGGATATGCACCTGTGTTAGGACTAGCTAGCAGGGCAGATTTCTTTTTCTTTCTTTAGACTGATGCAGCTTAGTTTCTTTTGCATTCGGCGATGTTCGTACCAGCACGTACAGTCTGTCTCCATTGCTGTTTGGTCTTGAGCTATCTCCTCCCACATACTTTGTTCGATGCCCGTGGCTCTCATGTCTCGCTTGCAGACATCCCTGTCGGTTAGTCTTGGGTGGCCATTGGGTCTGACTCCCTGTAAGCTCAGCGTATAGGATGTCTTTAGGGATTCTTCCATCTGGCATGCGAGTGACATGACCGAGCCAGCGTAGTCTTCTCTGTGTAAGGAGAGCACAGATGCTGTGCATATTGGCCCGTTTCAAAACTTCCTGGTTGGTGACACGATCCCTCCAGGAGATGCACATTATGCGTCACAGGCAGTGTAGGTGGAAGCTTTTCAATCTATATTCTTGGCGCATATAAGTTGCCCAGCTCTCACTGCCATAAAGAAGTGTGCTTTGTAGACCAGGATTTTTGTTGCCTTAGTCAATTGGGTATTTTTACACACGCGCTTGGAGAGTTTCGCCATTGCTGCAGAAGCCTTTCCTATTCTGTTTGTCAGCTCTAAATCTAGGTTGCTGGCTGTTGTTGTCCCCATATTAGAAATCACACACTTACGGTATTGCAGGAATTCACATATTTGACTCTGTTATATATTACATGCTTTATTGGCCGTAATTTAATTTCTGTGCCAATGATGTTACTAATTGTCTATAAGCAAACAAGCAAAATTTTAAAATCCCTTAAAAAAACAAAAACCAAGCCCATCTAAGGGAAAGAGCTCTGCGGTTGCAATTATATTTCTAATTAATGTAGAAGTTATTTCTCTTATTTGATATCCAACTTAATAGGAAATAAAGTTTTGACTAGTTTGGTTATTGTTTTTTTTTTTTCTAAATTGATTCATGTTTAGTTAAAAAAATTATTGTTTAAAGTTTCAACTTGATTCAAGAGTGAGTGTGGGAGAAATAGCGTGTACAAACTTTATGATTCTCATTGCATTTTTTTTTTCATGAATCTATATAGTTATCTGTAGTTGTCTCCCTGGAACTCTATATTCTATTTTTGTACTGTACAAAGATGTCAACGCATTCTCATAACTTTATTGCTCTGGCGAAATAAAAAAAAGTGTCTAAATTTTTTCTTAGTTGAAAAATGAATATCGTGTGTCTTTTATATATTATGTGTCTACTGTTTTGTTTTTATTTTCTTGCTTTTTAAAATTTTTTTGTTGTTTCTTTGTTGTTATTATTTTTCGTTTAGAGTTAAGTCTTTTTTTTTTTTTTTAATACTTTTTTTGTGTGTTTGTTTCTAAATATTTTTTTTTTAAAGCCGCGAGTTTCTTACAGATGTTGGACGTCCCAAGTCTAAAGTCTAGAAGCTAACTATATCATGCTGGAGAGATATAATGCATTGTCTTCGTTTATGGAGATTAAGTAAGACTTCAGTATTTCACGTGACCCCCCTCAAACCCTGACAATAAATGAATATTTTGACACGTCGTTGTCCGCCATGGAACCATATATTCTCCGATTACCTAATTACTCTCAAGGATAAAGAGTTAATCTCTGGGAAAATTCAAGAGTTAAGTCCCTTAGGTTTTGAGAAAAAGAGTTATGTGTCATCAGACAACTCTTGAAACTGAGTTGTTGTTTTTCTAAATTGAATTCGTATTGCGCATCTTTTATACTACAGCAAGCTCAGAACGCTAAGCGTCAATCTCTTCTATGGACCAGTCGGGGTGGGGATTGGTTTCTGGGAGAAGATTCCCTTGTCTTTTTTATTGGCCTCCTTCAGTGTAACAACTATGGTTCATCTCGTAGTAGGACTATGGCTTATCTCGTAGAAGGACTATGGCTCATCTCGTTGAAGGGCTATGGCTCATCTCGTAGAAGGACTATGGATCATCTCGTAGAAGGGCTATGGCTCATCTCGTAGAAGGACTATGGTTGATCTCGTAAAAGGAATATGGTTCATCTTGTAGAAGGGCTATGGTTCATCTCGTAGAAGGGCTATGGTTCATCTCGTAGAAGGGCTATGGCTCATCTCGTAGAAGGGCTATGGCTAATCTCGTAGAAGGACTATAGATCATCTCGTAGACGGACTATGGTTCATCTCGTAAAAGGACTATGGATCATCTCGTAGAAGGGCTATGGTTCATCTCGTAGAAGGGCTATGGTTCATCTCGTAGAAGGGCTATGGCTCATCTCGTAGAAGAACTATGGCTCATCTCGTAGAAGGACTATGGTTCATCTCGTAGTAGGACTATGGATCATCTCGTAGAAGGGCTATGGCTCATCTCGTAGAAGGACTATGGCTCATCTCGTAGAAAGGCTATGGATCATCTCGTAGAAGGGCTATGGCTCATCTCGTAGAAGGACTATGGATCATCGCGTAGAAGGGCTATGGCTCATCTCGTAGAAGGACTATGGATCATCTCGTAGAAGGGCTATGGTTCATCTCGTAGAAGGACTATGGTTAATCTCGTAGAAGGGCTATGACTCATCTCGTAGAAGGACTATGGATCATCTCGTTGAAGGGCTATGGCTCATCTCGTAGAAGGACTATGGCTCATCTCGTAGAAAGGCTATGGCTCATCTCGTATAAGGACTATGGATCATCTCGTAGAAGGGCTATGGCTCATCTCGTAGAAGGACTATGGCTCATCTCGTAGAAGGACTATGGATCATCTCGTAGAAGGGCTATGGCTCACCTCGTAGAAGGACTATGGATCATCTCGTAGAAGGGCTATGGCTCATCTCGTAGAAGGACTATGGATCATCGCGTAGAAGGGCTATGGCTCATCTCGTAGAAGGACTATGGATCATCTCGTAGAAGGGCTATGGTTCATCTCGTAGAAGGACTATGGTTCATCTCGTAGAAGGACTATGGATCATCTCGTAGAAAGGCTATGGCTCATCTCGTAGAAGGACTATGGCTCATCTCGTAGAAAGGCTATGGCTCATCTCGTATAAGGACTATGGATCATCTCGTAGAAGGGCTATGGCTCATCTCGTAGAAGGACTATGGTTGATCTCGTAGAAGGAATATGGTTCATCTCGTAGAAGGGCTATGGTTCATCTCGTAGAAGGGCTATGGTTCATCTCGTAGAAGGGCTATGGCTCATCTCGTAGAAGGGCTATGGCTAATCTCGTAGAAGGACTATAGATCATCTCGTAGACGGACTATGGTTCATCTCGTAGAAGGGCTATGGTTCATCTCGTAGAAGGGCTATGGTTCATCTCGTAGAAGGGCTATGGCTCATCTCGTAGAAGAACTATGGCTCATCTCGTAGAAGGACTATGGTTCATCTCGTAGAAGGGCTATGGCTCATCTCGTAGAAGGACTATGGATCATCTCGTAGAAGGCCTATGGCTCATCTCGTAGAAGGGCTATGGCTCATCTCGTAGAAGGGCTATGGCTCATCTCGTAGAAGGACTATAGATCATCTCGTAGACGGACTATGGTTCATCTCGTAGAAGGACTATGGATCATCTCGTAGAAGGGCTATGGTTCATCTCGTAGAAGGGCTATGGTTCATCTCGTAGAAGGGCTATGGCTCATCTCGTAGAAGGACTATGGTTCATCTCGTAGAAGGACTATGGTTCATCTCGTAGAAGGGCTATGGCTCATCTCGTAGAAGGACTATGGTTCATCTCGTAGAAGGCCTATGGCTCATCTCGTAGAAGGGCTATGGCTCATCTCGTAGAAGGGCTATGGCTCATCTCGTAGAAGGACTATGGCTCATCTCGTAGAAGGGCTATGGCTCATCTCGTAGAAGGACTATGGATCATCTCGTAGAAGGGCTATGGCTCATCTCGTAGAAGGACTATGGTTAATCTCGTAGAAGGGCTATGGTTCATCTCATAGAAGGGCTATGGTTCAACTCGTAGAAGGACTATGGTTCATCTCGTAGAAGGGCTATGGTTCATCTCGTAGAAGGGCTATGGTTCATCTGGTACAAACGATATGGTTCATCTCGAACACTTTTTCATGTGACTATGGAGCCCTATTTTGGAGAGACGCTCCCGTCCACATATATTGCAAGTTAAAGTGGCTTTCGCTTTGTCAGAGGAGCCAGCCATTTTTTCGTATGGCACGCTTTTCTTCCAGAGCTGAGGCCAAGGTTTTTTCACTGTCCAAAGCTTTCTTGGTCACCCTCTCCCTACACGTTGTGTGGTCTAGGACCATTTCTTCCCAATGGTCAGTATCAATGTTAACTGTTTTGAGGTCCCGTTTGATTACATCCACGTAACGGAGGTGTTATCTTTTGGAGATCATAAAAAAAAAACTCTGCTCGAGTCTGGCGACGAGCTTAAGTCCCTTGATATGTAAAGAAAGGAAAGTTTACCTTTCAGACTATGCGGGGATCAATAGGGCAGATAATGTTAAGGTGTTGTTGTTTTTTAAGTGAGATTTTGTTTAGAATAATAAAAATAAGGCTTGTCATCGAGTCCGAAGATTATTGAAGAATGCAGTATTTCTTGTGGCTGCGCATTCCCAGCTGTGACCTACATATTTTGCCACTCCAGGGCAAGCATAACAATTGTCCGCAGGTGGTCAATTTAGATTTTATTTTCGCCGTCTGTCCTCGACAGCGGATTTTCTTTTGGTCTCAAATGTGTACCAATGTCTAAATATCTACCACGTTAAGGGGATGTCCGTTTACGGTGATCGTTGGGTCTGAGTAGGTTTTATTGGGTGACTTCTGGAACATGACTTCTGTTTTCCCGAGGTTTACAGATAAACCGAAAGAGGCGGCAGTGTAGGCAAATTCGTTGACAATACCGTTTTATAAAATTACAAAAGTCAACTACATTTATTTTATCTCAATTTAAATATGTCTATATTGTAATAAAGATAATATGTTTTCTGCACAAAGGAATATATTCAAGTTATGTCGAGTTGTATAAATCAAGATATAAAATGCATACAGTGGTTTAAATTGTGTACCAGCAGTATGGTGCAATAAGTCGACGACCATCAAGAACAGTACTCCGACGGGCAAACAGACTAAGGTACAAGTGAAGGTGAAATCTAGACCATCTAAAGTAAAAATTGCCATAATGAAAATATTATAGTTTCCATCTCCAAGACTTGCTGCTGACCACGCTCTAGAGCCCTGTCTGAGACTTGCTGCTGCTCAATTCTCTAGAACCCAGTCTGAGACTTGCTGCTTACCAAGGCTATAGAGCCCAGTCTGAGACTTGCTGCTGACCAAGGCTATATAGCCCAGTCTGAGACTTGCTGCTGCTCAAGGCTATATAGCCCAGTCTGAGACTTGCTGCTGCTCAAGGCTATAGAGCCCAGTCTGAGACTGGCTGCTGACCAAGGCTATATAGCCCAGTCTGAGACTTGCTGCTGCTCAAGGCTCTAGAGCCCAGTCTGAGACTTGCTGCTGCTCAAAGCTCTAGAGCCCAGTCTGAGACTTGCTGCTGACCAAGGCTATAGAGCCTAGTCTGAGACTTGCTGCTGATCGCTATAGAGCCTAGTCTGAGACTTGCTGCTGACCAAGGCTATATAGCCCAGTCTGAGACTTGCTGCTGACCAAGGCTCTAGAGCCCAGTCTGAGACTTGCTGCTGCTCAAGGCTCTAGAGCCCAGTTTGAGACTTGCTGCTGCTCAAGGCTCTAGAGCCCAGTTTGAGACTTGCTGCTGACCAAGGCTCTAGAGCCTAGTCTGAGACTTGCTGCTGATCGCTATAGAGCCCAGTCTGAGACGTGCTGCTGACCAAGGCTATATAGCCCAGTCTGAGACTTGCTGCTGACCAAGGCTCTAGAGCTTAGTCTGAGACTTGCTGCTGATCGCTATAGAGCCCAGTCTGAGACTTGCTGCTGACCAAGGCTCTAGAGCCCAGTCTGAGACTTGCTGCTGCTCAAGGCTCTAGAGCCCAGTCTGAGACTTGCTGCTGCTCAAGACTCTAGAGCCCAGTCTGAGACTTGCTGCTGATCGCTATAGAGCCCAGTCTGAGACTTGCTGCTGACCAAGGCTATATAGCCCAGTCTGAGACTTGCTGCTGACCAAGGCTCTAGAGCCTAGTCTGAGACTTGCTGCTGATCGCTATAGAGCCTAGTCTGAGACTTGCTGCTGATCGCTATAGAGCCCAGTCTGAGACTTGCTGCTGACCAAGGCTCTAGAGCCCAGTCTGAGACTTGCTGCTGCTCAAGGCTCTAGAGCCCAGTCTGAGACTTGCTGCTGCTCAAGACTCTAGAGCCCAGTCTGAGACTTGCTGCTGATCGCTATAGAGCCCAGTCTGAGACTTGCTGCTGACCAAGGCTCTATAGCCTAGTCTGAGACTTGCTGCTGATCGCTATAGAGCCCAGTCTGAGACTTGCTGCTGACCAAGGCTCTAGAGCCTAGTCTGAGACTTGCTGCTGATCGCTATAGAGCCCAGTCTGAGACTTGCTGCTGACCAAGGCTATATAGCCCAGTCTGAGACTTGCTTCTGACCAAGGCTCTAGAGCCCAGTCTGAGACTTGCTGCTGCTCAAGGCTCTAGAGCCCAGTTTGAGACTTGCTGCTGCTCAAGGCTCTAGAGCCCAGTTTGAGACTTGCTGCTGCTCAAGGCTCTAGAGCCCAGTCTGAGACTTGCTGCTGACCAAGGCTATATAGCCCAGTCTGAGACTTGCTGCTGACCAAGGCTCTAGAGCCCAGTCTGAGACTTGCTGCTGCTCAAGGCTCTAGAGCCCAGTCTGAGACTTGCTGCTGCTCAAGACTCTAGAGCCCAGTCTGAGACTTGCTGCTGATCGCTATAGAGCCCAGTCTGAGACTTGCTGCTGACCAAGGCTATATAGCCCAGTCTGAGACTTGCTGCTGACCAAGGCTCTAGAGCCTAGTCTGAGACTTGCTGCTGATCGCTATAGAGCCTAGTCTGAGACTTGCTGCTGATCGCTATAGAGCCCAGTCTGAGACTTGCTGCTGACCAAGGCTCTAGAGCCCAGTCTGAGACTTGCTGCTTCTCAAGGCTCTAGAGCCCAGTCTGAGACTTGCTGCTGCTCAAGACTCTAGAGCCCAGTCTGAGACTTGCTGCTGATCGCTATAGAGCCCAGTCTGAGACTTGCTGCTGACCAAGGCTCTATAGCCTAGTCTGAGACTTGCTGCTGATCGCTATAGAGCCCAGTCTGAGACTTGCTGCTGACCAAGGCTCTAGAGCCTAGTCTGAGACTTGCTGCTGATCGCTATAGAGCCCAGTCTGAGACTTGCTGCTGACCAAGGCTATATAGCCCAGTCTGAGACTTGCTTCTGACCAAGGCTCTAGAGCCCAGTCTGAGACTTGCTGCTGCTCAAGGCTCTAGAGCCCAGTTTGAGACTTGCTGCTGCTCAAGGCTCTAGAGCCCAGTTTAAGACTTGCTGCTGCTCAAGGCTCTAGAGCCCAGTCTGAGACTTGCTGCTGACCAAGGCTATATAGCCCAGTCTGAGACTTGCTGCTGACCAAGGCTATATAGCCCAGTCTGAGACTTGCTGCTGACCAAGGCTCTAGAGCCTAGTCTGAGACTTGCTGCTGATCGCTATAGAGCCCAGTCTGAGACTTGCTGCTGACCAAAGCTATATAGCCCAGTCTGAGACTTGCTGCTGACCAAGGCTCTAGAGCTTAGTCTGAGACTTGCTGCTGATCGCTATAGAGCCCAGTCTGAGACATGCTGCTGACCAAGGCTCTATAGCCCAGTCTGAGACTTGCTGCTGCTCAAGGCTCTAGAGCCCAGTCTGAGACTTGCTGCTGCTCAAGACTCTAGAGCCCATTCTGAGACTTGCTGCTGATCGCTATAGAGCCCAGTCTGAGACTTGCTGCTGACCAAGGCTATATAGCCCAGTCTGAGACTTGCTGCTGACCAAGGCTCTAGAGCCTAGTCTTAGACTTGCTGCTGATCGCTATAGAGCCCAGTCTGAGACTTGCTGCTGACCAAGGCTATATAGCCCAGTCTGAGACTTGCTGCTGACCAAGGCTCTAGAGCCCAATCTGAGACTTGCTGCTGACCAAGGCTCTAGAGCCCAGTCTGAGACTTGCTGCTGCTCAAGGCTCTAGAGCCCAGTTTGAGACTTGCTGCTGCTCAAGGCTCTAGAGCCCAGTCTGAGACTTGCTGCTGACCAAGGCTATATAGCCCAGTCTGAGACTTGCTGCTGACCAAGGCTATATAGCCCAGTCTGAGACTTGCTGCTGACCAAGGCTCTAGAGCCTAGTCTGAGACTTGCTGCTGATCGCTATAGAGCCCAGTCTGAGACTTGCTGCTGACCAAGGCTATATAGCCCAGTCTGAGACTTGCTGCTGACCAAGGCTCTAGAGCTTAGTCTGAGACTTGCTGCTGATCGCTATAGAGCCCAGTCTGAGACTTGCTGCTGACCAAGGCTCTAGAGCCCAGTCTGAGACTTGCTGCTGCTCAAGGCTCTAGAGCCCAGTCTGAGACTTGCTGCTGCTCAAGACTCTAGAGCCCAGTCTGAGACTTGCTGCTGATCGCTATAGAGCCCAGTCTGAGACTTGCTGCTGACCAAGGCTCTAGAGCCCAGTCTGAGACTTGCTGCTGACCAAGGCTCTAGAGCCTAGTCTGAGACTTGCTGCTGATCGCTATAGAGCCTAGTCTGAGACTTGCTGCTGATCGCTATAGAGCCCATTCTGAGACTTGCTGCTGATCGCTATAGAGCCCAGTCTGAGACTTGCTGCTGACCAAGGCTCTAGAGCCCAGTCTGAGACTTGCTGCTGACCAAGGCTCTAGAGCCTAGTCTTAGACTTGCTGCTGATCGCTATAGAGCCCAGTCTGAGACTTGCTGCTGACCAAGGCTCTAGAGCCCAGTCTAAGACTTGCTGCTGACCAAGGCTCTAGAGCCCAATCTGAGACTTGCTGCTGACCAAGGCTCTAGAGCCCAGTCTGAGACTTGCTGCTGATCGCTATAGAGCCCAGTCTGAGACTTGCTGCTGACCAAGGCTATATAGCCCAGTCTGAGACTTGCTGCTGACCAAGGCTCCAGAGCCTAGTCTTAGACTTGCTGCTGATCGCTATAGAGCCCAGTCTGAGACTTGCTGCTGACCAAGGCTCTAGAGCCCAGTCTGAGACTTGCTGCTGACCAAGGCTCTAGAGCCCAATCTGAGACTTGCTGCTGACCAAGGCTCTAGAGCCCAGTCTGAGACTTGCTGCTGCTCAAGGCATTAGAGCCCAGTCTGAGACTTGCTGCTGCTCAAGGCTCTAGAGCCCAGTTTGAGACTTGCTGCTGCTCAAGGCTCTAGAGCCCAGTCTGAGACTTGCTGCTGCTCAAGGCTCTAGAGCCCAGTCTGAGACTTGCTGCTGACCAAGGCTCTAGAGCTTAGTCTGAGACTTGCTGCTGATCGCTATAGAGCCCAGTCTGAGACTTGCTGCTGACCAAGGCTCTAGAGCCCAGTCTGAGACTTGCTGCTGCTCAAGGCTCTAGAGCCCAGTCTGAGACTTGCTGCTGCTCAAGACTCTAGAGCCCATTCTGAGACTTGCTGCTGATCGCTATAGAGCCCAGTCTGAGACTTGCTGCTGACCAAGGCTCTAGAGCCCAGTCTGAGACTTGCTGCTGACCAAGGCTCTAGAGCCTAGTCTTAGACTTGCTGCTGATCGCTATAGAGCCCAGTCTGAGACTTGCTGCTGACCAAGGCTCTAGAGCCCAGTCTAAGACTTGCTGCTGACCAAGGCTCTAGAGCCCAATCTGAGACTTGCTGCTGACCAAGGCTCTAGAGCCCAGTCTGAGACTTGCTGCTGATCGCTATAGAGCCCAGTCTGAGACTTGCTGCTGACCAAGGCTATATAGCCCAGTCTGAGACTTGCTGCTGACCAAGGCTCCAGAGCCTAGTCTTAGACTTGCTGCTGATCGCTATAGAGCCCAGTCTGAGACTTGCTGCTGACCAAGGCTCTAGAGCCCAGTCTGAGACTTGCTGCTGACCAAGGCTCTAGAGCCCAATCTGAGACTTGCTGCTGACCAAGGCTCTAGAGCCCAGTCTGAGACTTGCTGCTGCTCAAGGCATTAGAGCCCAGTCTGAGACTTGCTGCTGCTCAAGGCTCTAGAGCCCAGTTTGAGACTTGCTGCTGCTCAAGGCTCTAGAGCCCAGTCTGAGACTTGCTGCTGCTCAAGGCTCTAGAGCCCAGTCTGAGACTTGCTGCTGCTCAAGGCTCTAGAGCCCAGTCTGAGACTTGCTGCTGCTCAAGACTCTAGAGCCCAGTCTGAGACTTGCTGCTGATCGCTATAGAGCCCAGTCTGAGACTTGCTGCTGACCAAGGCTCTATAGCCTAGTCTGAGACTTGCTGCTGATCGCTATAGAGCCCAGTCTGAGACTTGCTGCTGACCAAGGCTCTAGAGCCTAGTCTGAGACTTGCTGCTGATCGCTATAGAGCCCAGTCTGAGACTTGCTTCTGACCAAGGCTCTAGAGCCCAGTCTGAGACTTGCTGCTGCTCAAGGCTCTAGAGCCCAGTTTGAGACTTGCTGCTGCTCAAGGCTCTAGAGCCCAGTTTGAGACTTGCTGCTGCTCAAGGCTCTAGAGCCCAGTCTGAGACTTGCTGCTGACCAAGGCTATATAGCCCAGTCTGAGACTTGCTGCTGACCAAGGCTATATAGCCCAGTCTGAGACTTGCTGCTGACCAAGGCTCTAGAGCCTAGTCTGAGACTTGCTGCTGATCGCTATAGAGCCCAGTCTGAGACTTGCTGCTGACCAAGGCTCTAGAGCCCAGTCTGAGACTTGCTGCTGCTCAAGGCTCTAGAGCCCAGTTTGAGACTTGCTGCTGCTCAAGGCTCTAGAGCCCAGTTTGAGACTTGCTGCTGCTCAAGGCTCTAGAGCCCAGTCTGAGACTTGCTGCTGACCAAGGCTATATAGCCCAGTCTGAGACTTGCTGCTGACCAAGGCTATATAGCCCAGTCTGAGACTTGCTGCTGACCAAGGCTCTAGAGCCTAGTCTGAGACTTGCTGCTGATCGCTATAGAGCCCAGTCTGAGACTTGCTGCTGACCAAGGCTATATAGCCCAGTCTGAGACTTGCTGCTGACCAAGGCTCTAGAGCTTAGTCTGAGACTTGCTGCTGATCGCTATAGAGCCCAGTCTGAGACATGCTGCTGACCAAGGCTCTATAGCCCAGTCTGAGACTTGCTGCTGCTCAAGGCTCTAGAGCCCAGTCTGAGACTTGCTGCTGCTCAAGACTCTAGAGCCCATTCTGAGACTTGCTGCTGATCGCTATAGAGCCCAGTCTGAGACTTGCTGCTGACCAAGGCTATATAGCCCAGTCTGAGACTTGCTGCTGACCAAGGCTCTAGAGCCTAGTCTTAGACTTGCTGCTGATCGCTATAGAGCCCAGTCTGAGACTTGCTGCTGACCAAGGCTCTAGAGCCCAGTCTGAGACTTGCTGCTGACCAAGGCTCTAGAGCCCAATCTGAGACTTGCTGCTGACCAAGGCTCTAGAGCCCAGTCTGAGACTTGCTGCTGCTCAAGGCTCTAGAGCCCAGTTTGAGACTTGCTGCTGCTCAAGGCTCTAGAGCCCAGTCTGAGACTTGCTGCTGACCAAGGCTATATAGCCCAGTCCGAGACTTGCTGCTGACCAAGGCTATATAGCCCAGTCTGAGACTTGCTGCTGACCAAGGCTCTAGAGCCTAGTCTGAGACTTGCTGCTGATCGCTATAGAGCCCAGTCTGAGACTTGCTGCTGACCAAGGCTATATAGCCCAGTCTGAGACTTGCTGCTGACCAAGGCTCTAGAGCTTAGTCTGAGACTTGCTGCTGATCGCTATAGAGCCCAGTCTGAGACTTGCTGCTGACCAAGGCTCTAGAGCCCAGTCTGAGACTTGCTGCTGCTCAAGGCTCTAGAGCCCAGTCTGAGACTTGCTGCTGCTCAAGACTCTAGAGCCCAGTCTGAGACTTGCTGCTGATCGCTATAGAGCCCAGTCTGAGACTTGCTGCTGACCAAGGCTCTAGAGCCCAGTCTGAGACTTGCTGCTGACCAAGGCTCTAGAGCCCAGTCTGAGACTTGCTGCTGACCAAGGCTATAGAGCCTAGTCTGAGACTTGCTGCTGATCGCTATAGAGCCTAGTCTGAGACTTGCTGCTGACCAAGGCTATATAGCCCAGTCTGAGACTTGCTGCTGACCAAGGCTCTAGAGCCCAGTCTGAGACTTGCTGCTGCTCAAGGCTCTAGAGCCCAGTTTGAGACTTGCTGCTGCTCAAGGCTCTAGAGCCCAGTTTGAGACTTGCTGCTGACCAAGGCTCTAGAGCCTAGTCTGAGACTTGCTGCTGATCGCTATAGAGCCCAGTCTGAGACGTGCTGCTGACCAAGGCTATATAGCCCAGTCTGAGACTTGCTGCTGATCGCTATAGAGCCCAGTCTGAGACTTGCTGCTGACCAAGGCTATATAGCCCAGTCTGAGACTTGCTGCTGACCAAGGCTCCAGAGCCTAGTCTTAGACTTGCTGCTGATCGCTATAGAGCCCAGTCTGAGACTTGCTGCTGACCAAGGCTCTAGAGCCCAGTCTGAGACTTGCTGCTGACCAAGGCTCTAGAGCCCAATCTGAGACTTGCTGCTGACCAAGGCTCTAGAGCCCAGTCTGAGACTTGCTGCTGCTCAAGGCATTAGAGCCCAGTCTGAGACTTGCTGCTGCTCAAGGCTCTAGAGCCCAGTTTGAGACTTGCTGCTGCTCAAGGCTCTAGAGCCCAGTCTGAGACTTGCTGCTGCTCAAGGCTCTAGAGCCCAGTCTGAGACTTGCTGCTGCTCAAGGCTCTAGAGCCCAGTCTGAGACTTGCTGCTGCTCAAGGCTATATAGCCCAGTCTGAGACTTGCTGCTGCTCAAGGCTCTAGAGCCCAGTCTGAGACTTGCTGCTGACCAAGGCTATAGAGCCCAGTCTTAGACTTGCTGCTGCTCAAGGCTCTAGAGCCCAGTCTGCCCAGATGTAATAGAACTCTTCGTAAATAATTTTTTACGCACCTAATTGCACACCAACAGCTGCTAGAAATCACAAAGTGCTTTTCGGTTCAAAGAGACTCAATTTTCCAAATTATTTAGATCTTGTGTCATAATTTTGCTAATTGTTCATATTCCTTTCTTGTATGTAAGTAGAACATAGATTTTTAGATACAGCTTTTTGATTTTAGTAATTCCTTTTTACTTATTGATATTGAATAGACATAAAACTGAGTTTATTCATTTGTTCCATGTATGGCTCCTCATGTCTCGGAAGAAAAATGGATGCGCCCAGGTGAGTCACTGGCTTTTGTTTCGTCTTGAGACGGGGCAGAATCTGGTGATTATTGATTAAATGATTAATTCAATATCACATTATGCTACAATCTATGGCATTTTACGTCTCAAGAGAGAATCTTTTCTCTCTGTAACTTCTTGTGTGACTTAAGAGGCCAATCCTTGAGTCGATACAAAGCTACAATATAGAATGTAGATCTCTAGATCTTGATTCTAATTATTATCTTATATTTTAAAATACAGACGTTACTTCAAAAAAGAAGACGGTTACATCCTACTGAGGCTACTCGTGTTCCTAGCTCCATCTAGTCATGCAAGTTCTAGATCTATAATTATAATGCAGATCTAGATCTAATTTACAAATTTATAAGAAAAGAAACTATTTAGATAATCAAAAAGACTAATTTCTTTGTTTATATGCTAGGAAATAGTCGCATAAGTACTCTATCTATGCAAGTGCTATAAAATGGAATTCTGGTCGTGTCGTACGTGCTCTGGACTGTCGGCTCAATGGATCCGGTTCGAACATTACCCACGGCCATTCTCCCACAGTCCCTCGTGAGGCTCGGGCCTGGATGGGTCTAGTCTTTAATTATGGAGACATTTTCGAAACTTATAAAATAAACAAATTACAGAACGGTGGTGTTGATGGGCGTTGACTTGAAGCACCAAGCTGCTGGTAGGCAGCTAAACCGCTCTGGGCTTGACGTCAGACCTGTGAAATGACAGCCCGCAGGCTGCGACGTCGCAGGCAGTGGCGTAGCCAGGGATACGGGGGCCCCTGGGGGTGGGGCTTGGCCTTTTTTGACCCCGCATTTTGACATTCGACATCAAGAAATGAGATAATGGCGTAATATTCAATGTAAAAACAAACTTGGATGCTCAATTTGAGCCCCTCTAAAGTGGCGGATCCCCCATCCCCCACCCTAGCTACGCCACTGGTCGCAGGGTCAGTGTTGAGGCCTGCCATAACGATTAGTCTTGCTTAGTCCCGATTGTTGAAAGAATTCACACAGGTGTGTAATTTTTATTACTAACGTACCCTACACAATGATTTGGTCAGACGTTGTTTTGGATGTCATTCATGATATAGAATCAAAACACGACGACACTCACCCCGCCACAGAAAGTTAAATCGTAGAAGCTAGAAACTTAGAGCTGAACGCTCGAACAATCAAAATGTAAAAATCGTTTTTTCTTAGAAGACAAACTTTATGTAAAGGGAAGAACTCTACAAGAATGTAGAAGTTACTTCCCTTATGTCAAACAAAATAAATAAATTGACTAATAGGTAAATTTTTTAATTGATTAATGTTGTGTTATGCACAATACATAATTGTCTAAAGTTTCAACTTGATCAGAGAATGACTGTTGGAGAAATGATGTGTTCCATTTACTTTGGGGATGAAACCCTACATTTTTAGCTGTATCTATGTTTAACTCTTTCTCATCGTAATTGTTTACCCCACATTCTGGTGGAATCAACGTTGGTATCGTCAGTTAGGAGAGAAAGAGTGAAAGATTTACGTTCATAAAATTGTTTTGTTACAGTGTCTCGACTATGAGGCCCCAGACATTCAAAGTGGTTACGACTTTCTACTGTTGTGTCTCGCTGTTCTCTGAGGCAGATTTAGGTAATAACACCACCATATAGTTTTACTGTTAGGCCGTACTAAGGGAGATAACGTCGTTTAATGTTAGAGACTATTTCAGAAATATATCATTGGATTAGAACTAATAAATAATTAGAAAATCTCCTGAAAACTCACGAACATTTCCTAAAAAATGTTATGAATTGTCGTTTTGGGGTGTTATTTAATATGAAAAAAAAAGTTTAAAAAACGGCATTGTCATTGTCATTGCAATAATAGGACGAATTTTATCCAAAAACTTTAATAGTTGTTGGCATATAAATATAGATCTAACTCTACCTCTTAAAACAAAATCAAAAGCTATAATTTAGTCTGTAAATTTGAACGTAATTTTCTACTTTGTAAAGAATAAATGAAATGCAAAGACGAATTTATTTTCTAAAACAAAATCTTAATTTTCACTTATTTTCCTTATCCCTACTCAGACTGGGCCCCGCGCATTCCGTTTCGCGTAGGGCCCCGCAATTGTTAGGGCCGGCCCTGCTTTAAGCACACACCCGAAAAGATTGCCTTTGGCATGCTGTCTCTTCCCCCCCCCCCCCCCCAGCAGGATGAATTTCCCACCCAGTTTTAAATGTAGTGCTTATATACTGTCCTGGCCTGCGGAAGAACATATTGTTTTTGTACGAAGTCTTGTCTGTGTATGACCACTATTTAAAAGAGGCAGTTTCGGTGGAAGCTTTCTAGGAACCACACGTGCCTTGTATAGAGCACCCATACAAAAGTATGATGAGAATCACTGCTTGATAAATACTGTTTTTGTTGGTAATCGAAGAGGCCTAGTCCGCCATACTCTCGAATGAAGACTACCAATCCCGTTGGCCTTAGCGAGACAGTTGTCTATTTCTAGAATAAATATGGGAGTGCTAAAAACTAATGATGGAGGTGCTAAAACATATTGATGGAAGTGCTAAGACCTAAGTATAGGAGCGTTAAGAGGTAATGATGGCTCTGCTAAAACCTAAAGTATGGGAACGCTAAAAGCTAATGATCGGAATGTAAAGGACTTATTAGGTTTTAGCAATTAGGTTTTAGCAATTAGGTTTTAGCAATTAGGTTTTAGCAATTAGGTTTTAGCACTCCTGTCACTAAGTTTTAGCACTACCGTCATAGACAGGAGTGCTAAACCTAGTTGCTAATTCCTAATGACATAAGTGCTAAACCTAATGACAGGAATGCTAAATCTAATAGCTAAAACCTAATGAGAGAAGTGCTAAACCTAATTGCTAAAACTTAATGACAGGAATGCTAAACCTAGTGACAGGAGTGCTAAACCTAATTGCTAAAACCTTATGAAAGAAGTGCTAAACCAAATGACAGGAGTGCTAAACCAAATGACAGGAGTGCTAAGCCTGATGATGGGAGTTCTGAAACCCAGTGATGAAAGTGCTACAAACTTTAGGATGGAAGTTGTAATAACCTGAGAGCTTAAACTTATTGACGTGAGAGCTAAAACATATTGACATCAGAGCTAAAACATATTGTCGTAAGAGCTAAAACGTATTGAAGTGAGAGTTAACTCTTTCTCTCCTAACTGACGATACCAGCGTTGATTCCACCAGAATGTGGTAAATAATTACGGAGAGAAAGAGTTAAAACTTATTCATTTTAGACCTTAAACTTATTGAATACTAGATCATATACAAATTACAATGAAGAAGAAAACAGTTACCTACCTTCTCATTGGTGGAGACTTGAGATACAGTAGAACGTCGTTTATCCGAACGTTTATTATCCGGAGCGTCAAATATCCGGACCAGTTGTTTTTTTATTTTTTTTTTATCAACCACATGTACATGTATTCGTATAGTGTCCGGTTGCATATACTGCATGGATCGCTTCGGTTTTCGGTTATCCGAACAATCGCGTATCCGAACGGTGTCCGGTCCCAATTGAGTCGGATAAACGACGTTCTACTGTACTGAAGTTACTGAACTATGAACTGACCTATTTGCATATAATTATTTAAATTCTGATCGCATTTGCAAGTGTCTTATTTTTATAAGAGGCAAGTAAATTCTAAAATGTTTCGTTTTTTGTTGTTGTTTTTGTTTTTTACTAAAGCGCAGTGCCCCACGGGACAATTTGGACCAAACTGTATTAATGAATGTCTTTGCAATCAGAATTTGTGCACTGAGACGGGAGAGTGTCAGCCTGACGTTAGTTGCAAGCCTGGTTTCTTTGGGTATCTGTGTCAATACAGTAAGTATTCTCTTTAAATGTCTTTTTTTTTTTTTTATTTAATTTACATTCGTTTCACTGAGTTGCTATTATCAGAGCTGTGATCTTGTACTATGATTAGGCCATAAGACCAGTGACTGGGAGAACTGTTTTAGAACACGCACTTGAAAGCACAATGTCGACCCTGGGAAGGTACTGGGCTTTGTCCGGGAGGTGGGGTTGTCTACGAAGATCTGATTTATGATTTTGTGAACATGTACTATTTACATAAGATTTTTACCAAATTATTAAATTTTTACTACCTTTACTATTTTAACTGTGAATAGACCTTGATTTTAATGATTTAACTATGTAGAAGTTAGCCCTGGTTATGTAAAGGGGAGAGTGATCCTTAAAGGATTACTGGCACGACATGGCCTAAATTGTGCCGATGTGCCTAAACTCAAAACTCAACTCAAACCCAGTGACTGGTATGTTTGCCCAGTGGTACTTCGAGGTTCCAAATTATACTACCTAGGCTATTAATTAAAGCCTCTAGATATACAACTTGCTGAGAAATACAAGTAATAATAATAAGATTTCAGTTGCAACTAGTAATGAGTTTATTTAGAAACAAAAAAAATGAAAAGATTATTAAAAAAAAACGAAATAAAGGCCAAAAAATAAATAAATAATGAAACAAATCAAAATAGTAGGACAGGCTCAGTGCAAAACAATCAAAGAACCGCCATCACAGAGGAACTCTAGTGTCTCATCTCAATAACAATAAGGATGGCTGCCTGGTCGTGCGGTTTGCGCGCTGGACTGTCGTTCATATTTATCAATGGTCCCGGGTTCAAACCCTGCCCGCTCCCATCCCCCGTCGTCCTGCAAGAGGTTTGGACTAGGAAGTAGATTATCTTCAACTCTGAAGGAACATCCGAAACATGTCAAACATTTTACAAACAAAACGATGGCTTACAATAATATAGTAGGAAAGACACGGGTCATAACAATCAAATCAAATCAAATCGTTTTAAAACAGAAGTTTGTCTTTTAAATACTATTCGACCCTCATCTGGTCTTTACCTAAAAAAAAAACACATACAGGAGAGGATAAGAGACCAAGTAGACATAGAATATTTACATAAACGAACCCATTAACATCAAATAAATAAAGTCTTATAAACTCGTTACCGAAAAACACATTTCCATAAAATGTTGTAAAATGTTTTACATGTTTCGGATGTTCCTTCAGAGTTGCAGATAGTTTACTTCCTAGTCCAAACCTCCATAAAAGTGGCACACTCCTCTTGAGTAACACAGTCAGAGCAATGACAAAAGAATTATATAAACATTACATAGATTCAATTCAAAATAATGTACACTGGTCAGCCCAAAGACTCAAGAGTAAGTAGGCATTGAATACAGTCAACTGAGACTTAAATGGTGTATTAAAGGGGACTAACTCTTTTTGACAAAAAAAAAACACAGTTAGGACCCTTATTATCCTTTCTTTTTGTTTAGAGAATAAACAAAGTCTTTTACTTACTATGCTAGACATTGCTAGTTGCTAGTACAATACAGAAGTGTGTCTACCACTCTTCCACCCTCCGTTTATTTAACTTCACATATCACTTTAAATCTGGACTCAATTTTTTGGGGGGGCTCGAACCTGTCCTCACCAGGGATCAAAGCGAGCTTCTACCACTACACACAAAACCGTGCCTCCCCCCCCTTCCTTTTTTTTCTTTCCCTTAACTAGCGACTCTCTTCAAAAACTTTCATTCATATTAATTCAGTCATAATTTTAAATAAAACACAACAGATGACCTAATTATCGGCTATTGTATTAATCATTTACACTCCCTCCGCATTCTTCCACCTTTTCCTCACAACATTTCCCCCTTAATTTTTCCCTTAAGTCCCCAGAGTAGATGAAATGGTCAACATGACACACTAGCAGTTCTCAAACCTTTACCGATGGCGATAAATAAAAATAATAATATAAGCTAACAACTACTAATTGTGTTTTTGTCAAATGTTTGACATGTTTCGGATGTTCCTTCAGAGTTGAAGATAGTTTACTTCCTAGTCCAAACCTCCCGCAGGACGACGGGGGATGGGAGCGGGCATGGTTTCAACACGGGACCATGGACAAATCCAAACGACAGTCCAGCGTGCAAACCACACGACCAGCCAGCCATCTACTTAGACTGTTAATGGCTTGAAGAACACTGTAATAAACATGAACCCCGAAGCCAAAAGCGTGTTCATACATTTAGAAGTACATGCTTTTTCACCTTCACTGTTTGAGCTTTATCGGGAGGTGGGGCTGACTAAAAAAATTTGATTTGTGATCGGACAAAGAGTTGTGAATATATTGTTACGAATCTCACTATCCAGGTTCTCTGCAAACTGCACCACACGACACCAACTTAAAGAACTTGACAGCTCAGGACTCCAAAGTAACGTAACAGTTTAATGTCTAATATATTACAGCCAATACTGAACAATTGGCAACACGTAACACAGGCTGTACAAATATCTCGACGTATCAACCGTACCGCCGTATCAACTGTTGCACTGGCCTCTCCGTCTCGCTCCGGGCTTGCACTGGGTTCAACAGTTTAGGACTGACTTCACACACTGGGCTCGTAGTGTCGGAGTCAATCACAGACCAAGATCAAGACGCCGTTCGTCTCAACTGTACTCGATAGTACTCCGCACTGAACCGTCGTAATACTCCGTACAGAACCACGCCGCTGAACCACACTGAACTGTGCTGTAGTCGACCGGACTGTATTGAACCGGGCTGTTGTGAACCGAACTCTGAACCGTCTTGACTGCGACACCTCCGCTCTTCTAGAACCGGACGGAACGTCGCTCGACGTTTCTAGTTTTGTCACATGACTACATCCCTCGTGACGCTTCTGAGCTCTGTTCACGACGCCGATCCTTCCTGAACCGTCGTGTTGACACTCGTCTCGGCTGAACGTCTTAACTCGTCACGGTTGACCGCTCGTCTAGCGCTGGCCTGGGGCGATTTGCGTCGGCTGACTATACACACACCACTACCCCCATCTGTGCCACCACCAGGTTTATAACAATATAATATTTACAACAGATTTTTATTACATTAAAATATTTTTACTTTTTTTTCCCATCTGAACTGTGAATAGACCTTGTTTTTAATGACTTAACTGTATAAAATTTAGCTCTAGAGACATGAAGGGGGAATAACCCTTGTGGGATTATGGGCACGGCTGTGCATGACATGGTCATGGTGCGGTTGTGCCATAATCCCAAAATATCAAATATATCACCTTCACATATCCTTGAGTCTTTTGGGTGGTTTATTAATGTAGGATCTTCACAAGCCTTGCATGTGAGAATATTGTAGGCTTATATGCAGTGGCGTTGAGGCACCACACAGGACCTGTTGACCGTCTTTCTCCAGTCCTCTCTGTCTTTTGCCTACATAGAATCTTTTTCAATGGAAGGCCAGTCCATTCTTTAATGTTGTTTTGCCATCACTTTCTCTGTCTGCCTCATCTCCTTTTTCCTGGTACTGTCCCCTGAAGGAAGGTCTTTGCGATACCTTTTATAATTGTCATTCAGTTTTAGTATGCGCTTTTTGACAGTAGCTATCAGGTTATATCGTGGGGCCCAGTCGCTGTACTAATCATGTCTCTAACTCTTCCTTTATGATGCGGTCTTTGTATGTGATACCTAGGATCTTCCCCCGATTGCAATGCTAGGATCCTCCTTTCTAGATCTGCAGGAAGCGTCCAAGATAAGCAAGTATATAATAATGTTGCCATGACCAAGGAGCGCATCAGTCTAAATTAAGAGTTGAGGTCTGTGCCTTTGTCTTTCCATATTGTTTTGAGTTTTGCAAGTGCTGCGGTGGACTCTGCAATTTTGCAGGCGTCTACTAAAGACTAAGTCTTCTTTAGAGCTTTATTATATTTAGCATTGCTAACCAGAAAGGCACATAATCCATGAATTATGGGTTTTTCAAGATTTTTATCAGTGTCCTCCCTTTAATTAAGACTGCAGCACATATTATGCATTATAAGTATGTAATTAGATTCTTTAAAATCTTGTAAGCAATATATTTTAATATTGACAATATTGGTACAGATAAAAAGCTACGGTTTGGAATTGAACGTTTGAATCCTTAGAGCTTTGATGATTGAATTGTTGATTTTTTCAAACTATCCCAGGCCAGTGCTCATGTGCTTCTATCTCTTGTGGAGAAATAAAGGAAAACAGTTCGTAGTGTTACTAACGCAATGACAAACAGGTTTTGGGCGTGATGCATGCGTTTCGACTTGGTGCCACAATGTCCCAAGTTGAACTACTGCCATCTGATATCTCTTAGCTTCTTATATTTTAATGCAGCATACCCTACCGCGCTACTTGGATTTTCTCAAATGTCAAAAATAAAAAACAAATGGCACTTTGTTTAGGTTTTAAAAATCTGAATATTTTCTCTTTTAGTTGATCTAGGTTTCAAAGCTAAAACTTCTCATCCAACACTCTTTGATCAAATCGACACCACTTGTCTACCAATGAACAACACCATTACCTCGGTGGAACTGGACAATTACTACTCAATTGCTTTCCTCCGATTCATTTCCAAAACACCAGGTATGTGGCCAATAGAATGCCGTTTATTATGTGATCTTATATATGTATCTGTGAGTACTCCTAATAGAACATATGTTACAGGTAAAATAGTGAACATATAAAATAGGCATGACTGGAAGAATTGATCCAGATCCAGTCAATAGCTAGATCCAGTCAGAAGATACTTCCAGTCAATGGATAGATCCAGTCAAAAGATACTTCCAGTCAATGGATAGATCCAGTCAAAAGATACTTCCAGTCAATGGATAGATCCAGTCAATGGATAGATCCAGTCAATGGATACTTCCAGTCAATGGATAGATCCAGTCAAAAGATACTTCCAGTCAATGGATAGATCCAGTCAATGGATAGATCCAGTCAATGGATAGATCCAGTCAATGGATAGATCCAGTCAATGGATAGATCCAGTCAATAGATAGATCCAGTCAATGGATAGATCCAGTCAATAGTTACTTCCAGTCAATGGGTATATCCATTCAATGGATAGATCCAGTCAATAGTTATTTCCAGTCAATGGGTAGATCCAGTCAATAGTTACTTCCAGTCAATGGATAGATCCAGTCAATGGATAGATCCAGTCAATGGGTAGATCCAGTCAATAGGTAGATCCAGTCATTAGATAGATCCAGTCAATGGGTAGATCCAGTCAATTGATAGATCCAGTCAGAAGATAGATCCAGGCAATGGATAGATCAAGTCAATAGATAGATCCAGTCAATGGATAGATCCAGTCAATAGTTACTTTCAGTCAATGGGTATATCCACTCAATGGATAGATCCAGTCAATGGATAGATCCAGTCAATGGATAGATCCAGTCAATGGATAGATCCAGTCAATAGTTACTTCCAGTCAATGGGTATATCCATTCAATGGATAGATCCAGTCAATAGTTATTTCCAGTCAATGGGTAGATCCAGTCAATGGATAGATCCAGTCAATAGTTACTTCCAGTCAATGGATAGATCCAGTCAATGGATAGATCCAGTCAATGGGTAGATCCAGTCAATAGGTAGATCCAGTCATTAGATAGATCCAGTCAATGGGTAGATCCAGTCAATTGATAGATCCAGTCAGAAGATAGATCCAGGCAATGGATAGATCAAGTCAATAGATAGATCCAGTCAATGGATAGATCCAGTCAATAGTTACTTCCAGTCAATGGGTATATCCACTCAATGGATAGATCCAGGCAATGGGTAGATCCAGTCAATAGATAGATCCAGTCAGAAGATAGATCCAGTCAATGGATAGATCCAGTCAATAGATAGATCCAGTCAATAGATAGATCCAGTCAATGGGTATATCCAGTCAATGGATAGATCCAGTCAATAGTTACTTCCAGTCAATGGGTATATCCAGTTAATGGATAGATCCAGTCAATGGATAGATCCAGTCAATGGATAGATCCAGTCAATGGATAGATCCAGTCAATAGTTACACCCAGTCAATGGGTATATCCAGTCAATGGATAGATCCAGTCAATGGATAGATCCAGTCAATGGATAGATCCAGTCAATGGATAGATCCAATCAATGGATACATCCAGTCAATTTATAGATCCAGTCAATAGGTAGATCCAGTCAATAGATAGATCCAGTCAATAGTTACTTACAGTCAATAGGTAGATCCAGTCAATAGATAGATCCAGTCAATAGATAGATCCAGTCAATAGATAGATCCAGTCAATAGGTAGATCCAGTCAATAGATAGATCCAGTCAATGAATTGATTCAGGTCAATGGATAGATCCAATCAATAGATAGATCCAATCAATGGATACATCCAGTCAATTTATAGATCCAGTCTATGGGTAGATCCAGTCAATGGATATGTCCAGTCAATAGATACATCCAATCAATAGACAGATCCAATTAATGGATGGATCCAGTCAATTGACAGATGCAGTCAAAGGACAGATTTTTTTCTTTGCAGCTGTAATTGATCTAATCATCATTGAGTTCACTTCCACCGTCAGCTGCAGTCAGTACCGGGTGTTCAACCGATACCCGAGCGAGTGGGACATCTTCTGTAAAGTGGACAATGCGGTAAACAAGATTACCATATGGTGGCTCACCGCCGCCAGGATCTGTAGCATCTACATCAGCGGAGGTATGTCTGGTGGTCCTATCACTTGTCTAGGACCAGTTGGAAAGGGGTTTGGGGGGGGGGGGAGAAGAAAGGGGTATCTCCTCAAGCCAACACGCAAACCACTGCGCCAGCTTATGAAAATATGTTTTACAGTTATTTATACATTTTTCTTTCTACAAACAATAAAGGGGACTAGATCAGCTTATACCACCTTATCAGTCAAGTACAATTTCTTTCCCTTGTTCGACATACCGAGCAAAATAATTTATTACAAATAGTTAATTAACTGGGGTATCATGTGTCCATCTCACAGTCCAACCGGTTTTACTTTCACAACGTATGTCGGATAGCGATTAGAGTTAGCTGGAGCCAGAGACTTCCTAAACTCTCAGTATTCACCGGGATCCGAACTCCAGGTCCCAGGGTACGAGGAGCCAAGCACTTCACCATTCAGCCACCTAGTCCCGCATAGTGGACTTCACTTTATTTTATGTAGTCGCAGTGCATTTTACTGAAAGTCTTTTCCTAGGTACAGATCACTACATGTAAGCAATTAAACAACTCGAGAAAGATTCTTTGAAATAAATTAATTTATTCACAAAACCAAAATCTTTAATAAAACAATAATCTCCCCACATATAACTCTCAACTCTACCATAGTCAACATATTCGATTTCAAATAGTACTGTTACTTATATAACCAATGGGATTGTACATAAGAGCTGAAACAAGAGTTGACGCTAAATAGAAGAATTAGTTTCGTGACAAGCAGAGGCGTAGAGAGGGGAGGGCGCCGCCTAAGACTATATAAGAAGATCCCTCATTTATTTGTTCAACTCCTAATCCAGCTCGCAAGGTGATGTCGGTCAACTTCCAGGTGCCATACGTCACTGTCTCTTACAGAACCGCTTCGACCAGCCGCACGAACTCAACCGCCGACTCCACGCCGTCAGGGTTCCCTGGCACCAAAACGATCTCGCCAAGGGAAGTCGAAATCAAAACCCTGGTGACGTCATCGCTGCTTCCCCCCGGATCCTCCTCGGGCACAAAAAAAACTCCCCGACTTGAAGAAAGAACGGGAGGGCAGATCCTGGGGGTTACGGAGGAGAATTCAACATTTGGAAATACAACCCGGAACAACACAATGGAAATATCGTCAATGAAAAATGTCGCTAAAAGAGGTTTGATTAAGTCCTTTGTCTTTTCATTCTGTTTCATAGTTACGTCATTAGATGCTTAAACTTTATGCAAGACGGCTGCTTGACAGCCTCTGGACTGTCATTTCGATTGTCTCGCGTTTGAATCCTTCAACCCTGTCTCAGCCTTCCTCGCCCTCCTTTGAAAAGATTGGGCAAGGATGTATATATCTACATCTACATCTACAACTATATCTATATCTATATCTATCTATCTATCTATCTATCTATCTATCTCTCTCTCTCTCTCTCTCTCTCTCTCTATATATATATATATATATATATATAGTGGCGTCATTAGGGGGATGCGGGGGGGGGTGCGGTCCGCAGCTTGTGACACCAGTTAGGGGGGTGTCACCCAAGTAAAAAAAAAAGCACTTTTGGAATAACTGACAATTTTTTTAAAAAAGTAAGTGTCAGTGGCCAAATATTGGAACATGTTGTTCACAATTGACGAATAGATGTATATATATATATTTTAAAATATTTCGGCTAAATATATATTATTTTTACAAATAGAACAAAACGTTACTGCATACTTTGTATCAAAAGTAGATGTGAAACCTTGCTTTCAGTTGTATATTAGCTTCATGTATATAAACCCTGCTTCGATTTTTTATCAATGTATGCATCGACTCTATTGAAATAGTAGCTAGCACCGTAATATCAGGATGCCAACCAAAAGTCATTGTTTAACAAATGACGGCATTATTCAGGCATAAAATATTATAGAAATATATTATAGGGAAACTCGATGGTTTTTCAAATTTGAGTTATTGACATATTTGAATTCTGCTTAAAAAGTTGTAATACTAAACATTTTACATATTTTTTATTTAAATGCTTAGAAACATTCATATTTAATAAACTAGACAGTAAATTCTTGACATCTCCAAAACAAAACAAAACAGGGTACTTTGAGATTTTGTTTTTAGGTTAGGCTTACGTCACTTCCATCAACAATACTGAAAAGGAAACTAGATTTAACCAATCATATCGCTTCATTCTTACAGGCTCTTGGCCTCAGTGACGGCCTATTCCAGAGCTATGGTACAGTTATAAATACATGTATAGGTAGATCTAAAAGCATTAGGACAACCAACTCGAGAAAAAAAGTAACATTTTCATCTAAGCCTCTTCTTTTCCCAAGAAGTAAATAGATAGTGTGTCTGACTGATTCGAACAAACTGGTCAGTGTAAGGCTAGTCGAGACTACGTGTAGTCAGTCATGACAAGACAACCAAGGGATAGTGTTTGTGCGTGTTGAGTGGTCAAGCGAGATAATACACACTGCCGTAGTTAGTCAAGCATGTAAATCTACTTTTAATACGCATTTTTTCTTTGCTTACAAGATCCTAGATCTAACTGCATAGACGTAAATATATTTCTTTTACGAGAATGTAAACTTTGCTGTATGGTCTCCCGTTATACAATAAGTCAATAGATTAAATTAGTAGGCTAGTGTGACGTCACATAGAAACCTGACCGTTTTGGATGTGCAGGAAAATTACGTCAGAAAAACATCAATTACTAAGTTATTATTGCAAATAAAAAAAAGAATAATATATTCATTATCTGTAAATCAAAACACATATTATATCAAAAATTGTCAAAACCATAGGAGTTTCCCATTAATGTATTTTTTATAAAATAGGAAAGTAAATAAGTGGCTATTGAGATTTCTTAAGATGATAATGCAATTTCAAAAGTTGAATGTAAAAGAAACGCTAGCCTAGGTGAAGGAAATGTAATAATGAATCAGATGAATGATATTGACTTCTATATTTTAGAGGAGTATTTCTCCTTGTCGTCTGCCAGTTTCACATGAATTGCGCAGAAAATTATCCAGAGGGAAAGGACAAAGGGAATAGGAACATCAAAAGGCGTATGGTGAATAGTCATCAGGATTGGAAAATGGGGAAACAAGAGCATCCGGCTACAAATACAATTGACAAGAAAGTTGTTCTACAATTGATGTAAAGAAGAAAAACAAGGGAAGGAAATATTGCACGGATTGTTTCTATAAAATCTGAATATTTGACATTTTGCGACCATATTAACGACGAGTTTTTATTGAATTTAGAATTTCCATAGAATGTCGGAGAGGTTGTCTGGATGAAACCCATTACCGAAAGTGTATCTATAATGTTGAAAAGTTTATAAATGTATTAGAAAACTAGGTAAAAGACATGCGTATAAGCATTCAGAATTACTGTGTAAGCACCTTTGTATTTTGTTTGAAAGCACACCTGACATATTTCACACTGATCCGATCCAAAGGTTATTAGTTTTTAGGCAGAAAAAAGCTGGTGAGATCTTCTTCATATCTTGAAATGTCTAGAAAGGAGTGAGCTTGAATTTATGATATGTCGAGAGTAGAATATTTAAAAAATGCAGCTTCGGTGTATGGAGTCATTAAGGAGTACAGGGAATTTTAAGAAGCAAAAGATAAGCTATTTAATACATGTCTATAACATTCACTTAATCTATGTGATCAGCATTCATTTTCAGAAATCGCCTCTAAAAATATAGCCTTTCATCATCATTATTATTATTCTGTGTCGTAAAGTGAATGCGTGTGCATGATTGTATATGTTATTGCGTCAGCGATTGTGTGTATTTATATTTGAGTGGATTCGAAAGAAAGAAGGGTGAAAATGCAACGGCGCCTGGTGATTTCATATGCCCAACCTGTGACCGCAGTTATGTATCAAAGATCATCATCATCATCATCATCATCAAACTCCATTTGAGTGAGGGCTTGAGAGGCTCAAATCCTCTCTTGCAAAAACCCTGAACAGAAACCCTGCTGTCTTTCGTAAGGCATACATGTCACCATACAGGTCGAGAATTTTTGGTTTCCCAGACCTGTCGAGACGGAGATCAGCAAGTCTGGGGCAGTCAAACAGAATATTAGACACGGTTTCCTCTTCTTCCCCGCAGCGGGGGAACCGTGAGTAAAAATTTGGCCATAGCCGTGAGAAATATGAGCCAACAGGACAGTGACCTGTCCTGCACATAGCAATAATAACTTGCTCAGGCCTAAACCACCTCCACCACGGGGAAGTGCGGTCAGGGCGCCTAATGCGCTCCCAGACTCCGCGGGCTTTTTGGGACTTTAATTATAGCCTTTAGAGGCGCAGCTTAAGATCTTTTGCCAGATGTCTTTTATTTGACCTATCTTTGCTCTATTTATTTTTTTGAGGAGAAGATGTATTAGAATGCCTAAGATAGATAAAATTAGGCCTATTGACAAAAAGGGGGCTAATCCAACTTTTTTCTTTACCATCTGGGTCCCCTCCCATGTGGACATTGAGGGAAACGAAGCCGCAGACAGAGAAGCAAAGAGAGCCCTAAATCATGCGGTGTCAGGAACTCAAATTCCCTGCTCAGACCTGAGACAAAGTATTGCCTCTGCCATCTACCAAGAGTGGCAGGACCGATGGGGGGCTGAGACTCACAATAAACTCAGGCAGATTGTCGCGGATGTCAGGTGGCGGTCCACATCTAAGGGTCTGACAAGGCGTGGTAGCACGACCATGTCCAGACTTAGGATTGGCCACACCTACATCACGCACTCTTTTATGCTGAAGAAAAAAGAGCCCCCACTTTGTGAGTATTGTGACTCTCGCCTCACCGTGGAACATATCCTCATCGACTGCCCCAGATACCAGGATGTCAGGGAAAAATATCTTAGAGCCACTAATTTAAAAACACTATTCAATAATGTCGACCCTGGGAAGGTACTGGGCTTTATCCGGGAAGTGGGGTTGTCTACGAAGATCTGATTTATGAATTCTGTAGACATGCACTATTTACATTAGATTTTTACCAAATTATTACATTTTTACTACCTCTACTATTTTAACTGTGAATAGACCTTGATTTTAATGATTTGACTGTATGGAATTTGGCCCTTGTTGTGTGGAGGGAGAATGGCCCTTGAGGGACTGCAGGCACGACATAGCCTTAATTGTGCCGATGTGCCCAAAATCACAAATAACAAATATTCTTTACCAAAAGCATAACACGTTCGTCAATGAAACAGACGACACTTTCACAACGGGTAAATTTATTTAAAAATGAAATCATTAAAGAGTACAAAATGTTCCGTTATTATGTTTTCAAGTGTTAAATCCAGAAAAGAAAAAAAATTGTAACTTATTTAAGGCTGCATTGTTGCAAAATTAAACTATAGATAAATTGTAACAACCGAACTTTAAAGTTGATACTCTTGCTATAGTTGTGTAGCAATTAATGAGTGGAGCTCATTAAAAAGTTTGTGTATGCTCAACAAGCATACAAACAGCACGAACATTTTCTGAGGGGGTGAAGGGCGGAGGGGAGGGGGTGACACCCACCCTAGTGACTCCACTGTATATATATATTTATATAGTCAAGTAGTACAGTTCCCCTTTCAGACATTGTGCTCTATAAGGCAGATGATGTAAAGGTCATCTGTTTCTGTTGCCTACGGTTAACGAGGGTGTCACGTGGCCAGCATAACGACTTTACTTTTCCCCAACTAATGTCAGGCACCCATTAGAGCTGGGTGGACCCAGAGGCGCCCAAAGATCCCGAAATTTAAAAAAAGTCAAGTCTTCGCCAGGATTCGAGCCCGGGACCCCCGGTTCGGAAGCCAAGCGCTTTACTGCATAGCCACCGCACCTCGATAACTGCACATGTAATATGTTACGACGAATTCGTACAAATGCTTATGTGTATCCGCGGCCATTGTAAGGGGCCTTAAGCTGTTGCTCTCTTTCATGTCCATTAACTCTCTCTCTCCGTAATTATTTTTCCACGTTTCGTCGGAATTCTTCATTTGCTAATTACTATTTCACTCCTCTATTACGATTAAGCTTTAATAGTTTTGTCGTTTGTTATCAAAAAATGTTTTATTTGGGTACAGAATTAAAGGAGAATACATGCTCATTTAATATAACACAAAATAAAAGTTTATAAACTTAAACATTAATTTAATGTAATGAGGCCGAATCGACGATGGTATCGTCGATTAGGAGAGAAAGAGTTAAAGCACGTTGACGCCTACGTTTGTGTATAAGAAATAATTATGGCACGATTAGGATGAACTTATTTGTTTCGTTAATTGGGGACGTTTTGACCTAGACACAATGACTCGACTAGTAAAAACTAGACTAGGTTTTGAAAAGAATAGCGAAAAATCGACCGATGTAAACAGACGACTTCAGAGATAATGAGCGTTTTAGGAACGTAGCCTTAACGACATTCACTTCGCTTTTATTAACTCTTTCCCTCCGTAATTATTTACCACGTTCTGGTAGAATCAACGCTGGTATCGTCAGCTAGGAGAGAAAGAGTTAAACGTCTTGTTCGACATTCGCTATCACAGTTGCCTAGCTCATACTGTTGGCCTTTTGCATGTGTTATTGAAGTTCGTGATTTGAGTGTTACATTCGGTTTGATTTATCTGCATAATGCAAAGCCTGGAAGCGCCTAATAGTAAGATAAGATGGACAATAAGATACGATAGTAGGCTATAACACTGTATAAAAATGACACATGCGTTCCTAATCGCATCACAGTTAAAAATATTGGTTAGTCCAATGGGATTTAAGGTATTAAACGCTCTTTTAAAATATTTGTACAAAGCAAAGCTAACCCTGCCCCGTCTCAAGATTAAGCCAAAACCAGTGACTCATTTGGGCGCATCCATTGCCTTTCGAGACAAAAGGAGCCATATATATATAATATATATATCAACTCAGTCTGTCTGGTGAAAAGTTTGTACACGTTATTTCTCCGACACCACATCTCGGATCAAGCTGAAAAATGTACACAATTATTTCTTTTACCTGACAACAACTAAAATCAATCGGAAAAAAAATTATCCAGTTATTTGATTAACTATTAATTAATTATCTTGTTTGGTATCTCGAACAAGGGGAGGAATTTGTACTTGGACTAAAGTGATGATATAAGCTGAATTAGTCCCCTGTATAGGTCGCCGCTTTAAACTAAGTTTGAACAAAGAATAAATAACTTTATATAATCTTCTATAGGCCCTAACCCTAAGCAGCTCCCTTGCAGAGTGATTAGACTGTCGGATTGAGGAGGCGTGTGTCATGATTTCGATAAGCCGATTTAAAATTCAACAAGAAAACTCTCTTTCACCCCCCCCCCCCCCCCCCCCCCCCACTTTTTCCATTTTCAAACTGGTCTAGATAAGTGATAAGTCCATAGCACATTGAGCAAACTGTAATGAAAATAATTGGTAAAAGATATTTCTAATCGCACAGATTTGCAGTTGTCGGTCTAGATCAATTACAAATTTAATGACATGACTGATCTTAACTAATTGATACAATTACATTTCGTATAATCTTTTTTTTTTTTGTATGTTTCAGATCTGTTCTCTATGTGTAAACTGTTAAGCAATGATAAAAATGAAAAATTGAGTGTGACTCTGAATGTCGAGCACATAATGTACCGTCTTTTAGTCACTGTGTTAAGTTTAGGTAAGTGGAATGACCGAGCCAACGGAAATGAATGACTGAGATTCTTTAGAATGTATATATACCGTAGTGTATGTATTGTAGCCCTAAAACAAACTTAAGACCTTCAAAAATAAAAAGTTGACCAACTCTATGAAAGTATTAAAATTTCATCGATCTTTCTAGGCCATGTTTACCATAAATAGATCGAAAGGATCTAGATCTAATTTTTAAAACTACACTTTGAACAGATAGTTTTTTACTTTGTCGCATGAAAATACAAAATATAGTCTATTAATTTCATTATTTAATATAATACTCCTTCAAATTTGTGTTTCAAAAGCATTTTTACATAAATACGTTTCTTATATCTGCGAATTTAGAAGTCCTGACGTACTTTGTAATCCCATTCATTTAACAAATCGGGTAAACCCGTTTTAATTGTACTTTATATCCTATTCATCTCGCGCTCCTTTCGTTTTTAATAGATATGAATGTATTGGCTTAACGGGTAAACCCATTTTCGCAAAACTACGTTTATTTTCGTGGCGAAAGAGAAAAACCTGAAAGGAACATTAGCTAAGTTTGACATAGATGTAAATCCAATCCACTAGATTAGTGATACACAAACTAAGGCCCGCTACTGTACTTCGACCAATGAAAAAGCAATACGTAGAGGAAGTACAAAAAGATCGTGGCAACGAAGTATACTAGATAAAGCCGAGAGGACAGGAACTAAGATTAAGACTAAGACTGCTTTATTGATCATAACGGAAATTTGTTGTGATTATAAGGACTCTTTCCTCATATAAAGACAACACAACAGAAACATTCACATAAATAGAACAGACACAACATAAAGAGTTCATTCAGCGACTATACACAGACATCTTGGTCCTTTTCATGTTCCCTGATCAACGGGTGGCGTTGATATAGTCTGACCGAGTAAGGAACGAACGAGTTTTTATATCGCTCTGTTCTAGTCTTGATTGACAGAAGTCGCCCACTTCGCGACGCGTGACGCAGTTATGATGGAGCGGGTGGCTGTTGTCTTCCAAGAGCTGGGAAGCCATTAAAAATCTCGCATGTGATCGCGGAGAGTGGCCTGTTTTGACTGAGGCCCTATGTTCCACGAGGAACGAATAGGAAAGATGATGATGATTTATATATGTCGTATTTTCAGATAATGGTACTCATTCCATCCTTTTCCAATTCAACGATGCAAGTAGCTATCAGCAGTACAACCAAACGGTAGCACTCAACTTGACCCAGTTTCAGTCCCACATAATTGATATTGCATTGGTCGGTTTATGGGCTAAAACAATTCTTATATCTGAAGTCAGCCACCCCGTCTCCTCCTTCATGTCCGTCTGTAACATCAACATTTACGGAGGTAAGTGAAGTTTGGCTCGTATATATTTATCACAATACGATTCGTATTTTTTTTAAGTTGAAAATTTCAGGCTGCCAAGTTCAAAGTTCAAATGGTCAAAGGTTGAAAGTTTAATAGTTGTAAAGCTCGTGTTGAAAAGCTGAAATTTGAAAAGTTCACAGTGTAAAATAAACCAGTAAAAGTTCAATTTTACACTTGAATGGACCTCCTTCACCATTTGTAAACAAACAACATTTAGCCACGTGGTTCTCTATATCTTCTATACATAATACACAATCCATAAAAGCTGTCACGTGATACTTTTTTCCCCATTGTTTTATCAATATTATCACGTGGATAAATGTTGTTTGCTTACTATTGGTGAATGAGGTCCATTATTGAGGGCACTCCAGAAAGTGTCTTTATTGTAACATGGCAAAAAACGTGTCTTTAGTGACACCTTACACTGGTATATTTTTTAAAGTGTCTTTACAGTGTCTACAATCCAATAATGGGGACGCTGTGGCAGAGTGGTAAAGCGATTGGCTTACGAGCCTAGGTTCGAATCTCGGTGGGGGCTGGGATTTTGAATTTCGCCATGTTTCACTAAAGACACTTTCTTTGCCATGTTACAGTAAAGACACTTTCTTTGTCATGTTACAGTAAATACACTTTCTTTGCCATGTTACAGTAAATACACTTTCTTTGCCATGTTACAGTAAATACACTTTCTTTGTCATATTACAGTAAAGACACTTTCGTTGACATATTACAGTAAAAACACTTTCTTTGCCATTTTACAGTAAATACACTTTCTTTGTCATATTACAGTAAAGACACTGTCTTTGCCATGTTACAGTAAATACACTTTCTTTGGGATATTACAGTAAAGACACTATCTTTGCCATAATAATGTGGCAAAGAAAGTGTTTTTACTGTAATATGGAATTTCACTTCAGTACAGTAAAACCACATTCCTTCTCTTACTAAGGTACCGACACATTTATTAACCTACTACACATACGATATTTTTGTGACCGCTGCCCTGACCGCACTTTCCCTTGGTGGAGGCTGTCCAGGCCTGAGCAAGCTGTTGAAGCACGATGCAGTAAAGGCCTCTCTCCAGATAGCTCATATTTCTCACGGCTTTGGCCGAACTTTGTGTCACGGTGCCCCCGGAGAAAAAGAGGTTACCGTGTTTCATGTTGTTTTAGACTGCCCCTAACTTGATGATCTCCCCCTGACTTGCTGATTTCCCCCCTGACTTGCTGATCTCCCCTTGACTTGATGATCTCCCCCTGACTTGCTGATCTCCACTTGACTTGATGATCTCCCCCTTGACTTGATGATCTCCCCCTGATTTGATATCTCCATCTCGACAGGTCTGGGAAACCAAAGTTTCTTGACCTGTATGGTAACATTATGCACAAAAAAAAAACCCAGCAAGGTTACTGTCCAGGGCTTAAGCAAGAAAGGATTAGAGCCTCTGAAGTCCTCACACAAATTTTTATGATGTCGATGACCCTTGTCTTTGTTACTTATTTAATCCTGTGCACTCCCAAGAGAGCAAAGGGCCGCAACCACACTTCTCCATCGAACTCGGTTCAGAGATTTCTTCATCTGCTCCCGTGTCATTCCAGTATCCTCGGCCTCACTGATGACTGACCTCTTCCAGGTTTGCTTTGGTCTGCCCACTTTTCTCTTTCCTTGCGGATTCCAATCAAGTGGTAGCTGTTTTTTTTTTTTTTGCAGGGTGTGTCCTAACCAGCTCCTCTTTCGTTTTGTGATGTCTTGGGCTATGGGCTTTTGTCTAGCTCTCTCCCACAAATTGGCAGTAGCTGTCTTTTCTGGCCACCTAATTCCTAATATCCTGCGTAGGCATCTCGTAACAAAGATCTGGAGCTTTTCCGTATTTGTTTAAGTAACTCTCCGTGTTTCTGTACTGTATAGAAGGACCAACTTAACGTGTGTATTATAGAATCGTATCTTGTTATGTAGAGACAGTGCCTTAGAGGCGCCAGATTTGCTTGAGTGTTGCTTTTGTATTTTTTTCTTCCATTCTTTACGAGGCGTGCAGACTGCAGGGAGGGAAGCTATGGTCTACAGTGTGACAAGAGATGTGACAGCGCCTGTTTCTATGACTCATGCGACATAGCGAATGGCTACTGTATCTTATGCAGCGAAGAACAGGCGGAGTGCGACTATTCTAGCCCAGGTGAACCAGACTTACGAGGAAATATATACTAGCTGTTTTTACCCGACTTTGCTCGGGTTATTTTTTTTTTAAATTCTGTTTTCGTTTTGTTATATAAGGCAGCTACGCTATTTTAATAGCTAGTATCTATGCCAACATGCCTCATTGATCTAATCTAAGTGATGTAGGTCAAAACGACATAGTCTGAGATCACACAATTATATAAGGAGCGTCCATGTTACGTTTTATTAAGATCAGTCAAACGGTTTTGATTCCTATGAAAGATATACATATATATATATATATATATATATATGCATACATTCATACATCTTACAGTCTACTTGATATATATATTAGCCAGGAGCTAATTGTGGCAAATATGTAGGTAACAACTGTCAAGGGAAATACTGCATTCCTCATTAATCTTCGGACTCGAAGACAAGCCTTATTATAATACTAGCCGGATAGTCAGTAGCGGCTTTAGGGGGTGGCAAGTGGGGCAACCGCCCCAGGCCCCGCGCATGAAGGGGGCCCAGCGAAAAGAGATTTCCTTACCACCGACAGGTTTAAAAACCAGACCAGTTCTTATAAACTAGGACTTGTTGCTCAATATTTTATGGCATCTATATGACACCAATTACCATGTAAGCTCTTAACATGACATTTTTTTTTCGAAATACTGATTCCGTTTTGGTAAAGACATCATCTTATGACCTGTACATCCTAAGCGGCTATCACTGTTTAACGGTTCACCTTGAAATAAAAAAAAAACACGTAGCCGGAAGCAACCAATCAAAATCGTGTATTTCGTAAATAAAGAGTCATACAATACTGTTATGTCGTGTTACAGTATAAAAAGAATTGGTATGTGCAAAAGTAAATATACTGTTACTTTAGTTCGTCATAGACGAAAAAGGGACCGGGGCGTGTGCAAAAGAGTCCTGTTTGGTACTGTGGCCTAGCTCGTATAGTTATTTCGGCCGATCAGCTCCTCTCATATACTTTGCTCTCATACCAAAGACTAAAGACAGTATTTTGCTTTTCTACTGAGGGCCAATAAGCAAATACAAGGAGCTTTTGGTAATAAAATTCAGCTGTTTGAGATTTCTGTAAATCACGTTAAAATGTTAGTAAACTTATATCACGTTAAAATGTTTGTAAAATGTTTCGGATGTTGAAGATAATCTACTTTCTAGTTCAAGTCTCCCGCAGGAAGACGAGAATGGCCGCGGGCAGGATATAAACCCCGGACCATCGGGACGACCGAAGAACAGTATGACGCGCATACCGCACGGCCAGGCATCCATACCTACTTATAATTATGTGTCAGCTCGGTTGGATTAACCTCTGAGAATGTCCAATGGTAGAGCAATGGTTAAATTGATGCTAGAACAAATTAGAAAAGAAAAAAATGCATTGGCGCGCAGTCTTAGCAAGAATTTTAGCTATACTTCAGTACCTTAAAAAAAAAATAGCGCATGTCGTGGGAGAGCAATGAAACTTTATGCGCGAACAACGGTCAGTTTTTAGGCTTGGTCGAGATGCTTGACAAATTCGACCCAACCATGCAAAAACATCTTCGACGAATTAGAACGCATAGGGAAGCGATCAGAACCTCGTATATAGGATTCAAAACGAGCTTATAGACCTGATGGCATATTTTTATGGTTTTCCTAGACTACACTTGCAAAACGTAAGAAGAGGGGACGTAGAGGAGGAATAGGAGTTAAGTGTAGAAGAGGATGACAAAGAGGCTTCCTACCACCCATCGAGTTAAGTGTAGAAGAGGAGGACAAAGAGGCTTCCACCCATCGAGTTAAGCGTAGAAGAAGAGGACAAAGAGGCTTCCTACCACCCATCGAGTTAAGTGTAGAAGAAGAGGACAAAGAGGCTTCCTACCACCCATCGAGTTAAGTGTAGAAGAAGAGGACAAAGAGGCTTCCTACCGCCCATTGTAACAGGCAATGTAAGGTCTTTACAAAATAAGATGGAAGAATTAACAGGTCGCTGTGAACATCTGTATCAATTTAGAGAGTGTTCCTTAATGTGTTTCACTGAAACCTGGATCAATGATACGATACCCGACTCTTCTGTTGATCTCGATAAATTTTACGTTTATGGAGCAGACAGAACAATTAACAGTGGGAAGTCAAAAGGAGGAGGACTCGCAATGTATATAAACAAGGAATACTGCAACGCCAACAATGTAAAAATCAGGAATAAAATTTGTGACCCTAACATTGAACTTATGTGTGTCACACTTAGGCCTTACTATTTGCCTAGAGAATTCAACCAAGTGTGTGTTATTGTTGTGTACATACCACCGACGGCTGACAAAGCGACTGCGTCGGAAATAATTTTTGATGTGCTTCACAATGTAGAATCAAAACACCCGGACTCTGTTTGTATCGTAACTGGAGATTTCAACAACCTAAATATTGACAACACACTGCCAAACTATTGCCAGTATGTCTCCCTCCCCACAAGGCAGGGTAGAGCGCTCCACAAATGCTACGTAAACATTAAGCAGGCTTACAAATGTAAAAGTTTGTTCCCACTTGGAGAATTTGACCTCTTACTATTCCATCTTATACCAAATTACAAACCTACTCTTAAAACTACAAAGAGAGTTATAAAAACGGTCAAGATGTGGTCTGAAGAGGCTGTAGAAAAACTTCGAGAATGCATTGAGAAAACTAACTGGGAAATCTTTATTGAGATCTGTCCAGACATAAACGAACTAACAGAAACTGCTAACTCTATCATTCTGCGAGAAGTTAACAATTCCAACAAAAACAATACAAGTCTATGGAAACAATAAGCCCTGGATGACCAAAAAAATCAAACACCTTATTACTGAAAAGAAAACAAAGTATAAGGCTAGCAACGAAGAGTTTATAAATGCTAAATATAAACTGAGAAAATCAATAATTGATGGAAAAAAAACATACAAAGAAAAAATTGAGAATTCCTTTGCAAATAACAACTCAAAAGCATGTTGGGAGGGATTAAAGAAAATAACAGGCTGCGCCTCAAAACGAGAACGAATTTCAGTGGATGATGACGAGAAATTCGCCAGCGTATGCTACGCCCGCCTGTCGACTAGTAACGAATATTAGACTTGAAAATGAAAATGCTATTTATGACTCGAACTAACAGAGATCACTTTTTAATTTCTTTGTAGATCTCTCATTTACGTGTGGCAAGCATAAATACGGACCTCTGTGCAATAAACGTGAGTTTTTACATTGATGCTGTTTATTATCTCACGTAGGTTTTAACTTTTTGAAGGGATCCCCCAGTCCAAAAAAACTTTAGAACTTTTGGTCACCAGTTTGAACATTACTCGCGTTAATCACATTTATTTTTCCCATTGGACATTAAGCTTTCCATGTCCAGAAATTTAGCATTGTAGAACGGGAACTAAATTTTCTATGACAGTTCAAAGTGTGTATACATTTTTTGACGCACCCGTATATATGTCAGATCATCTGATTCTGTGGCCCAAGGTTAAAGAGATTGTCATGTGGCCAGCACAACGACCAGCCGGCTTGGCTTTTCCCCAACTAATATCATGTACCCATTAGAGCTGGGTGGACTCAGAGGTCACAATTCAATCAGGCTCCAGCTACACGAGCACATCCGGTTTGTTGAGCAACATTTGTGGCTCAAAGGTCCTCATCAGGGATGTGGAGTCTAGCTCTCTGCTGCTAGGAGGCATAAGTGGTCTTCTTTAGTCCCTATGTACTAACAAATTATGTTGTAATTCTTTGAATCTTTTAATAGTACACAAACAGCTACACTCCGTCTCTGGATACTTTGATGGTATAGTGACAGGCAATATTTGAATGTGAATACTTTGATAGTATAAAGGTAGAAATTATTTGCAAATTTAACGCAGCGGCCACAATGTTTCCACAGCTTGCAAATCCTGTTTCGGGGGAGCGTGTGACAGAAGGACTGGGGCATGTATCAAGGATTGCGGCCCACCAGAGGTTTGCTTTATGCGTGGTAGGTAGAATATCGGCATTCCTTCTTCGACATAGCCCATGGACAGATTAGCAAATGGAATCGTGCAGAGTTTTTTTTTTTTTAAAGTTATCATTTTGTAAAGCTTAACTTTCATGCTAATGTCATATTCAATAAGCTATGCTCTTAGTTACTTGGGGATGAGAGAGTTTCCGTGCTGCTATTTGGCGCTCTGCAGGGGCACTCATCTGGACACAGGTGGCTTGAGCCTATCAGCCACTCATTACGCATTGAAAGTCCTTCTATTACTATTAATGTGATATCATCGCCGTTAAATTTAGTTACTGGTTATATATTGTACAGTATTCTAATTAACTTTGTACTGGTTTTTATCATTTTGAATATTGTTAGATTTTTGTTACAGTTGACCAGTGTCCTCTGTTTAAATATGGTGAAAACTGCAGTCAGAGTGAGTAATGTCTATTAAAAAATGTTTCTTCTCTCATACCATGTTTTTCAATGTCTGTTTTTTTTATAACAACAATAAAAATAACAACAAAAACAACAAAATGTTAATATTGTAAGTTCCAGGTTGTTGTTTCTTTTTATAATTCAACTTTTTAAAAACTACCCCTATGTCGTACAGTCTTGCATGACTGTAAGAAGAGACAGCGATCAGGGCCTAAGTTTAAATATACTGTACTCAAACATGGGAAAGGTTTCGGGAATCAACTCTGAGAAAAAACAGGGGCCGCTGCATCTTAGACAGCTTGCAGCGCACATAGCTACCTCTCCACCCCCAACTCCTAGTCAGAACCTGCTGATCCCAAACTGAATAGGATGTTGGCTGAACCTACGTGAACAGGAAACTGAACACTACAAAAAATGTAAAAAACTGTTTAAAAAGATGCAACAAGGAGTTGTTTTGTAAAGTAATTAGAAGAAGTAAAGTTGTTTTTCAACCCTAACCTATGTAACATATAATTTAATGCTTAGATCTAGATCTAGTAATTAAACATAAAAAACAAGAGCACTCTCGTCTCATAATTATTATTTTGCAATTTTTAGGTGCATAAAAAACAAAATCAATTTAAATGTATATAAGATGACTAAAATCAATAGACGTGAATTATTTCGATTTAGGATTTTGAGATATTATCTTAATGGAAACTAACAGGAAATGGCTTGATTTCAGGCATTTGTGTGAATATATAGTTTTTTTTAAATTAATACATAACAATCTATATATATAGGTCTGTGAGTTGATCAATCGCGGATAAGAATTTGTTACCGTTTTCCGGTCTAGATAAAGTATATATATAGGTCTGTGATGATACTTGGTCTTTGGTTGCTCCAAACAGCTAATACAACTAAAGCCGATGTAGCGGTTTTACATTCTTAATGTAGAGCTTGAAATAAACATTAAAAAAAACTTTTTTTTAAACAAAACTGAATACAACTTTAATGTTTAAATATACATAGGTTCAATTTGAAAGCCGATGTATGGAGATACACAACTGATATGAAAATTTATAATTGAAAAGATGTTTGGGGGGGGGGGGGAGAGAAATAAAGGGGTTTCTGTGTCGTCGCGTTGTAAATGTATTTTTAAAAAATGTGAGCGACCTGAATTCAAAACTCGAAGGCTAAAGCTTCCTCGTCCTCATCAAGCCAACACGGTAACCACTGTGCCAGGGAGCTGCTTATGAAAATAGGTTTTATAGTTATTTATAATTATTTACATTTTTTCCCTACAAACAGTAAAGGGAACTAATTCAACTTATTCCATTTTAACAGTCAAGGAAAAGTTCTTTCGCTTATTACAAGCCAAAATAATTAATAATTGTGCAAATTTTTTTTTGATGCGAGATTGGCTTTGGGAGAAATAACATACAAACTTTGTACCAGACAGACAGACAGACATTGTGCTGATATAAACTTTGTAAAAATAAACGTCTTCTATCTCTCACGTCCTTTGCTCAACTTTCATACCTGACGACAGACCACCTCGTTATTTCATCAGAATCTAATCAGCCCTTACAACCCAAAGCATCCGCTTCACTTTTCCCATCAGAAACACGCATACCCTAAATAACGAGAATCCAGATCAGAATTGTACCGAGTGTTCATTAAACTGGAAGTAAAACAAGCCGACCCGCGGCGTAGCATACGCCGCTATTTAGTGACGGTTGAACACTTCCTGAAAGACACAGTTGTCCAAATGTGGTAAGTTGGGCAAACGACTGTGTGCGCATGCCTGGAGAGCGATAAAGGCGCGGGTGCAAGCGGGAGGGGGCGGGAGGAGAGCTACAGAGTCGGCGTGCGTGCGTGGTGTCCCGCATGGTTGGGCGACGTAGAGAATTATATAAACAGATAGCTTATAATGTACACCTCCAAATTTTGTTTCTGGCAGTGTGTTCGTTTTGTCGCATGGGATTATGTAACAGAACTACTGGAGTGTGTCTGAAAGGCTGCAGTCAGAACCGTTTCGGAGACTTCTGCAACTACAGTAAGTTCTACGAATAAAGTTCAACCTTGGTTTAACGAGCACAGCACGTTCTAGAAAGTTGGTCGCAACCTGAAAAGTTCGGCACCCGAAACATATTTCCTCATAAGAAATAAAGGAAATAGATTTATTGGTTACGAGTCCAAGTCGACTCGCTAATACATAAAGCTTAAGTTTGTAAATAGATTTAAACAGGCTAAATATAAAAAATCTGTTTAGAAAATAATAGTACGGCCTAAAGAACTATGCACTTACAACTATATATCTCAATAATGTAGAAGTTATTTCCCTATTCGATATCACCCAAACTAATTAATTATCGATAATTAATGTACTAACAATTATTATTATTATCATTATTATTATTATCACAATGATTATTATTATTAAGTGGTTAATTTTTAAATTGGTTCATGTTTTTTTTTTAGTTACAACAATAAATATTGTTATAACCCTGCCATGCGCACCGCCATCTAAGCTAGTGCAGAAGGTGTGCACTGTTAGAGACTGTTAGTTAGAGACTAGACTGACCAAGGATGTCAACATAAGAAAGAAAAGAAAGTTCCACACACGTTTAGAGCCGATTTGAAAAGACTGTGTTCATGGCAGTTGTTTTTATTATGTGTCTGTCTAGTCCAGTGAATAAACATAGTTACGTATTGGAGCTCACTCCCTTAAGTTATTACAATATTTTAAAATCTGAATTTATTCTGAGATTGGGAGTGGGTGGAGTAACGTATGCATATATTGCAGAGGATAAAACCTGAGAATTTAGCCGTGATTTATTTCCCTTGTGGGTATGAAAACGAATTCATTAATTACTAGTAATTAATTGACTTATTGGTTAATTTTTTTAATTGATTCATATCTTGTCTATGCCGTTGAATAATTGTGTAAAGTTTCAACTTTATCAATGAATAGATGTTGTCTAGCTTTTAAATCTCGTCATTTTAATGAAATTTATTTTTATCTCTTTTGTGGTATATTATCAGAAAATGTATACTTAGTATTGAATTGTAGATGAATGCATGCTCTTTTTACATAGTACACATTAAAGTATATAAACCAAAAAGCCAAATTTGTTTAATGGGGGTCAAATCAACGTTGGCATTGTCAATTAGGGGAGAAAGAATAGATGTAGCATTCATTAGTTAATGAGACTAAATTAATCGCGCTGTAAGTTGTATCAAGAAGGCATTGTCTTTTTTTTTAAATTAATTAATTTTATATTTTAATTGCTTTCTGTATGTGATTAGCCTGTAGCGATCACTGTGTGAACCGGAAGTGTGACGGCTATACCTGGGAATGCTCTGACGGCTGTGTTGGTCTGTTCACTGGACTTCTTTGTGACCAGGGTAAGTATTAGTACTGTCACGATGCTGCTTAGGAGACCGAGTGTTGTATTGTCTCCACAATCATATGGGATACGCTGATTCGGAGTCACGTATAAATACTAGGATACGTTGAAGAAGCAAAAGTAAATATCCCCTTTCAAAACTGGCGACCCATAAGGGCAGATGATAATCAAGTCATCTGTTTCTTGGCCATGGCCAACGATTAACGAGCAGGGTATCATGAAGCCAGCACAGCGACCTACCAACCGCCTTCATCATCATCATCAAACTCCATTAGAGTGAGGGCTTGAGAGGCTCAAATCCTCTCTTGCAAAAGCCCTGGACAGAAACCCTGCTGTCTTGCGTAGTGCATAAATGTCGCCATACAGGTCGAGAATTTTTGGGTTTCCCAGACCTGTCGAGACGAGATCAGCAAGTCTGGGGCAGTCAAACAGAATATGAGGCACGGTTTCCTCTTCTTCCCCGCAGCGGGGGCACCGTGAATCAAAATTTGGCCATAGCAGTGAGAAATATGAGCCAACAGGACAATGGCTTGTCCTGCACTGTGCTATAATAGCTTGCTCAGGCCTGGACAGCCTCCACCACGGGAAAGTGCGTCAGGGCGCCTCATGCGCTTCCAGACTCCACGGGCTTTTTGGGACTTGTCCCAGCACTCAAATCACTTTTCCGTTTCTGTTTTTTTAATTATAGCCTTAGCTTTCTTCAACTTAAGCCCTGTGCGGGAGTATCCTCCTTTCACTGTGCGGGGGATGTAAAAGACCTCCCACAACATCTGTCAACGTCCAGACCCCGCCCCTCATGGGCCGCTGCGTACACAGCTCGCCACGCATGGTTAGCCTGGTAGATTAAAAGAAATATGGCTGAGGCCCCAGTGTCGCGGCTGTGTCTCTAGTCCGCGAGTCCGGAGTGTCCGAGCCACTGGAAGTGAACGTCAAATTAACCCCCGAGTCTGACCCCCCCCCCCCCCCATACCCCCGCCAGACAGAATGGTGTGTACGAAGTGTACACAGTTCATTCAGGTCAGGTAAAGGAAGCTTCTATTCGTTTTTGCTGGCCTTAGGGTTCCAAGTGCGATGTACAACTCTACACGGCAATTTAAAAAAAAAATTACTCAGTGGTAAAAAAAATTACTATTGACTAAATTGTAAAAACGTTACTGACTATTAACTTAGTTGTGAAAATGTTACTATTTATTTTGTTGTAAAATTTTTTACTGTTTACAAAATTGTAAAAATGTTACTGCTGACTATTTACTAAATTGTAAAAATGTTACTATCTACTTATTAAATAGAACAAAAAGTTAATGACTATTTATTTAATTGTAAAAGTGTTAATAATAATAATAATAATAATAATAATAATAATAATAATAATAATAATAAGGCTAGTCTTCGAGTCCGAAGATCAGTGAGGAATGCAGTATTTACGGTGGCTGCGCAGCCCCAACTGTGACCTACATATTTTGCCATATATACACATATCAGCAAAAGTGTTAATAACTAAATAGTAAAAATGTTAATGACATTCATTAAATTGTAAAAAAAGTTATTGACTACTTACTAAGTGGAAAAAAATTTTTATTGACTATTTATTTCATTGAAAAATTGTTACTGACTATTTACTAAATTGTTAAAATGTTTCCATTATCAGTTTGCAGTAACAACTGTGCGGGGGAGGGCAAGTGTGACCAACACAACAGGACCTGTGTCGCTGGCTGCCTAGAGGGGTACGACGACAGTAGATGTGAGATCCGTACGTATCTGTCGATAATCCTCATAACTTAATCATAGTCATCTGCTCTTAATCCCAGTAATCTACTCTTTGTTAATCTCATTAAGTTCATCTCATTCCTCTACTCTTTGTTCCTAATTAAGCTAATCTCTTTAATCTGCTGTAATTTTTTACCGCTCTTTATTAGAGGCCTTTTAAAAGGGGAAAATCAGCTACTAGTATTGTGTGGTCTGTCTGTCCGTCTGTTCGTCACGATTATATCTCAAAATCTAGAAAAGATTGAAAATCTGATTTTTATGATATTGTAGATCTTGTTCATTTTTATGATACAGCTTCTTTTTATCTTCTATGAGAACGAATAGGTTGGTTTGTAAAATTAAATTTGTAAACCAATTTTCAACAAGTAGAATATAAAACAAGGTTACAAAAGACAGGTTGTGTGGAAACACAAACTCAAAATCGGCCTCCGAAGTAAAATGTTTTACATAATTCGGATGTTCCTTCAGAGTTGAAAATAGTTTACTTCCTAGTCCAAACCTCCCGCAGGACGATGGGGGATGGGAGCAGGCAGGTTTTGAACCTTCGGCCGTCGATAAATCCGAACGACAGTCCAGTGCGCAAACCGCACGACCAGTGGTCCACCCAGGCAGGCTTCAATATTTTCAGAAAGAACATCCGAATGAAATTATATCAAAGACAAAAAAGAATGGAGAAAGAAGGCTAACAGATCTTGTGAAGTGCCCCAACGAGGGTGTCATGTAGCCAGCACAACGACCAACCGGCTTTACTTTTCCCCAACTAATGTTAGGTACCCATTTGTGCTGGGTAGACTCAGAAGTAGAAAATCCCAGTTTTCACCAGGATTCGATTCGGAATAAATAATGTAATTTTTTTGAACAAAATTAATACCCTTGTTTATTCATGGAAAACAAAGAAAATGTACTTTACAAGATAACTATTTGTTTTAATTTTGGTCTAACTTATAATGCATACTAATTAGCTTTTTTCTCTTTAAAAAAAACTGCTTGCATAACTGATTTTAAAAATTAGAATTTTAGCTTTCAGGAAAAAAAAAGTAGCCGTTTCATCAGAACTTTGAATGGTCTAAAATATTGTGATGTCGGATTTTCAATATCTTTTCTAGTTTACGAAATCTAAACGGGACAAACGGACAGACAAAACACACAAAACTAATAGCGTCTTTTCCCCTTTCGGGGGCCGCTAAAAATCATGTTTTAAAAGATATAGTTTATCTAAGGGAAAGAATTCCGCACTTACAACCGTATTTCTCAACAATGTAGAAGTTTTTTCCCTTATATCAAACAAACGAATTATTTACCAATAGATGATTGATTAATTCGTTTTTTTAAAACTTTGATTCAAATTTTATTAGTTATATTAATAGTTGTGTAAAGTTTCAATTTGATCCGAGAATGAGTGTGGCTGAAATAACGTGTATTTTTTTTTACTAGATAAGTATATAGATAGAAAGACCAACAGAAAGACTTGTAATAGATATATATCATTTTGGTAGCTACGTACTATTATTAATAGACAAAAACAATAGGGGGGGGGGGGGGCCAAATTTAGATCGCAAAATAATAGTATCATTAATTTTTTTATATATCACTTATGCTTACAGTTTAGTTATTTCTTAAAATAAAATATTTAAAAAAATATATATTTATAAATGACATATTTACTGCGCCGAACCAACAAAAAGGCTGAGAGAAGAAGCAGGCCTATCTGCAACGGACCAAACTCACCCATGCCACGTATGTGGCCGGCTTTTTAAAGCGAGGATTGGACTTTACAGCTGCCTGCTAGGATATGGAAAATGAGAAATGTGTTCATCTTCGATCACGAAGGAGGAGCTATATATTTACTGCTCTACAAGCTACAATGAATTTACTGAGTTAGTTTTTTTTTTGTTTTAAAAAGAAGATATTCATTTTCCAGCCCGTGTTTGTATGGTTACAAAGCTAGAAGCTACATTTCTTTTATACCGCATAGCCTCGAGACTATTTTGTCCCTGACACTGATTATTGCGAGAGTAGCACTATACAGCAGAAAATTATTTTTTTGCTATTTATATATTTTTGTATACAAGAGACGCTTTCTAAATACTTTTTAAGATAAACAATTGATCTATGTAGTTTCTGAAATTTCTGATAAACATCTTACTAGGAAGAAGATGAATTCCACCCATGTTAAAACGACATAATCGTAACTACTGTTTTTTGATTAAAGGCTTCAACTTGGACCCAAACAGTATTTCTGGTTAGGAAACGAATTAAATCGAGTCTTTTGTGTTTTAAACCCATACAGTTTTTTCTTCTGAGCACGGGCGTAGCTGGGATTTCGCCGTCATTTTGGGCGCCCAGTGCGGGGGGTTGATTCTTTGGAGGGCCCTGCATTTCGCGTAGCCTAATATTTAATATACAATGTAAAAAAACAACATTTGGGGCCCCCCAAAAGTGGGGGCCCGTGGGGATTTTAGAATTGTCCCTCTCCCCCCCCCCACCCTAGCTACGCCACTGCTTCTGGGTTTTAAATTATTATATCTGGTGTTTTCTTTTGTTTCTAAGCCCGGAAGCCCTTGATAGTTTACGCCATACTGATAGTGGGGATGCTTTTGACTGTGGTTATCTTGATCGTATGCGTGGACAATGATGAGATCACTGACCAGGAATCGTTTGTGGTGAGTTCACAGTTGAAGGTTTTTTCTGGAAGAAGCACTGCGATCTATGTCAAACGAAATTAAGGATCGCTGTGCAGAGACGTAGCGAGCAAAAGGGGCTCCTGGGGAAAGGTACATTATTAGCGCCCCCCAACCCCATTTTCCATGAACATGACATAGAAATAAAGGCTGCGCGTGGCGCCCCCCCCCCCCCGATGGTGGCACCCGAGGCATCGTCCCACTTTTGCCTTTTCACTACGCCTCTGTCGATATATGATAGTGTTTCTCAAACCCCTCACTACGCCTCTGTAGATATATGATAGTGTTTCTCAAACATTCACTCATGATATACTCCTAATGTTCTCCTGATGTACTCCTGACATATGAGTAGAAACATAAAGAACATTACTTATGTTCTCCGCTCTTCCAAGGCAGTCATGTGGTCTGGGGAGTAATGTATGCTGCTCCAGCGGCGTCCAGCGTTTTCCCCGCATTCTGGACTTCATTCTTCTGGGGTCTAGTAAAAAAGTAGTTTCTCTTTCAGACCTGAAAGAGGCAGATGATGCTAGGATCATCTGATAACATGGCCAACGGTTAACGAGCAGGTTGTCATGTGGCCAGCAGAACGATCAACACCTTTTACTTTCCCCAACTAAAGTCAGGTACCCATTTGAGTTGGTTGGACTCAGTGGCGCCCTAAAAATTCCGAATTGAAAATCCCAGTCTTCACCGAGATTTGAACCCCCAGAACACCAGGTTCGGAAGCCAAGCGCTTAACCACTCAGCCACCGCGCCCCCTCCTGGCGTCTACAACACACTATTACACCTCTGGTGTAAACAGATGAAACGACGTTATATAAGTTAAACACTTCATTTATTCCACAAAAGTATTAATGTCATTTTTACTTGATTAATACTCAAACATGCTGGGCAGCGTTTTTTTTTTTTTACTTGTGGGGCAGCGTTTACCTGTGGGGCATTTCTATTATTATTAGGAAGGGGAAAAAAAAGGCTGTATCCATGGTAAAATAAAAAAGAAACATTTATCATGAGGACAAATCAACGGGCGTAGCCGGTGGGTAATGCTAATATACATTTTTAAGAGCTGAGTGTAGTGTTTGTCCGCGGTCTTACGTTTTATTAAAGATCTCTTACAGACTTTGCGGTGTAATGAATTTACCGTTATAAAAAACATGGCTTATCTCCGCGTGACATAACTCTGTCGAGTTGTAACCCATGAAACTCTGGAAGCCTATATTTCTTATAGTCCTGTGCATTTCCTGTTCGTGTGAACAAAACTCGGACGAATCCATTATGGAATTATGCATTTGTAAGATTGTAACCTATTCGGCGATGTTATTTAACCCTTAAAGTGCTGAGCTGTTTTAGAATGAGTGCATTCAAAATGGAATTACAATTCTGATGTTTAGACGCTAAACTGCCATACCCGTTTGTTTTACGGCTTAATGGTATTGTTTTGTTTTCATTTGTCTATGACACTATTTTTCGACTATTGCCACAATCTACTCAAGAGATAACGTATCCAATCACTTGAAGGCTCTGCATACTTTTGTTGGGTTGGTCCGTTCGTTGCTTAATCTGGGCATTACCTCACCTCGAAGTCATTCACAAATGAAAATTTTTTTTTCTTAAACGGACATTGTCTGAGGACGTTGCTTCAGGTATGAAGATTAGTTCATCCTTACCCAAAGCTCCAGGAGGACAGCGGGTGATGGCCACGGGTAGGATTTGAACTCGGAATCTCCGAGACGAAAGTCTGACGCGCATACCACACGACCAGGCAGCCATCCAAGTCACATGACCAAACATGGAGAACAAAGCAGGAACGGAAAAAAAACGAGAATTAAAAAGTCAAAACATTTCTGGAATCGTCTGCCGAAAATGCAGTAAAAATACTGATCTGTTTCCTCGCCAGAGTGGCACGGGAGAGGCAACAACCCTTCTTGAAGCTCCTGATGATAAGTTTCGCGAAGAAACTGAAACAGCGGCAATGACCCAAGCCGAGGATGTGATCACGGTTGCCAGCGATGAAAATCTAAGGCATAACATAGGGGATGCCAACATAAGCCCTCTTATTCCGGAACAAACGTGTGTGCCTTCATCTTCCATCGATCCTGACCAAGTAAGTGGGCTCTACGTCCAAAGCAGTAATGCAGTGCTTCTCAAACTGTTGGGGGCGCGCCTCCTTAGGTTCCTTCGAGGGTTGCACGACACTGGCTGAATGAAAGGGGGCAGCAGAGGCGTAACATTTCTTTTTCAGGCGGCACATTAAAAAAAAAAAAAAAAAAGAGAGAGTATTGTCATTGTAGTTATAAATCCATGTTTGATTATTAACCAAGTAAAATGACATCATTAAAAAATGCTTAAATGAAAATATGTTAAAGCGTTGTTTCATCTTCTAAAAAGGATCTTTTGGCAACAATGTCGACTCAAAACTTTTTGAAGAAGCATTTAAAAAACGTCTCCACTAACGTGATTCTTCTCGACTTTCTTAGGGTTTGAATGGTCGAAATTATCCGGACTTCGTTATGCTGACAACTTTTGTGTGGCGAAAAAAATTCGACTTTATGCGGCAAGACGTCTTACTTAATGCGAAGATGATTTGACGACATTTATCTCTTTACAGACGTGTGTGCGTTATATGTACCTAGAATGTTACCGCATAAAAGTATTACTCTGTGCTTCCTTTTACTTTATTAGGCTTATTACGATCTGCTACTCTACTAATAAACCACAATGAATGGTTGGCTCTATTGCAATAAAACACTTCAATATTGGCCTGTTCCATTTTACGTGACCTTTAACCTGTATTTGGTGTTTGCTCTTCTATCTGAAGCTTAGATCTCAGGGAAACGCTTGATGCTGGGGACTCCCTCTCAAACCTTCTGGGGACGCTTATGCCTCCAGACCCCGTTGCTGAATGGAGGGAACATGCTATCACTCTAATACTCCAGCGGTAAATGTTTGAGAAACACTGCAGTTAAGTCAGCATGGACTTCTCGAGTCGGTAGTTAGACATTTACATATCGAATCGATACATTGAGCTTAGGATTAGCAGACATGTTATTTCTTCTCTTGTTATATACAGACGTTACTTCAAAAAAAAAAAAGATGATAACGTCCTTTGTGTGAATCTAGGTCAATCTAGTCATGCATGTTAATCAATGACTTAAACTCTGCCAAGTCAATGGTTTTGCTGGCTGACAAAAAGAAGAGGATTATGCCCTTCGCATGTAACTAGATCAATCTAGTCGAGCATGTTGATCAGTGACTTAGACAAGATTTCCGATAGCATTCCATGACACTGCATACAATTTAACTTTGTGAAAGTTTGTGTGTATGCGTTCTTGTGTGTAAATCTGACAAGTATGGAAGTATCTCTGCGTGTTTTTTGAAGTTCACTTTTGGAATGTAAATAAATGATATATTGAGAAATTATTCATTTTAGCTGATTATAATTATTGCATAATGTTTGCATGTTTATATTTTAAGATATCTAAAGGGTGTCCTGCAAAATGATTGAAAAATAATGATAAAATTAAAATAGCAAAATATCGAGATCTAAAGTAGTTCTTGCCAAACAACTGGAAAATATATTTTCCGGTCTTTTTTTTCCGTCGCTATTTAGTCGGGGACACAAAAGTAGACCCAGCAACATCTAAGTCAGGGGTTCTCAATCTTAGGGTCGCGACCCTTTTGGGGGTCGATTGACGATTCGCCAAGGGGTCGCTTAAGATCATCGAAAAAATGGATTGTTTTTGTCCATTCTTCTATTGCTGTATATGTGTGTGCGGGGGGGGGGGGGGTCGCGGCAGAGTGGGGAATTGTAAATAGGGGTCGCGAGCCTAAAAGGTTGAGAACCGCTGATCTAAGTCATCTACCTAAATTAAGTAAAGCTCCCTTTTCAGACCCTGCGATTTATAGAACAGATTAGGTTATCTGTTTCTTTGGCCAGCGGTTAACGACCAGGATGTCATGTGACCAGCACAACGACCAATTGACTATACTTTCCCCTACTTAAGTTAGGTACCAATTAAAATCAGGGTAGGGTCAGAGGCGCCCTAAAAAATCCCGAAAATCAAATTCCCAGAACCCAGGAACCCAGGTTTGGAAGCCAAGCGTTTAACCACTCAACCACTTAAGTCTTTGTAAATATATATTTTATTTTGTAGAAAGTGAAATAACTGATCGAACTATCTCTTTCAGCTTCCAAAGGACGCAAGCTCCTCTGGAATGATGGGAACTCGAATAGAAGAACTTATGGTCAGTATACAGAGATATGTGTGATATGTGTAATCACTAAAAAAGGGGAAAATTTGAGGGTCAGATCATGAAGAACAAGCTCCAAAAAGTCCAGACCTAAATGTCATGGATTACTGCCCTTGGAGATAGTTTTTAACAGAGCCTCAGATTTGTCCACGTGACATAAACTCTACTGATGATTTAGAAACGAGCTTGGAACGATGCCCTGTGGCATTTTACGTCTGGAGAGACGATCTTTTCCCTTTGCAACTTCTTGTGTGACTAAAGAGGCCAGTCCTTGATACACAGCTGAGATCACAGGTTGGGCATCAGTAATCACCAGGCGCCGTTGCATTTTCACCCTTCTTTCTGCTTCTGTTGTGTACGACATCTGCAATCCGTGACCCTTCCTTTATGCTCTCTCTTCATGTGGATCTATCAAGTGCCACCTCTTCCCAGCTGCCAGTGTCGATTATGAAGAGCTTCATGTCGCGTTTGCATACATCCGTATAACGTAAAAGTGGGCGACCAGCTTCTCTCCTGCCTTCTATTAGATCGCCATGCAGAATCGTCCTGTGGAGGTCGACCAAGCGCTTAACAACTTATCCACAGCGTCCCCCATGGTAGACAACCCTGAGTAAAAAAGTTATGAAGTGGTGACCCTTAGGTGGAACGTGGCACACTGTGCTAGAACCTGGCAGAACCTGCGACACTACTGAACCCAAACTTTTCGGATATTTCCATTCCTTTTGTCACAGCTGCCTGTAGAGGAAGAACTGCTGTGTGGGCGACATCGTTCCGTTCATAAATAATGCCCAGGCTTTCATATGAACCCTAGTCGTTACGAAAGAAGGAGGTCAACGAAAAAAAGATAACTTCAAAGTTACACGCAATTAACTCTTTGTCTCTCCAGACTTTATGTCCCCTATGTTTTGCATTACATTCTGATGTCCTTTGCATTGCATGTCCGACAATGCTTATTGAGTAACTTATTTTTTGGTTTTACTTTTTACAAAGATTATATCAACTATCTGCCTGTCTGTCTAGTAAAAAGTTTGTACATCAATTTTTTTTAAAATTTAAGTTAAAACTTTTCACAATTATTTTTGGCCTAGACAAGACATTCATTAAAAAAAATAATTAAGGAATTAATATACTGGTAAGAATTTTCTATTTGTATTGACCAATACGGCTAAATATGTAGGGTTACGTCCCTTGGATCATAGATCACACGACACACGACCCCCTAACCATTCTCTTATCATGTTCAAACTGCAAACAATTATTAAATGTACTTAACAAATATGAATTGATTGAATAAGAAACAATTGGTTGATTGGTATCGGCACTTAATTATTTTGTTTGATATCGAATAGGGGAAATAGCTTCTGCAGTAATTAGATATATAATTGTACGAGTTCTTTCCCTTTGATATGCTTGGTTTGGTTTGTATCTGTGCTACTATTGTTGTCGTTACGTATTTTATAAATTTTTTTTTATTCTTTATTTTATTTTTATTTTTTTTCTATGTATTTATATTGGATAGGTTTGTTTATTTAATGAAATTGAATTTGTATTAGTCCTCTTGAGGACTCTTGAGCTCTGAGTGAACTTTTTTTTTTTTCCTTTAATAAACGATCCTTCACAGAGATACTTCTTTCTCCCCCCCCCCCCCCCCCCCCCCCTTTTTTTTTTCACAACTGGTCCTGACTATTTGTAGAATCATAGCGCCGTGTTTCCTGTACATATAATTACATGACTGATCCAAAGTAATTGATCAAATTATACTTAATATAAGCTTGTTTTTTTTTTTGTTTTTTTTTAAATAATTTTTAAACAAATATTTTGTTTTTTTTCTTTCTAGGCACGAAACTATGACCTGTCCAACTCAGGGATTGAAAGCGAGGTCTAAATAGGTCACTGCGCATGTTCGTGATCTCGTCTGCTATGACGTAATGGTTGAAGCCACGAACGAGCCAATGGTTGAATACATCGCGTTGTAATAAACATGTTAGTTTAAACACTTATATCCAGCTTGTCATTTTGTCCTGCTTTGTCCTGTTCTCGGCTATTGTTCCGTGTAAAGTCTTGTATTATCTGTCCAGCAATGACGTCGCGTCGCAGATATGTAGATGTTATCTGTTGACGTCTTTATATAAGAAATAAAAATCGATAACTTTCTAATTTTAAATATAACTTTTCACTGACAGAAATCTAACAAAATTCAAAACTATAAAATTGTAAACTTTTTTTTTATACATCAACCATAAGAAGTCTGCTGGTATGGTAATACTTCTTTGGTTTTGTGGACGATCGTTGACTTGTAGCACCAAACTGCTGATAGACAACTAAACCGCTGTATGCGTATTATATTTCAACTTTTGTAACACTTGAAATAGCATCTTTGTGAATAATGTTATATATATATATATATATAATACATATATATATATATATATATATATATTATATATATACATATATATATATTTATATATATATATATATTTATATATATATATATATAGTGTTATAAACCTGGTGGTGGCACAGATGGGGGTAGTGGTGTGTGTGTAGTCAGCCGACGCAAATCGCCCCAGGCCAGCGATAGACGAGGGTCAACCGTTACGAGTTACGACTGTCAGCCGAGACGAGTGTCAACATGAAGGTTCGAGTAGGATCGACGTCGTGAACAGAGGTCAGGAGCGTCACGAGGGATGTAGTCATATGACCACCCAGAATGGTCGAGCGACGTTCGACCCGGTTCTAGAAGGCCAGCAGGGACCCTATATAAAGAGCGAAGGTATCAGAGACGAGTCAGTCACAACTTCCCGATCTACAGTTCGTTACAACGGCTCAGTACAAGTCCGAGACGAGACAGAGAGACCAGTGCAAGAGTTGATACGGCGGAGAGATATTTGTACAGTCTTGTATTACGTGCTGCCAATTGTACAGTGTTGGCTGTTATTGATTGACATTAAACTATTACGTTATTTTGAAGCCCAGATTTGTCAAGTTCTTTAAGTTGGTGGTGTCGTTTGGTGCAATTTGCAGCGAGCCTGGATAGGGAGATTCCTAACAATATATATATATATATATATATATATATATGGTGGTGACACAGATGTGGGTAGTGCTGTGTGTTTTTAAGCCTACCCTAATCGCCACAGTCCAATGCAGGACGAGCGGTCAACCGTGACCAGTGACAGTACACGCCAGTACGGCAAGAACCAGTGTCGTAAATATTACGCACGCAAGTCACGGCGAAAGTGATCAACTGGAGTGGTCAAGAATGTTCGAGGCCAGTAGAGACCCTATATAAAAGCGAGGGTGTTTTGACTCAAGACACTTCACGTTACCTCGCAATGTGACCAAGACGAGGCGAGACCCAGCACGGTGTATGAAGTCAGGCGGAGCAGAGACTAGGCTTTTGTAAAGACAGTGCCAATTGCGATGTATTTGAAATAAAACTGTTACTGTTACTTTGGAGCCCCGAGTTGTGAGGTTCTTTAAGTTCGTTGTGTCGTGTGGTGCAGTTTGAAGAGAGCCTGGATAGTAGGCGAGTTGGCCTCCTTCAGTCGTAGAACGACTATGGTTCATCTCGCGCACTATATAAATATAAAAGTAAAGTTCCCCTTTCAGACCTTGTGGTTTATAGGGCAGATGATGTTAAGGTAATCTGTTTCTGTGGCCTACTATTTACGAGGGTGTCAGGTGGCCAGCACAACGACTAACCGCCTTTACTTTTCTTCAACTAACGTTAGGTACCCATTAGAGCTGGGTGGACTCAGAGGCGCCTGAAGATCCTGAGGTTAAAAATTTCAGTCTTCATCAGGATTCGAACCCCGGACCCCGGTTCGGTAGCTTTACCGCTCAGCCACCGCGCCTCCCACTATATTTATCTATTACAATATAAAGAAATTCAGCTTGAGATGAAATGCAATAAATATAGATTATAAAATGGTATTCTGGTCATAATGTAACTCACTACAAAAACACGTCTTTTCACTCTGGCAATCTAGAGTTGTCTGTCGTACTTAAGACCGCTGACGACAATGTCGATTATCTTGCATCATTCATAGCCAATCGCTAACCTCTTCCCACCATCACCGTAGCAACACACAAACACACTCCACAACAGCTGGCACAAAGATATTGACTATATAGACTAATTGAAAAAAATAGCGTTATGTAGCACTCGAAACATGGCTACCATCTCTTTCATGAAAGATCCATTTCTGCAACATACAAATACTCAAAGGCAATGGACCTCATTCACCAATCGTAAACAAACAACATTGAGCCACGTGATTCTCTATCTCCTCTATACAAATTACGACCTAATTTTAATACACAGTGGCTGTCACGTGACCGTTTTTTTTCCGTTGTTTTATCAATATTATCACGTGACTAAATGCTGTTTGTTTACGGTTGGTGAATGAGGTCCATTAGCACACATTACACCACAGCTACATCAGATTTGGACGAAGGGGTCGTTTCATCTCCATTAAGGCTAGAACAGAAATATTTTTTTCACTGTTTGTTCCACAATGAACGAACATACATATTTTGAAGAACCCGGGGTAACAAATGTGAGTCCAAAAGGAAATCCACATCCCAGATCAGAGTTTGAGTTTTGAGTTTAGGCACATCGGCACAATTTAGGCCATGTCGTGCCCGTAATTCTTTAAGGATCACTCTCCCTTTATATAACAAGGGCTAAATTCTATACAGTTAAATCGTTAAAAACAAGGTCTATTCACAGTTAAAATAGTAAAGGTAGTAAAAATTTAATAATTCGGGAAAAATCTTATGTAAATATTATATGTTCACGATTGATAAATCAGATCTTCGTAGACAACCCCACCTCCCGGACAAAGCCCAGTACCTTCCCAGGGTCGACATTGTCGAATAGTGTTTTTAAGTTGTGTGTTCTAAAAAATGTATCCCTGACATCCTGGTATCTGGGGCAATCAATGAGGACATGTTCCACGGTGAGGCGAGAGTCACAGTACTCACCCCAGATCAGACATGGACGGTGAAAATATAATCTACATCGGCCACCGACGGACAATGGTTATGCCTGCGTTGGCGGTGGCAAAATATGTAGGTCGCAGCTAGGGTTGCTTATCTACGTGAATAATTGCACTCCTCATAAAATCTTCAGATTTATGCAGGTCGCAGCTAGGTTTGCGTAGTCATGTGAAAAACTGCACTTATCTTTAATCTCTGAAATCGAAGATATTGTCATTGTTTTATATTCTTTTATTTGTATGCAGACACGCAGTCAGAAAAAAAATTCCTGTCAATATTTTTATGTCTTTGTTATTGGTTAAAAAGAAACAGCGCATTTCCGGTTCCTTTCTGAAATACGAAATATCTCAATCCTCCAATTTGAAATATTTCATTAGGCTGGTAGATATCTTATTTTATCTTATATATTATAGAGACGTTACTTCAAAAAATAAGATAATTACGTGCAACGCATTTCATGTGTCAACCTAGTCATGCATGTTAATCAATGACTTAAACTCTGCTAAGTCCTTGTTTTTCCTGTCTGATTCAGACAACCCATTCCACTCTCTAGGGAAGAAGGAGCACTAGTACAAATTGGTTCTAGCGTATGGAATAAGAAATGTGCCTCTATCTTTGTGTATTTCATTAGGGTTTGTTTTTCTATTTGTAAATTATGGAGGCTAATAGGATATTGTTGTGACTATTCTCCTTTATTTGAGACCCGTAATGAAACCTAATCCTAAAACTAAATAGGCTATTTAACTTTGGTCAGACTAATATTCGAACATCTGTCATCTATTTGGGATCCCAAGAAAGCATTGAAACTGAAACAAACGCCAAAAAAAACAGCCGTGAGATTTATAACAACCAGATAATCACATTTGACTAGAGTTTCACTTTTAATAAAATCACTAAAAAGTAAAAACACTATAATACATTTAGCGCTGCACTAAAACATACAACTACAAAAGCCTAAATGAAATACTCAGAAAGACACAAAGATAAAGGCACATTTCTTATTCCATACGCTAGGATGCATTTGTATAAGTGTTCCTGAAGCAGCCAAGAAAATCGTCAACTTTTCAGATTTTAAGGTATTGATTAACATGCCTTACTGGACTGACACATGGATATGTGTAGGACGGTATTTTCTTCTCTTTTGAAGTTTGTAATTTCTAATTTGTAATTTGTAATTATCAGATAGCGCCATTAGTCAAATCACTAAATTAAGAGATACGTATGAGCAAAAGAGAAGGCCGTTGTCCACTGGTGGTCTTTCTTAGTTTTCTTTCCGTCTTTTGCGCCTGTCTAAAATTTTTGTCCCGCAGCTTTTGTGACACGGCTACTATGTGTGGTCAACCGTGACACACGGTCAAGTGTTGAAGACCTGGGAGTTAGGGGACTTGCGGGAAGTGACGAATGTATTGTAAAAATGCAAAAGATGAAGAAATGAGCCCAACATATAGATATCGAAGAGAGAAAGATGAAGAAATGAGCCCAACATATAGATCTCGAAGAGAGAAAGATGAAGAAATGAGCCCAACATATAGATCTCGAAGAGAGAAAGATGAAGAAATGAGCCCAACATATAGATCTCGAAGAGAGAAAGATGAAGAAATGAGCCCAAAATATAGATATCGAAGAGAGAAAGATGAAGAAATGAGCCCAACATATAGATATCGAAGAGAGAAAGATGAAGAAATGAGCCCAACATATAGATCTCGAAGAGAGAAAGATGAAGAAATGAGCCCAACATATAGATCTCGAAGAGAGAAAGATGAAGAAATGAGCCCAACATATAGATCTCGAAGAGAGAAAGATGAAGAAACAAGTCCCCTTAAGTATAAGTGCCTTTACTGTGAAGCATTCAAACATAACATATTTACAAGGCTAACATTATCTACAGATAACCAACTCCACTAGATAACTTCCTTTTGCAACTTTACAACACACTCGTCACTCCCAGGTCTTTAACACTTGACCGTGTGTCACGGTTGACCACACATAGTAGCCGTGTCACAACAGAGAGCTCTTTAAATGTCTCTTTCAGAGACCATCTGCTGCCAGCTACTTTCCTATATGCCAATTAGGGGGGGGGGGGATGGCGCTTGAGTTGATTCTTATAGCGCTAAAGAGGGGGCACCTCTGTAACGCCGTCTTCCTTTAATCTCTCCAAACAAAGATCGTGTTTGGCATGCGGTTGTCTCCCATGCGGGATAAGTGCCTGAAGCATCGCAGCTGTCGAATGGTGGCTAGTGCTTATATACTGTCCACACGGCCTCTAGCAGAACATAATTATTTGCACAGGAGTCTAGCCTGCGTCTGTCCGTTATTGAGCGAAGGCATCTTTAATGGAAGCGTTCGATGAGTCTTAAATACCTCTAATAGAGCACCCAGGTCTCAGATCCCTAAGCAGTGGCGTAGCTTGGGTAGGGGGAGGAGGGAGGAGAATTTTAAAAATACCCCCGGGCCCCCACTTGAGGGGGGCCCCAAATGAGTGTTTTTTACATTAAAAATTAAATATTACGCAAAAAAATAGGTCAAGCCCCCCGGGCCCCCAAACGATGGAAATTTTCTAGCTACGCCCCTATCCATATCATAGTAGATAAAGTGTAGATAAGGAGATGACTTCACATCGCTTTGTGGAGCTGGGTTAGTTCCCATTGGAGACTTCTAAAACATGATCTCCGTTGTTGTTGTTTTTTTTTAATCTGAAGGACAGACTAAACTCATTGACAGTAAGTTGAAGCTTCTGTTCGGTGTGTGGAAATAGGGCGCAATCGTCTAAATATAGCAGCTCAGTAGCAATCATCTCATAAATTTAATTTACATATTAACCATTTAAACATATAGTTCTGCGGGCGGATGACGTTGGAATGTGATTTGCAGATGCGAACAACAATTTTCCTAGGAATTTAAGGGCCCGTGTTTAACTTTGGGGGGGGGGGGGGCTTAATCACACACTAAAAAAGACCTTTCGATCTATGGGGGCAGATGATGTTAAGGTCATCTGTTTCTATGGCCAACGGTTAACGAGCAGGGTGTTATGTGGCCAGCACAAAGACCAACAGCATTTACTTTCCCCAACTAAAGTTAAGTACCAATTAGAGTTGGGTGGACTCAGGGGCGCCCTGAAAATCCCGAAATTAAAAAAATCCCAGTCTTTGGGATTCGAACCCAGGACCTCAGTTTCAGAAGCCAAGCGCTTAGCCATTCGTCCACCGCGCCCCCTTTGTCAATATACAGTTATTACAAATATTTAATCCTTTAAAGCTTTAATTTGTCTTCAGTTTTGTTCCTTTGAAAGTTTTTTTTGGCCCATTTCGTTACACGGCTTCATCTGGAATTTCCGCACTCGACTCGAATGTTTCTTCCATTTGATGTACTTCAACATTTTGCACAAAGTCTAATGTAAGTACATATGTAAGAATTGTATGAAATACGTGTATCTCTTTTTCTTTCATTCTCTTTCTGCTCCACTTCCTTTCTCTTTCTCTCTCTTTTTGTAGCTTTCTCTTTCTGTCTCTCTCTTTCTCTAATTTTTCTTTCTCTCTCTCTCTCTTTTTCTCTACCTTTCTCTAGACAGAATGAGTTGATATAAGATTTGTAAAAATATTTTGAAATACGTGTTATGTGTGTCCACATAGAGTTCACCAGGATTCGAACACGGGACTTCCGGTTCCAAGTGCTTTACCTCTCAGCCACAGCATCTCCATACATTCATTTAGAGTACACTTATAGTTTTTTAAAATAATAATTATTAACCTTATGCATACATTCAAAATTAATAACATGTTACATTGTAATAAAGAGAAACTAAAAAAAGATTGATTCTTCTAACCAAATCAAGTAAATTGGCAACACGAAAAAAAATCCTTGACCTACTTCAAGCGACAATTGTGTACAAATGACTTAAGACTTTCCCCTCGCAAATAAAAATTAATATCTCCATTGTCATTAGTCATACAAACTAGACATAGATCTAGCTAGATCTAGACCTAGTTTTAGATCTAAATCTAGATTCAAGATATAAGTCTAGGTATAGAACTAGATCTAAGTCCAACATCTAGAAATAGATCAAAGTCTAAATATAGAATTATATCTAAGTCTATATCTAGATCTAAGTCTAGATCTAGAACTAGTTATAGAATCTTGATATATAATAATAATAATAATAATGTCTTACAATTTGTTCATTACACCAAACAAAAAACATATATATATATATATATATATATATATATATATATATATATATATATATATATGTCTATATATAGACTAGAATTCTTATGAATTTACACGTTTAATCTTCAATTTACTAGACCTAGGCCAATGTTATGATCATAAATAGTAGACCTTTTGTTACCGGGCAATAGTGTACTATGCTGTTCATATCCGATTCATTTCTTAAATGATACTATTGTTTACATAATAAATAAATCTTCACCCCTAAGCTGTCAGAAGATAAGTTATTGCCATAATAATTAAAATTTTGTTCAAATTATAAATTATCAATACATTTATAATATATATATATATATATATATATATATTATAAATATATCTAGATCTAGGCTCTATTTAGTCTTATTTAGACTTTCAAGTGTAGGCCCCTATAATGAGGATATGTCAAAACTGCGCGCTAAAAAGTAGTTCGTTATTTTTTAAACTTATAACTAAAACGAAGTTCGTATCAAAGTTCTTTTTTATAAACAACATTTGAATCAGTATTGAATAAGTTATTTAATAAATGGAAAATATATTTTATAATGATCCATTGACACTTGTAACCTTAGATGCAAATTTTTTGTACCAATGCGCAAATCTATGAATGAAGCTTGAGTTATTAATGAAGAAGTCCATTAACTTTTTTAAAAAGTTGCATCAGAACTTTGAATGATCTAAAATATCATATTGTCCGATTTTCATTTTCTCTTCTAGTTTTTGAGATCTAAATGGGGCGGACGGACGGACAGACTGGCCACACAAAATTAATAGCGTCTTTTCCCCTTTCGGGGGCCGCTAAAAATTACCCCTTAAAGAAATAAGCCTCAATTTAATTTTCTGATAAATGTGACCCGCTGGTCGCTTGTTGCCGACACCTGCAGTACTCTAATGCAAAATTAACATACCCATTTATTCTCTTCATTTTTTGATTTGCCCAGGATGATTCTCACGTTGTTCACGCATCACGTACTTATCAACGTTTTCAACATCTTAATACTATCAACGGATGTACAAGCAGGTTGATATAGATAATAATAATTATATTAATAATAATAATAATAGCGTTTATATAGCGTTACTTTCATGCTTATTGCTTGTAAGTATGTAATTGTAAATAGATACATTGATACGATTGATTGATTGAAATAAGCTGATTGTCGTAGGTGTAACTATTGTTGATTGAGTAAATTTTTTTTATTTTTTTTTGGCTTGCATGCTGGTTGATGGAATCAATGATTGATTAATTTGTTTAAATCGTTGCTTGCTTAATTGATTAAATAAAATGTGTTGATTGATTAATCGAGCTTCGGTTTTAGGTGTTGGACATATTGGTTTGTAGATTAAGCTAAAAAAATGATTATTATACAGACACATTTATTAATCAACGTCGATAATACATATTGAATAAACAAAAGAGTGGCAAAATATGTAGGTCACAAATGGGGTTGCGTAGCCACGGGAGATACAGCATTCCTCATTAATCTTCGGACTCAAAGACAAGCCTTATTATAAAATAAACAAGTATCCGAACAAAGTGTACAAATACTTAGAAGCAGAACAAATAAATGCGCATGTAGCGTGTAGCCATCAATGGCTTAATAAAGACGACGCTATAAAAAAAGTATGCTATGATACCATCAAAGTCAATTGTATTTGGCCGACATTGAAAATATACAAATCGGAACAAAATCTGGGAAATGGTTAATCCGATGATTTATGTTCGCTTCTTTGAAATAGTGAAAAATATGTATTATGTTTCGATACCCGGTATGGTGCCCGGGGCTAATTCCCCCCTTCCTTCAAATTTCCCCAAGATACGCCACTGAGCTTTATAATTCTTAATATATATTCAAACTACTTCAGATTTGATGGTTATATTACATTTTTTATTTAAATAATCGTTTACTTTTTGTTTCTGATCTAAAGAAAAGCAGTGCTACAGTAAGAGCCAATGCGCTGAAAATTGTAAGCCAGGCTTTTTTGGATTCATGTGTCAGTACGGTAAGACCTTTAAAATTTGTATCACAGACAAGATATTTATTAATTATCATTTATAGTGGATTTCGGCTCTCAGTAGGAAGCTAATGATCCTGTTTCATTGCACCATCTCTGCTAAATATATCAAAATCAAGAAAAACATTTTAAAGTACGTAAAAAAAAGGGTTTTACGAAATTTTATTCTATCAATTAGTTTGGATCAGTCCTGCGCGAGCACGCTACTCTGCCTCAACGTGGCACTCGTGTGGAAACGGCCATTAGAGGAAGTGGTTAGGCTAAACGAGTAGCAAAACAAGACTCCCTTGGGGATGTCCACGGGTTGGCGAGAGCCCACCCATTGCACGGAGCGGAGTTGAAAGAGAGCCCTCACGACCCTGTCAATAATCCATGCGCCGTTCCTCAAGGGGCCGTTTACACTAATTGAGAGCTCTCCAAAGTTAGCTTAGTACAACACAGGAAAATGGCGGAGGTTCCCGGTGCACTCGGCCTTCGGCCATGTCTAGCCCATGCGTCGGGGGCCAGATGCATCGGAAATAGCAATGCTTTACATAGGCATTGACTTGGGTTTCTTCCACAGAACTGTGTGTTCAAACAGGTTTTTTTTTTTTTTTTTTTTTTTACTGTTTGACGCTCAAACAGGTTTTTTTTTCAAACTTAGAGCTCGAAGAGCCTTCGGCTCAGCTCTTAGACGATCTAACGGATCAGTCATGTAATTAAATTTGTGATATATATAGTTCGTCCATCGTGGTTCGATGATGACCACTTTGTCATCCAGAGGGCTGAGGGCTTTGCACTGGGGTTTTATGCCTCCTCATGATAATAGATATAGACATGCAACAATAAATTTGTGCGGTTAATATATATTTTATCTGGACCAGTTGGAATACTGGGGAAAAAAAAGGGGTGTGGATTTCACCGTAGTCGCTTTTTTAAAAACATTTGCAAAAAAAAAGGGGGGGGGGAATGACCTGAATTCGAACTAATGTCTCACGCCTCCTCAGGCCGACCTTGCTAGTGAGGTACTTATGACTATAAAAGATTGTATATTGTTATATATTTTTATTACGATTTTAGAGCGGCGGCTACAAAGGGATCTAATTCAGCTTATACCACTACTTCAGTCAAGTAGAATTTCTTTCCCTTGTTCGAGATACCAAACAAAGTTAATTACCAGTAGTAAATTGACTAAAATGTGTTTTTTTTAATGATTCATTAATGATTCATTTCTTGACTAAGCCAATAAATAATTATGCTAAATTTAAACTTGACCAGAGACTTTGGATGTTAGAAAACTAACGTGTTCAAACTTTGTACATAGACAGACAGACAGACAGAGTGACTTGATAATATGTTTTATCTATTTCAGTGGATTTTGGATATCACTCGAACTCAAGGCAAACAGGACTATTCGACGGAGATGACGACACCTGCGCCACCATCAATATGGGAGTCATTTTGGTGACGTTCAGTGAGACTCATTTTGTAAAGTTCCTGCGAGTGAATTATTTCAAAAAAGAGAAAGGTTAGAAAATGATTTTAGAACCTCGAATCGAAGCAGTGTTTGATGCTTGGACACCAGCCACGGAAATTAATGAAGCGATTTGTTGATGGCTCACTGGTAAAGAACTCAGGTTCTGAGTTTAGAGGTATCGGGTTCGAATACCTGTGAAGTTTTCGGATTTTTTAGGGCGCCGCTGATTTCATTCAACTCATTAGATGCCTGGTAGTGCACGCTGGACTAAGGGGGTCGCGGTGGCTGAGTGGTTAATCGCTTGGCTTCCGAACCTGGGGTCCTGGGTTCGAATCTCGATGAACACTGGGAATTTGAATTTAGGGATTTTAGGAAGTAAAGACGGTTGATCGTTGTGCTGGCCACATAACACACTGCTCGTTAACCGTTGGCCAAATATACAGATGACATTAACATCATCTGCCCTATATATCGCAAGTTCTGAAAGGGAACTTTCCTTTTTACGCTATAATGTCGCTCGGCCGCCCCGGTAGTTCCGGGATCATACTCTGCATGCTCACATTTCCATCGTTTTGGAAAAGGAAGTACGTTTTCTTCAGCTCTGAAGGAACATCCACAGCATTTTAATTTGCTGACATTAGCTGCTGAAGAGAAAATGCAGTTAATCATTGTGCTGGCGACATGACACCCTCGTTAACCGAACCCCACAGAAACAGATAACCTTTACATCATCTGTCCTTTAGAACCGCATTCTCAGGAAGGAGTTTCTCTAGAACATAAATTCCGAGGCAATAAGTTGGGACCACCCTCCAAACCCCGGTTCCCGGTCATTTCATTCCCGGTCATTTTATTGCCGGTCATTTCATTCCCGGTCATTTCATTCCCGGTCATTTCATTCCCGGTCATTTTATTGCCGGTCATTTCATTCCCGGTCATTTCATTCCCGGTCATTTCATACCCGGTCATTTCATCCCCTGGACACTTCATCCCCTGGTCACTTCATCCCCTTGTCACTTCATCCCCTGGTTATTTCATCCCTGGTCATTTCATCCGCTAATCCATCAAATAATAATTGTAAAAAAGTATGAAATTAACAATATTTCATACATTTATTTTTATTAACACGACAAAAATAATTACACATTAATAAATAAGAATTGAATATAATGTCATTTAAAATATTTTTTAAAAATTAACATCCATAGATATAGAGGGAAAATGTAAAAATTGTTTCTGCGTGTTAATTGGAATCAATAAGATAGTCTAGTAGGTACAGAAGACGATCCATTGATTCGTACTGCTGTACTTCGATTGTATTTTCTAGGCCAGTGTTGCGTATTTCTTGAATTAGAATAAATCAAACGTGTTATCAGGATTTGAACTGACACGCTCAGATTTAAGATAGAACGATGGACAAATACAGTGAAAGATGGCCGTCAGGAGATAAGTTTTCAGCGGCAAGATTATAAGCATTTTAATCGTCCTCAGCTCTCAAAAGGTTTCCACCGACTTCCACCACACGGTCACACCTTGGACTTGGATGATAAATTAGAGCGCAGAGCAGCATGACCCATAGCTATTTAAATCGTAGCTCCCTATCCCTGAAAAGATTTTCCCTGCTTGCGCCACACCTTGGACTTTGATCATTACATCACGCAATACGTGGAGGATAATGTTGACATCCCTACAACAAACTCAATACAAACTCCGTATTACAGTATATCTACTTATTGAAATATATTTGTTCATTTCTCAACAAGAATGAAGAGAGTAGGGGGGAACACTATTTACACTATAATAACATGTTCAAAATATAAAAAAATATTCTTAATAAACATATGTATATACTGGATGAAACGAGAGCCTAAAGTCAAAGTCTTAACAGCACAAGTACACAATGACTAAGAAAAAAAAAAATTTAATTGGGGATGAAATGACCAGGAATAAAGTGACCGGGGATGACGTGACCAAGGATGAAATGACCGGGGATGAATTGACCGGTCACAACAAAAATTTAAGTGGCAATCTGTCTGGACCTCCAAGAATTACTTACGACCTCGAGAATAAAATTTAAAAAGGAAATATCTTGGTTGGCTACGTGTTATAGTAGAATGGAGGTGGTGACTGCGAACAGTTGCATTTCTAGAGCGACACTACAACTTCGCTGCCAATTTGGGGAATGTCCAGACTTCCAACATTTTCCTACCCTTCACCCACTTGTCTCCGCCCATGAACTTGCCCAGTGAGAGTGAGCGCTTTCAGTACAAATGTAGTGACTTGAAATAATTTTTTTGTTTCCCGATGGCCGCCTTCCATCTTGGAACTGTTACATTTCATCTCTAAGAGTTCTTCTAGTTTATTGTAGTGATCAAAGATGGTTACTATAACAATCGAACTTGTAAAAAAAATAAAAAGATTTAGTGGAGATTGAAAAACGGAATGACGTGCTATCTCAAGCAAGCGATAACGCAAGTTTTGACGAAAGCGATGACGCCAACTACGATGAATAATAGGACATTGTTTTATACTATCTTATCAGAACGACTAGCTCGATAGAAGTAATTTTCATAATGTTTTAATAAAATATCATGTATCTCATCATTTAATTACTGCGCAATCATTAAGATCATCATTACATTAAGATACTATCATTGAAATATATATTTCATTAATGTACTATCAGTGACATCATTATCTCATTACACGACTATCAATGACATCAATATTTCAATAATGTTTTATCATAGACATCACCTTTCATTTATATACTTTATATTTTATCATTGACTTCATCATCTCATTAACGAAATATCATTGATGTCATGTATTGCAACATTTCTCAGAGCTCAATGACTTCATGATGCTAGAGATGCATGACGCTGACCACGCAAGTATTGTTGGCTGTAATGTTGCTCTGTCAGTCGCTCGCTACCCTAACGAGTTTGACGTCTACTGCGGCGAGGGTGGCCCAGTGACTAGTATGGAAATCACCTTGCTTGACACTGCCACAATTTGCAGCATCTACGTTAGCCCAGGTGAGTTTAGTAGGTCACTTCCACATGACATGTCTAAGAAAAATACTGAATGTCAAATGGCAAGAAAAAATACCAGATGCTGAAGTCTTTCGAAGAGCGGGTCTGCAAAGCATCGACACAATCCTGATGCTGTCCCAGCTGCGATAGGCAGGAAACGCTAGCAGAATGGAAGACTGCCGCATCCCTAAACGACTCCTGTATGGCCAATTAAGAGAAGGAAACTGCTCGCAAGGCGGTCAAAGAAAACGCTTCAGGGACACCTCAAAGCTTCTCTAAAGGCGTTCAGCATAGACCCAGCCGCCTGGGAGACAGAAGCACATGATAGAGCATCATAGCGTCGCGCTGTGAAAACTGTTGCACAGGTTGCGGAGGACAAGAGAGCAACACTGGCAGGAGAAAAAAGCCAGAGAAGAAAAGCAAGGCCAATGACACTAGCTCCAGCTGGAATAACCTGCCCAGTGTGTGGCCGAACATTCCGGACTCACATAGGTCTCACCAGCCACATGAGGCATAAAACCCCAGTGTTAAGCCCTCAGCCCCCTGGATGACAAAGTGGTCATCATCGAACACGATGGACGAACTATATAGTAGGACTACCTTCACCTTTGACCTGTCTCTTGGTCTATTGGACCTTTGGAGCGTCACATGATAAGCCACTCTCTCCATTCATCCATCTGTTGCGTATCTTCCACAGGCCAACCCATTCATTAATGTTGTTCACCAGGGCCGGACTTAGGCCACTGCAACTTATGCGTTCGCTGTGGGCCCCGCACTTTAATATGCCCGCGCTAATTCCAGGTGTAAGTAATAAAATTAAACCATTATAACTTTATAAGAAGGTTTCCGCGGCTTCCTGATTTTCCAGGGGCTCTTGGAAATCTCCCGTAATTGCAAAATATAGGACAAATTCCTGAAAATCTCCTGAAATTAAAAAATCTGAAAAATAGACAATTAAATTTTGGGATGCAAATCCTAAGCGAGATTTAAAAAAAAAAACGGCATTGTCAGCTTTCATTTAATAAAAATGTATTGCAAAAACGAATGTATTTTCTAATACAAAATCTTAATTATGACATTATGCTTAGCCCTTCCCAGACTGGGCCCCGTGCAATTCGTCTCGCAAAGGGCCCCGCAATTGTTCCAGCCGGCTCTATTGCTCACCCATCACTTCCTTTATCTGCCAATCTTTTCACTGTACTGTTCCCATTCAGAAAGTCTAACAGAACCCTGAGGAACTCATTATATGGGTCGAAAGGTCAGCATGGGGCACCACTGTGATTCTGTTTCGGAACTCCACGTTTGTAATATGTTTTTAGCGTGTAATGACTAGATGCTTTGTGTTACTTCTAGCGTAAGCATCAGCGGCGGAGAAGTATGTAGTCTACAGGGGGGGGGGGGGCGCATTTTTTACCTCAGCAACGGATGGCTGACTTTTCGCGTGGTATACGCTTCAGAATGTCATCATAATGGCTGACCGAGAGTGTGTGTGTGTGTGTGTGTTTTCATAAAGCAGTTACGCTGAGGTTGTTAATTGTAGTCAAACTAAATTTCCATTTGATCGGATCAATAAAAATTATCTTCTTATCTTATCTAATTGTCCCGAGTTCAAACCCTGCACTTCGCCATCTCTTGTCTGTCTGTAAGAGGCTTGGGTTTATCTTCGTTTCTACAGGAACGTGTAAAACACAAACACAAACACTTTCTGTGACTTCGGCGATTCGGAAATGGATTTATAATAATAATAATAAGGCTTGTCTTCGAGTCCGTACATTAGTGAGGAATGCAGTATTTCCCGTGGCTGCGCAGCCCCAGCTGTGACCTACATATTTTGCCACATCCAGGGGAAGCATAACCATGGAAATGGATTTAGGCGACTTAAAAACTATTATTAGGCATTAATCCTGTCACTAAATCTGTCACTTATCCTGTCACTAAATCTGTCACTAAATCTGTCACTAAATCTGTCACTAATCCTGTCACTAAATCTGTCATTGATCAAATCACTAAATCTATCACTAATCCTGTCACTAAATCTGTCACTGATCAAGTCACTAAATCTGTCACTAATCCTGTCACTAAATCTGTCACTAATCCAGTTACTAAATCTGTCACAGATCAAGTCACTAATCTTTAACAATAACATACCTTTTAAGATCTAATTATTTTTTCTAATAAAAACGCTAGAGATCGTTGATCTGGTTACATGCTGGGGCTTAAAGTGGATACATTTAAATGTAGAGACTAAGTTAAGCTCCTTATGACTATGCTACTCCTAATTGGTATTTGTCTTCTTATGAATGAGACTAAGACTTAGACTGCTTATTGATCCTTATGTAAATTTGTTGTGATTACTGTGAGGGGCAGGTATGGTGAGGGTGATTGTGCTATTTCTTTGTACTTAAGTATGAAAGAGTTATATCCCTTTATTCTCTCTTCTCCCCCCCCCCCCCCTTTTAGGCATATGAACAGTATACACTTCATGTTTTTGAATGGGAGTTTCCCTTGGTTGATAGAGTGACATTGGTAGTTAGTTGTATTATGTTCCTGGGCTGGTGTTGTGTGTATACATTGAAGTTGATGTCACTATTTGTGATCTTTTTTATTTCTAAGTAGTAAAGTATCATTGTTATTTCATGGAATTAGTGTTATTCTGGAGTAGGAGTTAAATATATTTAGTAGTAATTGTTCCTAATTGTACAACAATTATCAAGCCCCTATCGAGCCACAGGAACCAAGTCCAGCCAAGTCTAAAGTGAACCCTGACAATTACTAGGACTCTTTTCTCATATAAAGACAACACAAGACAAACATACACATAAATAGAACAGACACAACATGAGTTCATTCAGCGACTACACACAGGCATCTTGGTCCTTTTCATGTTTCCTGATCGACGAGTCGAGAGACAACCCTGAGGCAAAATCAGGAGCTGGTGTCGCTTAGGCAGGTTGCTGCACACTGTGCTACAGCCTGGCAGAGCCTGTGGCGCTACTGATCCCAAACTGTATCGGATATTCCGTTCCTTTGGTCACATCAGCTGCGCAGAGAGGGGGAAACTGCTGTGTTTGCGACATCGTTGCGACCATAGACAATGCCCAGGCTTTCATCTCACTTGCTTGTTCTACGACTTAAGGAGGCCAATGATGATGATGATGATGGCCAACGAGTGGCATTGATAAAGTCTGACCGAGAGTGTGTGTGTGTGTGTTTTCTAGGTGGTGAAGAAAGGGGGGGCATTCACTGTTAGTCCTGTAGAATGATGCAAGATAAGTGGCTCTGTCGTAATCTACGTTAAGAACGAGAGACGACCCAGACACTTGAGCAGGATTAACGTGTTTTTGTGGTTAGATTTTGTTTAAAATACTATTTTGTATTATTACTTCTAGACTATTATATAACAAAACAGATGCAAATACCAGCAATATTCACACACCCCTTAACCCCAAGACGCGACAGCACCCCCTCCCCCCAAAGCAGCAGATGTTGAGGAGGCTTGTTACAATCATGGAGCTTCCTCTTCCCATGACTCCTTAATCCAAAATCTTTGAATGCGCTTCTGGGAGGTCACTTCTGGGGGGTCACTTCTGGGAGGTCACTTCTAGGAGGTCACTTCTGGGAGGTCACTTCTGGGTGGTCACTTCTGGGTGGTCACTTCTGGGAGGTCACTCTATTCTGTCCTTCACCCTCACTTATTCCTTAATTAGTTGGACGGTTGGGGCACAACATATGATCTGTTGACCGTCTTTCTCCATTCCTCTCCGTCTTCTGCTTTGGATGGAATCTTGTTCAATATCAGGCCCATGCATTCTTTTTTGTTGTCTTCCAATCACTTTCTATTCTTCTCCTTTTACTTTTTCCTGGTACTGTTTCCTGAAGGAAGGCATTTTTGAGCCATGAAGATCTTGTAATATGCCCAGTTAGGAGATCATGGTGTGGTCCGATCGCTGAACTAATAATGTCTCTTATCTTTTCATTTGTGTACAGCTATCTTATGTTATCTTATCTTAAACAGAGTTTTGATACTCTGTTTCTCAGGCAGGCTTTTTTTAGAGAGCATTGTGGTACCACTGTCTCAGATCAGAACAGAGACCACCCCTGCACAAGCATGGTCAAGCACAAGTACGAAGTCAAACCATAACACCACCACTACACGCGCTGCCCTGGAGCTGACCAGCGAGGCGAAGCTTCACTCTACGTTTGAGGCTTCATCTAGCTTTCCTTCCACGTGGACTCCAGAGACATCGTCGCCAAGGGAGGACACTACAGAGGTTGATATCAGTGAAGTTCACAGCGGTCAGCTACAGTGGGATGTCACCACATCTGAGATCATCGCCAATAAAACGATAATGAAATCCACCAACCAAACGAAACAGAGAAGAGGTTTTCGTTTCATTTTTTTATTTCTGCACGATCATCATCATCATCATCATCATCATCATCGTCATCGTCATCGTCATCGTCATCGTCACCGTCACCGTCACCGTCATCGACATCGTCATCGTCATCATCATCATTATCATCATCATCGTCGTCATAATCATCATCACCATCGTAACCATTATCATTATCATCATTATCATCATCATTATCATCATCATTATCATCATCATTATCATCATCATTATCATCATCATTATCATCATCATTATCATCATCATCATCATCATCATTATCATCATCATCAATATCGTCACCATTATCATCATCATCATCATTATCATCAACATCGTCACCATTATCATCATCATCATCATCATCATCACCATCGTCACCATTATTATCATCATCATCATTATCACCATCATCATTATCATCATCATCATCATCGTCGTCGTCATCATCATCATCATCATCAACAACATTTGAGTGAGGGCTTGAGAGGCTCAAATCCTCTTTTGCTAAAGCCCTCAACAGAAACCCTGCAATTTGGCATAGTTCTAGTGCATAAATGTCCTTAATCTGTAATCCACCTTAATCCTTAATCCACTAATGCAATGGACCATCACTGCCAAAATATTTTAATTTTTTCAGCAAACTATGGTGGTGAGCTTTGTCAAAAGCCTTGGAAAAATCTAGTAAGATAGCATCTATTCGCTCACTATCATTCCTAAAGCCATGTTGGTATGCAGTAAGGACATTATGTTTGGTGTATGATGTTGCTACATATTATGTGTTCTAGGATTTTACATGTGATGCTGGATATTGTTTGCAGAGGTGGGCAGCAAGTGTATCCCATTTAACGAATCGACGCAGCAATATTTTCAACTGATTCTACCGTATTCAGTGGTGATAACAGAAATCATACTGTGGGGATTAAACAAAAGTAAGTTAGTGTTTGTTGTGTTTATCATGCACCAGTTGTATCCAGTATCGTCCCAATCTCCCAGAAGAAATGATGAAAATAATAGAGTGTAGAATAAATGAGAATTGGACCAGCTCACATCCCAGTTGCAAGAAACAGGACGCCTATTATAAGATATCTCGACATGACCAACGCATAATTTTTCGACTCAGAACCGGACACAACAGAATGAGACAACATATGTTTCGGAAGTTTAAAGTCGGGCCGAGCGAAACCTGCCCTTGTGGAGCATTACCAGAGAATGCTGACTATGTCCTTCAAAGCTGAATACTATATCAAGAGGCCCGAACAAGACTCTGGCCCCAAAACCTTCCTATGGAAGAAAAACTATACGGACTACCTGATCTGGAAACCACTGAGAAGTTCATCTCAGATATAGGATTGGTGATATGGACCCTCCGACATGTAAAAGAAGAAGTCTTTTAGAAAAAAAACAATTTATTTGCGAAATAAGGGAACAGTCTACGTAGTCTCTATTCGCTACAAGCAGTCTCTTCATCTTTCATCGTTAATCTTCTTCAACCTATTTCCGTTCCAACTTTTAAATGTACTGTCGCTTCAATAAGAAAAAAAAAACACCCAATTAAACCCAACTTATACACGTTTTTTTACTATTGAGTGATTACAATAGTACCATGTTTGCTTTGCGCTATAACAGATTTGTTTTCTCTTTCCTGTGATCAGATTTAAGTGCGGGAGAAACGCGGTATTTCTACGTGTCGACCTTCGACCTCACCGGCACACAAGTGTCAAAGGAGATTCGCCTCACCAACGTTCCTATATTTAGTAAAACAATTCACTACGCCAATTGGACAAACACCCCCATCAGCATGGTGCAGTTTCACGGTGAACTTGTACTCCCAAACCACGTGGATGAGTTATGCGGTGTGAAGATTATGGGTGGTAAGTAGAACATTTCATCTTTAGCGTCATTATAATAGTTTATTTTTTTTAAAGCGCTGCTAACAAGCAAAATGTAGGCTCAAGGCGCTGTGATTACATTACAAACACAAACATGAGAGCTAAAGTGACAAACTAATCTAAAAAAAAAAAGTTTTAAACAGGTAGGTCTTAATGTTCTTGAAAGTAGTGTAGCAGGTTGTCTGTCTGAAGTCAATGAGAAGTGAGTTCCAAACCTTTGGTCCGTGAACAGAAAAAGCCCCCAGACAGTAGCTTTTGAGGGAGAAACGTGGCACCACTAGAGGCGTCCATTGAGCGCAGGGCTCTCTGACGGACTTATGGAGTCATTGGTTCGTTAAGTATAAGAACTTGAACTTGGCTTGGCCACTTATGAAAGGGGTTCGACGTTCTCTCAGATACCCCCTCCCCCCCTCCCCCCCCCCACACACTGGTCCACAAATGAGATTGGACCATAGAGCTCTGAGCATGAAAGTAGCGCTAAATAAGAAGCTATAATTTTTTTTTAAATTTGAGAATTCCAATATTTTACACTATCCATTCTATCTTTGTTTTTTGTGTCTGAATAATGACCTAATCGTCTGCTGAAACATTTAGACTGCTCCAATGGTTTCTATGGTCGGAGGTGCAACATCGCCAACCATTTCACGTGCTTTAACAAAGGAAGTGACATAGAGACGGGTGTTTGCTTGAGCTGTGGTCAGCGGAACGTGAAGGCAGAATGTAATGTAGGTAGGTGTTGTAGTCCTATATTGGGTGACTTAGTACATAGTCACATATTAGGAGAAAAGTTACTTAGTCCAACCTTAGGTGATTTAGTACATAGTCGCATATTGGGAGATTAATTACTTAGTCCAACCTTAGATGACTTAGAACATAGTCTATTATTAGTTGATTTAGTACATGCAGGCGCTTAAGGGACTTTTGTGATCTATATTTCATTGTGGCAAAGATATATCGGAAGTTATCCTCAATGTTATTGTTTTACAATAAATTTACAATAGGTTCTAATAAATTGCATAATGTTTTTTTTTCTCAGTTTACTTTTTTTTTTCTTTTTGTATTTCATTTGAGGCGCCACCAAATTCATTTCACGTATGGCCTCCAATTATCTAGTGCCGGCCTCGGCACAAAGTAAAACTTTTTTAGATTTGTGTTGTTTGTCATTTTAGCTCTCATGCTTATGTTTGTAATGTTATCACAGCGCCTTGAGCCTACATTTTGTTTGCTAACAGCGCTCTATAAATTAAATTATTATTATTATTATTGTTCAATATCAGTGGACTTAGTACATAATCCTAAATCAGTTGACTTAGAAGTGGTCCATCATTGGTTAAATCCAGGTTAGTCCAGTGGTTCCAAATCTTACTTCGGCATGAGGTTCATAGAAATCTCTACCATGCGGGTTTGGGACAGCCTCTCTTTAGAGATCGTCTTCTCTCGTTAAACAGAGGGGGGGGGGGGGGGAAGCGGTGGTTGAGTGGTAAGGTGCGTGGCTTTAAAACCATTGGAAGAACAATAAAAGTGCATTGTGACGACATGGTAAGGACATTGTCAGGACATTGTTTGAGAGGACAGTAATATTGTAAGAACGTGAGTTGAAACATTAAAAAAAAAAAGAACTCACCGATTCCCAGGACGCCATTATAACTCTGATTGCAGACTTCTGGCCGAAGCATAATACATTTGCACAGATTCCCTTTCAGACCTTGCGATCTATAGGGGCAGATGATGTTAAATTAAAGTCATCTGTTTCTTTAGCTAACGGTTAACGAGCAGGGTGTCATGTGGCCAGCACAACGACCAACCGCCCAACAATACAGTTCCATTGAGTCAATAATCCAGGTAAAAGAAATCCTTTTACTATACTCCGAATCGAATTTACATCCACTGATCTATTGATCCACTGATCTATTGATCCACTGATCTATTGATCCACTGATCTATTGATCCACTGATCTACTGTTCCACTGATACACTGATAAACAAAATAGAAAACAATCCTCAATTTCCCAATCGAGAAAATCCACACCTCAGAGGTCACTTTCTCTAGCTAACCCTTAGGCATAAACACACACAAAAAAAACACACTTGTTTGGTTTTTCGGGGAGAGGGGAACAGGTATTGAAGACATTGTAAAGACATTGGAAGGACTTGTGGAGACATTGCTCGGATATTTAAAAGTCATTAGATCGAGATTGAATGGACATGGACCTGACTTTGAATAGGCATTGAGGCGACATTGAAATAACATTGTAAGAACATGAAAAGGGCATTTGCGATGACATTTCGATGACATTTAGGTGACATTTAGATGACATTTAGATGACAGTTCTTATTCACCTTCCAGTGTGAAAAAAACTATTTAAAGTCTCTGTAAAGTAAAAATAAAATATTAAAGTGTACAGCTACATACATGAAAAATACCAGATTGAGCTGAGGATCTTTTTCTTCTTCTAGCCAGCTTTATTGCTGTTGGGCTGTCAGCTCTTTTGCAGACTGTACCAAGGAAAAATAGTGTGCTGTTTTCTTCAGTTGTTCAGCACTGCCGTTCCGGGTGTTGGTTATGTTGGGCTGTAGTGGAAGTTATTCTGCCTTAGGTGGATTAGGAAGGGGCATTCAAAGAGGATATGGTTTACTGTTTCATAGGGGTGGGCGCAGTGTCTACAAAGGGGGAGTTGTGTGGAGTTTATTTTGCTCAGATGGTAATTTAATGGAGGTGTGTGTCCTGTTCTTAGTTGGAAAATTGTAGATTATTCTTTGCGGGGGAGGAAGTTAAGCTGAGGATAAATAGACAACAGAAGGATTTCTGTAAGATTGATCGAAGAGCTATGTAAGCAGAATGTCAGGTCAATGTAAGAATGGTAGCCTAATGAAATGTATAATGTTTAAAACTATTGGCAGGTCCTGATGAAATGTGCGGCCATCATAAATATGGTTCAGATTGCAATTTAGGTAATTACACATGTCTGTGGTCATCTTAGTGTTCACCTTAATGGTCACCTTAATGGTCATCTTAGTGGTCACCTTAATGATCCCCTTATGAACATATTAGTGGTCCTCTTATTGGCCAAATTAATAGGCATCTGGTGGTTATCTTAGTGATCACCTTATGGTCATCTTAGTGGCAACTATAGTGGTCATCTTAGTGGTCCCCTTATGGTAATCTTAATAGTTGTCTTATTGGTCACCTTATGGACATCTTAATAGTTGTCTTATTGGTCACCTTATGGACATGTGATCAATTTAACTCTTTAGGTTATCTTGATGGTCATCTTAGTGGTCACCTTAATGGACTTTTAAAAGGAAGTTACTGTATATTTTGGTAATTACATTGTTGTGAATTCTCTCTTCACAGCTTGTCATTCTTGTATGGGTGGGCAATGCGAGAGGCACACTGGTCGTTGTGTAGGCGACTGTTCCTCTTTTGTGGCTTGTAATTCAAGTAAGTAATTCTGTTTTAATCTCGCTTGTTAACTATTTGAATTAAATAGACGCTGTTGACATAAGCCGTTGCATCAATGGGCGTATCAGCGGCGTCGCAGATTTCTTGCCAGATTCTAAGACTGTGAACTACAAGATGCCTCAGGGTCATTGGTTCTTAATTTTGTTTTCAGGGTTGACCCCTAAGCCTTTTTCCATGTTAAGGTGCAGCGTCAAGGCAGCAGAGGTTTGAATACAGAGTTTTCCTTGTCCTGGGACAGGTTACCGGACAGACAAACAAGACCTTACCTGAAGTTTACTAGTTGCTCCATTTCGTCCCTACTTCCTACAGTGCTAACAATCCCCTCTGATCCAATAGCCACACAGGAAAACCAGGAGTTGGACTGGTTCTGAGAGGCTATTTGAGACGCATGCCGTTGGAGGCATTTTATAAGTGGTGGAGTGCTTATATCCATTATCGCTTCCGGCTTTTACTTTGTATGTAAGAAGACAAGCCTTATTAATTAGATCTATGGGTATCTTTTGTGTATGGCAATTTTTTGCACTGTCCATGCTGTAATGATTACACCTTGTGTTTTAATTTGTGTAAAAATGTTTATACTATCCACATGATATAAGGTAAAGAAAAGTTCCTTTTCAAGATCAAGCGGTCTATAGTGCACTTGATGTTAAGGTCATCTGTTTCTTTGGCCATTATTTAACGTGCAGGGTGTCATGTGGCCAGCACAACGATCAACCGCATTGACTTTCCCCAATTCCTCCATTAGAGTTGGGTGGACTCTGGGGCGCACTTAAAATTCCTATATTCAAAATCCTAGATTTTACCGAGATTCGAACCCAGAACCCCTAGTTGAGAATCAAAGCGCTTAACCACTCAGCCACCGCGCCCTCATCCGAATGAAATGGATATAATTAAGTATTTTTATGAGGTTCGCGAGACATATCCGTAGACAAGACGAAACAAGTTGAACAAAAAGTGCCACCATAACATGAACACGGAAATCGAAATATAGGTCTTACACGTATAATTAGTCTTATAACCTATAACCCCCTTCTAATTAATCTTGTAGCCCCTAGTTAATTTATCTTAAAACCCCCTTCTAATTAATCTTGTAGCCCCCATCTAAATTATCTTATAACCTCCATCTAATTAATTTTATAACCCCCCGTTAATTTATCTTAAAACCATATTCTAATTAAACGAATAACCCCATTCTAATCAATCTTGTAACCCTCATCTTATTAATCTTATTACTTGCATCTGTTTTCAGAAAGTAAATGTCCCTTATTTAAATTTGGCCACAAATGTCAGTCTGGTAAGTGTTGTCTATCTTGCACTGATGCACTAATCTAACTTTACATAATTTCCATGGAAGAGTATTAGGCAACATTTAATCTTAGCACGAACAGCCTTACGTTGCCAGTAAAATCTACAACATTGATTTAAGTAACTTAAGTTCCTCTTTAAGATCTTGTGCTCTATGGGGCAGATGATGTCAAGGCCATCTGTTTCTGTGGCCCACGGTTAACGAGGGTGTCATGTGGCCAGCGCAAGAACCAACCTTCTTTAGTTTTCCCCAACTGTCAGATACCCAATAGAGCTGGCACGGGGTATCTGGAAGAAGGTTTTCCGTGCTGTTTTTAGGCGCTCAGTAAACACAACTCTCCTCGAGTCGGGTGTCGAATCTCGACCCCCTTTATTGGTAGCCAAACCAAGCCAAGTTGAAGCGTACTTAGCCTCTCGACCACGCATCCCACCTGCTCACAGGTTGTGACGTTGCAGGTCAGAGTTTAGGCCTTCTATAACATTTGGTCTCGGTTTTATGTGCGAAAGTTTAGACCAAAAGCTGGTTGCCAACGAGCTATTTTTTTAACTGCCCACAGATTGTGACGTAGCAAGTCAGTGTTTAGGCCTTCTATAATGATTGGTCTCGGTTATATGCGCGGAAATATGGTATGTCCGCCCAAGGACTAGACCTAAATGAAAGCCTCACAAAGTTGTGGAACTTTTATTATTATTATAGCTTTTATATAGAGCTACTATCATGCTTATAGCATGCTCAGAGCGCTTTTGGTCCAATCTAATTTGTGGACCAGTGGGGGGGGGGGGGGGGTATCTAGGAGTTGGTTTTCCGTGCTGCCTTTAGGCGCTCAGTAAACACAATTCTGCCCGAGTCGGGTGTCGAACCTCGAGCCCCCTTCTAGGTAGTCAAGCCAAGCCAAGTTCAAGCGCACTCTCAACCACGCTTCCTACTATTAAATCATCATCATCAAACTCCATTTGAGTGAAGGCTTCAGGGGGCTCATATCCTCACTTGCAAAAGCTCTGGACAGAAATCCTGCTGTTTTTGCGTAGTGCATACATGTCGCCGTACAGGTCGAGAATTTGTGCCTTCCAAGTTCCAAGACCTGTCGAGACGGAGATCTAGCAAGTATCGAATACCATCTTTCAACATTTCCAGCAGACAATATTTACCTCTTCCGGTTTCGTTTTGTTCAACAGAGTGCAAGTATTGTTACAAAGGTCTCTGCGACATAGAGACAGGGGAATGTCTTAAAGGCTGTAGCGACAAGCGCTTTGGGAGCTACTGTGAAGACAGTGAGTTTTTATGGTGACTTATTTAGAAAAACAAACTTATCTAGGGGGAAGAACGCCACATTTATAGCAACATACATTAATTATGTAGAAGTTATTTCCCTTTATCAATACCAAACAAAAGAATGAATTTCCCATAAGTAATAAGCTAATTGGTTAATTTTTCTTTAATTGGTTCGTGTTTTGTTAGGAAAAATAAATAATTGTGCAAAGTTTCAACTTGATCCGAGAATGAGTGTGGTAGAAATTACGTGTACACATTTTCTACACGATAGACAAGGTGAGTTGATATACACTTTGTACACATTTTTTTTTGTTGCGATCTTCAGTTTAAATAATAGTTCCAGATTGAAGGGCGAGATGCAGAGGCGAAGACATTCTTAAATACTAAGGTTAATGAGAGATAGGAATAAAATCCAGTGGTGCAGACATTTTAAATAATATAGTTGGTGAGACTGAGAGAGAAGACGCTTTAAATACCGTAGTATTGACAGACTAACAGACAGACAGACAGACAGACAGATAGATAGATAGATAGATAGATAGATAGATAGAAAAGTTGATTTATTGATTGGTTGATTGATTGTTTGATTGGTTGATTGATTGTTTGATTGATTTATTGATTTACTGACAAACAGAGAAACAGTAAGACAGACAGATACAGTCATAGACAGGTAAAAAGACAGACAGATAGTTAGATAGATAGATAGATAGATAGATAGATAGATAGATAGATAGATAACGCTTCCGCGCTCTGTCTTATGCAGATAAGTCAAACGGAGGTAACTCTCAAATAACGAAATCCAATAACACAGGCAAAAGGCCAACAATATAAGATAGTCCACGCTGATAGCGAATGTCGAACAAGACGTTTAATAATAACGAAGATCTGCTTTTTTGAACTGTGAACATATAATATTTACAAAGATTTTTAACAAATTATTAAATTTTTAATACCTTTACTATTTTAACTGTGAAATAGACCTTGTTTTTTAATGATTTAACTGTATAGAAGTTAGCCCCTTGTTATGTAAAGGTGAGAGTGATCCTTAGAGGATTACGGGAACGACATGGCCTAAATTATGCCGATGTGCCTAAACTCAAAACTCAATAATGACGAAGGGAACTGTCGAATGTTGTCAAGCTGAATCTCTACGTCCATAAAAACTGCTTTTCCTCAGAAGTAGCCTGTTTACATTTCGCTATTCTTCACTATTGTTCACAATTTCGCTATTCTTCACTATTTCACTATTCTTCACTATTTCACTATTCTTCACTATTTCACTATTCTTCACTATTTCACTATTCTTCACTATTCTTTACTATTTCGCTATTCTTCACTACTCTTCACTATTTCACTATTCTTCACTATTTCGCTATTCTTCACCATTCTTCTCTATTCTTTACTATTTCGCTATTCTTTACTATTCTTCACTATTTCATTGTTCTTCACTATTCTTCACTATTTCACTATTCTTCACTATTTCAATATTCTTTACTATTCTTCACTATTTCACTATTCTTCACTATTCTTCACTATTCTTCACTATTTCACTATTCTTCCATAAAGTAAATTAAAAACTGTCTAAAGTAAGACGTCTAATTAAAGTTTGATCGCTTACAGCTTATAGCTAATGGGGCACCATAAAAAATTTATCATTTCTGTGTTCTGATGTGTTATTGACGTGTTTTAAGTTCGTATTGATATTTGACATGTTGATGCGGTGTTCGCTGTACAGGATGTAGTGACAGGTGTTTGGAGAATGAGTGTGATAACGACACATTTGAATGTTCCAAGGGGTGTGTTGGTACCTACACGGGAGGCATATGCGATCAAAGTAAGTGGTGCCTCACTATGTACTATGTTAGCCCTGATATTACCGTAACTGAAACATAGACTTAAAAATAAAAAGGGGGGGGGTAGTACATGCTATAAACCAGGGGTTCTCAGCCTGTGGGTTGCAACCCCTTCGGGATCGAATTACATTTTGACAGGGTCGCCAAAGACCATCTGATATTTGGATTACGGTGAGACTTGCACTTTGTTTTTTAAAATAGTCATAAAAGTATGGTAAACACCGTGTGTATTGTATGTAGTGCATGCGTAAGAAAATGGAAATAAAAGATATATTTGGATTGTTTTATTTTATTTTGGCTGATCACTGTATGAATATTTCTCTTTGCAGTGTGCAGCGACAACTGTGCCGGCGAGGGCAAATGTAACCAACAGAACAGGTCATGTCTTGAGGGCTGCTTGCGTGGCTATGGAGATAGCCAGTGTATAGAATGTAAGTAAAGGTAGCCATTTTCAGACATGTAAGGCTAGGAAGCCAAAGCAAGTCAAGGTAGCCAATGTGCGACCACCTTTTGTTTAAGTTGTCATAGTACATGTAGTGGCGTAGGGATTTGGGGGCCCTGGGGGGGGGAGCTGAATTTTGATAGTTGACATCAAGACATGAGATAATATACTTAATAAATATATGTTTAATGTTAATTTGTGGAATACATCCAGATTGGTCACTAATTTACACAACATGAATAGCTAGATAACATGGTCTTGGCTAAATATTTAATTTAAAAAAAAATGTGTACACTCATTGGGGGGACCTCTCAAGTGAGGGTCCTGGGGGATTTTCAATTTTGGACCCACTTCTACCCCAACCTAGCTACGCCACTGAGTTCAGGCATCTACTGGTTTGAATGTAGAAATAATAACAAATGAAAAATGTACTAAGTTAAAAAAAAACATGAGTGCGAAACTAAACCGACCTGTCAATCAACCATCAAATCAAACTTGTAATAATGGAAATGTCTTCGATTCAGAATATTAAGAACAAGTGCAGTGATTCACACGACTACGCAAACCCAGTTTCGACCTACATATTTTCCCGCAACTCGTGCAGACAAAGCCATTGTCCGCTGGCTGTCTACCAAACTTTCAAACAACCTTCCTAATAAAAATATACAATTTTTAAACTAACATTCAGTCAAACAGATCTTTCAAATAGTAATCCACCGAACCACCACCCAATCTGACAAACCCACTTATCAACCGACAACAACCCCTACCAACCATCTAACCAAGCTTTGTTCTGTTTTCTATCCGCAGCCAACCGAAACAAGAGTGTCTTCCTCATACTTCTGCTCTGTTTAGTCACGTCGTTGTTCATCTCGATTTTCTTTTTCTACACAGGAGCTAAAGAGGAGGGTCTGCAACCTATAATCTACGAGTGAACTCCCCTATGTACAGTCCTAGCACTTTCAAAATTATTCATTAAAAGTATTATCAGCTATATTACTTGTGTTAGTGTTTAGCTAAACTTAAAGTTCCACAAGGTCGTTAACGCCGGAATGGTTTTAAGCCCATCATTACCTATACAATGCTTCCAATGGCACGCGTCTCAAATAGCCTCTGACAACCAGTCCAACTTCTGGCCTTCACGTGTGGCTCAGATATTGATCAAGGTGGAACTGTTACCACTGACAGGAGAAGGGGTGAGCAACTGGAGCCTAAACCAGAAAGCTTCCGGCAGGAGGGGCTCGTTAGCCTTGGTTGGCTACCCATCTAGAAGAAGGAAAACTCTGATCCCAAAGTGTATCGGATATTCCTTTCCTTTGGTCACATCAGCTGCGTGGAGAGGGGGGAACTGCTGTGCGGGCGAAATCTTTCCGACCATAAACAAAGCACATGCTCCCCAAGATGAGCCATAGTTGCTCTTCGACTGAATGTGGCCTGATGATCTGATAAAGACACTTCAGGACAAAAGACTAAAAAAAAAAGTAAAGTAACTATATAAAGTAATAAATAGTAATAAAGTAATAAACAATACTTTACAAATATGAAAATGCACCTTAATGAAATACTTACAAGAAAAGAAAAGGATAATGGCTTATTTCTTATTCCATATGCTAGGACAAATTCATACAAGAGCTCATTCTTCCCTTGTGCCATTAAAAACATAGAACTAATTGCGTACAAGGCATACAAAGCTTTGCAGATTATGAAGAGATATCATAATTATACCCACGCTTAGGACGTACATATATTCTCTTTTAAAAGAACATGACAGTCTATATATAAATATATATATATACATTGTTTTTTTTAAAAGATTTTGTTTGTCTGTTTGTCTGTCAGGTACAAGTTTTGAACACGTTATATCTCTCAGTTAACTCTTCGGATCAAGATGAAACTTTGCACAAACACACATGAGTCAATCATGTTATCGTGATTAAGAAAAATCAAACTCTGGAACAAATGCAACCTAACACAACTACATCAAGCTGCATTAAACTTTCAACAAACATTTTTATCAGAAAATAAGACATAAACAAACCATGTCATTGACCTCTGGAATTTCATTAAAAACTATCTTAAAAACATTATAGAAAATCATATACCAACTAAATACACATCAAACAAAATAAATAAATGCTGGTTTAATAATAGATTAAAGAAGCTTTGTAAACAGAAGGAAAACCTATATAGTAAATTTAAAGAAACTAAGGCAGAAAGAGTTTATAAAAAGTATATTAAAATTAAACACCTAACCCAAAAAATAAGCTGACAACTGCAGAGTGAATAGCCACATTAAAAGGAGAAAATAATCTAACACATAATGATAAAGAAACTAAATCTAACATGCTAAATTAATACATTTTATCAGCATTCCCAGACCCAGGAGACAAAGACATATTACTTAATTTGAACGAAAAAGACAACATAGGAGATAGCGAACATTAAACCAAATAAAGCTTCTGGACCTGATGGTATTCCAGCTAGATTACTCAAAGAACTAAGCAATGAGCTAGCACCAGTGTTCAAAATACTTTTTTTAGGCATCTCTTAACCAGGGCAGAGTACAAAAGGACTGGAAAAAAGCTAACGTTACCCCCCCCCCCCACCCCCATTTAAAAAAGGATAAAAATCTGACTCAGGAAACTACAGACTAGTATAGCTAATCAGCTTCACGCGTAAAATCCTATAACACATAATATGTAGCAACATCATAAACCAAACATAATATCCTTACTCCAACATGGCTTAAGGAAATATAGATCATGTGAAAAGGTTTAGATAATAGTGAGCTAATAGATGCTATCTTATTAGATTTTTCCAAGGCTTCTGACAAAGTTCACCACCATAATTTGCTTAAAAAATTGAAATCTTTTGGCAATGGTCCTTTGCATCAGTGGATTTAAGATTTTCTGATAGGGAGAGAACAAACTGTAATAATAAATGGCTCTAAATGAACACCGATAACAGTAAACTCAGGTGTACCTCAAAGAACAGTCTTAGGTCCACTACTATTTTTAATTTACAAAAATGATTTACCAAATTGCATTAGTTGAGGAAAAAAGTCAGATTATTTGCAGATGATTGCATAATATATTGAACAATAAAAACAACACATGAGAAAGAAATTTTACAAATAGAATTAGATGAATTGCAGAAATGGGAATCAAATTGGAGCATGTCTTTCCATTCAGAAAAATGTCAGATATTAACAGTAACAAAAAAACTAAAACAAATTAATTTCAGTTAGACCAGTAACACAGACTAAAAACGAAAATACCTAGGTGTTATAATAAATGAAAAACTGTCATGGAATCCCCACATTGATGAAAATTTTAAAAAATCAAAAAAAGCATTAGGGTTTATTTAAAGAAATTTCTATAAATCAAATAAGAACATAAAACTAGAATGTTATTTAACCTTGGTTAGACCAATAACAGAATATTATCCTTTGTTTTGGGACCCCTCAACTCAATAAAACATTAAATAAATGGAACAGACACAGAATAGAGCAGTGAGATTCATAACAAACGAATATTTACATTTGAATAGAGTATCACCTTTAGTAAAATCACTAAATTTAGATAGCCTTCAGGATAGAAGACTTAAAAGTAAAGTAGCCATTATACATAAAACACTGAACCATAATCTTCAAATACAAAAACAAAATCTAATAAAATACTCAAAAAGACACAAAGATAAAGGCACATTCCTCATTCCATATGCTAGGACAACTTTGTACAAATACTCCTTCTTCCCTAGTGCTATAGAACATGGAATGGGTTGCCTGAGCTAGCCAGAAAAAAAAACAATGACTTAGCGTCACGCGTAGGACGTAATCATCTTCTTTTTTAAAGTAACGCCTGTATTATATAAGATAAGAAGATAATAAAATATTAAACCAACTTATTAATTTATTTGTCTAATATTTTAAAAAGGGAAATAAAGCGTAGAGTATTTAGATGTGTGGATGTAAATGTGGCGTTCTTCCCCTTTGATAAGGTCTTTTTTAATATTTATTATAGATTTTCCTGTCGATTTCATTATTGTATTAATTACCGTTTTCATACGTGCCGCGTTATGAGCATGATATTGAAATGAAAAGACTGTGAAATAAGATAAGATAAGATAAGATAATTTTATTGGTCCCAATAAATGGAAATTCAGTTGGACTACATGTGTCCACCTAAGCATAATGATATAAAGATGGAAACACAAACAATAAACAGAAGCACACAGATTATATTATGTAATGAAGTTTTATTACTAAATTAATATTTGGTTGTGTTTCGTTTTATATCTGTGGAAGAAGTCCTATGCAGAGATTGTTTGATATACAATGACCCGGGTCATCTCACCCTACGATGCTGGAAACTCCTCGTAGATACTGCTGATGAGGTACCCAGAGAATGTCCCGTAGATCTGTTCAGGGGTGCCATAGAGGTCAGTTTGATCCGCGGTTTGCACGAAGACCTTGTCATCTTTAGCCAGCTTCAGGATTACAGAATTACCTGGAGGTGTAATATAATCCTATGAATTTATGTATCGTATGGCAAAATATTAGAGTGGCTTTATCTGTTTAAGGTCGCTTGCACACTACACAGTAAATGCCGTATCGTTGTAGCTGTCACATTGGACGGCATTTCGCTATGCTGTATCTAGCTATTCCACACTTTCTTCTTTGGAGCGAAACCGTGCAGTGTATAATCGCTTTAAGGGTGTACATTTGGGGAATACTATGGCTAGGACCTTGTAATGACTATTATTATAGAAAGCATGAAATGACTACAAGGTGGCCATACTTTGTCATCAGTGTATCTATAATAAAGAAATGCCCTAATACCCTAACGAACTGATCACTCCAAATGTCCCTCAGACGGCCCTGCGCTCAATGGACTCAACGCTTCTAGTGATGCAACTTTTCTCCCACAAAAGCGGGCTTTTTCTGTGCACGGACCAAAGGTTTGGAAATTACTCCCCTTTGTTGTTTTTTAACACTGTGGCACGGAATTTCCTACGGCCGCACGATGTCTATGCACAGTAGCCTGTTGGGAAAAGACTTAATACGTCATCGCCAAACTTTCTGGAAGCTGATTGGCCGTACAAGCACATCAACTGGTTCAATACGGGCTAGGCTACAGTACCAAATATGGAATCCTTCTCATACACCCACAACCCTTTTTTTTTTCTATTTCAGACTAAAGTCACAGTACATTCAATGTATACGTACGGGTTCGTTTTATGCTGTAATGTGACATAACAGTGCTGTATGACACTTTTAAAAATAACTGAACATTTAATGAGTTTTTAAAAGGAGCAGCATGTAAAAGTTATTAATGAATTGGGAAATTGTTATCTAGTGGTTTAAAGTGTTTGGGAATGTCCTGTGATACTGTCTATATCCGAACATAGTATGACTTATGACTTACTCTCCCAGGGGAGCATAGGGCCGCAACCACACCTCTCCACCAAACTCGGTTCTGAGCAGCTTTCTTCATCTGCTTCCATGTCATTCCAGTACCCTCAGCTTCACTGATGACTGACCTCTTCCAGGTTTGCATGGGTCTGCCCACTTTCCTCTTTCCTTGTGGGTTCCAGTCAAGTGCCTGCCTTGCAACATTGGTAGCTGGTTTACGCAGGGTGTGTCCTATCCAGCTCCATTTTCGTTTTGTGATGTCTTGGGCTATGGGCTTTTGTCTAGTACTCTCCGTACATAGTATACGTGTATGAAATTAAATACCGCCAAAATCTGACCTTCGCCTGTGGCCTTAGAACGCATCACCAGCGAAAGTCAAGAAAACACTGTATATTTGTTTAGTTATTTTCATAAAAAAAAATATTTGTCAAAATTTGCATTTATGTTATTACAAATGTTATATATGACTCTTTCATCTACAATTTTTTTATAATGCTAAGAGTAGTTCAAACTTTGTCACTACGCATTGTCCTAATAAAATCCGATTTGGACGTCGATGGTTATACACGAATTAAACGATTTGGATTGGTTGCTTCCACCTAGGTGTTTCTATTGATGCCAAGGTGAACTTTTTAACGATTATAAACTCTTAGAATCCTCAGGTCATTAAATGCTGTCTTTACCGAAACTGAACGATATTTGGAAATCGAAAAATTTATGTTATGAGCTTAAATGGTAATTAGTATCATAAAGACACTAGGAAAATATTGAGTAACAAGTCCTTGTTTATGAGAACTGATTTGGTAGGTGACAATAGAATTTCCGATCGCGGGACCCACCCTCCCTTTAGGCGCGTCGGGGCCTGGGGCGGCTGTCCCACTTGCCACCCCCTAAGGCCGCCATAGCGAGGGCTCATACCCTGCCCTCTGCCATCCCCCGTCGTCCTGCGCGAGATTTGGTTTAGGAGGTAATTTTATCATCAACTCTTGAAGGAACATTGGAAATATGTAAAACATTCGAAATATGTAAATTATCCGAAATATGTAAATAATCTGAAATCTGTCAAACATTTTACAAAAATATTAATTCGAGACTTGAACTGTAAGATGGCAGTGAAAGCTAATAGTGGGAATAAAAAAAGTAAATTAACCCTTTTACTCCTTGCCATCTATTAGGCAGATGGTGAAAAGGTCATCTGTTTCTATAGCCAAAGGGTGTCGCGTGGCGAGCTCAACTATCGCTTGGGGCTCGGTGGCTGAGCGGTAAAGCACTTGGCTTCCAAACCGATGAGTCTTAAGTTCAAATCTCGGTAAGGACTGGAATTTTGAATTTTGGGATTTTTAGGACGCCACTGAGTCTACCCAACTCTAATGGTGCTTGACGTTAGTGTGGGAAAAGTAAAAGCGTAATAGTTGGGATTAGAAACAATACACTAGCCGTGGGGTCTCACAACTTTCCGCTTCTTGAAGGTCAAACTTCAGTTGGCTCGCCATTCAATGAGGTTGTTCCGAATCTCTGACCTACTTTAAAATAAGTCACGTTCTTATAAACATATCCTTGAAAATAATGTCAATGTCATCTTAATATGTAGATCTAAATCTTGTACTAGGCTAGATCTAGTAGATGTACTAAATAATCATATCAATGGACCTCAATCACCAATCGTAAATAAACATATTTAGCCTCGTCATAATATTGATAAAACAATGAAAAATACGCATCACTTGACAGACTTTATGGATTACATAATTTGTATAGAAGATATATAGAATCACGTGGCTAAATGTTGTTTGTTCACGATTGGTGAATGAGGTCCAATGGTGGATTATTGTAACCTACGTGTGATTACTTAAAGATGTCTGGATCTAGACTATTTTCATATTACACTGAAATCAATGAGGCCATTAATGTAAGCAAAACGTGACATGGAAGAACTACGGAACAATCCCATTCTTACTCGATACGAAACGCTAGTGACTAGTGACTTAATCTCTTCGTTAAATTAGGTCGTCGTGGTGTGAAACTCACCAGCAGTAGAGTACTGGTTATCTATGTGACCCCAGGTGGACGCCACATACTTGTCGTTGTGGCGAAGTTCTAGCCACATCTTCCCGCTGCTCTGTGACAGGGCGTGGAACTGGAACAGGTAGAGCCCAGCCTGAAAACACACCAGGAACAAGTTCTATTAGTTCTTGCTACAATCCAGAGTTGATACGGCGGTTCAGGTATTATTATTATAGCTTTTATATAGCGCTATTTTAATGCTTATAGCATGCTCAGAGCGCTTTGGTCGAGCCTCGAGCCCCCTTCTAGGTAGCCAAGACAAGCCAAGTTCAAGCGCACTTAGCCTCTCGACCACGCTTCCCACCAGAACATCCAGAACATTGTACATTCAGTGCTACGTGCTGCCAAGTGTACAGTATTGGCTGGGATTTATTGGACATTAAACTTTCACGTTAATTCGGAGACCAGAGTTGTCAAGTTTCTTTAGTTGGTGCTGTCGTGTGGTGCAGTTTTCAGAGAGCCTGAATAGTGAGAAACGTTACAATATATTTACGTATTACAAGTTTAGGAGCAAACCTCTCCCAGGATGTCAAGGGACAGCATGAAGAGATTGACCTTAAATCTGGACCATCGTAATAACATTCTAACATTCCGAAGCTCATACCACACCGTATCCACACAAGGCAGCCATTCAAAATTAAACAATGTAAAACACTCGCGGGTTTGATGTCCAGCTAAATACACCAACATTTTCATGTGTCAAGATAAAGTCATTTAAACTCAAACCATGAAGTTCAGAAACCAAGTGGATTACATGTTTTAATGTAATGAACAATAAGTCACTTACAGTAGGACAGGTGAAGATTCCAGTGTTATAACCTCCGCCCACGTTGGTAAAGATGGTGTCGTAAATGACTTTCTTCTTGGCTGCAAGAGACAAATGTTGTGAGAGCCCTGCAGAGAACGCCACCACTTGGGGGTCAGCAGCAGACGTACCTTTAGACGCATTAAAAAGAAAGAATAATATTTCTTAGTAACGAAAACGAAACAACCTATGAATGCAATGCATTTTATTATTTCTAGCATCAAAATGCTAGCTAGATTTCAATTCATTTAAAAATGTTTATGACTTGGACATATGGTTATATTTGTTCATATTTTTGACAAACCATTCATTTTTGTTAACTAGTAAAGTTTCCCTTTCAGACCTTGCGGTCTATGGTGCAGATAATGTAAAGGTCATCTGTGGCCTATGGTTAACGGGGGTGCCATGTGGCCAGCACAACGACCGACCGCCTTTACTTTTCCCCAACTAAAGTCAGGAACCCATTAGAGCTGGGTGGACTCAGAGGCGCCCAAAGATCCTGAAATAAAAATCCCAGTCTTTACCAGGATGCGAACACGGAACCCCCTGTTCAGAAGCCAAGCGCTCTACCGCTCTGCCACAGCGCTTCCTACAAAAGAATTACAATTGAAGCTGTCTCTTGTTGTTGAAAACAACTTTACAATATAGCAATTTCATTAATTCAAGTTTCAATGTTGATCTCGGAGGTAATAGTCGTATAATAAAAAAACAACAAATATTTCATGTTCTATTGATCTATATGTGATCTATAAATGATGTTAAGCTCTGATTAGATTTGTATTTTAAAACTGTATTACTTACAAACTGCAAGCAGGCATAATGATGTCAGAATCAAAAGAGTCTTCATTATCGAAGTTTCTGTAAGGAGACGATTCCAATATTAGTGTTACTGGCCGAGTCCTAACACAAAAGCATGATACAAACACACATACAGGCACACATACAAACACACATACAGGCACACATACAAACACACATACAGGCACACACAATATACATACGTGGTACATATATTCAGTTCTATAGTTTAGTCATAATTATTTAGAATGTATGTTTAGTAACTATCAAAACTTAAGCCAAGTATATCGCGACAACAGCGTTAAGCTCCTATACTTCATTGTAAGAGAGTTCTATTTTGGGCCTATAAATAGATGGCGGAACCGATACCACAGACAGGAGAAGGGGCAACTGGCGCCTAAACCAGTAAGCTTCGGGCAGGAGGGGATCGTTAGCCTTGGTTGGCTACCCATCTAGGAGAAGGAAAACTCTGAATCCAAATCTCCGCTGCCTTGCGGCTTCGGGAGACAAGGAAAAATCACGAACTGGTGACCCTTATGCAGATTGTGGCACACCGTGCTACAGCCTTGCAGAGCCCAAACCGTATCGGATATTCCGTTCCTTTGGTCTCATCAGTTGCGCGGAGAGGGGGGAACTCCTGTGTGGGCGACATCGTTCCGACCATAAACAATGCCCAGGCTTTCATCTCACTTATTCAAAACAGGGCTCCACAACCACAAGAGGAAGTGTGCGAGATGAACCATAGTCGTTCTACGACTGAAGGAGGCCAATGATGATGAATGATAAATAGATAAAATTAAGAAAAACAACTAGTAAGTCAAAAAGTAGAGTCGACCAGGGGAGGACTGACTATATGAGCATTTGGGCAAATGACCGGTAGTGCCACCTAAAGGGCCTCATGAATACCACTAGGGCACGCATTAAATTGTTAAAGGTTTTTTAATATTCTCATATATAAAGGGGGGGCTATATGAGTTTCATGTTAATAACATCTTTTTCAGACTACAATGTAATACTAAATGAATCTAAGACATTTTCAAAAAAAAATGTAATAGCCTACATCCGTAGACAATGCTATTAGTTGGCTTCATCTTTTTAGGGCCTACAAACATTTCTTTTAAAGATATAAAGCATGCATACCGTTATCGATGCATTATAAAAAAAATAACTGATTTTGAGAACAGATAGGCCTATAATTGGAGTCATATGATATACAATTTATGGGCCATACTGTATAGAAATGCCTGGGCCGATTTGGGCATCCAGTCCGCCCCTGCTCACTCCATAGATTTAAAATGTAACATTATTAAATGAGTTTGAACATAATTTTGTGTTTTTTTTTAATTTAAGAGCTCCTTACGAAAATGGTTACAATATACTTGTCAATACTAGGGTTTATAAACTGCTCGAGAAAAGACAAATCAAGCTGTAGTGAAACAACAAATACTAGTATACCAATAACATGGCTTTATTCGACAAAATTAAACTACAGTAAACAGTGAATGAAACCAGCACGTCTCACATAACACTGATGCAGTACTATATACACAAACACTGGACATGAAACACACACACTGGGCATGACCTTCTGACACGCTGGACGCACGCAGAAAATCAACTCAGTTACACTACACAAGCAAAATAGATTTTCGTCCGAAAAAACAACGTCGAGCACAGACTGGAACACTAACAAATTATGTTGATCAGTTTTGTAGATTGAACAAAAATTTGATAGCGACCATCGGAATGACTCTGGAAATTAGCAAGAAAATAAGCAATTTGTCCAGATAAAGGGACATCTCCCAAAGGGCCAGGCCAGCCAATGAAAATCCCCCCCCCTCCTTTCTGTCACCATTGGTTATACAGATCTTGAACAAATAGAAAAGTTCACCTATTTTGGCAGTGTTATCTCAAGCGATGGAGATGCACCACGATGTTTGATGTCGGATTGGAAAGCAGGAGCCGTCTTTCAGAAAGTACAGCCTATCTAAACAAACAGATCCTTTAGCTTGGAGATTAAAATCCACTTACTACAATCATTGTCCCAACGGGCTTCTACGCATCGAGACGTGGAAGGTGGAAAAGTGGCTAAACATCGCTGACCAGTGATGGCTGAGAAGGATCCCATGAAATGTTATTCTTATCGAGATAATGTTACCAATAGAGAATTTATTTTCCCCCGCACAGAAATTCGACATCGAAGGGAAGTGGCGACTGAACGTCGATTGACATTTGTGAGACATATTAAACACGTTTACTAAAGTCAGCCTTAACGCGAAAGCATGGCCGTCCACGTCTTCCACATGGCTTCGCATCTTTTTAGAAGTCCTGAATTTCGTGGGCACTAGCTGGGAAGAAGTGAAAGTCGCCTTAGACTGGTTTATGTGGAGAGAGCTTGCAACCCTATGTGTCGTATGACGCGCAAGGAAGCTTAAATCTATATATTTCTCAACATTTTGCAACCAAAAAAAGGTTACGTTTGCCACTGAACCGGTCAGATACGATGTTTTGGATAGCGCCTCTGTCTTATTCAGAGTTTTTCGGGGCGAAGCCCCGGGGCGCCAAGCGTTTTTCTTCATTTCTGAACTTTAGAAACTCTTTATCCTGCAGCGCATTATATTTCTCGTTGTAGGAAGATTGCGCATCAAATAAATTAAATTAAGAAAGTTTGGGACATATTGATAGAGACATTCGAGGCATTCATTTTTATTTTTAGAAGTTGCATTTTGGAAAAGTGGATTTTAACTCTTGGGTGTTACCTTCTGGTGGGTGTCACCAGGTGTGAGGCTACTGAGAACGTGTTCAAATTTTTACCAGACAGACGAATGAATTGATGGAGGGAGTTATTGCCTCTATTCTACGAAATAAATCTCCAAACAATTGTTTAATGTTCAAGGAGTGGTATCTACAGCTGGGTTTTTGTATTTTCTGGCTAGAATGAAGAAAGCTCAATTGTAAGAAAATGAGTGTAAATATAAATGAATATTTATCTTCTGTACTATTTATATTTTAAATTTATTATCTCCGTTTCTTAATAAATATTTAGACCTACCTCACTTTAGTTTTGATGATAATAATGTCCGTACAATACATCGCTTGTGTGATTATTTCCTTTGTTAAGGCTTTATTAATGTGTCTGAGTTAGGAGGCTGGTAATCATTTGTTTTTGTGAAATATATTTGAGATCCACTGACATTTAGCGTAGATTTTTTTTTATCATATATATTACAAATTACAAGTAATTTTAAATGTTCAGAAAACTAAAGACTTGATAATAATAGATATTAGGAAACATAAAGGCCATATTGTAGAAATTCAGATAAACAACAAACATACACACAAATTGCAATAAAATAATTACCTGGTACAATCAACAACAAACTGAAATCAAGTGATTAGTTACAAAACCTTTATACCAAAATTCATCAACGAATGTTCTATTCCAGCAAGTATACAGCATGTTAAATCGATAAAACTATAATTAAATGTTTCTATACACCAACCATCAGCAGTCCAATTAACTTTGCCATCACCTGCTTTGGTGATACGTCACTGGCACAAGGACATTAAATAGACTAATTAACAATTAATTACATAAACTCAGAGTTGGCCCCCATTGGATCCGCCTATTTGCAAGAAATGTTCAAGGCATAAGAGATATGATTTTGATTTGATTGTCCAAAGTAATATTTCATAGATTCATTTATCGTTGTAAAAAATGTTTTTTATAAAATATTTTTTATATGTTTCGGATGTTTCTTCAAAATTGAAGATAATCTACTTCCTAGTCCAAACTTCTCGCACGATGACGGGAGATGGCAGCGAGCAGGGTTTGAACCCGGGACCATCGATATGACCGAACGAGAGTCCAGAGCGCATACCGCAGGACTAACAAACTAATAAACTATTATCGATATAGAGATTTATAAAGTATATTCTCTTTTCAAGAAACATGACAGTCCCAATATAGATTTTTTAAAATGATTTAGTCTGTCCTTCTGTCTGTCAGGTACAGGTTTTTGAACACGTTATATCTCCCACTTAACGCTTCGGATCAAGATGAAACTTTACACACACACACACACAAATGAGTCAATCAAAAAATTTGACCAACTAATTAATTAATTATTTTTGTCTAATATTTTAAAAGGGAAAAACTCTTACAGTATTTAGAGATGTGGTGTAAATGTGGCGTTCTTCCCCTTAAGCCGGTTTTTTTTTTTTTTTTATATCCAATATTTATTATAGATTTTTCTGTCGATTTTATTATTGTTATTAATTGCCGTTCTCTTATGTGTCACGTTCTGAAAATGACATTGAACTGAAAAGACTGTGAAATGAAATAAGATAAGATAAGATAATTTAATTGGTCCAAATAAATGAAAATTCAGTTTGACAAAAGGTGTCCACGTAACCATAATGATATAAAGATGCAAACATAAACAATAAATAGAAGCATGGTGATTTTATTTTAAACAAAGGTTTTATTTTTAAATGAATATTTGATGGTCTTTCATAATATTTTGAAAGTGTTTTCTATCAGAGTGGAACATTCCCTTTACGTTGGCTTCACATGCAGAGATTGTTTGATCTACTATGACCCGGGTCATCTCACCCTACGACGGCTGGGAACTCCTCGTAGATACTGCTGATGAGGTACCCAGAGAATGTCCCGTAGATCTCCTGTGGGGTGCCGTAGAGGTCAGTTTGATCCGCGGCTTGCACGAAGACCTGGTCGTCTTTAGCCAGTCTCAGGATTACAGAATTACCTGGAGGTGTAAAATAATCCTATGAATTTATGTATTGTATGGCAAAAAAAGGGCTGTTGTGGACTGCAATTCGGGCCAGTAGTTCAGGTTTTGTTCCCTCGTCTGAGACAATAGCCCCGAGGTATTAGACACTACTGACACTAGTCAGCTTTTCACCTCCAATACTGATGCCCCTTTTAAAGCTCTGTTGGCTATTGGTCAAAATTTGTTTGTTTTTTTCGGCATTTATTTCAAAACTTTAAATAATATGGAAAGACAAAGGCATAGCCCTCGGCACTAAAATAAGACTTATACGCTCCCTGGTCATGCCAACATTCTTATATGCTTGCAAGTCGTAGACGCTGACTGCAGAGCTAGAGAGGAGGATCCTAGCAATAGAACTGAGATGCTACAGAAGGATCAGAGGTAATACATTCAGAGACCGCATCACAAACCAAGAGATTAGCGACAGGGTTACTGCAGCGATTGGAGCCCATGACGACCTTCTAACTATCGTAAAAAACGCAAGCTAAACGTCTATTGTCATATTACAAGATATTCGGGACTCGCGAAGATCTTCCTTCATGGAACAGTACCAGGAAAAAGAAGAAGAGGCAGACAAAAAGCGATGGGAGGACAACATAAAATGCCGATTAGTTGTAGCTGTCACATCGGATGCCTTTCGCTGTGCTGTATTCTAAAAATTAAACTTCCCCTTTCAAACCTGAAGATCTATGGGGCAGATGATGTATAGGGCATCTGTTTCTGTAGCCAACTGTTAACAAAGGTGTCATGTTGCCAGCACAACACCCAGCGGCCTATAATTTTCCCAGACATAAGAGCTGGGTGAACTCAGATGCGCCCAAAGATCCGGAAATTACAAATCCCAGACCCCCGGTTCAGAAGCCAAGTGCATTACTACTCAGTCACAACTCCTCCTTCTAGCTATTCTACATTTGTTACTGGCTTATCTTTCTTGGCGTATAAAGATAAAGTCTGACTCTGAAGTCCATGTTTGCATTTAATCACAATTTGAATAATATGGTTATACCCAGAAAGCTTTGACAGCCAAATTTCACTGGTAATTTCTACTTGCCGTAGAATAATAGATCTACGTATACAACATATATGAGCAATAATGCAACATAAGGAGAAACGGAAGCTATACTCCTTTATTAAAAGTAAACTTGCTTGGGAAGTCTGCCCACCTTTTTTAAACTACCCAGTGGCGTATTTAGGGATTTGTGGAAGGGGGGGGGGGGGTTGACCTTTTTAAGGGACCCTGCATTTTGACAATCATGACATGAGATAGTATGCTTAAAAAAGATATGTCTCAATTCCTATTGGTACACAGTATTTAACTGGAATTAACAAAAAATAATTATTAAGGCTATTTTTAATGAATAATACCGTTGTTTATTGGCGAGATAAAGTACAGTGACAAATCTCAATTCATATCGCCTCACGTCATACAGCATAGGCATCTATAACATCATCTATAACATCATCGATAAATCATCTAGATCAATGCTGCCTAGCATTTTTAACTCTACGATAATAGCAAGATTACTTGGCAGTTGCGTAAAATTTAATTGAAAAAAAAATATTAAGATTAATTTGGGCCTCTCCCCTCCTTTTTAAGTTCGGCCCCGGAAGGGGGGGGGGGAGCTTTCGAATATCGAATCCGCACTAGGATTTTGAATTTCGTAATTTGTATGATGACACTGAGTCCACCCAACTCTAATTTTACTTGACTTAGCTTGGGGAAGGTAAAAGCGGTAATAGTTGGGATTAGAAACAATGCTATATCCTGTGCTGGAAGGTCAGACCTCAGTTCGCTAGATATCCACTTCTTACTCGACACGGAACGCTAGTGACTAGTGACTTTATCTTTTCGTTAATTAGGTCGTCGCGGTGTGAAACTCACCAGCCGCAGAGTATTCGTTATCGATGTGACCCCAGATGGACGCCACATAGTTGTAGTTTTGGTGAAGTTCCAGCCACATGTTCCCGCTGCTGTGTGACAGGGCGTGGAACTGGAACACGTAGAGCCCAGCCTGGAAATACATAAGGAACAAGTTCTATTAGTGTAATTACCGGTCATTGACTTCTAGTTTCCAAACTGCTGGTAGACAGCTAAACCTTTGTAGGCGCAATTTAGGCTATCTTAACTAATAAAACGTCACAAAAAGGTGAATAACTTCCATGTGAACAATACTATACATAACTTTATTTATAAAACAAACAAAATCAAGTTAAAATTAACTAAAACAACAGTAGTAGACATTAGACTTTATAGTTATAATATTTCTTTAAAAATCTAGCTCACTACAACACTACAGTCTCACGTTCTGGAGTCGTCTCCCCTAACAAAGACCAAATGACGACAACGCCACCTATGTTGCCTCATTCACAACTAATCGCTAACCTCTTCCTCCCGTCACCATATAATCACACACACACACACATAACACCAAGTAACGTCTGTTTTATATAAGATAACATAAGACTGCAAATATAGCAAGAACAAGTAGTGGTCTTTTATCTCCCCACTAGTCAAATATTTTATAATATGCATATTTTATAAACTTGTTTTAGACATATTAAAAAACCAATGAATGTAAGATGTTAACATTTTAACCAACCGAGGCTCAATGACGGAACAAACCAACTTTCTGTAAAAATGAAACACTCATTCAAAGGGAAAAGATTTCTTTATATCCAAAATTCACAGACTGTGGTAGTAAGTAGACCAATTCCAACAGAGTCACTTTCAGACCTTGTGATCTATGGGGCAGATGATATAAAGGTCAACTGTTACTGTGGCCTACGGTTAACGAGGGTGTCATATGGCCAGCATAACGACCAACCGCCATTACTATTCCCAAACTAATGTCAGGTATGCATTAGAACTGGCTGGACTCAGAGGCGCCCAAAGATCCCGAAATTAAAAATTCGAGTCTTTACCAGGATTCGAACCCGACAGAGTCACTTAGTAACCTAAATACAAGTTTTGGAAATCTCGGCCAGGATGACAGCATGCAGCGTTCAACCTCTGGGCCGTCGTGATCACAATTGCGAAGCGCTTGCCACAAGGCAGCCATCCAAAGTTGAGCAATGTAAAATACTTTCGAGTTTGATGTGCAGCTAAATACACCAACATTTGCACGTGTCAAGATAAAGTAAAGATACCAACAGGATTCGAACTAAAACCCTTGGGTTCAGAAACCAAGTGGATTACCTCTAATACATGTTTTAATGTAATGAACAATAAGCCACTTACAGTTGGACAGGTGAAGATTCCGGTGTTGGAGTTATAAGCTCCGCCCACATTGGTAAAGATGGTGTCGTAAACTACTTTCTTATTGGCTACGAGAGTCTCGTGATGTGAGAGCCCTGCAGAGAACGCCACCTCTTGGGGGTCAGCAGCAGACGTACCTTTAGACGCATTAAAAAGTAAGGAACATATTTCTAAGCTATGTAAACGAAACAAAAATCCATTAATACAATTCCCTTTCTTACTTCTAGCATCACAATTCTAGCTAAATCTCAATTCTATAAAAAAAAAAGGTTTATGGACATAAACAAGCTTTCTGTTCATATTTGTTCTAGGTTCATATTGTCGACTAAGTATTCATATTTTGTTGACTAATTCTTAATATTTTACATCTTGTGTTTATATTAATACAAGAGTCTTATCTTATCTTGTATGATCTTATAAATTAAAGATAAAAGACAAGATAAGTACTGCCTAAGCGTTCGTGCATGTCTATAAAAGATGTAAGCTCTGCTAAGTCTATGGTTTTTCCTGGCTGATTCAGGCAACCCGTTTTCCAGGGAGCACCTGGAGCCCCATCTGCCACCTACATATTTTTCCTTATCCAGCGTAGACGTAACCGTTTTGTTTGTTTTGGTTTGTGGGTTTGTTATTTTTCTTTTCATTCTAGACGTCTTCGTCTGTCTTCAGCAGTTTCTTTATCTTATCTTATCTTATCTTATACAGACGTTACTTCAAAAAAGAAGATAATCTATGTTTCACACTTTTATGAACGTTGACAATTCCCCCCCCCCCTCTTTTTTTCGGACGTAGGATCGGGCGTTTTCCATATTGAATGACGCCCCACATTTTTTTTTTTTTATTTTCCAGGAGAGTTTTATGAGTTTTCAGGAGATTTTAATAATTTTAGGAAATCTCCGGGACTTCTTCGTATATCTTTCAATGTCCAGAAAATTTCCTGGAAAAACGCGAGAACCCTTTTATAAGTTGTAATGGTTTAATGTAATAATTTACACCTAGAATTACAGCGGGGCCTATGAAAGTGCGAGCCCCACTGCGGCCGCATTGAGTGAAGTGGCCTAAGTGCAAGTCTGAAAGGGGAACTAAACGTATTATGGGCCTATAGAAATATTTTATCTAATAAAATAATTATAATTACAACAAAAGTTGTATTTTGTTGTTGACATTAGTTTTACTTTATAGAATCTAGAAATGTCACGAATTCACGCCTCAATGTGGATAATAGTCATCTAAAAATAAACTAGAATTTTATTTTCTATTGATCTATAAATAAAGCTCGGATTAGTTTTGAATTACTTACAAACTGCAAGCAGGTATATTGATGTCAGAGTCAGTAGAGTCTTCATTGTCGAAGTTAAAAAATGTCTGTGGGCAGGCGATTCAAATTTTAGTGCTACCGTCCGATTCCTAGCACACAAGCTCACACACACGTAAACATATACGCAGACACACAAAATCACCATACACATAAGTACACATGAAAAGTTCCATAGTCTAATTGTAGATTTTTTTTAGGATGTGCCTTTTTTTTTTAATGAATCGTTTTTCTCCTTGACACTTGACATTTGACCTTTAGTAAAATCACTAAATTTAGAAAGCCTTCAGAAGAGAAGACTTCAAAGTAAAGTAGCAATTATCCATAAAACACTGAACCATAATCTTCAAATACAAAAACAAAATTTAATAAAATACTCAGAAAGACACAAAGATACAGGCACATTCCTCATCCCATGTGCTAGGACAAATATGTGCTCCTTCTTCTCTAGTGCTATTAGAGCATGGAATGGGTTGCCTGAGCTAGCCAGGAAAACCAGTGGCTCGGCAGAATTTAAGCCATTGGCTAACATGCATGACTGGATGCATGACTTAATCATCTTTTTTTTTTTTAGTAATGTCTGTATTTTATAAGATAAGATAAGACAGATTCTAAGCTTCTATTATAAAAGATTCATTTTCATAGATATATTTAAAAAAAAACAAAAAACTACAAAGTCAAACATCAGTGGCAGTTAAAGCCCTCGCCCTGTCCGCCTGACGTGGGTCGATGACGTTTGAGCCCTCGATTTCGATTTCATGTCGTTTTTTAAAAAAAAAAATGCATTTAAAAAGCGACCACGGTAACATTACCACATATTCCCCTTTCTTTCTCCCACACCCATTTCCCAACTGGTCCGGTGATAGGATCAAAGCGCATTGGGAAAGGTAAAAAAAATTTCGAACACTCATTTGGGGCCCACCCTCGAGTGGGGGCCCAGTAGAATTTTCAATTTCTCCTCCTCCTCCCCCTACCCTAGCTATGCCACTGGACTGATCCAAACTAATGTAAACAATGAAGCTTAATATAAGTTATATTATTTTTAATATATTTATATTTTTACTCTATATCTGTATTATTTTGTTATTATGTGTGTCTTTTTGATGTCCCGAGCAGCCAGTGTAACAATACAAAACATCAAAACAGTACAGCTTTTACCGTTCATCCTGACTTGAATCTTTTCTTATCTTTCACGATTCTCTTATCTTTAGTTTACTATCACGCGATTTTAGGCGAACTCAAGGTGAACGCAATTTTAACAATATTTAGTGTGTAAGTATGTAAGTGTGTTTGTGTTGTTGTTTTTTTAAATTGTTGTGTGTCAAAGAAGCCATTTTGTTTCGAGATTATTATTTTTACTTTTTATGTGTGTAATTTTTAAAATCAGATTTTCTGAAGTCATCATTTAAGTAAGTTTCATTCTAATTAATTTGTTGGATGTTATTAAGGGTTTTTATAATCCAATAAGTAATTTAGCTTTAGATTATTTAATTTTAAAGATGTATGATTCGTATTGTGAATAGCCAATAATCGTGATAGTATCTTTTCCTTTATACGGTTAATTAAATCATTAAATATGTACTTTTAAAGATGTGCGATCCTTATTGTTAACAGCCAAATGCCGTGGAAGATATCAGTAATAAAACATGCAGTCACCAGGGGTTCGCTTCTCATTCAGTTCTCAGCTTCAACGTGGCGCCCAGATGAAAACGGTCGTTAGCGAAGACGATTAGGCCCTTAGGGAAGCAACACAGAACCCTCGGTGGGGTGCCTAATAACTATGCCACTATCCACACACCGTCCCTCAGGCTTATGTCGGACACCCGCAAGGCTGAAATGGAATATGGGGGAGTTTCTCCGGTATGCTCGGCCTTCGGCCTCGCCTCTAACCCGAGCAAACTGAGATAAAAGTTATCTGTAATAGATATAAAACAAATTAAATCTGCGTGGATCTCTGCCAGATTGTAAATTTAGTGACAGGCAAATGGATGGATGCGTTCATGGGCCTAGCATTGCTTTAATATTAATAAGATTTCAATCTTGACAGGGACTTTGTAATCTTCTGTCACATAACTGACGGTAGTAATCAATAATAGTAATACGGCTTGTCTTCAAGTTCGAAGATTAATGAGGAATGTAATGTTTCCCGTGGATACGCAGCCCCAGCTGTGACCTACATATTTTGCCACATTTAGAGCAGGCATAGCCATTGTTCGCCCCATTTTCTTTTCTCCTCTACGTCTGTCCTCAGAATGACGTCAATGAGAAATGAGTTGTAAATATAATAACTTGTTATATTTTATATTAATGTTACTTTATTATCTCCGTTTCTTTGTAAATATTTAGATCTGCCTGACTTTAGATTGATGATAATGATGTCAATACAATACATCGCATGTTTGATTATCTCCCTTGCGCTAGTTCAGGCTGTTTATAGTCAAGGTAAACTTAATCCTAACTATGTGTGGAATGTGTGGTATTCAGAAGGCTTGTAAATTAGTTTTTACGTAAAATATATTTGAGAACTATTGCCATTTCTTGGAAATTTTCATCATAAACAATTAATTAATGTAGTCTATTTTTTGCTTATATTTCGATTTCAGAGATTCGAGTTACATTTTCTAAGCAAAGTAAAAATAAGAAAACATTTTAAAAATACTTTTTAAAAACATACAAAAAAAAAAAAAAACCTTATTAAGCATAGTTGTATCAATGGACCTCATTAACCAAAACCAACGGTCACGTGATATTATTGATAATACAACGGAAATAAAAAACTGTCTCGTGATAACCATTGTTGATTAAAATTAGAATCGTAATTTGTATAGAAGTTGTATGTTTGCGATTTGAGAATGAGGTCCATTAATTGGATCAACAGAGTTAAAAAGTCTAAACATGGTCAAAACAAATTCTCATCCAACTTTTTTATAAAACATAGCTTCATCACCATTTTGTTCACCGGAAACACCAAAAGCTGGTTATTTATAGTTTTCCCGCCATATATGAAAGTCTTCAAGAGAGCTAAACATATTAACAAAAATGAATACATGAATCATTAAAATCCATCCATCCTTGTGACGCTACAGCCCATGGAGGGCCCTGTCATTCACCAGCGCATCTCTCCATTCTGATCCATCCTGGGTTTTACGTCTCGATGTCGGGACTTTAAGCTGTTGTAGATCTGCCTCCATGTCATAAAGCCTGGATGGCTGCCTGGTCGTGCGGTTTGCGCGCTGGACTGTCGTTTGGATTTATCGATGGTCCCGGGTTCAAACTCTGCCGGCTCCCATTCCCCATCGTCCTGCGGGAGGTTTGGACTAGGAAGTAAACTATCTTCAACTCTGAAGGAACATCCGAAATATGTGAAACATTTTACAAACAAACAAGCCACCGTACTCGTGTGTCTGCCTTATGGGCGCCTGCCTTTTGGTTTTTTGCCGGTGAAATACTTAGCTTAGCAATTATTCGATATTTTGTACACCGGATACACTAAAAAGCTTGCTATTTATAGATTCGCTACTAGACTACGTTAATGTCCATAAGTGACAATGGAGATGTTCCAGAGATAGTGTTTACTGTTTCGAGTTGTTGTTTTTTCAGATCCTCCACAACTGCCCAGGCCTGCGTTCTCTGCCGGACTGACCCACGGCGTGAACGTGAGTGACCATGTCAACGTGACCTACGACAGGGTGTGGACCAACATCGGCAACGGCTATGACCCTACCACGGGCGTGTTCACTGCGCCAGTGGATGGCACCTACACCTTCCTTTATCACGCTCTGGCTGAGTTTGAGTAAGTTACGTCTGTCATTTTTCAGGTGTTTAGTAAGTTACGTCTGTCATCTTTCAAGTGTTTAGTAAGTTACGTCTGTCATCTTTCAGGTGTTTAGTAAGTTACGTCTGTCATTTTCAGGTGTTCAGTAAGTTACGTATGTCATCTTTCAGGTGTTTAGTAAGTTACGTCTGTCATTTCCAGGTGTTCAGTAAGTTACGTCTGTTATCTTTCAGGTGTTTAGCAAGTTACGTCTGTAATCTTTCAGGTGTTTTGTAAGTTACGTCTGTCATTTCCAGGTGTTCAGTAAGTTATGTCTGTCATCTTTCAGGTGTTCAGTAAGTTACGTCTGTCATCTTTCAGGTGTTCATTAAGTTACGTCTGTCATCTTTCAGGTGTTCAGTAATTTACAAATCACTCAAATACAGCTACCATCTCTTGAAGAGCTTTTTCATGAAAGATGCCTTTCAAAACACTCTCGATTCTTAAGAACAACCTGCACCCATTAAATCACTGTTACATTAAATCTGAATGAAGTGGTCATCTCCTTTCGATTAGTACTAAAACAGAAAGATTTAAAAACTCCTTTATCCCACTTTCAGTCAAAGGCCAAAGTGTTACAAGATCATCTGTCGTCATCGAGAAGTACATAGAAGTCAAACCCATAAAGCGCTGGTTGTGAATGTGTTTTCGTGCATGAATGTTGTTCGAATTTTTCATCAATACTGTTATTGTACAGTAGTTACGCTGAGGTTGCCAGTTGTAGTCTGAATTTCCATTAGATTGGATCACTAAAATTATCTTATCTTATCTTATCAAGAAGATTCCCAACACTAGATCAATTCAAATTGTTAGTCTCCAATACTGTAAATAGCGGATGGGGCAGACATGGGAAAGCTGTAAAGAAAAAAAAAAAAAAAGTATTAGTCCTAACTTGCGAATTATCCGCCTCAATTGTTACAACTCCAAGCTATTTGAAATATCAAGGCGAGTTTGTCAAGGGACATTATCTAGCAAACCTCCACAGCATCACTTTTCAATTTGATTTGATATGCTTACCTCCCTTGCTCTGGTCGTGGAGCGCCTAACGAAACGTTTTGATTAAAGTTTCTATGTACATCAAATGTTCTTTTTCCGTTTCAGTGGAATGTTGTGGCTAGACTTCTATCAAAACTCTAATTACATCAGCTCCGCCTATGCACACATTGAAAATCAATATGGCGCCACAAGTAACTCCGTCACATTAAATGCCAAAAAAGGTGAGATTCGTAGCCCTATATGCTGAGAAAACAGAAAAACACAAACACATTTACTTAAGAGGCCCCTACATCTGGATAGACTTTCCAATGGAGGCCCCTATACATCTATTACTACTAGATAAATATTTTAAGTTTTAAATCATTGAAGTTCCACAATGTATATGATTGCGTGTGCCACATATTTGAGCTATTTAGCATGTGGTGTGTAGCAAATATTTTATAAAGTAGTACTATGCTGTCAAAAAAAAATTTCTTATCTAAAGACAGCATCATAGGCGGGGAGTTAGGTGACAGGGTTGCTGCGGCGATTGGACCCCGCGGTGACATGGTAACTATTGTAAAACATAGCGCAAACTAAAACTCTGTGGCCGTGTTACAAGGACTTCGGAGCTCGCAGGGGCCTTCTTTCGGGGGAGCAGTGCCGGGATAGGGGAGGCAGAGGCGGGCAGGGAGAGCGATGGGGAGACGGCATACGAGAATGGACAGGCCTGCCGTTGGGGGAGGTTCTGTCCAGGGCAGGGGAACGGGGAGGAGTGAAAAGGGATTACACATTGGTGTCACATCAATATTACATCAATGTCACACCAATATCACACCGATGTCATATAAATATCTCATCAATGTCGCACCAATTTCACGTCAATGTCACATCAATATCACACCAATATCTCATTATTGCCACATCAATGTCACGCCAATTCCACATCAACATCGCACCAAGTCAAACCAATATCACATCAATATCTCATCAATGTCACATCAATATCACATCAATGGCATACCAATGTCACATCAATATTATACAAATATGACACCTATGTCACACCAATGTGACACCAATATCACATCTGTGTCTCACCAAATGAGACACTACTATCACCAAAGAGGCAGACTGGCTATCTGGGCATTCGGGCAAATGGTGGGTAGGTACTTAAATGGGTCGGTAGTGCCACCCAAAGGACCGCATGCCAATATGACAAATATAAAATTTTTAAAGTCTTTATAATATTGTCTTATAAGAAAGACCTTCGGAGCGTCTTGTTTTTTTTTTTAATTATTTTTTTTTAGACTCTACAATTCAATACTACTTTAGCCAAACATTGTCCAAGTTAATCTAATAGCCTACATCCGTAGACAGTGCTACTTGAAGGCTTCATCCTACGGACTTAGCGATTAAAAAGCAACATAAGGCATATATTTGTTATAAAGATATAGAGTTCGCTGCATGCATGGGTAAGGTGATCGATAGATTATCAAACTAGCACAATGTCTTTAAAAACTGGTAGGCCTAGCACAGGGGTCTCAAACACGTTGCCCGCTATGTGTGGCCCGCGAAACTATTTTGTGTGGTCCGCGAATTAAAAAAAAATTAGATAAAATTTACAATGACCACATATGAGCCGTGAAATGATTTACAACTGCACAAATCAGTAAATGAGGTGTCACTGTCGCCCACCGACCGCTTAGGCTTTCAGCTGGGTGAACGGTGGCCTGATTCTTACCGCTGGCCGATAGCGGCTAGCATCTGACCACCATTATATCACTGCTCCGACCGTTTGGCCGCGTGGCTAATCAGGCCACGCGGCTAGCGAAACAGGAGAAAGAAAGGGAGATGGGGAGGGATGGGGTACATGTGTCAAGATTCTGTGAAGGCAAGCTTTGTTGTTAGCGAGATGATAGCAAAGGCATCACGACCATTCACTGAAGGCCAGTTTGTAAAAGAGTGTATGCTACAGGCGTGTGAAATTATCTGCCCCGAGAAAAAGAAGCCCTTCGAAGGCATAAGTTTGTCTGCGAACACAGTTCCAAGCAGGATCACCGAGTCAGCGACAAATGTTCAACAGTAACTGAGTGCCGCTGCAAAAGACTTTGTAACATATTCCATTGCACTGGACGAGTCTACTGGTGTAACAGACACCGCATACTGTGCCGTATTCATTCGTGGGGTCGACGAAAACTTGAACATTGTTGAAAAGCAATTGACTTACTAGCAATGAAAGGAACGACGACTGGACGCGACGTGTTTCAAGAACTGGAAGCTTGTATTGACAGGTGTGGGCTACCGTGGGAAAAACTTGTTGCAGTAGCTACGGATGGTGCACCAGCAATGTGTTCAGAGAAGGTTGGTGTTGTTAGATTAATGTTAGAGAAACGGAATCAGCTCACCTTTTGCAGCCATACATTGCATTCTGCACCAAGAAGCACTCTGTGGCAAAAATCTACAATTGAAGAACGTGATGGATGTTGTCGTGAAGACAGCGAACTTCATACGTGCATGGGGTCTCAACCACAGACAGTTTGTGTCATGTCTAGCTGATTTAGAAACGGAATACGGAGAGTGGCTTTATCATACGGAAGTCAGATGGTTGATTCGTGGAAAAGTGCTGCAGAGATTTTTGACCTGAGACGGGAAATAGCATTGCTCATGGCAATGAAAGACAGAAACATACCTCAGCTCAGTGACCTAATGTTTTTGTCGGATCTTTCTTTTCTTACTGACATCACGCAACATCTCAATGCAATCAATTTACAATTACAGGGCACAAAGCAGCTGATCACCGTGATGTTTGATTCATTCAGATGCAAGCTGACTTTGTGGGCCACTCAGCTGGCAGACGGAAACCTGGCTCATTTCTCTTTTCTACAGAGCATAACGGTTGAACTACAGCGCCTGAAACACTACGTAGACATCCTCTTCAGACTACTGGAAGATTTTGAACACCGCTTTCAGCAATTCACTGCTCTCGAACCGCAGTTTTTCCTTGTTGCCACTCCGTTCGCAGTTGACGTGAAAAACGTTCCAGTGGAAGTCCAGATTGAACTACTGGACCTGCAGTGTGACACTGTTCTGAAGCAAAAATACGCTGATGTTGGCGTTCCAGAATTCTACCAGTTTCATCCCAGAGAGAAGTTTCCAAACGTAGTTTGCGCAGATGCTAGAATTCTAGCGATGTTTGGGGAGTACTTAGGTTTGCGAACAGTTTTTCTCCACATTGAAGATCAACAAAACAGCATTACGATCAAGACTGACTGGTGAGCATCTGAGAGCAACCCTGCGGCTTGCCACTACATGCGACTTCAGGCCTAACGTTGATGGTCTGGTCTCTGCCAAACACTCTTAGCTGAGTGGACAGAATTACGGATGACAAGCCATCTGCAGTAGGCCTAGTAATTATTTTTTTTTTTTGGGGGGGGGGGGGGGGGGGGGAGAACTACAGTTTTTGCTTTTTTTTTTTTATTAGTGACAGAGGCAACGTCAACTTATTTTAGTAAACTAAACTGCCTGTGCATGTATAAACTACAATAAATGTTATTAAAAATAATTATATAAAAACTTTATATTAGCATTGAACTGCAGTGACAGTAGTGTTTTTAAAATTTAATGAAAAAACATTCTCTTTTCGTGGAGTGGCCCGCTGACTGATTGTTACTTTAAACTGTGGCCCACATGCTGATATGAGTTTGAGACCCCTGGCCTAGCATATGATATACTTTTTGTGTGCCGATTTTGACTCCTGTTACGTATCTAGGTAACAATGCCTAGATACTATTGTTTTTTTTTTTCTTGACCTGTAGGTTGTCTGCCCCTTTGTGTAATAAGTTTTTTTTTATTTTATTCTTCAAGAGTCAAGCCACACAGACAGTGACCGGTCCTTGACCTGTGTGTGTACCTCTGGTTGAAAGGAGGGTGTTTTTTTTTCTGTCTCTTTGAAGAGCGTTCTAGATCTGGGTGTTGATGACTTTCTGTTCTAGAAATTACCAGATATCGACGCGCGGTAGATTATATAAAGACCGCTCGCGTAACGTTGACGGACAGACATACGGAGACAGCCGTGAGACAGAATAGCGGAGACATTGCGTGGTATACCACTTGATCGTGTAAGTAAAGATTTTTCTTTTTTTCAAGGCCTTGCTTGTATTTGTAATTATATTTTCAAACTCTTGTATTGTAATATTTTTACATGCCATTTTTGTAAAAGGGTTTTGGTCAACCCTTCCATTTTGTATTGAGTTATATTATGATTAAACATTAAGTTGATATTTTACCTTCCGATTTCTTGTGTCATTTTTTTTTGTTATTCATTGTAAGTCTCTGATTAAATTCAGACTTAAGATAAGTGACACAACTACCTTTTTCTATTGTTACGTTCCCCTAGGCAAGCCATTTAAAAGTAGAATTCAATTTGTAATACGTGACAAAAGAAGTTTGAGGGCTTTCGTCCCGGATATTTTTCTGAACCTATTTTCGTCTTACTTGAGTAATTTTGTAAAGGCGAAGTTGACTTTAACAAAAAATTTTTTTTTGTGTCAAAGAGTCGGAAGTAAAGTATCAATAGTATTGACCAAACTCTCTTAAGGTTTTTTTGTTGTACTGATTTTGTACTGTATATTTACATTGTATACATATTTTTTTGCTTGTAATAGTTGTTAGTTAGTCATGGATATTCAGGTTTTTCTTGCAAATCCCTCTGTGGAAGAGCTTGATGCTTGTACTAGGAAGGAACTGGTCCTTATTTCTAAACAGTTAGGGTTAAAAATAAAATCAAATGCCCTTAAACAAGAAATCAGAGATAACATTGTAATCCATTATGTAGACGAGGAAGTGTTTTCTGAAGACCTTTTAGAAACCCTTAGACCCGATGAGGGTAAATCAGATTTAGAACTTCAGATAAAATTAAAACAGATGGAAATAGAAGCCCAGAAAGAAATTAAACAAAAAGAATTAGAGCTTGCAGCGGCTAGAGAGCAGAAAGAAATTAAACAAAAAGAATTAGAGCTTGCAGCGGCTAGAGAGCAAGAAATTAAACAAAAAGAATTAGAGCTTGCAGCGGCTAGAGAGCAGAAAGAAATGGAAATGAAATTACAAATAGAGTTAAAAAAATTAGAGTTAGCTGCTAATGTAAGACCAGATTCTTCCCCTGCCAGTCATACTGCTGAAGCAACAAAATTTTTGAAAATAATTCCACGCTTTAATGAAGCCACAATTGACAATTATTTTCCACAATTTGAACTTGCTGTGAAAAATTTTAATGTACCTGAAACTTTGTGGCCCACTTTGCTGCAAACAGTTTTGACTGGTAGAGCTGCAGAGGTATTTTGTTCTTTGACCATTGAACAACAAAAAGATTATAATGTTGTTAAGGCCTTAATTCTTAAGGCATATGAACTTGTTCCGGAAGCTTACCGAAAGCAGTTCAGGGATTGTCGCAAATCGGATGGCCAAACCCATGTAGAATTCCTGCGGGAAAAGGAGCGACGCTTTGAGAAATGGCTCACTTCCAGGGAAATCGGCACCGACTTTGCAAAATTCAAGAACCTAATGCTGATGGAAGAGTTCAAGAGTTGTGTGCGGCTGGACGTCCGTACGCATATAGCTGATCGTGGCGAGGAAGATGTGCACAAGGCTGCAGTGTTGGCAGACGATTATATAATATCACATCAATTTGCCAAGTATACGACGGATGTCAAGCCAAAACAAGTCAAACAGCCTGAGTCCATTGCTAGCAACTCCATCAAGAACAGCAGTACAAATGACAGAAAACCTACTACAAGTAAAGCTACTTGTTCCTACTGCAAACGAGAAGGCCATAAAATTGACGATTGCTGGAAATTGAGGAAGAGAAACGAAAAAGCTCCTTCAAAAGTCAGCGCTTGCACAGTACAGTGGTCGTCGAGGTTTACTCCCTCATCATCAAGTCATATCAAGAATACCTCGACACCACCTGTTTCAAATGTATTGACTGTACAAGACTCTCCGAAAATGTCTCCACGATGTTCAAATGACTCAACAGTGAGTTCTTCAAATTCATCTTTACGATGTTCTAATGACTCAAACAAGAGTTTTTCAAATACATCAAGCCGATGTTCCAATGACTCAAATAAGAGTTTTTCAAATACATCAAGCCGATGTTCTAATGACTCAAACAAGAGTTTTTCAAATACATCAAGCCGATGTTCTAATGACTCAAACAAGAGTTTTTCAAATACATCAAGTCGATGTTCCAATGACTCAAACCAGAGTTCCCATAATACATCACCCCGATGTTCCAATGACTCTATCCAGAGTTCCCATAATACATCACCCCGATGTTCCAATGACTCTATCCAGAGTTCCCATAATACATCATCCCGATGTTCCAATGACTCTATCCAGAGTTCCCATAATACATCACCCCGATGTTCCCATGACTCTATCAAGAGTTCCCATAAGACATCACCCCGATGTTCTAATGACTCCATCAAGAGTTCTCCAAATACATCCAAAAGATGTTCTACTGACTCAAGAAAGAGTTTCTCCACTGCGTCTCCTAGAGATGTCAATGACTCCAGCGAGAGTTCGACCCAAGTCCAGTCTGCATCAACTAAAATTGATGTTTTATTAGAGGATTTTAAGCCTTTCATTTCGGAAGGATTCGTATCACTACCCGGTGATTCTACAAGTCTACGACCTATCACCATTTTGAGAGACACAGGTGCCTCACAATCGCTACTTTTAGAGGGTATCTTGCCCTTGTCAAAATCATCATCGACTGGGAAGAGCATCCTGTTACGAGGCGTAGAGCTTGGATGTATAGATGTGCCTCTACATCTAATCGACATAAAGTCAAATCTCATTACTGGACCGGTTGTTGTAGGTGTCCGACCAACATTACCATTGGAAGGCATCTCATTGCTGTTAGGCAATGACTTAGCAGGTGGAAAGGTGATAGCCGAACCCATCGTCACTCAAACACCCGACTTATCTGCCACACCCGAGGAAGACCTAGAGTTATATCCAGCGTGTGCAGTAACAAGGGCAATGAGGTTGAAAGCATCTCAAGAAGAGAACGTCATCAAAGCCAACAGTAACCACGATGATGTGGACTTGAGCACCACATTCTTTGCTTCTCTTGAAGAAGAACCAACGCCAAATTCTGAAAAGCCGGCATCAACTCGAAAACAGTTGATTGAGGACCAAAAGAAGGATCCAGAGCTCGCCAAACTCCGAGAAACCGCAATGACATCACAAGAGGCAGAGCTAGCATCAACATGCTACTACATCCAAGATGATATGCTCTTCAGGAAATGGAAACCTCCAGACGCATCCAACGAAGAAGAATGGAGAATATGCCATCAAATCGTGTTACCAGAACGATACCGAGCGTACATCATGAATCTGGCTCATGACACACCAATGTCAGGTCATCTCGGCATCCACAAGACATACCACAAGATTATGTCACACTTCTTCTGGCCACGTTTGAAGAAAGATGTCATCCAGTACTGCCGATCTTGTCATGCCTGTCAGATGGTTGGCAAGCCAAATCAAAAGATCCCTGTCGCTCCTCTGAAGCCGATTCCAGCCTTTGAAGAACCTTTCAGCAGAGTACTTATTGACTGTGTTGGTCCTCTCCCAAGGACAAAAGCTGGCAACCAATACCTGTTGACCATTATGTGTGCTTCAACTCGTTTTCCTGAGGCTATTCCTCTAAGGAACATAAAAGCATCAAACATTGTAAAGGCCTTAATCAAGTTCTTTACTCTATTTGGTCTACCAAAGTCCATCCAATCGGACCAAGGAACGAATTTCACGGCCAATCTATTCAAGCAAGTCATGACTCAGTTGGGCATCAAACACTGCATGTCGAGTGCGTATCATGCCGAGTCGCAAGGCGCTCTTGAGCGATTCCATCAGACTCTCAAGAACATGATCCGAACCTATTGCTTTGAGCACGAAAAAGACTGGGACGAAGGAATCCACATGCTGCTGTTTGCAACCCGTGAATCCGTCCAGGAATCGTTGGGATTCAGCCCTTTTGACTTAGTCTTTGGCCATTCGGTGCGCGGTCCCTTGAAATGTATAAAAGAGACTTTGTTGTCACCAACAGCCACTGAAGGACTTTTAGACTATGTAAGTAAGTTTAAAACTAGACTTTATGATGCTTGTGTTCTGGCCAAAAATAACTTACAAAACACCCAATCCAGCATGAAACGCTGGTATGATAGAAAGGCCCGTGTTAGAGAATTTTCTCCCGGGGATAAGGTGCTTGTATTTTTGCCCATACCAGGTCAACCCTTGCAAGCCAGATACTTTGGTCCCTATGAAATTGAGACCAAAATTAGTGACCTCAATTACACAATCAAAACCCCTGACCGTAGGAAAAAGACTCAGCTATGTCACATAAACATGCTGAAGCCTTATGTATCTCGGCCAGATCACTCAGAGAAGAGTAATTGTGTTTTAAATACAGTCAAAAGTTGTTCAAATAGCCATGTTTCTCCTATTGATGATGATATTGTAAAGGAGAAATTTGGACAATACAAAATACCTAATTCTTTTGTATTACAGAATTTGGATGTAAAACTGTCTCATCTGTCTTCGACAGAAAGGCCAGTTATCATGAAACTCATTAATGAATTTAATGACATTTTTTCTGATGTACCAAAACAGACTAATGTTATAATGCATGATGTAGATGTTGGCGAGGCTACTCCAGTCAAGCAGCATCCTTACAGGGTCAACCCTGAAAAACTTGCCATACTTAGGTCAGAAATCAAGTATATGCTTGAAAATGACCTCATTGAGCCAAGTTCCAGTAGCTGGAGCTCCCCATGTGTCTTGATACCTAAACAGGACAAGACTTATCGTTTTTGTACAGACTACCGTAAGGTAAATGCTGTAACAAAGACCGATTCGTTTCCTATCCCTAGGATAGACGATCTCATAGATCGTATTGGTGACGCTAAGTACATCACCAAAATAGACCTACTTTCAGGTTATTGGCAGGTTCCCCTGACTGATAGGGCAAAGGAAATCTCCGCCTTTGTCACCCCTGATGGTCTGTACCAATACAAAGTGATGCCATTTGGCATGAAGAATGCTCCTGCCACTTTCCAGAGAATGATAAATGCCCTGCTTGCTGACATGGAGAATTGCCACGCATACATAGACGATGTAGTAATTTTTAGCCAAGATTTTTCTAGCCATTGTAAACAACTGCATTGTCTTTTTACTAAACTTTTACATGCAAAAATTACTGTAAACCTGAGTAAGAGTGATTTTTGCCAGGCTTCCATCCAATACTTAGGCCATATTGTAGGACAAGGCCAGGTGAAACCTGTAATGGCCAAAGTAGAAGCTATCCAAGCTTTCCCTATCCCTGCTGATCGGAAACAACTCCGAAGATTTTTGGGAATGTCTGGATATTATAGAAAATTTTGCGAAAATTTTTCTGTCATTGCCAGTCCTTTAACAAACCTCCTGAGAAAGAACGTCCGATTTACTTGGACGGATGAATGTCAGAAAGCCTTTAACCAAATCAAGCAGATATTATCTAGCTCCCCCATTTTGATGGCTCCTGACTTCGGAAAACCTTTTAGGTTAGCTATTGACTCCAGTGACACAGGTGTTGGGTCAGTCCTTTACCAAGAAGATAATTTCCAAGTAGAGCATCCTATTTGTTTCTTTTCCAAGAAATTTAATAGACATCAAAGAAATTATTCTACTGTGGAAAAAGAATGTCTTGGGTTGATTCTTTCTATACAACATTTTGATTTTTATATCAGTGGGTCCAGATGGCCACTGGTTGTATTTACTGACCACAATCCCCTTACATTTATCCACAAAATGTCTGGCAAGAATCAACGACTTCTCAGGTGGAGTTTATTTTTACAAGAGTACAACCTAGATCTTAAACACATAAAAGGCAGCGAAAATGTTATCGCCGATGCCTTATCTAGATTGTAAAAAGTATTTTGATGTATATTTTTTTTTATATATCATGATAAATACATTCTGTAATGTAAATATCATTTTTGTAATTATTCTAAAAAGATTTCCATTTCGTGGAAATGTAAACTTTTTATTTTTAGGAGGGAGGTGTTACGTATCTAGGTAACAATGCCTAGATACTATTGTTTTTTTTTTCTTGACCTGTAGGTTGTCTGCCCCTTTGTGTAATAAGTTTTTTTTTATTTTATTCTTCAAGAGTCAAGCCACACAGACAGTGACCGGTCCTTGACCTGTGTGTGTACCTCTGGTTGAAAGGAGGGTGTTTTTTTTTCTGTCTCTTTGAAGAGCGTTCTAGATCTGGGTGTTGATGACTTTCTGTTCTAGAAATTACCAGATATCGACGCGCGGTAGATTATATAAAGACCGCTCGCGTAACGTTGACGGACAGACATACGGAGACAGCCGTGAGACAGAATAGCGGAGACATTGCGTGGTATACCACTTGATCGTGTAAGTAAAGATTTTTCTTTTTTTCAAGGCCTTGCTTGTATTTGTAATTATATTTTCAAACTCTTGTATTGTAATATTTTTACATGCCATTTTTGTAAAAGGGTTTTGGTCAACCCTTCCATTTTGTATTGAGTTATATTATGATTAAACATTAAGTTGATATTTTACCTTCCGATTTCTTGTGTCATTTTTTTTTGTTATTCATTGTAAGTCTCTGATTAAATTCAGACTTAAGATAAGTGACACAACTACCTTTTTCTATTGTCACGTTCCCCTAGGCAAGCCATTTAAAAGTAGAATTCAATTTGTAATACGTGACACTCCTAATCCGCCGCTGGTGACAATGATAGTTTTTTTGTGTGGCAAATTTTGAACTCAGTTATAAGATCAATTTTCACTTCTAATTGTTAACACATTAATTTGTGCATTTTTTACATGCACTTGTCCAACTGAAGTGATGATTATTTCAACTTGAGAATATATACATTATGACAAATGTATTTATAGTGGTGTATACGTCAGGAATTTTATTTATTTTAATTTAATCCTTGACCTCAATGTTATATTTTTACTTTCACACAGGTGACCAGATGTACATCACTGGCCATGGAACGAGCATTCTGTACGGATTGTCTGATGATGTGTACGCCACTTTCTCTGGCTACCTGCTTTTCCCTTCAACCACAAGCACAGCTGCGGCTACAACCACAGCTCCTTAATTTAACAATTAAACACATGGGTTCATATTATTATTCTTTTTAAGTTTTGTTTAATATTGTAATAGTTTACTAAAAAAAATGTTTCGTAGAAAGAAAAATTGAAATTAAAGATCTAGAGGAGGATACTAGTAATGGAATTGAGATGATATATAAGGTTCTAAGTATCACATACAAAGACCGCATCACAAACGCGGAGATTAGAAACAGGATCACAATAGCAAAACTTGGTCCAGCGATGTTCAATATTGTTCAATGTCAATAAACGCAAACTAAAACTTTATGCTCATATCACAAGGTCCTCGGAGAACTTGCAAAGAACTTCCTTTCAGGGAACAGTACCAAGGAAAAGTACAAGGGAACAGAACCAAGGAACAGTTCAAGGGGAAAGGACCAGGGAACTGTATAAGGGAACAGTACCAAGGAAAAGTACAAGGGAACAGAACCAAGGAACAGTTCAAGGGAAAAGGACCAGGGAACTGTACAAGGGAACAGTACCAGGGGAACAGTACCAGAAAACAGTACAAGGAAACAGTACAAGGAAACAGTACAAGGGAACAGTACCAGGAAACAGTACCAGGGAACAGTAAAAGGAAACAGTACAAGGGAGCAGTATCAGGAAACAGTACCAGAAAACAGTACAAGGGAACAGTACCAGGGAACAGTACAAAGGAACAGTACAAAGGAACCGTACCAAGAAACAGTACAAGGGAACAGTACCAGGGAACAGTACCAAGGAACAGTACCAGGGAAAAGTACCAGGGATAAGGACAAGAGGGGAAAGGCAGACAGAGAAGGCGACAGGGAAACAACAATGGACGGTCTTGTCACTCAAAGAGATTCTAAGCTAGGCAAAGGACGGGGAGGAATGGAGAAGGACGGTGAAGAGATCACCTGTGGTGCCCCAAAGGTTGAACAGACTAAGGGACATGTAAAGGTCAGGTGAAGGCCCTCCCAAATATTGTAAACTTCACAATAATTTCTGCTATGATTTGTTCTAAACAAGGAAATGGGAAGATCGTCTGCAAACTCTTTAACTGCGGGACTCATTCATTGAATTTTTTCCCCTTTATTTTCTTTGTCTTGTCTAATTTTTCTTAAAAGTGGTTCTAGACCTCGCGGAGCCCCGTTTCGGTAAAGATAGTTGTTGAAACATTTACGTATGTATCTTAAATTTTATTTAAATTTATTTCATAATATAATAATAATGGCAATGTCTTTAAATCCAAAGATTAAGGATGAGTGCAGTGTTTCACATGAATACGCAAACCCTGTTGCGACCTGCATATTTTTCGGCATCTCGTGCAGACAAAGCCGTTGTCCGCTGGCTGTCTATTTGAGTTTTCTTTCCGTCTTCTGCTCCTGTCTTCAATAATGTCTTTCCTTTGAGTCTCAAATGTTTATCCTGCAGCCTTTGAGAGAGTTCTCCAACTGTCTCTTTCAAAGGCTATCTGCCAGATATTCTACTTTATGCCAGTAAGGACAAACTTGCGCTGAGTATATCTTTATGGCACTAACAAGAAATTGGTAGAGAATTCATTCTCTTAGCATTACTAAGGATTTTTTAAAAATCTATATTTAGTCTGTTCGAAATTGAGCTCAGGTTAAAGAAAATTGTTGGCAAGTCTAAGATTGTTTTATCTTTAAGTAACCAAACATGTTAGAATGACTTATAGATAGGAAATTAACCTTGGTTAGGCCAATAATAGAATATGCATCCACCGTGTGGGACCCCTCAACTCAAGAAAACATTAAGAAACTGGAACAAACACAAAATAGAGCAGTGAGATTCATAACAAACGAATATTCACATTTGACTAGGGTAACACCATTAGTAAAATCACTAAATTTAGAAAGCCTTCAGGACAGAAGACTCAAAAGTAAAGTAGCAATTATACATAAAACACTGAACCATAATCTTCAAATACAAAAACAAAATTTAATAAAATACTCTGAAAGACACAAAAATAAAGGCACATTCCTCGTCCCATATGCTAGGACAAATTTGTACAAATACTCCTTCTTCCCTAGTGCTATTAGAGCATGGAATGGGTTGCCTGAGCTAGCCAGAAAAACCAGTGACTTGGCAGAATTTAAGTCATTGGTTAATATGCATGACTAAATGCATGACGCGTAGGACGTAATCATCTTCTTTTTTGAAGTAACGTCTGTATTATATAAGATAAGAAGATAAATTTTACGTAAAAGTTGTATTGCGAACTTCTGGTGAAATTTAATGTTTATAACTTTGTATTCTGTATTTTTGTAATGAAACAACAAATACTAGTATACCAATAACATGGCTTTATTCAACAAGATTAGACTACAGTGAACAATGAATGAAACCAGCGCGTCTCACATAACACTGATTCAGTACTATATACACACACACTGGACATGACCTTTTGACACGCTGGACACACGCAGAAAATAACTCAGTTACACCACAATTTTAAATTTATATAAACTCATACAATGATGAGGCTTTAGTAATAATCCCCACCACTAAGTGAATTCATCGCTAGATTTAAAGTCAGGTGAATGATAAATCTTTTGGAGACAGGCCAATGTCTCGATTATATAACAACATCAAACACAAAGTACATGTTACGGAACTGTAAATGAATAATCAACGATCGTTACCAACAACAAATATTTAAAACTAAAATGTGAATAGGCAAAGAGTGATAACATACAAAATAATTACAAATGTCAAAAATACTCTTATACGTTAGTTACATTAATATAATTATGCAAAATTATCACACCTCTTTCACATCAGTACTCTATTATTATATCAAAGAAATGTGGAAATCATCTGAATGCACGGTCGCAATGCATAAAGTAGTTCATATGCCAACAAACAAAATTTTTATAAGGCGCAAGGCGATAACATTAATAATACCAACACGAGAGCTAAAATGACAAAATAATCTTAAAAAGTTGAAAACAGATAGGTCCTAATGTTCTTCTTGAATGTAGTGTGGCATGTTGTCTGTCTGATATCAATGGGGAGTTCCAAACCATTGGTCCGTGCACAGAAAAAGCCCGCAGACCGTAGCCTTTGATGGAGACACTTGGCAACACTAGAAGCGTTGAGTCCATTAAGCGCAGGGCTCTTTGAGAGGCATACGAAGTAATATAAGAGCTTAAAAAAAAAAATAGCATCCATGTTCTCAAAACTTTTGTCTTTCATTTGACAGAAGAACAAAGTAGCTGAAAGCTTCCAGGCCTTTCCTTTTGCTGATTCCTTGTTAATAGTGTGTAAGTCCATGTTCTGTGAATATACATTATTAATTGTGCATTCAACCGTTACAACCCAGAATGATAACATTGTTTCCCTTTTGTCAGCAGACGATAATTTCATATCGAATCAGCATTGCACAATGGCCATAGCCTTCTTTATCTCCGTAGCCTTTGTACAGAAGATTTCTGCCCGAGACCACGCCTATCTTTTTGCCCCATATCCGGTTGTCTTTGATTCCGTTCTCGTCGCAGTTCCAGATGACCTCGCCAACAAGAACTTCCGGGAGATCGCCCATGACGTCCTTGATCGTGGCCTTGACCTTGAGTTTCACTCCCGAGCGCGGGAGCATGCCGACTCCTGAAGGGTTTCTCCCGTACATTAGAGTGACATACATGTCCCCGTTCCCGACGGTCTCCACGTAACCTTTGACGCAGGAGCCCAGCTGGTCGATATGCCAAGGCGGACCTATCTGACTCTCACTGTTTTTGACCATGTCTCGGACGTACTTGACGTAAAAGTCGCAGACGTACAAAGACCTCGTTGCAGACTTGTGCGCCATTTTGTCTCGTACGAGTTGCGCCTCTTTCTCTACCACCTCAAACAGCTCATGCTTGACGGCAGTCAGCGAAGCATCCAAGGATTTCACAACCTTCTCAAGCTTGTCGTCTAGAGAGTCAACGACTTCCTGCTGCATCTGCTGACCTGAATCTTTCAACATGCCTCTAAGTGTTTCCACTAAGGGCAGTGACTCTGTCGACCTGGAAGAATGTTGCCTAGAGTCTAACTGGCTTATCTGCTCTTGAAGTCTTCCTTCTTCGTTCAAATCATTTACGCTTTGAACATCTGAGTTATCGTCTATTTCTTTACTACAAGATACAGACTGGCAAGCATTATTGTCATTCGGTTCATCTTTGAGTTCAGTATCTGCTGTATGGTCGTTAGTGTTCAACTCATAGTCATTGAAACTATTTTGCGACGGCTCAGCGTCATTGTGAGAAGATTCCTGGCATGTTTCATCCAGTTTTGCCAGACTGTTCTGGCCCACATCCCCAGCATTGATATCAAGATCATTCCTAGAGTCCGAGATCTTCTGCCCCAACGGCGGCTCCTCGCTTTGCTCATACTCAGCCCCACGCCTATCATCCCCGCGCTTTGAAAACCAAGACAGCCTTGACTTGTGAGCCTTCTGTTTGCCCAGAGACTTCCGCCCCCCATCGTCACTGCCCGGAGCCATGTCAATAATTTTACTCATGAGCTCCTTCTGAACATGACGGATCTTCCATTTGAGGTAACTCTTCTCTTCGTCAATCTTGTTCAGCATCGCTTCCTTCAGATCTTTAGCATCTCTGATGTAGTTTCTGCTGCTCTCAATCTTCTCGATAATGCTGCACTGCATCTCCATCATCTCATCTTTAATATGCAGCACTACAGACTCTAATAGCACTTCCAGGTTTCTGTACATTTCAGAAATCGCAGCTTCTTGTCGTTGCAGGAACTCTTGACGCTCCAGCTTCTGCTGTATCAATTCTTGAAAGATCAACTTCAGATCTTGATACATCAGTTCTTGTTGCGTTTGCTGTTCTAGAACACTGCGACACATTTGTTGAATGTCTGAAATAGAGTTTAGACATTTAATATTATCAAAGAAAGAGGGGGGAAAAAAGAGAGAGCGATAAACAGACAGTTAAATAAGTACAGAGGAACGAAGTGGCTGAGTGGTTAGGCGCTTGGCTTCCGAACCTAGGATCCTTAATTTGAATTGTAGTTCAAGACTGGATTTTGAATTTCTGGGCTATAAGGGCGCCCCTGAGTTCATCCAACCCTATTGGGTACCTGACTTATTTGTTTGGGAAAGTAAAAGCAGTTGGACGATGTCTGGTCACGTGACACCCTGCTCGTTAACCGTTGGCTAAAAAAATTGAAAATCGTAACATTCTCTGCCCTATATAACGCAATGTCTAAAAGGGGAACTGTGTCCACCAACTCTAATGGTTACCTGACTTTTGTTGGAGAGAGTAAAAGCAGTTGGCCGTTGTGCTGGCCACGTGACACCCTGCTAGTTAACCGTTGGCCAAATAAAAAAAAATAACCTTAACATCCTCTGCACTATATATCGCAATGTCTAAAAGGGGACACTTTTTTTTTCAACTTCCTAATTAAGTAAGAGATAATAAATTAAATATATATATTTACAAAAGCCTAATGACTCACCATTGATCACTAATAAGGCTGGACAATAACAAATGGGGAAAATTTACCTTGTTATTAATTACCTTGTGCCTAGAATTACTAAGCACCTTTCATGATCAACGATTTTTTTTCTATATTCGCAGTTTCGTTAACAGTGCGCTTCTATAAAGCCTGCATACTAATGTTGAATAGCACAAAAATGTTCAGTTGCTTCTTCTTTTTTTCTTCAAGCATCATTGAGCCTTTAAAATATTTCGATATGGAATTGAGAAGCCGAAGAAGAGTTAGATATTTATATGTACAAATTATTCTTGAGATGGTCCGGGCTAGGGAAGAGAAATGTTTATACTAAAAATAACTTGCCAAAAGTATGTGTATTTGGGGGGGGGGGGAGCGTTATATAATGGACCTACCAATTCAACTTAACAGCTAGTTAAGTATGTCAGAGGAGGGGAGGGGAGAAGTAAAATGCAATCGGTTTTTATACGGAAGTAAAGTAAGTAAAGTAAAGTTTCCCCTTTCAGACCTTGCGGTCTATGGGGCAGATGATGTTAAGGTCATCTGTTTCTATGGCCAACGGTTAACGAGCAGGGTGTCACGTGGCCAGCACAACACCCAACCGCCTTTACTTCACCCAACTAAAGTCAGGTACCCATTAGAGTTGGGTGGATTCAGGGGCGCCCTAAAAATCCCGAATCCCATTCTTCACCGGGATTCGAACCCAGGACCTCAGGTTCGGAAGCCAAGCGCTTAACCATTCGACCACCGCGCCCACCTTTATACGGAAGTTCAATGAAAAATTCCAGCCAAATTAAACAACATGAAGAAGGGAAGAAATATTAGATTTTAACTTAGCCATTTCCTCTTTGTTTTTTTTTATTTCCAATTATTAAGATCAGTACACTTGCAATAGCCAAATAGTTGCTTAGATGGGTCACAGACAGATTCAGTCACGGAACTTTACTGGTTTGTCGCTTTGCACTTAAAATAATATTATGCATCTTCTCTTCCGATGCGCCGCAGTCCGAATGCCGAAGCCAAATGGATGTTCTATAAGAACATGGTGTGCAATAGGAGCTACAGTTGTCAGCCGAAGCCAAATGGATGTTCTATAAGAACATGGTGTGCAATAGGAGCTACAGTTGTCAGCCGAAGCCAAATGGATGTTCTATAAGAACATGGTGTGCAATAGGAGCTACAGTTGTCCCTTGACGTTCGCAGTACCCACTTTTGCGGAAGGGCTATACCACTGGTTTTCAAAATAAGGAATGAAAAGATTACTCTCGCGTTTTTTTGTTGTTTTGTATTTAACACGGTTTTTCACAAGGCCACCCGATGCATATGATCTGTAGCCTATTGGGATAAAAAATGAATACGTCGTCGCCAAACTTTCTGGATGCTGATTGGCTGAAATAACCGTATAGCACATTAACTGGTTTAATCGAGGCCGATCGGTATAGTAGGCGGCCTGTGTAGACCAGTAACTTGTTGCGCCGTCACAGGTCGTGACGCCGTAAACAGTTGACATGTGTATACTATTAAGACGATGGGAAATAGTTCTTTAGGAGATTAAGGTGTTAGGGGATGTCTTGTGATACTGTTCGGTCTAGGAATGTATCCCCCTCGAAAGTCAAGAAAACACTGGCCTATATTTCTTTATTAATTTCATTAAAAAAATCAAGTTGTCAAAAGTTGCATTTATGTTACATTATAAATGACCTATGACTCTTTCATGTAGAACTTACTATAACCTTACAACTGGTTCAAACTTGACCACTACGCGTTGAAACTATTCAAATTTAATAAAATACTCTGAAAGACACAAAGATAAAGGCACATTCCTCGTCCCATATGCTAGGACAAATGTGTACAAATACTCCTTCTTCCCTAGTGCTATTAGAGCATGGAATGGGTTGCCTGAGCTAGCCAGGAAAACCAGTGACTTGGCAGAATTTAAGTCATTGGTTAATATGCATGACTAAATGCATGACGCGTAGTACGTTATCATCTTCTTTTTTGAAGTAACGTCTGTATTATATAAGATAAGATAAATCCGATTGGATGCCGTTTATTTACGAAATAAACGATGTTAATTTGTCGCGTCCGGCAACTTGTTTTATTGATACCAAAGTGAACTGTTAAACAATGAATTTACCGAAACTGAACGGTATTTGAAACCAAAAATGTCATGTTAAGAGCTTGCGTGGTAATAGGTTTCATAAAAATTCCGGGAAAGCTTCCAAATTATAGTGAGTAACAAGTCCTAGTTAACCCTTAAAGTGCTGAGCTTTTTTACAACGAGTATACAAAAACATGGATTTACAATGCTAGTGTTTAGAGGCTAAAGTACCACACGCGTCTTAAGGGTTAACTGATCTGGATTGCGAAGCTGAAGGCGACAAAGAAATCTACGATCGCGGGGCCTGGGGGGGGGGGGGGCGGTTACCCCACTTGCCACCACCAAGGGTCGCTACTGGCACAGACAGACAGACACATACAATCTTATGATCGTCAAACAACTCAACAGTCACTACGATATTTTGCTAGTAAAATACTAAATATAGCAATATTTACCAAGATTTGATAGCAAGGCTCCCTCTGCTTGGGATGTGTTCTCCTGAAATAAATAAAGTAAATAACTGATAGTCCAAAGAGAAGTCAGTAAGTTAGTTCAGGGGGAAGCAGTTCGAGTCCAGGAGTAGGCAGAGACTGGTAAAGTTTAGCATACATCAGATAGCATTCCGTAAACTCTTATTTGTCAAGATAAGATACGATAATTTTTATTGGTCCAATCAAATGGAAATTATTCAGTTTGACTATCTTTTATAATACAGACGTTACTTCAAAAAAGAAAATGATTACGTCCTACGCGTTATGCGTAACCAAATTCTGCCAAGTCACTGGTTTTCCTGGCTAGCTCAGGCAGCCCATTCCATGCTCTAATAGCACTAGGGAAGAATGAGTATTTGTACAAATTTGTCCCAGCATATGGGGTGAGGAATGTGCCTTTATCTTTGTGTCTTTCCAAGTATTTTATTACATTTTATTTTGTATTGTAAAATGTTTGTAAAATGTTTTACATGTTTCGGATGTTCCTTCAGAGTTGAAGATAATTACTTCCTAGTCCAAACCTCCCGCAGGATGACGGGGGATGGGAGCTGGCAGGGTTTGAACCCTGAACCATTGATAAATCTGAACGACAGTCCAGCGCGCAAACCGCACGACCAGGCAGCCATCCATTTGAAGATTATGGTTCAGTGTTTTATGTATAATTGCTACTTTACTTTTGCGTCTTCTGTCCTGAAGGCTACAATCGACCACCTCAGCGTAACTACTGTACAATAACAATAAAGATGCAAATACGAACAACATTCACATACGAAACATAAACACACTCACAGCAGACAGCCAGCGCTCTATGACTTCTATGGACTTCTCGATGACGACAGCTGATCTTGTAACACTCTGACCGAAAGTGGGATAAAGAAGTTTTTAAATCTTTCTGTTTTAGTCCTAATGGAAAGGAGACGACCACTTCGTACTGATCTGATGTAACTGTGGTTTAATGGGTGCAGGATGTCTTTGAGAATGAAGCGTGTTTTGGAAAGGCATCTTTCATGAAAAATGTCTTCAAGAGATGGTAGCTGTGTTCGAGTGATATACGATGCTTTTTTAATTAGTCTATAAACACTAAATAAACACTATATCTATAGAACAAGTAAAAGCATATAAATATCTAGGCGTTATCATCAACAACAAGCTGTCATGGGAAGACCACCTTGTAACTCTGACAAAAAAATCAGCCCAGCGACTCTTTTTTCTATACAAACTCAATAGCCTTTAACTAAACAAGAAGATCCTTGAGACTTTTTACGGTGCGATCTATACAAAATCTGCTAACATACGAAATAACTTGATGGCAAGGCAACGCCTCTTCTAAACTGTTGCGACGTCTAGAAAACATCATAAAAAAAACAAAAAATTACACTCACATTACCACATTTAAAGGAACTTTTTGAACAAAAGTGTCTTAGAAAAATCGAAAAAATTTTGGAAGACAGCTGCCACCCGCTCCATTAGAACTACGTCAGGTCGTCGCGAAGTGGGCGATTGCTGTCAATCAAAACAAGAACGGAGCGGTACGAAAACTTGTTCGTACCTCATTCGGTCAGACTCATTGATCAAGGAACATGAAATGCACCAAGATACCTGTGTGTAGTCGCTGAATGAGCTCTTTATGTTGTCTGTTGTATTTATGTGTATTTTTCTGTTGTGTTGTCTTTATGGATGGCTGCCTGGTCATGCGGTTTGCGCGCTGGACTGTCGTTCGGATTTATCGACGGTCGAGGGTTCAAACCCTGCCCGTTCCCATCCCCCGTCGTCCTGCGGGAGGTTTGGACTAGGAAGTAAACTATCTTCAACTCTGAAGGAACATCCGAAACATGTAAAACATTTTACGAACAAACATATGAGAAAAGAGTCCTTGTAATCACAACAAATTTCCGTAAGGATCAATAAAGCAGTCTTAGTCTTATTATTAGTCTTAATCTTTGCCCTTGCGCCAGACAAGTAGGCCTAATATAGATTGGCACTGATATGTGCCTATTAAACCACATGACGACTCCCCGTAGTTAATTCTCTATGCTCCATATGATATGGGGATGGCCAGGGTAGAATATCTAAACACAGACCTTACGAGACATCAACATTTTGTTTTGCTACAAACAAATATTACTTAGAATTACAATCTCATTGCTTACCTGGCATGCTCCGTCTGCCATCCGAGGAGCTGTTTCTGAGCTTGTTGCCACATTGGCTTTTTTGCCCTTGGCTTTTCGATTCATTTCGTATGCTTTTGTTGGAAAGAATAAAATGATCAAGAATTGAAATATATATATATATATACATGTATTAGTGGTTATCGCTGAAAGTGTTACTCGGGTGAAGAAAAAAAAACGACAATGTCTTAGCAGTACATAAATTCTTGAAAAACAAACAACAACACAACCCTTTACCTCGACCCAGATTCAAGTTGATTCTTGATCATACAAAAAACAAAGCAAACAGCGAGTATAGTCTCATTAATTAGTTTAGATCAGTCATCTAATTAAATTTGCAATAGATTTAGCAGTGGGTACCCGTGGGCCCGGGTTCAAGAATATGTTGATGCCCCCCCCCCCCATATGACTAATATTTTGTGTAACAAAGAAATCCAGTAGTTTTTATGCATCAGTATTTTACTAAAAAAGACATTCCAAATGCAAGTTCATGATCACAGTTGACAGAATCATTTTAGACCAAGTTTGAGTACTGTTTAGCACAGCGAACATTATGTGCAAGCGGCAGCTTTTATTGAAACAATACAAAAGGCTATTGCGCTGCCCGCTCATATTGAAAAACCGTCATTGCCTTGGCATCGTAAGTAATTACTTAAGAGTATTGGTTTAGTCAAACCTCAGACTCCTGGTTCTCGCAACTATAAAAAAAAACAACTACAAATGACTCTCTGATTGCAAGTTTATCGTCTGGTCATGACATAGGAGCTCACAAGACAATTTCAGAAAAAAAAAAGTTAATTTAATCAACTTTTAATACTTCTTGAGTTCTGTCAACCATAATTGAGAAAAATTGTCGCGGATTGGATCTCTTTTAGTATTTTTTAGTTATTTTTCATCTCATTTTGAATCTGGGTCGAGGTAAAGGGTTGTGTTGTTGTTTGTTTTTCAAGAATTTATGTACTGCTAAGACATTGTCGTTTTTTTTTCTTCACCTAAACGATACCCTTCGCGATAACCACTAAATGATAAAACTAACATTCACAATGCGAATATTCACATTTGACTAGAGTAACACCTTTAATAAAATCATTAAGTCTAGAAAGCCTTCAGGACAGAAGACTCAAAAGTAAAGTAGTAATTATACAAAAAAACACTGAACATAATCTTCAAATACAAAAACAAAATTTAATAAAATACTCAGAAAGACACAAAGATGAAGGCACATTCCCTGTTCCATATGCTAGGACAAATTTGTACAAATACTCCTTCTTCCCTAGTGCTATTAGAGCATGGAATGGGTTGCCTGAGCTAGCCAGGAAAACCAGTGACTTGGCAGAATTTAAGTCATTGGTTAATATGTATGACTAAATGCATGACGCGTAGGACGTAATCATGTTTTTTTTTTTTTGAAGTAACGTCTGTATTATATAAGATAAGATAATTAGTTTCAGTCATTGTCAACTACTTCAATGTGCTCCTTGTTTACACCATCCACCGTGAACATTCGTTCATGTTTTCTGTATGTTTGGCAAGCTAGTGGATGAAGTTAAGTAATTAGTAGGCCTATCTAAAATGGTTAGAAACAAACAACAGTGGTACTATGTCAGGGTGTAAACCCGAGACCACCAGCACCATCCACACGACTTTCCAGTACACATCCCAGACGACAGCAAGGTAGCCATTCAAGCGAAAGACATCGTTCTATCTTAACATTGTTTTTGTTATAAACCTCCTTCCAAATTCAGTCAAGACAAGTAGCTAAAAAGTCAACATCTATGTCATTCTCATTTGTAACAGAGGAAGAAGTCTCTTTCTCTAGTGTTATTATCTAATTTTAAATTTAAATCTAGGTTTCTGGTACCGGTAATAGAAAAATGAAAAAAAAAATGCTTACTTTAAAAAAGGCAGAAAGAAAAAGGTAAGCTAAATACTATCAAATGTTTAATTAACATAGAGGGAAAAAAAAAACGCCACCAAAGCACGGTCACCACATTACAATAAACCTGATGAAGGCAGTTCCTTACAATGAAGACACGGGTAAATGTTTTGAAGTTAATATAACGTTTGATATTTCAACTAAAGTGTGTACGACCGATACTGAACTACTTTGTAACAATCTCAGGCTATACTACCTGCCGAGAGAGTTTACACTATTTCACGTCATACTTGTGCATATACCACCCACAGCCAACACAGAGAAAGCAACAAAACATATACTAGACATTTTGTGCATAATATTAACCAAAATTCTGATGCTGTCCGACTAGTTATGGGAGATTTCAATCAACTTTCGTTAGCTCAACACTTGCCAACATATACTCAATATGTTAATTGTCCCACACGGCACGATAAAACTTTGGACATGTGTTATAGCAACATAGAAATGACCTACACATTTCGATCGTTATTTCCCCTCGGAGAGTTGGACCACACAATGATCCATCTTGCACCCACGTACAAACCGGTTTTAAATACAACAAAACCCGAAGTACAGTCCATCCATCATGGTCTGACGACGCTGTTTTACAGCCACAAAGTTGTCTGGAGCAAACAGATTTGTAAACAACTGCCCAGACAGATGAACTTACAACAACTGTGAATTCGTACATCCAGTTCTGTGAAACATGATTGTACTAAAGAAGAAAATTAAAACATTCAGTAATAATAGACCCTGGATGACCAACATTAAAAATTAACATCCTGTCGTCATCGAGAAGTACATAGAAGTCAATTTATAAAGCGCTGGTTATGAGTGTGTATGTATTTTTCGTGTGTGAATCTCGTTCGTATATGCATCTATAGTGTGCATATATATTGTTATTGTACAGTAGTTACGCTGAGGTTGTCAATTGTAGTCAAACCGAATTTCCATTTGATTGGATCAATGAAAGTTATCTTATTTTATCTTATCTTTTATGACGTTTAGGATATTTTAAGGGAACTTTATTATTTTTAAATGTTTGTTACAAAATTGCAATGTAGGGCAGGGGACAATTGGTCATTAGTCATGGGACCAGGCGATATGAAACCCCTACGTGCTGCAGTGCCGTATTTAGAGTCAAAAAGGCCTGAGGCTATTTGAGATTTGGGGCCCCATATAAGTCCACATATTGTATACAAATACTAAATATTTCTTAGGGGCCCTAAGCTAGAGCTTATGTTGCATAGAGGTAAATCCGGTCCTGGTTCCATGGTTTTTACACCATCGGGTGTGGGACCCTAAATGGTCGTGGGCCCGGGTTCATTGAACCCCCTTCGCGCAATGGATGCTACGCCACTGATTTAGACTAATAATAATAGATCAGTGCGAAAAGAAATATTTTTACCAAACGTTTTTGTGTAGCGCTATTTCATGTTTTTAACTTCCTGAATACGCTATGATACGCTATCACTGGCCTGAACTAGTTGGTAAAGTTGTGAGGTAGAAGGGGCGGAGGGTATCCGGGTAAAAACGTTTTAAATTCATTTGTGAAAAAAAGATGTGTGCTTGCGAAGTGCTTATTAAAGTGGATGGTTTTATAGTTATCTTTTGTTAGCTTTAAAAAGCGTCGACATATGCAATTTTGCTTATACCACCACATCAGTCAAGTACGATTTCTTTCCCTTGTTTGAGATATCAAACAAAATAATTATTTACCAATAGCTAATTAGTTAATAGCTAATTTGTTATTTTTGTTTTTATTGATTCTTGTGTTGTCAGAAAAAAAAAAGAAATAATTAAGCAATATTTCAACTTATCCAAGAGTGGATGTCGGAGAAACAACGTGAACAAACTTTTTACCAGAGAGACAGACAGACAGACAGAAAGACAGACAGAAAGACAGACAGATAGACAGAGTTAATATAAGCTTTATAAAAAGAATACATTAGATTTGAGTCTATATTTTATTCGAAAATTTGGTTTTAAATTTAATTTCTTGTATGAGTTTCAGAACTACAAGTTTAGCGCACCTTTTCAGGAACTTATTTCTTATCTTATCTTCTTCTTATAGACTACAGACGTTACTTCAAGAAAGAAAATAAATACGTCCAATGCATTTCATGGGTCAATCTAGTCATGAATATTAAATCAGTGACTTAAGTTCTGTTAAGTTGTTGGTTTTACGGACTGACTCATGCTCAATTTAATGTTCTTGATAATGCCTTTAACTGTTTGAGATATTGGACCCCTTGTAATCAACATATGGCAATGTATTCCTTTGTCACAAACCGCCAATGTATGTGGGTTGTCCAGGCTGGTTGTGATAGTCGTCGTCCAGTGGATTGGGTCACTAGCGACTCCAAGGTCCAGTTCAATCATTTGACGACAGGGCATCTTAAACTTACCAATAGAGCAATATCATCCTCTGGGATGCGCGGTGGCTGAGCGGTAAAGCTCTTGGGTTCGAATCCTGTTGAGGACTGGGATTTGTAATTTCGAGATTCTTGGGCGCCTCTGAGTCCACATTAGTCGGGGAAAAGTAAAGGCGGTTGGTCGTTGTGATAGCCACATGGGCCACAGATACATATGACCTTTACATCACCTGCCCCTTAGATCTCAAGGTCTCAGAGGGGAACTACTTTACTATCACCCTCTCCAAAGAGACTCGACACATATGTATTACTTTATTAAATAACTTTATTAAACCACAACTTATATACACATGGAGTACTATCATGTACTATGTAGATCATCTAAAAAATTCACAGAAAACGAAATACATAGACCATCTACCGGCCCTTACTAAACAAATCTAGATGAACTCAACCTAGAAACTCCCGTTACCAAATTTCTCTCTCTCTCTCTCTCTCTCTGAGTCTCGTACACAAATTGCTCTCCCAGAGTCCAGTCAATGTCCAGTACATAACTCTCTAATAATTCACACATCTCATCTCCCCTTACATCCATTCACGTGGACTTGTTGACCACAATCTCACCATCTCGTGCAAGCCATAGTAGAGGTTAGGAGGCTATCCATTCAGCCCTACCATTACAATAACAAACACAGTTTGTGGCACCCTTAAGTTTTACTTCCTAAAAACTATTCAGGTACTGTGGCGCTAAGTTATGGCTTATGGTTGCCTACGAGTAAATCAAAAATCTCAAATTTAACACCGAGAATATATGCAATCCCATGTGACACAACCGCTGAATTTAACTTTACAGTGCCATAACAAGGTGTAAATCTATTCTAATACAGCCCCCCCCCCCCTCCCCATTAACCAAATTAAGTAGCGTCTGCCATTCAAGGTAGTTTATTCAAATCAGGCGTAAACAATCTTTAACATTCGAAATAGATAATCGATATGTTAAATTAAGATCCACCAAACCTAGTGGCTTAGCTAGGGTGGGGAGGGGGGTGTCCAAATTCAAAATCCTCCCCACCCCGGGCCCCCATTTGAGGGGAGCGCCCAAATGAATGTCCTAATTTTTTTTTCACATTAAATATTAAATAATACGCCACTGACATGTAGTCTAGCTATTCTCGTAGAGTCGAAAATGCTAGATAGCATTGATCTAGATGATGTTATAGATGATGTTATAGATGATGTTATAGATGATGCTATAGATGATGTTATAAATGATGTTATAGACGATGTTATAGATGATGTTATAGATGATGTTATAAATGATGTTATAGATAATGTTATAGATGATGTTATAAATGATGTTATAGACGATGTTATAGATGATGTTATAGATGTCTTTGCTGTATGACGTGAGGCGATATGAATTGAGATTTGTCGCTGTACTTTATCTCGCCAATAAACAACGGTATTTATCATTAAAATAGTCTTAATGATTTTTAAAACTTTATTTATATACTTTATCAACACACATCAACAATTGGAATATAGACTTATCGGCCTATATTTATTAATCACATTATCTCATGTCATGATGTCGAATGTCAAAATGCATGGGCCCTTAGAAAGATCAAGCCCCCCCCCCCCCCTCCCGGGTTCCCAAAGCCCTAGCTACGCAACTGACCAAAACGAAAGGAAATAGTGTCAAATTTTCTTTAAAAATAGGAGTAAATTATGTTTCAGCAATTATTGTCCAGATGCGTCCATTTTTCTTTTGTGTTTGGTTGCATAGTACATATTGTTTATAACTATCATTTTTCATCGCGTTGAAGGGCTACAATATATAATTTATATCGACCAAGGTGAAGAGAGTATTAAATATTAGACGGAAGAATATATTATTTAAAATTATTTTCAATGATCTTACCGTGGCCACTAATAAAAATATAGTTATAGATTCACAACAGAACACGCCAATCAGTAATTATTAATGTAAAGCCGCTATAGCATTGTTTTGCAAGCGTAGTATCGTAACATCAAACGACACACTCCAACAGATAAAGTGAGAAACTTCTGTGCTGTTATCTGATAAGCAAACTGACACAGTTATATCCCTTGTTGAACTTCACTATCTTTATAAGCGGCGGCGGAAAAGGGGGGAGGGTACATTTCATGCTATCATGACTGTTAAAATGGGCGGGTGGCCAAGTGTTATAGTTTTTGGCTATGGTTCCATTCTCTGTGAAGACTAGGATTAGTAACTTCGGGATTTTTTTCTGACCGATAAACGACTGTTGATTATCTCAAGAAAATGAGATCTAAGCCTGGAATTAGCTATAGTCGGAATGTAGTCGCTCCATTTACCTATGCTGATGTGTCCAAAAGTACGGCAAGTGTCGTTACCGTTTGGGATCATTGGTGTCGCAGACTCTGCCAGGCTGTAGCACTGCATTCTGAAAGCTGCCGTCCCCCGAAGCCTTTCCCATGTTTTTGACAGCAGCGGGTGTTTGAATTCAGAGTTTTCCTTCTCTTAGGCGTCAAGAACTTAATCTGTGCTCCCTCTGTGAAGAGCGGTGTTTAGACGGGTGTTTATCTTATCTTAGCTTATATAATACAGACGTTACTTTAAAAAAAAGAAGATAATTACGTCCTACTCGCAATCCTAGGTCAATGTAGTCATGCGTGCTTAACAATGACCTAAATTCTGCCAAGTCACTGTTTTTTTCTGGCTAGCTTAGGCAACCCATTCCATGCTCTAATAGCACTAGGGAAGAAGGAGCATTTGTACAAATTTATACAGGGTAAAGAAGGACCCCCAAATGTTAAGTATAACGTAATGCTGGTCCTTCAGGTATATAAAAAAGTTTGATTAGAGGTATTCTTTTTCTACTTCTGCTTTCTCGATTAAAGGTACGATTCTGATAGTGGGTAGTATACAGGGCCGGTCCTAGCAATTCCGAGGCCCTATGCGAAACGAATTGCGCGGGGCCTAGTCTGGGTAGGGATAAGCATAATGTGAACATTAAGATTTTGTATTAGAAAATAAATTAGTCTTTACAATAATTTTTTATTAAATGAAAGCTGACAATTCCGGTTTTTTTTTTAATCGCGCGTAGGATTGGCACCCTAAAATGACAATTTTGTCTTTTTTTCAGGAGATTTGTATGATTTTTAATGAGATTTTTAATTTCAGGAGATTTCCATAACTTTTTGGTATGTTTCGCAATTACAAAAGATTTTCAATAGTCCCTGGATAATTAGGAAGCTGTGCAAAACCTGTTATTATATGTAAGTTATAATGTTTTAATTTAATAATTTACACCTACAATTAGCGCGGGGCCTATTAAAGTGTGGGGCCCACTGCAACCGCATTGGTTGCAGTGGCTTAAGTCCGGCCCTTGTAGTATACATACAAATAAAGGAGTCGCTACATAGGCTGACCATTTCAGGGTAATGTAGTATGAACGAAGTGTGTATTAACAATCAACACTGGAGTACGAAAGTCATACGACTTATTTACAACAAGACTATAGCACAACCAATCTAATATATTTCAGTTAGAATAATAACACCAAATAAATACATCGAGTACTACTGATAGCACCTGGGCGTTTGCGCTAGTGATATAAAACAAGGTAATAGCAGGTATTAGTATTTAACAGGCTAAGACATTGCCCTGGCATCTGTACCAATACATCATCAACATTATCATCATTCCTTTGGGTTCTTCATGGAACATAGAACATGGAACATAGGGCCTCAGCAAAACACGCCACTCTCCACGGTCTCTTGCTATTTTTTCTTATGGCTTCCCAGCTCTTTTCGATCCTCTCGGCTTCTTCTAGTACACTGCGCAAATACACTGCGCAAGTACAATGCGTCGCCATGTTCTTTTTAGTCTTCCTCTACGTCATGTTCCCTGGGGGTTCCACTCTAAGGCCTGCCTAGCTCTGTTGTTGGTATCTTTTCTAAGGGTGTGACCAATCCATCTCCACTTCCTCTCTAAGATCTGCACCACTATATTTTTCTGTCCACTCATCTCCCACAGTTTGGTGTTTTCTATTTTGTCGTACAGTGTATTTTTAGGATATTTCTCAGGCTTCTGTTGATGAAGGTCTGTACTTTTTTTGTTGCTTCAGTTGTTCTCCATGTTTCAGAACCATACAGTTGGACCGCCTTGACATTAGAGTTAAAGAAATATAAAACTTAAGGATATTAATATATCCCTTTCAAGCACTTTTGCTGCCCAGGAAAATATCAATATTTCCAACTAACTATACTGGTCTTACACCGCATAACATTCCCTGAATAAAAAAAAAAAAAATAATAAAACATTGCATGTCCAACTTACAACTTACAATAATTAACACACCCTCTCATGTTACACACCCCTGCAGCTGTCACTAGGGTAGTCAGCCAAGGAAAACGAGTCCGACCAACCCGATGCCTACTCGTTTAGATGTGAAGAGGTTGGACTGGTTGTCAGAGGTATATGAGACTCATTCTATTAGATGTGTTTTACATGTAATATATAATATAGTGAAAAATATATTTATTATAAAAAGTTTTGTGTTTTATCAGAACTTGTCGCGCGAAAATGACCCGCGCCAAAATGGTTCGCGTTAAAACGGCCCACAGTAAAACGGCTGCGTCCGAACGTCACCTACTCGTCAAATAGAATTTGAAAAGATAAAATCAATGCACACCAAGACAGCATCATTGCAAGTTATGGGGATGTCTATCGTGACGTAGCACGCAAAATAATAATAATAATAATAATCTGTATTGTCCGTAAGGAAATTTGTCTTACAATTTGTGCATTACACCAAACAAAACATTGTACCTAAAAAAAAAAAAAGTATATTCACACCAGAAAGACGCCAAAGATACACCCGTTTAACACAATCGTCATACTAACGGCGACAAAATGATTGCGAGACACGAAGTCGTCTGCTAAGATCAAAAGGAGGCTCAGCAATAATGGCTAAGATGAATGGAATAATCATTGGTAAAAAGCAAACCCCATTGTTTGAGACAAACATCTATAAAAAAGCTAACAAGATCCTCGAAATAAAGAATCACCCTTTGTGTCAGGATTTTGTGATTTTACCATCACAAAAGAGATACAAGACACCGATAGCAAAGACTCTTTTGTTCCCCTGGCAATCAAATCATTAAATAAGAACAATCTGGTATAAACTTTGTCACATGTAAATTATGAATGAGTCTGGTGTGAATGTACATTTTGGTTTCTTATAGTTATAATGTTTTTTGTTTGGTGTAATGCACAAATTTTAAGATAAATTTCCATACGGACAATAAAGATGATTATTATTATAAGTCACAGAGATGGAAATCTTTTACCGAACGGGCACTCGACCACTAAACGTCGTATAAGGTTTGCAGGTCATGTTCTTCGAGTCAACTTTTACAGCAGACGCTACACTTAAGAATCTAGATTTTTAGATCTATAGCTTATTGGGGCGTAGAATGTTTTTAAAGAAAAAACAACAACAAAAAACTAAGAAAGACTAGACTAGAAATTGAACGCATTAAAAGCTAGATCTAGATACAAACTTAAAAAAAAACAAACTGCTTTTTATAGATCTTGCAGAGTAAAACATTTGATCGAAGTCTAAAAGATACTCTTTAAAAAAAAAAAATAACTTCAGTATAATTAAGCGTACAAATATTTATAGGTCAGTGATATTAGAGCTCTATGTTAACAGGTAGTTTTCGGCCATTTGCGTTGGCGAAAAGGAAAACAAAAAAGTACTTTCATTTTCTCATTTCCTTTTAAACCTTGTTCATAGTCCCACATTGTTGATCTAATTTAGACTTTTTTTTTTAGATAGACGTACAACTGCGTAAAATGTCTGATGTACCAGATGAAGATGACGACTTTACCATTGATCCCAATGATGTTGTTCAAGTTATTGAGCTTGATGATAGTGAAGGAGAAATGGACGGAGAGTCAGATTTACTTGGAGGTATTATTTTTATATTTTTTTATTATTTTATTATTAACTAGATCATGATGGATTTACTATGATTAATAATGATTTAGATCTCTAGAATCTAGTCCTAGATAAGCGTTATGAGTTAAATATGAGTTAACTGAGTTAGACTAGAGTAGATTGTAGATAGTAAAGTGTATGTATACTCAGTATAATCACTCTTACTAGAATACTAGCTCTAGATTTAGTATTAATTTAAGCATTTTAAGTATAATATAATAATGATTTATACTCATATACTGATATAGATCTATTTCAATTTCAGTAAACAAAATTATATTATTATTATAAATTATAGGCTAGTTAGTTAACAGTAAACAATTATAAGCTAGTTACTAAGTTAGTTATTAAAAAATAATTGAATAGTAAACAATTATAGTATTTATAGTCTAGTTAAAAGTAGTTAGTAAGTTAGTTAACAGTAAACAATCATACACTTTTTTTTCTCAGTAAGTGATGAGGACAATGAAAATAACGGAGAAAATGAAATGGACACAGAGGAGGCAGCAGCTGCAGCACCTCAGAGAGATGATTCTATACTTACTTTTATTGGTCATACCAACTCTTCAGGTATGTTGTTAAGCGGCCTGGGACTAATTAAAAAATTTTCTTTTTTTTTAAAAATATATTTTTATTCACTGTCATCTCATTAGTTTTACCAACAATATATATAGATAGTAAAACACATTTAGGCTAAGATATTTCAGTATTCTAGACAGAAATAATGCTTTTATTTTAGATAATGTTTAGTAAGTTTAAACAAAATAAGGATATTAGCAATACACTTGTATTCATTATTATTAATTCAATAACAAAGTTACAAGTTTGCTGGCAAATTGTAGCCCAAAAACATGGTTGACTTCTGCACACAAGTTTAATGCTTGCAATGTAGGAAAAGTGTTTGGACTTGTCCTGGGTTCATACCCTGCCAGCTGCTGTCTCCCATCGCCCTATGGGAGGTTTGGACTAGGAAATAAATTATGTTCAACTCTGAAGAAGCATCCAAAACATATAAACATTTTACATTTTTTTACGAGATCGTTCAGAAAAATTTTCCCTGATACACTTCCCCCACTTGTCCACAAAAGAAACTGGACTTTCAGACTGTAGCTCATTAAGCTAGCTGAATGGCTTGTTGATGTGTACAATAATAATAGATCTAGTAATATGTGAACAATGATAAAAATGGCAAAATTTTTGAATTGCTTCTAAGTAAAACAAATATTTTATGCTCATAGCTAATTAGTAAAATTTCTATAATTTATTTTTTCTGAGATAACACAATAATTATTTTTTTCTCAGTCATTTGCACCAGGCTAAACCCAGTCGATAACAATATAGCTGTGACTGGAGGTCAAGATGACCAGGCCTTGGTTTGGAACACCCGAGAAGGTTCTATCTACTTTCAGTGTACAGGTATGCCTGGCGCACTGTTGGGGTTTAATTGCCAAGTCTTTTGGTTTGCTGTATTCCTATATCTAGAAAAATTTAACATATATATGTAATGAAAGTAGTCTATATGTCAGTCCTCATTTTTGTTTGCTTTCTGTTTATAAATTCTTATCCCTGAAACAGTATTATGTAAAGTTCCCCTTTCAGACCTTGTGATCTATAGGGCAGATGATTTAAAGGTAATCTGTTTCTGTGGCCTACGTTTAAGGAGGGTGTACTTATTGTTTTAATATAAATCTATGTGATATAGATTTTATATTATGCCATGATATTTTCTCTACATAATATAAATAGAATTACAGGTTTTTTTTTATTAATAAACTTGAAGGAAAAAGATATTCCTCAGAAAAAGAGATGTACTGTTGTTGGCTTCCAAGCTTGTTACTATTAAGATGTTATGATTTTAAAGATAATGTCTAGAAAAATAAGAGACAATAAGTGCCCCTTTGAGACCTTGTGATGCATAAGAGGGATGATGTAAAGCTGGATTCTCTCTTGAATTTAGATAGGATAGTAAAATTATTTGGAGGCGGCTGAGTGATAAAGCTATTGACTTCAAAACCAGGAGATCCTGGTTCAATTTCTGGTTAAGCCTGGGATTTTAAATTTTGGGATCTTTTGGGTGCTTCTGAATCCACCCAGCTCTAATGGGTACCTGATATTAGTTGGGGAAAAGTAAAGGCCACAAAATGGCCTTATTAAACATTTGCTACAAAACAGATGACCTTTACATCATCTGCCCCATAGGATATGGCAAGGTTTGAAAAGAGAACTTTACTTTTTACCAGTAAAGATATTTAGAAAACAGGATGACAGCAAGAATTATTGAACATCGATAGTGCAAAGTTTTTAATGTAATGATTTGATTCTAGTTAGTCCAAGTCAGCTCTGCACAATTTTTCTTGTCATCAGGTCACACAGACACTGTCGTCAGTGTTGGTTTCAGTCACGATGGTAAGCTGGTAGCCACAGCTGACATGAAAGGCCTGATCAAAGTTTGGAAGGTAGAGACAGGAACAGTCATCTGGTCATTTGATGGGACGGACCTAGAGGTTAGACTTTTAGATACTCTCCCTTTGGCACAGTGAAATCTTAGTGGTATTAATATAATGACATTTCATATTTCTGATTTTATTAATTTTTAATACCTGTTAGCTCAAGATTTTTGAAGTTTAAAATTGCAACAATGTTTATCAGAAATTGAAAAAGTTTATGGTAATAATTTGAGCAGAAAAATATTGGTATAATTTGAGTTTTTTTTTTAATTTTGATATGTATCCACTTATCATTACAGATGAAATAGTATTAAGAAATGAGTAACTCATTCAATACTTTAATAGAACTTTGTAAATTCTGTAAGAGTTTAACACTTCTAATAAATAGTTATTAATTCATTGAAATCGTTAAATTAAACACTTGTGTATATAGGGAGTTCGTCTATTTAAATCTCTTAATAAGCATAAAAAGAAACATTTTTTGGGTATTCTATATTTGTTTGATGTGGCTCACTAGATGGTTACAAAGCATTCTCTTTTTTATCATCAATCATTCTGCAATTAAAAATATTTTTTTGCATTTCTTTTTTCACAAACGCAGATGTACATGCATATACATAAACAGACAAAATCTTAGCTGACAGTAAAGTGCACTCTAATCCATTATATTTTCACAAGGATTTATCTTTTTAAGCTATTTTAAGATTGGAGTAAATACTATCTTTACAATCTTATAGATTTCAGACTTTTCCTATTAAAAGAAGATAATTACATCTTTCGTGGTGGTTGAGGGGTTAAGCGCTTGGCTTCCAAACATGTGTTCAAATCTCAGAGAAGAGTGGGATTTTTAATTTCAGGACCTTTAGGGCACCTCTGAGTCCACCAGAATCTTTTGGTTACTTGACTTTAGTTGGAGAAACCAAAGATAGTTGGTTGTTATGCTGGCCACATGACACCATGCTTGATAACCATTGGCCAAAGAAACAGATGACCCTTAACATTATCTGCTTCATAGATCACAAGGTTGGAAAGGGGAACTTTACTTAAAGTAATGATATAAATGATTCAATATTTCCAATTTTTGTAATTGGCGTGATGTTGTTTTTTTTCAGTGGATCCAGTGGCACAAAGCTGCTCCTGTTCTACTGGCTGGCACCAAAGAGGGTGAGGTCTGGATGTGGAAGATACCATCGGGAGACTGTAAAACGTTTGCTGGGCGTGGACCCAGTGCACAGTGTGGATTAATAATGCCTGATGGTAAACAGTTTTCTTTATTTATAAATTATCAAAAAGTTTATCACAACCAAATTTTGAAGGGTCTTTACATATCCCTTTAGTCTGTTAGACTGTTTGTGCACCACACAAGATCTGTGTTAAAATTCCAAATGGAGATTGAAAGATGATATTGTGCTTTTAAGTTGATGGAGTTTTGTTAGTGTATTTTTCAAAATAGTCTCATACAAGTCACATAACATGGAAAGAATGATTCAATAATGATTCACTCTGCTTGAAAGAAAAATATATTTAGCAATCAAATCTCCTGAGCTACTAATGCAATAATAATTAGTTAACATATAATATGTTTGGATTTCCTATAGACCAGGCAGAGATGTTAAAATTCAAATTTGTGTGGCTGGTAAAACATCCACATGTCTGCTTTTTTTTTAGCATAGTAAAAAGACTTATTGTTATAGCCTTCACCTTAGTTATCTAGTCATTTACTTTTGCTGCCTTGCTATTGACACACAAGTTGTGCCAGGTAGCTTGAAGTGTTATTTCTAAACACACAGTCAAAGAATCCTTGTAATCTATATTATATATACAATTCTCTATGTCGCCCAACCATTCAGGGCAAGACGCATGCACACCGACTCTCTAACTCTTGATAAAGATAACTATTTTATTTCTGCAAGTCAGATTAGAGTTACAACATCTAACTTACCTACTTTCATGGCGACTGAGAGCGCGGCTCAGTAAAAAAGAGGGGGGTGGAACAAGTAATCTTCTCTGTACATATAATTCTCCACGTCGCCCAACCACCTACCCCATTTGGACAACTGTGTTTTTCAGGAAGTGTTCACCTGTCACTAAATAGCAGCATTATCTACACTGCGGGTTAGCTCATATATATATATATATATTATCCAAGTCTTCTGTAGTTAAGTACAAAAGATATTGTTTAATGTTCCGATGAAATTGGCTGTGGCTTATTGTTAATGTGTAATTCACCTTTCTTCTTAGCTGTTAGATATGTTGGTTGCAATGATTTAAAGAACACAATTGACTCCTGGTACTCTGATGGTTAAGGGAGGGGGGGAGGGAGAAGTTTGGATTGCTAAAATTGTTGGATTACCATGTTTAAAAAACTGTCCTTTGTCTTTCAAAATATCCCCAGAAATCTAAATCTGGGCATGTTTGTTCCTTCCTTGTTTAAATCAGGCTTCCACAACATGTGCATATTTGCTTGAACAAAGGGTTTATCTCTTGGTGTCGTCTTCAATACATTTACAAAATTTTCTAGATTTACTCCCTACTTCTCATAATGTTATAAACGGTAAGTCATAAATTTATGCCTCTTAATAATCTGCCGTTTTTCAGAACGAGATTTAGTTTTACGCCAACGCTTACCAATATATGCTTTTCATCGTACAAGATATTTGGCTGAGAGGCATTAGATGTTTGGCTACCTAGCAATGGGTCTCGAACTCAAAACCCAGATTGACTTGTGTTTGCAAGGCGTCTCAAGTAGAACAGTAATCTTCTCCCAGACCCCCCCCTCTCCCCTTCTCCCATAGTCTCACAAAAGAGACTGGGTCATAGTGCACTAAGCATCCTATAAGCATGAAAGTTTCACCATACAAAAATAATAATACAAAAACACACTTTTACTTTAAAAAAGAAATACAGAAGGCAAACTGCCATCTGCCATGCCTTACACTTAACTGATGCATACATAGACACCGCCCTGGGCTACTGAGAGTGTCAGATTATGAAGTGTCAGTTTATATCAATTATCAACTTTATATATATTCAATTCAAAACATATTATCTTCTAAAATAAATTACATGACTGTGTATTATGATGTATTGCTGCCTGGTCATGCGATTTGTGCGCTGTACTATCGTTCGGACTTATTGATTGCCCGGGTTCAAACCCTGCATGCTCCTATTCGCCCATCATCCTGCGGGAGGTTTGGACTAGGTAGTAAATTTTATCAACTCTGAAGGAACATCCCAAACATGTAAAACATTTTACAAAACATTTTTTTTACACAATAAAAGATAAATAGTACTTAATAAATTGTAAATCTGGAACCCACATTAGACTGTATGACATGGCTTTGGTTGTCTACCAGCTCTTTAAAGCCACTTTCAGTTATATCAGTACGATACCCATTCACACAATGCTGCACCATTTAACCAAATAAGATTACATTTCTCATGATTGTATCAAAAACTATATGTGCAGACGGCAACATAGTTTTAAAAAATCATTTCTAAAATGCTCACTATATGAAGGCTGTTTATAAGTAGTCCTCTAGTTTTTGTATTTGCTGCACAAATATTATATTGACAGAATATCATTTGTGATATTTTTTGCAAACAGGAAAAACTGCTTGTGTTGGATATGAAGATGGTGTTGTTAAAATTTGGGATCTAAAATCATCCAGCGCGATACACACAGTTTCTGGTAAGAGACTAATCATATTTTTTTTTTAGAAATTACGTTAAAAAATATCTTTTAAAAAAGAAATTAGTAAAATTTGAATAATAAAAAAAACACCCTTTTAAATAAAAGCTTTTATAATATTGTTAAAAAGAATCTTAGGAGATATTTAATGGAACAATAGATACATATGTTGTCAAAAGAATCATGTAGAAATTTAATACATCTATTGTAGTGAAATTGAATCATACTTTAGTAGCAATGTGTTTCTATTCATTCAGACCATGAAGGTCACAAGGAGCCAGTGTTTTGTTTGGATCATAACAGCAGCGGCTCTCTGGTCATGACTGGCTCTGGGGACATGACGGCCAAAGTTATCAACACCTCGACCGGCAAGGTGAGTTGGTGAGTAATGGAGGTCCAGTTGTAAAAAAAAAAGTAAAGTTATCCTTCAGATGTATGGGGCAGATGATGTAAAGGTCATCTGTTTCCTTGGCCCATGGTTAATGAGGGTGCCGTGTGGCCAGCACAACGAGGTATAGTAGCATACGAAATAATTTTTTAGGATCTGATACAGAAACCTCTGTTTAGCTCATGTTTCTGTATCTCTATTTAATGAACATTATTTAATGAGCGCGTTGTGTGGCCAGGACAGTGAAAAACCTCCCATATTTTTTTTACTTTTCTCCTCTAAAGTAAGGCACCCATTAGCCTTTGAGTCAAATCCCAAACATTACAGATTTGAACTAATAACCCTTAGGTTTGGCAGCCAATGCTTTCATTCTTACCACCGTGTTCTTTATTAGATTATTACGGCTAACCGATAGGGTATTGAGCGCAGGAAATGCAATGTTTTGCAAGGGAACTACTGCACTCCTTCTTAATCTTTGGATAGCTTTATATGACATGGTATTTGTAGGCCCCAATCATTGAGTCAGCTACTATTCAGTTAATCATATTTTTTTCTTTTGTATCGCTATTGGTTTGAAATATATTTCAATGAACAGTGATAGGTACAAATGTTTACCCCTTAGTAGACTACAAGGGGAGACTATTTTCTTTGCTTGCCTGAACTCTCCATGGATGAAAATACAATTCAGTTAATTATTACTCCCCCCCCCCCCCCCCCCCTCCCACCTATTTCTATTGGGGCTCCATAAATTTTTTTGTTTTATTATTTTCCCCTTGCCTTTCTGTTATCTGCCTATATTTGAAAAAAAATTAATTTACAATTATCAAGAATTCAGACTTGTCGTACTATTTTATGTGACATCATTACCATTATATTTTTAAAAAATATTTTCTCTGGACTCATTTTGTTTGTATATTATATTATCTCCAGGTCGTGTCAACACTTGCTTGTCAGAAAACGGAAGAAGACGAAGATTCTGTTGAAGCTGTAGGTTTCTCCCACTTGTAAGTAATATTAGCCAGGTTTTTTAGACTGAATTAACCCATTAGCTCTTTCTGCAGTTAAAAATGTTTTCCCGTTTTTGTCCCAAACCGTTGTAGAACGTTTCTAAAATCCCCGATACAATATACTTGATTTTAACTTTTTAAAAAGAAGATTTCTTCTAGTCTTGTTGCAAGCGTGATTACAAATCATTTTAGAAATTACCGATTCTATTTTTAATAAAATCTGGAAGGTTTTTATTTTTTAAATAATTTTTCAAACGAACAGGCCCATAGCCGCAGTGTATAAGCCCCCACGTGGGAAAATTAGTATTTTTGAAGTTTTTTATATTCTAGTGGTATTAAATGTATATATTTCAAAAAACTAGACATATAGTTGTATTTTTTTAAGTTGTTTGTTTGTTTATATGTATTAGATCTTCAATTAGATTATTTTTTCAAAATACATATTTTTTAGGATTTTTGTGAATACGGAGTTATCCCTCCTTGCTTAGGACTTTGGAAAGGTTTTTTTCAACCGGAAATAGGAGCTATTGGGTTAATTGCATTATGAACCCTATACAAAATGTGCCTTCTGTTAGCAACTGATTTGGTTTCTTTGGTGTGGTACAGCTACTTATAGTCCAGTCCCACTGAAAAGCCTATTCATCACATTTGACATTCTGTTCTTGTGTAACTACAGCAAAAAGAATATATTTAAAAGCATCCTTTCTAGACTTGCGTCATAGTGTGCTATGTAAATCCCTCTACGGTCAGCAGCTGTCCTAAGTAGATTATAGAAAGGAAGACCAGTCTATTCTTTCACCTTGTTCAGCTTTACTTTGGACGACTCTTCATTTTCTCACCATTCTCCATCGAAGGATGATTTTTGACAATGTGTCATGTTTTACATTATGACCGAACCAGCTCAGCTTTCTTCTCACAGTATTGAGGAGTTACTCCTTTTTGCCTGCCAAAGTGTTGACTTGTAAAATTACAAACTCCTGCAGTTTTCCTAAATCTAGCTTGAAAATTTATTGGCATTTTAAAACAATTTTACATCATTAAAACAATTTCAGTGTAGAATTCATTCTTTATATAGAATTTTTATTTCATTTTAGTTTCTATATATACCTATATAATCCTACTTTAACACTCTTTCTTTGTCTTTCTCTTTCTTTCTCTTTGAATCTCTTTTTTTTTTCTCTTTAATTCTTTCTCTTTCTATCTCTTTCTTTCTCGTTTCTTTTTCTTTCTCTTTGTTTCTATGTTTCTTTTTCTTTCTCTTTATTTACAATGCCTTTACATTAGCCTTGTTATAATAATGACATAACATCTATTTATAGACATGATTACGCCTCCACCGGAACCCTTGGGGGTGCTCTTGAGATCTGGGACCTGCCAACGAAATCTGTTCGCCATCGATGTGAGCACCCTGTGAGTATTTTTTACTTTGAGCTCATTAACTCCATAGCAACCATATTGCAATGGTCCCAGGTTCGAATCCTGGTGAGGACTAGGATTTTTTCTTTTTGGATCTTTAGGGTGCCTCAAATCCACACAGAACTAATGGATACCTGACATTAGTTGGGGAAAAGTAAAAGCGGTCGGTTGTTGTCTTGGCCACATGACACCCTAGTTAAACGTTGGACACAGAAACAGATGACCTTTACATCATCTGCCTTATAGATCGCATGGTCTGAAATAAAAAATTTAACTTTTTTTTTTCTTTATTTTCCATTCAACTTGTATATAAAACATTACTAATGCAAGTAATTTTTTTTTTAAAGAAGACGTCTTTTTATTAAAAATCTTCAAAATGTGGTTAAAATGATTTAGACTATTTGGTGAATTTTAATAACTGTTTAAGTACACTCCTTCGTCTTCCTGTGAACTCAAGAGTTGACCACAACGTGGCCACTCTTTGTCATTATTGCATCTACAACAAAGAAATGCCCTTGTACCTTAGTGAACTGATCACTCCATATGTCCCTTAAGAGACTGGGCTCTGTTGACTCAACGCATCTAATTGTGCCACATTTATTCCTTAAAGATAGGGTTTGCTGGCTTTTTCAGTGCATGGGCCCTAGGTTTGGAACTCACTCCCCATGGATCTGAGACAAGCTTTACTTCATTCAAAAAGAATATTAAGACCAATCTGTTCAAAACTTTTTTACATTAGTTTGCCTTTTTAACTCGCACATGTTAAAGTTTGTAATGTTATCACAGGGCATTAAGCCCACATTATGTTTTTATTTTTTAACAGCACTTTTTAAATTTACAAATTCATCCTATTGAAATTTTAAGATTATCAATCTATGAAATATAAACATCAGTGTGCAAGTGTGTTATCAATTAGAAAGTTAGACATGTTAAAAGTAATCTCAAAAATTCTTTTTTTCATCCAGCATGGTATTGTCAAGATTGTCTGGTCCAAAGTTTTTCCAACCTTCTTCACATCCTGTCTAGATGGCAATATCAGGCAGTTTGATTCACGGAATGGCGAGATGGTTCGCACTTGGCAGGGTCACAGAGCTGCCATTTTGGATTTTGATTTGTCAAGGTGAGATCATGTCATAATTATCTTATCTTATATATTACTGTTCCCTTTTTAAAAGAATAGAATTATAATCTTGGCCAATCTTAGTGTTAACTAAAGACTTAAACTATGTCAGGATCACAGGAGAGACTGATTTAGGATTTGTTTATTTGTAAAATGTTTTACATGTTTCGGATTTCCTTCAGAGTTAAAGATTATTTACTTCCTGGTCCAAACCTCCCGCAGGACAATAAGGGATGGCAGCAGGCCAGCATTATGAGAAACCTTCCCACAAAATCATCAAAAAAAAGCTCACGCTGTTCCCAATTCGGAATACGTAATAAAATATATATAGGTCTGAGTTTATTGTTTACAATATCGTCTCTTTCCCCTCCCGGTGTGTTTGTTTGTAAAATGTTTTACATAATTTGGATGTTCCTTCAGAGTTGAAGATAGTTTACTTCCTAGTCCAAACCTCCCGCAGGACGACGAGGGATGGGAGCGGGCAGGGTTTGAACCCTCGACCATCGATAAATCCGAACGACAGTCCAGCGCGCAAACCGCGCGGCCAGGCAGCCATGTGTTCTAGAATCACGAAGATATGGTTGAGCTAGATTAGATCTAGATCTATACACAGCAAATGCTCCATTAAAATCCTTTCTTTTCCTGACAGTGGCTCCAGATCTCAGATTAGATCTATAATTCTAGATCTATATAGATCTATCTAGATTCTAGATCTAGAGTATAAAATAACTATTCTAATTCTAGACTCTAAGTCTAACTAGAACTATTATAACCTGTTCCTAAGAAAAGGATTTTAAAAAAAATATGTTAAAATCTAATTGTAATTAATTCATTCATTGGCCTCCTTCAGTCGTAGAACGACTATGGTTCATCTCAGAGCACACTTCCTTGTGTGGCTGTGTAGACATATTTTGGAGAGACACTCCCATTCGCAGATAGTGCAGGTTAAGGTGGCTTTTGCTTTGGCGGTAGAGGAGCTGACCGTTTTTCGGATTGTACGTTTTTCTTCCTGAGCTGAGACCCATGTACTTTCACTGTCAATAGCTTTTTTGGTCATTGTCTCTCTCCACCTGTTGTGGTCTAGAGTTATGTCTTCCCAATTGTCAGTATTAATGTTCACTGATTTGAGGTCACGTTTTATTAATTAATTAAGGACTAAATAAGGCTATAAAATAGATCTAGATCTACTTACTTAATTAATTTAAGTAGTGAATACTTATTACTTACTATAAGTCTAAACTAGATCTAATTTCTAGGTTGCTTCTTCTAGAGTTTATCTTCTTATCTTATATAATACAGACGTTACTTCAAAAAAGAAGATGATTACGTCCTACGCGTCATGCATTTAGTCATGCATATTAACCAGTGACTTAAATTCTGCCAAGTCACTGGTTTTTCTGGCTAGCTCAGGCAACCCATTCCATGCTCTAATAGCACTAGGGAAGAAAGAGTATTTGTACACATTTGTCCTAGCATATGGGACGAGGAATGTGCCTTTATCTTTGTGTCTTTCAGAGTTTGTTTAGAAACTGAGAAGTAGACTAGTAACTATTTTAAAAAAAAATAGTTAGTAACATAAGCCTAGGTCTAGGTCTTTAGAATACATCATATAAAGATTAGTCAAAAGATCTAGAATAATTTAACTAACTGTTCAAGCAAGTAAATCTAGATCTATTTCTGTAATATATATATATATATTGTTGTCCGTCTTCACTAGCAAGATAACTAATGAGCATTTCTTTTAGTAGCTGTATAGCCACACTTGTCGTAATTGTATTAGCCACATTTGTTGTAAAAGTTGTCTTCTAAAGTAATTGTCCACCTCTGTGTTTATGCTTAAGCGTTCTTTGTATGGCCTATAAACAAAAGTGCTAACACACCACCTTATGTGTAGGATAATTTATCCAATTGGCTAACTGATGTTATTTTTCTTTTGACTTTTTAAAAAGAACATGTCTAATAACTTTCCTTACAAGAGAAAAAATTATATCACTTTTGTAAACTATTGTTATTAGGAGTGCACCGGATAGTACTTTTTGATATTCGGCCGGGGCCTTAGCCGAATACCTAAGTGTCTTGTAAATAGCTTGTATTGCTGAACATTTTACGAAACTGTTAAATAACATACCTATATTTGTTGGTATTATTTTTTTTCCTTTAAATACCTTATTGTTTTAAACTTTGTTACTGATTGATTTATTAAAGATTAATAGTATTTATAAACAAAAATTAATCTGTGTAGCGTGACCGTGTATGTGTGTATATACGAGGCCACCACCTATAAAGGCTGTGTGTTGGAGGGTCATCTGGCTTGTATGGTGGTTGGATGTATGTGTTGAAGAATTTCTGACCAACAACTGGTCATCAGACTTGTATTTAAAGTCCAAAGACTGCTTCTGGTTCTGGCTTCAAGGGCTTAATACTGTCAGCTGTTAGTTAATAGTTGGAATCTGAAGCGTAGTAGGTCATATATTTATTAATCCATTTGCGGCAAACGATATTTTATTAACAGCAGGAACATCCATTATTCATACTTATAGCCTAAGCCTTAAATGTTGCGAAGCATAGGTTTAATTGTAGTCTGTAGGCCTATTATTGATATCTATGTTTTGATCTACTGTTATATAGATCTAAGAGAATTGGGAAAACCAACTATAGAAGAAAAAAAAACTCAGCCACACCATCCCTACCAAAAAAAAAACATAAATAGACTTTGTGTTCGACTGATTGTAACAACCTTGTCAGATAGACGTGGTGAGCCTACCCATGTAGTTTTAGTGTAGTGTGTATAGTTGATTGTGTTGACCTTCACGCATTTTTTTTTCCTTGGACATACGCAATAGTGTTTTGTGTGCAGGCAAAAAAATATATCACGTTGGCATGGTCAGTCAAGCATATAGATAAATAATATCTGTACCTTAGTTACAGAGGTCAAGTGTTTCTTAACATTTTTTCTTTGTTGGCTAGATCTAATTGAGGTGCTTTAGATCAATTTATTTTCTGCGATGTTAAATTTTATTGTAAGGTTTTCCTTTATATATTAAGTCATAAGAATTCAACAATGAAATTAGCTTTCTTTTTAAAGGTTTTAATACAAGGGGGAAAAAATACATACACGCACACAAGCACATATTTGTTTTATTTTATTGTGCAACGAATGTGTATTCATAGCCCTAAATGACATTTCTCTCCAAGTAAACAAATTTAGTCTCATCATCTAGTGACCTCTAGACATTGTCAATATTTCTCAACAATCTGCGTTAATCCATTCTGGCTTAAGAATGGTCAATGTCTATCAATACATTGTCATGGATTAAACAAATAAGAAGTTGGGGGTGTTGAGTCTCTTGAGCCCTCCCTTTAAAGATACCCCTGGTCAGTGTCTGTTTGGCTTGTAGTCCAGCCTCCTAATTGAGACTTAAAGTAAACAAACTTATTGTCCCGGCCAATAGTATAAAAGGTGTGGCTTGTGGTCCAGACCCTTGATTGACAACCTATCTCATAATAAACAAACTCATACCAGATTAACCTTATAGAGATTTGGCTTGTAGTCCCGCCCCTAATAAAAATTCTTCTCTAAGTAAACAAACTCAGTTCCCTCATAAGATGTGACTTCTAGACAGTGTCAACACGTTGACATCTGGCTTCATGTGGTCAGCTGACTATCTGTGAACTCAATGTTATGGACTAAACAAACAAAAGGAGGTAGGGGTTGCTCATCTCTACCTCTGGAGATATACCCGCACATCTAGACAGATTATCAGCGTGACGTAGTTAAGGAATATTACATGTTTACTAGATCACTCGAAGGTCAAGACAAGCTTTTAAAATGTGCCAGACATCGCTGCTACGTATGTAATGCGAATTTATAATGTAAAGTCTTATTTCTATTTAGATTAACACGTCTTTGTACTAAAATATATTTGGTGCATAGTCATAGGCTATAGTTTTAAAAACAAATTCTTTTATTTGAAACAAAAACCTTAATGTATTTCAGAACTGACATTATTGAATCATGTCCACTTTATGAGTATTGGTATTTTTTATTCACATGGAAATTTAGTTTAAACTTCTTGTTGGACATCGTTTATCAGCGTCGACTACCTTTATATTGTTTGCCTTTCGCCTGTGTTGTTTTGATATTTAAGTGTTGCCTCCGTTTGGCGTTTCTGGAAAAGACTTAGCGCGGAGGCGCATAATAATATTAATAGAAATACAGGTGTAGCTTTTACTATCCAGTTTACTATCCGGTAGTGATATCCGACCGGAGCCGGATATTGCCGGATAGTGAAAAAGTGCAGAATATTTGTCCGGAGCCGGAGCGACTATTCAGTGCACCCCTAATTGTTATACATAAATTCTCTAAGGCTCAAATGCAAAACTGCCTATGTCTTAGCAGAAAAATAATTTGCTTTTTTAATGTATCTGAAATGTATTTTGCATAAGTGGAAAGGAAGGCTTTTAATTATTTTGAATATTGATAAAAGTACAAGCTTACAGGAAAATATTTATTCTAAAACCTGCTGTCTTAATTCTAGGAATTTGTAATGTATTGTGAATTTATTAAGGATAATATATGAACAAGCAGTTGCATTCACACTATTTGAAATAACGTTTTAATTCAACTTGGAATAAATAGGACAACCAAGGTGTGATGACAGTAGAGAAAAAAATTTATTGATTCTTTAAGCTCTTGATATAAACTTGTACAACTACAAGGTAAAAAACAAAATAAATAAATATAAAATCAAATCACTGAAATAAGGCATTACACAACTCAAATCCATAAAGGAAGTAATATGAACAACAAACTACACTGACGGACGAATCATTGTTTTACATAAAGGGCAAGAGAAAGAAGCCACGACATAATTTGATAATGGAATGTACAATCACACACATCTATTACGAATGCAGCCCAATTCCTGCATGTACAACTCATCCAAAAAAAACGATTTAATAGGAAAGATCTGGTACAAGCACTAGCTTGGTAAATGCATTTCTAAAACAATTCAACAAAATTATGTGCTTTCATTAACGTCAGATCTGTTTATAACACCTCATACACTTGATGGCCAATGAGGGTTGCAGTTTTAATTAACTGCAACTGGCTAATCAATAACAAAAAAACAACTTGCAATTTAATAATATAACTTGCTGATTAATATTATTATAGCTTTTATATAGCGCTACTTTCATGCTTATGCCATGCTCAGAGCGCTTTTGGTCCAATCTCATTTGTGGACCAGTAAGGGGGAGGGGGTATCTAGGAGTTGGTTTTTCGTGCTGCCTCTAGGCGCTCAGTAAACACAACTCTGCCCGAGTCGGGTGTCGACATAAGACATTTCTGATTAATAAAAAAAATTGCAGATTAATAACAGAACTTGGTTATTTAAAAAGCAATTTACTGATTAATAAAAAAAAAACTTCCTGATTAATAACAAAACTTGATTCTTTATACTGATTAATAAGGTAACTTTGAGTGTCAAAAGTAATTGTTGAATTAACATTTATTTTTTATATACTGTCACACTCCAACGCACATGTTGGAGATTGGTCAGTAATAGTGGGTCAAGATTATTAAGTGAAGATGTCCCAATCACGAGGTCCTCAGGGCTCGCTAAGACCTTGCTTCAGTGAAGGGTAGCAAGAAAAACAAGAGTCAGGCAGAGAAAGCGACGGGAAGACAGCATCAAAGAATTGAAGGGCCTGTCATGGAAACAGATTCTATCCAAGGCAAAAGATAAACAGGAATGGAGAATGTCAACAGATCTTGTGTGATGCCCCAATGATCATATGAGAAGTCCTGGAAAAGATTTATTTGAACAGCTATGCTGGGCATCGAATGAAGGAAAGCTCTAAAGGTCAATAAAAATGTAACGGTCTAGAAAAGTGTTTTCGGAGACTATTAAAGTAAAGCTAGATATTGAGGTCATTGGTCACAATTTATGAGTCGTTGGTCAGCAATTATTCACTGTGCTTTAATGAATGGTAATATTATTTGTCAGTGAAGCTATTCTACTATTCATATGATTTCGTAGAAGTGATTTATTTTGTGTGTCAAAAAAAAAGTCTGTTCATCAATGGAATAATTGTTTTAAAGAATTGGATTTGAAGATATTTTACACTGTTTCTTCAGTGTGTTTATATACAAAGGCAGCTCTGAATCAACAGATGTTATGTTACTTTGAGAGACTTTTCTTCTTCTTCTTCTTCTAGCCAGCTTTATTGCTGCTGAGCTTTGAGCTCTTTTGCAGACTGTGACAAAGAAAAAAAGTGTGCTGTTTTCTTCAGTTGTTCAGCACTGCCGAACAGGGTGTTGGTTATGTTGGGCTGTAGTGGAAGTAAGGTCTTCCTAAGGTGGGTTAGGAAGGGGCATTCAAAGAGGATACGGTTTACGGTTTCATAAGGGTGGGCACAGTGACTGCAAAGGGGGAATTGTGTGGAGTTAATTTTGTTCAGATGGTAATTTAATAGAGGTGTGTGTCCTGTTCTTAGTTGGAAAATTGTAGTTTGTTCTTCGCGGGGGAGGAAGTTAATACTGTCCAGTTTGTTTGAGAGGCAAAAAGTACAATGGATAGTGTGAAAAACACAACTCTCAAAACACCTGGTAACAAATATGTTCTCTGAAAAGGTTTCTCCCAGGGGCCAGAGCTGGAGACTATTTACCCCACTTCTCTCTGGAGAGTCTAAATTATAATTACAATAATTATATTATGTGACCAGAGTTATGCACCCCTTGATTTCATATTAGACTTCAAACAAAAACTAATTTGACTGACAATGGCAGGAAAAGCAATGAATAGGGAAAAGCAATGAATAGTCTATACCAGTGATGGGTAAACTATGACTCCTGGCGCCAAATCCAGCCCAATGAAAGGTTCTATCCAGCATGTTTCATGTTCCACAGACATTTGTGAAAGGAAACATGCTTAGCAACTATAACAAAAAAGCTGGGAAATTTAACAAATTTGAAGACTTCAGTGCAATGAAAGAATATATATGTTCAGCGGGCCTTTCAATATTGATAGTGAGGTGGTTTGACCAGACCTGCTGCTTAGAATCAAACTCTATTCTAGCAATCACATCAAACAATTATTTCTAAACCTTATGATGTCATAAAAAGGTTTTACTCATTTAGTGTTGTCTTTTTTTTTTTTTTAATAATAATGCCTGTCAACATTTATACTTTTTATCCATTTCTAAAAAAGTTTATTCATCTATTTTATTTAGACATAGATTTTGCTTTTGGTAAGTAGTTGGGAAGTATTCAGAATGACACGTTCCTTAGCTCATTTGTAATATTTTTAAAAACATTCCAGCATAACTCGGTAAAAAAAAAAATAATTTGGAAATGACTCCAAGTGAAAATTAACGCAAAGTGCTGAAAAAATGTACATCATTAGGAAATGACTAGCATGCTAAAATTTAGACCAGACGGGACCCAGGGGGCTACGTAGACTTTATAAGATGATCTTAAGCTTCACAATGTTCTGTTGGTTTTTTTTTTTGTTGTGATCAGTCGACTAGATTAATATTACTTAGTGTCTAATATAACCCACATTTTAATCTGTACAATGAAATTTTATTGTTTCTTTTATAACTCAATAATTTTTGTATTCTTTTTTTTTTTTTCCAGAGATGAATCTCTTTTAGTTACTGGGTCAGATGACTCGACTGCCAAAGTTTTTCATATACAATGACAACGTGTGTTTTAAACTAAAAAAAAAAAATTTACAAAATATATTTCATGTATAAGTCTTATTATTGTCATGTCAATTAACAAAAGTTATGGGAAAAAAAAAATTACCCTGACATGAAGAAACAATTTTGAACAAATCTGAAATTTCTAAACAAAAATAATACATTTAGGAAAAAAGAATGAAAACAAACATGTTCATTTATAAAGCACCAATCTTTCACAGTTAAATAAAAAAAACAACATGTTATGCAAAGGTCATGTTTAGCTAATACTTAATAAAAAAACATGTCATACAAGATCATATAAGCTAATAGTTAAAAAATCACAGAAATTCTGCTAGCAAATGGCAGTGGATGGAGTTATATTTCAACAAGAAAAAAAAGTTTTGTTTTAGGTAGAAAGGTTAATGATTAAAAGGCATTTCTAATGTCTATCACCCATCTAAATCATGGTTGACTATTATCCATATCTTGTAACCCTAACAGGGCTGGCCTTAGATATTGGAGGCCCTAGGCAAAGTGGATTTGGTGGCCCCAAATGAAATAGAGAAAAAAAACCAAACCAAAATTTATTTATAACCTAGTGTACTACAACACTATTTCTTCTCTAAAAAAATTTGTTTTGAGTCCTGTGGGAGGCCCACACCAATTGGAGACTCTAGGCAGCTGCCTAGTTTGCCTATGCCTAAGGCGGCCCTGACCCTAAACAAAACTTTTTTTTTTATCGTATGGCAGTAATGCTCAACCTTATTTAGGCCTGAGGACCATATCAGTTTCATGGACTTCATGACCTCAAAAAATTGCCAAGTTCAAAGGTCCTAATAGAAACAATCCTCTGTAATCTCATTATGCACTGTGGGCAGAAGTGAGGGCCTAAAAGCACTGAGTCGCAGCCCTTAGTTTGGTTATCAGTATAGTACATAATTCAAACAGTAAAGGCTTTGTATTTATTGAATGCATCATTAAATTGATAAAAACAATAACAATATCATAGCAATGACTTAGTTAGAAATTACTTTTTTGTTTTTCCTGCGGCTAGTAAAAAATGTTCTTTTATTCCATTTTAAAAGTTAGATCCCATTTTCCTTATTTGCTATCCAATAATAACAGTTAAATATTTTATTTTTCATTTACATAATAAATTAAAAGAATTTCTTCTCTACGGGTACCGTATTTTGGCACATACAAGTTTTTTACAAATGAATTGCAGCTAGGCGGAGGGGGAGGGGGGTATAGAAAGGTGCGGGGTTTACAAAATTTTTTTTTTTCATAAATATAAATAAAGCATAACGAAAACTATGGACTTATCAGTGGGTCTTTATACCCCTGTGTGGTTGTAAAATGTACATTGTAAAGCTTTATGAACATCTAATTATAAATCTCAAGAAACAAATAGTACTGATGCAGCAGAGAATGTTTAATATATATACCAGTAATGAATTGTGACCAGTTTACCGCTTATTCATTTTTTTTCTGGATCCACGATTAATAAGGGTGTGGGTTGTACAAATTTATTTTTATATTTTAGTAATTTTTTTTGGTATGAATTATATGCATATGCGGGCATATGTGCGAAAATACAGTAACTGCGTATTTCCTGCTTGTAATAAAATTTATCAGTTGCAAAGTTGGCAGTGCTAGAATAATAAACAAAATAATTAATTTATAGCAAAGAAACATATACACTAAACCAATTTATAAACAGAAATGAATATTTTAAATTCTAAATGAAATCAACTATTCATTATATGTAAACATATATGTATGTTAGAACATATATATATATATATATATATTATTAATTTCATATTAATATCGAATAGATTATTTTAATTGAAGACAAAAAAAATTCTGTAGAAGCGTGAGTAAAACTTTGTTGATATTATCTTTCGTTAAATGATAGTACCATTCCAACAGTTTGGCCAAAACACAAAAATATTGTATAACTGTAAAAATACTAAAATCATTTAAATAGAATCTAAAACAAAATGCAAGATCTTAGTGTGCACTCACATTACACACACACACACACAAAATAGCCCTAGCATTAAAGTTTATCTAATAAATCATTTAAATGCCATTGCATCATAATATCCAGAAACTCTGAATCCTAATGCCATTACATAATGATGTCCAGATATTCTGAATCCAAAATGCCATTACATCACGATGTCAAGAAATTCTGAATCCAAATGCCATTTCATCATGATGTCCTTATTTAAAAAAAAAAATTAAAAAATTGGAAACTTCACCATGATATTTGAGCAATAGATGAAGTTATAGACATGTTGCTCCAGTTAATTGGAAATAACATTATTTAAGACATCCTTCCTGTTACGAATGACTGTTATAGATGAACGTTACAGACGACTGTTATAGATGAATGTCATGGATCTTGTTTGCTGCTAGCGAGATGAATTTACAGTAATTTTTCATTCATCTCCAAGAAGCTAGTTTCAGATTTTCTTTTTGTTCACAAATGTCTTTAAATAATTTGATAGGTCACATTGTTAGCCAGTCCTCTAATCATTTCCTTCAAGTCTGCTACTCTCATTAACATCTTAGAGGTTCTGTCAAGTAAAAATAAATGATAAAACACTAGCATACAATATCTTTTTCTTTGGCGGACAGTAAATGAGGATGTCATGTGGCCAGCACAATGGCCAACCCCTTTACTTTTCCCCTACTAATGTTAGGTACAGTTGGGAGGACTCAAAGATTTGAACTTTGGACCACTTGGTTCGGAAGCCAAGCGCTTTACCACCCAACTACTATGCTCCCCCCCCCCCCCCCCCCCCCAAAAAAAAGATGACCTTAACATCATCTGCCCTATAGATCGCAAGGTATAAAATCGAAACCTTATACATTGGGTTATTATAAGCCTAATCATATATTAAAGTTCTATACTGAGATATTAATTTTTCATTCAGCCTTCCCAGTGGCGCCATAGCCCATGGAGGGCTCTGATTTTTATTATATTAATTTTTTTTTTTAGAAAAAAATAAAACTGGAATAAACTCCAAACTTTTGCTTTCAGAGAGATTTTTTTGCCATATCCTATTATAAACAAAATACTGAATACGAATTGCATGCAAAAGTGGATTTGGGATTTCAACAAAACATGTCAAGGGCACTGAATTGAATTTCATTGTTGCCAACTTATTAAAACAAGTAATTGACTACAAGCGAGAAAGCTTAAGAGTTTTATTTTGCCGTGATAAAATTGCGAAAAATTATATAGGCCTACTCTCGAACCAATTTAAAAAAATGCTTAACGCTTCCTTTATTCTATACACCGGATACACCAAAAAGGTAGCAATTTCGCCATAAATGCAAATCCTTCATGTTGCTAGTTTTTTTTTACGTCATATATCTTCGGAAGAAAAAAAAAATGTTTATTGACTAGTTTTTACCCAGCCTTAGATAGATTGGGATTCATTCAGGAACACATTGACAGAGGAGAGAAAATAAATAAAAATGTTTAAGGAATGCAATGATATTGTTTTGTTTCGTTTAAAGTAAGTTGAATGAAAAACTGTTTGGGACAAAGCGATCAAAGATTCCGTAATTTTAGTCTATCCGTAGGCACAAATACAAATTCTGCAGTGCTGATCAGTTGCTTCTTTTGAAAAAAAAAAAAGGGAGACAAGAACTGCAAGAAGACTAGTAAGATCAATCTACCAGGTAGCTGGATAATAAATCTCTATGTTCTCTGTAAATAATAAAACTTAATAAATTTGTTAGTGGCCTAATTTTTTTAAAATAAAGATGACTTTACAAGCCAAGAGGCCAACAATAGCAAAAGTAAAAATGAAATTGTAAGACCTATGCAATGCCGACCAAACTTAGACGGTTTAATTAAAATTTCCTAGGATTAGTTAAATGTCAACTGTAAATAAACATATGCCCAAACATCTCAGAAGTTGCATGCATTTTTACATATACTTAAAGTAGTGTTTTTATATCATACTAAAAACTACAGCTTCTTAAATGAGACTGAAGAAGTCATAATGCAAAAATGCATTTGCTGACTGTGATTTTCAACTGATGTATGTGCTTAGAGGCACAATGGGAGTTTAGGGCCGTCGGCCGTTGGTTCGTATTGAAGGCAAGTCCCGTAAATGATTTAATAGTATTCTTTGATGAGTGGCTAATCTACAGTGGCAACAGGACCGGCCATATTGCAGAAATTCAGTTAAACAATCAAACCATAGAACAAGTACAAGAATATAGATATCTAGGAACAACCATCAACAATAAACTGAAATGGAGTGAACACTGTCAAAACCTCTCTACACAAAAATTCACCAGCGACTCTTCTATCTCAGAAAGCTAAGAAAATTTAACATCGACAAAACAACTATTAAACTTGTTTATATAGCAACCATCAGCAGTCTAATTAACTTTGCCATCACCTGCTGGTATGGTAATACTTCACTGGTACAATGACTTAGACTAATTAAAAAAGCATCGCATATCACTCGAATACAGCTACCATCTCTTGAAGAGCTTTTTCATGAAAGATGCCTTTCAAAAACACCCTCGATTTTTAAGGACAACCTGCACCAACTAAACCACTGTTACATCAGATCTGAACGAAGTGGTCGTCTCCTTTCCATTAAGACTAAAACAGAAAGATTTAAAAACTCCTTTATCCCACTTTTGGTCAGAGTGTTACAAGATCAGCTGTCGTCATATAGAAGTACTTAGAAGTCAAATTCATAAAGCGCTGGTTGTGAATGTGTGTGTGTTTCGTGTGTGAATGATGTTCGAATTATTCATCTATACTGTTATTGTACAGTAGTTACGCTGATGTTGTCAATTGTAGTCAAACTGAATTTCCATTTGATTGGATCAATAAGATTATCTTATGTTATCTTATCTTATCTTAAATTACATAATTGGAGGCCCAAAGCGAAGTGAATTTGGTGGCACCCACATGAAAGAAAAAAAAACACAAATAAACAGCGAAGAAATCAAGTTATGCAATTTATTTAAAACCCAGTATACCCAAACAATAACATTGGATACAAGTTTAGCTATTTCATTTGAGTCCCATGTGGAGCCCCTATCAATCGGACGTCCTACGCGGCTGATTAAAGCCGGCCCAGAAAGGACACTGTACATAAATATCAGTAACAAGCTTATGGTGTAGGATCGTATACAGTAGTGACTTAGTCCATAGCTACACTTATATCGAAATGGACTCAATGAAGGCATGTCCGTCGCATGTGCATTATGATGCGTTTTTAACATTTGTCCATAAACCTTAAGTTATAGTAGAGACTTAGATCTAGGCTAGTAGACTTAGGGCCCTAGTGCTCTGCTATATTTGAGATGCGATACAAGTTTTGCCATGTTTTTAGTCCTGTGCTAGGCATCTACAAACCGGAGGCCCTAGGCTGCTGCCTAGTTTGCCTATGCTTTAGGCCGGCCTTTCTATATGTATTAGCAAGTAGTTAGTTGATGCGGTATTTTCTTATTTTTGCTATCCTGGCTCCATCATATCCAACAATGTTCTACTAGATAAAGACATAAACAGGATTACCAAGGCCAATGGCACCATGTCACGGTTGCAGAAAAGAGTGTGGGACAATACCTTGCTGACTAACAATACCAAAGCCTTAGTCTATCTGTGTGATGAGCACTTTGCTATACAGAAGTGAAACATGGTCAGCCTACTCATAGCAGGAAAAAAAGCTAAATATCTTCCATCTCTGATGCCTAAGGAGGATCTTTAAAATAAGGTGGCAAGATAAAATAACCAATGAGGAAGTGCTACGAAGAGCAGGATGCCTGGACATCCGCTCTGTTATCAGCAGCAGACACCTCGGCTGGCTTGGCCACGTTCGTAGAATGCCAGAAGGTCAACTTCCACAAGACATTCTGTATGGCGATCTAACAGAAGGCAGGAAAGCCACTGGTCGTCCACTTTTATAGTATGTGGATGTATGCAAACGAGATATGAAGCTCTTCAATATTGACACTTGCAGCTGGAAAAAAGTGGCACTGGATAGATCCACATGGAGAGCGAGCATAAAGGAAGGGTCCACGATTGCAGATGCCATACACAACAGAAGCAGAAAGAAGGGTGAAAATGCTACGGCGCCTGGTGATTACATACGCCCAACCTGCGATCGCAGCTGTGTATCAAGGATTGGCCTCTTTAGTCACACAAGAAGTTGCAAAGGGAGAAGATCATATTCAAAGACACAAAATGCCACGAACAGATTTTCTTATTCCTTGAAAATGAATATGTAAATGTATACAGTGAATATGTTAATGTGTACAATAGCAAGAACGTTTGGTTACTTCCCTCACAAGTGTTTTGCTTTGAACTTCTAAATCTAATAATAGAAAATAATTTAAAAAAAAACATGCAATAAAATTCATTCAAAGTAATTAATGTTGCGATTGCGCTGTCATTTTAGTGCAAACATTAAGATTTCATATAGACTTCGTGGGCATGTAAAAATTACAATATATTAGGCCTTCGTAAACAAATGCATGCATGAGTTCTGTTGCACGATGCATAATCAAACTCAGGGCCGGACTTACCTACATGGTAGAGGTACTGCCATTTAATATCTGGACTTAGAAAGGGCTCCAAAAGGGCCCTATATCTCAAAGAGCTTTGGGCCTTTCCATTTCTAAATACGTCTAGAAGAGAGAAGGTCGAAATAAATACCGATCTTCATGACTCGAATTGTCTGCCTTTTGTAACTGTGTGTGTAAGAAATTTGTCAAGTTGTGGTACGAAAATGTCTTTAAGAAAATGCCCCGTCAGTCACAAGAGATGTGTTAAAAACGAAAAAGGTCGGACATTACGCAAAAATTAGGGTCAAACTGATCACCTGTAAGATTTTTTTAGTTATTCTCTGCAGGTTTTGAAAAGTTTTATGCAACAATCCCTAAAGCTCAACCATGTTTAATTTAGCTGGCTCATAAGAACGTAACCTAACATTTGTATCGGGCAAGTAACTGAATTAAACAGTTGCTTTTAAAATCAATTAACATTTTACTGTTATTTATATTCTAAAGTTTGCGGACTGTAAACCTTGAAATAGTAAAGTATAAACGAGTCTACACGTCTTATTACCGTTATTACCCATTACTGATGCTGATGTATCCCCGGTAGATGTCGACGCATGATGGACTGAGTTCAGCTCTATGTCCATCATATTTATAAGATCCGTTTCTTGAACCACTTTGCCAGACAAACTTAGATCTATGTCATACTGTCTATCGTCCGATTCAACAGGCCTTTCGGATGATTCAGTCGTATTATTTCCTAATTGTGACATCTCAATATCTATAGGCCTACAACAAAGCGACGATTTCCGGGGAAAAAAAAAGACCGTAATGATTGGCCAATAAGTTAGTTGAAAAAACACTCCGGAACGCAGAAAGAGGGCGCCGGAATAAATAAACCTTACTTCATCCTGTTATACCTCAATTATAAGTAAAGAATTTAGAAACACCTAATTTAAAACTATTATAAATATGTATATTTAAATTAAAAAAACATAAGATTTAATTATATCATTGATCTACGTAGCCACTACAATGTTTGTCTACAGCAAATGACAATGAACAACCCAGTGATCGTCAAGTTTGGACAGTTTATGAACAATTTTAACATGAACTGTTGTGTAGTGTCTTATGTGTTGTTGGCAAGGTAATCTCTTCAGTACTGAATTAAAAAAAAGTTCTACAATGTAAAACACCCGTAATGTAACATTTGCGAAAAATACCATAGAATTCCACAAAGTAAAAAAAATATTTAACCTAATATGTAGAAAATGAGCAGATAGAATCATGGTCTCACTTCCAACGTGAGGAATAAGCAATCAAACGTTGCTCTGATTCAATAGAAAGAGTTTAAACTATTTTCCGTCAATTTTAATTTATAAAAAATAATTTCGTAAATTCCCATAGCTAAATACAACATTTTCAAATTCGGTTCGGTGGTTCTCAAAATTTATCAGGCGATGCAAATTTGCACAAATAAAAAAAAAATGTAGTGCTAACCCAGGACCGAAATCGATATACGGCAAACATTTTGTTGCTTAAAAATAACAACTTGCAACCCATTCGCCAACCTATTCGTTTCTCACGCAACCTATTTACCAACCTTCATTGCTTCAATAGTAATTTTTGAAAGAAAATACAGGCCATACCAGTGACTATCATCTTCCGAAACTTGAATTTGAGACTTATTCTAAGTGAAGTAATCGAAATTACATACGTAAATAAAAATAAATTAATTAATTAACAAAAAAAGAAAATTCCATTACCTAAAATATGTTAATTTGACCCCTTGCAAAGAATAATTTAGAATGAAATACATGAAAGCAAACAGTAATTCTAATCATAATATAATATTTGATGTAATTATACTATATATTTTTTTTTTACCTTATATTGAAATACAAATACATCGCTGATAAAACAGCGCAGCTATCACTAACCTCAATGTCACACTACTCCATAATACAATCCAACCCCTAAACAGGAAAAAGACACAATTAAAGTATAGATCAAATTGTCCAAACATGTTCGGACAAATACATTCAAAGGAGTCCAAAGTTAATCTATGCAGTATAAACTTTCTTTAAGTGGCATTGCTATCTATAGGCCTATGTAGAGTGGTGTAACACTAGCGCAAATCTAAAAAGTTCATTTTATCTACAATTAAAATATATTGCACACTTATGAAATATACACCAATGTCATTCGTAGACAACACACACATAGCCAAACACGCGTGATGTTATTCAAATCTTTGTACAGCCATTTAGAGTTTGTGTAAAGAGAATATAATACTAATTAGGCCTTCATAGACATGTGCTTTCCACAGACCATTGCACTATTTGTTTGGTGCTGTCTTTAAAAAAAAAGACCTAATATAATTCTGAATTAACTCTTTCTCTCCTTAATTATTTACCACATTCTGGTGGAATCAACGCTGGTATCGTCTGTTAGGAGAGAAAGAGTTAAAACAATAAGTTACTTATAGAGGTAAAAAAAAAATAACAGTAAAGTTTCTCTTTCAGATCTTGCGATCTATAGGTCATATGATGTTAAGGTCATCTGTTTCTTAGGCCAACAGTTAACCAGCAGGGTGTCATGTGGCCAACACAACGACCAACCGCCTTTACTTTCCCCAACTAAAGTCATGTACTCATTAATGTTGGGTTGACTCAAGGCGACCTAAAAATCCCGAAATTCAAAATCAGTCTTCATCGAGATTCGAACCCAGGCCCCCAGGTTTGGAAGCCTAGAGCTTAACCACTCAGCCACATCGCCTTCACTTAGAGAGGTAGCAAGAATAATTTTGTCTGGCTTTTTACTTCTCAAGAGACTATCTTTGTTCTTTGAAAACTGCCATGTGACTTAAGAGACCAATCCTTAATAATAAATCAATTTTAACAATACCACCATATCACAACAGAAGAAAAAATTGAAAGTGAAATAAGAACAAAATATGAAAACTTGATTTCTGTAACTAGGTGATTTTAAAAGTAAACTAAAAAACAATATACTTTGTTGGTCATCGCTGTCCCTTGTTAATCCATCAGTTCACATTAGGTTTCTCCTTTCCGAATGTAGCAAAAATGTAGCGATTCAATAATAGAATAAATAACCCCAGTTTTTGTTTCATTCTCACCGTATGTCTGATATGTTTTAACTTTTGTCTCAAACAACAGAAAACTAATACTTCAATCGATTAAAAAACGTTCGCACTTTAGTTTGAACTAAATAATTCAATAGTATTTGAATAATTTAATGAAATCTGATTTCTTGCAGATTTACTACGCAGCTGTCAGTCTTAGGCCAAATTCAATTATCTACATACTTTTTTTTTATAAGAAAAAATATTGTGTGTTGTGATCAAGAGTGATAAAGAGACGGTTTCGATTGCAACCACTCTCTTCTCTCTCTTCTGGTCGTATTTCTCTCTTTTCACTACCACTTAAGTTCCTCTTTCAGACATGGCGATCTATATCTCTGTTGCCACGGTGAGCGAGGGTGTCATGTGGCCAGCACGCACAACTTCCTAACCCTACCCAACTTTACTTTTCCCCCAAACTAACTTGAGGTACTGAGTGGACTCAGAGGCGTACTAAAGATCCCTAAACTAAAAATACTAGTCTTCAGCGAGATTCGAACCCACGACCCCCGCCTCGGAAGCTAAGCACTTTACCACTGTGCTGGTCACATGACATTTGACAAATCCTCTGGACTTGACCAGGAATCCCTCGTTTCGGAAGCCAAACGCTTTACCACTCTGCCACAGTGCCTCTACCTCTTTGTTCTATTGTAAATATATATGCTCGATTTTGATATTGGTCTCCCTCTCTCTCTGTCAGATCTCTTTCTATCTTTCCATCTCTTTGTTGATCATAATCGCTCAAGAACTCACTATTACACTGTCTCCCTTTATTTCAATCTCTTTTTCCTTTCTTTGTTTCTCTTTCTCTTTGTTCCACATTTTCTCTTTGTCAGAAACTGAAGAAGGACATTTTGGTTAAAACAAAGAAAAGACATTTGGAAATTTTGGTTAAAAGAAAGGAAAGACATTTGGGCATTTTGGTTAAAAGAAAGGAATGACATTTGGACATTTTGGTTAAAAGAAAGGAAAGACATTTGGACATTTTTGGTTAAAAGAAAGGAAAGACATTTGGACATTTTGGTTAAAAGAAAGGAAAGACATTTGGACATTTCGGTTAAAAGAAAGGAAAGACATTTGGACATTTTGGTTAAAAGAAAGGAAAGACATTTGGACATTTTGGTTAAAAGAAAGGAAAGACATTTGGACATTTTGGTTAAAAGAAAGGAAAGACATTTGGACATTTTGGTTAAAAGAAAGGAAAGACATTTGGACATTTTGGTTAAAAGAAAGGAAAGACATTTGGACATTTTGGTTAAAAGAAAGGAAAGACATTTGGACATTTTGGTTAAAAGAAAGGAAAGACATTTGGACATTTTGGTTAAAAGAAGGGAAAGACATTAGGCTATACCTATCGCTCGAGTGCACACACACTATAATTTTATTTTAAATCTTAGAACAAGAATCAATATTAAAAAGTGTACTTGGTCAAAAACAACACGTTTATCTAATTAGGTCAAAGGTTAGCGTCTATATTGTTATAACACAGGCGCGTAACACAAGTCAGCTTGCTTCGTAGCGATCGTCTGTGTCAGAAGACGCGAGACAGTAAATCAGCCGTGATATGGTCATGTGATCGGTTCTAACTTTTCAAGAGGGCCCAGATATAGAGGCAGTGTGTAACAGAGTCGAGTTTGGTTTACCACAGCGAGAGCTGCGAAACAGTACCAGAAGTAGACCAATTGAGTTTAGTACGACCCTATCCCTTAGTCTGTCGGACCGTTGGGGCATCACACAAAACCTGTTGATCATCTTTCTCCATTAGTACGACAGTATGGCTATGTACAGTGAACTGCTTTGTAGTCAGTGTATTGTGTAGCAAATTGTGTATAATTAGCTATTGATTTTTTTGTTTGTTATTAGCGTTTGTTATTTGTTATTAAAGTATCAAATTATTACAAAACGTGTATCGATTCATTCTGTCTGTCTGTCTGGTAAAAAGTTCGTACACATTATGTCTCACACACCCAATGTCGGATCAAGCTGAAATTTTGCACAATTATTTCTTTTACTTGACACAACACGAATCAATTAAAAAATTTAACCAATTAGTTAATTAACTAATGGTGATTATTTTTTTTTATCTCGAACAAAGAAAAGAAATTGTACTTGACTGAAATGGTAGTATAAGCTGAATTAGTTCCTTTTATAGGACGCCGTTCTAAATAGAAACAAACAAATATATAAGTATCTCACTAGCAAAGTGGTTAGCACGTTGGCCTGGGGAGGCGTGAGCCACGAGCTCGAATTCAGGTCGTTCCATTTTTTTTTGTATAAAGCTTTTCTAAACCAATTATGGTAAAATCTACAGATAACCCTTTCTCTCCCCCCCCCCACCCATTTTCCCAAGTGGTCCAGACAAATGATAAGATCATAGCGCATTGAGAAAGCTAAAAGCATGAAATAGCGCTAAACAAAAACAATGAGTAAAAAATACTAAAAAAAAATACTAAAAAAAAAATTATTATTTTTTATATCTTAATGTGTATCAATTAGTTTGTATCAGTCTGTAATTTAATTTGTTAATTGTATTTAAAAAAAAAGAAACGACCTTAATTCGAACTTGTGGGCAAAAGCCTCAAGCCAACACGGTAACCACTCTGCTAGCGAAGAGCCTATAAACATGGAAGATTGTATAGCAATAGTATTGTTTCTATTTCATGCTTGTGTGTACTAATCCTAAGACGGCAGCCTAGTATAAAGGGGACTAGCTCAGCTTATACCACAACTTCAGTCAACTAATGAATATTTCCCTTGTTCAAGATACCAAACAAAGTAATTTATTACGAATAGCTAATTAACTAACGTTTTTTTTTTTAATTGCTTCTTGTGTTGTTGGGTAAAAGAAATAATTGTGTAAAATTTCAGCTTGATCCGAGATTGGGTGTCTGAGAAAGAACGTGTACAGACTTTGGGCCAGACATACAGACAGACAGAGTTGATATAAGCTTTGTCGTTTGTAAATATTATTAATCGCACAGATTTATTTTCGTTGGTCTAGATCTATTACAAACTTAATTGCATGACTGAGCCAAACTAAATGGAACTCATTCACCAATCGTAAACAAACAACATTTTGCCTCGTGGTTCTCTAAATCTTCTATGCAAATTAGGCTATCCATAAAGGCTGTCACGTGAAACGTAATTTTCATTGTTTTATCAATATTGTCACGTGGCTAAATGTTGTTTGTTTACGATTTGGGAATGAGGTCCATTGATACAATTACAATTCCTATAGGTTTTTCTTGTTTTTAAATAGAATTTCGGACCCTTTCAAAATGAAGATTGTTACACCCTAGCAGGGGCGGACTGGGTGTCTCAATCGGCCCGGGCTTTTCTATTTCATCCGGCCCATTCATTGTATATTATAGGATGGGCATCCAATTCTAGGTCTACCTGTCATCAAAACCAGATAATACAAATAATACAGATAATATAAATACGTCCCTCAGTGGGACCCTTTTATAAGAGAATACTATAAAACCTTTATCAATTTTATACGTGACATCCATTTGGTCCTTATCTTATAAAATACAGACGTGATTTTAAAAAAAAAGATGATTACTGTGGTCCTGCTGACCCATTTAGGTACCGGACAACATTCATTTGCCCGAATGTCCATATAGCCAGTCGGCCTCTGCACCCTATAGCTTGAAACTCCATCAGGATGGCAAGAAATAGAAGCGGTCAGGGTTCGAAACGATGATAGTTTGAAGCACGTACCACGTGACCACGCAACAATCCCTTAGCAGCGGTTCTCAACCTTTTAGGCTCGGTGACCCCTTTTTACAATCCCCCACTCTGCCGCGACCCCCCCCCCCCCAACAGCAATAGAAGAATAGACAAAAAAAAAATCAATTTTTTCGATGGTCTTAGGCGACCCCTGGCAAATCGTCAATCGACCCCCAAAGGGGTCGCGAGACACAGGTTGAGAACCCTGTCTTAAAGCAAAAAGCGTGACAGCCATTGTTACATTTTAGTGAATTCGTTATGTTAGGATTAATACATATAAGTTCTTACAGGGCCGGCCTTAGGGCAGTTTAGAACAAAAGCGTGTTGCCGCGTCAAGACCTGCAGGACCTTGACAATGAACTATTGGTCTCCACAGCCCACAGGTTGTGACGAGTGGTGAGGCCTTCTTTAACGAATTGTTATTTCAAACTATAATTATAAAGAATCTTAACTCAAATTTAGTTTTAAAAAAAGTTTTGAAATTTAAAAAAAAAAATTATACGCATACAATTTAATGATCTCAATGAACAAAAATATATTATGTGCTTTTTAATTAAGACATTTTCCAAATAATTTGTACCTTTAAATATTACAACATTAACTGTAAATGAAAATACAAATTTTATGTAACAATGAAAGACCAACTTTGCTTTCTATTAGATCCGTGAGGTTTATAAGGTGAATAGGAAGAGACAAATTGGTCTTTGCGAGTATTGCATCGAGTTTTGGAACCACTGATATTTCACCAACAAGTCTAGATCAATTTTCGAAATTTTAGTGGTATCAAGACAAGCTGTACTATTCCTAGAACCTTTTTGCTTTTTCTTTTTATGTTAGCGGATCAACTACGCATCCAAACAAAAGTAACAAGTAAAATTTTTTAAAAAAGTAGAGTATAAAAACTACTTTAAAATAAACGCTAAGGGGAAGAACTCCACAATCACAGTCATATATATATATATCAAAGAGGGAAGGTGATATGAAATTAACAAGTACTTCTTTTTCTATTTCTACTCTATTTCTTTCTTCAAAAGTATAGCATGCTTATATGTAGGAGTATTTTTATTCATTAGTGGATCTTTATTAAAGCTTTCGTGAACCTCCACTTACTTACATCTGCGGCCCTGTAAAAATGTATATATTTGAACAAGCAATTGATTGTTATAAGTAAAATTACACTTTAAATGTCCTGACAGTTACACACTATATAGTGTGATGAAAACTGTCAAAGTAAAAACTACATTTCATTTCAAAACATAATTAGAAATAGAACAACTAAGATATTGCAAGAATCACACAAATTTTATTTATTATATATATATATATATATATAACAAATATAAGCCTATATATGACACACAGCTAAATTAAAATGACTATAAAGTAAAATGAAATAACTATAAAGTAAAATGAAATGAATATACAGTAAAATGAAATGACTATAAAGTAAAATGAAATGACTCAAATGAAAATAAAATGAAATGACTATAAAGTAAAAGGAAATGACTTTAAAGTAAAATGAAATGACTCTGTTACTAGCTTGGAAATAAGATTATTAACAAGTTCAGTCACGAAAGCAGGAAATCACTATTTCAAAATAAGTTCCAGTAAAAAGAATAAAAATAAATAATAATCTATATTTCATTGTTAAGAGATGAGAAGCAGGCTATCACCTTAGAGCTGGTTCTGGTTAATGTAAGCCTATAAAGCCCAAGCATATAATCCCAACTAGTCTATATTCTAAATCTGTTGTTTTTTTTTTGTTGTTGTTTTTTTGTCAGATAAAGCTAGGTGGGCTAAGGGGCTTCCTAAATATCCTGAATAAAATGACAATTTTTTTTTCACCGGGTTTCGAGCTCAAGACCTTTCGTTTTGTAAGCCAAGCGTTTTACCACTCGACCACCATGCGCCCCTCACCACCTGTATTAACATTGATCAGCGTCTAATCTGATCCAATATTTTAATGGCACTCACAGCCTGTTACACTGTAACAAATAATTTAATTTAAAGGTAGTTATTTATTCAAGATTATGTTAACCTAGTTAGAGATTAATCTCTTTTATTGAACATTTCATTGATAGTAAGCAGATGCAGGTGAACAGACTCTATAAATAATAAAGCATGTATATCTATAAAATCTCTCTCTCTCTCCGTACATATATAATGCAACTTGGACAAAGGGATGGCTGCCTGGTCGTGTGGTTTGCGCGCTGGACTGTCGTTCGGATTTATCGAGGGTTCAAACCCTGCCAGCTCCCATCCCCCGTCGTCCTGCAGGAGGTTTGGACTAGGAAGTAAACTAGCTTCAACTCTGAAAGAATATCCGAATAATGTAAAACAAACAAAACAAGAACAAATGCATTTGTAGTAGATTATAACCAAAAAAAAAATGCGTTTTTCAAATGCCGTAAAATAATAATGCGCAAAGGAACAAAACAAAACAGAGCATGATATGGAACAAGTTTTTGATTGGTCAGTGTCCAGGTCTCACTTGCATATGGCTACAGGTCTTGTGATAGTTTTGTATCTATACATATATCTTTGTTTTCCTCGATGTTCACTTGGTATAAGGAAAACAGTTGTGGCTATAGAAAGCCATGTCGCCTGCTGTTATGCGTTCCTTTATTTTGTCGGTTGGTTATTTTAACTCTTTCTCTCCGTTATTATTTACCATATTCTGGTGGAATCAACGCTGGTATCGTCAGTTAGGGGAGAAAGAGTTAAGTATGTATCATACTTCATGGATATTTCAGCTCGTCTAAATTTCAAACTTTTTTGTCAATATTTCAAATAGATTGTTCTTTTGCCTGATTGTCTCATGTCATTTTATTAATATACTAGGTTATACTGACATTGACCTCCAGCTCCTGCTGGTCGAAAGGCTTCCTCAAGTTGTGGGAAAGCCCTGGAAATGTCAGAGGTGACTTTACCCAATGTTGGTTGTGGACCCTATGTTTTCTCTCATGAAATAGTTTGTTCATTTTTTTATATACGTTCATGTGTGAATTCCTCCTATAGTGTTAAAGTGTAAAGTACACATGGTACTGAACCACACTGTCTCTTAATCCTATATTTTATGTCAATTTAATGCTTTTTGTTGTTGTCAATATGCAGTTGTAGTTGATTTTTTGTATGTAAATTTTTTGTTAATTGTAGGCTACATTATATTTTTTTAAAACATGAAGGTTGTTGTTGTTTTTTTTCAATCCATTTTCATGCAAGTGAGTCTACACACATTTGTTTAAGATCAGTTTTCTGTTTGAAAAGAAAAAAAAAAGTTTTTATACATTGGCATTTGTATCAACAAAATCATCTATCAATTCTATTGACATGATATAATGATATTTAAAAATTGAAGCAGGAAGTCTTGACTCCTTCGTTTTCGTATAATAAAATTAAATGTTTATTATAAAAACCTCGTATGCACAAACCTATATATTTAATACCTAGACTAGACACGGAGATCTCTAACAATACACAAAAAAATTGAAAAACTTCAAAAAAAGCTGAAACAAGGCGTTTGTTTTGTAAAGTAGTTATAGCAGTAGTTATAAGAAGTAAAGTTGTATTTACAGGAGTTGAACTGGTTGTTATAGGCTATTTGAGACGCATGCCATTAGGAAACATTTTATAATTAGTGGCGTAATGTACTAGATTAGAGAGTAGGTTAGTTTTGTTTGACAAATATATTGTGTATAGTTTTAGCGACAACGAAATGTACTAGATTGGAGAGTAGGTTAGTTTTGTTTGACAAATATATTGTGTATAGTTTTAGCGACAATGTAATGTATTAGTTTAGAGAGTAGGTTAGTTTTGTTAGACAAATATATTGTGTATTGTTTTAGCGACAATGTAATGTACTAGATTAGAGAGTAGGTTAGTTTTGTTTAACAAATATATTGTGTATAGTTTTAGCGACAATGTAATGTATTAGTTTAGAGAGTAGGTTAGTTTTGTTAGACAAATATATTGTGTATTGTTTTAGCGACAACGTAATGTACTAGATTATAGAGTATGTTAGTTTTGTTTGACAAATATATTGTGTATAGTTTTTGCGACAACGTAATGTACTAGATTAGAGAGTAGGCTAGTTTTGTTTGACAAATACATTGTGTATAGTTTTAGCGACAATGTAATGTATTAGTTTAGAGAGAAGGTTAGTTTTGTTAGACAAATATATTGTGTATTGTTTTAGCGACAATGTAATGTACTAGATTAGAGAGTAGGTTAGTTTTGTTTGACAAATATATTGTGTATAGTTTTAGCGACAATGTAATGTATTAGTTTTGAGAGTAGGCTAGTTTTGTTAAACAAATATATTGTGTATTGTTTTAGCGACAACGAAATGTACTAGATTGGAGAGTAGGTTAGTTTTGTTAGACAAATATATTGTGTATTATTTTAGCGACAATGTAATGTATTAGTTTAGAGAGAAGGTTAGTTTTGTTAGACAAATATATTGTGTATTGTTTTAGCGACAATGTAATGTACTAGATTAGAGAGTAGGTTAGTTTTGTTTGACAAATATATTGTGTATAGTTTTAGCGACAATGTAATGTATTAGTTTTGAGAGTAGGCTAGTTTTGTTAGACAAATATATTGTGTATTGTTTTAGCGACAACGAAATGTACTAGATTGGAGAGTAGGTTAGTTTTGTTTGACAAATATATTGTGTATAGTTTTTAGCGACGTAAAAGTAGTGACGTAGTCAGACAGACTAATGGCGTAGTGGACTTAGGCGAACAAGAGACCAACATGGCGTTAGGTTAGAAGTAGGTTGTTTTAAATAGTAGTTAAAGATAGCGATGTTTTAAATAGTAGTTAGAAATAGCTGTTTTAGGAAGATTGGACGGATTTCCCAGTGGTTAATGAAGTCTCCTTTTATAGAACTGAATGTTGTTATCAAGTATATTTAATTAATACTGTTCTGTGGTTAATGTTAAGTTATAAATGATACATAATCGAAAGCAGATTAGATTAGCCCATAACAGTGGAGTGCTTATAATCATTGCCTTCCGCCGATAACAATCTAATGGAATATTTCCACATTAATTTATTTGTTCAAAATGTTAAGGGTTTTTTTTTTCATAGAGAGCAAGTTAAAGTTGTCAAATATATAAATTTACAGAATTGGCAGGAGGCCAGACTTTTTTTTACTGAAGTAAATGTTTGCTATGAAATTCCCTACACCAGTGATGCCCAACCTAATTCAACCTGCGGGCCGTTTTAATTTCCAACACTTGTCTCGCGGGCCACATGATCTAAAAGTTACAAAAACTAAATAAAATTGTTCTGAAACTATTTTACCAGAACCCCCTGGATTTAGTGCTACATTCATATGATATTTGACGATTATATATTTTAAGCGTCAGAAAATAACTTTATTTCTCTACTAAAAACAGTGTAGGTACCTTAAAAACGGACTCATTTTTTTGTCTCTTTTTGGTAAATCGATCCTCCAATCTCTAGTTAATCAATCTTTTATTCGTGGTCCAAACCAAGGATGTCTCCATATTTATTTTATAATGCCGAAATATATGTTGTTATTTTTTTTAAACAGCCACACTTTCTGTATAGAGCAAAGATGTTGGCTTGTTATCATGTTCCACAAAAAATTAAGATCCGCCCACTTTTCCTGGTAGATTCTACATCCAGAGTTCCAGTTCATAAACTCTCAAACGTTAAAGGTCATGGTATCAATAAATCAGAGAAAATAAGAAAGCCTTAAAGTAGGTATAGACACATTTTTCAATTTTTTTTAAAGAAGGAATTTCTCCACTTTGTGCCAACGTTTCGGCCGGTCGGATGGAACCACGACGCAGGCCGGATCTGGCCCGCGGGCCATATTTTGGGCATCACTGCTATACACAATTGAACACATACTTTCTAAAAAAGGCGGAGCTTCTATTAATGCTGCAACAAAGACTTTGACCTGAACACAAGTTAAAATTTAAAAAAACCAACGACATAAATGAGATTTATTGTTAAATAAAGGGCGCGTTGGCTGAGCGGTTCAGCACTTGTCTTCCGAACCTGGGATCGAATCTCGGTGAAGACTGGGATTTTGAATTTCGGGATTTTCAAGGCGCCCCTGAGTCCTCTCGTTTGTAATGGTAACCTGACTTTATTTGGGAAAGTAAAGGCGCTGGTCGTTGTACTGGCCACGTGACACCCTACTCTTCATCTTTGGCCAAAGAAATGACACTAATATCATCTGCTATATATATTGCAAGGTCTGAAAAGGGAACTTACATTTCCTTTTTAGTTTTACTTCATTGTTAAAAACACACTAGATCACTGAAGCAAAATATTGCTAAACAGTCTCATTGTTTCAAGTCTTCATTCTAAAATGTATTTTTCCTAGTTTAAAAAAAAGGAATAATTTCTTCAGCCAGTTTAAAAAAAAAAATAAAAAATAAATCTAAAGTAGGAAATTTCAAAATGCGTCAGAATAATTACTAAAGTTTAACCAAAAAAGATTTTATTACCTAATATCTATTTTATGCAATTCTACAACACTTTTATACAAACAAACTAAAATGTGATATAAAAATTTCATCACAATTTTTTGTAACGAGCACTATTGCGTTGCATCATACAACATTACAGCATCTGTTAAATTGCCTTAAATGTAAAACCAGTCCTCAATGTGGTAGTAGAGCTTATTAAAACTACAAATAGTTCTGGTGAACTATATCACTACAATTTCAAGAGTTCCTTCTTTGAAATATGAATACTGTGATATGTTATAGTACTTCAAATTAAAATGTCGTAGTACAGGAATCGTTTTTCAAAAGTTTCGGAACTGACAAATGAAATAGCGTCATTACTCCATCAGAGAAAAAAACTGGTCTGTGGGCTGAGAAATATTTGAAAATTTATCATTGGTTGCGGATTTAGCATTTTTTTTTTTACAAATCTTCTCAGTCACACGAAATGATAATAAAAATCTGTTAATTTACTATATTAGGGATTAGGAGTCACTTTAAAGGTTTTAAACAAAAAACAAAAACTAAACGTAATCTATTGGCCAGTCAAAAAATGATTATCGTAACCCCATAATGCTAGATTTACTGACTGATGTGAAAGAAGACAAGATTATGAATTATGAAGATGCCTTGGAGTAAATTGGATGAATAAATTTAAATGAAGACTTCAAAGATTTAAAATAAAATTAGATATAGTCAGTAGACTTATAGATTGCAAGGTCTGATAGGGAAGTTTACTTTACTTCATTAGACTTATGGCTTTTAATTTAAATGTTTAGTAATAAAACTAGACTTGCTGCTTGGATTAATTAAACCCTTATCCAATAATCATCTTAATCATTTTACCATTTTTGAAAATGTTCCAAAATATGAGTTCCACTGAGACTTGACGAAATCAAGTTTTTCAAATTTATATATCTCATGCCCATAGGATCTCATGCCCATAGGATTTGTGAAATGTTAGGTGGCTGGCTGGTAAAGCGCTTAACTTCCTAACTTGGGGTTCTGGCGTTCGAATTTCTATAAAGACTGAGATCTTAAGAGCGCCTCTGTGTCCAGCAAGTTCTAACGGGTACCTTACGTAAGTTGGGGAAAAGTAAAGGCGGTTGGTTTTTGTGCTGGCCACATGACACCCTCGTTAGCTCAGGGCGCAGAAACATCTGATCTTTACATCATCTGCATTATAGGTTGCAAGGTCTAAAAGGAAACTATGATCTTTATATATTTGTGAGCAGTTTTTTTTTTTTGTTTTGCGATTATAAAATTTAGAAAAGTTGTGTCAGAAACAGTCAGACTGATGGACAAACCATTTCACTCTTAAGATTAGATGTGACAAAATGTAAACCAAATGATGACAACTTAATAATTAAAAAAATGCTCGCATCTTCCAAGATCTACACCGCATTTGTTTCATTTTGCAAACTTAAAATCTGCTTCTAAATCGTTTATAAATAGAATATATTAGAAAATAGAAATATTAAGACACGCCAAAATATTTCCTTAAAAGTTTGGCCCACTCCAAAATACTTTGTTCTTATCATATCTTTTTTTTATATAATAAAGACGTTACTTCAAAAAAGGAGATGATTACGTCCTACATGCATATTAACCAATGACTTAAATTCTGCCAAGTCTCTGGTTTTGCTGGCTAGCTCAGGCAGCCCATTCCACGCTCTAATAGCACTAGGGAAGAAGGAGTATTTGTACAAATTTGTCCTAGCATATGGAACGAGGAATGTGTCTTTATCTTTGTGTCTTTCTGAGTATTTTATTAAATTATGTTTTTGTATTTGAAGATTATGGTTCAGTGTTGTATGTATAATTGCTATAAGTATAAGTTCTTCACTGATCTAGATCCTCTGAAATCTAGATCTGGAGTCCTAGAAGGTAGATTTTAAAAGGTCTAGATCTCGGTCAACAGTATTCTACACTAATAAGATCTAGATAGATCAAACTCTAATTTTATTTTAAGGGTATTTTTAAAAATGATCTATACTAGTCCACCATCTTATAAACTAAAGCCGTTCCATCAAAAGATAATTACCTCTAGAATAATCTAGGCTCTGGCACATTTGATCAAGAAATTTGATTATTCTATTGAAAAATTAGAGTCTAAGCTAGATTTTTTCTAGATTTAGGTCTAAATACATCTCTACTTTCTAGATAATGGCTACCTTGTCGTGCGGTTTGCGCGCTGGACTGTAGTTCGATTTATCGACGGTCGAGGGTTCAAACCCTGCCCGCTCCCATCCCCCGTCGTCTTGCTGGAGGTTTGGACTAGGAAGTAAACTATCTTCAACTCTGAAGGAACATCCGAAACATGTAAAACATTTAGAAACATAATCTAGATGTAGATCTAGACTCTCTAGATCTTTATCTATATCAAGACATTCTAGAGGTGTAATGGCTCCTTTTAGTGCACTGAAAGAAATTATTAGCTTTAGCCTACTCTAAACCTGATCTATATTCTAAATCTATAATCAACCATTTTAAAATTAAGTTATAGGCCTACAATTCTTTATTAAATAGTCATTATTGTATAGTGATACTACATGTAGAAAAAGAAGTCTGCAAACTAAATCTACTGGTGTCAGCCATGACACTTAGATATGATGGTCAATAATAATAACAAAATGGATGTATTTTCTCTGATATAAGTATATATCAAAGATGTAAATGTGATTTTTAGAGTAGTATCTCTTATAATATGTATATAGAGGATCGTGTTGTGCATACCCAGGTCCAAAATTTAAAAAAATAACTTCAGCGTTATACATTAGGGCTTTTGTAGGTGGGCAGGTCTAGACATCATTATCCCATACTCGCAGACATTTTTTACAAGTTTTTAACTCCGTAAGAATATTAGCCGTGAAGGAAATTTTATTTTGAAAAAGATTACAAAAATTCAGTTACCATGGTGTGACGGTGTCGACGTGGTTTCAGTTGGGACTTTTCTCAAATCTTCATCTTCATCTTGGTCACCAATCTCTTGAATGCCTGACCCAATTAAACTGACATCCGAAAAGTTGTCATCCAAGGATTGTATGCCTATTTCTGAAAATTCATTATTATCATTATTAGAATCATCAGGGAGTGCCATTTCATTAAAAAACACAGTATAGGCCAAATAGCTTTCTGGGGAAAATACGGCTTGCCAACTTGGAGTAACGTTGAATATGGAAAATGTAAACTTTTTTTTTTCAGAAATATTGTAACTTATTTTAACAAGATCCAGAAATCGAAATTTAATATTTATATTAAAAAAAGATATTTTCTTTGCGGAGAAAGCAATAGACAAGGTATTTTTTTTTTACTGTAATTTCCAATATTTGCCGTTTTAGAATCGAATTTTTATTTAAAGACATAGTAGCCATTCAGATAGAAATGGAAAAATAAAAAGAGAAAAAAAAGGGGAAGGGGGGTTGTCAACACTTTCAAACTAGTATCTCCCCAAAAGAAAAAAACCCATACATTCAAAAAAAAAAAAAAGACACAATTTTTTAAAATGTATTCTAACTAATTTACAATTAACTAAGTTGCAAAAGTATTTTTTATTGCATATAAAGACGTCTCGCTATTGGAAGTTCCAAAAAGTATTATGTAAATTGTAGGAACCAATCATAACGCTTCGATGAAAAAGAGGATATCTTTTAAAATGTCCAGAAGTGACGAGAGTTCTAGAGATACGTATCAAAAATCGTCTAAGTTAACAAGGAAAAACAAAATATAACATTGTTTTTCATCTGTGAAACAGCCAATCGTGCTCCAGCCCTAACCAAAATGGCGGATGACCTACACAACTACCCAGCAGGCCTAGCGTTAAAAATACCCATGTTTTCTTTATACTGTAATGTTTATTGAATGACAAGATCTATTTAGACAAGTTTAGCAATCATTAATAAAATATATAGGCTTCTGTTTTATACCATTACAGAAAGATATGAAAAATGTCAAAGTACTCTGTTATAATGTAACACAATATATATTGTTAAAAGTCGTTATCAGTCAATAAAAAATTCTGATCATTTCGTTATTTATCGTTTCAAAAAATAGGAAAAAAAACAACAACAGAAAAGCTCCGGAAACTTGCACCTAGCAGTAAGGATCTGACATTCTAAGAATAAGAAAGAAAATAATTATTTTAAATATATTGCGTCATATATACAATAATAATAATAATAATAAACACAACAAAATTGTCTCCCTTTCAAAGAAACAAAACAAACAGCATCAAAGTCAGTAATATTCTAACAAATAAAAGAAAAATCTTAATAATACTATAAGGAGATTTAGTTAACAGATATTTATTTCTATATATGTTCACCTTAAATAAAACACATTTTTTCGTGATAAATCCATTGAAAAATAGGATAGTATTGCATACGCGCTAATATTGTAATTTTATATTATGTATTAGTATATTCTTAGGATGTATTAGACAACGTATGTAAAAAGCGGAGTTATCCTAAACAAAAAAAAGAAGAAGAAAAAATAATAATTTAAAAATAAATAAATTAACAATTGACAGAAAAATAAATAAATAATTTTTTTTAAAATAAATAAAACAATGAGTGTTTCTCTTCTCATATTAAGACGCGAACCAAAAAAAAAGGCATATTAACTACCATTGTCACAAGTTTGACAAAAATGACTCGCATGACATAGCCTACTATAAATTATTCGTGTAACTATAAAAAGGCCTTAAATTCGGCGATTACGTATGTATGTTTCTATATATAACGCTTATCTAAGTTCTGGTAATTAAAAGTGTTCTTTTTCCCCGGATAAAAGTGCCCGTAAATTAAAATAGAGCTTACGCCAAAAACCAAACACCCTTGATATGTATTGATAACCTTACCTATACAAATATAAGAACACATTAACATGACGTAATTGTCTCCTATAGTCGGTACTCTAGTTCGATCAATATAGTTCTAATTAATTGATTTTTAAAGTACATTGTCGTAATAGTAATATTACAAGATAGCCAGATAAGTTGAAGAAGTAGCGAAAGGCTAAATAAATTATACAATTAAGAACATTTCCGGTTTCTACGGCTTCTAATTGTAATTATAAAGTATGGCAATGAATGATTAGACTGAAAGAAGAATCCAAGCCTTTAAGAGTACTGAAAAATGCTGGGTATTAGGTACCAGGAAAAGGTGACCAATTACAGGTCAACACTATGGCTGGCGAAAATGGAGAACGGCCTCAATACTGTGAATAGGTTATTGGAGGGGCCCAATGCGAAGTGAATTTGGTGGGGCCCCAAATGAAAATTAAAACTAAACAACGACAAAAAAAAATCATCAATCAACCAACATGAATTAAACACGTTCTATGTTGCTAATTTAAATTAACCATAAGCCTAGATCTTTCCAATCGAAGCCTCTGCCTCGCTTGAAGCCTCTGCATCTTCCGTGATCATGTTCATATTTTTTTTTTCTGGAATACGGCCGATTCGTTGATCACTTCTTCTAAAGCAGCGGTTCTCAAATTTTTAAGCTCGGCGACCTCTTTTTACAAACTCCCACTCTGCCGCGACCCCCCCTCCCCCATACACACATACAGCAATAGAAGAGTAGACAATAACAATCCATATTTTCGATGGTCTTAGGCAACCCCCTGGCAAATCGTCATTCGACCCCCAAGAGGGTCGCGATCCACAGGTTGAGAACCCCTGTTCTTAAGCCATCTGCTTTTCGTTTGTCTTACGATGAACCAGACTCAAATAACGTCTCGACATTTTCACCAAAAGGACTTTTGTCGTAGGTAGTCTAACAATTAAATCTAAACGCTCGTTAATAAGCCTAGAGTCTTGATAAAAACTTAGAGCTAGTCTAACAGACAGATAGTTTTTATCCTAGTTTCGCCGTTGTTTTTTTCTTCTTCTCTATAATCTTTTATGTTTGTAGTCCTATGCGAGTCCCCCACCAATTGGTGGCCATGTGCTGCTACCTAGTTTGCCTATGCCTAAGGCCGGCCCTGCTGTAAAGAGACGAAATCTGAGCTGGTTTGGTCATATTGCAACACATGACTCACTGTCAAAAGTCATTCTTCATGGTACATGGAGGGAGCACATTAATAATACAGAAATATCGGGTATTGAGTCACCATTACACACGAATATATTGTACAAAGAAACATTGGATAAATAGTCCCAGTTTCATTTAACCAGAAGTACTAGACACATAGTCACATTTATACATAAATGTCACTGTCTCATTTCTATAGAAATATATTTCACATTATTATATTATTGAAGTGAGTTAGATTTTTGTTAAAAAATATTACTACTAAAGTCTACTACATTTTTTCATTTTATCACGAGATGATTTTGTCTATACTATAAATAAAGTGTTATTTGATATTGTTCACAAGCAGTTTAGTTGTCTACCAGCAGTTAGGTGCTACAAGTCAACAGCCGTTAACAACACCACATTAACGTCTATTGTAGGCATGTTTGTTTGTTTGTTTGACATGTTTCGGATGTTCCTTCAGAGTTGAAGATAGTTTACTTCCTAGTCCAAACCTCCCGCAGGACGTCTGGGGATGGGAGCGGGCAGGATTTGAACCCTCGACCATCGATAAATCCGAACGACAGTCCAGCGCGCAAACCGCACGACCAGGCAGGCATCCGTCAAATAGCTGGATAAACGTTTTATTTACTGAATACAGGGCCGGCTTAAGGCCACTGCAGCCTATGCGGTCGCAGTGGGCCCCGCGCTAATTCTAAGTGTACATTATTAAATTAAACCATTATAACGTCTATAAAATAACAGGGTTTTCGCGACCTCCTGATTTTCCAGGGCCTCCAGGAAATTTCATGAAAAGGCAAAATATATGATAATGTCCAGAACCTTTTTTGAATTTATTCAAATCTCCTGAAGAATAGACGAAATTGACATTTTGGGGTGCCAATAAATAAAAAGAGGCATTGCGAGCTTTCATTTGATAAAAATTTATTGCAAAGACGAAAGTAGGCCTATTATCTAATTCAAAAAAAAATAGTTTTGACATTATGCTTATCCCTACCCAGAATGGGCCCCGCGCGATCCGTTTCGCAAAGGGCCACGCAAAATGCTAGGACCGGCCCTGACTGTATATGAGCTGTGTCTTCTAATGTGCTATTGCTCCACGTCACGATATTCTAGCCGTCTCACGACCGAACTGGGGCTTGGGGTTGCTCTCTAGTGATCCAGCCCCCTAGACAACCAGCTTCGCAAGCACCCGAGGCACCACCCCCCACCCCCCCCCCCCCCCCCAGATGGAGGCGGTTTGTGATAACAGTCCAGCCCAAGTCTCCATATGAAACAGCGGGGCGGGGGGACAACTGGCGAAGTTGGAACTCGGAAAACGGAACTGTCGTGACGGGTCAGTAGCGCATAGTACATGACTACGTGTCTGTCAGGTTGTCATGTGACGTGTGTTTAAGGTATCGAAGGACAGTGAAATTTAATCAATAAAAGATTTAATGCTTTAACCTGTATCTCCTCATGTGTAGAATACTTCATTGCAAGCTTATTTACACTTATGTTTCTTTTATATTACTTAAAACAGGTTTAAACATAAACCAAACTTTGGTCTAATTGTATTATCTATGACTTGTTTTTTTTCTTGGAAATATTTTAGCCCTATAGTCTGGGCATCAAATGAAGCTTTACTATACCGCAGTCTTATAAATACGCTTCGTTACTCTAGGCCTGTCTCATTCTCGGTCACTTATTTTTGCTCTCTATCGCACTCTCTTTCTATCTCTTTTTCTCTCTTATGCGCTCTCTTTCTATCTCTTTTTCTCTCTTATGCGCTCTCTTTCTATCTCTTTTTCTCTCTTATGCGCTCTCTTTCTATCTCTTTTTCTCTCTTCCATGCTTTCTTTCTATCTCTTTTTCTCTCTTATGCGCTCTCTTTCTATCTCTTTTTCTCTCTTATGCGCTCTCTTTCTATCTCTTTTTCTCTCTTATGCGCTCTCTTTCTATCTCTTTTTCTCTCTTATGCGCTCTCTTTCTATCTCTTTTTCTCTCTTCCATGCTTTCTTTCTATCTCTTTTTCTCTCTTATGCGCTCTCTTTCTATCTCTTTTTCTCTCTTCCATGCTTTCTTTCTATCTCTTTTTCTCTCTTATGCGCTCTCTTTCTATCTCTTTTTCTCTCTTCCATGCTTTCTTTCTATCTCTTTTTCTCTCTTATGCGCTCTCTTTCTATCTCTTTTTCTCTCTTATGCGCTCTCTTTCTATCTCTTTTTCTCTCTTATGCGCTCTCTTTCTATCTCTTTTTCTCTATTCCATGCTCTCTTTCTATCTCTTTTTCTCTCTTATGCACTCTCTTTCTATCTCTTTTTCTCTCTTATGCGCTCTCTTTCTATCTCTTTTTCTCTCTTCCATGCTTTCTTTCTATCTCTTTTTCTCTCTTATGCGCTCTCTTTCTATCTCTTTTTCTCTCTTCCATGCTTTCTTTCTATCTCTTTTTCTCTCTTATGCGCTCTCTTTCTATCTCTTTTTCTCTCTTCCATGCTTTCTTTCTATCTCTTTTTCTCTCTTATGCGCTCTCTTTCTATCTCTTTTTCTCTCTTCCATGCTTTCTTTCTATCTCTTTTTCTCTCTTATGCGCTCTCTTTCTATCTCTTTTTCTCTCTTCCATGCTTTCTTTCTATCTCTTTTTCTCTCTTATGCGCTCTCTTTCTATCTCTTTTTCTCTCTTATGCGCTCTCTTTCTATCTCTTTTTCTCTCTTATGCGCTCTCTTTCTATCTCTTTTTCTCTATTCCATGCTCTCTTTCTATCTCTTTTTCTCTCTTATGCACTCTCTTTCTATCTCTTTTTCTCTCTTATGCGCTCTCTTTCTATCTCTTTTTCTCTCTTATGCGCTCTCTTTCTATCTCTTTTTCTCTCTTATGCGCTCTCTTTCTATCTCTTTTTCTCTCTTCCATGCTTTCTTTCTATCTCTTTTTCTCTCTTATGCGCTCTCTTTCTATCTCTTTTTCTCTCTTCCATGCTTTCTTTCTATCTCTTTTTCTCTCTTACGCCCATACACGTTCCTCTTTTTTCTATATTTCTTTTCGTCAAACCGGCCTTAAGTCAATTTGACCGATAGCTCCAAATTGGGTCCGCGCCTGGCAGGGGGCCCAGCTATTTACATTTAGCATATATCATTATCAGTCAAGGCTCTAGTCACAGGCTTTTAAAGATATAGGACGTAAAGGGTTAAAATGCTTTCATTCACCCACGTGGACCTCTAGCATTTTGAGTTGCTTCTTATGCATACTGTATAATACAGGGGTTCTCAGCCAGTGGGTCGCGACCCCCCTTCGGAGGTCGATTGACGATTTGCCAGGGGTCACCTAAGACCATCGAAAATATGGATTGTGTTTTTTTATTCTTCTATTGCTGTGTGGGTGGGGGTCGCCGCAGAGTGGGGATTGTAAAAAGGGGTCACCGAGCTTAAAAGGTTGAGAACCACTGGTATAATACATTTTCATATAAAAATCTTATCAATAGTAATATTTGTTATTGTAAAAAAAAATATTGGAAGATGGGGCCTCGCAAGCATCATTAAATAGGGCACCGTAATTTGTAAGGCTGGCCTTGCTCCCCGATTCTCCATCAAGTACCCACATTTTGAAATAGGTATTCCGCTCTCTTTCTCTAGTATGATCTATTTATGATCTATTTCTTTCTAAATCTTTCTTTCTAAATCTTTCTTTCTAAATCTTTCTTTCTAAATCTTTCTTTCTAAATCTATTTTTCGAAATCTTTCCTTCTTCTAAATCTTTCTTTCGAAATCTTTCTTTCGAAATCTTTCTTTCTAAATATTTTTTTTCCTAAATCTTTCTTTCGAAATCATTCCTTCTAAATCTTTCCTATTAAAGCTTTCTTTCTAAATCTTTCTTTTCTGTTTCTCTCCTTTATATTCTCTTGTCTCTTTGTTTATCTTGTCCTTACTTTCTTACAATCCATTACAAATTTCTTACTTTATCAATAAGTGTAGATCTAGTTGACAGTCTAGAACAGTGATGCCCAGCCTGATTCAAGGGCCCTGTCAATTTCCGACACTCGAGTCCCGAGCAACATCGCCAAAAAGAAAAAAAAAAGAAAATAAACAATTAACACATATAATTAGAAACCTGTGAAACTAAAAGCTACAATAATTAAAGAAAAGTTTATCCGAAACCAACTTCTTCTTTCTTACTGGGTAGTTGGTGCTTTAGGGCTAGTTCGTCAGTAAGTCGGATCAGAGTCCTTTGCTTTTTTTTTTTGTTGTTTTTCCTATTTCTCTGTGTTAGTAATTTATTTGGATGATCGTCCTCCAACCTTTTGTATCTCTCAATAGCTTCTAATGCTGCTCTGTTGCGCCTTAACTTTAGAGGTTCAATATGGAGTCTATTTCACAGGCTGCTGTGGGTGTAGTTCTCATACCTCCACTAATTAGCCGCAAGGCTTGGTTTTGGATTGTGTCTAATGATGATTGATAGGTTTTGTTGGCAGCTATTTGTATGGAGAGACAGTTATCCATTACAGATCTGACGTATCCAGTGTGTCGAAAGGTTTTTTCTTTTCAGCTCCCCAGGATGTTCCTGCTAGGTGTTTTATTATGTTTAATCTCTGTGATGCCTTTTCTTTTAAATCTGCCCTAAAGTGTTTTAGAGACAGTCTTTGGTCTAGTTTTACACCAAGATATGGTGGAGTTTCTTCTTTATTTATTGGCTGAGAGTCTATTTTTAGGATGTAGTTTCTTTTTGCTGTTTTGTTGCTGTGGCTAAAGATTCTGGCTACATAAATGAGACAGCAAGTTAGAGCAGCCTTTGTGATGGTGGAAACTTATTTTAGTCTTTCCCAGTGGCGGTCTATTGTATGTTTATAAACTCTACTAACTTCTCTATGATTTCAAAGTTGCTGTTTGTGCTGTGGATAAATACCAAGAGTTGGATCAGTAGAAGATATGTCGTTGGACTCGTTAGCGGCAATAGAAACCATTTCCAAATCTGCTGCCCCTTTCTCTTCGTTTTGAATGGAGATTTTAGACAATGTCCTACACTCGTCTTGTTATAGTCTCGTGCTTCTACTGCTTTCTTTCTGTACATGACTCACTGCAAGCAAGCACTTTTTTTTTACCCATTCGAAGTCTGAAAATGACTTCGTTTCTGTGCTGATAACATGAGCAGCTCTGTAGCTAGTCTTACAGCAGACTTATTTCTTGTCTCATCTATACGCCGTATTGGTTTTTGTGTTATAATGTTGGTTGTTATGTGCTTTAAAAAGAACTCTACATTTCCTGTATCAGTACCACAACCACAATCCATCAAAGAAATAGTGAGAGCCCTAAGGAAGGGAAAGAGTTTTTTCTTTTTTTCTTTTGTGGGCACGTGATTTTCTACACTTTAGGCCGATGTTTCGTAGGGCCGGATGGAACCACATTGTGGGCCGGATCTGGCCCGAGGGCCTTATTTTGGGCATCACTGGTCTAGAAGAATGATTCAGATAAAATTGTGCTTAGATTTGAAATCAAAGAAAGACAACCAAAATTTTTTTATTGGATAGGTTCCCAGTAGTGGAGATTTTCACTTGTGGCTGAAAAACTATAAATTGCAAGCGTTATGGTGTATCCGGTGTACAAAATAAGAGGAGTGCTGATAAGCAAAAGGTGTATGATAAGGTCTGTGCACTTTTGGCACTGCACAAGTTTTATTTTCTAAGTTCTTCCGTTTAAAGCGCAGAACAATGTCAAAATGACATAAGCATTATTTTCCACTCGGTGGGTGAGAGGTGAGGCGCGGTGGGTGAGAGGAAAGGTAAGGAAACCCTGGCTCGAAACCTGGTGAAGACGGAGATTTTAAATTTCGGAATCATTGGGCGCCTCCGAGTCCATTCAGTTCTAATCGGCACCTGACATTAGTTGGGGGAAAGTAAAGGCAGTTGGTCGTTGTGCTGGCCACATGACATCCTCGTTAACCGTCGGCCACCGAAACATGTGACCTAATCATCATCTGCCCCAAAGATCTCAAGGTCTGAAAGGAGACTTTCCATTCTAAAACAAAATTTAATTAAAAATAAATGAGCAACTAACCATCGGTAATATAGGAGAAGTGATACGTAGATACACTACCACGCAATGACAAAGACAAAAAAATACACACTAGAAAAAAAAATGATACATACATATATTAGACATAAATGGATACCAGCACCAGGGACCATGTTTTTAAGAGAGAAACTAGTGAATTAAAATGCTACGACTCTGGATTCGACACCACCGCCTAGCGATATTGCACCAAGCGAACTTAACCTCTAGACCATCGGAATGTCGAATCCAGAGTCACGGGTTCGAGCCTCGGTCGGCGCATTCCCCTATTTTCGTAGCAAATTAAACTCACTAATTTCTCTCTTAAATTCTCTCTTCTCTCCCTGGTGCTGCTATCCATTTATGTCTAATATATGTATGTATCATATTTGTTTCAGCACCTAGCTTTAACTCCATGTTTAGAAAAAAAAATCCTACGTAAAAGAAGGGGGACCTTCTTTAGTCGCGAAGCCTGGGCACTAGCTGTGGTCAGAATGATATCGCACATACATCCCCTCACAAAAAAAACAGCTGATCTAGCCAAAGGAATGGCAATGTTAAGGTCAGCTGCGTCGCAGGTTTTTTTCCACGATGTTGCACTCTGTGCTGCAAACTGGGTCAAGGTCGCAGGCTCTAAATTTTTCAGCATGGATAGCTACAAAACTTTTTCTAATATTTTGGTATGGCTGCAAAGCAGCAGAAGTTTGAATTCAGAGTTTTTCATCTCCTTGTTGGGTAGCCTTTTCAAAACGATTACATCAGTTATAGCACTTAAGTTACGCCAGGGGAGGCGCGGTAGCTTAGCGGTAAAGCGCTTGACTTACGAACCGGGGGGGGGGGGGGGGGGAGCCGGGTTCGAATCCTGGTGAAGACTGGGATTTTAAACTTCGGAATCTTAGGGCGCCTCTGAGTCCACCCAGCTCTAATGGGTACCTGACATTAGTTGGGGAAAAGTAAAGGCGGTTGGTCATTGTGCTGGCTAAATGACACCCTCGTTAACCGTAGGTCACAGAAACAGATGAATTTTACATCATCTGCCCTATAGACCACAAGGTCTATAAGGGTAACTAGTTAGGCCAGGTTCACATCTAACTTTGAATTCACTTGCACCTATCCTTTGATCTGCTGGACCTTTGGGGCACTACACAAGATTTCTCAACCTTCTTTCTCCGTTCTTATTTCTCATTTGTCTTTGATATAATTTCATTCGGATGTTCTTTCTGAAAATATTGAAGCCTGCCTGGATGGACCACTTCGGGGGCCGATTTTGAGTTTGTGTTTCCACACAAACTGTCTTTGTAACCTTGTTAACTGTCGTGTTTATGTATACATGTTATCATAGCGACATAACCATGTATTACGTTTTATTGAGACAGCTATGGAAATTAAAATTAAATTTACAAAGAAGTGGAAAAAAAAGCGGTTGGTCGTTGTATTGGCTAAATAATGACCTGTGTAACCATGTTCCGCTAAAGACTTTACACCATCTTTGAAATATATCGTATGGAAGGGGTGAATAACTTTTATACAAGTCTAGTGCATTGTTGCGCGACTGTCGAATTGTAAGCCTCTTTATTACCATGCAGCAATAATTCTTTTGCAGCACTTCTATGGATATCTGATATAAGTTTGTTTAAAATTTGGTTTCACTTTTATTAATATTAGAATGGAAAAGAGAAAGAAATTTTAAGGCTCGATTAGCTCTCCAGCTTATTGAAAAAATAATGTTTTTATATAATGTATAAATTATTGTTATTATTATAAGAATTTTCGTTACCGATGCCTTCATACTAAGCCTTTTTCCCTAGCACTATTAGAGCATGGAATGGGTTGCAAGAGCTAGCAAGGAAAACCAGTGACTTGGCAGAATTTAGGTCATTGGTTAACAAGCATGATTAAATGCATGAAGCGTAGAGCCGTAGAATATTGTAATCTTCTTTTTTGAAGTAACATCTGTATCATATAAGATAAGATAACTGTTGTGTTTATGTGGTTGTTGTTGTGCTGGCCACATGATATCCTGTTATACCGCTTTTAAATAGCTTCATGTCTCGCGGTCACTATTAAGTTTTAATGCTTAACGTTAATTTATGGTTTAAATGTTTCACCCCTTTTAAATTGTTAAAATGGTATAGCATATAGGTCTAGGAAGTTACTCTGATACAAACGGTACACACATACAGATAATTGTAGTCGTTACGTTCTTGCCTAGATTTACTAATCAAAACGTTATTTGAAAAAATAACAACATGTCAGTTTTATTTTATTATTGTTTAATTTTATTATTGTTTTATTTCATTATTGTTTTATTTCATTATTGTTTTAGTTTCAGTTTTACAGACACCTTACAAAAATAGTTTTTTTTTTTTTTTGTTACATTGAACAACTATAACTTAATCAAACAGACAAACTCTAGTAATTTTCTAATAATTCAATACCAATGTGATAGACATCTTATATATAACACAGAAGATAACAAGACAATGTGATAAAAATTATAAAGTGGTCACATAAACAATCTACGATGAGTTAATTATAATAAACATCTTACCCAATATACTATTGGATATAGACAGATGTAGGCTTTAACTTATAGGACCAACCAGCAGAGATGTCTGCAAGCCAGACATGAGAACTACAGGTATCAGTGAAAGTATGTAGGAGGAAATAGGTCAAGATCTTACAGCATTGAGACAGATTGCGTGCAGAAACGATCTACGCCGACATGTATAATATTATATATACAATTTGTAGACAGTGCCAAATTTACAAAAGAGGTATGGTTTCATCCCTTAGCTTAGCAGGGGATCTCAAACTGATACTTTTGCACTTAAATGGCTTCTTCGATGCTAAATCATTGATTTAACAAAATTGTACGTGTCCTTGACATCTCTTGAATCAGAGCAGATCTTTACTAAATGTCTACCTGTAATTACAAAGTTTATATCAACCCATCCTGTCTGTCTATCTGTCTGTCTATGTTTTTCTCCCACTTCCCAATTTCGGATCAAGTTGAAACTTTTTACTATTATTCATGTTCAATTACAAAACATGAATCAATAAAAATTAAGCAATTAATTAATTTATGATGATGAATTAATTTTATACAGGTAGGTGTGTTAATAATCAAGTATGGTGAAAAATATCTGTGTATGTGTAATTATTTTACTTACAGAAGCTTAGTTTAGTTACAATTTTTTAAAAATATTTTACTTTTTATTATCATAAACATAAACACACATAGCACATACCACGTGTGTAAATGAATAGTTTAATTTTGATTATTCACTAGTTGCTCGTTGATTGTAAACTCTTTTGTTTTTATTTTCATTAATTTGATTTAAAAAAGGGTTTGTAATTCATTCGCGAAACACTTAACACAACATAACATTTGTTATTTCCCCTTTCAATTTATACAGCATTTTAGAACAATGATAAAAAGTACTAAGTATACATCCAGTTATAAAACATATATTACAGTAACTAGTACAAGTATATATATAGTAACAGTACAGCAAGTAGAGAGTATTGCTGAAAAAGAACAAAAAGTCCCCACTCCCCTTTCCAAAAAAAAAAAAAAAAGACAGAGAACCAAAAAAAAAAAAAAAAAAAGAGGCTTAGAAAACCCACAAAAGAGGCGGCAGCCCAAAGATTCCAATGATATAGACATCCTGAAAAAAAAAGTATAAATGCACAAACTAGTATTTATTTAACAAACAATAAATTAACAAACAGCAATAAAACTAGGTGTTACATAATGTAAATACTGGGATTCCTAGTATGTTTTAAATACCAAACTGAATGAAAACATTACTATCATAATATGTAAGTTTGTATAATTTCTTCAGTTGCACAGGTCACTTAACAACAAAATATGACCTATACGTGTGTTAGTTTGGGTCTACATTACTGATTCTGTGGAATTAATCTCCTGCTTTCCAAAGTTGTCGAAACGATTTCAATAACTTCCATATCAGAACTGGGTGCTGGGGTAGAAGGTAAGAAAAAATAATTGATAATTTTATATAGTAAAAACCGTTTCAAAATTTTTTAATCAATCAAACATATTATTAGGCTTCTAATCAACACTTAATTATATATCTTTAAATAGTAACATCATTTAATGCATGACATTGCACAGCTTACGAGAGTTTAATGACCACGCAATAACAAATATAAACAGCAATCAGAATGCAAATGACACTCATGTCTACAGTAGCGAGGTCCTGCTTCTGAATTTTTTATTACAATACCATTACTATTAATCAGATCCTTATATCAACATTTAGTATACAGCATGAGACGCAACTTAAACGCGATAGGCACCAGTAAAATAAAACAAGTTGCTAACAAAATGACACTATATTTAAAAGCTCTAAAGAAAGAGTCCATAAAAAGTATCTTAAATTTAAACACCTAACCCAAAAATGTAATCATACAACTGAAGAGCGAATGAGTCCAAATTAAAATCTAAGGATAGCAATAGAAATCAATGGTCATACATCAAATCTTAGAAATGGAAAATTGAATAGTAGCCCCATGGAAAGTATAATATAACTTCATACATAGTGATAATGAGTCTAGAGTAAAAATTATAAAATAAAACCTTGCAACAACCTTCTCAGCCATAAGAGACTAAAACATATCTAAACCAAGTCGAAAACATGGAAGATAATAGATTTACAAGAAGACAGGATCCAAAAACATTTCGCCAACATAAAAACAAAGCATCGGGACATTCACCAATGAGCAACGAGCTAGCACAAGTATGCTGAAATGTTTTTCGGACCTCTCTTAATCCAGTAGTTCCCAACCTTTTTCAATAACGGAAAACTTCGCATATTTGGTGTATTTAGTAATGTTTTTTTTTTTTTTCATTCTTTTTCTTATAATTAAAAAAAAATTAAACTATATTTTAAATTGAGTATTTTTTATTTAAAAAGTATATATTTATTATATTTATGTTAAAAAGTTTGTCTACTTTGGGAAGTATCATAAATGACAAACTAGACGAAGAGGTAGACAGTAAAAGCTCACAGTGCTGTAGTCCTCCCTTCATTGTTATATGACTCAGAGTCCTGGACCTTATAGTCACGTCACATCAATAAGCAAATTCCTCGTCCCATATGCTAGGACAAATTTGTACAAGTGCTCCTTCTTCCCTAGTGCTATTAGAGCATGGAATGGGTTGCCTGAGCCAGCCAGAATTTAAGTCATTGGTTAATATGCATGACTGAATGCATGACGCGTAGGACGTAATCATCTTTTTTGAAGTAACGTCTGTATAATATAATATAAGATAAGAAGAAGATAAGCTAAACTCCTCTCGCCTATATATATACATATCTATGGTTTAATGACTTTTATGGTAAGATATCCTGGAAGAGCATAACTCTTTGACATCATACATTATACCAGCAATTCTAGCATCTGATGAGGCGCCAAGTCTTTTTGTAGACTTTGACTTTCTTGCAGCATAAAAAGAAAACCCAGTTACACACAAATAGGACCCTAAGCAGTAGAGCCCTAGGAACAAGTAAAAATCAACGAGCAGCTTGTTTTCAAATATTGTGATACTCATCAGACAGACTCAACCACAAGTCATTTAGTGGTTGATCTTTGTATTTTTCTTTTAATTTAGAGTAAGGATCTAGATCAGTTCATAGTTAACAGTGATTTAAAGATATTTATTTTGTTACCAAGAAGAACTAATAAAAATCTTGGTTTTTTCTTCATTTACTTTTAGATAAGTTCACGTGTTATTCCAGTGGTTCGAGGAACACCTAGTCAGGTTTCCAGATCACTAGAGGGTTTAGCATAACAACGGTTGGGAAACAGTGCCTTAATCTAAGTAGAGCAACGAGGAACTGGAAAGAAGCTAATGTCACTCTCCTATTTAGAAAAGGAGAAAAATGTTATCCAGGAAACTACAGACCAGTAGCAGTCACCAGTACTATGTGTAAATACCAAAACACATAATTTGTAACAAGTTATCAACATTGATAATCATGTCATTAAACTAAATAGGCATTCTCCACAATAACATGGATGTAGGAAATTTAGGTCAAGTGAAGCTCAACTAATCGGTTTAAATGATGACTTTTCAAAGGACACAGATATTATTGAGCAAATCATGACTTTACTCGGGCAAAGCTCACCACCATAGTTTTTACTATTGTTTCTAGTCTACATAACAGACACATTCCCCCCCCCCCCCCCGCGTCGTACTACAACTTTGTTATGCAGGTCGCAACTGTGTTTGTATAGTCATGTTAAACAATGCACTCCTCCTAAATCTTTGGAATCGAAGCCATTGCAATTACTGTTATTTATATAAATAAATAAAAAATCATGTAATACCCACATTTACAAGATTATTTAAATTAAAAAAAGTATAAGGGTTAATTAAAACAATTTTTTTAAAGAAAAATTAAACAAGAAAATAAACCCCCACATTTACATGATTATTTAAATTAAAAAAAGTATAAGGTTTATTTAAAACAATATTTCTAATGAAAAATTATACAAGAAAATAAAACTAAATACAAATAAGCCTTGGTTCGACTTGTATCAGAATATCCGTCATCTGTTTGGGATCTCATAATAATGAAACAAATTAAGAAATAAATATTCATATTTGTTTCTAGCCACCTCACTAAATTTAGAGACACTTCAGGACAGGAGAATTATAAGTAAAGTAGCTATAGTACATGAAACACTAAGCCATAATTAACAAATGCAAAAACACAAGCTAATTAAATACTCAGAAAGACACAAAAATAAATTCACATTTATTTTTCCGAATTCTAGGACAAACTTATACAATGCTCCTGGTGACATTACATCATTAAGCAGGTTGCCTGAATTAGCCAGGAAAACCAAAGAGTTAAGTCTTTAATTAGTATGTACTAGATGAATACGCGTTGGATTTAATGTCTTGTCTTTTGAAGGAAAGTCTCTACATTAGAAGATATACCAATACAAAAACAAAATTTAATAAAATACTCAGAAAGACACCAAGATATAGGCACATTCCTCATCCCATATGCTAGGACAAATTTATACAAATACTCCTTCTTCCCTAGTGCTATTAGAGCATGGAATGGGTTGCCTGAGCTAGCCAGAAAAACCAGTGACTTGGCAGAATTTAAGTCATTGGTTAATATGCATGACTGAATGCATGACGCGTAGGACGTAATCATCTTCTTTTCTGAAGTAACGTCTGTATTATATGAGATGAGATAAGATATAATAACATTTAGATTAGAGGAAGTATTTTAGTACAGTTTGTTATATATCCTATATTTAAAAGGCCTAAGAGGCTCAGAGACAAGTCCATTCTAATTAATTAGGGAAAACAAAAATACCATTTGATGTAGTGGATCTCAAAATGGTGCCAATAGAACGAGCAGATGTTGCAGACGAACCTGCACTCCTGGCCTAGACAGACAGATGTCATATTGTCTTTCATCGGAACACTGAACACCTGAAAATGGAGTCAGACTATTTGAATCTTCTGAAGTCATCACTATGACCATTATCTTAGAATTGTGTAATATTGTAGTTTGACCTAATGGATATAATAACATTTAGATTATAGGAAGCATTTTAGTACAGTTTGTTATATATCCTATATTTAAAAGGCCTAAGAGGCTCAGAGACAAGTCCATTCTAATTAATTAGGGAAAACAAAAATACCATTTGATGTAGTGGATCTCAAAATGGCGCCAATAGAACGAGTAGATGTTGCAGACGAACGTAAGTCTATATAGCTTTCTTCAGCTGTCTCCTGCACTCCTGGCCTAGACAGACAGATGTCATATTGTCTTTCATCGGAACACTGAACACCTGAAAATGGAGTCAGACTATTTGAATCTTCTGAAGTCATCACTATGACCATTATCTTAGAATTGTGTAATATTGTAGTTTGACCTAATGGTGTTAGGTAAAATTTTGTTACGTCATATCCGGACTAAATAAGCTATAAATTGGACTGGAAAGGGAAACAAACTTTGAGAAATTAACTAGTCTTTTGTTAGCATTAAAATTATTTAATATTTAATGTTAACATTTAAGAAAATTATAGCCAAATGTTAATGAATTAATAAAAATATATTAGTTTAATTAAAAGATTATATATATATCCCCCCCCCCCCCCCAAAACCAAAAAAGTTTTTTTTTTAAGAATCGGCTGAAAAAATCGGGAATTTCATGTTAGCTATAAATACGTACAAGATCCTCTTTAATGTTAGACGCGACAAAAAAAAATATTACTGACCTATTTATTTTGCATATAATTACACGTTGAATTTTAAAGTGTATGTTGAAATACATTTAATGAATTTTAAAGTGTATGTTGAAATACATTTAATGTAAAACTAGAATCGAATTAGGGGTCAACATATTTTCGCCAATGGAAACATAGCAAGCTGTTCAACAGAAACAACATCTCGACATTTGATTCTTGCAGTCTAAAATAAGGCGATCAATTTTGTCGGATTAAAAACTAGGCAGTTATTTGAGATCGCAACCCCACTAGTCTACATTTGCTTACAGTCTCTACAATTTAGCATCTTGTTCTCATTTACTTTATTAAAAATGTTAAATCTAATACCCTACACTACAAGCATTACAAGTAAAACAGCGAGGAAGAGGAAAGCGGGCAACGGAAATTTGAACCAATTGAGATGATAAAAGAATCGTTAAGGGGGAGGGCGCTACATGTACAATGGACTCCCTTTCTATGTCGTTTATCTTAAGCATCTTGTGATCTAAGGCTTTAGTGTGAATTTGTATTTATTTTATTTATTCTGTAGACGCATACTTCCCTCCCCCTTTTTTGTATGTTTGAAAGCGAACTTTTTTTCTTTCTACAACCGTCGCCACTTTCCTATTAAAATATTTGAAAGGGTTTCTTAAAACAGCCACTCAGCATTCAACCGTGTTCAACTTTGTTTAAAGTTTACTATGTCTTTTTACATCACAACATTTCACTAGGCCTCGATGGCTGTATTTTATAGTATTTAACTGTTTATACTATTGCAAAATGTTCCGAAACTGTGGTTTAATAGCTGTTATCCTCGTGACTGCTGACAAATTTAAAGTCAGTCAGCATCGACCTGTTCTTACACTTGTTTTGTATTTTGACGACTTAAAATTTGCTTTCAAATTCCACAATAAAAATATTCATATAAGTCTTCAACTTTTCAACCGTTTCACTAGAAATAGTTTCACCTTTCACCTTTCACGCAAAGGAAAATGATAAAAATGGTTTCACTTGCTTGCCTGGAGGAATGAAAATATTTAACATGCACATTCATTTTATTTCCAAGTAGTGGGAAGCGTGGTCGAGAGGCTAAGTGCGCTTGAACTTGGCTTGGCTTGGCTACCTAGAAGGGGGCTGGAGGTTCGACACTCGACTCGGGCAGAGTCACTGTATCTGCAACTCCTAGGTAGCCCCTCACCCCCACTGGTCCACCAAAGAGATCGGACCAAAAGCGCTCTGAGCTTGCTATAAGCATGAAAGTAGCGCTATATAAAAGCTATAATAATATAAGGAAACACACGCAGTCTGTCTGTCACTCTTCGTTAGCAGGGTTAGAGTTAGGGTTAGGGTTAGGGTAGTCGAGAGGCTAAGTACGCTTGAATTTGTTTTTTCTTGTCTACCTATGAAGGGGGCTCGAGGTTCGACACCTGACTCGAGCAAAGTTGTGTTTACTGAGCGCCTAAGGGCAACATTGGAAACCTTCTCCTAACTGGTCCATAAATGAGATTGGACCAATGCCCATGCTTAACCAGCGGATACTACTATGGTACCGAATATCGGACTGTTTTGTTTCCAAATCTTCAAGCTCTTCTCGGAACTGCCTGTGGTTAAGACACCCAAGCTGTGCTAAGTTTGATGACTAAAATTTTACTAACATGTTTGATAACATGCTTTAACTTTCCCGTTTAGAATCATGATTGGGATATTGATCTTTAACTTAATTAAAAACCTGTTTTTCTCAGTCAAAGCAAGAGGATCATCAGTTGTTGCAAGTTTCAATCTTGGTCCAAGCCAACGCAATACTTTCCACACGGTTCTTCATAGCATTGAATAAATACTGGTTTGAGTTTGTGCCTTGGACTGAATGTTTCAAAATATTGCCAATAAGAATAATCTTCATTGACTTTAAACTTTTAGATTGACATGTAGAGACAATGTTTCTTTAGCCTCTTCATCTCAAGTGATAAGAATCTGAAGTTTCAATAAGCCTATTTATTTATTAATGTATTTATGTACATATATATATATATATATATATATATATATAATCTATGGGCACACCTGATTTCTGTAAGTGTCAACGGGCCGCATGTGTAAGAGCTTATTTTATCATTTAACAATATTGCGATCACATTATATCTACATTTCACTATAAACTACCATTATATTCCAATATATCGACACATAATATGTCTTCCACTCTTTCACATTTTTACTACAAAGGCTTTTCACTATTGTCTACATTTCATTATATCTGCATTTCACTATTATCCACATTTCACTATTATCCACATTTCACTATATGCACATTTCACTATTATCCACATATCACTATATCTACATATTACTATATCTACATTTCACTATAACTACATTTCACTATTATCTACATTTCACTATATCTACATATTACTATATCTACATTTCACTATAACTACATTTCACTATAATCTACATTTCACTATATCTACATTTCGCTATTATCTACATTTCAATATGTCTACATTTTACTATATATACATTTCAATATATCTATATTTCGCTATATCTACATTTCACAATTATCAACATTTCACTATATCTGCATTTTACTATTATCCACATTTCACTATTATCCACATTTCACTATTATCCACATATCACTATATCTACATTTTACTATATCTACATTTCACTATAACTACATTTCATTATTATCTACATTTCACTATCTCTACATTTTACTATATCTACATTTTACTATATCTAAATTTCGCTATATCTACATTTCCCAATTATCTACATTTCACTATATCTGCATTTCACTATTATCCACATTTCACTATTATCCACATATCACTATATCTACATATTACTATATCTACATTTCACTATTATCTACATCTCACTATATATACATTTTACTATATTTGCATTTTTCTATATCTAAATTTCATTATTTCCGTATTGATTTCTTACTTTATGCGTTCTATTTCACTCTAGTATGATTGATATATATCTACATTTTCTTTTAATTTCACTAAATATTCCTTTTTTTGTTTCACTATTTTCTTTTTCCATCAAAAAGTAAACATAGATACAGATTACAATATAATATAAATATAGATCTATATCCTAGGAAATAATACACGAGTCCTTGCAATGTCGTTTCGAAACTTTTGCGCTGTGAATAAAACACATTCAATAGCCACAAGAGAAAAATAAGATTGATTGAAAATTCAAGATTACTTATTGAACACAATATCCCTCCAGGTGGTAAGCTTCTATAAATAACCGTTGATACTATGTGTTAACTATTTGTTCTCTCTAGATCAACATAGAGATCAATATTCCTTTGTTCGTTTCAATTTCAATAGGGAATAAAGGTATTGCGTCTTTTTAAAGAGTACTCGTAGGCGTTTCTTTGAGAGTTGGGGGACGCTTTTACCGATGCCCGCTATCAGGATAGGCATAGAAAAACTAGGCAGCGGCCAATGGCCTCCGATTGTTTGGGGGCTTCGCACAGAAGTCATAAAAATTTTTAGTGAAGAAATAGCGAAACTTGTAGCTAATGTTGTTTTAGTAGACTAGGTTTTAAATAAATTGCGTTATTTTATTTTTTTCGCTGTTTATTATTCTATTTCATTTGGAGGCCACCAAATTCACTTCCCCTATGGAGTCCAAGTATCTAAAGCCGTCCTCGCTATGTAGCCCCAGACAGCTAGTCCAATTAAACATGTCTATGTGAACAATATTCGTGATGTCGATCTGGATTAAAACTTGAATATACTTGTTTTTTTCAACAAAAAAAAACAACCTACATTTTATAGGCAGCTTTTAATTTCAGTAGAGATGTAAGTAAAAGCGCAATTGAAATAGTGAAAGTGAAATAGTGAAATAGTGAAAATGAAAGTCAAATAGCGAAAGTGAAATAGCGAAAGTGAAATAGCGAAAGTGAAATAGCGAAAGTGAAATAGCGAAAGTGAAAGTGAAATAGCGAAAGTGAAATAGCGGAAGTGAAATAGCGGAGTTGAAACAGCGAAATTGAAACAGCGAAAGTGAAACAGCGAAAGTGAAACAGCGAAAGTGAAACAGCGAAAGTGAAACAGCGAAAGTGAAACAGCGAAAGTGAAACAGCGAAAGTGAAACAGCGAAAGTGAAACAGTGAAAGTGAAACAGTGAAAGTGAAACAGTGAAAGTGAAATAGTGAAAGTGAAATAGTGAAAGTGAAATAGTGAAAGTGAAATAGCGAAAGTGAAATAGCGAAAGTGAAATAGCGAAAGTGAAATAGTGAAAGTGAAATAGCGAAAGTGAAATAGTGAAAGTGAAATAGTGAAAGTGAAATAGTGAAAGTGAAATAGCGAAAGTGAAATAGTGAAAGTGAAATAGTGAAAGTGAAATAGTGAAAAGGAAATAGCGAAAATGAAATACTGAAAGTGAAATAGTGAAAGTGAAATAGTGAAAGTGAAATAGTGAAAGTGAAATAGTGAAAGTGAAATGGTGAAATAGTGAAAATAAAAGTGAAATAGCGAAAGTGAAATAATGAAAATGAAAGTGAAATAGCGGAAGTGAAATAGTGAAATAGCGAAAATGAAATAGCGAAAGTTAAATAGCAAAAGTGAAACAGCGAAAGTGAAACAGCGAAAGTGAAACAGCGAAAGTGAAATAGCGAAAGTGAAACAGCGAAAGTGAAACAGCGAAAGTGAAACAGTGAAAGTGAAACAGTGAAAGTGAAACAGTGAAAGTGAAATAGTTAAACAGAAAAAATGAAATAATGAAAATGAAAGAGTGAAAGTGAAATTGTGAAAGTGAAAGTAAAATAGAGAAATAACGTAAATGAAGTAGTGAAAGTGAATTAAGGAAAGTGAAATAATGAAATTGAAATGGTGTAAGTGAAGTGGTGAAGGTAAAATCTCTCGAACACATGAAACAAAATACAACTCAGAAACACAGTAAAGACGCGTCTTAGTGTTTCTCAGTCTCTGATCCTAACATTCACTACCTCACATCCCCTAATGGTCTCGCTTGTGATTACACCAGGATCTATCCTGGCTACATTTTAGACCAAAAGATTATCCGCTACCAATGACAGACGCAGACGGCGAAAAGAAAATCTAAATCGCCATCTTGCAAACATAGGTTATGCTTGCCCTGGAATGTGGCAAAATAATTAATAATAATTAATAATAAACACATCTCCTACGTCCGTACGCGTATTGAAATCCATCCACTTTTCCCTGTCAATAGCTGTTAAGATTTCTCTCTTCCGGAACAGGTCAAAGTTCACACAAAAATTGCGTTTCGTGACATAGCATAATTACTTTTTTTCATCAACAAAGAGGCCGGTCCGTTCTTTGAAGTTGTCCATCCAGCCTTTCTTTGGACGAACCTTTCTTCGTGCTCCCTTCACTGTATCTTGAAGTATGACTTAAGACTTTATATTATTTTATTATTATTATGTCTTTATTCTAGTATTGGATTGAGTCACAAAAGAAGCCTACTCTAACCCAGGGAAAGGAATCCAATGGACTTTCACACAAAAGCTGGAAGATCTGGAATTCGCTGATGACATAGCCCTACTATCACACAGACTACAGGTTATGCAAGAAAATGTCACAGCTTTAATTAAGCGAAGTAGGAAAAAGAGTAGGCCTCAAAATAAACCACCAAAAAATCAAAAGGAAAATTTTATATACCTTGGGAATGTAGTCAGTATATCAGGTGGAACAGATGTAGACATTAAACGCCGTATAAATCTAGCGCGTCAGACATTTACACAGCTAAAACCAACCTAGAAATCTCCTTACATCTCAAACAAGACAAAAAAACTAGCGAGAGACCGTGGAGGGTGGCGTGTTTTTGTCGAGGCCCTATGTTCCATGAGGAACTCAAAGAAGTGATGATGATGATGATTATGTCTTTATTGATTTCAAGAAAACTTTCGATCGAGTATGATATAGGACAATCTGGGCGATAATGGAAAAGTACAACATAAATAAAAACTTAATTAAAGTTATACAGAACCTCTACAATGATGCCACCAGTGCGGTGTACTTCAACAATAATATGGGGGACTGGTTCAAAACCACAGTTGGAGTAAGACAAGGCTGCCTACTTTCACCAACACTTTTCAATATCTTCCTTGAAAGGATAATGGAAGATGCTCTCTAGGACTATGAAGGTACTGTTAGCATTGGAGGAAGATGAATCACTAGCTTGCGCTTCGCAGATGGCATTGGTGGCCTAGCAGGGGCAGAAGAGGAACTAGCTGACCTGGTGATGTGCATTGGCAAGACTGCCGCAGCACATGATATGCAAATAAATGCCTAAAAAAACTAAGTATGACCAATAGCCAACAGGGCTTTAAAAGTGACATCAGTATTGGAGGTGAAACGTTGACTAGTTTTAGCAGCTTCAAATACCACGGAGCTATTGTCTCAGATGAGGGAACGAAACCTTAACATCTGGCCTGAATTGCACAATACACAGCAGCCCTTTCAAAACTTAAATAATCCACCCAGCTCTAATTGGTACCTGAGATTAGTTGGGGAAAAGTAAAGGCGGTTGGTCGTTGTGCTGGCCACATGATGCCCTCGTTAACCGTGGGCCACAGAAACAGATGACCTTAACATCATTTGCCCTATAGACCACAAGGTCTGAAAGGGGATCTTTACTTAGCCCGCTGGTTATTCAAGCTTTTACAGACGAATTGCAGCTGAGCGGGATATGGCCGTGCGGTGTCTACACAATTTATTTTAATCTAAAACATAACATACCGGTGGGTTTTTATACCTCGTATAGTTCGTTAAGATGCTACAAAAGGATCCTAGGTATCACATTTAAAGGCCGCATCACAAACCAAGAGATTAGAGACATGTTTACTACATTGGCCCCATGATGACCTGCTATCTAACTATCGTAAAAAAAAAACTAGATGAAAATCTATGGTTATATTACAGGATCTTTGGGGCTCGCAAGAAACTTCCTTCAGAGAAGACGGGCCTGTCATTGAAACAGTTTCTAGCTAAAGCAAAATTCAGAGAGGAATGGAGAAAGAAGGTCGACAAACCGTGCTTAGTTCCCCAACGGTCTAACAGACAAAGGGAAAGATAAAGGTAAAGGTAAGATAATAACTCGTTGTGTGGTTGTGATCTGTATATTGAACTGTATATTGAATTGTATATTGAACTGTATATTGAAAAAGCTTTAAAAACATCTCATAAAGCTCAAGAATACAAATAGTACTGATGAGGCGGATGCAATCTAGCCAATCACAGGGCCCAGTTCAGCTGCAGCAGAAAATCTTTTTTTCACCATCATCAGATAACTAGGTCAGCGACTTCCTGTCGAAAATTCAAACTACAGATACGACCATAGTCTTGTTGTATTCTATGTATCGCTTGTTGGAACAACAACTGGATCACCATCGCATCTCGAGGGGGCAGACGTCTGATGAGCAACAACTTTATAAACCAGTAGTATGTGTCAAGTTAATCTTGGCACATGCGGGTTATATTAGGGTGCGGGTTATACGTGTGTGAGTGTTTACTTGTGATTTGTGCGGGGTATACGCGAGTGCAGGTTATACGCGTAATTTTTTTTTTACGCTAAAATACGGTAGTTTCTGTGATTAGTAGAGTCTATAATTTAATTGTATTTGTCATAAATTTAAACGTATGAGATTTAATGACTAAATAGTTTAAATGTTTAAAACTGGAAAATGTCCAAAAAATTAATAGATTCATATTCATTCTTTAATCTTAAGGAACAAATCCGCCGGTGGATAACGGCCTACGTTACTTCCAAAAAAAAAAAGAAGATGGTTACGTCCTACGCGGGTTGGCGTAGTCATGTAAAACAGTGTACATATCTTTAATCTTTGGAATCGAAGACATTGCCATCATTATGATTATTACTATTTCTGAACAATGTTATGTTATAGTAATTAAGCAGTATCAGTATCTAGTAATTCAAAATTATGAATTATTTGGTAGATTTAGAGATTCAACTTCTAATTTGTTGATAAGTTGACCTTACGTGCTGAGAAGCATTTCGTCCATTTTCCTACATCTCTTCGTCACTGCGCATGCGTGGATTGAAACCTATACGACATATTAGGGCTTAATACAATAATTATTAAGCATTAAACATTCTAGTTATATTTATGTTTAGCATTCCTTGCTTTTTTTTATAATCAAGCTGCTGTATGACCTTGTGTTATAGGCTGTCAAAAGTGATTGCTGTTATGAGGATTACAAAATACAAAAATTAATTAATTTTTTTTATTAGGCATCAGATAAAGAAGTTTACACCTGTGGCTAGGCTATTATAATTTAGGGCAGACAAATCAGGCTGCGTAGGGGGGTCTGCTAATAGTGTATTACTTGTAAAAGGTGTCCCAGAGCTGAAAAATTTTGAGAACCTCTGGTCTACCATGAAGTCGATTCTTTCCCTCTTGTCAATGCAATAGACTTCAATAGAGCAATAGAGCACTGCATTGAAGTCGATTATTGTTCGTGTAAAAAATACAAATAGCTTAGCAAGACTTTGTTTGCACTTGAATACAGGTAATGTTGGTTCTTCTTTTATCCCCTTCAACAATCCCTTCTACACATCTTCTAATATCTATATACTTTTAACATTATTATTATCCCTTAGTCTGTTAAACCGTTGGGGCGCCACACAAGATCTGTTGACCGTCTTTCTCCATTCCTCTTTGCCTTGGATAGGATTTCATTCAACGACAGGCCCGTCCATTCCTTTATGCTGTCTTCCCATCGCTTTCTCTGTCTGCCTCTTCTTCTTTCTCCTGGTACTGTTCCCTGAAGGAAGGTCATTTTTAACATTATCATTATGAAAACGAATTGTTTGAACAACTTTCTATCGGTGAAAACAACGGTAAGCAAAGTGAAGCATGTGGACAGGATGTAGCCGAGGTTGATAAACTCAGACTGCAGTGTAAGACCTGTCTGCATGTCGCTCATCCAACGGAGAGAAATATAAGAAAAACTGAAATATAGCACTTCCGAAAAACTTAGCACCGAGCACGTCAGCAATAAAGTCTTTGTGGTTCTGGCCGACCAAGTAGCTCTCCTATTATCGAAGGTCATTCTGTTACGCCTGGCTAGGACAAGCTTGATTCGCACGGCGATGGCTATGTTTCCTATAATCGAGATAAATATAGGAAGGCCCTTGTTTAAGATAAAGGCCCCTAACTCCCTCTCAAACAGGTACAGCGTTAGAAGGAAATCTCTTTTCAAGATTTCGTGAGCAGAGAACAAATGAATATTGAAGAAGTAAAAGCAGAACGTTTTCAAAGTGGTCCAAGGTAGCCATAAGGCGAATATACCCAGCACACCGCAAGATACCGTTTTTCTTGTTACAAGAGTCTTAAGTCTCAATGGGAAGAATACCGCCAGAAGTCTTTCTGTGGTTATAAGCATGGTGAGTGAAGAGAACACGAACTGGCCCCAGGTTCCGATAAATATAAACACATGCTTAAAGATCTGTAGACCAGTGTGGCTGTATTGAATACAGCCATACTCATTTTCCTGACGATGCTCGCGGTAGATTTTGTAAAGAATTATGTCCGCAAAGTTTATTGATAAGAACAGCTGGAAGCTGCCGGCTGTAACTATAGCCAGCAGAAGTATGTTTGAAGTCTTTTTAGCTACTTCGAATTTCAAGATGGCGATGAACAAGACATTCTGGCACAAGGCAAACAAGGCGAACAAGGGACTGACGTAAAATTTCATGACATCAAGTAATCTGACGTATTCTGGTTTGCTCGTAGAAGACAAACTCTGAGTAAGGTTACATAAACTTCGTTTTATCCCTTTGTTAAAAAATGAATCCAAGTCTTTCTGGTCGTTAATTTCATAGAACGCATTTGAAATTTTGAGCTCTTCAAAGTACAACCAGACTGCGCAAATATTGTAGTTGGTGTGCTGTAGGAACTTAATGAGCTTGTAACCTAGGAACAACCAGATAGCCCCGATATCAAACAGCTCCTCGCTTACTGCTTTCAGTGTTTTGTCCAATTGCGTTAGGTTGAAAACGAAAGTAGAGATTACTCTCTTCCGGAACAGGTCAAAGTTCACGAAAATTGCGTCAAGGGTCTTAGTAGAATTTGTTTTTTTTATTCCCAATTTATATGGCCTGTTTATTAGGCCATAAGTAAAATTACTTTTGACACTTGCCGAGGTAAAATTACTTTTGTTCCTTCCAAACGTAATATTACTTTTGCCCATTGTTAGGTATAAATTTGTAAAGTTCGTTTTCTTGGACTCAGGGGAAATAGCTCTAACATTTTTTATTGTCTGTGAGAAGATCAGCACAACACAGATGTACAACAAATGGAATCTGACGGTAAACATCTTGTACATTGAATTTAATACGTATCCATGTTTCTGCGTTCCTGCACGAAAGTTATTTCTGTTACGGAATATGGCTTCTAGAACACAAACTTGATAAGGTTTTGTTGTTTTTTTTAATTAGGATTATACTTTCACTTTTAATAACACACAAGACAAACAGGTTAACGCATCCACGTCCGGACAATATAATACTTTTGAGCAGTCAAGGTTATTGAGAAGTTGTATAGATCTATATGGTTCATGATCATATACACTGTACTTTGTAATATACAGTTAGAGTTCATCAATTAAAGTCATAGTCACAAATTAGATTTGCAATTACGATAGAATCATAAGAAAATTATAATGTTTACAATAAATAAAAAGAAATTCTCAACTAGAAACAGATGCACTTTAAATGCATAGACTTGCACATTATTTATTCACGAATTACATTTATGCTATAATTTCAAAATAACTTTGTTACATTGTATTCACGGAACCTCCCCGCATTAAAGTTCTACTCGAGTCTCTAAGACTTGACTTTTATTGTCATGCCAATGCAACATGACCTTTGACATTTAATATGCGGATGTCATCTAAGCCTAATAATTATCTACGAGATGGTCAGCGAATTGCAAGAAAAGGTCAAACTAGAAAGGTGAAAGGTTTCAACTAATAGGAAAAGATATACCTAAACGCGACGACAAAATAGTAGAAGCGGGAGATAATCAAGTTATTTGTTAGCACATAGAAAAGGGAGGTAAGTGTTTAATTACCTTTGGCGTTTAAGCTTGATGAGGCAAAGTAAAAGAGAATTATTTGAATTGCTTACTACCAAAACTTGTAATAGACAGACACTCCAATAAACAACATCAACTCTTTAGATAAATTACTACATCTCGATGATGCTTAATTAAATGCAATATATATGTAGACATCAACTCTTTATATAAAATATGACTTCTCAATGAGGCTAAATTAAACACATTATATGTAGACATCAACTCTATAGATAAATTAGTACATCTCAATGAGGCTAAATTGAACACACTATAGATGTACTCACAATAGTTTACCGTTATTCGCTGTATGGTCGCGGGTTCGAACCTTGCCAGTGGCTACTCCCCTCCTTCATCCGGGAGGTGTTATTTAAAGAGGCCCAAAACTTACAAAACAAACAGATTGGGTAATGTGAAACTTACTTTAAAACTTACCTGCGAACAACTAATCACATGTGTACATCACAACTTTGGAACCTTTTCTAAAACTTACTTTAAACCTTTAAAACATATTTTAAAACTCCACGAAAGCACCGTACAGTACCATTGAAACCATTGCTTAAAAGTTTACTTCAAAGCTCCAAAACGTATTGTACTTTAAAACTGATTTTATTACAATAATATTAATTTTCTTCTTAACTTATCAAACACATATTAACTTGATCCGTCCGTCTGTCTGTCAGGTACAAATCTTGTGCACGTTATTTCTGCCACTTCCCATTCTCGGATGAAGTTGAAACTTTGAGCATTCATTCGTGAGCCCTAACGAAATATGAATCAATGAAAAACATTAATGAAATAATTGATTTGTTAGTTTGGTTAGATATAGAAAAATGGAATTAAATCTTACAGTATTGAGAGAAACGGCTCAAAATGTGCAGTTCTTTTCCTAATATAAGATTTGTTTTTGGAAGTATTTTTTTTCAAATTTTGCTTGTTCCTTTTATTATTTTAAATATGTTTCTACCATAATTCACTATCTTCTAAACCGGAAATACCACTAATTATTAGACCCCTACGGTTAAAACTATTTCTCCTTTAGTCCGATAACATTTCAATGTTTCATGTTTCTTTCAAAGGACACTTCAGTGTCATTAGTATGGATAAGGTCAAAACCCAGTCTATATCTGTCTAGCTAGCGTCTTCTACATTATACTAATTACTGTAATTTCAGATTTTAGAAAAAAAGTAACTAAAAAGCAATTAAATATGTTTGCACTTTTTTTTTGTGGCACCAAAGATTGAATGTCGCAGCCTAATAAAGACCTAATTGTATTGTAAACAATGGAAAACGAGAAACACAATCGTGCTGGATCTTTGGGGCGTCAACAATTTTAAGACACAGTTGTAGATTCGACTTGTATAAACTATTTTCAAGCCCACAATATTTTAAAGAATCATTGAATGATTGATGAGATCCTATAAATTGCAAATTGAATCTGATGCTGCATGTCATGATATTCAAACCATAACATATATATATATTATATCATATATATATATATATATTATATCATATATATATATTATTAAATTATATATATATATATTTATATATATATTTATATATATATATATACTCTCTTTTATATATATATATTTACATATTTCCATTGAACTTTGTTTCTTTGTAGTACAGCCTCTGCCGACGTGGTGGCGGAGTAATGAAGCACCTGCCATTAGTGCCCATTGGCTCAAAGTTTGGATTTTAAATTTCGGGATTTAAAGCTGTTGGTCGTTGTGCTGGCCACACGACACCCTCGTTAAATTTCGGTCATAGACAAAGATGATATATACGTCATCTGACCAAATAGATCGCAGGAGTCTTAAAGGGGTAATTTACCGTACTTTACTGTCTGCCTGTCTCTCTCTCTCTCTCTCTCTGTCTCTCTCTCTCTATCTCTGTCTCTCTGTCTCTCTCTCTGTCTCTCTCTCTCTCTCTCTCTATGTAATAACAGAAATGACACAATAAGAAGGACAGTGATCTGATATATGGTTAGAGAGAATCGTTTTAGGAGTAATTTACAGTCTGTCTGTCTGTTCGTCTGACTCTCTCTCTCTCTCTCTCTCTCTCTCTGTAATGACAGAAAAGATACAATAGCAGGACAGTGATCTCCTGATATGTGGTTAGAGAAAGTCGTTTTAGGTGTTGAATCAGAGATGATGTTCGCATCCAACTTTTAATTAACTAATCCTTGCTGTGATACCAAAAGGGAATTAAAAAAAAATTGCCTTGATCCACACAAATAAATGGGCTTGAAAAAGCGTAGGTAGGTCAATCGTTTCAAACTCTTTTTTGTTTTGTTTTGAGACAAGTCACTGAAAGATAAAAAAAACAAAACAAATCAAACAGAGGAAAAAAAAAAGTTATATATTGGAAAATAATTTATTTTGTTTTATATAGAAAAAGCGGAAATAAATTGTGAATTATTGAGATAAACATCTGTAATTATGTGGTTGTTTCCATTATGGAAACTTTTTATATCCGCTTGTATACAGTTACTGTTATATGCTTGCACAGTCTTCGTAGGCAAAACAAGGACAAAACATGGAATCTGACAAGGTTCTCGAAAAAGGCTCTAATGATCTTCATAGAAATCTGACATTTTACGTATTTCTTTTTTTTTTTTTTTGGTGAGGGGAAGGAAACTATATAAGATTACTGACCACACATTCAAAGTCATTAACTTGGGACTGGCAATCTATGTCTAGAAGACATACTAACGGAAATTGCTGCATATTTTTACCACAGAGTTAAGTAAAGAAAATCATTAGCTTGGCAAAACTAGAATCTTCTATAGTGTATTCTAGACGATATCTAACTAGATACAGTATTCTAGCCTAGACTACTGTCTTTTTTATGTTTCTTAGTCAGAATCTATCACCAAACTAGAATCTTTAATAATCTCTAATCCAGACTACTGCCTCATTAAGTTTTGAAGGTTAGGTTCGTATTACCAAACTAGAATTCTGAATACTTGGATTAGTTTTAAACATGCATCTAATCAGGATAGTTGAAGAATGGGAGACTAGTGCTTGGTAAAAAAATGTTACTTATTTTTTGCATTTATCGTACACTAGAAGAGGTCATGAGCTTATAAAGAAGAAATAGTCTTTTAAAAAAATTATTATATTAGTTAATCATAGTTTAGTTTATGTTGGGTTTTTTTTTTGTACACTGATCTTTCGTAAAGTTATCTGTGTTGAAGAAAAGTCGTCTATTTATGCAGACAGGTAAATATCACTATTAAACCTAATGTAGCATTTTTATTTTAGAAATAACGTCATCGACGTAACATTAAACACTACAGAGCGGAAGGTCTTGGCTTTAATTTTTGTTTTACTTATACTAAACAATTACGCATAAATTTTATAACACAGACCACAAAATGATACTTCAGGTTTTGGTTGATCATCCACATCTGGATGTCAGGGTTGTGCTTAAGACTTAGCTCGTTCGCCCGGGCCCCTGACATTCAACAGACATCTTCGTGCTTACAATAAACAATCAACTAGATGTTAACAATATATGTGTCCCATGGGATGAATGTACTTTATGATGACAAACTGATGAAGTAATATCCTTAAAGTTAACAAATGTTATAATATAATTGTTATACTAATTAACTAATCATTCTGCACCTTGCTGTCCCACAACGCAACACATTGGCACGCACAAGCACAACACAACGCACTGCCGACTCTAGCCTCTGGTGTACACTTCCCAATCCCATAACTAAATCCCTGTAGAGACATTAGCAAAGACAATTTGAAAAGTCTAGTCTAATACGCTATGGCAGCGAAACAACTGCGAAATGCAGTACTGCCTTAGATACTCACCCTTAACATGGGTAGGCAGAGCCACTAATAAACATTGAGGCTAGAGATCCATAACCTCTTCACCGACACTGGGGTTTAAGCCCAGTGGCGTGGCTATGGTGGAGGGAAGGAGGGTCCAAGGTAGAGAATCCCCCGGGACCTCACTTGATGGGGGCCCCTAAATGAGTATCTGAAATTTGTTATAAGAAATAGAGTGCCCACTCCCATCATTTACCACGCGTCACAAAGATAAGAAATTGATTAAACAACCTTCTCTTGGTGAAGGAAACTATGAATAAAGTAAAGGTTGTCGACACGATGTAACCTGTGTTGATAAACTCAAATTTAAATGTAAAATTAATGCGTGAACTCCTAATTAAAAAGACGGCGCTGCTCGTAGTGCTGATGTATAAAAGCTCAGAAAAACTTAACACTGGACAGGTCAGTAGCAAAGCCTTTGTCGTCCTGGTCGACCTGATAGCTCTGCTGCTCTTCGAGGTCATCCTCTTGCGCCTGGCTGAGACCAGCTTGATTTGAACTGCAATAGCCAGATTTCCAATCATCACAACACCAATGGGGATGACCTTACTCAAGATAAAAGCCCCTATTTCTCTTTCAACTAAATAAAACTTTAATAAGATTTCTGTAAGATTTCTTGAAAAGAGAACAAACAAATATCGAAGAATTGAAGGCAGAGAGTTTTAAAAGTGGCCCAAGGTAACCATAAGAAATATACGCAGAGCAAGATTCGATTTTTTTTTCGCAATAAAAGTCCTTACTTTCATTGGGAAAAATACCGCCACCAATCTTTCTGTTGTTATTAGCATTGCAATGGACGGAAATACTTACTGACCCCAGGTTCCGATGAATATGAAATACATGTTTAAAGATTTGTGGAGCAGATTTGTCGTGTTGAATACATCCTAGCTCATTTTCTTCCCTATGTTTGCTGTATATTTTATACATTGGTTACATGTAGACTAAATTAACCTATTGAAATGAGTATGTAAATTAAATACAATTGTTCGTTTGAATAGCAGGATAAATATTTAAAAGATTATTTCAGGCACAAATAATTATCATTTATTAGTGTATGAAAGAATTGCATTAATGGGATGTTAAAATTAAAGTCACGACCTGCTTAAATTAAATCTATCATCGTAGACCCCCCAATGACATCTCATAGACCCCCAATTTATTTTTTCCCTTTCGTAGACCCCTTGGAAGTCTTCGTAGAGTTCTGGGGGTCTATATAGACCACTTTGGGAATCACTGCTCTATGCATTAGAGTTGATCATTATATCGCTTAAGGTAGGGGGGGACCTCTGTTTCATCGTCCTTCATTAAGCTTGCCAAAGAAGATCGCCTTTGTCAAACTCTGATTCCTCTTATTATAAAAACCTCAGAACAGCACTTACAAAGCTCAAACACAACAGCAAAAAAAAACTGTTATTCAATGGATACCGGCTCATATACAACTAGAAGGAAATGACACACTCGCCAAGAGTGGGAGAACTAACTCACAAATAAACTCTGCACTCTATCCCCAAAAAAATTGAAGAAATTAATTGTAAATAAAATAAATGAGAAATGGACGAGCTCTCATCGAATGAGCGTTGTTCTTGCGATATCTTAATACCTCTTCCGGTATAAGAGTGTTCTTGGCGTATTTGTCTTTACTCACGACAAATGTGTTGTCGCGTATGTCTACTATAGTTACTGAGTAATAGGACCACAACATGTAGATTGAAGAATAAACACGAACGTAGCAGACTTTGTTTTATTTTAACACAAATAAAAATTTATAATATATTGGTAACTTAAGCCATCAGGAAATAGCGTAGAATATTTTACATAAAACAATAGTATAATCCAAGTGAATTTATCAAATACATAGCTAATAATACTTTCATCTTAAAATACAAGACACGTCTGTCTAGGGTTTACTGCCTGACCATGTGATTACCGCCCCACAATTCACTGTGGCCCCTTTGGTTTTCCCGCGCGACCTCATACTCTTCATGAAGCAAATGAGTCTCGTGCTTCCTGACCAAGTCATGTCACTGGCCATCAAACAATGATGTGACAGGATAAGTGTCCCACCAAGCGCAGTTGTCGCATGGTAAATAGTAATAGTAAGTGCTTCTATGCTATCTGTGCCAGCCTCCAACAGAACATGATTATTTGTATGGTTTTTGAAACCAGTGCTCTATAGAAGACACCTAAGGCTCTACGAAAGCTTCAATCAAAGGTGTCTCCGCTCCAAAAGAATATTAATCTAACATAATAATAGTATAATTATGATAATGATATAACATAATAATAATATATAGCGTCAAACAAATATGTAAAAAAAGAAAATCGATTCTACAACATTATTTACGGTTTAAAATACAAGTTTTATTTACTATCGTGTAGTGGCTGAGACATTGAAACAAAACTGACGTTTGGAGAAAAAAAAAAGAACAGATCTAGTTCACCTTTTATATTTTAAACTCCAGATTTCTTTCACTTAAAAAACTTAACAGATGACAACCATCTCCGTACATAAATCCTTAGTTTGCAGGAAAACTTACACATAATTAATTTTCAAAAATACAAAAATGACAGAGTTACAGACATTATAAACAAGAGGTTGGATGTTGACCGTTGCTTGGTAAGTAATCATTCGTAAGCCGTCTGCTACTACTATCACTTTTGTTTCAAATTGCGTAAATGAAAAAAATGTCGGTGATGAGGGATCAGACGGTGGATCCAATTATAGACCATCCTGGTCAAATCTGTGGTCAGAAGCGACATTTCTCTCTTGTGTAGGTTGCTTCGAAGACTAAGTCTTAACTGTACTCTTGCAGTGTAATATATTCCTCTGTGCGTAGCTAATTCTGGTATGAAGTTTTTTAATCTGATATTATTGGATTTAGAAAAGGTCACGTATAAGTAGAATAATTTGAGCATTTCCAGTGAGTTGTTGAGACGATTAATGGAAAGGAGTTTAATCAATATAAATCTAGATCTTCTTTACAGCAAGCATGGAAAGTTGGAAAGCCATTCTGAAATATCTTAAATCGTTTTCAATTTCTCTGAAGTATTGCGATGTGCTTTCAAATTAGCCATAACATTTCTTCATAATTCTAAAGTTTGTTATCCTTCGAAACAGTAACTGATAGCCGATTAACAAATAGAACTAGTTTAAGCTTGAAACTCTAAGGCTCACCAGAAAGCGTCACTGAGTTTTTCTTCTAAATTTCTTCGTTATCTTCAAAATTCTAAAGTTTGTTATCCTTAGACACACTGAAAGTTGATTAACAAATAGAACAAGTTTAAGCTTGAAACTCTAAGGTGGCCCCAGAAACCGTCACTTGGTTTTCTTTGTATCTTAATATCGAATTTGTTTATGTTACAGACAAAATGAACTCAGAAAAAAAAATTTTCATTTTCACATTGTGTTATTATTTATCAAATAAATTGCTGCCAGATTGAGCCATTGAGCTACCAGATTGAGGCATTCAGTTGCCAGATTGAGCCATTTAACTGCCAGATTGAGCCATTCAGTTGCCAGATTGAGCCATTCAGTTCCAAGTTCGAGCTATTCAGCTGCCAGATTTAGCCATTCAGTTCCAAGTTCGAGCTATTCAGCTGCCAGATTGAGCCATTCAGGTGCTGGATTGAACCATTTAAGGGGTGGATTGTTTATCACTTAAAGCTTTACAGTACATGTTTATCTATTCTATTTGTTTCACACTCACCGTCTATGTAATCCATGTGACCTTTCTCTATATCGAGCTCCAGTAACTCATCTAGACATTTGACTGATATATAGACTCTATATAGCTGCGAATATATGTACTTAAATTTTAAAATAACTACTGAAAGTCTGTATGGATAATTGGAAGATGTCGCACCCATTGAATTGGTGGCATAGCGCCGCGTTCATCACTAGGTGAAGACGTCATTTGCGCTAATTAAATTTTGTGTAGTCTAGTGGAATGATCTCCCCTTGTTTCTTGTCACGATTTCTAGTGACGTAGAGGGAGTGTGTGTATGACTTTTGTTATAGATCCGTCTGTTTGGGTCTCTCCATCTTGTGCTGTATAGACAAGCTGTGTTTTGGGGAGCTCTTGAATTTCTCCTTGTGCTTATGTTACTGCAGAGCCTTAGCATTTGCCTTGTATATATTCAAAAAGGATTATCTTGACCCCTGTTTAGGGTGAGTTGTATTTTCTTATTGTATATTTATTACTATTTGGATTCGATTGTATTTGTAACTCTATAATTAGACTGGACGATTAGAAGAATCTTTTCTTTTATCTTTATCTTTCTATAGGGTTTTAGCGTCAAGTCTAAGTCTTGGTCCTAGTCTTGGTTTCAAGTCTCAGTGTTAGACTCAGTGACAAGTCTAAGTGTCAAGACTCGGTTTCAAGTCTCTGTGTTAGACTCAGTGTCAAGTCTAGGTGTAAAACTCAGTGTCAAGTATCAGTTTCCAGTCTGTTTTCAATATTGAGATTTCAGCGTTAGTCTACAGGACTGAGATCTTCATCGCAGTTAGTCTGTCTGACGTTCAAGTTTGTTTTCACCAGTCTGAGGTTCCAGATTCCAGACTGCGGGTTGCTGTGTTCAGACCTGGTGTTACAATGTGAAGTATGAACTTTTGGAATTGTCGTCAGTGAACAGTATCTGATCTAGAGGCTAGATCTACGTGGATTACCAGTTGTTGTCTTGGCCTGGTCGTGCGGTTTGCGCGCTAGACTGTCGTTCAGATTTATCGATGGTCGAGGGTTCAAACCCTGCCCGCTCCCATCCCCCGTCGTCCTGCGGAAGGTTTGAACTAGGAAGTAAACTATCTTCAACTCTGAAGGAACATCCGAAACATGTAAAACAAAGTCTTTCTGAACAAATTGTACTGAATATTTTTGCTAAGGTAATGATGTTGTTATATGATAATTATTTTTATGTTTTAAAGAGACTAACTGGATCATATTAGATTATATCTTATTATATATATCTATTGATATTCATACCATTATTATTATTTATATATCAGTTCATTTGTAAATATACCATTAGATTAAATTTTTAATTTTATCTAAAATCATCATACACCTCGTTTATTAATTTATGTATTACAGAGTGTGTCTGGTGTGTCTGGTGTGTCTGTCGGGCTGAACTTGGGCCTAAAATATCACAAGTTACAAAATAATATAAAACACATTTGTATTTCAAAATTACTGAAATTTCTAAACACATTAATACATTGAAAATAATTCAGTAAAATTATAAAACAAAGACCTGACAGAAGATAAGTCTACACCTTAATCGTGATCAACTAGGTTCTGTGCACATAAAGAAGGGGGTATTTACCAGGGTGACTATCTCCGCACTTGTTCTGCCTAGCTATTAACCCCCTATCTAAATTACTCCATGGCACAACAAACCGTTTTAGGGCTGACACTAAATGTACAAAATGTCTGTCTTACCTGTTATACATGGAGGATTTAAAGCTATATGCAGAGAACGAGCAAAAGTTACACACCTTAACTGAAACAGTAAAATGCTTTACCCGATCTTTGTGAAATTTATTTTTAAGATGTATAATAACACCGATTGTGAGTTTGTAAAAATATAAAATAGAATAATATTTAAATAAAAAAGATATATGCATGTCTTTTGGCTTGGATAAGTGTGGCATCATAAACATAAAAAAGGGTAAGGCAGCCAACACCAACATTGCATTTAAAGGCATCAAAGAACTGAACTCTGCTTCCCTTTATAAATATCTTGGAATAAACCAGAATGCCACGATAAGCCATACAAAATTAAAAGAGGACTTTCTTGGCAAATACAAGCAGAGAATAAATAAAATTCTCAACACAAAACTGTCTGGCAGTAAGCTCATCACAGCAATAAATAGCTGGGCCGTCCCAGTGCTCCTTTACGCATTCGGTATCATCAAATGGACAGACACCGACCTACATGACCTTGACAGGCTCACGAGGAAGTTATTAACCAAATTTCGATGTTTACACCCTAAGTCCTCCACCCTGAGGTTATACCTGCCCAGGAAGAATGGAGGTCGTGGATTGCAGAACATCTTCAAACTGTGTAAAACACAAGTTTCAAAAATACGATTGCCTCCAGCAATGAACTAGTTTCCTTCCTACGCAAATACGACTTTGATGCGACCCCTCTGAACCTACACAATGTCAATGCTAATGTCCGTTTGGACGACATAGGTCAATGGGAAGAAAAAACACTCCACGGAAAATTCCCGGCTTTATTAGATATGGACCACATAGACAAGGCAGGTCATCTCTACCCTGAAACTAAATGCTTTGTTACAGCAAAACAGGACAGACTAATTAAGACAAAATTTACGAGAAACATATCCTAAAACTCAATATTGTTGACAAATGCCGAAAATGTGGAAATATGGGTGAGTCAAGTTGTTAAGTTAATACACCAGCACTTGGCTTTGACACACTATTTGATCGGTTAGGATACCCCTCCTTGCTACAAATAATCACCACAAGAGGTTCTCGAGTCTACTGACCATCTACTGTACTTGGATAGGCTTATTTTGACCTACAAAACGTTAGATTTTAATCGACCTGATCTGCAGCTCATCGATAAAATAGAAAAAGAAGCTACCATTATTGACATCGCCGTACCACTCTCACAACTTTAAAAAAACTGAGCTGGAAAAGCAACGAAAATATGGAAACGTAGGCTTGGAGATTAAGCGTTTATGGAAGTTATCTAAAACAACAATATACCCCATTGTTATATCAACCGAGGGGATAATAACAACTAACCTCACAGACACCTTCAAGGCCCTTGGCAATCATAGGAACAGTCTCGTTGCCTGTCAGAGGGCGGTATTGTTGCAGACCTGCCATCACCAGAAAATTCCTCGGTGGAAACTAAAGGGACTATATTGAATTTTGTTTCTCTTTAACGAAACTCGAATCTAGCAGCGTTTTTAACATTATATATATATATATACCATGTTATATCATCTGAAACGATAATGACAACTGACCTTGCAGACACACTCGAAGCCCTAAGCATCCCTAAGAGGACCCTTATTACATGCAAAGTCCAATGGTCAGACCTGCCACATTACCAGAAAATTTCTACACTGTTAAAGTGACTACAATGTATTTTGTGCCTTCGAAACTCGACCCTGGCAGTGCCAGAGAAAGAATACTCGTTCGTTTCAAACAAAATAATAAATCTTCAAGATTACTTTTGTAATTGTTTAAACGCCTAGAAGTTTGACGGCAAACCAAAACGATGCACGCAATATAGACTTCACAGTTAGCAACTAAAATGAAGATCTCCGCTATAATTTGATCTCTCAATGCGTAGCAACTGATCGATGTATCCAGTCGATGTATCTCCATTTGTTTTTTACAAAGCATATATAAACTGTGTCTGTCTTTCTGTCTGTCGGCAGAGTTTGCCACAGTTCGTGCATGTATATGCATTTGTCCTAAGGCGAGTTGACAGAGCAGCTTTCTTCTTCTTTCTCTAGACTGATGCAGGCTTCGTTTCTTTTGCACACGGCGAAGTTCGTACCAGCACGTCCAGTCTGTCTCCGTGCTGTCCGGTCGTGGGCTATCTCCTCCCACATAGTTTGTTCGATTTCCGTGGTTCTCATATCTAGCTTGAAGACATCTCTAAAGGTTTGTCTTGGGCGGCCCTGGGTCTGACTCCCTCTGCAAGCTCAGCGTACAGGATGTGTTTATGGATTCTCCTATCTGGCATGCGAGTGACATGACCGAGCAGCAAAGTCTTCTCTGTGAAAGGAGAGTATAGATACTGTGCATGTTGGCCCGTTTCAGATTGTGCTGGTGGGAGATCAGATCCTTTCAGGAGATGCACAATATTCACATGCGTACATAACTATTTAAATAATAATAATAACTGTTAGTTGCTTCGAAAGATAGTTAATAACATCGTAATAGAAAGCATATTTACTTTTAAGTGTTTTCAATTGTTGCTACCATTTGTCCAAACCAAACAAACAGAATATTACATTTAAAAAAAGAAATCTGCCGGCTTATTTTCATTAACAGACTATGTAGACTGAAAATGTAGTTACATGAAAGTTAATTAAAAGGGAGTTAATCAAAAATATTCACGTTAAAACGATTTAAATTGTTGTTTCCCTTAGCCCATGCAATCCAAAGAATATTACATTAGGAAAAAAAATGTGCAAGCTCAGTGATGCTCAACCTCGCTCGGACGGCGGGCCATTTTAATATCCGACATTCGAGTCGCGGGCCACATGAAGAAAAAGGGGGGAAAAAGGGAAGTATACAATACACCAATTTTTATTAGAAACCCGTGAATCTAGTATTTACACTAATTCATGAGAAGTTTATCCTAAAATACGTTGAAATATCCGGCTGCAATAGTTGAGACGCCAAGTCGAAGAACTGAATCTAGAATTCTATTTGTTAGTTAAAGAGACGATACCATTACGTAGCATCGATTTCACACGATGCATCACTGAAAAAGTTTGTCCAAATAATAAGTCCTTGTAATTATTGGGAGCAGATAAAGAAAACTGCTCAGAACCGAGTTCGTGTGTGTGTGTGGGGGGGGGGGGGGGTTTGCGGCCCTATGCTCACATGGGAGTGCACAGGATTAAGTCATTAAGTCAGTTAATGTTTTCGGAGATTTTGAAAAGGTTATGCAAGTAAGACAGATTCGAAATCACTATTCTGCATCACCTGAAATGTATCAAGCAAGGATGTCTAGTTTGTAAGTCTATCGGTTTCAGTTGTAGCTCTGCCTGGGCATTTGGCACATTGGCCGCAGATGGATTTTTAGAAACGACGAATATTGTTCAATCTGAACACGATCATCATCACATGGTCCGTAGATTTTGTTTGTGAATAATTCAGCGAGACCACAGAGGCTCGGTTCCATTTGACTTCTAAAAACTATTGCTGTCAACCATAGTTGTGGCACCATCAGTAGTCACTCCCCCATTAATTTCTCCAAGGGAAAAAGATTCTCTGTGATGGTTGAAACTTTTTGTCAGTGTGTCGCCATTGGCGATCCCATGAATGCTCAAAATAGCTACCACTTTACTGATTTCAAAAACTGTTGTTTTTAACGCGAATAAATGCAAAAATTTTGAGCGGTATCAGATATGTCACTAGACTCGTCAGCGGCAACAGAAAATAGACATGCATCCGACTCATTTTCTTCTTATTTAGGTAAATATTCTCACCCATCCTCCTTTTTAGCTGTAATCTAACTATCAATCTAACTATCGCGTCTTAAACCAAGAATGACGCCTTATTTATTTATTTGTTTGATCTCCTAAAGCTGTTTAATGTTATGTTCTTTAAAGGGAGCCACTCTTTCTTTATAAAACAAATATATTGGCTTACTATCACCTATCAATTTAATCTAACGTAGGAAAGACTTTTTTTAAACTTTTTTTTTTTTTGGACAATGGGTTTTATACACTTTGTGCCAAAGTTTCGGCGTGCTAGATAGATCAACGTCGCGAGCCGGATGTTGCCCGCGGGCCGTATTTTGGGCATCACTGAGCGAACTTATTTCACCTCAACAGGCGAAGCAGGGTGAAAATGTAGTTATATGCAAACTTTATTAAAAGGGAGTTAATCGAAAATACGATAATATGTTTTACATTGTTGTTTCCCTTAGCCCGTGCAAAAGCTTATGCAGGCTGAGAGTCTGAAGACGCGCTGTCTTTCTATTTAAATGATTCTTTATCTACATGTCGTCTGTGACACCATAAAGATGTTTTAATTGACGAACATTTTATGACCTACATTATTTTTACCAGATTCAAAAAGTCTCTATGGTACTACATTATTGTTAACATATTCACATGGGCTTTGATATCCTGCATTTGTGTTACCAGATTGACAGGACTTGTGATGTCCTTCATCACTGTAATGACAAAGGACCTAACCTGTCCTATATATCTGTCTTATTCACTGGACATCTGAATTCCTAATTATTGCTACCATATTTAAAGGACATCAAATGTCCTGCATCATTTTTACAATATTTAAAGAATACTTTAAGTCCTACATCGCTGAGGCTATATTCAAAGGACATCGGATTTCATAGTTCAAAGTTCCTGTTTTTGCAGCATCATGTGAATTTCATTAAAATGACATCACAAGTCTTCTATAACCCAGAATTAATTTCTAATTAATTATTGGTCATTTATTATTATGTTTGGTATCTCTATCTTATCTTATCTTACAGACGTTACTTCAAAAAAAGAAGTTGATTATGTCCTACGTGTGTTCCTAGGTCATTCTAGCAAGGGAAAGAAATTGTACTTCACTGAATTGGCTGAATAAGTTCCCTTTATAAGTGACTTCTTTAAAGTAAGTTTTAAACAACACATAACTAAACAATCTTCTTTAGTCATAAGCAGCTCACCACCAGAGATGTTAGAGTGTCGGCTTGAGGAGGAGAGAGACATGATTTCGTTCCCCCTCTTCCTTTTTTTTAGTAAATGCTTTTAAACATTACCACATTTAAAGGAGCTTTTTGAACAAAAGTGCCTAAGAAAAATCGAAAAAACCTTGGAAGACAACGGCCACCCGCTCCATCAGAACTACGTCAGGTCGTCGCGAAGTGCGCGACTGCTGTCAATCAAAACAAATCGTTCGTACCTCACTCGGTCAGACTCTATCACCGCCACTCATTGATCAAAGAACATGAAATGCACCAAGATACCTGTGAGTAGTCGCTGAATAAACTCTTAATGTTGTCTGTTGTATTTATGTGTATTTTTCTGTTGTGTTGTCTTTATATGAGAAAAGAATCCTTGTAATCACAACAAATTTCCGTAAGGATCAATAAAGCAGTCTTAGTCTTAAAATTCCTTTTGTGAGTCTTTTATTGAAATCAAGTTAGATTGTGTATTAATAGTATGTGCTCAATCTTTTGTACAAAGCTTATATCAACTCACTCTATTTGTTTGGTAAAAAATGTTTGTACAAGTTATTTCTCCCAGACCGAATCTCGGATCAAGCTGAAAGTTTGCAAAATTATTTTTTTACCTGACAACACAAGAATCTTTTTTAAAAAAATATACCAAATAAATAATTAACTATTGTTAATAAATTATATTGTTTGGTCTCTCGAACAAGGGAAAGAAACTGTAATTGACTGAAGTGGTGGTATTAGCTAAATTACTCCCCTTAATAGGTCGTCGTCTGAGTCTTAGTGAACACAAACCTAAACAATAGGACGAGACTATAGAAACAATTGATGATACAATCTTTCACTAGCAGAGTGGCTACTGTGTTGGCTTGAAAAGCCTGAGAAGACTTGAGACATGACATGAAATTCATGTTGTTCCTCTTTCCTTTTTTTTTTTTATAAATGCTATTTTATTGTTAGTCTAGATCTAAAACAAAATTAATTACATAACTGATCCAAACTAACTGATACAATTACGCTCAACCCTTAAAGTGCTGAGCAGTTTTACAATTAGTGCATACAAAATGGAATAACAATTATGATGTTGAGAGGCTAAACTACCACACGCATTTTAAAGGTTAATATAAGCTTCCTTTTAAAAAGTATATATTTTTGTATTTTCTCTGTGTGTGTGTGTGCGTGCGTGCACACACACAAACACACATATATATATATATATATATATATATATATAATTCCTACTTGGAGAAATAACATTTTGAGTTTTGTAAAGAATAGTTTTTAAATGTATTCACCTAAATACTTATACGCGGATACTTTGGACTTCTGGTCATTACATCTGTCATCCGAGGAATGTACATTAATCTAACCACCAACTATAAAGTACCGCTGGTGTCGCAATGATGACGGGCCCAGATTTACCTTTCAGCAACGTATACAAAGGTTTATGGACCCAAACAAATACTCAGAGTTGAATTATAAAGTGGGCCCAAAAGGGATTCATATCTCGAATAGCCTAGAGCCTTTTCAAGTCTAAATAAATAATGTTAAAGCCACGATATTCTGACTAAGCTGTGGTTTGATGAGAATCCATTTGGAGATCGCTCATACACTGAAGCAAATCTAAACATAGCAACATTTTAGGTGTATTCATTGTAGAAATTGGAACTCTCGATAAGCGGAGTATTTTAATAAACAATATAATTATTTGTGTGCTATATTTTAGCTGTACACTCAAACTTCTAAGCTCTGTCTTCTTTTTTATCACAAAAGAATGTCTATTTTTTTAGTTAGTAAAAGTGAGCTTTGAATTATTATTTGCATCTTTGACTTTATTTTGTCTATTTTTTTTTTTAAATCTCTCCAACTTTCCTTCTGTTCATTCTCTTACCGTTTTGTTTTCCATTATATCACCACCGCATTTCTTCAAATCGTTTGGTCTTCTTTTTTTTCCCCTCCTTAAATTTTATTGCTTTAAGAACATAAAAAAATATCTTAAAAATTTTAGTTTCAGCACAGGACAGGAGTGGTAAAGCACTTGGCTTCCGAACCGCGGTTCCCGGCTCGAATCCTGTTTAAAACCGGGATTTCTACTTTAGGGATTTTTCAGAGGGGGGGGGGGGTCTCTTTGTCCACCCAGCCCTAATTGGTACTTGACATTAGTTGGAGGAAAGTAAAGGCGGTTTGTGTTGGCCACATGACAACAGCGTTATACCTTGAAACAGAAACAGGTGGCCTTTAAATCATCTTCCATGAATATGAACATTTTCTAATTACAGTCACAAAGCTTAAGTGTCTGTCTGTGTTGTGTTGTGAGCCTATATCGTGCCTACTAAAGCATGTTTCAAAAAATTAACCGTTAATTAAAAAAAAAAGAAAAGTTCCACTTTCAGACGGGCCATAAATGCCATAAATGGGAAGCGTGGTCGAGAGGCTAAGTGCGCTTTTAACTTGGCTTGGCTTGGCTACCTAGAAAGGGGGCTCGAGGTTCGACACCCGACTCGGGCAGAGTCCCACTCCTAGATACCCCCTCCCCCCCCCACTGGTCCACAAATGAGATTGGACCAAAAGCGCTCTGAGCATGCTACAAGCATGAAAGTAGCGCTATATAAAAGCTATAATAATAATATTAAATCAAAAGGTCTGTTAGGGGAACTTTATTTCGCAGTGCAGATACTTTCGTCTGATTTTTTTTTGTGGGAGATTTCTTAATGTGATTAAAGAAATTTCCTGACGCTGGTGAGGTAGACAAAATATCAAAATTTTCTAATTACAATGAGGCTATATTTATTTATCACAAAGCTTAAGCTCAATCCATCTGTCTGTCTTGTGTTTTGCGCATTTATTATGCCTACTACAGCATAAATCAATCAAAAAATTAACCATGAATTAAAAAAAAGAATAGTTCCACTTTCAGACGTTGCAATCTATGGGCCAGATGCTGTAAGGGTCATTTGTTTCTGTGGCCCATGGTTAGCAAGAGTGTCATGTGGCTGGCACAATGACCAATCGCCTTTACTTTTCCCTAACTAACGTACCCATTAGAGCTGGGTAGACTCACAGGTGCCCAAAACCCCACCGAGATTCGAACCCAGGACCAAGCGCCTTACCATTAAGCCACCTCGTCTCCTATGATTAATGACCGCTTCACAAACGATGGGGAAGAATAGGAAGATCAGATTCTATGGCAACATTGCAAGGTCCTCAGGGCTTGCAAAGACCTTCCTTCAGGGAACAGTACCAGGAAAAAAAAGAAGAAGAGGCAGACAGAGAAAGCGATGGGAAGAGACAACGTACAAGAACGGACGGGCCTGCCCTTGAGAGAGGTTCTATCCAAGACAAAGAGGAATGGAGAAAGACGGTTGACGAATCTTGCATGGTGCCCCAAGGGTCCAACAGACTAAGGGATAGGTAAAGGTGACGATATTATTCAAGTTCACTTTCTGTATTTCAACAGCCATTACATTATCGGATTCATCGTCCTTGTGTACACTCATTATCATTAATTTAATGTAATGTTCAAGGTCAGGGGTCAAGGATATTGTTTGGCCTCCCCCCCCCTTGATGTCCTTGAACCCACATTTTAATACAATCCGATATATCGGATCTCATGATCTCATTGATCATTTTGTTCCAAATAACAGATTGGTCCAGTCAACCGATTTAAATGTATAATACGGTTTGATTCGGTACATTAGGATATCTTTCCAATAACAGACTGATCCGTTTAACCGGATTCGACTGCATAATACAGTTTAGGATAACTTTCCAATAAACGACTTGCCCGATTAACCAGATTCGACGCAATCTGAAAGCAAGAAAACCGATTTTTTTTTTTAAGCAGGACTAGATTTAATGACATGGCTTGCAAAAAAGATTTAAAACCTAGGGGATGAGGGTCCTTCACCACCACCTGTGCTTTGGTCTGTTGTGCCGTTGGGGCACCACACATGATCCGTCGACAGTCTCCCTCCATTTATCTCTTTCTTATTCCAATTGTAGTGTCTAATTTATTGATAGGCCCGTCCATTCCTTGAATTGTCTTACCGGCGCCAGTTATTGTATCCCCCATCCCATTTTGGACGGTATGGGTATTAAAAAAAAATGGAGGGCTTTAAATGGAGGGATTTGAACTGGAATCTCCACTGTTTCAACATAAGCACCTGGTAAGGATTTCTTTTTAAGAAGTATTTCTTGATAACCTTTAGTTTCTATGTTTCAACATACTACCATTGTAGTTTGCTTCTATGTGTGGGGACTTTGGTGTTTTTGAAATTCTATTGACTATATGCCGCTGTAGTCTGATATCAGTACTTTCATTTCACAGTATTTTTGTTTTACAGTACTTTTGTTTTAGAGAACTTTCAATTTACAGTACTTTAATTTTAAAGTAATTTCATTATACATTACTTTTATATTAATTGTATCTGACATCATTTTAAAGTACTTTTTTACAGTATTTTTTAAAAAATACTTTTATTCTTAAGTACTTTTACAGTAATTTTATTTTAAGTACTTTTATACAGTATTTTGAAGTACCACTATTTTACAGTAATTTTATTTTAAAGATCTTTTGTTTTACAGTATTTTTATTTTAGTATTTAGAATGTCTTAAAGAAATATATTGAAGCTGGTTACAATAGAAAAAATATGTATAAAAATGTTTACTGTATAATTATTCTGACTATAATAAAACATTATGTTGTTTAAACCAATTCTAGAAATGTGTACTAATTACTGTAGAGTCTTACAACTGAATAAAAAAGTGTAAAACTAAAAGAAATACAAACCAGTCATTGAAAGCCATACAAGAAAAACTGTGATTCTTTTAGAAAATTTTAATTAAATAGATACAACCTCTGGCCTTTTTAGGCATCTTATTTTTCTTTTTTAATTAGGACAGAAGGTCAGGGTCGTTGGCATCCGACAGGTCAACATGATCCACATCCCGTCCAAATCTTCCACCGCCAATGCCGTAATCGCCGTAATTTCTCTTTCCGAACCTGCCCCCACCTAGACCGTAGTCGTAAGACCACTCACCCTGACGCTTGACCATCATCCCGTATCGATTAAGGAGAGCTTTGGACAGAGTATCTTTGTCCACTCCGGCTTTGGGATCGACAGAGTTCTGCAATTCCATGACAATGTCCCCGGAAGTCTGGTGCGCAAGCTGACTGCTGTCTATGTGCTTCAGTTTACCTAGAAGCGACACCAGCTGTTTGAAATCTTCGCGTCTGCTGTTGGGCGGATGAGCGTACGTCGCGCATGCGTAGAAAAGAACGATGGCTAAAGCTATTATGTGTGACTCCATGATTTCTGCTTTCTTTTTTTGAAAAAGGATGTGTTGCTATTTTTATTCCAAAATGGGAATTTCCCAAAAAATAATGACGTCTGAAGAACTGGATTGAAAAACTTTTTTTTTTTGGTCACTTGTATAAATGGAGCTCTCTCACTTGAGAAATTATATAATCTTTCCCTTGAAAAACTACAGCTCTGTCGCCTGAAGACGGATACTGTTCAATGGACTCCTGACTATTGCTTGACTTGTTATTGACAGTTTGAGTTAGCGCTAGCAGCAGTCGTACTCTTGAAATGAGAATTGATTGAGTTGTTTCTCTTCTGTTAACTGGTATCTGTGGAAAAGAAAACAAAGCACAAAGTCAATGTCCAATTATAACACGTTACACATCATGTGAAATTAATTGACTAGTGTTAATGAACGGACATTTTGACTGAAAGGGGAGGTAAGCATTTCACTTAACGATGACCAGACAATAAAGCTCGTATTTTTTTCTTCGTACAGAACAAACGTGTGTTGGAACCGTGTTAAATATAAACAGTTGTCATCGACCTGGTTTAACTTCCTTCTGTCGACTACTTCTGACTGACAAATTAATATTAAATCTGCATTCAAGAATAATTTTTTTCAGAAACTTAACGCCAAGTAGAACAATAAGACCATAAAATTAAGCGTCATGTTCACTTAATATCACAATTACAAAAGAACATATCTTATATATATTAAAATTAACACACTAGGGCTAGTAAACTTTTTTAAAATTCCAATCTAGCACCATACAATTCATAGGGCAAAAGATGTAATGGTCTATTCCTCTGAATTAAGGTAAAAGAGGGTATTATGTGGCCAGCTTTACGACCAACCTCCTTTACTTTTCTTTAACTAATGTCAATAGAGCAGGGTGAACTCAGAGGCGCCCTAAAGATTCCGAAACTCAAAATCCAAGTCTTAACCGACATTCAAACACAGGACCCCCCCCCCCCCACCCCCGGTTCAGAAGCCAAGCGCCTTACCACTCAGCCAACGTGCCTACGTATCACAAAATATGACAAAATACTATTTACAATGCGGAGAAGAAAGGAGATAGAGGGAAAGACAGAAAGAGGAGAGAGAGATAAGATACAAACTAGTAAAAGTGTTCCTTCTTCTCTAGTGCCATTAGAGAATGGAATGGGTTGCCTGAATCAGCCAGGAAAACCAACATTTTAGCAGAGTTTAAGTCGTTGATTAGATTGTTACATGAAATGCGTAGGACGTAATTATCTCCCTTTTTTTTTTTTTGAAGTAACGTCTGTAATATATAAGAAGAGGGAGAGAGGGAGGGAGGAAGAGAAGATAATGTGAAACATAAAGGAATGGGAGAGAGAAAGGAGAGAATTCTGAAGAATCAGAGACACAGAGAGAAATACAGAAACAGAAAAAAATGGTGGACATTTGTCGACGTAGCAAGACACAGAGTGAATGAAAAGAGAAAGATTTAGACAGAGTGAACGAAAAGAGAAAGATATAGACACAGAGTGAACGAAAAGAGAAAGAATTAGACACAGAGTGAACGAAAAGAGAAAGATTTAGACACAGAGTGAACGAAAGATTTAGACACAGAGTGAACGAAAAGAGAAAGCTATAGACACAGAGTTAACGAAAAGAGAAACATTTAGACACAGAGTTAACGAAAAGAGAAAGATTTAGACACAGAGTGAATGAAAAGAGAAAGATTTAGACACAGAGAGAGAGCGAAAAGAGAAAGATTTAGACACAGAGTGAACGAAAAGAGAATGATTTAGACACAGAGTGAACGAAAGGAGAAAGATTTAGACACAGAGTGAACGAAAAGAGAAAGATTTAGATATAGACACTGAGCGAAAACAGAAAGATTTAGACACAGAGCGAAAACAGAAAGATTTAGTCACTGAGCGAAAAGACACACCTAGAGTGGAAGAGATTCAAACAGAACCAGACCAAAACAAACCTTTCTCACATACACTAACAGTAGGCTACAATGTACTTTTAACTTGTCAGATGATAACTTAACATCTGGACAAAAAAGTCCTAAAGCTGGCTTCAAACTTTCGTACCAATGAACTGTATGGAAATAAAACCATCTTGAAATACTAACGCAAGTCCTCCAGATTATTTTTCTATATTTCTATTTACATCTAAATGAGAGTCAGAGGCAGGGGCGGGGGCAAGACTATTTCCGACTCAACGTGACCAAATTTGATTTACGGACCAGAAATTTGGCCAATTTCACAGGAAACTGGTGTCTTAGCTCAGACGTCTCTTTGCCAGGAAGGCGTTACTGTTTGCGGAAGCTAGGCCGACCCGCCATGGCCCACGTGGGAGCAGAAAGTAATAGGCGCCACCTAGCGACAATTATTATCGACGAGTCGGCGTTACTTTTGGCTTGACATCAACTAATCTGAACACGCGTAACATTGAAACAACGACATATAATTGAGAAATCTGGATTTATTGTTTACAAGACTGTGCAAAATAAACTACTATATGCCTGTAATAACAATCTGAGACATTGAATATTAATTAGTTTAACTCGTTATGTGTAGATTTATTATTCACCTTCTCCAACACCACATTAGCTGTTAATATCTTCTTGTTATATTGTTGAAATTATATATATGTATATGTATCTACAATATTCATACACACTATCGAAAATATAGACCAAAAAAAAGAAATGGATTTACTTTTCCAATAACCAATTTAAAAGTCCAATAAGTCCTAAAGCTGGCTAAAAAGGGAGACAACAAAGAAACAATATAAATGTTTAAATGCCTATGTTCGCATAAGTGTGTACACACATAAATGTGTATGCACGTGTGATAAAAGTTAATATAAAGAATTGGGGTTATGTAGCAAAGCACAAAGGAAACAACCATAAGCAATGTAGACAAAGTAGAAAAAAAAATGTGACTACAATGTTTAAAAACGTTTTAATATCATTTAAGTTTCTACTCTCACTCTTTGATTGTTTCTATTTCATCAGCTGCTGTTGACATTCTCACCACATATATTTTACGAACTTTAAATTTCAAAAATATTCATTATATGTTATTGTAAAAAAAAAAAATAACGCCATATACAAAGCAATTTAAAACGTTAAAATATTATGACAACCTAATTGTATGAATTGCTATGTTTTGCAATCATCGTACTTTAAAATGTAACTACTTAATTTTTACGCTTACTTATAAAATATGTATCTTTTTGTTAAAAAAAAAAAAAAAAAGCCCAATAAAGAGGCCAAGAGCCCAAAAAAAGAGGCAACGCCCAAAAAAGAGGCAAAGAAAAGAGGCAAAAGCCCTAGGATTCCTAGGATGTACTAAGCTCGACAACTGAGGTCAAAAGCTAAAAAGCTGTGGTATCCTTAAAAAAAAAAAAAAAAAAAAAAAACTGGCTAAAACTTTTGTATCGATATACTGCATGGAAATATGACAATTTTGAAACATTCAGTCCTCGAGATTACAAGCATTTAGATACGTGTTTAAAAATACTTTTTCATGGTAAAAAAACAAGAAACTATAGGCCAGTAGGCCTATTAATAGCCAGCATAACATTGTAAAATCCTAAATTTTTAAAACATAACTATGGGAACAGTAGAAATCATAGATTAATATGTTGTTCTTACTAAATACTAACATGGGTTTATCAATATATATTTAAGAAGCGTTAAAGTCTTTCAGAACTCTTTTAGTTTTCACCGAATTGTACTGTATAGTTCTTAGTGTATGGGGATATTGCCCCTGGCGACTTTCACCTTAAACTATTATGCAAAACAAGCCGACAGAACACATATAAACCAACTGCTCTATGATCCTGTGATAGCCCATCAAAAATAGACCAGTTGTGCACCCAGCGGTCATCATTAACTGGGCAGTGGACCGTTTAAATCGTCTGAACCTGACGTGTTAAGGACAACTAAGCACTGGTACTAAAGACCAGGAAAAATCAAGTATAACAAAAAAAATATTCTTTTTTAGACTAGGGCAGATGATGTAAAGGTCATCTGTTTCTTTTCCCACGGTTAACGAGGGTGTCATGTGGCCATCACAACGACCAACCACTTTTACATTTTTTCCCCCAACTGAATTCAGGCGCCCATTAGAGCTGGGGGTGAACTCAGATGCGCCCCTAAAGACAGCGAATTTTAAAAATCACATTCTTCATCATGTATCGAACCAGGGACACCAGGTTCAGAAGCCAAGCTTTTTAGCGCAACTTTCATGTTTATAGTATTCTCATTTCGCTACAATCCAATCACTTTTATGGACCATGTGGGGGAGGGGAATGACTGGGAGAAGGGTTCCGTGCTGCCAATTGACGAGCAACTTTTAAAAACAGATACTCGATGGTACGCCGACGTGTTAGCCACTGAGCTATTCAAGTGCTTATAAAAATTGAAGGTTTTAAAGACTACTTTAAAATTTTAGCCAGAACGACCCATTTTAGAGGGCTTATCTGCCCTAAGCATAGTGAATTTTCTATATAAAACTGATTGATTAAATTATTGGTTAATGTTTTGTTGCCATCGACATTAAATTATTCTGATGAGTTTCAACTTGATCCCAAAATGGGAAGTGTGAGAAAAAACTCGTAAGAGATTCCACCCAGCAGGGACTGCCTTTGGTCATCTGAGGTCCGAAGGCCCCAAATGAAATATAAAAAACAACAACATTGAAACCCAACAATGCGCAATGAATTAAAAACCTTCCTGTATATTTATCTAAATCAGCAAAGAAGTTAAATTCATATAACTCTGATAGCAGGAATGTGCGTTATGTACGATTTATGATCACCAGGCTAGAGTTAATGTTTCATTTCACCAAAAGGAAGAAACAATGGTGTTCTAGCATATTGTTATAACCCTATTGGCGGTGCGATAGGGTTAACTGTAGGTTCAGCTGACACACACGAGAACTCAGGCACATCACTTAGGTCAGCGGGGCCATGGACAAGGGACAGTACTGCTATTACATGCAAATATGACCATTGTCATGGTCATGTGATCGAAAGCCTGCGTGAACCAGAGACACAGTATGTAAGAAAGCGGCAGTTCAAGACCGGAGATCGTGGAGACCGGGACTGTTAGTCAGCCATGAAGTCGGTCCTGGTTGAGTCCTCAAGTGTTATGTACGAGTCCAGGAAGAAATAGAGACAGTAGAGTTCAGTACTGTAGTAGTAGTTTACGGTGTTGCCAATTGTGTCATATTGGCTGTTTTAATTGACCATTATTAAAGTACCAGATTATTTGGAGCCTTGTTGTCAAGTTCTTGATGTGTTAGATGTGCTGTGTTGTGTTTAGCAGTGTTTACAGAAGGCCTGATTAGGAGAGAATAGTAACAATATGGAGTCGAACAAGTAGCACAGATCTAAACATTTGTGACTAAACCTTGAATCTTAGCAGAGACTAAGGGGGAGACTAGTAGACACAGTCACAACAGTTCTGCTACTTTGGAGATAAGATCAATGCTTCGCATTTTTTCTATAAAACAATTTTTTTTAGAGTCCCACCAGTCTGAGGCCCTGGCGGCTGCCTAGTTTGCCTGTGTCTAAGGCCGGCCCTGCACCCAGACAAATCGAGCGATCTAAGATAAACATAGTAAAAATCATGTCCTACCGAGCAAGTGTTTCTCTCTGATTATCATACATATTAAACTAACTATCCTTATGGTACAACTTTATATAGTTTATACAAGTGGCGCCAAAACTATATCCGACCCACGCTTTGAATCATGAAAGATTTCCATCGGATTCGAATAAGATTTTCTTTTTACAGCCATATGTTGTTGGAATTATGTCTTTTAGACCGAAAAAGGGTGCATTCTTAGGTCAATATTTTCTGGGATAGTATAAACCAATTATATGTTAATTAAAATTTAAAACATTTGAGCAATGAAGATGTTTTGAAATGTAATAAAGGATTACATCTCCAAAAGCATTAAAGACATTCTAAGCGCTGCGCCGACAGTTGAAAGTTTCAAAATTGACCTCGACTGAAGGTCAATTGAGATGCTCAATCGAAACTTTCTATTGGATCATCCATGACCGAGACCGGAGCTCTTCTTGCTTTAAATTCATGTTTTGTATAGGGCCAGTGGTTATATAAGGAGACGCAGACATATTAGCCGAATAGAAATGGGGAAAAAAAAAGTGTTAAATGGTGGAGGTGGGGAGGGGGCGTAACTCCACTTGACCGAATCTTAGCTACTGCCCTTGGTTTTAGCTTTCAGCGGGAAATGTTTCTGGCGGCATAACTTGATTATTACATCCGGGTCTTCATAGAAGACAGAAGGCCGCTGGAAGTTACAGAACTATGAATGAACTGACATGACATCAAGAAAAGATGGTATACGATATTCTCTTTGTTTGTTTATTAAAGTCCAAGTCTAATTTATATGCATTTTGTTAAAACTCAAATCGAAACTTATATTATTAAATTAAAAACGAACATTTGTTTTGTTGTAACAATTTACCACTTGCGCCGCCTTTAATTTTCTCCCATTAATAAAATAATGACAGAGGGCATAAAGGTGGACAAAACATATGTACAAGTTAATGTATGAAAACATACCACTACATGAACCATTACATTATCCTCAGATTGTAATTTTTTGGAGACAACCAATAAGAAAAGATAAGATAAGAATCTTTTTGGTCCAAACAGCAAACAATCAATGTAGAGACTATCTCCATCGTCTGCCCACTGTGCCGCGACAATATTAGAATATGCTTCCACTGTTTAGGAGTATTTAGGGGGCCCCTCATCTCAAGAAACTAGAACAGGTTCAAGTCAGAACAGTGAGATATATACACAAAAAAAAACAACCTTGACTACACTCTTAATAAAATCGGTAAACTTAGAGATACTTCAGGACAAAAAAGTAAAGTAGAAGCAGTACTACATGTACCGAACCCTAACTTACAAATACAAAGCAGATATAGAATGACTGCCATGCTGTTAGAGAAATTCTTATCAACATAGAAAATTGTACAGTTACGTTTTTTTTTCCTATAGCCTGTTCTTATTTCTTGTTTGTCATGGAATCCACAAAATTGTGCAAATTTTCAGCTTGTTCCCAGATTGGGTGTCGGAGAAATAACATGTACAAACTTTCACCCAGATGTCTGTATTTGAGAGTTATAGGCGCTTCTCTGCATTATTAAAAAAAAATCTGTACCTCTCTAAAGCCGTCATAAGTAGTCTATTTTCATTTTGTTATTCGCCCCCAAAAGCCTAGTCTAGTTTTTACTAGTCACGTCATTGTCTCTAAGTCAAAACTTCGCCAAGTTACGAAACAAATAACTAATTCCTAATCATCCGATAACTTCTTCTTCTTCTTGAAACTGTCAGGTAGAGTTGAGCCTTCGGCTCTTGGAACACTAGGCCAGCAAAAGTGAACAAGAGCTCCCTCTCACCGGCCTGAATGAGAACAGTGTACACTGTTCTGTCTGGCGGGTGGGTCAGACTCACGGTAAGAGGCCACGTACACTAAGATCCCCGCCATTTCCTTTTCTATACCAGGCTAACCGTGCGGGACACGCCATTTATGTAACGGCCCCTTGAGGAACAGCGCCTGGATTGTGACAAGGCTGTGGGTGCTTATTTACAACTCCACAAAGTGCAATAAGGATGCTCTCGCACCCCCTTAGGCAACCCCCACGGGAGTCTTGTTTTGCTACCCTTTAGCCTAATCGTTTCCTCCTACATTCGTTTCCACCCGGGTGCCACTATGAGGCAGGGTAGCATGCCCAGGTGCGATAACAAGAGATGGTATCTTCAGTGTAGTAGAACTATCTACTACTATCCTATTAGCGTCTTATTTAATAAGTTATTATGCTGATAGTTTTACAGCTCTGACGATGTCAACGCAGCACTTGCTCTTTGGTAGCACACTATATTCCAGGTGATGGGATGAGTCTGCTATTATCAACAAGTGAAAAGAGATCGATTGATGAATTTCTAATCATGTTAAAAAAAAATGAAACAATAAAGTAGATATTCGATGGGAAAATAAAACAAAAATAACAAAATCAAGGGAGATAAGTAATTAATCCGTAGTGTTAGTCCAGTACTGTTAGAGAGTTACGTCCCTTAGAATGAACGCAAAACAATTGTATGAAACGGAAATGCAACGCATTATGCTTTAAATTATTGATGCTGATACCATCAAATCTCGAAAATGGGAATTTTTATTCTTTTTTAAGTTTGATTAAAAACTTGACAACAAAGAGAGGCGAAATAATCAATTTTGGTGTAGTTGACCCAACATGGACCTAAGTTAAAACCAAATAAATCGTTTGCCAATTGCCAAATATATGCCATGATGATTCATTCACACCTTATGCTGTTCTATCCCTTGGTATCTCTCTCTCTCTTTCTTTCTCTATATTTCTCGCTTTTTTTCTATCTCTCCCTCTTTCATTCTCTCTCTCGCTCTCTTTCTCTCTCATTCTCTTTCTCTCTTTTTCTTTCTCTTTCTTTCTCTTTCTCTCTGTCTCTTTCACTCTCTTTCTTCCTCTTGAAATAATGATTTCAGAAGGCACTGAAGCAAAGAGCCGCATTGTCCGTGAACGCAGAGAGCACGACACTCTTATGTCCATCATAAGTGGCTCGGCTAATGGACTTTATAAATTAGATGAGGAAATTAGATCGACAGGTCAGTGGTCACTTTATGGCCAGCAGCTAATTGAACTAACAAACCTATACAATGATGAAAATGTCCCAAGGATAGTGGCTACAGCCTACTACATCCGAATCCGTTTAATCAGACCACCGGTTAATCGGATCCGCCGCTTAATTGGATGAATCCTAAAATATGTAAACAAATCCTTTTATACAATTGAATCCGTTTAATCGGACAAGTTGATAATTGGTATCTAAATGACCGAATCCCGATGTAGCTATTAAAAAGATTCGGTTTATAAAACGTCGTTAAATTTAGAAAAAGTAAAAACATGGAATTGTCGTCTGCTGAATTAGATTAGAAAACAAGAAACAATTATATTGAAATTTGATTGGAGAGTTTCAATATAGTGATTACCACGTTACTTGTTCTGTATTGAATATTACTTGTTATGATGGACTTGTGATGATGGACTTATGATGATGGACTTGTTATGATGGACACGTTTATAAAGTGTTGTTATACATATAAAATTTCAGAAATGTTATAGATTAGTTATAGAATGACACGTGATTATAACCCATAAAAAGACACACAACCAGTAGGGTAGCAAGGTATGCGATGCCCAGGACTCAAGATTATCATGATAGACTGTTGTTGGCGGTCTATGCCTAAGGCTGGCCTTGATACCACTTGTCAAGATGTTGTTACCGGTCTTTGACTAGTACCACCAAACTGCTGGTAGACAACTAAACCACAGTAGGCGTATTATATCTTATCAAAATAAAACTTGAAATGACTTGAATAACTTCCTTTTGAGCAATACTAAAAATATTTTTTTTTATAATGTAGAGAAAATCATGCAGATAGATAAAATAAATGCACTAGACTTTAGTTATAATATTTTTTTTTGACAAAGTCTAGCTCACTACAATAACACAACCTTTTAGCCCAGCGGTTCTAAACCTTTTAAGCTCAGCGACCCCTTTTTACAATCCCCTACTCTACCGCGACCCCCCCTCTCCACACACACAAACACAGCTATAGAAGAGTAGGCAATAGCAATCCATATTTTCGATGGCCTCAGGCGACCCCTGGCAAATGGTCAATCGACCCACAAGGGGGTCGCGACCCACAGGTTGAGAACCCCTGTTTTAGCCTCACATTCTGGAGTCGTCTGTCCTAACTAAGACCTAATGACGACAATGTCACCTATCTTGCATCTATATTCTAGGGCAGGCTTTAGGCATATGCAAGCTAGGCCGCCATCAGACAGGACTAAAAAAAATTTTTAGAATAAAATTGCAAAACTTGGATCCGATCTCAAACCTAGTAGAGCATTATGACTCTGTGTTTACTAGTCTAACCAGGTCTAACTCTTTTCCCTATGTTATTTGTCTATTCAGATATCGACGTTCAGGTTTATTTTTAAAAAAATTGCATAATTTTATTTTTTCGCTTTTTGTTTATATATATAAATATATATTTTTTTAAATTATTTTTTTATGGGGCCACCGAATTCACTTCGCCTAGGGCTCCCAATTATCCAAGACCGGCCCTGCTGCATCTCACACGAAACAATATATATTTAAGCTTAACGGAAGGTCACTGTCTTTTGTTACTATTAGAACCCAGTATTTCTGCAACACTTAGTGCCTATAGTTTTAAGGAGTGTGTGTGTGTGGTCCTAACCCTGTCATTGTTAAATTGTGGGTGAGGTTCACGTAGCGCATAGGAAAAAAATTCAAATAAAACCTTGTCACTAGTCTTGTGTCCTGCGTCATTGTAGGCAGGCTGCAGGGTTCAAACGAACTAAGTTACCACTGCTGATTTATCAAATACACTTGTAGACTACCCTCCACAAGTTTCCACTAGTCCAACAATTTTTATTTTTTTTTTTTTTTTTTTTTAAATATGGAACGCTTCACGAATTTGCGTGTCATCCTTGCGCAGGGGCCATGCTAATCTTCTCTGTATCGTTCCAGTTATAACTTACAGAAAAAAAAAATTAAGGTGCTATACATATAAACTATTTTGGTATTTTCGAAATAGGTTGTAACAATTTTGCATAAAAACCAACTAAATACACGTTTGGTTTTCGATATCTCAAGTATGTAATATGACGTAGATTTTTTATTGTGTACTAGTCGACCGGCAGTGAAGCGTTTGGAAAATAAAATGGCCTTCTGGCCGAATAATGACCTCCTTCAGTCGTAGAACGACTATGGTTCATCTCGATAACTTTTTCATGTGGCTGTGGAGACATATTTTGGAGAGACACTCCCGTCCACAAATATCGCAGGTTAATCTTATCTTATATAATACAGACGTTACTTAAAAAAAGAAGATGATTACATCCTACGCGTCATGCATTTAGTCATGCATATTAACCAATGACTTAAATTCTGCCATGTCACTGTTTTCCTAGCTAGCTCAGGCAAACCATTCCATGCCCTAATAGCACTAGGGAAGAAGGAGTATTTGTACAAATTTGTCCTAGCATATGGTTAAGGTGGCTTTCGCTCTGGTGGTAGAGGAGCTAGCCATTTTTCGCATGGTACGCTTTTCTTCCAGAGCTGAGGCCCATGTTTTTTCGTTGTCTATAGCTTTCTTGGTCACTGTCTCTCTCCATCTAGTGCGGTCTAGGGTTTGTCTTCCCAATGGTAAGTATCGATGTTCACTGATTTAAGGTCCTGTTTTATTACATCCGTGTAACGGAGGTGGGGATGACCAGTTCCTCTTGAGCCAGACGCGAGTTGACCTAAGGATATTGAATAACAAAATGTGAAACTCTCGGACACATATTCCTAACACCTGGGATCGACGTCAGCCAACTTTTCTAAGATCTCAACTAAGATACAATACAATGTTTGGACTTTAAAATAACTGCAGTGTTCTGGAACTCTTAGATGTTTCCAGTCGTTCAAACCATACACCACAGAGGCCGCAGAGGTGGGCAAATGTACAAGTTTCAACTCTGGACAACTCTATAATGGTGCTGATCCCGGGCCTTACTCACAGTTCGTCGAGAACCGCGTGAATCCCGAGAACATTGACGCCTCTGACTTGTTCAGGACTATTTTAAAGTTGATTTCAGGGAACTGATCACATCTGACTTTATGCTATGTGTGATAAGCAATGGACGGTGTCGACATTAGTAACCTTTGTCCCCGGGTGAAGTGGCGATTATAGATATTCAGTCAGAACGACAGCGCCCTCGGGTGTCATTTGTCCTCTGTGTTTAGTATAACAATGATAATATTACCGATATAGCAGTTGGACTTCACAGCATTTGCTCTACAATAAAAACCTAAAACTTTATATTATATAACAATATATACCTATATATATTGTTACGAATCTCATTATCCAGGCTCTCTGCAAAACTGCACCATACACCACCAACTTAAAGAACATGACAACTCAGGGCTCCAAAGTAACGTAACACTTTAATAGTTGAATAAATCTGATCCAATAATGAACAATTGGCAACACGTAACACAGGCTGTACAATTATCTCTCCGTATCAACTATACCGCTGTATCAACTCTTGCACTGGCCTCTCCGTCTCTTTCTGGGCTTGCACTGGGTTCAACAGTTCAGGACTGACTTCAAACACTAGGCTCGTTGTGTCGGACTCGATCACAGACCAAGATCAAGAAGCCGTTCCTCTTGACTGCACTTGACAGTACTCCGCACGGAACCGTCGTAATGCTCCGTACAGAACCACACTGTGTTGTAGTCGACCGGACTGTATTGAACCGGGCTGTAGTGGACCTTCTGTCGTGAACCCCCTTGACTGCGACCCCTCCGCTCTTTATAAAGGGTCCCTAATGGCCTTCTAGAACCGGACAGAACGTCGCTGGACCATTCTGGGTGGTCAGATGACTACATCCCTCGTGACGCTCTTGAGCTCTGTTCACGACGCGGATCCTTCATGAACCGTCATGTTGACACTCGTCTCGACTGACAGTCGTTACTCGTCACGGTTGACCGCTCATCTAACGCTGGCCTGGGGCGATTTGCGTCGGCTGTTTCTCTCTTTCCTTATCCCGCTGTTTCTCTCTTTCCTTATCTCGTTGTTTTTCTCTTTACTTATCCCGCTGTTTCTCTCTTTCCTTATCTCGTTGTTTCTCTCTTTCCTTATCCCGCTGTTTCTCTCTTTCCTTATCTCGTTGTTTCTCTCTTTCCTTATCCCGCTGTTTCTCTCTTTCCTTACCTCGTTGTTTCTCTCTTTCCTTATCCCGCTGTTTCTCTCTTTCCTTATCTCGTTGTTTCTCTCTTTCCTTATCCCGCTGTTTCTCTCTTTCCTTATCTCGTTGTTTCTCTCTTTCCTTATCTCGCTGTTTCTCTCTTTCCTTATACTTTTTTTGTGTATGGATTTGTTTTGGAATATCATGTCTCTTACGCTAAAGCAGTGATGCCCAACCTAATTCGACCTGCGGGCAATTTTGATTTCCAACACTCTTTTCGCGGGCCACATGACCGAAAAGTTACAAAAGCTAAATGATATTGTTCTGAAACTAATTTACCAAAACGGATATGATATACTGCTACATTCATCATTTCATGTGATATTTGATGATTATATTTTTGTACGCGTCAGAAAATAACTTCATTTGTCTACTTAAAATGTTAGCAACAGTGTGGGTCTCATATTGCTTAATATTCACATCGATCCTCAAATCTCTAGTTGTAGTTAATCAATCTTTTATTCGTGGTTGAATCCCATAATGCCGCCATAATTATTTTGTAATGCCGATATATATGTTGTTTTTTAAACAGCCTTACTTTCTTTATAAAACAAAGATGTAGGCTTATTATCATGTTCCGCAAACAAGTAAAGATCCGCCCACTTCTGCTAGATTCTACATTCAGAATCTCTGTTCATAAACGCACAAACGTTAAAGGTCATGGTATAAATCCATCAGAGAAAATATGAGAGTCCTAAGTAGGTGAAGAAACATTTTTCAATCTTTTTTTTTTTTTTTGGAAAGTATTTTCTCCACTTTGTGTCAACGTTTCGGCGGGGGGATATAACCACGTCGCGGGCCGGATCTGGCCCGCGGGCCGTATTTTGGGCATCACTGCGCTAAAGCATTCTCATTGCGTTGTGGGCCAAACTCTTTTGTAAACCGGCTGGAGGGGAAAACTGGTAGGCAATTTCCGTGATGCTTTTAGGCGACCACTAAACACAACTTAGATTGGGTCGGGATTCGAACTTAAGTCTCCTTGACAGGTAGCCAGGCGTTTTAGGCCATGAAACCACATTTCCAATAAGATCGCAGCCTGGTCGTGCGGTATACGCGCTGAACTGTCATTTGGTTGGATTGATGGTCCCCGGCTCATACCCTTCCCGCTGCCACCCCGCGTATCCTGCGGGAGGCTTTGAACAAGGAAGTAAATACTCTTCAAATCTGAAGAAACATTTTAGAAACAATTTTAACTTCTTTTTTCTCTCTCTTTCTCTCTCACAATACAGGCTTCAAGCAATGCACTATTCAATACACTCTCTAACTATGAACGCCTACTTTCGCAAATAAATCAACTCACGACCGTCTCTGTTTCCTTGCAATCTCGCTCATAAGCATTTTTTAAAAAATCACCATCTTTCAAAAAATGTGTATTTACTTTATTCCTCCCTTTCTCGATATAAGCACATTCCAGTCAATGCTAAATATGTTTTAACAACCCGGTGAATCTAGCTTTCTGACATTTCAAATAACACATCGCCATGTTTGCATTTAGCGTAGTTCTCGGTGGAAGAAATCGCCCGGAAATCGAGCTGCAAGTCGAGGCTGAGAAAAGAAAAACAATTGGCTGCTTTCGGAGTTCATCGCACGCCGTGGGCGATTTCCGGCCAATCAGGTGGATTGGTTTAAATAGTGTTACACTTCCGGTAAGTTACCAAGTCCCAGCACGATTAGAGCATTATGGGATGTGGATCTGGAATCAATGTTTGAAATTCCTGAGAATCAGGCAGCTAAGAGTTTAATTATATTCAATGTAAATCTAATAGTGGAAGAACGAATCTATTTTAGAAGCATTAGTTAGTGGGAGTGTTGTCAAAGGTGGTGTCTTTAATGTAAGGCCTGTTTCTTATCTTATCTTATAAAATACAGACGTTGCTTCAAAAAGAAGATAATTACGTCCTACGCATTTCATGTGTCAATCTAGCCATGTAATTTAAGCAATGACTTCAAGTTATTGGTTTTCCTGCCTGATTCAGGCAAACCATTCCATTCTCAAATAGCACTAGGTAAAAAAGAGTACTTATGCGAATTTATCCTAGCATATGAAACACGATTTGTGCCTTTGTCTTTGTATCTTTCTGAGTATCTTGTTAGGTTTTTGTTTTTCTATTTGTAAATTACGCTTCAGCATTTTAGGTACTCTAGATGTAACCCTTCTGGCACTATAAATAAGTGTACGCTGAGAATCCGTAAAATAGTTTTTAAACAAAGAAAACTCCGCTTTCGTGAATGTAGTATTTTAACATTACAAACAGGACTACTATTATAAATAAACACAAATAATTCAAGTATAAAGAGACAAAAAAAATATATGAATAAAAAAATAAAAATTGGCAAAGTTTAAGTACTTAAAAAAAAAAAAGAAAAAAATCACAATAAACAATGAAAACATATACCTCTTTTATTGCTGAGTGCTCGAATAGTTTCGAAAGAATCCCAATGTCAAGGACATGTTCGTTTGACATAGGGCCTATATAACACATGTGTAAGTACAAGTGTCTACAATAGTCAACCTAATGATCGTCAACTTTAAACAATGTCTAGACGATGTTTACCTTGATTGATGTGAAAACATGAACTTGCGGTTTTGTCTTATGTGTTTTTAGCAATGTAATTTTGTACTGAAGAAAAACAAATGTTACCAGAGATATATAGATACCGCTAACTCTAAAGATATTTTTAGCTCCTTTTTTTTTTTTGTTTGAATAAATTTTTTTTACAAATCTTTTACTAACTCACTCCGTCTGTCAGTCTGTCTGTCTGGGTGGAATATTTCACAAGTAGAAATTGTGCACACAAAACTCATCGTTCCAAACAAAACATAATTCAATTAAATTAGTCAAATTAACAAATGTCTTAGAAATTAATGGTCTTAATTAATTTTCTTTGACATCGAAAAGAGGAAATACCTCTTAGAGTATTGAGATATATTACCACAAATGTGGAGTTTTTTCCCTCATATATATATATATATATATATATATATATATATCCATATTTATATATATATATATATATTTATATATATATATCTATATCTATATATATCTATATCTATATATATATATATATATAAATAGATATAAAAATCTGTTATTTGTTTTATAGCCTAAGTTAGCATCTTTCGGTAAGTCCTCTACAAATAATAGTACGTTGTGGGATAGTGCGTCACCTCCAAGGTGCCGGATACAGAGCTATCAAGGCCGGTTTTAAATAAGGGCAGGATTTTTATGGAGGCCCAGATAGTGTGGTTTAAATAGTCACGTTAGTGTTATGTCTACGTTCTGTCTCTCCACAGTCTATATATATATATATATATATATCTTTCTCTCTCTCTCTCTCTCTCACTCTCTTACTTAGTGGATGCATGACCTTGAACTTTGGAACATTTGAATTTTAAAAAATAAATGGCGCCAATGTCCTGCGCATGCTAGGGGTTAACTTTTCCTTGAAAATGTTTGCACAAAAGAAACATGTGACTTTTTTTAAATGAATGCAAGCCTCGAATTCACTTCTTAAATTCAGCAAAGCTCTATCGGTGAACACAGACTACACAAAAAAAAGTTATATTGAAGAATTTCGTTTAACTGGGTGTTACAATTTATATATAAAAAAACTAGCAAATATTTGTTAAAATATTTTAAAAAGCAAAGTCTATGGAAGGGAAAGAACAGCACAGTTACATCTATCTAACTCTCAATACTGCTAGATTTATCTTCCATTTTCTGAATAGACAAATAATAGTAAGTGCCACTAATTAATTAACTAAATGATTAGTTTTTTTTTAACTTAAGTCATGTGTTGTCATGTGTTGTCATCGACTGTGTATAATTATGCAAAGTTTCAACTTGATCCTACAATGGGAATAGTGATAAATGACGTAATCAAGGGCGCCGAGGTGGCTGAGTGTTGGCCGAATCGGGGGGGGGGGGGGGTTCAGGGTTCATATCCTGGTAAAGATAGTTTTTTTTTTAAATTTCCGGATCTTTGGGCGCCTCTAAGTTCACCCAGCTCTAATGGGTACTAGACATTAGTTAGGGAAAAGTAAAGGCTGTTGGTCGTTGTGCTGGCCACATGACACCCTCGTTAACCGTGAGCCACAGCCACATGTATTTCTTGTTTTTTTTAAATTAAATGTATTTTGCTTTCTTCATTACAGACGACCTTTACATCATCTGCCTTACAGATCGCATGGTCTGAAAGGGAAACTATACTTACGAACACAATATTTGTACCAGACAAAGTTGATAAAAGCTTTGTATGAACTATAAGAACCATAACTCTTCAGATATCCGATGGCAGATGTGTTCGGCCCTAGCACTATACAAGGCATTCGATTAAAAAAGACAACTAATCAACATGTAGTGTTGTAATCAAAGTAAATTAAATATTGATCAATATCACCCTGGATGTCGCAGAGGGAGAGGGATAACAAAGGGGGAGGTATGAGCAGACATCTCGCCCATTGAAACAAAATTTTTACGCAGATTTTATTTCTTTGGTTCTCTTCACATGGCGGCCATAGTCGACTGTCAGACAAAGGGCAGTAAGTCAACTTTGAGCGGGAGCGAATGTCAATGATTGAGTGATGAAAAAAAAACGAAATTATTAAAAGCCATTGAGACTTAAATGGATTGATAAATAGACCGCAGTGTATTTAGATACTTCTAAATTTAATTACACTACAATGTACAATAGCGCAATATATTCAACTAAAACTATGACTTTGCCATCTATTAGACTACAATCTATTTGATATCAAATCAATAGGCTACACTCAATTAGGCTACATCCATTATTACAATAAATAATTAGACTACAATATATTAAATTATAATCAACTAGAATACAATATATTAGACTACAATCTATAATATATCATATCACTTGGCTACAATCAATTAGTAAAATAAAACTACAATCTATAAGGCTACAATCTACTAAACTACAATCAATTAGAGAACAATTTATAAAACCACGCATTTATGTGGCGAAGGCTATGAGATCTGCTGTCCACCAAGCGTACGGCTATTACGTTGTAGCTCACACTTCCGTCATGGCACGGGAGGGTGGCGGCGTGCAGGATTCGACCCTGGGACTATCGAGGCAACATTCCAGAGCGCATACCACTAGAACAGGGATTATAAAATGTTTGTTTGTAAAACGTTTCGCATGTTTTCGGATGTTCCTTCAGAGTTGAAGATAATTTACTTCCTAGTCCAAACCTCCCGCAGGACGTCGGGGGATGGCAGCTGGCAAGGTTTGAATCCGGGACCATCGAGACAGCCAAACAACAGTCCAGAGCGCACACCGCACTTCCGGGCAGCAAGCTTAAACTTGAATTATTTCATGGTGTGGGGGTCACCACAAGTAAAAATATTGAGGAACATTGCTTTAACCTTACAAGCACATAGACCAGCTCTAATTTCCTTGTTTAACTGGCTAGACATGATGTTATGTGGCCAGGTCAAAGAGAAATAATCGTCATGAACTCACGTAGGCCTTGCACAAATTCTGGGCGTCATTAATCTTTATACGGGAATTGAATCCTAAACTATTTGAATAGAAAGCCAAGCTGTCTACCATAAGGCCACCTATCAAGCAGCCGACATTAATAACAGGAAACTGAATCCAAAAGCAATCGCTCAATTAAAAAAGGTGTCTATCGATCTCGGGTGTTAAATCGCTAATATCTAGAGTTACAGAAGTATAGATTCCAGGCAGGAGGCACACTCGATCAATCCTTTGATATTTCTTTATTGAAACATGCATTCTTCTTCGGTGCATATATTTGTGCAAATGTTTGTATTGGAGAGAACGAGAGAGAGAGAGACAGAGGTGAGAAAGAAAGATCCAAAAAGAGAGAGAAAAAAATATAGAGGGAGAGTGAGAGAGGGGGGGGGGGAGAAAAAAAAGTGAAAGGGAGAAAGAGATTTAAATAAATAGATAGATAGTAAGATAGAGTTAAAGAAATAGAGAGAAAGAGAAAAAAAAGAAAAAAAAAAGACAGAGATAGACAGAGATGAAGAGAATATATTCTAGAGAGATATGACCCGCGGCCCGCTGGCCTTAGTTTATGTATCGCTGATCTGGTGATTTGGAATTAGATGTATGTCAAACATGGCGAGATGTTCCCTTAACGCTTTTTAATTTACACGCGATAATGAAAGTAGACTATGAAAATCGGGTTTACCCGTGCAGTCGACATGCTCAAAACTAATATATATAAATGTGAAAATGGGTTTACCCGATTAGTTAAAATGTTTCGTTTTTTAAATAGAAATAAATGTAAATTTTTATTTTTAGGGCCTACATGTTATGGGAGAGACATTACACATAGACAAATCTATGTCCTCTACCGTGATCTAAGGAACATCTATATCAAATTTTACCACTATTGGTCTAACGGTTTTGATTTCTATAAGTAACGTACATACATACATACTCCTTACACTTTGCTTTATTTATTAGATACTAGCCGGATACTACCCGCGGCCTGCGGGCCTTAGCTTGGGTATTACTAATCTAGTGGATTGAGTTTAGATCTATGTCAAACTTGACGAATTATTTATTTTTTTTAACATTTTTTTTTTTAATTTCGCCAGGAAATGAAAAGTAGAATGTGAAAATGGGTTTTCTCGTTAAGCCGACATATTCCTTATTCATATCTAATATAAAAGACTGGAAAAACGGGTTTATCCGATTTGTCAAAAAGTTTTGTTATTTAATAGAGATCGTTTAAGCTTATTTTTAATTTTTGGGGCTTCCGCCATGATCTAAGGAACATTTATCCCAAGTTTTATGAGGATTGGTCAAACGGTTTTGATTTTTATGCGGAACATACATACATAAAGACATACGTCCATACATATATATACCTTACTTTCTGCTTTATATAATAGATATAGAAAGAAAAGAAGAAACATATAGAGAAAACTAAGAGAAAGGGTGGTTAAAAAGGAGAAATGGATAGAAAGATTACTTTCTGTGATTCAAAAATGTATACACTTTTTATTATTTTTCTTAGAAGGAGATAACACGCTAACAAAGAAAAAATCAAGAATTATCTTCCCCTGAAAATAAGTATCAGAAAAGATTGAAAGATATTGACGCTCAGGTTAGTGTGGACTCTTTCTACACCCAGTTCTGTCTTGAATGGACGTGATAGGCCCCTGACGTCTTGCCACTTTCTACACCCAGTTCCGTCTTGAATGGACGTGATAGGCCACTGACCAGGGCGGAGAAAGTACGGGCATTAGAGTACTTTTTATATGTGATAATTGCATGGATCCAGCAAAACATGTAGGTCGCAGCCGGGATTGCATTGCCGCTTGAAATACTGCACCCCTCAATAATCATGAGACTCGAATCCAAGTCTTTTATTATTTGTGTGGATGGTAATTCTAGTCATATCCATAGGAGGCGCGGAAGTAGAGCGGTAAAGCGTTTGGCTTGCGAACTGAGGTCCCTGGTTTGAATCCTGGTGAAGACTGGAAATTTTAATTTCAGGATCTTTTGGCGCCTTTGAGTCCACCCAGCTCTAATGAGCACCTGACATTAGTTGGGGAAAAGTAAATGCGGTTGTTCGTTGTGCTGGCCACATGATACCCTCGTTAACCAAGGGCCACAAAAACAGATGACCTTTACACCATCTGCCCTAGAGAGGTCTGAAAGGGGAACTCTTGAAGGACATGGTTATTTTCAATGTAGGCTTACCAGCTTAGTTCCATTTTGGAGAGAAGGCAGCTTCGATGGAGTCGTTTCAGCAGTCTTACATGTCTCGTATACCCAGGTCTCAGATTCATACAAAAGTGTGGTGATAACCACTGCTTTATAATCATTGCTTTGTGTTGTTTAGAGGATAAGTCGTATTTGGGTCTGCGTGGTCACGTGAAATACTGCTCACATCCTTAATCTGATTTATTAGTTCTGACTAAGAAAACCCTCGAAACCATAAAACAACAAGAATGTCATGGTGCCATATGTAAAGTTGTTAAAATTTTTAAAGGGCGAATACTTGGATCTAGGTGTTGTTAGAATGGAACCACTGCAATACTGAGACATTAGATCGTCTGCATTTGAAATGGAATGCAACCACTGCAATACTTAGACAAGGAATAATCTACAGTTCTGTAATCTAGTGTAATTATATAGTGGCAGAATTTAGGTTATTGGTTAATATGCATGACTGAATGCATGACGCGTAGGACGTAATCATCTTCTTTTTTGAAGTAAGGTCTGTATTATATAAGATTAGATAAGATAAACATAAACTTCTCTAATACTCGTACAGGTTATAAAACGTTCAGCGCTAAACTACAGAATGACATTTGAGACCCTTTTACAGTCAGTATTTATGAGGACGAGAAGATAATTTTGGAAAGGAGTAAGGGAGAGAACTACCTTCTCTTGTTGTAGTAGTGTTTTATAGTCAATGAAGCATACAAATGAGTTATCTTCACTTGTGTCAAGAACGACAACTCAGGAACGGTCCATTAATTCTATTATCTCCCTTATTCTTTGACATACGTGTGGTGGACGCCTACGTTACAATATTCGTTGAATATTCGTTTGTTGTTTCCTTTTAATAGTATAATCGATATAAAAGCAAACAGATATAAGAAGACAGTCGTACATCTTTATAGAATGTAGTTTTTTTCTTTTTTACCTCACATAGAGTTAAATTTTTTGCCCTTTTTTTTAGATTTCTTTTCAAAGATGTTTTCCTTGATGTAAAGTATCCTCACAAATTGAGAGCTAATAACAGCTATGATTGCTCCCTCCACAGGAGCCAATGCCTGATTAGACAAGTCCTTATTCTCTTCGCGCCATCTTACAGTCTGACTAAGTGACGTCTGGCCAGCCATTCTTGCACAAGTATTAATGCGCGCATGAATGAATGGAGCCGGTGCTTTTTAATAACAGCCAGTGGCGGGATACGGCATTGTTCCCAGAGTTCCCCGCCTGATGCATAATCCGTTTGATGATGAAGTGTTGGTATTGAGATTACAACAGAACATTGAAACACAGACAAAGGGTTTTAGAAATAAAACACGCCATTGATAATACAGCAATATGACCGACATGTTGTTTGATGGTTAGGAAGATTAGAAGAGGCCTTAATGCGTAAATACGATACATACATACAAACATACATGTATACATACATACAAACATACATACACACACATACATACATATATACATACATACATACAAACATACATACATACATACATATATACATACATACATATATACATACATATATACATACATAAATACACGTATACATACACATACATACATACATACACATACATACATACACACTTACACACATACATACATGCTTGCATACATACATACACACACATACATACATACAAACAAACAAACAAACATACATACATACATACATATATACATACATACATACATACATACACGTATACATACATACACACTTACACGCATACATGCAGACACAGATACATACATGCATACATGCATAAATGCATACATACACACATACATGCGTACATACATACAGGGCGTGTCTTAGGCCACTGCAAACTATGCGGTCGCAGTGGGCCCCGCGCTTATTCTAAAGAATGAATACAATGCAAAGTCGAATTTATTTTCTAATACAAAATCTTAATTTTCACTTATTATCCTTATTCTCAACCCAGACTAGGCTTCGCGCAATTAGTTTCGCATAGGGCCCCGCAATTGTTAGGACCGGCCCTACATACATACATACATACATACATACATACATACATACATACATACATACATACATACATACATACATACATACAAACATACAAATAGACAGATAGACAAATAGACTAATAAACAGGAGAAAGTTTTGGGTCGAAAAAAAAAAACGCATCGCGCTGTGAGCTCTGCTAAGCGTATATTTTAGACGACATTTATAACAAAAAAAGTCAATAACAGTCAAGATCCTCCCTCGTCTGATGGCATATAAAAAGGCAAGTGTAACTAAAGATGTTCTATTGCTTTTGGACCAGCTCTACAAGCATCTCTATACACCCACATCGTATGCACGAGTGCTCTTCGTAGATTTCTCCTAGGCTTTCAATACCATGCAGCTACATCTAATGATCAACAAACTGAGCAATTCAAATGTGAGCTCCCACCTACAAGCAAGTGTTCTAAACTTTTTAAGCCAACGTTCCCAGTTTGATAAAGTCCACAACATCTAATCATCGACACGAATACTGGGTGCCAACAAGGTTTTTGTACTTTTTCCAATACTGCCTACTCTGTACTCTAACGACTCTAGAAGCCTCTATACCAGCGGTTCTCAACCTTTTAGGCTCGGCGACTCCTATTTACAATCCCCCACTCTGCCGCGGACCCCCCCCCCCCCGCACATATAGCAACAGAAGAACAGACAATAACAATCCATTTTTTCGATGGTCTTAGGCGACGCCTGGCAAATCGTCAATCGACACCAAGGGGGTCGCGACCCACAGGTTGAGAACCCCTGCTATATACTCTATTTTGATGCTGCCAAAATTGACCTTGTATAATCTGTGAGACAGTAGTGTTAGTTTGTATAGAGACGCACCATAATTGAAGGACTTAAACGCGAATTTAGTGACGTCACGACTTAGTTGGGTTAGAGATTACTAAAGTCAGTTGTTGATAGGATTTCGTTGGAGTAACGTGATTTATAGACAGAGACTGGGCTGTGGCCATTTCAGTACTAAACCATCATCTGTGTTTCTTACTTGTTAATTTGTGTAGGTCCTGTTACTTGTTAGTTTGTGTGGGTCCTGTTACTTGTTAGTTTGTGTAGGTCCTGTTACTGGTTAATTTGTGCAAGTCCTGTTACTTGTTAATTTGTGTAGGGTCCTGTTATTTTGTTAGTTTGTGTAGGTCCTGTTACTTGTTAGTTTGTGTAGGTCCTGTTACTAGTTAGTTTGTGTAGGTCCTGTTACTTGTTAATTTGTGTAGGTCCTGTTACGTGTTAGTTTGAGTATGTCCTGTTACTTGTTAATTTGTGTAGGTCCTGTTACTTGTTAGTTAGTTGCATTGAATACACCCGCACAAGACACTCAGACATCTCCAGAGTAATCTGTCGAAGTCAGACAGGCATCAACAACTACCAGCCAAGGCCTATCAAGAATAAGATACACCTGTACATCGATTCTCGATAAGACTAACAGAATGGTGAACTAGTAAAGGTTTTAAACTGAATGCCCCCCTCCCCCCCCCCCCCCAAAAAAAAACCCCCACCTCTTTATAGACTTTATTAGTCAAAAGCAATTAGTTTCTGAACTCATGACAAATAATATACAAATGCTTCAAATCAACTCATACATACAGGGGCGGATTGAGTAAGTGAAGGCTCCGGGGCAGGGTTTTTGTGTAGGCCCTTATACTTTTTCGAAAGCTGTATGTTACATTTATATTTTAAAGCACTGTTCTTGCACACTGGTGTTGGCCGTATACAACAACCACACTTTTTAAATCAAAGCACCAAAGTTCAAGATATGTGCATTTGATGAGCAGTTCAAAAGTCTAAAGAATGAAACTAATGACAGATGTTTTCAACAACAGACAGCAGAAGACCGTAAGTTGGTTTAGTGGTCTGGAGGTACAACCTAGCACGACACTTATTAACTCTTTCGCATTGAAAAGCACTTTTCGCCTTTTTAACTCTCCGTACCCTGGCACCATATGACGTTTATTTGCGTCGACAATTACGTAGGCGGTGCTTCGATTTAAATCACGAGGGCACGCGATCTCGTAAAAAAAAAAAAAATTTGAGTAAGAAAAAGAAAGCCATACACTGGAGGTTAATCACTAGAACGGTATGACGCTTTTACGAACAACAACTGTGACATTTTCTTTAAGGCTATCTGCCACCTGGCACTAACGTCAGAGACAGCAGTATATGTTCTTACCGGCGGACACGTGTTGACATAGATCATGTCTGACACTAACTTCAAACGGCACCAGACAAGACACAATGGCGTGAATGCTCAAGAACAGGGAAATGTCAAATGGCGGAAAGGTTTAAATACAGGTTGTAGAATGAGAAAAAATGGTCAATAAAAATTATTTTTTAAAAAGGTTGGCCTGACGTTAAAAAAAGTCTTTTTTTTTTTAATTATTTTTTTGTAGGGATTACGCCATTTTCTGGGTAAAGGTTTCGTGCGATTTCCCTGGCCAGGGGTTTAGACTTGATGGCATCATTAACAATAAAATCTTACCCATCAGATGCCTTTTTCTGCTACACCGATGGGTCGGTGCTGAGGGACCCCGATTGATCCGGGTATGGGGCCTTGATAATCTACCTGGACAGGACTGAACCAGATCGGCTGTCTGGTCCATGCGGATTCGCTACATGCTCCATGGACGCTAATTTTACAGGGATAGCCAGGGCATTCGAGGTTATTAGAGCCCGTATGACCCACAAAGAAACCAGCGTGACTACTGTCGTGCTGGGGAGTGACTCTCGCTCCAGTCTTTTAGCCATGGGTGGCGGCGGGGGAGGGTCACCCGTAATAGAAGAGGCAGTCGGCGCCGCAGATAACATCCGCCAATTTATTGGAGCTGTCGTTTTTTATGCAGTGGACGAACTCACATTGCGGCGTGAGGGGAAATGAGGCGGCAGACCCTCTCAAGAAAGGGATCTTTTTCAGACACTACGCTCGAAGCGCCAAGCAAGTTTTTACAAGTTACGGCAGAAATTAGAGCACTCATTCATAAGAAGTGTTTTTAAGTCCTGAGAGGAATCTGACAGGGTCAGTGATGTCTGGCAGATCGCTACAATCCATGGTGTCGGCTGAGGAGGTAAGAACATGTAATCATTGCGCAGTGTAGGACAGAACACTGTCCTATTGGGGCATACTTTGCCCGGTTTCGTCCGAACTGTGACTCCCGATGCCGTCACTGTATCGCATATCTTGTACGAGTGTCCCCAGCTCCGCGAGCTAAGGGGTGACGTGTCTGAGCAGTCACTCGAATTGTAGGTGGGCTATGAGGCATTACTCCGTAAGGGCCCAGTTACCTTATACAGAATGATAATCATCGAAGTTTTTTTTTTGTAATTGTTATGTAAAAATACAAAAGCATTTTTTTGTCTATTAGATTTGGAATTTCTTTTTTTCATGTAATTATTATATGGTCATGGGCACCATATACACTTTTAAACATCTCGCTTCGTCCAATACTCGCCAACAAATAAGAATGTGGTCATGACCAGAGAGCCATCAGTCTGATATTGTTTTGAGACAATGAATAATTACTCAGTTTATTAGAAGCCTTTCCAAGCTTCTATACAAGGTACCATATACGACACATGAAAACACTGATTTTCTTAGCCGCACTAGATAACTGTTAAATCCAATGCTTGTAATGACAATGGATTCAAGTTTCTTTTATGGGTGTAAATATTTGAATAAATAAACAAAAGAAATAATCTCCTTTTAAAATGTATTTGTAAACGAAAAGCGAAAAAAAAAACTGCCATTACAAGAATAACAAGAAAAAACATCTAATACAGCCTGTCTTTTATGACACAGTTTCTAATTGCTTGAGTCTTTCTACAACAGACCCTGGCGTGTATGTATATACAAGTCAACTGGCCACCCGTTCAGCAGTTTTAGGTTAATAAACAGTGTTTTCAATGCTAGTCATTTTAACCTAGATCCTGGTGGTTCTCGGCAAGGGCAATACAGCATTGTACTGAGATATTGAGTCAATTGTGACACACAAAGAATAACGTTGATTCTGTTGCGATGCAGGAAACAAAATTTGGGTTTAAATATTTCTTAAAATCTGGGTGGAAGCAATACATACTACACGAAACCATTCCCTTTTGTATTTTTTTTTGTTCCATTGATGAATAGCAGGTGCGCCTGGCTCAGACAGGAGAACATTGAAAGATAAGGACTCTAATGCTGGGGGATCTCTGGGGAGGGCCGCAGTGACCAGTGGCCGTTTGTCCGTTTCCATCAGATTCATGTGCGAAATTGAATTGAGAGCCAAGTGGGGGGGGGAGTGGCAGTGCCCAATGCGCAAGTTATTTGTTAGTTTATAACGGGGACTCGTAGGTTCTAGGAAGCGAAGAATTTATGAGGTGTAAGATGCTAGAGTGACAGGTCTCTCTCTCTCTCTTTCTGTCTTTCTTTCGAGATCATAACCTTTTCTCTTTCTTCCTTTATCTGTCTCCATCGTTACCGCTCTTCTTTTTTTTTTTATTCTCTCTTTCTCTCTCTCTCTCTCTCTCAACCTCTCTCTTTCCTTACATACACCTCTTTTTCTCTGTATCTATCATTACATTATCTTTTTATTTTTCTCTTCTCTATTTTCTCTATTCCCCCTAGCCTCTCTGCCATTAGTCATAAAAATTCTTTTCCTGTCTCTCTATTTCTCTCTACTGTCTCTAATAGTAATGTCTTTTCTCTTCTATCTGACTCTACCATTGCCTCTTTCCTGCTTTCTCTCTGTATACAAAAAGATATATATATATATATATATATATATATATATATATATATATATAATATATATAAAGCAGAAAGTAAGGCGTATGTTTGTATGTATGTATATATATATATATGTGTGTGTGCGTGTATATGTCCCACATAGAACTTGATAAATCTTGCCATAAATGTTCCTTAGATCATAGCTGAGACCGTAGTGTGTGTGTAATGCCCCTCCCACAACTGGAGGGCCCTAAAATTAGACAAAAGGGACCTAATTGTATCTCTATTAATGAACGAAACTTTTGTTAACAAATCGGGTAAACCCGTTTTCGCATTATTTTATATTTGAAATAAATATGTCGGCTGAACGGGTAAACCCATTTTCACACTACTTTTAATTTCGTGGCAAAATAAAATAATCTGAAGTTAACATTCTCCAAGTTTGACATTGATCTAAATTCAATCCAGTAGATCAGTTATACCCAAACTAGGGTCTGTTTAACTAGTTGTGCCTTCAAAGACTCCTAATCTCCGTTAGTTGATTGCTTGAATATATCTGACCGAGTTGTGGTAACGCTTACAATTGTACACCATAAATAATTCACACAAATCCTTCCAATCCATTATTGTACGGCAACTGACAATGTGCTGATAGCCGTATGGCTTGCAATTTTTCATGAATACGCATTAGTAAATCTGGACGTAAATTTAGTGTCCCTTTATCCATCCAACTGTATGCCGGGAATCTATGGATATTGAACAGACTCAAATCCACATCAGAAAATTGAATAATTAATGTATAATCCAATGTAATACGTAATTAAGCACACTAAAACAAACCAGATTTTTCACTTTTGCCGATTCGCGATACTATCAAATCTAAGTTTGGCATAAAATGTGTTCTAGAAAATTGAATTATTTTGGTAAATTTGTGTTCGTATTAGCGACCTTGACAAGTTTTATCAGGGGGAAAAAAAAGTAAAAATAACTTGTCATTAACAAGTACATGACAGGGTAGAGGATTTTGTAAAGATGTTTTAAAAAGTCTTTGATATACCCTGTACTTAATATACATTTGCTCTAATTCGTCGGAACATTTCGCGCTATTTTACCACCGCTATTTTGTCACCGCTATTTTGTCGGCGCTTTTTTGTCGCCGCTATTTTGTCGGCGATATTTTATCACCGCTATTTTGTCGGTGCTATTTTGTTGGAACATTTCGCGCTATTTTATCATCGCCATTTTGTCGGATTTTGGCTAGTAGTTATTTCCTATTTAAGGTAAGTTGGATTTACAATGTCTTATGTATCTCGATGTGTTTCTAACAATTATGTGCACAAAAAACATGCACATACCCGTGTGCACATACATTTTTAGACCTACGTGCATTAACAAGCTGTGTTCTCCATTAGACTCAGCACTAGACTACGCCTTTACAAACCAAAATCTAGCTGTTTCATCAGACCTATAAATAATAGACTCCTTCACCCCCCCCCTCCTGTGTACAACATACAAGCTGTTTAATCAAATAAATTTGCCTGCCCCCTTTTGACATAACAGTAGACTTAGGTCGCACTAGCGCTGCACCCACAAAATTGGTCAGGCTGTTTAATCAAATGCCTGTTAGTGCTTTCCGTTTGACAATAGAGTAGACAACGCCTGGCACAAAAACATAGACTATGTTTATCACCCTAGCTATGTCAATTACACTGTTAACAAAAATAAATCATCTATAAAGTACCGTCCATAACTAATCCCCCTCCCCCCCCCCCAGGAAGTAATAAAAGATAGCATGATGTAAGAGGTCTCACTGAACTATGTAGGAGTTTTACCTCACTGAACTATATACGAGATATATCTTGTTGATCTATATAGTAGATGTATCTCTCTGAGCTACATAGGGCCTCCTTCAGTCGTAACGACTATGGCTCATCTCGTAAAACACTTTTTCATGTGACGGAGGAGCCAGTGGCATAGCTAGGGTGGGGGGGGGGAATATGAAAATCTCCCCGGGCCCCCACTTGAGGGGGGGCCTTAAATGAGTGTTTTTTACATTAAAAATGAAGTATTACGCATCGTTTGGCGGCCCTCTAAGAGGTCAAACCCCCGGGACCCCAAACGATGGAAAATTCCTAGCTACGCTCCTGGGGGGAGCCCTATTTTTGAGAGACACTCCCGTTCACGCATACAGCAGGTTAAGTTAACTTTCGTTTTGGTGATACAGGAGCCGGCCATTTTTTTTTTCGTATTTACTTTCAGAGCTGAGGCCAATGTTTTCTCGCTGTCCATAGCTTTCTTGGTCACCATCTTTCTGTGCACGTAGCGCGGTCTAGGGCTATGTCTTCCCACTGAACAATATATTAGATGTATCTCGCTGAACTGGAAGCGTATACATTTTAAGGAACAGAACACATGAACATGATAACACTTGAAGGAACAGATCACAATTTTTGTATTGGTAATTGCACAACAAAGTTGTTTACAGTAATCACTTCCTGGTTACACTGGGATGTTACAACTTCCCGTTTTTACAAAACTTATATCAACTCACTCTGTCTGTCTGTCTGGTAATAAATGTGTACACGCTATTTCTCCAACTCCCATGCTAGGATCAAGTTGAAACTTGAATTATTCATTGACATAGACAAGACATGAATCAATAAAAAGTATCCAATAACTGGTAATTCATTATTTTGTTTAATAGCAACAAGGAAAACAAATACTTAAGTATTCACTTATATGGCTAAATTTGTTGGGTTTAGTTCCCTTAAATAATTGTTAGCACTATTTCTCCCTCACGCTTTCTCCCATCAAGTTAATACCTAAAACAATTATTTTTTTGTACCTAACAAAACACGAATCAATGTCGATGTCCACTGTATTAAGGTCCTGTTCGATTATCTTATCTTATCTATAAATTACAGTCGTTACTTCAAAAGAGATGCTAATTGAGTTCTGGAGTATCCATGTGTTAATGTAGTCATGTATTTTAACTCTTTCTCTCCTAACTGACGATACCAACGTTGATTCCATTGGGATGTGATAAATAATTACGGAGAGAAAGAGTTAAGTAGAGACTTTAACTGTTACTAAGTCTTGGTTTCTTGGCTGATACAGGAAACACACTCCATGCTCTAATTGCCCCATGGATAAGAAGCACTTGTATAAATTTGTCCTTGTATATCGAATAAGTACCTAACTACTAGTACAGAATCTTTACAAGATTAATTGAAATAATAAAATTAGCCCTTGCAAAAAACAATTTGATGATTCGCGAAGTGAAACTTTTGTTGCCACTTAACTTTGGGCCCTAAAGCTTCCATTATATGTACTGACCGGAAGTAAACGACGGGATTGGTGACCGGAAACAAAATATAGCATGTATGCAAATCAGCCGATAATGAAATAGATTTAAATTGAGTACTTGGGGACCAGATGGGTACCACAAGAGGTCATTGAGGGCAAAGTCTCTCTCTTTCTCTCTCTCTCTCTCTCTGTGTGTGTGTGCGTGTGTGTGAGTGCGTGTGTGTGTGAACGTAAAGCCAACGAGCATCGACTGTAACAGAATGATGTCCCTGTATTTAGTTATCTCTTCTATATTGGTAAAACATGCGCATGTATTCAGCAAGTAATTAAGTTAAAAAATGTTTATTACAAATGTATATTTGTATACATACATGTTAAAGACTTCAACTAGAGTGTGCGCGCACTGTGAAACACAACCACCTCTAGAGGGGAGGCAGTCACACAAGACCTCGACTCTAAAAGGGACCTCGCGATTGGATTCAAGACGCATAATCAAATGATATAAAATGACAATCATTGTAGCCACTATTGCTCCAAAATTTTTTTTAAAAAAAGCTTTACTTTAATCTTCAACGGCATGTTTCGGCAATTAATAAATTAATTCATGAGTAGATTAAAAAGAATGTTTTATTCCACAAAAAGAAAATTACAAAAAAATTAACTCATTTAATAACTTTAAGTGTCTAGTGTTATTGAGAATAGAAAATTAAAACTAGGCTTTGGTTTATATTGTGAATAAGGTAAATTGGAAAACACAAGAGATGAAAGCGGTGCATAAGAATAGATTGACATATTTAGCGAATAACAAAGAACCAAAAGGTTTAAACAAATGTGGCGGTAACCTACAGTCATAAATATCGTTTGAAGTTGCTTATAATATAGTCCCAGTGTTACAGAAACTGTCTGGCATTTCCAGTGTCAGGCATCTACGAAGTTGTTTACAAATCACAATTATTTGCTTCGACAGTAAAACACGTGACCAGGCAGCGAAAAAAAGAAACCAAAAAAGTAAACATTAATAATACTAATGTCGAAGAATAGGCACAAACGCCATTTATAGATAAATATAGCAAAGTAGACCAATACAAAACACGCACTAAGATACAGGTGTAAACTTTCACATTTCGTAACGTATTTATTCACCTCCATCTCCTGTTGCCTCCGAACAAGTAAATAGTTCTTAGTAAAAAGTAGTCCTTTTTCACCTTTTCGTTCAGAAATGATTCTTACATTCTAGCCCAAGCCTTAAGCAGTAAGGCCTGGGATGGAAGTGGGCAGGGTTTGAACTCGGGACCTTCTTGTCAACAGAAACCACCGGACTACGGTAGACTACGGTAGACTAAGCGAGACCAGTGGCGTAGCTAGGATGGGGTATTCAAATTTGAAAATCACCTGGGCCAGCAAATCCTTAGCTACGCCACAAAGCGAGACTCACCGTCATTGACTTTTTGTTTTGATTCTTAAAATTAAATATCAAATAGAAATGGTAGGGGGGGGGGAATGAAAACTAGAATTTTAAATTGAAAGAAAATAATAGTAATAATGAAAAAAAGACAACATCAGGAAAAAAAGAGGAGAGAGAGAGAGAGAAAGAATAGTTATGAACAAAGCCAGACGTGCTAACAGGGCAATGGAGTTAGGAAAAAATGAAAAGAAAGAAATGCCATAAAGAGAAAAGAAAATAGTTTCAAACTTTGTTCATCTGACCAGCAGCCCGTTGAGAACGTCCCAGAATGAAAGGATCCTTGAGCTTAAGAGGTCATTAGGTTGACCAACATGTCAACTAACTTTTAACCTTACACCTGACCTATTTCTAAAAGTATTAGACACTTCGTTGGTGTCACCATTATATGCCGTTCATCTTTTCAGCATCTCGATACTTAGTATTAAATCTATTAAAGGGAAACTCCGATGGTTTTGCCAATATTTGTCATCAATGTCATCATATAACAACGAGATGCCCTTGTACCTTAGCGAACTGATTGCTCCATATGTCCCCCAGAGAGCCCTGCGCTCAATGGACTTCACACTTTTAGTAGGGCCACGTTTCTCCCTCAAAAGCTACGGTCTGCGGGCTTTTTCAGTTCACGGACCAAAGGTTTGGAACTCACTCCCCATTGATCTCAGACAGACAACATGCTACACCACTTTTAAGAAGAACATTAAGACCTATCTGTTTAAAACTTTTTAGATTAACTGTCATTTTAGCTCTCGTGTTTTTTGTTTGTAATGTTGTTACAGCGCCTTGAGCCTACATTTTGTTTGTTAACAGCGCTTTATAAATAAATTATTATTATTATAATATGTGTTTTAATTTACAGATAATGAATATATTATTATTTTGTTTTTATTTGCAATAATAACTTAGTAATTGATATTTTTCTGACGTAATTTTCCTGCGCATCCAAAACGGTCAGACCTTCACCTGGTTTCTATGTGACGTCACGCATGCCTATAAATTTAATCTATTGACTTAATGTATAAAGGAAAACCATACAGTAATGTTTACATTCTCGTAAAAGAAATATATCTTTGTCTATGCAGTTAGATCTAGGATCTTGTAAAAAGAAAAAATGCGTATTAAAAGTAGATTTACATGCTTGACTAACCATGGCAGTGTGTATCTTCTCGCCTGACCACTCAACAAAAACAAACACTATCGCTTATTTTTTTGTCATGACTGACTACACGTAGTCTAGACTAGCCTTACACTGACCAGTTTGTTCAAATCAGTCAGACCTGCTTTTAAATCTATCTAGCTATAACTGTACCATAGCGCTTGACTAGGCCGTCACTAAGCTAACAGCTACTGTAAGAATGAAGCGATACGATTGGTCAAATCTAGTTTCCCTTTCAGTATTATTGAGGGAACATTACACTCCTTCAAACATACATACACACACATATACCTCCATCATTACAATCCTTCAACATACATACACATATACCTCTAACAACATTACACTCCTTCAACATACACATACATTTACCACTAACATCATTACAAACCTTCAGCATACACACACACATATACCTTCATCATTACACTCCTTCAACATACATACACATATACCTCCATCATTACAATCCTTCAACATACATACACATATACCTCTAACAACATTACACTCCTTCAACATACACATACATTTACCACTAACATCATTACACTCCTTCAACATATACAAACATATACAACTAACATCATTACACTCGTTCAAACATACATACACACACATACCCTCAACGAGCAGAATAAATATTAATATGAGTAAATCATCATCATGATCATCATCATCATCATCATCATCATCATCATTCATTGGCCTCTTTCAGTCGTAAAACGACTATGGCTCATCTCGAACATTTTCATATGGCTGTGGAGCCCTATTTTGGAGAGACACTCCCGTCCACAAATATTGCATATCAAGGTGGCTTTTGCTTTGGTGGTAGAGGAGCTGGCCATTTTCCGTGTAGCACGCTTTTCTTCAAGAATCGAGGCCCATGTTTTCTCGCTGTCTATAGCTTTCTTGGTCACCGTCTCTCTCCAACTAGTGCGGTCTAAGGCTATGTCTTCCCAATGGTCAGTATCAATGTTTACTGATTTTAAATAAGCGAGATGAAAGTCTGGGCATTGTCTATGGTCGGAACGATGTCCCCCACACATCAGTTCCCCCCATCTAAGCGCAGCTGATGAGACCAAAGCAACGGAATATCCGCTACATTGTTACTTATTGATACAATAACTGAACTATCAGCCTTGACCTTCGTATTATTGCGTAACAATGTGTTTGTCGTCTATTGGTGAAATAAATTTTAGTTAATAAAAGTCAAAGTCAATTTATGTTCCCTGTCATAAAGTAATTACACAACTTATGTGAACTGTGTAACTTTAAATGACAGTTAGTATATCAATATGTTTAAAGGTCGAGTTCATGACAGCCTCTTTTTATTCCTTGAACACAGTACCAACTAAACTAACAAAATTATAGCCACAAAATCCAAAAAAAAAAAAAAAAACATGTTTATTTAAAGAATAGACTGAATTTTTTACCTTGGTTATTTGTGATGGTTTCTATACTAGTGAATTGGGAAAAGCGGTCACAGTAATAAAGTTCCTCTGCACCTTTCATTGGCATGGGACTTGATGACAGAGTGATGCACAGAAACATTTTTTGTGTTAATTAGCCCATTTTGTGGTACATAAAACAGCTACAATAGGAATTCAAGTTTGTAGGTAAACGGACCAACAAAAACATTTTCAGGTCTTGGAACCTTTTGGGCTTCTATAGGAAATAAGGACAGAACACTAAAAGTCCATTGGAGATTTTTCAAGGTAAACTAAACAATTTCAAGGACACTAAACTAAACAATGTCAAGGACACTAAACTAAACAATGTCAAGGACACTAAACTAAACAATGTCCAGGATGCTAAATTAAGCTTCAATGTTGCCAACTACAATTGTTACTAATAGAAGAGATTTGAAAATTTGATTCTAAAGCTCAGAAGGTCGGAATACGCATCTCCAATATTATCTATAGGAAGAACTTTTTTCTAGTTTCCAAAACACATATAAATTATGTACGATATGTAAAGTGCTAATGTAAATGAAAAATAAAATCTAAAAATTTAAGTTACAATTATATGTCTTTCATTTCTTTGTTTTAATTACATTCTTACAACCTTCCAGGCCCCACCCAACTGCTATATCTGCAGCGCTCCTTTAGGTTCCCAGCTGCTAAACCTGCAGAGTTCCTCTCGGTCTCAAGCAGCTAAACCTGCAGAACTTCTCTAGATCCCAAGCTTCTAAACCTGCATGCTCCTTGTGACCTAGAATTAGGATAGGTCATAAGACCAGTGACTTCTGCTGTACTGGTAAGTTAGCCTAGTGATATATTGTGGTCCCAAATTATATTACCCAGGCTATTAATTATAACCTCTAGATATATAACTTACTAAGACATACAAGTAATAACTTTGAGATTTCATTACAACTAATAAAGAGTTTATTAAGGAACAAAAGAAAAAGATCATTACAAGAAAATGGGCATAAGGGCCAACAAAGGCAAGTCAAATAATAAAGAAAAAATCAAACTAGTACATAGACAAAACAATCATAGAACTGCCAACACAGAGGCACAATAGTGTCTCAGCTCAAAACAAACAATGGATTACAATAATATAATACAGGTCCTAACAGTCAAATGACCGTCATCCATGAGACACATAACTGTCTCTTATCAAGACAAAAGTTTGTCTTTTATATACTATACGACCCAAATCTGGTCTTTATAAAAAAAAACACATACAGGAAAGGATAAGAGACTAAGAAGACATAATATTTACATAAACCAACTTATTAACAACAAATAAATAAAGTCTACTTAGCTCGTTAGTGAAAGATACATTCCCATAAAGTGGCACACCCCTCTTGATTAACACAGTCAGAGCAGAACAACAAAACTATTATATAAACATTATGGAGATTTAGTTCACAATAATGTACAGTGGTCATCTCAAAGACTCAAGAGGAAGTGGCAATCGTACACAGTTAACAGGGACTTAAAACAAGTAATAAAGGGGACCAACTCTAATAAAAAAAATAAAGGTAGCCACCAACTATTGTCCCTCTTGTCACACTCCTTTAGGCCCCAGCGGATATATCTGCAGCGCTCCTTTAGGTTCGCAGCTGCTAACCCTGCAGCGTTTCTCTAGCTGCTAAACTTTCAGTTCTTTTCTAGGTCCCGAGCTGTTTAACCTGCAGTGCTTCTATAGATCCACAGCTGTTAGCCTGCAGTGTTCCTCTAGGTCCCCAGTTGCTTTTTCTGTAAATATGTTTCCTTTTTGTTTAAAGTAAATAGATTTACTAGAAATGTAACTAAATATCGTTTGTTAAAATTACGAATTAGCTATTGTTTCTTTTTTTTTTTTTTTTTTTTTTGCGAAGGTCAAAAGGTCATCTTTAGGATCAATCGCCATTGTGATCCTGTTTCTGATTTCCTTATTTGAGATGTGTTGTTGTTTTGTTTTTTTTTAAATTCGCCAGCAAACAGGCCAAGAAGCGCAGTCTCGTTGTTGAAGGTTATGTCCTTGACTTTCCAAATTAAAATAAATGAGATAATTAATATAATGGATTAGAAAAGCGATGGTGAAAAAAAAATGTAAATTAGCCTCACTCTTTCTAAAACTAGAATATCTTGAGGAGCCCAATTTTAGCTTTATATCTTTGAGTAATATAGAGTGATATAAATACAACAAGGCCAGTATAATGGCATTACAGCGCATACATTGGTTGTCTGGAAATGTGGTATGGGCTTCAGACTGTCATCATGATAGTTCCGAATTCGAATCCGGCCCAGCACCATCTCCTGCCGTCCTTATGGCTTCATACTTGAATGAACGTCTGTAATGTATAAATTACATTAACTAAACGCTATAAAAGACTAACCAAATGAGTGGAATCGATACAATACATTTATAGTATTCGATATATTCCTGGATGAGACGTCATAGCAGACCTCTTTATCCCATCAGCCCTTGTGTAATAAGCTACAGTTTGTTTGTCGATCAATGGCGGAACAACTAGATGGGTGCTTCCGTTTCACTGTCTTCCTCTTCCGATAAGTCTCTTTCTCGACTGAAGGTATGCAATTTCTTTTTTTGAAGTGTTCTTAAAGAGAACATTGCATTGAATTCTCGTCTGTTGTACTCGGATGGTCAAGTTCACGCCCTTGAACTCTTGATCGTCTGGTAAAAGGCTAGACCTCTAAATAGTGTCATTCTTCGAACGAATCGATACTCTATGTCTGCGCGTGCTGGAAACATTAAGACGAAATGATGTCTAGGAATTTATGTGAAAATTTAATATAAGTAAATGTCACAGCGTTCATATCGAAATGCAAATTATGGAAGCGAGAAATTGACAACAATTGTGGCAATAGCTAGACGATTGTGAAAATATATCTCTGGCTACTAAATTTACAATGATTGCGCTCCACGCGAGAGTGGAGCGACCCAGCAACCATCGTAAATAAGAGTGAAGCTGGTTTAGTTTCTGCTTGTGTATAAATAAGTTTTTTATAGTTTTTATTTATAACTAGCTTTGATGAACATGAAGCTGCGACATTTTGGTTCAACTATATAGGCCTATATAAATATGACCAATCAAATTTAGTGTATAATTTTGGATTATCACTGACGTTCTGTCAGCTCTGTGTCTATTGGTTGACCTTTTCAACAGCAAGTATAGTAAAGCAATTTGGCTTGACGCGCAAGTCCGTTAGTCCGTCATATAGCCATAAATCTAACCAATCACTTCACAAATAACAAAATTGTGTATGATTTATTTTTAGATGTAGATCCAATATTATTTCTAAAGAAGAGATTGCTTAGGCTGGTTTTTTTTTTCTGACAAAGGGTGGATGTGAAGGGTGAGGAAAAGGCCGATCAATTTATTCTCGAGGGGCTAAAAAAAGATGTGCTTTCATTGTAAAAATGTTTGTAAAATATTTTACATGTTTCGGATGTTCCTTCAGAGTTGAAGATAGTTTACTTCCTAGTCCAAACCTCCCGCAGGACGACGTGGGATGGGAGCGGGCAGGGTTTGAAACCGGGACCATCGATAAATCCGAACGACAGTCCAGCGCTCAAACCGCACGACCAGGCAGCCATCCTGTACTTCTTAATCCATGTTTTAATATTTACCGATGGCAACAATGTCACACAGACTAAAAACTCAAAAATAAATGAAAAGTTACCATGGAATCCGCGTATTGATGAAATTATTTTAAAAAATCAAGCAAAACATTAGGGTTCATTAAAAGAAATGTTAACAAATGAAAATAAAAGATAAATTAAAATGCTATTTAACTTTTAGTTAGGCCAATATTAGAATATGTTTTCTCTGTTTGGGATCCTTCAACTCAAGAAAACAAAAAGAAACCAGAACAAATAGAAAATAGAGCCGTGAGATTTTATAACAAATGAATAATCACATTTGATTAGAGTTACACCATTAGTAAAATCACTAAACTTAGAGACACTTCAGGGCAGAAGAATAAAACGTAAAGTAGCTATAATACATAAAACACTAAACCATAATTTAAAAATGCAAAAACAAAACCTAATGAAATACTCAGAAAGACACAAAGATAGAGGCACATTTCTTATTCCATACGCGAATTCATACAAGTGCTCCTTCTTTCCTAATGCCATTAGTGAATGTAAGGTGTTGCCTTAACCTGCCAGGAAAACCAACGATGAACAGAGTTTAAGTCATTGATTTACATGCTTGACTACACTGAGTTAAAGTTAACTTTGTAAATTAACAAGCCTATGCAACGAGATCGTTTTATTTTGTTAAATTCACAAAGTGCTGAGACTTATATTACTAGAACGCTAACATTACCATTTACCCGCCAGTAGATTTCGATACTCGAGCTATATACCACGTAATTGTTAGTTGTTTTTTTGGTGCCGAATACTTTAAATCAACATTTCACACATTGCCTCAAGCTGTTTAATTTATTCTATACAATGCCCAGACAAAGGCCGAAATGGAGATTTTTCGTACTATGCCTGGGAGCGTAGGTATTCTATAGATTGCAGTATCTCCATAGAACGATACTATTTAGTAAAGAATACACAGCATACACAACATATTACATACGCAACATAACAAATAATTCTCGAGCTTGACATTCTTATGAAATTTGTCGTTTGTTTTTTTTTTTCCAGGGGGAATTAATAATTTTTTAAAATTCAGATTCTATTTCAATAACAATAACACACAAGACAAACATTTGAACGGTTGCCCGACAGCGCAAGGCGTCCAGAATGTAGAACACTGACATTGTCGAGAAATTGTACATTGTTTATATCTTTTAGATTTAGTGTTCTGTGGTAAATACCCTCTGCACTGAATGAATATTGAATGCTTCGTCACAAAATAATTATAAACTTACGTATAGGCCTATATCGCGCTACTTTTCGAAGCTTTGTAATAGCAAATAGTATTAGAAAATATTAAATCTTTTTTATTTTAATTACTAAATCTTAGGGGGTGCGGTAAGGCGCTTGGCTTCCGAGCCGGGGTTCGGGCGTCCTGGTGAAGACTGGGAATTTTAATTTCAGGATCTTCGGGCGCCTCTGAGTCCACCCAGCTCTAATGGGTATCAGGCATTAGTTGGGGAAAAGTAAAGGCGGATGGTCAATGTGTAGACCACAGAAACAGATGAACTTTAATCATCTGCCGCACAGCTCTGACCATTTGAAAGGGGAACTGTTTTGCATTTTTTATTATTTTATTATTATCTTAAGAACTAGTTTCTAGCTCTTTGCATAAAAGTAATCGAATAAACACCTCTACTTCTCTACCTACTGACCACCTGTTGTGGAAATTTGGGGCGCCAGTGTTAACCCACTCACAACAGTGCTGCTTTCAACTAACAAACTAGACATTAGTTGTCCTTTATAATGCGAGTCATGTTTACTAAGGTTTGTAGAACATGTGTAGCCAGGGAAACGCTTCTCATCCTCAACATAGCGCGCGGGGGGAGGGGAGTGGTCGTTAGAGAAGACGATTAAGACCATAAGAAAGTTGATCAGGAACTCCCTAATTAACGAAAATATAACATACCCTAATAACCTTATCGATATTAACACACCGTTCAACCAAGGGGTCGTTTTATAGTTCACAACCGCACAGCTGAGAGATATGGGGAGTTTCAGCGGGGTGCTTGGCCTTTGGCCTCGCCTGTAACCCGAGCCATAGGTAAAAAGGATGTGACAAATTACATCTGCTTTGATCCTTCTAGACCAACTGTAGATTACACATGCTGATGGAAGAGAGCTTCCATGGCATAGATTTGCGTAGACTCAGGGGCGTATTAAAATCCCGAATCAAATCCTAATTTTCACCGGGATTTCAAATTCGAGAACCCTAGGTTTGGAAGTCAAGCGCTCTACCTCTCGGCCACTATTAAGAAATTTAAAAATAAATCCTCTCGCACGCCCAGTTTTTCCCGCCCCAGTAAAAAGAACGACCTCTAGCACATACTAAGACACGCGCATGCCTACGCACACATACGCAGACTGAAATGTTCGTTTTGAGCGCGGACATCAAATTGTCTCTTTGTTTGCCTGAAGGAATTCTTTACAATAGGGCGATCACATAGTTGCGATCACATAGTTGCGAACTGTTGACCTGTTGACCCCGTGACATTATCACTATGTCACTGTGTCACAATGTAACAAAATTTGGTGTCAGAATGAACGCTGCTGTGACATGTTACGATTTTAAAAGCAAAAACGACGGAACTCTCTCGGACTATCCTAATATACAGATCTATGTTTGGCATCTTAGATCAGAGTACATACATATTACAAGAAATTTCATTATAAACACTCATAAACATGTATTCTCATAATAACTATTGCCTCTATAAGTTCTTTTAGAAATAATCAATAGAAAAACTCTCAATAAAGGTGCTATAACAAGAAGTATTTTCTCTAGAAGTACCACCATAAAAGATCTTTTGAAGTAGACTAATTATAAGTGCTTTTAATAAAAAAAAAAAGAAGAATTAATAATTATCTCACTTTAAGGACTCTAAATAGAAGTAAGCCTGCTCTAAATAGAGATACCTTAGATCTTGCGCGCATAAACGTTCATGCTTTGATAAAACAAAGAAGGTAATAAGCCTTTTAGATTCATCTACATATGTTAATATATTGATTTAAAAAAACCCCGTTAAAGCTAACAATCAAGTAGAATAATTTAACCTTTTTTTAAACAAAAAAACTGACAAAGTGTTGTTACGAAAACTCACTGGTATGTAATGGAATATTGCTAAGAGTTTTAGTGAACTGCTATTAGATAAAAAATATTCTGTTCTTCTTCGAATGACGGCATTTTCAGGTGAGGTTATGAAACCAAGTCGGCTTCACGAACATGTAGCAATATCCAAACATAATTTAAGAATATGCATGAACAGTAATAAGAATATACTATTCAAACAATATTTACTGCAAAGCAGGATGTTTTAGTGGCCTTTTAGAAAAAATGCATAGCTCTTTCTTTTTAAAGTCTTATAATACTGTTTGAAAAATTGATTAAAATTAAAACAAAAGTTTTTTTTTAAAACATATGTTACACAAAAAGACTTTTTTTTGTTAGTGACGAAATATTATTTTTATGTCTACTTATTGTGTTAGGTGAATTGCATACTACAACAAAAAAAAAATACGTGGTAGGCATCTAACGCAAATCAGAATGAAACGAACCTCCGACTGCTAGGAAAGAAATAGATTTGTATTAATTATACTGGGATGTTCTTTTTATCGAGATATTAAATCTATTTTAAAGAGTTTCACAGTCTCTTGTAGCATGTTTGTATTTGTGGTCAAATGAATTACTGCCTAAGGCAGTGATGCCCAAAATACGGCCCGCGGGCCACGTCGGCACAAAGTGTATAAAATCCACTGTCCACAAAAAAAGTTTTAAAAAATATCTTACAATACGATAAGGTAAATGGGTTGGTACCATTTTTTTTTTTTTCAAAGAAAGAGTGGCTCTTTTTAAAGTACATAAAATTAAACAGAGTTATGAAATCGCACAAGTAAATAATGCTGCATTCTTGGTTTCTGACGAGATTGTAAAATGACACCTAGACTGAATACTTGAGAATATTTACATAAAAGAGAACATAACAAGTCGGTTGTAAGGCTATTTTCTGTAACCGCTGACGAGTCTCACGACATATCTGATAACTCCCAAAATCTTTGTATTTATTCGAGATAAGAGCAATAGACTTGAAATCAGAGTAGTTGTAGCTATTTGGAGCATCGGATCATCAATGGCGAAACACTGTCAAAGAAGTTTCAACCATCACAGAGACTCTTTCTCCCTTCTAGAAATTAGTGGGAGGGACTACAGATGGTGTCACAAGTATGGTTGACGGCAACAGGTATTAGAAATGTTGTCATGTCAAATGGAACCGAGCCTCTGTGGTTACTTTCAACTACAAATTCAATGTGGCAAGATGTTCAGTCTGTACCATCTGGTGATGATAATGTTCAGACTGAACTGATTTTTCGTTTCTAAAAATCCCTCTGCAGGACAATGTATTAAGTGCTCAGACAGGGCTTACAAAACTAGAACATCCCTGCTTGACAAATTTCAAAGGATGCGGACGATTGACTTGTAATCCGTGTTGCTTGGTGAAAATTTTCTAAATCTCCGAAAACAAGCTTCACGGATGATCACAGTAATTGCAAGCAATTATTAGTAAAGACAAGCCCTTTCAGTGATGAATCGTTCCAAATCCATGATACGTTATCGCCTCATGGACGAACATCTAGAAACATTGCTTCGACTTGGTGTCTCATCTACGCAGCCGAATATTTAAAAGTTGTTTAGGATAAACTTCTAGTAAGTTAATGTAAATACTAGATTCACGGGTTTGTAATAAAAATGTCTCAAGGAAAAAATAGATTTACAAAATTATGTCTTCACCAAAAAGAATGTTGACATAGTAGGCACGATGAGAGATATGGCTGCACTTAAATGTTTTTTTAAATAAAATTCCAAAACTGTGGTCGAAAATGGAATTATGTTTTAGCTTTTTCTTCAACATACATGGTTAAGTCTCAAATGCCTTTTGTGAAAGCTTCCCAACCGTCTCTTTCAGAGGCCATTAGCTGCCACTTTCCTCTATGTCAGTGAGGGCGAAACAAGGCCGGTCTTAGGTCACTGCAGCCTATGCGGCCGCAGTGGGCCCTGCACTTTCATAGGCCCCGCCCGAATTCTAGGTGTAACTTATTAAAATAAACCATTTTAACTTATTATTGAAGGGTTTCTGGAACTCTCCTGAAATTGTAAAATTGTCATAAAAATCTGAAATTATTAAAATCTTCTGAAAACTGATGAAAATCTCCTTAAAAACAGACAAAATTGTCATTTCTGGTGTCATTCAATATGGAAAACGCCAATCCTACTAGCAAATAAAAAAAAACGTCATTGTCAGCCTTCATTGAATAAAAATGTAATAATAAGGCGAATTTAATCCAAAACAAAAAGTTAAATCCTTAATTTACTTTAATAGTCACTGGCATACAATATAGATGTAAATCTATCTCGACCTCTTGAAAAAAAACCAAAAGCGATATTTTGCTAGTCGATGGTAAATTTAAAAGACAGGTCTGAATGTTTACTATCAACTGTAGATGGCTCATAAAGCTAATTTGACAGATATTTTGTACATAGTAAAGTATGAATAAAATGCAAAGACGAATTTATTTTCTAATACAAAATCTTAGTTTTCACTTATTATCCTTATCACAACCCAGAATAGGCCCGCGCAATCCGTTTTGCATAGGGCCCCGCAATCTTTAGGACCGGCCCTGGCGCGAAATAGTGCTAATGGGGGGCACCTCTGTAACGCCATTCTCCTCTGAGCTCGCTAAAGAAGATCGCCTTTGTCATGCAGTCTTCTTCCATGCCGGATAAGTGTTATTGACAGCATAAAAATTAATAAATAAATGGTAGGTCCAAAAAGGTTGAAGACCACTGGTTTAAACAATACTTGAATTTCACAAAGAATAAGGTACAGATTTTAAGTGGCTTCATATTCATTGACCTAAAGACCAGAATAATCTAGTAAAACTTTTCTATATTTAAGCTATGACCCAAAATTCTACAATGTGCAAAGGTTGTTATTATTTCTTAATTATATTTATCGATGCAATGAAACTGGTGTAGATATAACCAGTGTGACTCTCATGCGGTGGGAACACCATCGCTTTACTGATGGAGCGATCAATGTTCATGATTTTCCATGAAAAGAAGGCTGCTTATAGTGCTTAACGGTTTTAAGAAGCTTCTCATGTAATGTGTGTGTGTTTTTGTGCCCAAATATGACTGAATGTGTATAGTTTCGTGGGACTAGTCGGAAAATCAATCAACAGAAGCAATTAGCGAAGATATAGACTAATTGAGACGAACACCTTTCAGATCACTCATCTTAAGATCAATAAAAAATCCGATTGAAAAAAGTGTCTTCAAATTAAAAAAAAAAATTCTAAAACATTCGTTCACGGTACGCTTCGTTTGTAATAGGCTACAAACATTCCATGTACCAGAGTGGTTTGTAGTTCTCTTACAGACGTTTAGTATACTAGAAGCTACAAACATTCCACGTACCAGAGTGGTTTGTATTTTTCTTACAGACGTTTAGTATACAAGAGGCTGCAAACATTCCATGTACCAGAGTGGTTTGTATTTTTCTTACAGACGTTTAGTATACAAGAGGCTACAAACATTCCATGTACCAGAATGGTTTGTAGTTCTCTTACAGACGGGTAGAATACAAGAGGCTGCAAACATTCCATGTACCAGAGTGGTTTTTATTTTTCTTACAGACGTTTAGTATACAAGAGGCTACAAACATTCCATGTACCAGAATGGTTTGTAGTTCTCTTACAGACGGGTAGTATACAAGAGGCTGCAAACATTTGTACCAGAGTGGTTTGTAGTTTTCTTACAGACGTTTAGTATACAAACAAACAAAAAATAAAAACAATTAACACAAAATCTGTCCGATGTTGTTCTCTATCGAGGCAGAAAAGAAATGAGCTACGCTGGTGTAAAAGCGCGGGAAAACGGAAGGGGGCGGAGATGTCAGGCAAAGATGAATGGGAAAAGAGGGTACCGTAGTGTTAGTGCCCATCGCATATTAAATAAAAGTGTGCTGAATGGGTTTTTTTGTTTTGGTTTTTTTTTTGTCTTTTTTTTGTAGAGGAGTCATATTAAGACTATTTTGTGTTAATTGTTTTTATTTTTTGTTTGTTTTGTAGCTGATGAAGGCCTCGTGGCCCAAACGTCCTTTGTTTTACTTGGGCCGGCAGGGTTACAAATATGCATGTTTTTTTTGTATTTTCTGTTGTAGTAGTAATAGCAGTTTCGATTCGAAACTTAAACACTTTACCGCTAGGCCACCCAATATGATAGGAAGGAGGAAATGTTGTTCCCCTTGATATATGCTCAAAGATCACAGAGGTTTATGAGGTCACTCAGGTCTGACTAGTCTGAATTGAGTGAATTTAAGGACTTAGTTAAGACTAACTACTTAATAGAAATCTAGCTTCCTCCAACAAGACTCAAAGCCTTTCAATCGGTAGCCGAGCGATAAACCTCTAGACCACTTGTTTTTAGATCCATGGTCTACCGCGTACGACGAAGATTGGTGGATAAACTGCTATTATTTCAATGGACGTTCAGTCTCTTATCTCCGACATCTTGTAATAATATTTAAAGTGTCTTGTAGTACATTGCATACGATCAGAGTTCAAAGTTCGAAGACAAACAATTTCCGGTTCTTTTGAATGCCAGAAATTGAGTTGTCTTTTCCTTGAACTGATTGTTTAAAATCTATGTCAAAAATAAGATGACTGGTTTTAATATTTGAATGTTGAAACTGCCATCAAGTCAACACTGTCATCATGTCAACACTGTCACGACACGATGTTGTCTTTTTGCTAATACCTTTTCACTGTTACGATGAGATTATCGTCACGAACTGAAGGTTGAGCTTTCAGAGATCAATCAAATACACAATGGCAATGTCTTCGTTCCGTAGATTAAGGATAAGTGCAGCGCTTCACAACACTGCGCAAAACCAGTTGCGACCTGTATATTTTCCCGCTTTTCACGCAAACAAAGCCGTTGTCCACTGAGAGGCTATTTAAGTTTTCTATTCGTCTTCTGTGCCTGTCTTCAATAATGTCTTCAATAATGTCTTTAATGATGTCTTCAATAATGTCTTTAATGATGTCTTCAATAATGTCTTTAATGATGTCTTCAATAATGTCTTCAATAATGTCTTCAATAATGTTTTCAATAATGTCTTCAATAATGTCTTCAATAATGTCTTCAATAATGTCTTCAATAATGTTTTCAATAATGTTTTCAATAACGTCTTTAATAATGTCTTCAATAATGTTTCAATAATGTCTTCAATAATGTCTTCAATAATGTCTTCAATAATGTCTTCAATAATGTTTTAATAATGTTTTCAATAACGTCTTCAATAATGTCTTCAATAATGTCTTCAATAATGTCTTCAATAATGTCTTCAATAATGTCTTCAATAATGTCTTGTCTTTGAGTCTCAAATGTGTGTCCCGCAGCCTTTGTAAGAGCTGTCTCTTTCAGAAGCAATCTGCTGCCAGCTACCTTATATTCTATGCCAGTGAGGGCGAAAGTGAGCCTGAGTTGATCTTTTTTAGTGTTTATGGGGGACACCTCTGTTACGCCGTAACTTTTCACTTTTCACGCTTTAGGCATGCAGTCATCTCAATAGAGTGTACGTCACGTGGACCAATCGGAAGCTCTGTTAAAAAAACAAGCTCCAAACGCAGTAACCCATGACATTTAGATCTAGACCTTTGGAGCTTCTTTTTCATTCTCTTCTGACTCTTAAATTTTCCTCTTTTCTAGAAACCACCCTGCATTATACTACCACACATAAATATTTTCAAAATTATCGTTTTTTTTTACCCTAGTTCCCCCTTTCAGACAGGGCAGATGATGTTAAGTTCATCTTTTTTTGTGGCCTAGGGCTTACGAGTTTGTCATGTGGCCAGCACAACGACCAACCGCCTTTACTTTTCCCCAACTAATTACAGGTACCCATTATTAGCTGGGTGTATTCAGGGGCGCCCAAAGATCCCGAAATAAAAATCACAGTCTTCACCAGGATTCGAACCCGGGACTAATAAGAGGCTCCAACATCTCACTTCAGCTAGTTGGTCACAGTGGGAAAAATCTTGTTTTACCATTATAATTTAGTAAAAAAATAAATAAATTTAAATTTGGCTTGAAAAAGAGAAAAAAAAATTTCTTGAACGGACCATACTTCTTCGGGTATTTCCACATATAGGTATTATTCCGGAATATATATGTATATATATATATATATATATATATATATAAAGGCCTGTGCATTACTCATTCAAGAGTTTAATAAATTAATGTTTAGTAACGCCGTCTTCTAAGTCCAAATCTAAAGGCCTATTATTTGAATTTTGTATGTATACATTCGCAAAACTGGGCTGCTAAACTAGGAATGTTTTCTCGGGAAGGGTGAAAAGTGAATGTGGTAAGGTAAAAGATGTGCTTTAACATTCATTACTTTTCAAAAAAAAAAAAATAATAATAATAATCGCTCCAAAAGTTGTATGAAGGTGGTATTGTCAAGTAATTATGAACTTTAATGGTTTGCAAGATATGATAAAAAAATCTTGCATACAATTTTAGTATGTCCCAAGGGCTACTGTCCTGATTAATGAAATCATTATTGTTTCTAAAATCAAATAATATAATGGAGCTTAGATATATTGAGCAAACAGCTGTACTAATATGTGTATAAGTTTTGCCATAAAAAATATGTCAGCGTATAAATTAATATTACACATTACAATTTCAAACGTAGTCTTTGAATTTAGATATTATTTGTCTCAATAGATTAAGCAATTATGAGTAGTGTTTGATGACTTATTCATTGTTATCGCTAGCGTGTGCATTTGACTTATCGCTCTTTATGAGCTTTAAAAATAGAATTGTTCTATTCTGGGTGATGAGTTTCCTAACGGCTGTTGGAATTCACGATTAAACTGTTTCACAGGCTAAGAACTCAGAATACCTATGATTTATAATTTCAAAAGTTATCGCAAAAAATCTCCCAATCGAAGATATTATTAAAAAATCAAACAAATAATTGATCTTTATGAAAACAAATGTTTACAAATCAAAAAAGAACATGACATAAAAATGTTATTTAACCTTGGTAAGACCAATATTTAGAGGCGCGGTGGCTGAGCGGTAAAGCGCTCGGCTTCTAAACCGGGGGTCCCGCGTTCGAATCCTGGTGGTATTTTTAATTTCGGGATCTTTGGGCGCCTCAGAGTCCACCCAGCTCTATTGGGTACCTCACATAAGTTGGGGAAAAGTAAAGGCGGTTGGTCGTTGTGCTGGCCACATGACACCCTCATTAACTGTAGGCCACAGAAACAGATAACCTTTACATTATCTGCCCTATAGTTCACAAGGTCTGAAAGGGGAACTTTACTTTTAGACCAATATGAAAATAAGTGAGCCGTTATATTTATAACAGAAGAATTTTCACGTACGAGTAATACCATTAGTAAAAAAACAACTAAATTTAGAAACTCTTCTGGACAGAAAACTTAAAATGCAAAATAGCAAATACGTACAAAACACTGAACTATGAATTACTAATACAAAATACAAACAAATAAAATAATCAGATAAGGGCAAATGTTATCCCACATGCTAGGACTAATCCGTACAAGTGCCCCTTTTTTCCTAGTGCCATTATAGCATGGAACGGGTTGCCTGAATCAGACAAAAACCAAGGACTTAGCAGATGGATAGGCACTTCTAAAGGAACTTCTGTATGAGAGAAGATAAGATGGAACGCATGTGATATTATGATGATGATAAGAGTTATAATCTCGAAAATAAGTGTTTTGCGATAATCTTATTACACAACAAATGAACCATACTAAAAAAAAAGGAAATAATCTATGTATATAAAGAGAGCACTGGCCTATATATATTGTACCTAGACTGGACTCGCTTATCTCATAACACTGCACAAAAATGTCGTGAAAAAGGTTTGGTTTTGTAAAAAAGACAAGCCTTATTATTATTATTATAACAAAGAATGTAGTCAGTTTTCAAATCTAAACTATTTAACATATAATACTAATTATTATTAGGATGTTTAGTCTTAGTAATAGGACATACTAAAAAAAGAGCACACTCGTCTCAAAATTATTATTTTGTGATTTTTAGATCCAGAATCTAGATCTATAAAGATCAGGTAATCAATCTATTTAAATGTACAGTCTCAAATCATAAGACGATTAAAATCAATAGTTTTGAATTATTTAGTTGTAGGATCGGTCATCATGTGTTCTTCTGGTAGTACATGGTCCCTGCTAAGACTTATATATAATATTTCAACGTTTTAGTTATGGTATGGGGCACGCTAAATAATGGAATTCTTTAACGCAGTAAAGAGGAAATCAAATCTACTTACATACTTTTCTGGTATTTGCTACTGTATGTCCTCTGATGTTTTTTGTTTGGCTGCTCTAGTTGTGTTAGAAACGAGTCTACTTTTATAATAATGTCTCGATGTTTTTGAACTAACAGTTTCCGACGGAATCTTTTATTTACTGTAAACCTCCTAAATCAGTTTGATTCACGAAAAGCAGCTAGATCTACTTCTAGGTCTGAAATTTTGATACGTCTAAGAGTTTTGCGCGTGAATCTAAAAGTTTCAAAGATTTTTATAACTGCCCTGGCAATGAGCGAGAGAGAAGAAAAAAAAAGTTCTATTTGCCGGTTTGGAACCTGTCAACCTCACCCACGTGCTTGGAGACGGAGGCTTACCCAATGAGAGTTCCCTGTGAGTTGACACGCGTCGCGCGCCAGTCGCCGGGTGTAGGAATCGAGTGGTTCTCTCATGATGATAAACAGATTCGGACTATATTCTGGTGCGTAGGGATACGGACATCTAGATATGGTAGATAAATGTAATTGTTTATTTTGAAACATTTATTTTTAAATTGTTGGATTCTTGTTTACTATTCTAAAAATACACACATTAAAAATAAAAACTTAAAGAAGGGAAAGCACTCCATATTTACTACCAAATATCTCAATGCTTTATTTCGTTACCCTTTTTGATATCAAACATAATAACTGATAAAATTAACGATAACTTAATTGACTAACTGCTTATTGTCTTGATTGATTTATCTTTTGTTTTCGACCACTTGACATGTGAAGTCTTTTTGATACTTTGTATTTCCATGAAGTCTTTTGTTAGTTAACCTTTGTTCGTATTTCTATGAAGTTTCTTTTACTTTTGGTTTATATTTCTAAGAAATCTTTTGTGGTCATTTTTTTTCTGAAGTCTTTTTTAGCCTTTGTATTTCTATGAAGTCTTGTGACCATTTTATTTTGTCACGGTATCAATCATTAGCTATTCGATTTGTTCCAAAGCTGTAATCCAGAACTTTTATGCGTGCTGCCGCCAGACAATTTCAAAATTAGATATCCCATAATTTTGTTTGGCTCCTTTCATTACAAGAAAAGATTTTCCCAAAATCAAATCTTCAAAAAAAAACATCGGAACAGCATGAAATAGAAAAGTACTTTGATGATACAATTTACTTTTCATATAGTGTAGTGATTCGATAGGCTGGCGCATAGAAGTAACACAATCGGGAATTTCTCTTTCTTCTCTTTCTCTCTCTCTCTCTCTCTTTCTTTCTTTCTTTCTCTTTCTCAGTGAGATTAAAAACAAACGCATATTCACATTTGACCAGAGTAACACCTTTGGTAAAAATCACTAAATTTAGAAAGCCTTAAGGATAGAAGACTTAAATTAAAGTAGCAATTATACATAAAACACTGAACCATAATCTTCCAATACAAAAACAAAATTTAATAAAATAACTGAAAGTCACAAAGATAGAAGCACAATCCTCGCCCCATATGCTAGGGCAAATTTGTACAAATGCTCCTTCTTCCCTAGCGCTATTAGAGCATGGAATGGGTTGCCTGAGCCAGCGTCGGACGTAAGCATATTCTTTTTAGAAGTGACGTCTGTATTTTATAAGATAAGATCCTTCTTTCTTTCTTTCTCTCTCTCTCTTTCTTTTTCTTTCTTTCACTCTTTCTAACAATACAATTCATATAGAGAAAGAATACGTAACAACTCTCTCTCTTTCTTTCTTTATTTTGCTATAACTATCTCTCTCTCTCTCTTTTCTCTCAATTTCACACTCTTTCTGAAATTGACTACACCCCCCGCCCCGCCCTCCTGTGACAGCTGTAGCAACGTGGGTCAGACAGAGCCGATAATGCACTGACCCGAGGAAATCAACAGATAGTCCAGCCCGAGTTGATACTGTCACACGCTCGATCGTCTGCTATTGTCTTTAATCTTCCCATCTTCCCCCACAACCCACCACTGCATGATCACGTGGTCTGAAAACGAAATAACAACAAAATATGAATTGTTTCTGATGACATAATTGTTGTTCTGTATAGTAGCCTTGAAAACCATTTCAATTTTTAATTTCACGTGATCAGCAAAAACATTATAAACGGTTCCTAAAATTAGCTTTTACTCTTTTTATATGTAGGTAAGGGGTAAAGAACAAGTTGGATACTGTAAATTTTGTTATTTCCGGAAGTGGTAACAGTCTGCCTTCCCCTTCACCTATCCCATAGTCTGTTGGACCGTTGGGGGCACCACGCAAGATCTGTCAACCGTCTTTCTCCATTCCCTCTGTCATTAGCCTAGAATAGAATTCCATTCACTGACAGGCCTGTCCATTCTTTGATGTTGTCTTCCCATTGCTTTCTCTGTCTTCCTTTTCTTCTTCTTCCTGGTACTTTTCCCTGAAGGAAGGTCTTTGCTAGCCCTGAGGACCTGGTGGCCATAGAGTTTGAGCTTAAGTTTTTTTGACAGTGGGGTCCAGCTGCTGTATTAATCCTGTTTCTACTCTCTTCCTTCGTGACCTGGTCTTTGTAGGTGACAACAACGGCTTTGTCTGCATGACATGCGAGAAAATATGAAGGTCGCAACTTGGTTTGTCTAGTCATGTGAGCCACTGTAGAGCTTTGATATATTCGGACTAGAATACATTGTCTTTCATTTTTAAAGAAACACATATTTAGTTTTAGTTTTTAAAAAGTGAATATTTTTTAGTTTGTGTACCGTAAGGCCCTTGGTAGACGCACTGCTGTAAATCCCTAGACGCATTTACATAGTAAGAGCATGTCACAAGCAGAAAATTCGTAACCACGACCACGTTGCCAGCTGACGTCAGATTTAAAAAGTTAGCAGTAAAAATGCGAAACAAACTACCAATTAAAAAAAAAAGGAACAGTTTCTGAACAGTCAGAATTCGGAATTATATTTCTATCTCTTTCGTGGAGGAGCCCTTTCTTGTGGGTGCCTTAGGGTAATAGCCCCGCCTCCCATCCCTGTTCCAACTAACTCCTCTCTCCTTACTCATGTCTCCTTCTCTTTACCCATCTCTCTCTCTCCTTAGCTGACTCTCTTTCCCTATATCAGTTTGCCTTTCATACCCTGTGATCTATAGGGCAGATGGTGTTTCTGTGACCGATGGTTAACCAGAGTGTCATGTGGCCAGCACAACAAGCAAACGGTTTTACTTTCCCCAACTAATGTCAGGTAACTATTAGAGTTGGGTGGACTCAGGACGCCCTTAAAATCCCTTAATTAAAAATGTCAGTCAAGCGCTTTACCAATCGGCCATTACTGCCCCTACTCTTTTCTTCACCATCATTTAACATTCCTTTCCTTCTTTCTCTTACTCTCTTTATTTCTCTTTCTCTCTCTTCCTCTCTCTCCGTCTCTTTCTCTCATCTCCTTGCCCTCTCTATACCCTTCTCTTTTCTCTCTCTTTCTCTCTCTCTCTCTATAAGTGTTTCCTTCGCTCCCTATCTTTTCCTCTCCTCCTCATTCTCTCTCCCTCTGTTTCTCTCTACCTCTCTCCCTGTCTCTCTCTCTCTCTCTCTGTCTCTCTCTCTCTAAACTAGTGTTGTTTCTAACCTAATCTCTGTCACCACACTATTTTGACTGATGCATTGTCGTAGATACCCTGACAGGAATCTGAACCACTGGCTTGTGGACACCAACGTTTGAAGACATATTTGACATTTCCTCCACTTCTTATCTCCCTTTCCAATTGTATTCCCCCCCTGTTTATCCCCCCTTATGATGTATTCTTTTTTGTTTATCTCACTTGTAAAGTGTATGTACACAAGTGTCACTTTCCAGTCATTTAAGAAAAAAAATCTGGGGATCAACATGCTAAACGCTGCACAATGACCTATATCTAACTATCGAGATATCCCGTGAACGAGATCTCAGCGGGAAGTGAATTAAAAGTTGTTCTGATTTAAATATGAATGAGGTGAGATTGAAATTTGACCAGATCTGGTGGTTCTCAAACTTTACTGTTTTTACATTGTGTCCTTTGTTCAGAAGTCACATGCTAAGCGGTGACGCGACACAAAGGCAATATGAAGCAGCACCCTTGTGTGTACATGTCACACAGTTTGAGAACCTCTAACACATACCACGTGACATATTACGCACGCCAAGTTATTGACCCCGCAGCCTCAACTACATCTAGAATGGTCTTTTAGCTTCCGGGCCATACATCAGACTGTACTCCTGAGATTTTGTTGAGTTTATCTGCCCTTGTTTCCTAAAATTAGATCTAAAATGGAGGGAGGTTCTTCTTCTTCTTTGCTCTCAGATGCTGAAAAGTTCAGATCAGTAATTCTGTATCTGAGATGAACTTCCCAGTGGTTTTAAGATCAGGCAGTTCTCTATATGTTTTTTCTTCTGCAGGAGGGTTTCGGGGCAAGAGTCTTGTTCATGCCTCTTGATACGCTTTGAAGCACGAGAATAGGCGAGATTGTATACAATAGTAATGCCCTAACCACGAACCGCGGGCCACATTCGGCATTTAATGCGATAGCTTTTGACACCTCCTTCCTCTTGCTTTCGGCGCAAAATAAAAACGCAGAATTTGAGTTTTTGGCTTTTTACGCATGCGAGATGAGTGGAGAAACATTTAAAATTTCTTGTGGACCAGGAGCGGACTGGTAAAAGCTCAATGGAAATGCACCAGATGGGCGGATGAGGTACCCGCCAAATATTTGCTTTGAATAATAGTAGAGCCCATAAAAGATTGTATATTTTCATTGTAAAAATGTGCCACGTAATTTCGTGATTGATACACTAATAATCTTTTATCCAAGATCTTTGATAGCTTTTACAGTATAATACTTACCCGATAGATTGTCACCCATGATAGAATAGGCTACCTAAGATACATCACATTTACAATGTGTAGCGAATGATACTATTAAAAGTAAAGTTCCTCTTTCAGACCCTACGATCTATAGGGCAGATAATGTAAAGGTCATCTGTTTCTGAGGACTTCAGTTAACAAGGGTGTCATGTGGACAGCACAACGACCAACTGTCAACTTTTACACAACAAATGTTAGGTACCCATAAGAACTAGATGGACTCAGAGGCGCCATAAAGACCTCGAAATTTGAAATCCCAGTCATCATCTGGATTCGAACCCTTATGGGTACCTCTATTTGTTTCTTCACGACTGGAGATTATTACATCCTAGGGCAAACTCCGAGACGACAGTCCAGGTCTAATATTACGCTTGTAGCCAGTCTAAAGTAAAACAAGCAAAATTTAAAAAAAATACTTAAAAAATACTTACTAAAAAAAAACAACAAAACTTATATTAAGCGTATCAATTAGTTTTGATCAGTCATGGAATCGAATTTGTAATAAGCCTCAGTCGACAATCTCTAAAGGGGATTAATTCGCTAATATCAGCACTTCAGTCAAGTAATATTTCTTTCCCTTGGAAAGGGGACTAATTCAGCTTACAAGTGAAGGCATATAAATATCTAGGCGTCTTCATTGATGACAAACTTTCGTGGAAAGACCACCTTGGAACTCTGACACAAAAAAACAACTGCAGCCCAGCGACTTTTTTTTTTCTATACAAACGCAATAGCTTTAAACTAAATAAGAAGATCCTAGATACTCTTTACATCGCGACTATGCAAAATCTTCTAACATACGGAATAACTTGTTGGCAAGGCAACGCTTCATCTAAACTGTTGTGCCGCCTAGAAAGCATCATAAAAAGGGCATAAAAAATCACACGCACAAAATTATCATATTTAAAGGAACTTTTTGAACAAAAATGTCTAAGAAAAAATCGGACAAATCTTGGAAGACGACGGCCACCCACTCCACCAGAACTACGTCAGGTCGTCGCGAAGTGGGCGACTTCTGTCAATCAAGACAAGAACAGAGCGGTGCAAAAACTCGTTCGTGCCTTACTCGGTCAGGCTATATCACCGCCACTCGTTGATCAGGAAACATGAAAGGGACCAAGATGCCTGTGTGTAGTAGCTGAATGGACTCTTTATGATGTGTCTATTCTATTTATGTGTATGTTTCTGTTTTGTTGTCTTTATATGAGAAAAGAGTCCTTGTAATCGCAACAAATTTCCATAAAGATCAATAAAGCGGTCTTGGTCTTAGTCTTATACCAACACTTCAGTCAAGAACTATTTCTTTCCCTTATTTCAGATACCAAAATGATTTATTACCAATAGCTAATTAACTAATTTGTTAATTTAAAAAATTGATTCTTGTGTTGTCAGGTAAAAGAAATAATTGTGCGAAAATTCAGCTTGATTCGAGATTGGGTGGTCGGAGAAATATCGTATACAAACTTTTGGCCTGACAGATAGAGCTATGTAAGCTTTGAAAAAAAATTATAACAACGCCTGTTTTAGTGCACTCTGGTTCTATTCCAATAAAGCCATACACGTTTAGGAGTCTGGACATAAAAAAAAAAACAACACCGTGTTTGAAGACGCACCGTAATAGATTGCGTCTCACTAGGGGAACTTTGTCTCGCCGTAAATAAATACATCTTGTTGAGCACGGAATGTCAAGGGAATTATCTCTGCAGTTTTAACCTGCCAGCGCCACTGTGCATTTTCTCTGGGATTTTCATGGATTATCTTTGGAAGCAGTTGTTGGCCTAACTATCATTTCGAATTACAGGACATGGACCACTACAGCTACACTACACGCAATAGTTTAGTGATAATTGTATTTATATACTTATATATTGTATCAATACTAGAGAGTTTCAGCCTTGGTGGAAAAACTATTTAAAAAAAAGTAAAATTCCCCTTTCAGACCTTGTGGTCTATAGGGCAAATGATATAAAGGTCATCTGTTTCTGTGGCCTACGGTTTACGAGGGTGTCATGTGGCCAGCACAACGACCAACTGCCTTTACTTTTCCACAACTAATGTCAGGTGCCCATTAGAGCTGGGTGGACTCAGAGGCGCCCTAAGATCCCGAAATTAAAAATCCCAGTCTTCACCAGGATTCGGACCCGGGACCGGCGGAAAAAATATAGTGTTACGATTCTCTCCTAATCAGGACTTCTGAAATGACTGCTCAACACAACACAGGTAACTCAGGATTTTGACAACAAAAGTAAAATGTGGTACTGTCCTAGTTAGGATCATGTGTGCTGTTCAAATTGAACAATACTTCATCGACTAGTCTAAAATAGCCAAGGGACATTACAATTAAAAATAATATAGGCTACGTAATCAATACTTTGAATACTTCAAATGGTGTATTTATTTACAAATGGGATGTTACTCTTGTCTCCCTATCCATCGTTTGATTATCTGCCTCTATCACTATTCAATTTTTCCCTAAGCTATAGCCATCTTGTTCTTTATGTACCCCTATTCTGCAACGTCATTCGTCTGACTACGTCACCACTTTTACCGTCAATAAAAACTATACACAATATATTTATCTACAAAGCTAACATACTCTCTAAACTAAACTAGGTCACTACAGTACTTAATAAATAATAACAGGCAATACTAGACAATTAGCAGCACATATATACTGACTATAAATACTTAATAGTACATCACCCTATTGTCTTAGTAAACCGAGACCATTCATCATAGAAGGCCTGAACACTGATCTGCGACGTCGCAACCTGTAGGCATTGGAGACCAATAGCTTGTTGCCACGTCGTAAAGCCACTCGTGTCATAAATTCAATCTTTAGATCCAGAATCTAGATTTATAAAGATCTAGGCCATTCATCTATTGAAATGTACACTCTGAAATCATAAGACAATTAACATCAACAGACTTAAGTTACGTAGGTCTAGAATTGTCGAAACCTGATATACAATCTCAATGAAATCTAAAACGAAATTGCTTTATATCATTGATTAGAGTAGATATATAGTTCTGTGATACAAGTCCATTCTATTTAATTGTTTAAATTTGTATATTTTAGGATACCACAGCTTTTTAGCTTTTGACTTCAGTTGTCGAGCTGTTTACATCCTTGAGCCTTTGCCTCTTTTCTTTGCCTCTTTTTTGGGCTATTGGCCTCTTTATTGGGCTTTTTTCTTTTTTTTTTTAAACAAAAAGATGCATATTTTATTAGCGTACAAATTTGGTAATTACATTTTAAAGTACAATGATTGCAAAACATAATAATGCATATAGTTACATTTAGGTAGTCATAATATTTTAACGTTTTAAATTGCTTTGTATATGGTGTTAGTTTTTTCCAATAGCATATAATGAATATTTTTGAAATTTAAGGTATTTACAATATATGTGGTGAGAATGTCAACAATAGGTAATTAAATAGAAACAATCAAAGAGTGAAAGTAGAAACTTAAATGATATTAAAACATTTTAAACATCGTAGTCACATTTTTTTCCACTTTGTCTACATTGCTTATGGTTGTTTCCATTATGCTTTGCTACATTACCCCAGTTCTTTATATTAACTTCTATCAAACGTGCATACACATCTATGTGTGTACACACTTCTGCGAACAAAGGCATTTAAACATTTATAATGTTTCTTTGTTGTCTCCCTTTTTATGACAATTTTTTTTTTTTTTATTCTAACTTTGAAGACTATAAACTTCCGGTATCACAAAACGATTTTCCGAGATCTGATATAAATTGGCCTTTGTTTTCTAGACTAGGTGTATAGGTCTGTGAATAAAACACTCTCTAAAAAAATCCCAATAGTCTGGACTTGCACACAGTTCCCTTGGACTTAACAAATACCATGGTTATCTCCCTTGGGAAGGTAACCACCTTGCGACTATTGGGACAATGACGAAACGGATTGTACGCAATGGAGCGTTGAGTTCTCACTGGACATTTGACTGACCGCACAATTAAAACTGATCACTGAAATAATGAGTGCCCATGTGTTGAAAGTTTTTTTTTTTTCTATTGAATGTACTTTTAGCATGGGGATTATCTGTTTCTAAACCTATGTTGTTGTTTTGTTTTGTTTTTTTTACAATATCTCTATTCAGCTTCGTGGAAACTTCTCTGGAACCTGGACACGGATCAGAAAAAATCCTACAATCCATCTACAATAGGCTGATAAGACATTCAGATCTGCCTTTTAGATTTATTATCGCCTAGCAAAATATCGCTTTTGATTTTTTAAGAGATCGAGATAGACTTAGATCTATATTTACATGCCACCATTACAGTAAATAAAGTATTGGAACTTCTTGTTTTGGTTAAAATTCGCCTTATTATTTTTATTAAATGAAAGCTGACATTGCCGCTTTTTAATCGCCTATTGGCGTGTACCAATTTGAATGGCACCCCAAAATGTTACTTTTTTCAATTTTTTAACGTAATTTTTATGAGTTTTCAGGATATTTTAATAATTTCAGCTGAAACCTGTTAAGTTAAAATGGTTTAATTTAATAATTTACTACTAGTGTTAGCGCGGGGTCTATGAAAGTGCGGGGCCCACTGTGGCCGCATAGGTAGCAGTGCCCTAAGGCCGGCCCTGGAAATCCCACACACATATATATATATATATATCGCAAACGCGACATGAATCACTTCAAAATCGACACTAGCAGCTGGGAAAAGGTGGCACTGGATAGATCTACATGGAGAGAGAGCATAAAGGAAGGGTCTCGGATTGCAGATGTCATACACAACAGAAGCAGAAAGAAGGGTGATAATGCAACGGCGCCTGGTGATCACATACGCCCAACTTGCGATCGCAGATGTGTATCAAGGATTGGCCTCTTTAGTCACACAAGAAGTTGCCAAGGGAAAAGATCGTCTCTCGAGACGTAAAATGCCACAGATATATATATACTGTTATAACCCTGTTCCTTCCTGATTAACCATTTTTTCCACGTGCAAAGTAAGTTCATCTTTGTTTATGTTGTTCCACGTAAATAACCTTGACTAGTGCGCAAATGTAATAGGACACTGGAGTTAATGAGTTTTGGATTTCTTGACTGAGGATTGTTTTCTATTGGATTTCTTGACTGAGGATTGTTTTCTATTATGTTAGTGAATCGGGATATGTAAATGTGATGTGACATATCTTTTTATCGGAGATATTGATTGATCATAATTTGATTGTGCTTCTGCAATCAGAGAGATACCAGCGATCTGAGAATCGGTGAGTTATTTTCTTTAGTTCAATCCCACGTCGTATCAATATATATATATATATATTAACTACAGTCACCAAATTCTCCAGAGATTTTTAAAATTTTACCCCCCCCCCCCCCAACAGATGATTTTGATTTGATAAAACTTCCCTTATCGATATAAAATCTAAAGCAAACTACAGTGACCTAATTCAAAGAGCGTGGCCAAGAGAGGTTACAAATTTCTACCAGTGGCTGGGCTCCATCAATAAAGTGCATTGAATAGTCATGTGCCAAAATTGAAAAGGACTAAATGTGGCTCAACAAAGATGGCTAAGACGGATTTAAGAATTCAGTTATAGAGATCAGGTCTCAATCAAGAAAATCCTATGCCGAACTGTGGCAGAGCGTCGCATGGGGTTTGCGGGACATGTCTCTGACAAAACGAATTACGCATAAAAAGAGTTGCGATGACATGGGTGCCATTAAGAGGAAATAGTAAACAGGAACATCCTAGTACTACTTGATGCCACACTTTCATGGAGGTCCTCAGAGCAGGTGGGAAGAGGCTTCAGACATTGCCAGTGACAGATTTTTGTGGAATCAGCTTGCCGTCCAATGCGTCAAACGTCGCGGCAGGATATAAGTAAGAAAAAGCACATTAGGTTTTTGAAAAAAAACTTTTTATAGCGGGATAATGCACTGTAGATATCACAGAATAGGTATTTTGTTATCTTTCAGTACCGGAAATAGTGCTTGGCGGCGGGGGAGCTTACAGCGCTCCCCCAGACCCCCTTGCTGGCAAGGGCGGGGAGTCTACAATTTTTCCACTAACTCCAGGAAGAACTCATTCTAGGGTACAATAAACGTCTTCCGAAACAATGAAGGGTCAGAATGTAAAAAGATTAATTATGTGTGTGCGCGCACACAAACACGCATATATTTATATATAATGCCCCCAACCCCAACCCCTCCCGAAAAAAAAAAATCCTGGCTAAGGAATATAGGAATAACGTCGCTGTCAAACTATGATTTTAAAAATTTTGCCGGAATTTGGAAAAAATGTAACAGGACTTTGATAGGATTTCTTTTGAGGCTGATGGTAGTTTTGGCAGAGTTGTAAATTACCTTTCTTTGGAAGAGTGATGATGAGTGATTGGATCCAGGATTTCGGCCATTTTCCTGATTGCAAGATCTAGCTGCAAATCTTTAAACAAAAATGCGCTTATCATGATTTCTCTATCAGCCTTTAAAAGTTCACCCGGAATGTTGTTCACTTTGGCTGATTTTTCCTATTCAGTGCTTTTACCGCTGATGCTACTTCCCAAGACATACCTCGATGTTGCTGTTGGATACTACAGGATCCTTCAGAAACATGATTTCCTGAGATTTCAAAGTTTACAATTTGAAATAAAGAATTTTTCTTTTATGTCTTAGCTGTATTAGGATTTATTTTTTTCTAAATTCAGTATTGAAGAGCTTACATTACCAACTACACATATGACAAAAGCGTTAGTTCCCGGTTTACAAAAAAAAACAAAAAAACACTAAGATTGGCACTGTTCAGAAACTGGTCAGAAACTGTTCATAGTCCAATTTTTTTTTTTTTTTTTTTTTTTTTTTTTTTTAAATGAAACCTCAGAATTTGCGCTATTTAATTTTAGCTTTATCATCATAGGAATCCTTGGGCCATAGACCTCTTTTCTTTGCCTCTTTTTTTGGGCTTAATGTGCCTCTTTTATGGGCCATCTTGCCTCTTTTGTGGGCTTTTTTTTTTAATATGTTTTTATTTGTAAGTTCTCATAATTCACAAGTATTAAATCATAAACAATTGAAAAGTGATTAACCTAAAAATATAATAATAGTAATAGAAATGTTATTTAATATCAAAGACATACTACCAAACCATCCTAACCATTGAACCCACTAAAGACAGAAAAATGATACAAGGATCCTCTACCCCAGAACAATCAATACAATATCGAATATCCCTGACCCCCAACACCCCATTTCTGGAAAGCTACCTGAGCATTGTACAAGTATATGAAAATCAAACTAGATAATTCTCTACCCTAAAAGCCATTATTTTTCTAAATGTCAATTCTAAGTGATTAGGATCAAAAACCTTATTATTATGTAGAGCTTTGAGACTGCTAGCCCAAACAAGATTCCTGTATTCGGAAACAATAATTAAGTTACAGTTATGTATTATTGTGGTGAAATAGTTAGTATTTGTTTATGTTTGTTCAAAGTCGTGAGAATGTGTTCACAACATTGATTTAGTGTGCTACTATCCAAGTCTCTTTCGTCAGTTCATGTGTCATTCTAGTTTAATAAAGCCTTGTTTTAGGTTACTCTTCAGTGTTCCTTTATTTCTTATAACAATTTATTAAACTAGAAATTTTCAATTCTATGGATCTATGTGTCTCGTGTATCTTATTTGGATTTTCGTTCAACACTATTCTCAGTCTGTAAGTAAAAATTGTAATACAAATGGAGCGTCTATTTAGGCCAAAAGAGCTAGACATAGAGCCTAGCACGCCATCGGCTGCCGAGAAGTGGCTGCACTGGCTAAGAACATTTGAGAATTTCATCTCCTCAGTCTCTCATTGCGAGATTGACAAAAAGAAACTACTTGAAAACTACGTTTCTTCGAGCGTATTTCAGTACATAAGTGAGTGTACAACGTTCGAAGAATCAATCAAAGTTCTACAAAATGTCTACGTGAAACCTAAAAGCGAAATTTTTGCACGGCACATGATAACTCTATGTCGACAAGAGAACGGACAAACCGTTGACTCCTTCCTACTTAAGCTTAAAAGTATGGCCAAAGACTGTGACTTCAAAGCTGTCACCGCTGAAGAACACAGAGATATCTTCATAATAGACGCCTTCATTACTTGACTGGCTTCAAACAGCATAAGGCTGGGACTCTTAGAGAAATCTACTCTAACTCTACAGTGCGCCTATGAAGAGGCAAGACAACTTGAATATGCCCATAACCATGCCATGGCGTATAAAATCTACTCTAAAACTCCATGTGGAGCCAGCGCCGACGTGGAGAGCCTTTCTCCAACAACAAAATTAGAACACGAGGTGAGTGCGGCGACTAGTAAAAGATGCTTCTTTTGTGAAAACAGCCCACATCAACGCTTTAGATGTCCAGCCCGTGACGCTACATGCAACTTGTGCGGCAAGAGGGGTCATTTCCAGAAAGTCTGTAGATCGACCAGACAGACACTCAAATCTATAACCTCAGCCATAGTGAAAGCAGTGATGAGACGTCACGGACTACAACCGTTGGATCTTCCTGGGCATCGACGCCAGCGTCCGGCCTTACTAAATCTACAATTTCAATACTTGTCAATGGAGTACCATTGAAGGCTCTCGTAGATACGGGGAGCAGTGAAAGCTATATATCTTCTTCAATTGCTAAAAGGTACAAATGGAAATTAGAAATGTCCAGAAACAGAATCAACATGGCCTCTACACATCTTTCTCGCACTACTCACGGACATATTTTCGCCAAAATAAAGTACATAGACGAACAATACGAAAGTGTGAAGCTCTCACTACTAGACGGACTAGTATCTGATGTAATTTTAGGACTAGATTTCATCAGCCAGCACGAAAAACTGATGATCCCATTTGAGGGAAAACGAAGCACTCTTCAGGTCTGTACGCTGGAAGCTGCACGAGTTGAAGCCCCTCAACTCTTCGCTAATCTTGCTCCTAACTGCCACCCCATAGCCACTAAATCTAGAAAATACTCTATGCCTGACTCCAAATTCATTCAAACTGAAATCAAGAGACTTCTATCTCACAAAATTATTGAGCCTTCCACGTCCCCGTGGAGAGCTCAAATAATTGTAACAACGAATGAAAGGCACAAAAAGAGAATGGTTATCGACTATAGTCAAACCATCAATGGATTCACTTTCCTCGACGCGTACCCCGTGCCAAAAGTTGATGAACTGGTGCAGGAAATATCTAAATACTCAATATACAGTACTTTTGACCTCAAAAGCGCTTACCACCAGATACCTATCAGGGATGATGAAAAGCAGTACACGGCGTTCGAGGCTTGAGGAAAGCTTTATCAGTTTTGCCGCATTCCTTTTGGAGTGACAAACATTTCAAAGGACGATCAACACAATAATTGAGGAGGAAAGGCTACAGGATACGTTCGCTTACGCGGATAACGTTACCATCTGCGGAAGTGACTCCAGTAGCCACGACCAGAATATACAGAGATTTCTCAACGCCGCTAAAAAGTACGGTATCACCTTCAACGATGATAAAAGTGCTTTTGCAACTAATAAAGTATGCCTCCTAGGCTACGAAATCTCACAAGGGCAATTAAGACCAGACCCCGAAAGATTTCAAGCGTTGAGAAATCTACCTCCACCACAAGACATGAAATCACAAAAGCGGGTGATTGGACTACTGTCCTATTATTCTCAATGGATCCCATATTTCTCCAACATGATCCATTAATTGGTGAACAACAAAACCTTTCCTCTCCCTGAACAAATACAGGAAGCTTTAAAACAGCTAAAACATGAACTTGAAAACGCTGTTGTGTCGACGATAGATTATAATCGACCACTAACTGTCGAAACAGATGCCTCTGACATCGCCACTCTTAATCAAGACGGCCGTCCTGTCGCCTTCTTTTCAAGAACACTCACTAATAGTGAACGCAGACACTCTGCAGTTGAAAAGGAGGCATACGCTATCGTAGAAGCCCTGAGAAAATGGCAACATTACCTTATCAGTTGACCCTTCACATTGTTTACAGATCAACGCTCAGTGTCTTTTATGTTTGACCAGCAAAACAAGGGCAAGATCAAAAACGAAAAGATACAAAGATGGCGACTGGAGCTTAGTTGTTTCCAATATGACGTCGTATATCGACCCGGGAAACAAAACGCTGCGGCGGATACCTTTTCAAGAAACCACTTTGCGTCAGCAATGACTGGAGAAGACCTCAAACTGTTACACAACAACCTCTGCCACCCAGGGGTCACGAGACTCCTCCATTTCGTTCGGACTAAGAACTTACCTTTTTCCTGCGAGGAAGTTCGCAAAGTGGTAAACCAATGTAAAACTTGCGCTGAACTGAAGCCTAGATTCTTCAGTTTTCAGGCACCCTCATCAAGGCTACCCAACCATTTCAGAGAGTAAGCATCGATTTTAAGGGGCCACTCCCATCTGCTACTCACAATAAATATTTATTAACAATGGTGGATGAGTACTCACGCTTCCCATTTGCCTACCCATGTCCCGATATGTCCTCATCTACTGTCATAAAGTGTTTAAATCAGCTGTTTTCCTTAGTTGGGATGCCAGAGTACGTCCATTCCGACAGAGGTACGTCCTTTATGTCGAAGGAGGTGCAATCCTTTCTGCACGAGAGGGGAATAGCTACAAGTAGAACAACCGCTTTTAATCCTTCAGGCAACGGGCCAATTGAACGACTAAACAAAACTCTATGGAACGCTGTTACTTTAGCACTGAAAGACCTCGATCTCCCGATCTCAAGATGGGAACTTGTCTTGAACCAGGCTCAATACTCGATTAGATCATTACTATCTACGGCAACAAACGAAACTCCACATGAGAGAGTTTTCCGGTTCAACCGGAAATCCTCCTTCGGGGTATCTATCCCCACTTGGCTATCCAGCCCAGGTCGAGTGTTGCTGAGAAGAGAGAACAGATCTTTAAAGTATGATCCTCTCACGGGAGAAGTCGAATTACTGATGTGTAACCCCCAATATGCCGTGGTACGGTTGCCCAGCGGTAAAGAGGAAACGGTCTCTCTAAGACGCTTGGCTCCCAACCCCTCCCCATCCACAACAACAAGTGAACCTTCGTTCTTCGCTCAGGGTGAGGATAATGAATATCCTCCAGAAACTCAAAACATGTACTTACAGTCAACACCCCTACGGTGATACAAGAAAGGAAAGAACCCCTGGAAGGCTCTGAGGATCTCCGAGCGCTTCCTCTTGAAAATACACAGAACCATCATACCCCACTTGACGCTCAGGAACTCATTAGTGACTCCCAAACTGTAGAACATGATAGTCAACCCCGTTACAACTTAAGAGAGAGAAGAACCAGACCGAACTATAGAGTCAAAAGTGTTTTCTCTATTGCACTACTTATACTGACTACATAAACTGGCATTGTTTATCCCTTGCTACTGATACTAGAGTTTGCTTTTCACTTACTTAAGTACATGTTTACTTACTACACTATTTGTTATTGCGTTAAAACAGAAACTAGTAATTGTTTATAAGCCATACGATACTGGTTTTTAGGTTTCTTTGTATCACTCCTTATTATTGTTTACAAGAGAAACTAATATTTCGACACTATTTATTGATCTATTGTATTACAGTCACTGGCATTCTCTTTTTATTTATGCTATGGCCTACTATATTACTATACTTGCTATTTTAATTCTGGGCGGGGTGAATGTGGGGAAATAGTTAGTATTTGTTTATGTTTGTGTAACGTCGTGAGAATGTGTTCACAACTTCGATTTAGTGTGCTACTATCCAAGTCTCTTTCGTCAGTTCATGTGTCGTTCTAGTTTAATAAAGCCTTGTTGTAGGTTACTCCTCAGTGTTCCTTTATTTCTTATTTTTATTTATATTTATTTTATTTTATTTATATTTATTTTATAGTTTTGGCAGCTTGTTTAATACAATTGACAAGTTAACATTTACATAGTTGCCACAGTTTGCTTCTAATAAGTCCCTTACAGTACTTCTAACTTGAAGGAATAATGGACATTCCAAATACATATGTTTCTCATTGTCAGCATTTTCAAGATGGCATAATATACAGGCACGGTCATTTGCTCGTCTTCTAACCATAGGGGTCATCCCAAAGATAAGTCTATAACTTATCTCTCTAGCTTTTGGTGGGATATGTTTGCTGTGTAGGTTTATGAATGTGTCCTTGAATTCTGTCACCCCGAGAACTCTCCCCCACTTAATCCTATTCACTAGACTTTCATGTAACAGCTTTTTAAGTGTTGTGTATGATTCTTTGGTTTTGTTGTGTATTAAATGTTCATTACCAGGTAAAATTCTGGAAATAGACCTGTAAAATGGATGAGTGACTATACCAAAATAGTGAGGAGTATCATTGTGTATTGGAAGAAGACTACTTAATCTTAAACCATATTAGTAAATTGTCAAGGGAAAGTTTGTTGGGTTTCTAACTACTTGACCTACAAATTTTAGCCTTAGCGAATGTATTTTTGTTTTGACATCTTGTAAGTTTATCTCCCCATCCTCTTTGTTTTGAATGAGTGTAGTGTGCTTAATGCTCCTAATAGTGTTTTTAAATATAAAGCTTCTAATTAACTTGTTCAGCTTGTTTATGAATTTAGGAGGTGGCTCTGTGATGTTAGCTAAATAGACAATCTTTGGAATGACCAAACTATTTATCAATACAGCTCTACCAAATATTGTAGAACCTGTGTGCTTATAAAGTTTTAGCAAGTTTGAGGCTTTGACAAAAATATTCTCCCACTGGTCTTTACAATAGAATAAAGGATTACAGGTATAGACAATACCACAAATCTTGATTTTATCTACAATTTTGAAAGCGCAATTCTCTTTGAATTTCCATTTCCCTAGTCCCATTACAGAGGATTTATTTATATTTATTTTTGAACCCCTAGCTTCTCCGAAGAGTGTAAATTTCTTTAGTATATTCTCAATATCTTGCTCTGAAGATGGAAAAAAAGTTGTATCATCCGCATAGGCTTTGATGGTTGAGAAGGAGCGACAAGGTATATTAATCCCAATAATAGAGGGGTCAGATCTTATAGATTCCAAGAAGGTTCCAAGCAAAGGATATACAAGAAGGGGGATAAGGGACAGCCCTGTCTGACAGACCTTTGTATGAGGATACTCCTTTCAATCATATTTTTATATTGTTTACAGCCTGTACCTGATTCAAAATTTTTCTTTGTTAGAGTCGTTTTAAAGATAATGTAAAATATGAAAGAGGTTTGTAAAATTTGCAAAATTTAAATATAATTGAGTGAAATTAATTCATTAAAAGCAACCACTACACTACTACTGCACTACATAGGATTAAAAATTTACTAATAAGAACAAAAAGTAGTTGGTGCAAATGGTAACGCTCTAACTTTACAAGGGAAAATACCTCAATGAACTTATTAGACTCATCAATTAATTGCCCTTTTTTTTATTGTATTTTATTTTTTTTGTTTTTTACTTACCCTACAGACACGCTTGGGTGTGACAGAAGCGAGAGAGAGAGAGAAAAAAAATAGAGAGAAAAGAGAGAGAGAGAGGGCGATAATTACGCTGAATGAGAGCGGGGGTGACAAAATATCTATTGACTCAACGAGGCAGGAGAAGAGAGGAGGGGTTCAAGTCTGCAGTTACCTGACTCTAAATCAATTCTCTTGTTAAACTCTTCTGTTTGCTGTTTCTGTCATAACGCGCCATTTTTTATTAGTCACTTTCACGACGGGCGTTAACCGCGTCGTTTTGTTTATCCACTGCCAGGCATCAATTATTTCCCCTTGATAGATTTCTCCGCGCTCTGAAACAGCATCGCCACACTATAAGGAGGGTAGGGAAAGGAAGGCGGTGGAAGAAAAAAAACACTAGATCTAGGTGCGAGTTATCAAGTGCCTGGAAAGTAGAGCAGAATATAAATATACTTAGAAAAAAACTTAGACAAGAACAACGTATAGTTGAACATATGAGTGAAGCATTTTTTAATTTCGAATTCTTTTTATAAATAAATATATTTTTTACAAAAGAAGTGAGTTGCCCGTCAGAACTGAACATTTATAGATAAGATCTATGTCGTTTCGGTCAAGGCCACATTCTTGTATGCTTTCGAATCCTGAACCCTAACTGCAGAATTAGAGAGAAGCAATTGAACTGGGATGCTACTGGGTATTCCTTATAATAAGACCGCATCACAAATGAGAAACAGGATCACAATGGCACTCTGGCCTCGCGATAACAGCCGACCACTGGCAAAAAACGCTAAATTAAGCGTTATGGCCATATCACATGGTCCTTAGGGCTCCCAAAGACCTTCCTTCGTGGAACATTACCAGGAAATACAAGAAGAGGCAGTGAAAGCTATGGGAAGGCATCAAAGAATGGACAGGCTGTCATTGAATGAGATTGTATTCAAAGCAAAAGACAGAGGGGAATGGAGAAAGACTGTCGATGGTATAAGAGAAAGACTGTCGAAGGTATGATAGATATCTAGTAAGCATAGACCACTCGTTATAGAAGGCCTCAACACTGACCTGCAACGTCACAAACTGTGGGCAGTGGAGACCGATAGCTCGTTGCCACGTCCGACAGACATGTGACATAGTAACAAACTAATCGCGAGTACATACCAAGGAAAGACTTGATGACTATGTATCAATGAACTTTATACACATTGACATGCTTATCTTATCTTATCTCATATGTTACAGACGTTACTTCAAAAAAGATGATGATTACTTCATGCATATTAACCAATGACCTAAATTCTGCTAAGTCACTGGTTTTTCTGGCTAGCTTGGGCAACCCATTCCATGCTCTAATAGCACTTGTACAAATTTGTCCTAGCATATGTATTTTACTAATGCCCTGTAACTTTGTGTCTTTCTGGATATTTTATAGGGCTTTGTTTTGTGTTTGAAGATTATGGTTTAGGACTTTATGAATAATTGCTACTTTACTTTTGTCTCTATGAGCACATGCTATTTCACCCAGCACTCAACTGTTGATCTACACAGCCGTAGATAACACACTTTATCAGCAGCTCCAGAGCCGGATTTAGCCTTGATAAGGCCCTTTGAAAGGCAATTTTTCCTTTGCTTTCTTTCTTAAAATGACTGAAACATCCCGGTAATATTTTTGGGGAAGCGAAGGCCCTAAGCTATATATCAGTGATTCCCAAAGTGGTCTACATAGACCCCCAGGGGTCTACGAAGACTTCCCAAAGGGGTCTACGAGACAAAAATGTTTGGGAACAACTGCTATAGATTATTTCGCCTATAGGTAAATCTAGCATTGGGTTGTTCACTCATTCAAATAGTAACAATAGAGATCAACTCGTTTTGTCCATGCAGAGGCGCGGTGGCTGAGTGGTAAAGCGCTTCCGAACTGGAGGGGTTTGGTTCGAATCCTGATGAATACTGGGATTTTTAATTTCGGGATATTTAGGGTTATGTTAAAGTCATATGTTTCTGAGACAACGTTTAACAAGGGTGTCATGTGGCCAGCACAACGACCACGCGTCTTTACTTTTCCCCAACTAATGTCAGATAAGCTGTGGTAAAAACCCCGAAATTATATTCCAGTCGCATGATGGAACTGTCCAGCCAATGGGGCTAATCTAACCCTGTCAGCAGAAGTTTGGAGGAACGGGGCCGGATATAGGCCCCCTGGCCGTAGTATGAGCATCACTGGTGCAGACAATGTAATGGCAAGAGATAAAATAAAGCCAATCAAGTACAACTTCGCTCTCATATCACCCGCAATGAACCGGAAATGATGCATGCTAACAAGGCGCCCCAGAAAGGATGGTCCTTCGTCAGCTAGCTAATTAAGTCAACACAGCACTCCCCCCCCCCCCTCCAGTCGACATGCAGGAGGCCAGAAAGAAATAAAAGTGTGTACTAGACAGGGGAGAGGGGGGTGGCTAAGTATGATTTATAGTGTTTGGACAATATCAATAATCTGACTAAAATCTATATCTATGAGTGGGTTGGATTGTTTGCCTCCCTTTGTATTCCCATCTCCATTAGTAGCACCTGATTTCACAAGTAGGTGGAGGAGCCAATAAGGACCTGAATGAACATAGCGAAGATCAATCAAGGTCACGTGACTTACCTGACCCATAACACCTTCCGCCACCCCAACAAACGTGTCAACCGTAAAGTGAAACTAAGCCTCCATTTTAGACTTTGCTGTGCATAGGGGGGGGGGGGGGGGGGGGGCAGATGATTGTAAGCTTATTTGACCTCATTAAATTAAATTAATGTTTAATTTTATAAACTTGACTTTGTGTTATATAAAAAGAGCATGCATTTCCCTTTAATTCTATACCAAATACAACATTTTCTTATAAAAAAACAACAACAAAGCTATGGAAGCTTAATCGTAACAGGGTAGTGAAATGGTAATGAGCAACAAGGAGGAATTTCTTCAAAACGTGGACAAATTATAACGGAGAGAAAGAGTTAAGAATCCGGAAGTTCAACAGTAAGTTATTTTCGTTCCTATGCGCTAATGTTAAGTACTAAAGTAAAAGTAGGGTTCCCACTTTCAGACCTTGTGATCTATACGTCACAGAGGATGTATAGGTCATTGGTTCTGTGGGCTACGGTTAACGAGGGTGTCAGGGTTGGAAGTCAAGCGCTTTACCGCTCAGCCACCGCGCCTCCTTCGCTAATGTTACAAAATTATAATTGTAGACCAAATGTAAAAAAAAAATGATTTGCATAGCCAAAACTTTATGTTTAATTACGAAACAGTATTTTATATGTTACAATAAATGAAATTTTTGAAATATTATATTATACACATTATTTACACATAAATAAAATAATAACTTTATGATATACACCTATTTATCATTCTATTTCTTATTCACATTTCGTACTTGTGTGACGATTCTCTGTATTTAGACTTGATACATGACTAAATGCATGAAGCGTAGGACGTAATCATCTTCTTTTTTGAAGTAACGTCTGTATTATATAAGATAAGATAAGATAATTAACAGGCTGCTATGCCAATAATGTATTATTGCAAATTGGAGGCGTAACACAGACAAATTGGGACATGACTGCAAACGCTTGTTTCAGATTTGTATAATTATAGAGGAATTTTTTTCTCGGCATCACTATTAATGAGTTCAATAAACTATTTCAGTCTCCTGAACATCTTCAACTTTGACTTTCACAGGAGCTCTGGCAAATGGAATGTTCAGTAGATTTGGAAACTTTGATGAAATTTTGTCCGCAAGCGTTGAGCAAAAGTTCTTTCACAAAGTTATCCTTTTATTTGTTTTGTCAGGTTCAATGTCTTATTCCTCACATAGAGCACGTGAAATTGGAAACATATAAATATTATTTTCTTCCAATTTTATTTGCCAATTTGAAGTTTCATTTGGAAGGGTTGCATTTTTCAGACGCGAGGTCAACTGCAAATGATTCTTGCAGGTGATGATTTTCGTTGCTTTTTTTTTTTACAAACTGACTTCCGGTGAATTTTGGTGAGTCATTCTGTACCAAATGCTTAAATCCAGACCAACTTACTAGAATGTTTCAGAACCATACAATAGGACAGCCTTGACATTAGAGTTAAAGATTCTTAGTTTAGTCTTGTTTGAGATGTGAGGAGATTTCCAGGTTGGTTTTAGCTGTGTAAATGTCTGACGCGCTAGATTTATACGGCGTTTAATGTCTTCATCTGTTCCACCTGATATACTGACTACACTCCCAAGGTATATAAAATTTTCTACTTGGTCTATGGTCTGAGAATCAAATGCAATGGAGAACAACTGAAGCGACAACAAAAAAAGTACAGACCTTCATCAACAGATGCCTGAGAAATATCCTTAAAAAATACACTGGTACGACAAAGTAGAAAACACCAAACTGTGGGAGATGAGTGGGCAGAAAAATATAGAGGTACAGATCTTAGAGAGGGAGTGGAGATAGATTGGTCACACCCTTAGAAAAGATACCAACAACAGAGCTAGGCAGGCCTTACAGTGGAACCCCCAGGGAACAAGACGCAGAGGAAGACCAAAAAGAACATGGCGACGCAGTGTGCTAGAAGTAGCCGAGACCGTGGAGAGTGGCGTGTTTTTGTCGAGGCCCTATGTTCCATGAGGAACCTAAAGGAATGATGATGATGATGATGATGAACATATTACCATACTTGGAGCACCATCTGTGCAGACACCACTGATATTTTTCAAAGATATTTTATAACTTTTCCCAAAAATGAACACACATTTTTCTTATACACTCACACGCTGTCGTAGTCGTTTGAAGTGGATTGCGAAAGAAAACCCCATCTTTAACTCTTTCTCTCCGTAATTATTTTCCACGTTCTGATGGAATTATTCATTTTGCTCATTTGTGTTTCACTCCCCTGTTGTGATATAAACTTCAATAACTTTTTTGTATGTAATCAAGAAATGTTATATAAGGTATAAAAGTATAGAAGAATGCATGCTCTTTTTATATAACACAAATTAAAGTTTATAAAACCAAAAAATTAATTTAATTTAATGGGGTCAAATCAACGTTGGTACCGTCAGTTAGGAGAGGAAGAGTTAAATCTCCAACATCTATATGCCTAACCATTCCTCTAAGCTACTGGGTACCCATGACGACACAGTTCCGATGCTAGCTATCAAAATGACATTACAGTTGTTTCGCCTCCATAGACTTAAAGTACTTCGTTACAATTGACATACTGGAGTTTTTTTCAATTCCTGCTTTAAACTAATGGGGCAGACAGAGGGAACAGAGGTGGATGTCCAAGATCTGAGGGGAGGTAACTAAAGGGTCACTTCAACTGCATGTTAGCTATGAGGCACTAAATTCAACATGAGTTTATTATTAGAGACACAACGTTCAACAACAGAGTTTCTTATTAGAGGCAATACGGGAGGCCCTTGCTCTCCAGCCCTGCTACTATTAGTTCATCCAAGGTTCACATTTTCCAATACGTTATGCATTTCCATTCAAAGTTTACGTATTTAAATTGAAATTTATGGATGCGTTGTTTAACCTTTTTCAACAGCTAACATACATCAAACAGGCTACATACATCATACAGCCAACACAAGATATCACACATCATACAGCTGATAAAGCATATCATACATCACACGACCAATACAAGACATTACACATTACACATCTGATCGAAGACATATTACACCAATAAGCCCATATACCGCATCATAATCACACAGCCAACGCAAGACATCATACATCACACAACTAATGCAAGACATAACATCACAAAAGCCAAACTACCACATCATAGTCGACCTTCCACATCACAACCCACACACCAAACACAGCACATCATTCATCACACAACAGGCACATCGTACATCATACAACCCTCTTCATGTTCTTACCTTATTCCATTTCCACTAATTCCCATCTATATCATTGCTGTGTATATTTGCCTTTATATTCATATTTCTGTGTATGTCTATAGTTTACATCATGCAATGAACACTGTTTTTTTAAGGCGTTAATAAACGAAATATTATGAAAAAAAAAAGTTACTTCCACTGTATTGTTTGGAGGTCGACTATATCAACAATGGGGAATATGTGGTATGCATGTTTCCCATCCTGACACTGCACCACATTTCAATAAACCACCAACTTTTTGATCCTCTTTTAGACATTCCAAATGGTCGATGCATAAAAGTTACCAAGTAAGAATTTGATAAAGCCACGGGCACGACATGGCCTAAATTGTGCCCATGCGCCTAAACTCAAAACTCACTTGATAAAGCCAACATCCAATTAAGCAAAAGAGATTATTGTGTGGATTACTTTTTGGAACTTATCAAGTGTCGACAACAACCCTTTCCAAATACACATAAACAGTGTTATCATCAGTTCCATGCTTGGGAGCAATGTGAAAATGAAGATGAAGTCTTGAGGCTCAAAGAATATGAAAGGGAGAAGTGATTAAAAGATAGGAGCAAGAGGATAGCTTGCAAAGAAAGACTCGAAGCATTGGCAGAGGGATTTGCATGATGCTGTCTGAATTCATCATTGGCCCCCTTCAGTCGTGAAACGACTATGGTTCATCTCAAACACTTTTTTCATAACGCTGTGGAGCCCTATTTTGGAGTCATTTCCGTCCATATATATTTAAGGTCAAGGTGGCTTTCGCTTTGGTGGTAGAGGAGCTGGCCATTTTCCGTGTGGCACGCGGAATCGAGGCCCATGTTTTCTCGCTGTCTATAGCTTTCTTGGTCACCGTCTCTCTCCAACTAGTGCGGTCTAAGGCTATGTCTTTCCAATGGTCAGTATCAAAGTTTACTGATTTTATATCCCTTTTATCACATCAACGTAACGGAGGTGGGGTCGACCAGTTTTTCTTGAGCCAGACGCAAGTTACCCGTACAGATTGATTTTCGGGATGCGATTGTCCTCCATCAGTCGAACATGTCCGAACCAGCGCAGGCGGCATGCCTGAGGACCGTAAATATGCTGGAAAGGCCTTTTCTCGCGAGAATCTCAGTATTACACAATCTTTCTTTCCATGTTATTTATAAGATCCTTCGAAGGCAGCGGAATGTGTCTAAATTAGAACTGCAATAATTTAAAAAGCCTGGTTGAACAACCGTTCTGTCTGAAAGAGATCCAAGTCAATGTCTATGTAAAGCATTGCTATCTCCGGCACCCCGGGCGTATGGACTAGAATGCATGGCCGAAGGCTTAGCACACCGGGAATCTCCGCCATTTTCCTATGTTGTACCAAGCTAACCGTGCAGGACTTGCCATTAATGTAACGGTCCCTTGAGGAACAGCCCATGGATTATCGACAGGGACGTGGAAGCTCTCTTTCAACTCCGCACCGTGCAATGGGAAAGCTCTCGCATTCCCTTGGACAATGCCACAGGAGTTTTGTTTTGCTATTCATTTAGCCTTATCACTTCCTCTAGTCATCGTTTCCACCCGAGTGCCACGTTGCGGCAGAATAGCGTACCCGGAGTGTTCATACCAGCTTTTCCAGTTGGTCGACCACTAGCAGCATGCTGGCCTGTGTCCAATGATTTGATACCATTTGTTATAGAACCCATGGGTAGATTAAACCACTAGCTCGTTTCCACCTCGTACAGACCTGTGACGCGGCAACGAGCCATTGGTCTCCACAGGTCATTGTTCAGGCCTTAAAATTCTATGACGACTGGCCTTGGCTGATTGCGTTCACACTGCTAGTACCCCCCACCCGTGTCACAACCACAGTTATAACAATACTATAGGGCATTTTCACACATGGGAGCAATAGTATAAATAGCTAGCTTTTTGGTGTATCTGGTTTACAAAATGTACGTTTTAAAAATAAATTGTGCGCTTTTTAGCACTGTTGTAAGCACAGACCTATATGTATTATACCTTGACATTACACAGAAGTGTGAAAAAAAAAACCTTCAAAAAGCTGAAACAAAGCATTGATTTGTACAGTAGTTACAGGGAGTAAAGTTGGGTTTTTTTTGTTTTTTTTTCAAACCTAACCTATGTAGCATATGATAAGAAAGAAGATAATTACTTCCTACGCATTTCATGTGTCAATCTAGTCATGCATGTTAATCAATGACTTAAACACTGCTAAGTCGTTGGTTTTCATGGCTGATTCAGGCAGCCCATTCCATTCTCTAATGACCAAGGTTCACTTGTTTGAATTTGTTATAGTGTATGGAATAAAAAAATAAGTCTTTAACTCTAATACTGTTTTGTTAACAGACCATCTTCTACTAAATCTGTTTTACACAGATTCTTTGTTAAACATAATATTGTATTGACTTCTTGTATCTCTATACAGCTATGTAGTATCCCCCAGAAGGCTTTGACTAGATAGAATATAATAATCTTTATTTTTTAAAGTCAGACTTTTTTTTCCTACCAGTAAACAACTATTTCGTATTAGACACAGTACTCAATAACATTTCTCTATTTCATCTTGGTCTCTCGCTTCTGCTAGGCATTGTGCATTATGGGATACTTTTTTTACTTTCATGCACTTTCAAACATTCATGCTATTTGATTTTTTAAATTTTTGTTTTTTAATAAATCTCCATAAGGGAGATCACTCATAACACTCTCATTACCAAAAGTATACAAAAAAATAATCAAACACAACAAAGAGCTTTAAACCAACAAACAAACAAAAAATGATTCTACATAATTTGGTAGGTTTATTGAACATTTCAAATCAACCAGGTTCACATCAAATTGTGGATAGATTGGTTCGAATTGGGTGAAACTGGTCAAGTCAATCTAAACTTTTCTAAAAGTCAACATTTCTGATATGTAGATAAACATAATATTTTCTCAAAGATCCCCTATTTAGTAGGTCAGTAGGTCAATAGGTCAAGGTCTCTATTACTCAAGTTCTTTTACATTACAATATTTCAATCTAAAACAAAATGGTGCCCTTTTCATGCCAATGTTGATAACAATAAAATCTCAATGTAGGATGCCACCATTGTAGGGGAATCTCAGAGTAAGAGCTAATGTTTAAAGAAGCCAATGACTGCTCTACATTACAAATCCTGACTACCATCATACTATCAGTGCCAGCATGGGATAATTGGAGGCCCATGGCAAATTGATTTTGGTGGCCTTAAAGGAAATTTTCAAAATTTTAAAGAAACAGCAAGAAAAAAAATAATTAAGATTTATTGACAACCTGCCAATACATAACTGAAGTAATATTGCAATTTCAGTAGTAAAGAATTAGTCTAGTAAATAAGAGTCATGATGCTTTACTTTCATTGAGATCTTATGAAAGTTTCAAAATTTTTTCTCTAATTTTGTGTAGTTCTGTATGAAGCTTCCAGTAAGTGCCTAGTTTGCCTAAGCCTAACTGTGGCCCTGGTATTATGTTGACATACATTTACTTCTAACTGCTGAAATACCTACACAGTAGTCAGGTAAATAATAACAGAGTGTCAATTAGGCCTACACTTGTAGAGATTTTGGGATCACTGCATTAATCTAAGTCTAGAAACTGGAAGAGGACATCTTACAATAAAATTGACAGTATACTGTGTCAATGAAACTGCTGATAGAATTATACTATTGAAATGGTATTGATTCTAGTCAAATTTATAAACACACTCACAATACAAATAAGACAAAAAAACAAACAAATACAAACTTCTACAATACAAATATTGAATAAATAAATTTCACTAGCCTAAAGACAATTACATATCATTATAAATAACATTACCAAAGTAAAATTCAGAGTTAAAAAGAGTTGAATTTAAAAACTCTAAATCTATGTAAAGATATTGACATTAAAAAGTGTTTAAAATTATAAGATTGTATAGAAATATCACATTGGTAAAAATATTGCACAAAAAAAAAAAAGTTTTGAACAAATTGTTCAAGTTAAACTTTGATTATCAACAAAATTTAAAGTGAAACAATGCACACATATAGATCATTAAGTGGCTTAGCATTCCATATGAAAACAAAAAGACTATAGGACCAATCAATACTCTCTAGTGAAATAGTTCTTCCCACTTCAATCTCTATTCAAGCAGACCATCACATTCAGTGTCAATTTTTATTTACAGTCAATTTTTAGTAAACACGAAATATTTTTTAGCATTTTTTTCCTTCCTACAATCAAAATAGATACAACAGAAAGAAAACAAATGTAAATTGGGCTCAAGACTTGTTCTTATTTTTAAACCTTGAATCAGATTAGCACAAAGTTTTTTTTGTTTCTTGAAGTTTAAGTTAGAAAGAGTACCTGAAAAATGAAAAAAAACAAAAACAGCCTAATTAATTATGCAATCAAATATATTTATAAAAAGGATGAACTAGAGAAAATATTTCTTAACCTTTTTTTTTTCACTTTTTTTTTATATTTAACTTAACACACTGTCTAAACAATTTTTTTTTCCTTGGAAAATTGGGATCTATGTGAAGTAATTTCACAACGGTTTAGTTTCAGCACTGGTCAATTAAATTAGAACAGAGTTTGTTATGGTCAATTGCTCTAAGCTGATATCCATTGGTCATTACAATATGAGGCAGAAGATCAATTAATATTTGCACCAATGTAGTAACTGTACAATTTGTTTGTAAAATGTTTGACATGTTTCGGATGTTCCTTCAGAGTTAAAGATAATTTACTTCCTAATTCAAATCTCCCACAGGACAAGGAAGGATGGGAGCAGGGGGGGTTTTAACCCAGGAGCATTGATATGTCTGAACAACAGTCCAGCACCCAAAAACAACGACCAGGCAGCAATCCCAATAAGGCAGCTATTTAGGTCACCAGCTAGAAAGGATGGCTGCCTAGTCAAAACATGTAAAATCATTTACAAGAAAGTCTTTTTTTTATTTTATTTTTACTTAAAATATATGTTAGTATGACATGTATATATAACAAGTCAATATTACATGTCAGTAGTATGTCAGAGTGTGTGGTAGAAGAGTACAATTTGTCACTATAATTTATAACAGTAGATTGTTAGCACATGAAACTCTTCAAAATTAACACCAACAGCTGGAAAAAAGTAGCACTGGATAGATCCACATGGAGAGAGAGCATAAAGGACCGGATCGCAGATGCTATGCACAATGGTAGAAGAAAGAAGGGTGAAAATGCAATGCGCCTGGTGATTACATATGCCTAACATGTGACCGCAGCTGTGTATCAAGGATTGGCCTCTTTAGTAACACAAGAAGTTGCAAAGGGAAAAGGTTATTTATCTCTCAAAACATAGATATCACTGTGATATGTCATATTGACATTAGTTATAATAAGTACAGGGATCTTCTGAGACCTAGTTTTCACTAACATCAAAACAGATCTTTATGATGTAGCCAATGAAAAACTTTTAAATGACAATAACATTTCAATTTTCATGCTCTCCACAAGCTTTGCTGATTTGAAAGGCTTGCATTATGGATCTAACTGTAAATGTAATACTTTGTAGCTTGACATTACAAGTCCATGCCACTTACTTTCAACTTCTTTTAGCCATCTGTATGGGAAGCACAGCATCATCAAAGTCCATCTTGAAATCCTGACATTGTCTTCTTGTGTCATACTCTCTGACAAATGTAGACAGAGCATTGCTCAGGAACACTGTGTTCTCTCTCTCCTTGATGTGTTTGTCAGCCAGTTGTAGCCATTTGTGATCTAAGCACTCTTGAACTGTCATGCGATTCCTGGTCATAAAATAGTTCAACATTTGTACTATCTTCATAAATAAAGCTAAAAATAAGATAAACGTTTTTTTATAATGTGCAAACACACAAAAATACATATGCCATCACACTATTACTAAACATAAACATAAAAATGACTTATGTTGTTTATATTTGATATTGTATATTTTATTTCCAGGTCAAGGTCAATAGCTAGAAAAGTGTAAATAAACCTTCATCATAGGTTAATTAAAAACTATCCAGGTCTTTACCATAAAAAAAAATAAATAAATAGACATCGACTTTCAGTAAGGTAGTCCAACAAATTTTTTTTTTCGGTCAGGAGGGGCTCATTAGCTTTGCCTGGCTACCCACCTAGAAGAAGGAAAATTCTGAAATAATACCTTACAGGAATACCCAAAGGCTTTGGAAGCCAATCCTGAGAAAAAAATCAGGAGCTGGCAACCCTTAGGCAGTTTGCAGCACACAGTGCTTACATTCTGCAGAATCTGTGATGCCAAACTTGTGGATCTAATAGATCCGCTGGATAGCAAGTGAGAACTGCTGTGTGGGCAACATTCTGACCACAGCTATTGCTCAAACATTCATCATATTTCCATGAGATGATGCAGTCATTTTGCAAATGAAGGAGGCCATACATAGTTCATGAATTTTACTGCTTTGTCAACATATAAATTTGAAATGTTTTACTAAAATTGTACAACTTATCAAATATGTCTCAGCGAGGAATGAAGCTGTAATATTAATATGATTAAAGTTGTGTGTGTCCAACATACCCTGGTGTTCTCTTCAAGACTTTAAACAAAAACTTGAGACCCTCTGCAGTGACATTCTCAAACAGGTCGGCAGCATCATATCTGTTTAGGGCAATGTTGACCAGAGTCTCTTCTGGTGTCTTGCCTTCATACGGGGAAACTCCACTCAATCTAAAGATGCACAACACAGACAATAAAACCAAGACAGTTGGGTCTGTAAAAACACTTTAAAAATAAATTGCTGCACTAATCTATATAAGTACTGGGATGTATTCAACAGCTCTTTATCATAATCACTTATACAAACTGTGCTAAAATAATTTAAAATGTGCAATTTGAGATTTATCAATTTTGATTATTCTGCTCTTTCACTAAATGTTAGATATAGAAAGAAGGAACTTTTTTTTTTTAAATACCCCGGAGAAATAATCCTGCTTAAGCGAATATATAAATCTAATACACTATATAATATTTTATAGATAGGCCTTAAGATCTAGACTTAAAAGACATGCACAAAATGTTGCTGAACATTATTTTATTAAACACTCAAATGAATAGGGCCTACACCCAGAAATACCCAAAGACATATAGTTAGTTTAAGATAAATATTTTCTTGAACTCTAGCCAAATTTCTTTTTATACTTTGAAAAATTATAACAGTGAAACTAGAGTTAACCCAGTGTGGCCAACAAGCCAGTAATTCATTTCCAAATGATAAACACCAACTATCAAATTTCTAGGAAAATCGTTAGAGCCATTTACAACATTTAAGACCAAATGGATATGGGAAGATTTCTTGGCTTCCTGTGTTCACCCTCACAATATTGTTGCAAATTCAAACACCAGTCAACATAGGCACATAGACACAGCAAATTAGGTCATGACAGATAAACCCAATAACAAGTCAAAACTTTGATAAATCATATTATTATTATAATTATTATTATTATTATAGCTTATATATAGTGCTACTTTCCTGCTTATAGCATGCTCAGAGCGCTTTTGGTCCAATCTCATTTGTGGACCAGTGGGGGGGGGGAGGGGGGGTATCTAGGAGTTGGTTTTCCGTGCTGCCTTTAGGCGCTTAGTAAACACAACTCTGCCCGAGTCGGGTGTCGAACCTCAAGCCCCCTTCTAGGTAGCCAAGCCAAGTTTGAGCGCACTTGGCCTCTCGACCATGCTTCCACAAGAATTTAAGAATAGAATTTGAGTTCACCTTATGATTAGCAATGGAAATGAAATTTATTTTACTCTTCATAAAATATTAGGCTTTTTAGTGTTAAAATGTTAAATTACTTACATTAATCATAATTATTCATCAACCTTATCACCTGTCCTGACACACACAAAAAAGAAGTAGAAGATAGTGAAATAGTTCTTGGTAACTCATTTACAAATAAGTCGCCGCAGCTGTGTATCAACAATTGGCTTGTTTAGTCTTACAAGAAGTTACAAAGGAAGAACATAGAGATAGATCATAGATCTAAAGAGATGTAAAATGCCATAGAAACAGAATACTGATTTTCAACTTACAGTAAGAAAGAAAGAACTCCTACTCCCCAGACATCAGCGGGGTAGCCAGACAAATCTTGTATTACGACTTCAGGGGCTGAAAGTTTAACAAAAAATTATTATTTAATTCATGTAATGTAAATTAAAATTAGAATGTACAAAAAATGCTCAGATCAAATACTTGCCAATAAAGTCAGGGTACCCTCGTCTTGGTACCAGCTCACCCACTGGATTGGTCAGTTTGGTAGCCAATGAGAAGTCAGTCAGTTGGATAACGAACCCTTCAATTTTAGAGACCACAATAGAAGCTGGCTGTAAGTTGAGATGCAGCAGACTTGACCTTTGCAAGTATTCTAATCCATGTAACACCTGAGGGAACAATGTTTGGTCAAGGCTTATCAGTTTCAAAGTAGGTAACTTCCAACTCTGTAAGATGTGAGGGCAGAGAAATATAGAGAAGCAATTCTTAGAAAGAAAGAGGTAATGGATTAGTCACACCCTTAGAAAAGATACCAACAGCAGTTTTAGACAGTATTATGAATTATGCAAGTCAATTCCAAACAATAAGAAATAGGAACAGAAGACAACTTTGTCTTGGGTTGCAGTTTAAATCAAGAAACCTGACAAAATTAGAACCCAGTTGTTCTATCTACAATGTGATATAATCAACAAAAGAAAACTTTGTCTTGGGTTGCTGTTTAAATCAAGAATCCTGACAAAATTAGAACCCAGTTGTTCTATCTACAATGTGATATAATCAACAAAAGAAAACTTTGTCTTGGGTTGCTGTTTAAATCATGAATCCTGACAAAATTAGAACCCAGTTGTTCTATCTACAATGTGATACTAATGACAAGAGGAAAACTTTGTCTTGAGTTGCAGTTTAAATCAAGAATCCTAACAAAGTAGAACCCAGTTATTCTATCTACAATGTGCTACAATGAAAACAAATACACAAATGTGGATATAATTGATTTCAAGGTATTTCAGACTAATAAATGTCTATATTCACAGTGGACAGAACTTTTGTATAGTCAGACTTTGTAGAGAGAAAACTAAACATTGAACATGTACAAGTTTAAACAAATACATCAACTTTACCACATAGTCACTGCGCTATACATCTCACTACAATGTGACACACACACAATCATTAGATGATAAATGTCAATCTAAATGACCTGTCTCATGACACACACACACACACACAATCATTAGATGATGAAAGTAAATTTAAATGACCTGTCTCATGACACACACACACAATCATCTGATGATAAAAGTCAATCTAATTCACTTTCTCATGACACATACACAGACACAATCATTAGATGATGAAAGTCAATTGAATTACCTGTCTCACGACACACACAACCATCTTCTCTGTGTACTTCCTCCTCTGCGACAAATATCTGGCAATGTGTTCTCCTTCATTGTAGTCCAATACAAAATGGAGCTCATTGCCAGATTGGAAAGCTTTGTGCAGCCTGGCAACCCTCTCATGTCTCAGCGATTTTAAAATGTCAAACTCTGATTGCCCCCTCTTTTGTTGAAGAGTTCGCAGTATGAACAACTTGTTCTCATCAGAAGGAAGCGTGAGAGATTTATCTTCATAAAATTTACCTCTGGGGACAAAAAAAATGTACAAGATTTCAATGACATGTTCGTTCAAATTAAATCAATTATTTTACTAGTTCAGGCAGTGCATCATTAGTGAAAACAAAAATGGGTGAAAAGATACCACATCTAGGTAATAAATTCAAGAATGTTAAAAGCTTAATTGAAAATGTGGTGACGATGTCAACAATCAGAAAAAATGAAATATGATTCTAGAATGTCTAAAAAATTTTAAAAAATACAAGAATTTAAAGAGAAATACAAACTAATTATTCCCTGATATTTTACAAAGCTTTATTGATATTTTTATATGATGTAATCATGTTCCTTTCTGAAGTAACGTCTGTATTTTATAAGAAGATAAGATATTGTACTTGAAGCAACTTTTATTGTTTGGATTATTTATATCATTCAAGTCATCGCTTCTTGGCTGTTTTCCTGTGTTTAATTACATGCCAATATTGCACTTATCTGGAAGATAAGTTTTTAAGTCTTTCTCCCATTTATTTATTGTATTTAAATTGAAACAGTAAAAGGTTAGTTGGAATCCGTAATAGAATTTACAGCCATCTGGAAGTTTCAGTCCACTAAAAGTACCAAAGAGAGACTCACTTGTACAGCAGTTCTCCGATGTTGTAGACAGAGTCTGGGCTGGCATTCACTATCACAGCCTCAGGTTCTTCCTCTTGAGGTGGTTCTTCAAACTCTGATGGAAGAAGAGGCTGGGTAGCAGTCTGTTTAGCCAGCAGTTTGCTCAAATCAAAATGATCATCTTTCGTCAGTGAAGGAGAATCTAACAACAGAATAGTATTTAACATAAAACAAAGAGCCATAACTTGAAAATAAAAAACCTAATAAAATACTCTGAAAGACACAAAGATAAAGGCACATTTCTCATTCCTTATGCTAGGACAAACTCATACAAGTGCTCCTTCTTCCCTAGTGTCATTAGAGATTAGTGGGGTTTAGGGGTTGCCTGAATCAGTGAGGAAAACCAATGACTTAGCAGAGTTTAAGTCTCCAATTAACATGCATGACTAGATTAACACATGTAATTTATATGATAAGAAGATAAAATGTCAATTAGTATAAAATAAAAATATACTTCTGCAAATATGAACCCCATTAAGTGTCATTTGTTAATCAAGTTTTAAGTTTTATTCTAGCTATAGAGCAATGGTAATGCTATCAGTATATTATTCACTAACAGAGCTGACAGCATGAGTGCTACTGTAAATGATTTCATGACAGTACATTGTTAATGCAATAAGTACATAATCAATGACAGATCAGAATCAGTGCAATGTGTAGGCCTACATCAATGACAGTTTAACTAACCTAAAGTTTATGTAGCTGTTAAAAGTCAAGCTATCAAAAAAGGCAAACCTTTAGGTTTAGTCAGACTTTCAGCCGAGGCCCAGCTGTAGGCACTGGCACCAAACCTGTTGGTAACAGACACCCTGAACCTGTACTTGGTTTCTGGTTTGAGGTTGTTGACCACAGCAGCCTCTTGGTTGGTATACACACAAGTAGTCCATCTCTCATCCCCTACAAAAGTTAGAGAAAGATTTAGGCTACATAGATATGCAGAGAGAGACATTGTGAATTTTGTACATAGTCTTTCCATTTGTTTATAGCATATCTATCTTCTTGTTAAACTAATAAAGAAAGAAGAGAATGAAGATCAGATTGATGGACAGTCAAATCTCAGTTGGTTTTAAGAATGACTTCAGAACACAAAAAGTATATACAGACTAGTTTGCCTGCAAGACTTGAATAAAGAACAAATATTGAGTACTATAACAACATTGTGTAATAACAATGTTGCCAGACATCAGTCATAACAGCAGTATTAAAAAAATAATTGTGAGGCTGAATAATTCAAAATCAGACTTTCCACAGGGAAATCTAGTGACATCCAAGCATAACGGATTCATGAAACAGTGATAAATCTACAATGAGTCGAAAATTAAAAAAAAACAAAAAACAAGCTGGAATCATATAATGAAAAAGCCCACACAACACCTCATATATAGAAACACAATAGAAAGCTATTCAAATAATGAATCCACAAGATGCTGAAATGAAATAAAGCCCAATAACTAATGGACCCCACATTTTCAATTTCTCCCCTTTTATACACTACCGTCTCCAAAAAGATTCTTGTCCATCTAGATTCTTGTTAATGTGCAGACTAAGTTTATTTTTATCTCCCCTGTGACTTTATGCCTATTTTTAGCATCACTCTAACTCCCATAAGCTTCCACTGGTTACTAGAATGAATGTGAAGCAAACAATTTTTGGAGACCTTGACATTTTGCATTACATAACAATGATATTAGGTGGAACAGAAAGTGTTGTCATGGCAACAAAACAAAAAGAAGCAAACAGTGATGTCATGCTCTGAACATGGCAATGAGAAAAAAATAAAATAAATAAAGAGTGCAACAGTAACTGGTTTTTAAAATGTTACAGCCATGTTGCACCTACCTGGAGATCTGTAGTCCACTTTATAAAACAAAATATCAGAGTGACCAGTTGATACAGGCGCCTCCCAGATAACCAACGCCTCTGTACTTGAGATCTGACCAATCGCTGGCTGACCAGGACGACCAGGGACATCTAGAACACAGAGTTTTAGATTATTTTATACATCTGATACTGTTTATTGTAACATCAAAACAAAGACAAGCCATTGAAGTTTATTAGTAAAAATTAGTTAAAGTTCCCCTTTCAGACCTTTTGATCCACAGAGCAGATGATGTCAAGGTCATCTGTTTCTAAGACTGAAAGCTAAAAAGAAATTGTCATTCAACAGGATTTGAGCCAGACACTCTTGAAATGGAAGCCAAGCACTTTAACACTCTGCCACCATGCTCCATTATCTAATAGTGAATTGTTTTTAAGTCCCATATCAATCAGTAAACCACAGCCTACTTTATGTTGATGTGTGAAAAAATTTTTGTTTTAATTATAATAGCTCCTATGCTCCTTCATGGTCAAAGATGAGAAAAATCTAGTTTCTTATGAAGTCAAAGATGGCTATGAAGTCAGATCCTTTTAAAAGCCGGCAGCATACAGGCCATTGGTAGTTTGAGTCTTTTGAAGTATTGCCTGCTTTTCTTTTAGTTTTTCTTTTAAATAATATTCGTTCTTGCTGATGGCTGTCCCATTTGCCTCATAGCTTGAAGTACCAACATTCATGGCTGTAGGCCACAAGGACAGGTCATGGGCTAGTATTTTCAGTTAAGGATGTTGATTTTACTGAGGGAGCTCTTGAGGGTATCTTAATATCTCTAGTAATGAAACCCTACAGATCCCTTAACAGAGCAAAGTCCCACATAAAAAGTCATTTGGGGGAGGGGGGCAATTTTCAGGCATAAGAACCAATAACGACTAGAATAACACTGAAAACTAACAAGTTTCCTAATGCTGTTATATCACATGCTAGTTTAAGTCTATGTATTAGCAATAGCCTGTTTAGAAATAGTTTAGACCACTCGAAACAAAAACTCCAAATATATCCTCACCTCCAAGTTCCAGCCTCATTTTGCAGGATACACGGCCTGCTTTGGTCCTGCCAACACATTTGTACACACCGGCATCATAAGGCTTGGCGCTCTTGATTGTCAGACTGGCCTCACCGTCTTCCTCTAGCACAATCTGAAATAATGACAACATCATAGGTATAGATCTGATTTAGGAAATTATAGACTTGTTGCATTCACTAATATCACATGTAAAATACTAGAAAACAAAATATGTTCATTTTAACTTTAGAAGTTCCTACAGAAATGAAGATTATTGTCTTAGCCCTAACTACCATCAGGACAGCAGGGTTCAAACTCAGGGCAATCGGGTTGATAATACAGGACCAGACAGCAACATTGTAAATCACTAAGATAAAGATAATGTCAAAAATGTGCCAAGTATGCAATTGACAAAGGCATTTAACAAGTTCACCACTTTAGATTGCTCAGCTTTATTTCTGGTCCATTACACCAATAGAATCTGGAGTCCCTATCAGGTAAAACTTAAATCGAAAATAGCAAACAAAACTATACCATTAACCCTTAAACTTAAAGTGCTGAGCTGTTTTACAATGAGTGCTTACCAAATGGAATTACAATTCTGATGTTTAGAGGCTAATATACCACACGCATTTTAAGGGTTAACAACAAATTCAGCTGTACATCTAAGTAAAAAGCTTTAACCTTGCAATTGTTTCTAATTTACACAACAAAGGATTGTGGTTTATTAAAAGAAATTTTTGATTAGCCAGGAAGCAAATCAAATAATATCAAACTAGACCAATATTAGAATATGCATTCTCTATTCTGGATACCTCAATTGAAATCATAAACAATAAATAGATTGGTTAGATTTATAATAAATGAATTTGACTACAGTAACACCATTAGTAAAATTACTTTACCTAGAGATGATTCCGGTCAGGAGACTAAAACAGTAAACTATAACTTACAAATCCTGAACCTAATACAATGCAAAAAAGATAAAGGCACAATTCTTATTGCTAGGACAAAGTCAGATAAGTGCTCTTTCTTTCTAGGTCAATTAAAGTAAAGAATGAATTGCCTGAATCAGTCAGGAAAAATCATTGTGTTGAATTGTATAAGACACATCAAAATAAATTTCCTGAACCAATCAGTATGTGAATGGAACAGACAGAATGCATGTATGTGTATGCAGTACTGGTGTATCAGTAGAATAAAATTGTCAAATTGGTACTTCTTAAAAACTAAGCTTGTTATATTTAAAAATGAGTGATTCCATTCAACAGATTTTTAATACAAAACAAAGAAAGCTTTTTGTTATTAATACTTGGCTTAAATGTGTGCTATTTATAATAGATCTTAATGTCTAATCAAATTTTATTTCCATACTAGGTGAATTGATAAGTATAAAAAAAAATAGTTCCTTATTTTCATGATTATTATTGCTTGTTAATTATGTACCTTAGAACAACTAAAGTGTGCTCAGTTATAAATGTTTCTCTTCCAGACCTTGCAATCTATGAAGCAGATGATGTAAATGTCTTCTGTTTTTCCCCAACTAATGTCAGGTACCCATTTTGTTCCTGGCCCATGCACATCATTGTTCTTGCCCACACTGAAGCCTGAGTGTTTACAAGTGTTTCCATACCAGATACTTGACCAAGAAGCTTGTTACCTAAATATCAAAGCCCAGCTTCTCACCTTGTATCTTCCACCGTCAGGAAGCAGCTCTTCATTCCTGTACCAAACGACAGTCGGAGATGTGGCTAGGGACAGCTTGCACACCAAACGTACATTGTCATTAATACTGAAAGCCATATCATGGAGTTTTTCTATGAACAATGCTCCACAAGTACCTGGTAATATATTTATTTTTAAATGTTGCATTTGGTTATTTAGATACATGAATACATATATTAAAATGGCTTTTTGTAAGGAACAGCTTTCATGCTAAAACTTAGTGCACTATGGTCCAATGTCTTTTTGGGGGGTGGGGGGTGGAGAAGAAGGAAATGGTTTCCCAGCGGCTCATCAAACATTTCAGCAAGTCAGGATTTGAACTAGAACCCCATTGGTAGGTAGCCAAGTGGTTTATGTCACTCTGCCACATATTCCATTGAGTCATTTTTATTTTAAATTTTGACTGCCTCTAAAATTATTATTTTTTCACTAATCTCTCAATACTGTCCCAAGACTGAGAATTTTATTCCAAAAGATTAAATTTGTTGAGTTCATTTGTTTTGAATTAGGCATTTTTTTTTTATAGTAGATTTTTAAAGATTTTTAACTTACATTACATTAAATCATCATTATATTAAACTTTTATGGGTGAGAAAAGAAAGGCTTGGGGCGCTCTATTGATGAGATATTTGATATGTCTAATATCAGTGAATGAAATTCAACTCAATATAACTAAACAAATTTAAGATTTACTTCAAAATGAATAGATATTATAACATGAGAATCATCTATATAGGACATTTTAATTTGACATTGAACACATTTCCCTCTGCTGGTTTCCCTATTGTAATTATGGAAAGGATAAAGACAAGAAGTAACTGTCCAAGATGCTATTATATTAATAAGAGGCTTAGTCTCCTATCCATGTATTAATGAGGAGTGCAGTATTTTACGTGGCTACACAGTCCCAGCTGTGACCTACATACTTTGCCACATGCGCAGACACAACCATTATCCCCTGGTGGTGGATTTAGATTCTCTTTTCACTATATTTGTTTGTCCTTAGCAGTGGATTTTCTTTTTGTCTCAAACGTCTCCATAAACTATTAGTTAAAAGAGGGGATCTACAAAAAAAACAAAGAATTTTTAAAAATACCTTCTGTAGAGAGAGACGCCACTGAAGATCTCTTAGAGGACAAACTAGCTTCATCTGGTTCTTGAGCATCTTGTTTCTTACTTTCTTCCAGCCATTCTAATTCTTTTTCTAATGATGGACGAATCTCTGCAGGGTCTAGATCAAGGAGCCTGAGAAATACATTAAACATGCTAGTTTAGTCACAATGATATTAACCATATTTAAAACACAAATACGTGTGAAATGATTTGAATGTCTCAAGTCAGATGTTTGTTTTACATGTTTTGATTGTTCCTTTAGAGTTAAAGATAATCTAAACTTAGTCCAAACCTTCCGCAAAATGATGGGGAATGCCAGCGGGTAGGGTATGAGCCTAGATCCATCAAGAGGACTTAACAAAGGTCCAGTGCATTGTTATGGCATGATTAGGAATTAGTTATTTGTTTGGTAAACAGGAAAAGTTTTGACTTTGATGCAACAAGTAAAAACAAGAATAAGATTTTAGAAAGAATAGTGAAATGTAAACAGGCTACTTTTGATGTCTTTAGAGAGAGCCAGCTTTTAATGAGTATAGAGATTTAGCTTGATGACATTTGATGAAAGCGCTTAACAGCATACCACACGATCAGGCAGCCATCCAAAAAATTCAACAGTTGCATACAAAAAGTACTTCTTCTCTAACACAATTAGACCTGTGTTGTTATACATATTTTGGATGTTCTTTCAGAGATAAAGATTATTATATCCTAGCCCAAACCTGTCGCAGGATGGTGGGAGATGGCAGGAGGCAGGGTTCAAAACAGGGACCAGCAAGACGACAGTCCAGAGCCCATACCACATGACCACGCAGAATGTGGTTGCCTGAATCAGCCAGGTAACAAATTACTTAGTAGAGTTTGAACCCCTAATTAACAAGTCAGACTAAGTAAAAACATGGATAAGAGTTGGATATAATCAACTTGTTTTCTTTTTAAAGGAAGATGAATGATGAATGGTTTTGTACTTTAAGTACAATTTCTGAAAAGATTGACAGTATTTGATATGACCTGCTAACCACTGTCAAAAAATGTTAACTCAAATTCAATGGCTAAACCGGGGCTTGCAAAGACCTTCCTTCAGGAAACAGTATTAGGAAGAGGAGAAGAAAAGGAAGACAGTGGAAGCGATGGTAAGACAACATCAAAGAATGGACGGGCCTGTCAGTGAATGAAATTCTATCTAAGGCTAATCACAGAGAGGAATGGAGAAAGATGGTTGACAGATCTTGTGTGGTGCCCCAAAAGTCCAACAGACTAAGGGATAGGTGAAGGTGAGATGAGAACCGAACAACGGAGAATGAACAAAGTTAACTCAGTAAAACATGTTTCTTTTCCCTCAGTATCAGAGAATTACAAACACGATCTCTTACTTTCCTTTGTAAGAGGCCTTGACCTCTTCATCAAGCAATTCCTTGTCTTTCTTTTGCCTCCAAGGTCTGCTGGGATCATCCGATGATTTGTCCGCGTCTGGTCCATGCTGGTGCCTGAACTGCCACTCGTACCATGTCTCCTTGTCAAGGTACTGACCATAGTCTGATGTGTCTGGATAAACAATCTTCCCTGTTTCTGGATCTTCTGAAGGCTCCAAGCCTTCCTGAATTATGACACCTTCAGACAGCCTTTTTAAGCTCCTAAGATTGGCCAGTGCTCTCCCTTGAGTCAGGTTTCCCTATTGAGATATAGAAAGTCAACTATTCAGTTGATTGGTGTCTCTTACATTTTAAATAATATTTATTTATACAAGTTGCTTATTTTTTTTTTTTTTTAAAAGTTCATTACACAATATTACGAATCTCCTGTATTAACAGAAAGAAAGAAATTCAAAATCTAGACTGTATTTTTTTCGAAATTCCATTTGCATTGGAAACAGAAATACTTATAGTAGCATTTTTTTTTTTAAAGAACTTCTTTTTGACTGAAAAGTTTTATTGTAAAAAATAGAAAAATTCAAATTAAACACAAATACATGTGCTCTTGTCTAATGCTTTGGATTTTCTTTCCCAGTTTATTACATCATAGTAAAACCTTCCACAAAATTTCTGATCATTGCAGCGGCCAGGATTTAAACTCTGGACCATCAAGTGACTAGGCAGCCAGCCAATCTCTACGAGAAGGTTTCCATGCTGCTTTTATGACAAGCAGCTCCAATCTACTTCAAGATTTGAATTCAATCCCCTTTCAGTTAGGTAATTAGTTTATGCCATTCTACCACACATTTCGAATAGATTTTTTAAAGCACTTTAATTAAATGAATATGTTTCTAGACAGGTTCAAAGGTATATGAATGATTTACTGTGAGATAACTTTTATGACTCATACTACTAAGGTCATAAATAAAGATACAGAAGATGACAAATTAACTTCATGAGAGAAAGCTAAAAAGAAAAGTTCTCTGCTTCCAGCTACAGTTTATTTCTAATCGTGTATTTTGTTCTCTAATGGGCAGGATTGAACATAAAAACTAGTTACAAATAAAGAAAATATCTGATGAAAAAAAATGTGTGTTTTACTAACCTGAGCAATATATCTGTCTCTAAATGACCTCAATCTGGCGATATCTAGTTTCTGGTCACTTGGTTGACCACTTGTCTTCAGCCACTCATGTCCCAGACAAGCAGACACAGACAGACGACTTCTAAACAAAAAACATTTTTATGTCAAATTATTTATGTGTTTTTAGATAATAAAAAATTTACAAACTAATATATGCTTTTTATATTGTTTTAATGCAAATTGATATATAGATTAAAATTGTTTTTATTACTATCATTGCCCACAGAAAATCCCAAAGTGAAGACTGGCATGAATGATGAAAAGAAAATGTAAATAGACTTCCAGTTGACAATGACTGTATCAGAAGTGGTGAATATGTAGGTCACAACTGGGTTAGCCACATGAAATACTGTAATCATTAAACTTACAATCAAAGACAATCTCTCATAATTACTATCTACAGCTGACACCAATTAGTTCAAAGTTCAATCTTGGATTGCTGTCTAAAGGATTATAAGTTATCCCTCTTGTTTCCTAACCTTTTTTTGGCTTTTCCATTTCAAAGCATTCAAAAGACATTATCCTCCAGTTTTGTCTTTTTTTACACTTCCTGCGATTTTCACCTTCACCTATCCCTTAGTCTGTTAAACCATAGGGGCACCACCCAAGATTTGTCGACAACCTTTCTCCATGCCTCTCTTGTCTTTTGCTTTGGATTGAACCTCTTTCAATGGTAGGCTGGTTCATAATTTTGTGTTGTCTTCCTATCACTTTCTCTGTCTGCTTCTTCTTTTTTCTGGTTCTGTTCCCTGAAGGAAGGTATTTGCGAGCCCTGAAGACCTTGTAATATGGCTGTAGAGATTTAGCTTGCATTTTTGTTACATTAGTTAGCAGGTCCAATCAACAAAGTAACCCTGTCTCTAATCTCTTCATTTGTGATGCAGTCTTTAAACAGACACAGTATCAACTTGCTCCCAAAGAGAATAAAATAAATGGCACTAAAAATTGTTATCAATGGCTTTTGTTATGACATATTTAATAAATGATATACAACTGGTATTTCTCTGTTTCCAGATATATAAATATCATGTCACAATCTCAGACCGTTTTGACAGCAATAGTGTGTAAAACAACTATGTTCTTACTGTGCATCTTTCACCAGTATCCTTGCAATGAAATCTTGGGCAGCAGATGATATCCCAGAGAAGAGAGAAGGGTCAAGGTTCAAGTTACATTCTTGTGTCTTAGACAAAACATCTGGCACAGTGCTGGCACTGAATGGAGTAGTTCCAGTCAATCTAAAAGAAAACATGATACAGGTTTAACAAGCATGATAAAGACAATGGTCTGAAACATTTTATTGTAACCATCAATAAAAATCTCTGGATTTAAACTAAAGAGTCAACTTACAAAAGGTGGGCCAATACTCCAACAGACCAGACATCTGTTGCAGGGCTTACTGCTTCATTTTTGATGGCTTCAGGAGAACAGAACTCTGGGGTTCCATAGTTGAAAGTGATCTCACTTGACAAGGGCAGTTTTCTAGCAAATCCAAAGTCTATGAGGCACAGAGAGTTGTTGTCTTGGGATTTGAATCTCAAATTGTTTGGCTGGGAGGATAAAGGAAAACAAAATAATGCTATTAGTAAAAAAAAAAAGTAGGCTAAAGTTTCCCTTTCAGACCTATGTGGCAGATGATGTTAAGGTCATCTGTTTCTTGGGACTACTTAAGTCTGGTACCCATAAGAGTTGGTTGGACACAGGGGTACCCTAAGAATCCCAAAATTCAAAATCCTAGTCTTCACCAAGATTAAAACTCAAGTCCCCCCTAGTTTGGAAGCCAAATGCTTAACCACTCAGACTTAAGTGCATAAAGCAAAATAAATTAAAAAGAAAACACAATTCTATATAGTGTGTAAAATTCTGTCATAGAAGTGCAGGGGACAACTAGACCTCTAGATAAATTAGCCCAGATTAGGCAATGGTATAACTATGTATATTACAGCTGGGCCTTAAGAAAGTTAGCACCATTGGAGCTGAACAATAAGTAGACAAATGCTGGAGCAAATTTTAAGATAGCAATCTTCCCTGATATATCAAATGTAGAAATATATAAAGTATATATGGCTATGAATGCCATTAGGAGGCACTTTTGGGGATGACATTTAAAAAGAAACAAACCATTCAAGTTAAAATGTAAGCAAAACTTGGAGCTAACTATTGAAGTGAGAAACATTTTAATGTATTTACTAGAGACACAATAATATTGGAAGATTGTTGAAGTACATTTTTACTTACAGTCAGACTTAGCCAGATGTATTGTTGTTAACATCGCAAATCATTTTAAATCAGTAGAAATAAAATAAAATAAAGCCTTAGCTGAAATACAATTTTTACCTAAACAGGGCCTCACTTTATGACTGCCCCAATTAGTTTATATCTCTAATGACAGACTAGTCCAAACACAAGTGATACTGCTGGTATTTCATGAAACTTTTTAAATAATACTTTAGACTCACCTCAATGTCCAGGTGGACCACATGAGTGCTGTGGACATCTTGTAATGTCTGTAGCACTGACTTGATGATGTTCGAAGTTTTGTTCTCACTCCATTCATTGTCTTGGCAAACTCTGTCTAGTAGATTACCCCCCTTTACACTAGAACATAGTCAAAGAACATAATGAACTAATGTTTCAAAGTAATGGAGCTAAATGTCATACTCGCAAACAAACTTTAGCCCAATGAACAATGTTATATCTAACAGAAAAATATTTTAAAGTAACATCTTTGCCCAGGCTGTCATGAATTGATTTAACAAAAAAACATGTCTTTAAAAACAAAGATATAAGGAATATAGAGGAATAGAACCATCTGGTCTGGTATAGTCTCAGTAAGCCAGGCTACATAGAGGAATACAACCATCTGGTCTGGTATAGTCTCAGTAAGTCAGGCTACATAGAGGAATTGAACCATCTGGTCTGGTATAGTCTCAGTAAGCCAGGCTACATAGAGGAATACAACCATCTGGTCTGGTATAGTCTCAGTAAGCCAGGCTACATAGAGGAATACAACCATCTGGTCTGGTATAGTCTCAGTAAGCCAGGCTACATAGAGAAATAGAACCATCTGGTCTGGTATAGTCTCAGTAAGCCAGGCTACATAGAGGAATAGAACCATCTGGTCTGGTATAGTCTCAGTAAGCCAGGCTACATAGAGGAATTGAACCATCTGGTCTGATATAGTCTCAGTAAGCCAGGCCATACAGCTAAGGTAAGAGTAAAGTTTCCCTTTCAGACCTTGTTGTACAACTAAAGGCAATCAAATATTTAAAAAGTCAATTATGATTTCCAAATTAAAAAAGAACAACTCCTCATTATATAATGTTGATTTCTATTGTGGGTGCTTTTGTTTCATTTCTTTTATTGCTTTTGTATAGCTTGCCAGAAGTTTGGCTTAAACATCAGTCAAAGCAAGACTAAGATACTTGTCCAAAACACAAACACTGCACCTCAAGTAAGCATTAATGGTCAACCACTAGAAATTGTTGATCACTTTTGTTACCTTGGCTCCATCATATCCAACAACACTCTACTGGATAAAGACATAAACAACAGGATAGCCAAGGCAATGGCCACCATGTCACGGTTGCAGAAAAGAGTCTGGGACAACATATTGCTGACTAGCAGTACTAAAGCCCTAGTCTACCGGACCTGTGTGTTGAGCACCTTGCTGTACGGAAGTGAAACATGGTCAACCTACTCATGGCAGGAAAAAAAGCTGAATGTTTTCCACCTCCGATGCCTAAGGCGGATCTTTAAAATAAGGTGGCAAGATAAGATAACCAATGAGGAAGTGCTACAAAGAGCAGGGTGCCAGGACATCCGCTCTGTTATCAGCAGCAGACGCCTTGGCTGGCTTGGCCACGTTCGTAGAATGCCAGTAGGTCGACTTCCACAGGACATCCTGTATGGCGATCTAATAGAAGGCAGGAGAGCCGCTGGTCGCCCACTTTTACGTTATACGGATGTATGCAAACGCGACATGAAGCACTTCAAAATCGACACTGGCAACTGGGAAGAGGTGGCACTGGACAGATCCACATGGAGAGAGAGCATAAAGGAAGGGTTACAGATTGCAGATGTCATACACAACAGAAGCAGAAAGAAGGATGAAAATGCAAACGGCGCCTGGTGATTATATATGCCCAACCTGCGATCGCAGATGTGTATCAAGGATTGGCCTCTTTAGTCACACAAGAAGTTGCAAATGGAAAAGATCGTCTCTCGAGACGTAAAATGCCACAGAATAGCACATCTTTCATCCATTTAGCATGTTCAGTCCAATTTCTTTTGTGGACCAGAAGTGGGCAGGGAGTATTTGGGAGAAGGTTTCTGTGCTGCCTTTAGGAGCTTAGAAAACACAACCTCAGATGAAGCCCACATGATATGTTGCCAAGTAGATTTTCGCCTCTCAGTCATACGTTTACAAAAATGTGTTGTACATTATGTTTAAAAAAAAAGGATCCTTTTCAAACCTTCAAATCTCTAAGGCAGATGACACAAAGGTCATCTGTTTCTGTGCCCCATGGTTAATGAGGGTGTAATGTGGCCAGGACAATGACCAACTGCCTTTACTTTCCCAAACAAATATCCTGTACCTATTAGAGCTGGATGGACTCAGAGGCATTCAAATATTCCAAAATTAAAAATCCCAGTCTTCACCAGAATTTGAACCCAGGACCCAAGGCTCAGAAGCAAGCACTTTACTGCTCAGCCATAGCACCTCCTGTTATGCTTAGCCACTGATGCTTTAAAACACAAATAGTTCAAATAAAAAGTTTTTCCCTCCATTTCACCCTGTGTTTATAAAGTAATGAACTCTTGACATATCTAACACTCAATCTCAATTACTTTGTCTTAAACAAACTATAGAAATGGATACATTTCTTCAACCAGGATCAGGCTGTTCTGTGACTCATAGGCATCATGAAGTCTGACCACTCTGTTACTCTTCTGTCTAGACAATGTGTCCAGCTCTTGGCGGAAAAAGTCTTTTTCAGGCTCTCCACGTACATGTGTAAACTTAGCAGCAAACTCGTTGCCAGTCAGTCTTTCTATTACACGCCTGACAACACTGTGATGTCCTCTAAACAGAGAAGAAACCAAAGAGGTCAAAGTTCAATTCAATAGTCTCTTATAACCTTACAGTCAATTTTCACTTTTATTTAAAATTAATGATAAAGTAATGCAAGAAGCATAAAACTGTTAAATAAATAAGCTTCAACTGTATTTTATAAGACAAGAAGATAAGAAACTTAAATAAAACAATAAAAGATTGCCTGATACCTACACTGGATATTTGGAATTAGGTGGCCAGAAAAGTTAACTACTGTTAATTTGTGGGAGAGAACTAGATAAAAGCCCAAGACATCAAAAAGCGACATCAAAAAGCGAAAGTGGAGCTGGATAGGACACCAGCTACCAATGTTACAAGGCAGGCATTTGATTTGAATCCTTAAGGAAAGAGGACAGTGGGCAGACCCAAGCAAACCTGGAAGAGGTCAGTCATCAGTGAAGCTAAGGATACTGGAATGACACGGGAGCAGATGAAGAAAGCTGCTCAGAACAGACTTTGGTGGAGAGGTGTGGATGCGACTGTCATATCTTTCATTATTTTTTTTCATTACAAAGTACTGCTAGGGCCTAAGCTGATATTTGATTGTATGAACCTAGCTTTCATATTAAATTAGGATTACAGAAGTATCTAAATTTTGTTCCTGAATATCTATATCAGTTATTACCACATTGATATTTCTTATCTTATATATTACAAACATTACTTCAAAAAAGAAGATAATTTGCCCTACACATTTCATGTGTCAACCTAGTCATGCATTTTAATCAATGACTTAAACTTTGCCAAGTCGTTGGTTTTCCTGGCGAATTCAAGCAAACCATCCTTTTTTTCAAATAGCACTAGAAGAGAAGGAGCACTTGTATGAATTTGTTCTAGCCTTTATCTTTGAGTCTGAGTATTTTATTAAGTTTTGTTTTTTCTATTTGTAAATTATGTTTACAAAAATATAGAGGTTGCTTTTTTTTTTTTAAATGCTATAGCTTAACAAGGGGACTGTTGCTAAATTGAGTTTTGAATCAAGAAATTTTAAAAGTTTAAGACCAACAGTTGATAGTAATTTACCTTCCCAGTTCCTCTAGAATGTAATAGTCATCTTCAAAGTTGGACTTCTTGAAGTAGATGGTGGCTGCTGGGATATCACCTAGTCAAAAAGAGAAGTTGACCAATCATATCCATTTATTTAGTTAGGGCTGTCAGAGAAATAAACTTTTCATTTCTTGTAAATTGCTACGTATTCATTATTGCTTTAACAAGTTTTTGATTAACTTTAATGATGATAAAAAAATGAAAAACAAATTTTTTTTTCTCATTGTAAATATTTCGTATGCACTTTATATGAAAAAAACAAAACAATTAAGAGTTGCTACATTCTAATAATAATTATTCTAAAGAATAATTCCTTTACTTAAATTTTTTGTATGAGCTGACCCGTGTCATATCATACACGCTATATGGTGAGAAGATTACTTGTTCTCCCTCCCCCCCTTTTTTTCTGAGCTGCGCTCTCTGATGCTGCAAAAGTTACATAGGGTAACTCTAGATTGATTTGCAGAAATCTTTCCATGTTAGAGAGTCGGGGTGCATGCATGGTGTCCTGTCCTGCATGGTTGGGCGACAAAGAGAATTATATATATAGATTTGCTTTACTGTCATTAAGTTATATTTGCTCTGCTTTTCTTTCTAGCACCTAACATAATTTCTAATGACAAAGTGAGGACTTTCTTAGCAAATCAAATATCAAACATGGAGAATTGCAAACACCAAATCTTAATGGGGCAGTCAAAAAGAAGAAAGTCTACAAACTTAAAAAAAATCTTTTTATATTCTATTCTTTTTTTAAAAAAATCAAAAAACCAATAAAGAGAAATAGCATGTGAACATCAGCAAATTATTATTATTATCGTTATTTTTATTTATGGGTGAGTTTTTATTGTAGCAAAATATATGGCGACTTACCATCCACAGACAGCCTTGCAGTGCAGAACACTTTACCAGCTGGATTCTCTGCCACACAGATGTAGCAGCCTGAGTCTGAAGGCAGTGCTCCATCAAGCTCAAGACTCCATTGGTCTCCTGCTTCACTCAGCTATAATGTATAATGTTAAAAATTAGTCTTAAGCTCTGAGAGACAGAGCATCTAAATTTAAATGGATAATTTTTTGCAAGAAAGCTTAAAACAGATTCTATGTTTTATTTATTCATTTCTTTGTCTACCACACTAAATTCACTACATTTAACAGTATCAATGTCAATCTTAATCACAAGTCTATATTTTAATCCGTAATCTGTAACACACATACTAAAATCCTGACCTTATATCTTGGTGTTTCAGACAGTGGCTTCCAGTCTTTTAAAAACTTGACACTTGGCTTGGGGATGCCATCTACTCTGCATGTCAGTTTTCCATTCACATGTGAAGCTAACATTAAGTCCTGTATTGGCTCCAAGAAAGTTGGTGGATCTGAACAAAATTCATTTAAACATTCACCATTTTTTTATCTTTTTATAACTACGCATAAAGCTGATTTTTTTTTATGTAGATATAAGCATCGAAATTATAACCTATAGATTAAAATACATAAAAATAAGATAGGAAAACATATTAAAATATATGTTAGGCTAATATATTTTAGTTTTAATATACAGATGGTCATGTAGTATGCACTCTGGACTCTCTCTAAAGGTCTTGATGGTCCAGGGTTTGAAACCTGCCAAATATCATCCCATGCTATTCTGCAGGATGTAGGGGTTAAAAAGTAATTTTCTTGAAAATCTGAAGAAACCTCCAAAATATTTTATAAGCAAGATTTTGGCTAAACGTTACTGAAACCGATTTCTATGCTAAGAAATAGTCCTTCCTTATTCTATTGAGTTTTACTAGACCAGCTTATTTGCTTACATATAGGCCTAATAGAAAAAGAAATGTATCAAAAGCAAACAGTATTCATGAATTGAATTGAAATGGATCTTGGCAGTAATTTAAGAACAAGTTCAATATAACTAGATTTTTTTCCCTGGTTTTTTATTTGACTTGATAAAATCTGATCTAGATCTATGCAGGGATTGAGTAGTTTCAGTTTTAAATATTCTCTATGAGATACTTACCAGACAACTGAAGATGGATAACAAAACTAGATTCACCCGACTCATTCTCTGCTACACACTTGTACTCTCCAGCATCATCCCATGTCATGGGAGAGAACTCTAGCACTGCCAAACCTTCAAAATAAACAAAAACTGTAGAGTTATACATCATTCAGTTTGTGTATTAACTCTTTTTCTCCTAATTGACGATACTATCGATTTTGACCTCATTAAATTAAATAATGTTTACTTTTTAAACTTGATTTTGAATGATATAAAAAGAACATGCATTTCCCTTTAATTCTATACCAAAAACAACAGTTTCTGATAACAAAAAATGAAGCTATTGAAGTCCAATCATAGTAGTGAAATAGTATGATCAAAATGAAGAATTCCTTCCAAAACGTGGAAAAATAATTACGGAGAGAAAGAGAAATAATTGCACAGTCAATAGCAGCACTTGCAAAACTCAAAACAATTATGGAAAGACAAAGGAATAGCCCATGACAATAAAATCAGAATGATGGGTTCCTGGTCTTGGACACATTCTTGTATGCTTGTGAATCTTGGATGCTGATTGCAGAGCTAGAACTAGGAATGAAACTGAGATGCTACAGAAAAGATCCTAGGTATCACATTCAAAGACCGCATCACAAATGATTAGAGACAGGGTTAGTTCAGCAATTGGTCCCCACAATGATCTGCTAACTATGAAAAAAACAAAACTAAAACTCTTTGGCCATATCACAAGGTCCTCAGAGCCTAACCCCAAACCTTCCTTAAGGGAACAGTACCAGGAAAATGAAAATGATGCAGACAAGAGAAAGCAAAGGGAAGACAACATAAATGGAATGGATGTGTCTGTAATTGAAACAGATTGTATTCAAGGCAAAAGACAGAGAGGAATGAAGAATGATGGTCAACAGATCTTAAAAGTAAAGTAGCAATTATACATAAAACACTGAACCATAATACAAAAACAAAATTTAATAAAATACTCAGACACAAAGATAAAGGCACATTCTTTGTTCCATATGCTAGGACAAATTTGTACAAAAGCTTCTTCTTCCCTAGCGCTATTAGAGCATGGAATGGGTTGCCTGAACTAGCCAGGAAAACCAGTGACTTGGCGGAGTTTATGTCATTGGTTAATATGCATGACTATATGCATGACGCGTAGGACATAATCATCATCTTTTTGGAAGTAACGTCTGTATCATATGAGATAAGAAGGTGTCCCAACAGTTCAAAGACTAAGGTATAGGTGAAGGGTTATGAATAAAATTAAAAAGAGTTGTATATCTCTGTAGGCCTAAGCTTCACAGCAAAGTCAGCAAGTTGCACCTTTTAAACATTGTACATGAGTTGTTTACACATAACTCCCTGCTCATTTAATCTAACAGTATTTTGAACCACTGACCGGAAGGAGTGACATAGCCATCATATTTATCCCCAAACACTATCTTCTTGTTGTTGAAATACCATTGCACTGTGGGAAGTGGATAGCCAATCAGCTGAAGGGAGAGCTGCACTGGACGGCTGTCAATACCATGATGCACTTTGGCAGGTTCTACAAACTCAGGCGATGTTGCTGAAATAGATATCAGTAAATGTAAATATTAAATAACATAATAATGATAATATTGATAATTTTAAAAACATGCAAAAAGCAATAAGAAAAAAAATGATAATAAGCTTGGAGATAAAGGGACTATGGAAATTACAATATTTCCAATTATCTATCATTCGGAAGGGCATTGACAAATGACCTACAGACATAATCGTGACCCATTAACTTCTTAGGAAGATTCTCATTACTGTTACTGCTGCAAACTAGCCATATCATAAGAAAAATTCTCAGTGGGCACTCTTAAGGAAAGACTTAAAATAAACTTAAAATAAATTTCAATCCTGAAAGCAGAAGAGAATTTGAAACATTTTTTTATTCATAATGAGTAAAAAAATCTTAATACTCATTGAGGCAACTGTTTTACAATATTAAATTAAAGATAAGGAAATATTACAACAATGCTAATGAAATGTACATTCACACAACTAGAGCTTATTAATTTTGTAAAGTATTTCACATATAAGTATTGGCGTAAACTTTAGTTGGATTGATGCATATCATACTGACAAATCTTGTGTATTAGGAATTCAAATTAGACCATCATCTCCTCACCTATCTCTTAGTCTAGTGAACCTTTAAGGCACCACAAATGATTTGTTGACCATCTTGCTCCATTCCATTCTTTTGCCTTGGATAGAATCTCTTTCAATGACAGACCTGTCCAATGTTTTATGTTGTCTTCCCATCACTTTCTCTGTATGCCTCTTCTTCATTTTTCCTTGTACTGTTCCCTAAAGAAAGGTCTTTGTTGGCCCTGAAGACCTTGTGATATGACCATCAAGCCTTAGCTTGCGCTCTTTAACAGTGGTCAGCATGGGGACCAGCTACAGTTCTTATTCTGTTTCTAGTCTCTTCCTTAGTGATGCATTCTTTTTATGTACCTAGAACCCTAGCAATGGAACTTAGATGCTATTGAAGGTTTCTAGTATCACATACAAAGGTATCAAATGAGAGACAGAATTAAAATGAGATTCTATGTTTTTAGTCTCCCATGTCCATGTCTGCTTCACCCAAAATCTATCGAAGTCTATTCTACCCAGAAACCCAGTCAAAATGTTGTTTTAGCATAGATCCTTATTTGTGTTTATCTCCCTTTGAATATATTCAAAAACATATTTACAAACTTACGAGTAGTATCCTGAGCAACGTCATCATCTAAAAGCTTAGATCCCTCTCTGGACAACACTCTGGGTATGGACACTGACCTCTCAGTGGACAGTGATCGTTCCCTGGAGGCAAACCTGTCCACTGAGCTGAGTCTCTCAACAGAACTGAACCTCTCGACTGAGCTCCTGCGTCTGGTTCTTGGCTCCACCTCTTGAACTCTCTCACGTGTCAAAGTGACAGGAAGAGTGGGTTCACTCATGCCAGCATCATTGAAAGCCCGAACTCTGAAAGCAAATAATTGAAATCTTTGTTTTATGCATACTAATTTTTAATAAAGTAAATAAAAAAATTCATTAACATAATAACTTTAGAATGATTATTTTATAACATTATTTTTTGTTTAAAAAAATGATGCCTTAAATAAAAACAGAGAAAATTAAAAAAGACTAAATAAAAAGACTGTGAGCATTGTGGTTGTTACAGTAAGGTCTTAATGATTAGATCCTCACAAAATTTGAGTATTACTGTATTTTCAGTAGCTGGCAGCAGACCATGGGTAGAACCAGTTTTTTGTTAGTTTTTTGTTGCCCTAGTCAATGAAACTCTCTACATCAGAGGATATTGAAGGCGTCCACATAAGAAAGAAGGCAAAATGCAAATATTTTTTTTACTTGGTGTATGCTGTGGGTTGAATGGGTTGAAGACGTGATGGCTGAGTGGTAATGTGCTGGCTTCCAAAAGGATGATCCCAGGTTCAAATCCTGTTGAAGACTGGGATTTTAAATTTCAAAATCTTTTGGACATCTCTCAGTCCACCCACCTCTAATGGGTACTTGCCATTAGTTAGGGAAAAGTCATTGGTCATTATGCTGGCTAGATGACATCATCTGCCCAATAGGGCATAAGGTCTGCAAGGGGAGCTTTACTTTACTTTCCTTTATGCTGAGGATTGGGAAGAGGTGACTATTTTCTCATTTATTGATTGTCAATAGTATTTTGTATTCTATTTAAATATTATTCAAGTATTCTGCTTTAATAAATTGACAAATAACACAAGCTGTGAGGCTGAGTGGCATACCAATTGACTGCATATTTAGGGAGATTGGGTTTGAATCTGGACTTGAGATGAGTTGTGTTTACTAAACACCTAAAAGCAACACACAATACTTTTTCCAGATACCAGCGTTCCCCCCCCTTCATGGGTCCACAAAAAGGATGGGACCATATTTAATAAATTGTACCTAAGTAAAATTATATTAATCAAGAACTTTCAAGATGACTCATATAAGCATTTCAAAATTAAGGTATTTTTTTTTTAATATAAAAACAACAATATTAGTCTTTCATTAATAATGTTATTCTTTGGACTATGAGATGTAGACCAGCCACCTAAACATATAATCTTGGTCAGGTCTTAGTCCAGTGACTTTAAAAGTGGTTGTTGGAACATTATTGTCCAGTTTGTTCCACAGGTGGTTGGGTGGTTCTCTTGCTTCCACAATGTAGCTGATCTTCACCTGACAACACAATACATAAAACACTTAGATCAAATGAATATGAGATCAAGCAAAGTCTTTGTAGGGAACAAAAATTTTAAGACCCTAAATAATGTAATAAAGACAAGTAAAATATGACAAATATATAAATTAATTTTTAATGATACTAAGATAGTTTTAGATTGTTTATAAGTGAAATAAAATATGTAAACATGGTAGGTCAAGACCCACTGACCTGTCCCTTCATGTAGGATGGCATGCGCCCTGGAGGCCAGGATAATGTGAGAGTAGTTTCCGTCACATTTGAGATTGTTGGCCTGCCAGCTGGTACTCTAGGAGGAACTGCCAAATAAATTAGTAGTTCATATTATAAAATAAAATATTAATAATGGGATTTAAATTAGGCAAAATACTTTAAACATATATCATAATCTCTCTATATAATTCTCCTCTTCGTGGCCCAACCATGCAGGACACCACGGTGAAAAAGTCATGGAAAGATAACTCTTATATTTCTGCAAGTCAGACTAGAGTTACTCCACGGTGACAGAGAGCAAGGCTAAGAAAATAAAAAAGGGGTGGCGTATGCTATGCCCCGGGTCGGCTCGCATATACTAACACATTACAAGGAATTGATAGTCACAAACATAGACAAAAGCGGGAGGCATAACCTAGTATCTAACTTGAATATTGACTATTACTATTAGTAATAAGACAAGAACAAATGTAATTGTGATGTCATGAGCTTGTTCTATAATTAGCTTGTTTTGATGGATCTAGACTACAATTGTCTAATTCAAGATTTACCTAATAAGCACTAGAATTTGGAAAAAGGAATGAAACCTAATAAAAAAAAAGATCTCAGTTCATTCAACTTATAATACATGTATTACTACTTTAACATAAAAACTATTTTATGTGATATCAATACTGTTCATGAATTTTCAAACTCTGGAACTTCAGTTCATGGATTTGTACAGCACTTTGGTTATTAGAAGTCACGCTGTTTTATATGAGGACAGAGAATCAGCTAAAGTTTACCAAAGCAGCTGAAGATACTCTTAATTAAAGCAAATTTTAAAAAAAGAAGATTAAAAAAAAAAAAACAATTAGAAAAAAAAAAACAATTAGAAAAAAAAAATCCTATTTCTGGGAGAACATTTTTAAAAATCTCATTTGAAAAAAAAAATTCTTTAAGAAAATTAATTTAAAAACGCAAAGAAAAAGAATCATAAATGTAATTTGAAATAATGCTTCATTATAATAACTATAAAAGAAAAAAAAGTTGCCTATATAAAAAGCACATTTCTTATTCCATATTCTAGGACACATTCATAAAAGTGCTCCTTCTTCTCTAGTGCCATTAGAGCTTGGAAGAGGTTGCATGAATCAGCCAGGAAAACCAACAACTTAGCAGAGTTTAAGTCATTGATTAACATGCATGACTAGATTGATACATGAAATGCATAGGATGTAATTATCTTTTCTTTTAAATCAATAAGATAACATCACATTGTATCACATTAGGAGCTAATGGGTTAACCTAAAATCTTTGGAACCAAACCAAAGGCAATCATCATCATCAAACTTCATTTGAATGAGGGCTTGAGAGGTTCAAATCCTCTCTTGCTGTTTTGCTGAGTGCATATATGTCACCTTACAGGAACTAAAGGCAATGGGCTTGCTTACCTCCAGAAGAGACAGAGTCTATGTAGCTGTAAGTTGAAGACCATTTGTTGCCCCCTATGTCCAGTTCTCTTTCCCTGGAGGCACTGCTTCTTATGAAATGTGGAGCTAATTATAGAATAGAAATAAAACCAAAAAATTTAGAAACAAAATAAAGTTTACAGTGTTGTTAGCAAACAGACAGGAAGATCAAGGCACTATGACTGGGGTTCTCAACCTGTGGGTCGCGACCCCTTTAGGGGTCAATTGACGATTTGCCAGGGGTCGCCTAAGACCATCAAAAATATGGATGGTTTTTGTCTATTCTTCTATTACTGTGTGGATGGGGGTCGCCGCAGAGTGGGAATTGTAAAAAGGGGTCGCGAGCTTAAAAGGTTAGAACCACTGCACTATGAGAACATACCAGACATGAAAAAGATAAAATGTCAATCTAATCAAAATAAGTATTATTATTTTGTTAGAAACAAATGAGTATTCAATCTCTGGTGCTGCCAGGGTCAAGCTTGGTTAAAGAGAAACAAATTTCATTGTAGTCCCTTTATCAGTTTCCAGTTTGTTCTAAACCTTTGGTCCATTTACTAAAAAAGCTAACAAGCTGTATGTTTAAAAGGAAAGAACTGTACAGCTAGAAGTTTAGATGTTAAGACTAAGGTGTTTTTGTTTTATTTTCTGGTTAAAAGCTAGGACAAATTAAAAAAAACAACAAAAAAAACAGTTTCATGAAAAATTGAATTTGGTTGTTTGTATATAAAACAAATATTGAACAATATCATAGTTAGAAGGTAAACTTACTTTTAGATCTAGTCAGAGCAGCAGGTAGTGTGGCTTCACTAATGCCAAACTCATTCTCTGCTCGTACACGGAAAAGGTAATCCTGTTCAGGTTTTATGTTGGGGATAGTGTGAGCTGTGTCATCTAACTGGCTTGCAATCATCACCCAGTCCTGGTCATGTGGCTCTTTCTTCTCAATTAGGTAGGTGATGGGAGTCTTGCGAGCATACAGGGGGATACGAGCCGGCGTCCAGGACAGTCTCATGGTGGTACCTTGTACTAGACCCATTCGTGGTGTATCTATAGGCATCTTGGGTGGGGCTAATCAAATAGAGGAGACAGTTACTAAAGAACTAAATTATAAGTGGTGCAATAAATTATACTAGAGAGACTTTGAAAATACAAAGATTCTCAGACAGGTCTGGGGAGACATAGGCGGTTGCAATAGAAGTACTCTAATGCCCTCTTTTAACCCTTAAAATGTGTGTTTTAGTTTAACCTCTAAACCTCAGAATTGTATTTCCATTTTGTATGCACTCATTTTAAAACAGCTCAGCACTTTAAGGGTTAAATGGAGTCTACTGATGATAATGCTGATCAAATGAACAGGATACAGAAGGATGTGTGAGAAGACAACAAAGCTGGACAATAGAGACATTGTAGTGACTGACTACAGGAAACTACAGACCAGTATCACTAACCAGCATCACATTTAAAATACTAGAATACATAATATGTAGTAACATCATAAGCCACTTGAACATAATGTCCTATAATTTCCTTACTCCATACCAACATGGCTTTAGAAAATATAGATCATGTGAAACAGCTAATAGGACTAATTAATGATTTTTCAAAAGGTTTAGATAATAGTGAGCAAATAGATGCTATCTTATTAGAATTTTTAGAAGGCTTTTGGCTATTCCCTAGCGCTATTGGAGCATGTAATGGGTTGCCAGACTCAGCTAGGAAAACCTTGGCAGTCAATGATTAAAAGCATGACTAAATTGACCAAAGAACATCTTCTTTTTTGAATGACTACAAAAAAACTAAAACTAAGGTTTGACAGACTACAAAAAACTAAAACTAAGGTTTGACTGACTACAAAAAAACCCACTAAAAATAAGGTTTGAGAAATAGGATTTTTTTTTTATTCTTATCCCTGAACAGACTTGTATAGTTAGGTTATAAAAATAGATTATTAAAGTAGCAATTGTATTAGCATGTCTAAAAAATACACTAAGGCAGTCACTTTAAACTCATGGTTTATAACTAAAGAAGTTTGGGGGATTGTGCATGAGACTTATTTGTTTCTTACCAGTGTCACCAAGTAGAGAGGTGTAGGTTTCAATTGATTCAAACATTTGGTCATAAGAGGTGTCTTTGTAATCTGATGAAGTTTTCAGAACAAAATGATTGATTCTTTATCTCCATTGAAAAGAAGGATAACTCATTTTAACACAATAAAATAACTATAGAAGAGATTCAAGCAGTTGTCTGACCTTGTGGTCTGTGCAGAAATACTGGGAGAGTAGACTCACTCCAACCAAAATCATTGACAGCACGAACTCTAAAAGCGTAGTCTATGTGTGGGTTAAGCCCCTTAATATCTGTTGTCAGCCCGGGGATGCGGGTAGCTCTCTCCATCCATTCAAAGGAGTCTTCATGACGCACCTAACAATATAACATCAGAAATATGGTTTATTAAAAATAATTGTTTTTTTTTAAGTTTACATTTCATTTAAAAACAATAATGCATTGCATTACATGCAAATTAAGTCCTAATGTGTAATTGACAATAAGGCTTTTAAAGTTGATCAGATTTATATCTCAAGTTAAGCTACAACTTTCTATCTTTTTAAATTGATTGCAACAAAAGGGTTTGTATTTTTTGTTCTAGTTAATCATTCTAGGTAGGCCTACATTTAACATGTACTTTTAATGACCTTTTTAATGACATGAGATGAAGTCTGAATAGAGTGACAGCAGGAAAGTAAAGGACTGTTGAGATGAACGAAAGACAGTCCTCCGCCCATACCATATGACCAGGCAACCATCCTAACTTAACATAAAATTTAGTGGGCCTATTGTATATTTGAAACTTATTCTAAAAAAATTGACTATTATTCTCTACAAGGATCCTAGATTGACATTTTATTGTCAGTTCATGTATCTGCTATTTATCCCATTTCTCTAAATAAAATTCATCTTCTGTGTAAAAAAGTAAAATAAACTTGTCATCTGTGAAAAGCTTACCTCCACTCTGTAAGTAGTTGGTGAGATGTTGGCTGTGGCTGCAGGAACCCTGGCTGACTTCCAGTTCAGCCTGACAGTGTCCGGACTAATTACAGTCATCTCAGGTTTCTCAATGGACATGCGAGGAGGAACTGTAAAATAATAGAAACTTGAGTCTATGCAGTTTAGGTTTGATTGATTATAGCAACTATTTATTAGTTTCATCAAATAATTTTTTAAAAATTATTTTAAACAAATAATTCATTATAAAACAACATGAAATTCTCTTAGCTACTTTACTGATTACTATTTTGCTAACAGCCATAAATTACCTTTTAAGATTATTTAAAATTATTTAAACAAATAATACATTATAAAACAACATGAAATTCTCTTAGCTATTTTACAGATTACTGTTTTGCTTACAGCCATAAATTACCTTTTAAGATTAAGCTTTCAATGTAAGGTCGGTTGATTGATGAATAATCCTCGGTTGGGAAAGTCAATGCTGGCTGTGGACTTGGAGCGGCTATGACGAAATTTTTTTTAAAAGATTGAGAAAAAAGTTTCAAATAGTCTGATAAATTTTACAATAAGTAATAATCATCCCTATAACACTAACAAATATGATTATTATTTTATGAAACAGAATTTTCCATCATTTGGGGGGCCGGGAGGCATGACCTCTTTGATGGCTCCCACATTTTGAATAATATTTAATTTTTAATGTAAAAAAAACTCATTAGGAGCCCAACTCAAGTGGGGGCCCAAGGGGGGATTTTCAAATTCTCACCCCTCCTCCCCACACCCTAGCTACACCACTGAGTTATCTTGCTATTGAATATACTTTTACAGAGTGAAGAGGGGTTTTTGTTTTGCATTTTTTTTCTATGCAGACTTTTGCTGGTATTATTCAAGCATTTCTAGCAAAAACTTTCAATATCTAATTATAAACCAAAGTATTTAAAACTAAAATCCAAAAATTTTCAGAGTGCCAAAATTTTTACAAAGTATTTGTGAAGATTCTTGAGTCTACCCATCTTTTGGGAGATGTAAAAATGCCTTGCAATGCACAAGTTGTAGGTCTAATTATGCTTTGAAACTTATAAAGACTTTACAATGTAGCAAGCGGTATTGTGTGTGTACAAATTATCTCAAGTCTGAAACATGTTTTTCATTTACCTGAGAGCCTGTAAAATGGTATGGGTGTTGTGGGAGCACTTAGACTTCCAGTTGGCAGCTGAGCTTTGATACGAAACAAGTAATCTTTCCTTGGACTGAGTTCTGGTACAGTGTAGGTTGTGGTGGGTATGTCTCTGGCTACTAGAGACCAGTCTGAGTGATGAGGTTCTTGGACCTGGTAGAAAGTCGACCAAACAGAGTGTTATTATGAAATACACCCTCTAGCTATTAGCTATAATTATTGTTTAAGATAGTATTGTAGACCTACCTATATTTACTTTGATTTTAAAAAAACAAGTCTAAGCCTTGATTGTTTAGCTTCTTTTTTTTCATTTTTTGAGGTTACGTTTCCAACCAAAAGCTATCAAGTAATTACTTTAAAATTTCTCTTGCTATCTCTCTCTCAATATACATTTGAGAGAAAGAGAGATGAAAAGACATTCTAACTAAATGTTTTTGTTACAAGAAACATTAGCACGAGTGTTTGTCTAACCTCAATTTGATATTTCAAGTCCCTGGTTGTCTTGTAAGGTTGTATGTAAGCTGGACTCCACCTCAGTTGAGCAGCATAAGGCTGGGTGCTGTCTCTGTCTACACTCATGTTGGCAATGGGTACACCAGATACCACTAATATCGGTACAATTAAAGACAAAAGAAAAAATTTTACCAAACATAGAACCAACAAAAAAGTATACTGTGTTGGATTTCTATTAATTTGTTTTTTGTAAATCTGTTTATAACAGAGTTAACTATTTCTTTCCATAATTATTTTCCATGATCCGACAAAATTATTCATTTCGTTCATTTACAGTTCACTTTCCTGTTATGATTAAGCTTCTATAACTTTTTTATCAGAAAATTATTTTTTTTGGTACAGAATTGAAGGGGAATGCATGCTCTTTTAATACAACACAAATTAATGTATATGAAAAACACAAATTAATTTAATGGGGTCAAATCAATGATGGTATCATCAGATAGGAGAGAAAGAGTTAAGTCATTGTTCTACTGATGTTCATCAGGTGCTTACATGGTCGTCTGTACAGTGAGGTGGGTAGTGAAGGCTGTGTCACACCCACAGGTGTCTCACCACGAAGTCGAAAGTTATAATCTTGTCTGGGCTCAAGGCCCGTCACCTGAAAACAAGAAGCTTGTCTGATAGGGGTAACTTTACATATTTTTATTTTATATTTTTATATTTTATACAAAATTGTATTATACTTCTCTCACTCTACATTGTTCACATATCCTATGAGATAAAATTTGATGGAAATGTAGATAAAGAGGAAAAACAGAATGATAAAAAATTTTTGGAAAAAGAAAGGACTACACAAGTACCACAGTTTTACAAAGCAAACGCCTAGATGACCACCCCCTAAAAAAATGTAACAACATATGAAATGATTTGTCACCTTGTGAGACATCCCGGTGACCCCCCTGGCCACAGGCCTCCAGTCATAGTCGGGCAGTTTCTGTGCCTCGATCATAAAGGACAATGGAGTCTCGTCCACATCAAAGGCTGGTATGTCCACTAGCTTCCAGCCAAGACTGATGTAGTCATCCCCAATGTCAGCTATCTCAGGGGAGGGCAAGGGAAACTTGGGAGTAGCTGGAAGAATGCAGTGAAATAAACAACATGAATAGAAACTATTGAACCATGTAAAAGGTAAGATAAATATGGTAGAATTGTCTGCATGTAATTTCAGTGCTTTATGTATTATAGCTACTTTACTTTTTTATACTTTTGTGGGAAGCATGGTCAAGAGGCTAAGTGTGCTTGAACTTGGCTTGGCTACCTATGAAGGGGGCTCGAGGTTTGACACCCGACTCAGGCAGAGTTGTGTTTACTGAGCACCTGAAGGCAGAATGGAAAAACCTCCTAGATACCCCTCCCCCCACTGGTCCACAATTGAGATTGGACCAAAGCGCTCTGAGCATGCTTTAATCATGAAAGTAGCGCTATATATTAGTCATAATTTATGTTAATTTATTCTATCCTGAAGTGTCTCTAAGCTTAATGATTTTATTAATGGTGTTACTCTAATCGAATTTGAATATTCGTTTGTTAAAAATCTCACTGCTCTATTTTGTATTCATTCTAGTTTCTGTATGTTTTCTTGAGTCATAAACAGAGGGCTAACTTAAGCTAAGAAAAAAAATTAATGGACTCATGGAAATGGATTTCACATCTCCACCACAACTAAAATTATCATGTGTGCCAGGATTTATGTTGTTACTTTTATTAATATTTTTAGTTTGGTTCTCAAACAGTGTACTTTTTTTTTTTTTGCTATCCTATTACTTATTTGAGAAAAAAATATCTTATCTTATAAAATAAAGACATAAACTGTAAAATAGAAGGTGATTACTCCTAAGCATATTCCTAGGTCACTTTAGACATCTATGTTAATCAAAGACTTAAATTCTGCCAAGTCGTAGGCTTTCCTGGCTGACTCAGGCAACCCATTCCATGCTTTAATTGCAAAGTATGGGAAAAAAACTATTTATAAAAGATAAAGATTAAAGAAACAAATGCTACATTGATGAACATGAAATAAAGAAATGTTTCATCAATAAAATGTTTGGTTGTTCCAAAAATTTCACTTTTCAATAAAGTAGAAAAAAAAAGTAATCTTTTGTCAACTCACCTGCTTGGCGGTAATGGTAGACAGGAAGTGAAGGCTCAGACATTCCTGTATCTGTTACAGTTCTCACCCTAAAGGCATAGTCCTGGTTGGGTCTCAAGTCTGTGACTTCATAACTTGACTGATCAGTGTAAGGCACCAAGGTACGCCAATAAGAGCCAGGCAGCTCTCTCACCTAAAAACACACAGAACAGTCTTGCTAGAAAGAATTACGGGAAATGTATGTTTATTCTTGTTGAACTTTGTTAGATAACTTTTCACTAAGATCTTGTTTTTGTGCCAGATTGTCATTTAACTAATTAAAATAAAGTTCCCCAATCAGACCATGTGATTTATAGAGCAGATGATGTAAAGGTCATATGTTTCTGTGGCCCACAGTTAATGAGGTTGTCATGTGGCCAGCACAACCACCAACCGCCTTTACTTTGTTCTAACTAATGTTAGTTGCCTCTTAGAGCTGGGTAGACACAAAGGCACCCAAAAGATCATGAAATTAAAAATCCCAGTCTTCACTAGGATTCAAACCAAGGACCCCTGGTTCAGATGCCAAGCGCTTTACCACTCAGCCACTGCCCCTCCAAATTTATTAAAGCCACAATAATTTTTCTGGTGTTTTGATGGATATCAAGCCAAGAAACTCTTGTTTTATTTCTGATAGTGCTGCTATTTACCTCCCATGTGATCTCTTACAAGCAATTTAACTATGCAAGAAACAAACAATAAATGATTTCTCAAAAATCCATAAATATTGTTTGCTTCTACATTTAACTAGTCAAAGTTTATCTCTAGAACTAGGGTTTGAAACCAGGAACACATCTGCAGATAAAGTACTCTATAAATCAAGCTTTGCTCCCTTAAATGTGTGGGATGTGAAGTTAAGTGCCAAAAGGTAAGAATCCGGACTAGAGATGAGTTTGTGGCAAATTGAAACCTTCTCTCAGACACAAACACATTGTAAAAAAGGCTCTGTAACAATATAGTAGGTGGGTTTGTTTTAGTTTATAGAAGGATTGACTCAAAATTCTAAGAAGATCATATGTTAAATCTTGTCACTAAAACAAAAAGCACAAGAATCCTTTTAGTTCACTATAATTAAATTATTGAATGAAAGCCAGCATTGTGATATAAACTGAATGAATATTGAAAAGAAAATCACACAGTCATCCCAAATGTGGCACAACAAAAATGGTTAAGATAGATTTTGGGAGTCAGTTATAGAGATCGGGTCTCAAACAAGGAAATCCGTACTGGGAGTCGACCACTTAGTGAAGTTGTGACAGAGCGTCACATGAGTTTTGTAGGACATGTTGTCCGACAAAATGAACTACGCATAACAGAAGTTGCGATGACATGTAGGCCAATACAAGGTAAGCGAAAACAGGGACGTCCTCGTATAACTTGGCACCACACTTTCATGTAGGATCTCAGAGCAGTGGACACCAGGTGGGAAGAGGCTTCAGACATTGCTTGTGACAGATCTTTGTGGAGACAGCTTGCACCCAATGTGCTGATAAGCATGGGAGGATCTAAGTCAGTAAGTCATCCCAATCTTATTTTAAATATGTCAATAAGTCTTAACAACAGATAAAAAAATAACTGTTAACAAGTCACATAAATCAAAAGATAGAAAAAATTTAAAGTAGTTTTGGTGAACTGGAAAATATTTCTATAAAATAGAGTATTGGCTAACAAATTTAGTAATCATAATCAATATTATAGTTATACATGATTGAAAGACCAACCTCCAGCCTGTAAGCTTGTGGTAGGTTTTTTCTGTTCGCCCCATGGTATGAAGTAGGGTGCCAGTTGACTCTAACAGAATCATCATACACATCAGACAGAGTTGGTCTCTCAACTGGAACTGTTGGTAGAGCTAAGAAGTAACAAAAACAAAATAGGCATTAAGTTTCATTGAATAGATTTTTTTTGTTTATCAACATCTTTGGTCTGTTGCACAGAATAAGTACAAAGTAATACATACTGCATCAAAATTTTAAGAAGATAAAAATTACTAAATGCCTTGACAATTAATATATATATATGAAAAGAAATGTATGGATTATGACACATTTTATACAAGGCTATTTAGGTTATGTTCTTTGTAAAAAGTTATATGTACATAAACAACTTATTAGGCCATAAAGTGTATAAGAAATTTATGTTTATTTTATGGCACACTATCAGGATAAGCCATAATGTAATGTATTTTATTTCAATTTAGGCCATGAGATCTAGTGTGATTGTGTTGGCACTAGTTCTGTCACTTAAGTAAATGGCACTAACAATGTCCACAATAACAATTGATCATTTGTTAATCAATACTAATGATGTTAGGTGCCATATCAGGAAGACAAAAATAAAACATTGTTTTTAAGTGCTCAGTGAAACTTTTGTAATATTCAGACTGAGTGTCGTTATACAATTAGGTTAGTGAACATTGAAATAAAATTTGTTCAAATAAATTTGCCAACTTTCTCTCATAGGGTTTTAGAACAACGTTACATATGACATTGATCAAAAAATCTTTAAAATAAAAATTTTAATTACAAAAAAAAAAAGCTGCTCCAGGAATGCCTGTGTTTCAGAGCTGTGTTTGACATTGTGTTTGAAATCTAGTGAAACAAACATTCTTATTAGAAAAAGACATTAACCAACCAGTCGATGACCTCTGGAATTTCATTAAAAACCATCTTAAAAGCATTATAAAAAATCATATACCAACTTAATACACATCAAACAAAATAAATAACTGCTGGTTTAATAATAGACTAAAGAAGCTTTGTAAACAGAAGGAAAACCTATATTGAAAATTTAAAGAAACTAAGGCAGAAAGAGTTTACAATAAGTATATAAAAATTAAACACTTAACCCAAAAAGTAAGCAGACAGCTGCAGAGTGAATACATAAACAATGTAATATCTAAAGATAACAACAAAAACCTATGGTCATACATTAAGTCTAAGAAAATGGAAACAACAGGCATAGCGCCATTAAAAGATGAACATAACATAATACATAATGATAATGAAACTAAAGCAAACATCCTAAACAAATACTTTGCATCAGCATTCTCAGCCCCAGGAGACAAAGACATATTACTGAATTTGAACCAAGTAGACAACATAGAAGATATAGTAGTACAAGAAAATGGAATTCAAAAACTAGTAGCCAACACCAAACCAAATAAAGCATCTGGACCTAATGGTATTCCAGCTAGATTACTCAAAGAACTAAGCAATGAGCTAGCCCCAGTGTTCAAAATACTCTTTCAGGCTTCACTTAACCAGGACAGAGTACCAAAGGACTGGAAAGAAGCTAATGTCACCCCCCTATTTAAAAAAGGAGAAAAATCTGATCCAGGAAACTACAGACCAGCATCACTTACCAGCATCACATGTAAAATCCTAGAACACATAATATATAGCAACATCATAAACCACTTAGACAAAAAAAATGTCCTCACACCATACCAACATGGCTTTAGGAAATATAGATCATGTGAAACACAACTAATAGGACTAATTGATGATTTTTCTAAAGGTTTAGATAATAGTGAACAAATAGATGCTATCTTACTAGATTTTTCCAAGGCTTTTGACAAAGTTCACCACCATAGTTTGCTTAAAAAATTAAAATATTTCGGCATTAATGGTCCACTGCATCAGTGGATTAAAGATTTTCTGATAGGGAGAGAACAAACTGTAACAATAAATGGCTCTAAATCAACACCAATAACAGTAAACTCAGGTGTACCTCAGTCTTGGGTCCACTACTATTTTTAATTTACATAAATGATTTACCAAATTGCATTAGTTCAGGAACAAAAGTCAGATTATTTGCAGATGATTGCATAATATATAGAACAATAAAAACAACACAAGACACAGATATTTTACAAAAAGAATTAGATGAATTACAGAAATGGAAATCAAATTGGAGCATGTCTTTCCACCCAGAAAAATGTCAGTTGTTAAGAGTAACAAAAAAACTAAAACAAATTAATTCCACTTATCTTATTCATGGCAAACCAGTAACACAGACTAAATACGCAAAATACCTAGGTGTTATAATAAATGAAAAACTGTCATGGAATCCACGCATTGATGAAACTATAAAAAAATCAAACAAAGCATTAGGATTTATTAAAAGAAATTTCTATAAATCAAATAAGAACATAAAACTAAAATGTTATTTAACCTTGGTTAGGCCAATAATAGAATATGCATCCTCCATTTGGGACACCTCAACTCAAGAAAACATTAAGAAACTGGAACAGACACAAAATAGAGCAGTGAGATTCATAACAAACGAATATTCACATTTGACTAGAGTAACACCTATAGTAAAATCACTAAATTTAGAAAGCCTTCAGGACAGACGACTCAAAAGTAAAGTAGCAATTATACATAAAACACTGAACCATAATCTTCAAATACAAAAACAAAATTTAATAAAATTACTCTGAAAGACACAAAGATAAAGGCACATTCCTCGTCCCATATGCTAGGACAAATTTGTACAAATACTCCTTCTTCCCTAGTGCTATTAGAGCATGGAATGGGTTGCCTGAGCTAGCCAGGAAAACCAGTGACTTGGCAGAATTTAAGTCATTGGTTAATATGCATGACTAAATGCATGACGCGTAGGACATAATCATCTTCTTTTTTGAAGTAATGTCTGTATTATATAAGATAAGAAGAAGATAAACAAATTTAAATCATGCCTAAAAACTGGTTAGTAAAATATGAATAGTGTTATAAATAACAACGAGTCAATAAATAATTTGTGTAATTATTTAGACCTTAATGATATTCGCATAAGAATGACAAATTGTTGTGATTGCCACACATTCAAGTTGCACTTTGAGAATTATTTATCATGAACCTTAGTAAATAACTGAATAAATCCATTAAGTCAATGATGTGAACTTTTCTGTCTATGAATATATTAAGTTTTAAATTTGTATTTTAAAACCTGTTCAGGTCTATAAAATACTGAGCAGTAAATTTGTAAGTTAAAAGAAAATATGACATCTTGTTGAAACCAAATTCAAAACTTTTCCAGACAATTAAAATCCAGCTCTGTTTCTCTATTAAATTAAATATCAAGATATTCAAACTCTAATTTTTTTACTTTATTTAATACTGGTATTGAAAAGATAAATAATAATAATGAAAACACACACACTAGTTAGGACAATATTGAAGTTAATAAAAAGTGCACCAGAAGCAAGTGTGGTGGTCAATATGTACAATAGATACAAAATGTTTATAAAACATAGAGACTTAGTACCCTTTGTTTTAGCTACTGGCTTGGTGAGCTCTGAAAAAAATGGTGACAGGGTTTTAGTATCAAGCTTTGTTCTATTTCAGTTCAGATTAGATCAGTTTGCATGAAGTTTATATATGGTTTTGACATCTGGTACGGCTTTCTTAAAAAACGTTTTAGGCATTCCTTTTCTTTAGGTAGGCAGGGAATACTAGGTATTTTAAAATACTAGGTTTTAGACATTACTTTTCTTTACATAGGCAAGGGAATACTAAGTTTTAGACAAAAGTTTCTGTAGGTAGGCAACGAAATACTATGTTTAAGGCATTCCTTTTCTGTAAGTAGGCAAGGAATGACTGTTTCCAAAGACTTGAAGTTAAAACCATTAGGACAACACTTGAAGTGTATATTATCTTGCCAGTCAGTTCAATTCCAGAGAACTAAACCTACATCTCCCATTGGGAGTATGTTCATACTTAATGTCAGCTGATGTTCAACAGGAATGAAATACTAGAAGTAATGACTGCAGCTTTCTCCAGTTCTTATGTAAATCAAAAGAACACAAATAGTAGTACTTTGTAGTAAATGAAGAACATATTTCTTTGTAAGATTTTGTGTACACATAGAAGAAAGACTTTATCAAAGAAACTGTTCCTAAAGAAGCATTAAACTAAGTCTATAAAGATACCTTTCCTAAAGAAGCATTAGACTAAGTCTATAAAGATACTGTTCCTAAAGAAGCATTAAACTAAGTCTATAAAGATACCTTTCCTAAAGAAGCATTAAACTAAGTCTATAAAGATACTGTTTCTATGAAAGTGTTAAACTGAGTCTATAAAGATACTGTTCCTAGAGAAGCATCTTAGAATAAAACCAAGTTTTTGTCAAGTTTTTTTATTTTTAAGCTTTTTAAAATTTCTAATTCGAATATTATATAAAAAAAAAAATAAAAGGGTATGACTTTATCTAGTTTTTGCACAGTCAAAGGCTGATATTTGTTTTGTTATTAACATTTCATCAAAAATATATTTTTAAAATCTGATGATGATTCCTGAAATCATGCTGGCATTGGGAAATTTAAATACTTGATTGCCTTCAAATATAAAAAAAAAAAAATTAAATGATAAGGTACAATCTTTTACAATTTTCTAACAAAAAAATTGTAGTTCTAGAGAAAATTCAGAAATACTAAAAACAACAATGATATTTTCCTGTTAGACCTATCTAATTTTTTAAACTAAAAAAATACTTTACCCTTAAATTGCGTGTGGTAGCTTAGCCTCTCTCTAAACATCAGAATTGTAATTTCATTTTGTATGCACTCATTGTAAAACAGCTCAGCACTTTAACGGTTAAAGATAATATGCTATATCCATTTCACTATTAGAAGGTTAATTGCTAGTCATTATGTTATTTCAGCTATTTACCTCTTCTATTGGAGTACGAGATTGGAAAGGAGGGTTCAGTAATCACAGAGTCCACTTCTGCCCTGACTCTAAACAAATAGTCCTTGGTAGGCTCAATGTTGGACACCTTGTAACTAGGGTGTGGCAGACGGGAAACCAAGGGACGCCACTTCCAAGTGGATGGCTCCAGCATCTCTACAGAGTAGGTGGCTTTAGATTTATTAGCTACAGAAGGCTGCCTCCAGGACAGGCGCAGTGCAGATGGTTCCACATCCTCAATTTCAGGAGAGTAGATTGGAGCTGATGATACAAACAAACTAACTTATGACTTAAGAGCAAAAACTTTTTTAATAACAGGGTTTGGTTAAATGCATTATATCAACAACTTAAAAACAACATCTTCACATTCATTATCTTATTTTTATCTTATGAATTACAGAAGTTACTTCAAAAGATAAAATAAATTATGTTCTACGTGTATACACGTGTGAATTGTGGGATGTGTGGCTGAGGTGCCAAAACTGCTTGGCCACCTAACTAGAGGGTTCAAGTTCAAATCTTAACTTGAGCAGAGTTGTGTTTGCTGAGCACCTAAATGCAGCAGGGAAAACTTCTCCCAGATATTCTCTCTCCCCAATGGTTCACAAAAGAGTTTGTACTATAGCGCACTGAGAAAGCTATAAGCATGAAAGCTTTGCCATATAAAATTAATTAAAATATATAAAAAATAGAAATAAATAAAAATCTAGTATCCTAATAATAGAGTTTATTTCTGTTAGGTCATTGGATTTTTTTGGCTGATTCAGGCAATGTGTTTTAATGCTCTACTGGCACTAGGGAAAAAGGGGAATTTGTAAGAATTCGTCATAGCATATGGAATAAGAAATGTGACTTTATCCTTGTGTCTGAATATTTTTTAGGTTTTGTATTTGGTTCAGTGTTTTAGTATCATTGCTATTTTAACTTTTAATATTCTGACATGAGACCAAAGCACTCTGAGCATCCTGTGGGAGCATGGCGCTATACAAACAAATAATAATCAAACCCAGCTAAATAGAACTATCTATGGAAGAAGTAAAACTTTTAGGTTAATAATAATAATATGCTTATATAGTTCACCTTTTGTTTGTCTGTGAAGTCGAGATGGTAAACTTGGCAAGCTGGTGCCAAAGTTGTTCTCTGCCTGTATCTTAAAGTTATAATCGCAGTCAGGGGAAAGTCCTGTCACATAGTAACTTGTACCTGCCACACGTCTGGCTATGGGCTGCCAGTTAGGATCTCCACCTTCCTGCTCACAGGGACAGATTTTTATTTTGTTATACAAAGAGCATATTAAGAGTAGAAGCTTTTTAAATTTAAAAACAAACAAGACAAATGGTAAATAAACTATCAAATGTACAGAAATACTGTTTATAGTATAATATAAAATAACTCGCTCCCCATTGATCTCAGAGAATAGCATGCTCCACTACAATGAAGAACAACATTTGAACAGACAAGTCTTAATGTTCTTGATATTTGTTTTTACATTGGTTTGTTATTTTAACTCTTGTGTCTATTATGTTCTAATAGTAACTTGAGCTTACATTATCCTTTTTAACAGTGCTTTAAAAATAAAATGAAAACAAATAAAGAAAGAAAGAAAAAAAAATTATAAAATCACATGCTCAGAACCCAAGACTTAAATCCTTAAAACAAAATAAAAAAAGTGATTATATCATAAGAAGACCTGTGTATTTTTGTAAATAAAGAGTAAATAGTTGCAAACGTAACATTCAAAAATCAAATAATTTTTTAATAATAAGAAGAAAACTAGGACTGAACATGAACATGTGGTCATATGGAATGCACTCTGGACTGACATTCAGTGATCTGGATGGTCCCGGGTTTGACTGCCCACTACCATCCTCTGTCATCCGGCAGGAGGTTTGGGCTAGGATGTAGGCCTAATTATCTTCAGAATCTGAACAAACATCAGAAACATGTACAACAAACAGACAGACAGAATATATTTGTGATGGATAGCTGCCTGGTCATGCGGTTTGCGCGCCGGACAGTCGTTCGGATTTATTGATGGTCAAGGGTTCAAACCCTGCCCGCTCCCATCCCCCGTCGTCCTGCGGGAGGTTTGGACAAGGAAGTAAACTATCTTCAACTCTGAAGGAACATCCGAAACCTGTTAAACATTTTATAAACAAACAACATTTTATTTTATAACTGAAAGAAAATGGTTTTTGTTCAGAAGTAACATCATTGCTTTCAAGTCTAAATGATACTGCTTACTTGTTTACCTGCATGAGTATAGTGTATGTAACAGGGACAGTGTCTGTCAGGTAGGATGGTACTTCTGCTGGTCTCCAGGTCAGTCTGACTGAATCAGGCCTGACATCAGATAGCATAGGCTCATGGGGAGACAATGCAGGAGGTACTGCATGGAGAAAACAAAGCCATTAGAGTTCAGAAATTAAATCATTTAGCAAGCAAAACTACAATTTAATTTTAATATACCTGTATTTGGAGGCATGGTGGCAAAGTGCTTGGCTTCCAAACTGGAGGATCCAGGGTTCAAATCTTATTAAAGACTAGGATTTTCAATTTCAAAATCTTTAGGACACATCTGAGTCCACCCAGCTCTAATAAGTACTGGACATTAGTTGGGCAAAAGTTAAGGCCCTTGGTCATTCTGCCAACCACATGACATCCTGGTTGACAGTGGGTCACAGTAACAGATGACCTTTACATCATCTGCTACATAGACTGCATGGTCTAAAAGGGATTTTTTTTTGTACTTATACCAGTATTTACAGATGTCTTTAATTTTATGTTTTCTGCAATTAAATACTATGTTATAAACATGGTTGTGACACATATGGGGGTAGTGATGTGTGTGTTTTAGACTACGCAAATTGCCCCAGGCCAGCGTTAGACAAGCTGTCTACCGTGACGAGTGACAGAACACGCCAGTTTGGCAAAGACCTGTGTTGTAAATATTGCACACGCAAGTCATGGCGAATGTGATCAACCAGTGGTCAAGCGACATTTCATCTGATTCTAGATGGCCTGTAGGGACCCTATATAAGAGTGAGTAAGTTAGAGTCAAGACACTTTAGGTTACCTCGCAATGTGACCAGTGCGAGGCAAAGTCAGAAGCAGCACAGTGTGTGAAGTCAGTCCAGAGCAGAGGCTATGTTTTTGGACAGTTAGTGTAATTTTGTTGCCAACTGTACAGTATTTGTGATGTATTTGAAATTAAACTGTTACTCTTACTTTGGAGCCCTGAGTTGTGATGTTCTTTAAGTTTGTTGTGTCGAATGGTGCAGTTTGCAGAGAACCCGGATAGGGAGATTTGTTACACTATGTTAATAACTTTACAACAAACTTATATAATTATTTTGTCAAGTTTTATTTATAATTTTGACAAAAAAATATTTGTTAAAATCCTTAAATGCAAAAACAAAATTTTGTAGAGATAATTTGATTAGTAATCCTGAACTAATTTTGATGATTTGGTATTTAGAGTTTTTTTTTAATGTAAGGAATATAATTTTAAAAAAAATTAAAACAGCTTTTCTTGTGTTAACAATCAATAGAAGTTAGGGGACACTGATACTGAATGTTGAACAAGTTTAATAGAAATGAAGGGAAACATCAAATGTCTTTACATTCATAAAATGCTACTTATCTCTATGTTGTCATAGAAGTTGTCTGTTCACATCGACTGATATTTTGTTCTGTTTTGATCTAAAACCTATTCTTGTATTTGCTAGTCATGGCATTGTCTCTAAATAAAAACTTCCCTTATTTCCTAAAGAAATACTTAATTCCTAATCGTGCCATAACACTTGGTAAAATGTTAGCTTGAAATGTGTCAATGCTGATAAATGACACTTAAGGGACAAGATAATACATACCAGATCTTTTCCTTACAAGTACCGCATCTGTTGGGTCACTGACACCATACTCATTCTCTGCCCTGACACGAAACGAATAATCCTGATCAGGACGGAGTTTAATTATATGAAAGTGTGTTTGTGGGATCTTTCTTTCCAAGGGACGCCACTCTGAGCTTGGATGTTCCTGAACCTGGTGTGCACAAAATTTACAATGCATAAAAATATCACACAAAAAAATATTTCGGCAACAACATTAAAGAAAGAAAATGAGAAAAGAAAGGTATTAAAAAAAGGTTAGATAAAACAAAAGTAATTCATTTAAAAAAGTAAACTACTGTATTGAATAAGTGTTCCGTTAAAAAACAAACTTCCGAAAAATACCAAGTATACCTACTTCTATTTTATAAGTCACAGGGGAGTAATCAGTTATACGAGTCGGAAGCTCAACAGATCTCCAGCTGAGAATCAAAGATTCTGGTTGGACACTTGAAACATAAGGAGCTTCACGAGGCATTTTAGGAGGACCTGACAGAACAAAGTGCATGAGTCAGACAAGCATATATACCGCAATATTATTTATCTATGTTGAAGCAACCCACTTTTGCTTTTAATTAAAGATATTTTGTTATATTAACTTTTATAATAGTACTAGCTGGATAATACCTGCGACCTGCAGGCCTTAGTTTTAGGTGTATTACTGATCTAGAAGATTAAATTTAGATTTATGTCAAGTTTACCTGTTCAGCCAACATATTCATATCCAGTAAAACAAAATACTGTGAAAATGGGTTAACCCAAGTTGTTAAAACATTTTGTTCTTTAATAGAGATGCAATTAGGTACTGTTGTCTATTTTAGGATCCTCCAGTTGTGAGAGGGACATTAAACATATACTACAGTCTCTGCCATGGTCTAAGGAACATTTATGCCAAGTTTAAAATTGTTTAAAATTTATTTTTTTTATTTGGGACATACATAATACATACAAATATACATACATACACCTAACTTTCTGACTTATATATTAGTATAATAATATTATTTTTCTACTAAGACTATGTCTATGCTTTATTGATCCTTATGGAAATTTGTGATTAAAAAGACTCTTTCTCTCAAATAAAAACAACACAACAGAAACATACAAATAAATAGAACAGACACAACGTAAAAGAGTTTATTGAGTGACACACAGACGTCATCATCCTTTTCCTAGTCAACGAGTAGCTCTGAAATTCCCTAAATGTTATTCCCAAACTGTAAAACCTTTTTATTGCAATAAAAGTTTTGCCCTTTTTTGTTGTCAGACATTCTCTAGGACATAGGCCAGTGGCTCTCTAATCAACCTAAACTCTCTAAAGAGGATAGTGATCATTTTGTTTTGTTTAACAGTAGATATTAAAGACTCAAGACAAATACAATTAAAACTCACCAGCTCTGCAAGGCAGGTAGACAGCCAGAGTCGGTTCACTCTCTACCCCATCATAGTCTGCAAACACCCTGAACATGTAGGACTGGTCAGGGTACAGGAACTGGAGGTTGTAAGAGGTACTGGGCACCCTGCTGGCCACATCATACCAGGTGGAGCTTGGGGGCTCCCTCCCCTCAACTCTGTACAGTATTGGGCGGCTGGGAGTGCCAGACAGCAAGGAGGCGGGAGGCCAAGAGAGAGTTGCAGAGGAGGGAGAAATGTTTGAAAGAGTGGGCTCCCTTGTTGGAAGTAATGGGACTGGAACAAATAGAAAAGATTTCATACAATATTTTATTTAGATAAATAGCAGTCCTACTGATTAAGATTTGACAAGCTTTGATAATATAAAAAGTAAAAACTATTTATTATTATTATTAAAGTAAATGAAAAAAAATAGGTGAAAGCAGAACTGAATATTAATACCTGTGAATGAAATTGTTTTATGTTGACAGCTGATTGACATGAGTTCTATCAAGAGTTTTATTTGAATTTTACTTATTTCTAATTTTGCACATTTATTATCAATTTATAATAAAGCTTAATTATCCTGAAGGAAATTTATTTTAAAATTCGAAATTGTGTGTTCTGCAATACTCTAAAAATAAAATGACCTGTAAATAATTGAAATCTATTTTACAATCAAAGTTAAACATTTAAACGTGGCTTACACAAAAAATAGTTTTTATTTTCAAGTTTCATTGCCAAGGGAATGGATGCATTTCTGTTTTTGTAATAGGTGATTTCTATATAAATTAATAGCAACTTTAAAAACTAACCAAAGGAAAGAGGAGGATGATGAGAAAAGTAACCAAATGTCTATTAATTAGAATCAAAAAATGATCTTCTGTTGTAGTCTTATACACATTCAAAGTTCTTTTTAATAATAAAATTCATCAAGGCAATGAGAGTCAGATGAAATTGAAACAGAGAATAAAATGAGCTTAATTAGGAAAAAAACAGCTCCAGCCTGAACTTTTTCTAATCATATTAAGGATCAATCGCTATTCTTAAGAGCTGAACCTTAAAATAAATGGCCAATTGTAATATTAAGAAAAGAAAAAGAATCTTTATTATCTATGAGGAAATTTGTCTAACAATTACACCAAACTAAAAATTTTAACTATAGAAAACCAAAATATACATTCACACCACGAAGCTAGACCGGCATTAGATTGAGAAGATGGATTGGTCATATAGTAAGAAAAGTTGTCAACAACAGAGCTAGTCAGGCCATAGATTGAAAATAAAAGATGTCAAAAATGGTTCTTAGATTGAAACTCCCAGGGCACAAGACACAGTGGAAGATCAAACAGAATATGACTTTGCAGTGTATTTGTTGATGCCAAGAGGACAGGAAAGAGCTGGGAAGCCATTAAAAGACTAGCAAGTGGTGGAACACAAAGGACTGATGATGATGATAAATTAAAATATACGTTTATAAGTCTGGATAAAATTTTGTTATATTACCTGTACGCCTGTGTGCATGAACAGGAAGACTGTACTCTCCAGCCCCATACTCTGTCTCTGGACAAACTCTCAGGCGGTAGTCCCTGTCACTGCGTAGACCACGTAAGGTGTAGGAAGTGTCAGGGATTCCCCTGGTGGCAGTCACCCAATCTCTGTTTGGGACTTCCTGTTTTACAGAGAGAAGGTCATTGTAAATGAACAAATAGATTTTTAGAAGCTCAGAAATGATTAAGGTGGCAACCTGTGTAAGGCTGTTAATATTGCATGATATACAAGTTTTCTTTTTTAGACTATGGCTTGTAGATGTCATTAGCAATGACAAAGAGAAAGAAAAATAACATATTTCTGAAAATTTAATTACAATGACATCATTAGCTTCCAAAATTGAGGCCTTGTTCTAAAAAAAAATATATGCCAAAATGTTTGTTGATATTATATATAAAGGGGGAACACTCTAGTAGAAAAGGGGAAGAAAAGTTTGATTCGCTTAATTAATTGACTAGTTTGGCTTTAACTCTTTCTCTCCATAATTATTTTCATCGTTCCATAGTATTATTCATTTTGCTCATTTGTATTTCACTATCCTGTTCAGATTAAATTTCAAAAACATTTTATTTTTGTTTGTTATCAGGATGATGCATGCTCTTTTTACACAATACAAATTAAAGTTTATAAATCTAAAAACCCATTTAGTTTAATGAATGCCATCGTCAATTAGGAGACAAAGAGTTTAAAATATAATTTTGTGATTGTAAATTGGGTTATCAGCTTGTGCAGTTATTCTAATTAGATTTATATAAATAGACTGTTTTGAATATCTTTTGTTGAATTTGTTTGTTCTCTGTTCATTTTGACATTACTTTATTTTATATAAGGACAAGAGTATCTGCATAAATTATATTATCTTAACAAGAGATATACATAATAAAGTTTAACAGGACAGTGTTTGGGCCATATTTGTTATTAACTACCGACTGTGTTACCAGTGAAATAAGATTTGGGATGAGTGGTTGTGTGACATAAATCACTTGACTACCTATCAAAGAGGCACAAATTTGAATTTCCACTCAAGTTGAGATGTCTACGCTGAGTGCCTAGTGGCAACAAGGAGATCCCTCCCCTTCCCCATATGTCCACATAAGAGATTGGACCATAGCTGAAGAACAAATTAACAAAAAGTATCATGTGGTGACCTGATATTCTACAGAGTATGAGATGAGAGTCTTGTGGCGTGAGTAGTAGGGAAGCTCGGCTGGTTTCCACTGGATTCTGATTGAATCACTCCCTAAATCTGTGATGGTGGGTTCTCGAACTGGGAATCTTGGTCTCACTGAATAAAAAAAAAGGTTAGTCCATTAATCACTTATATTCTTTTTATTTTTTTTATATATTTTAGCAATCACTCTGTAACTATAGTTAGTAGTGTAGCAATATATCACACCTATAAAAAAAAGCACATTTTGAAAGGCTATATCAAACAAACATTATGTACTAGCAAAGAAAATTTTTAAGTGGACTATCAGTAGAGATGAGTTCAGGGTGCTTAGACATCTTTGTAAAATTTGAGTTATGATTGATTCTTGACAATACAGAGGCATTTCTTTATAAGATAAGATAAGATAGTTTTTATTGATCCAATGAAATGGAAATTCAGTTTGACTACAATTGATAACCTCAGCGTAGTTACTGTACAATAACAATATAGATGCAAATACGAATAACATTCACATGCCAAACACAAATACACTCACAGCCAGAGCTTTATAAAGCTAATTTATTGCTTATATTTGTCGCCGGATGTCCTCAACAAATGTCTCTTCTAGAAAAAGATGGGCTTTAGAGCCAGAAAGTGAGGTTTATGTGGTGCATGACTTCCTCTTCACTTTAATCAAAATTTTCAGCGCAAGTCACTTAGTCATCCTCCCCCAAACCATATATACATTTATTGCTTAAGTAATTTAATAAAAAAAAAACAAGGAAGATAAAGAGAAATGATGAATTAATTACTCAACAATTATGTGTTCTTCAACAATTATGTGTTCTTCAACAATTATGTGTTCAACAATTATGTGTTCAACAATTATGTGTTCTTCAACAATTATGTGTTCTTCAACAATTATGTGTTCAACAATTATGTGTTCAACAATTATGTGTTCTTCAACAATTATGTGTTCAACAATTATGTGTTCTTCAACAATTGTGTGTTCAACAATTATGTGTTCTTCAACAATTATGTGTTCAATAATTATGTGTTCTTCAACAATAATGGGTTAAGGGTCCTACATACAAAAATGGTATGAGCAATACAAATAAAGCAAATATTTCCTGTTGTATCTAGCATTCTCACCAACTATCCATTCTCACTCTGATTAGATGTTTGTTGTTAGTAGTTACAATAACACATGAAATATCTTTAAGCAATAAGCCTCTACACATTTACATTTTATTTGTAAGGGAACTTTCAAAATTGTTATTTAAATTGAGATGAATGTGACATGACTTGAGCTCTCTTGGCTGAAAAGTTGCAGATATTGCAGGTCTTGTTAATTTTTGAACCCTGTCTAAAAGATTCATAGCTTATATCTTCTTCTCTATAATGGCTGAGTAATGTTGTCAAACCAAAGGTTTTAGTTTAAAACAGACTAAGATTTTTATACAATATACAAGTGCTTGCTTGAACTATCCACCCCTGACATTAGCCAGCTAGGACTAAAGCTAAAGTGGAGCCCTTTGTGCTGGACATTAAAATTGTACTTACTAAGATTCAAACCCTTCATCCCTTGGTTCAGGATTCAAGCACTTTATCACTCGGCCACCACACCCCCAGGCTTTAAAATTCTTGTCTAAGACTAATTCTTGTCCACAATTGTGAAATTTATCTGACCTTATCCATGCACTACTATCTCTATAGTTATTGACAATTGATTTTTATTTAAATAAATACAAACCTCACATACCTATATATTAAATAATCTCTTCATGAATTACTAGAGATGTAAATGTGAAAAATAAGATTAATTACCAGGCAGAGAGGTCAAGGTGACTGGAGGAGCTGCCTCAGCAAGACCAGATGGAGTAAGTGCCCTCACACGAAATGAGTAGTCAGTGGAAGGTTTCAAACCACCAAGGCGGTAGCTGGTGTCATGTATGTTTGTTGCCAGAGGTTTCCACTCTGTCTTAGGGTACTCCAAAGCCTCAATCTGGTAGGAAAGGGGTTCTCCTGCTCTGACAGGTGGCACTGAAGCAGATCTCCAAGAAAGCCTGATCAAAAAAGCAAAAAAAATTTTTAGAAATAAAAAGTACCAGTATGGAAAAAAAAAATTACCAAACTTCTTGATCTCTAGAGTTACCTTATCTACATAAAATTAATATAGTATTTCAATAATAAAGCATTTTACAAATGTTCGTTATTTTTTAAAATTCCTTCTTTGTGACAGCAAATTTGAAGAAAGAGAAATGCTGGTAGTAGCATATTTCAACATCTTACCTGACACTAGAAGGTTCAAGGTCACTGATATGTAAGTCTTGAGGTAGTGGACGCAGAGGACCTAATAAAAAATAAACATTAAGAAAAAATTAACGCATGAAACAGATTGATTTTTTAAATTTGATTTGAATGTACTAAATGTATAGAGAATCAGTTACAGCTTAAAATATATATGCACTTTTAATTCCCCTAATATCAAATAGAATGTCATTTCATTGAACCTAAAGACTAATCTTTGAAATAAATACATAACAGAAGAAAAGAACTATAAAGAAAAAAACTGAACTGTCTCCATCAGATCTAAAGGTTCATTAGACTAATGATGTGGATTTCAATAAATTTCAAGGCTTAAATTTTACTAGATACTGGAATTGATGAAAAGAGGTTTTAATTTTCACTAAGATTCAGACCCTAGATCTCAATAGAATTTGAAGCAATATTCTTAACCTACAGCATTAAAAAACAACAACTTGCAACTTTTGATAATTCAATAATATATTAGAACATATAACATTCATGTACTGAAACAAGTGTAATGAAGCTGCTAGATCTGAAAGCTGACTGGTTGGGTGGTATGCACTCTGGACTTGATGGTCCAAGGATCAAAACCCACCCATCATCTTGCAGGAGGTTTGTGCTAGGATGTAATATTCTTCTTCAATTCTGAAGGAACGTCCAATACATGGTAAACAAAACAAAATATATCTACTTCATTCAATTAAATTCCTAGTATTGTATTTTGAATAGAATACAAATATTATGACTGATAAAAAAAAAAAAATAGAAACATACTCATTTGTCGATAGAGTCCAGTAGGGTAAGATGGGGGGCTGACTCCATATGGGCTCAATGCCCTGACCCGAAACCTGTAGTCATCAGTGGGTGAAATGTCTGGCACATGATACCGAGTGGTGGGGATTCCACTTGCTAGAGGGCGCCACCCTTCCATCTGTGGAGTCTCATATCTGTGAAATATATTTAATTTTTTTAAATTCATCGTCTTTTGAGAAAATGCTAAAAGTAAAAGACTTTGGATACAATGCTATGAATTACTAACAATTATCAATTCATCTTTGAAAAGCCATACTTTCAAAGATATTTGCAAAATGTTATCAAATCACAATAAATTATATCTCAAAATCACATAAACATTTTTGTTATCTTGACTCAATTGTCTCAAATGATATGCTAGTGATATGCTACTAGATAAAGACATCAACAACAGGATAGCCAAGTCAATGAGCGCCATGTCTCAGCTGCAGAAAAGAGTGTGGGACAATACCTTGCTGACTAACAATTTCAAAGTCCTAGTCTACAGGACCTGTGTGACGAGCACTCTGCTATTCTGTATAGGCAAGATAAAATAACCAATAAGAAAGTGCTGTAAAGAGCAAGGTGCCAGGACATCTTGGCTAGTTTGGTCATGTTCACAAAATGCTACAAGGTCAACTCCACAAGACATTCTGTATGGTGATCTATTACAGAAGGCAGGAGAGCCACTGGTCATCCACTTTTAATGTATACAGATGTATGCAAATGTGACATGAAGCTCTTCAAAATTGACATTAACAGCTGGGAAAAAGTGGCACTGGATAGGTCCACATGGAGAGCAAGAAGAAAGAAATGGTCCCGGATTGCAGATGGCTTACACAACAGAAGTAGAAAGAAAGGGAAAAGTGCAACAGCCCCTGGTGATTACATATGCCCAACCTGTAACCGCAGCTGTGTATCAAGGTTTGGCCTCTTAAGTCAAAGGAGAAGTTGCAAAGGAAAAAGATTGTCTCTGAAGACATAAAATACCACAGCATATCTGATTATTAAAATTCAAGCATACTGTATATTATGAAAGAACAAAATATTGAGCAACAACGCTGAAATATTGCTTAGCACTTACTCAATCATGTACAGCAGAGGGCTGTCACTGTTTCCATAGGGAGGCACCTCTACACGTCTCCATGACAACCTGGCAGAGTTCAAATCTCCATCATACTCCTCCACTTGTAGTCTGTCCACAGGGGTATGGGTCAACGCTGGGAAAAAACATTGAAAGTTAGTTATTTCTTAATTCAAATGATTTCATATTGTATCTATGTTAAGTTTCAGTGCTGCTAAGAGAAATGATAGCTTTGTGAGGTCTCAAACATTTATCAAGTTTACTAGAATCAAACAAAAAATTAAAGCTAAAATTAAAAAATTACAAAATGAAGAAAAAATTAACAGAACAAAACATGGTTAGACAACTTGAAGAAAAAAAAGTAAGATCTCTTAACAAGTGAAATCTAAAATGCAGACATCATTACAACATCCTGATTCAGCTAGTTTATAACATTTTGAGACAGCTACTTTACAACATCTTGAGACAACTAGTTTATAACATCCTGAGACAGATTAGGAACCAGTGAATAAGAGAGAAATATTATCATTACTGCAGATGATCAGACCTGCCAGTCATTGTGGGCTTTAAAAAAAGATTTGAAAATTGATGCAAATGCCTAGAGATATAAGCACCTGTCAACAAGACATAAGTGGAAGGTAAGAGTTTTAAAAAGTGTCCAAGCTGATAAAAAAAATTAGCACTTTTTGCTTGCACAATGTTTCATCCTACTTGTAAACCATAGTTTTCGTGAGATAAATATAGAAGATTGTTAAGTAAAGATTAAAATCTCACAGATTTATACAAGTCTTACCTAAAGTTCTGAAAACAGAGGTTGCTGGACTTGGCTCACTCAGAAGGCCATCAAGGGATTCAGCTCGTACACGAAATCTGTAATCCTGGGCAGGCTCAAGATCACGCACTATATAAGAGTTAGTTGGAACACGCCGAGCCAATTCACGCCATCTGAAAAAAAAAATGTATTATCAGCTTATGAGCTTGTTCAACAATCTCTGGTGAATTCAGCTATGAAACTCAACTGTGTGTAAGAATTCTTAAATGTGTTGGTTATCACATAAGTGTTGTACATAAATCACTGTATAAGCACTGACCATGCAAGTGTGGTGGTTGAGTGTTAAAGCACTTGATTTCCTAACTGAGGCTCCAGGGTTCAAATCCTGGTGAAGACTAGGATTTTCAATTTTGGTATCTTTATACCACCCCTTTATACCTCATAGATCGCAAGGTCTGAAAGGGGAACTTTACTGCCTTGACCTTAATGATATCTACTGACTTATTTTAATTCAATTTCATTTTTCTTTAGTGTATAAGAAACAAAAATTTATTGAAAGAAAAAAAAAACAAACAGAAATGTTTTCTTGCAAGACTTGAGATAAACACAGAAAACAGCCATAGAAACTTGTTGAGTATCTTTGAATAGAAAAACTTACCTATAAGAAGGAGGCTCTTGCATCTCAATCATGTAAAGCAAAGGCTGCTCCATGTTATCAAAGGCTGGTATGTCCACCCTGTTCCATTGCAGTCTAGCAGTTCCTTCTTCTATTTCTGAAATGGTTGGTCTGGTGACTGGGACCCCAGTGAAAGCTAGAAATGACAAGTAATCATTAATTTAACTTGTAACTAAGTTAGTCATGTATGAAAAAAATTATTCAAATATCATATTTTATATTCTATAAACTGAACCATTCTATGGAACCAATAGTATATAATTACAAGAAGTGTAAATTTAAAATATTTATTTGTAAGCATTATTAACCCTACAACAACTTGGAGAGCGCCCTAATCTGGAAATCACTGCATAGTTCATCTCAGATATAGGATTTACTACTTTGTATCCTCCAACTAAATCATGAGAACACATAACATCAATCACTATTTGTTATTCAGATTTCAAATACAAGCATTCCCAATTAAAGGGCTGCCTCCTATGTATAAAGTTCTAATTCAATGTACATTTCATGATAAAGTACTGGATACAACATTCATAAGGCCAACTCTATACTCCCTGCACCCCACACAGACAAGCATGTGTTCTGTTCATTGCAAAATATTCACAAGTAATTTACAATGATAAATGATTATAACATCAGGACATTGCAATGTGTTAAAGAAAAAAAGTAACAACACCTACAATTGTAATTAAATATCTATATTTATGGATTAAGCTCAAAACTGAAATAATTTAGCTCTAATTACAATTAGCATTGGAGAAATAACATTTATAAACTTTTTATTATGTTTGTGATTTTGTCTTTAAAGACAGATACAGGATTATCATAGTGATTGGACCCCACAGTGATTTAACTATTGTAAAAAAGTGGAAACTAAAACTCTATGGCCATATCACAAAGTCCTCAGGGCTCACAAAGACATTCCTTCAGGGAACAGTACCAGGAAGAAGAAGAAGAGGCAGACAGAGAAAGCGATGGGAAGACAACATAAAAGAATGGACTGGCCTGTCTTTGAAAGAGGTTCTATCGAAGGCAAAACATCAAAAGAAATGGAGAAAGATGGTTGATAATTCTCATGTGGTGCTCCAACGGTCCAACAGACTAAGGGATAGGTGAATGTGAAGGTGACTTTGTACAAATACCTAACAAAAACTTTATTCTAAATAATTTACCTTTGGCTCTAGGTATCCACAATGGCTCAGTAGGTTGACTCACACCATAAGGAGTCTGAGCCCTGACTCGGATGTTGTAATCTCTATCAGGTTCAAGGTCAGACAAGTACAGACTGGGCTTCCTGACCCTACTTGCCAGGGGAACCCACTCTTCACTGGGCAGTTTTTGAGCCTCAACTCTGTAGGATACTGGTGGCATGGACATAGACCTGCCTGTGTAAGGCAGCTCTGCAGGCTTCCAACCAAGCTGAATGGTCTCCTTGCCAATGTCAGAAATGTAGGGCCTAGTCTTGGGCAGAACTGGTCGAACTGTCATATAAATAATTAATTTGATATTTTTAGATCAACATTTTTTTTATATATATATAGACAGAATAGACATTTGATATTTTGGATTTTTGGTACATCGGCACAATTTAGGCCATATCCTGCCTATAATCCCTCAAAGGTTACTTTCCCTATATAGGTGAAGCGCTAAGAGTTACACAGCTGGGGTATTAAAAATGAGATCCACTCAGAATTCAAATAGTAAAAATTTTAATAATCTAATTAAAATCTGTTGTAAATATGTTTATGTATATGTATTTTTCCAGGATCAACACAATAACATAGTGTTTTGAGTTTGTCTGTTCTAAAATGTTTCCCTCTAATATCCAGGTATCTAGGGCAATAAAGGAAGATATGTTCCACAATGAGGTAACAGTCACAGTACTCACACAGTGGGGGCTCTTCTCTCTTTAGCACACTGGAGTGTGTGATGTAGGTGTGGCCAATCCTAAGTCTGGACATGGTCGTGCTTCCACACCAGTGTCAGACCCTTAGATGTGGACCACTGCCTGACATCCGCCACAATCTAGTTTGTGGGTCTCAGCCTCCCACTGATCCTGCCACTCTCAGTAGATGGCAGAGGCTATACTCTGTCTCAGGTCCAAGCAGGGAATTTGGATTCTTGACACTGCCTTATTTAGGGAACTTTTCAATGAATAAACACTAATTAGGGTCTCTAATAATAAACCTTCAAAGATAAGGAGATTCCATAACATTCCTTAAGACCAGAACAAAAGTATAATTTTTAACAAATTACAATTTGCTCATTACATATATATATATATATATATATATATATATATATATCAAGAATGGACGGGCCTACCATTGATAGAGGTTTTAAAGAAGGCAAAAGACAGGGAGGAATGGAGAAAGACTGTCAACAACTCTTGTTTGGTGCCCCAATGGTCCAACAGACTAAGGGATAGGTAAGGTAAGGTATATATATATAGCTGCCAGAGCTCTTACAATATATATATGATAATGAAATAATATGAATCTAAGGACTTGCCTATTGCCTGAGTCTCCAAGTAGGCAGCAAAAACAAAAGAACATTATATGTTGAATTTTGTTTTAAAATTAATTTCACAAATAATGAAACTATTTTAAATGTAAGGCTTTTACTGCAAAGTTAAGTCTTAAACATATAAGAAATAGATCTATATATTGAATTCAATAATGCTAGAAAAATAATAGTTTTTTGTAGTGACTTTTACAAAGCTTATATTAACTCAATCTGTCTGTTTTGGTGGATTCTTTTACAGGTTTTTTCTCCCCTTTTCGGCTCAGTGGAAATTTTGCAGAATTATTCATTTTCAAAGAAAATACATGAATAAATAAAAAAAAAAATTTTTGCTTAATCAATTAGTGGTAATTAATTTTGTTTTATAAAGAAAAAAGAGGAGATAAATATTGCAGTATTTTTAAGATATGATGGTGGTTGTGCACTGCTTTCTCTAATATAAGCTTTGTTGTTTTTTTTAATATGTTTTTTTTATATTCTTTTTGTTTACTTATAAATTTATTCTTTTTGGAAGTAATGACTGTCATATAAAACGTAAGATAAGATAAGAAAAACTGGGGTTTCCTTTCCAACTGACCTGGTGTTTCAGTTTCTCTCATCACAGATTCTCTTCTTGCTGGCTCTGGAATAGAAACAAAAGACTCAATTTACTTTCAGTTGATCCAACATTATTATTTAACTTTACACCTACAAGAATAATCAGAACTTATTTTTATTTCTTTGAATTATGCTTTTTAAGTTAAGTGGTAATATTTTATTGAAACAATGACTTGAACTAGATTGACAGTTGTTGGACTTGAAGTTCTTTATTGTCATTAATATAACCCTTTTCCACTATTCAAATGTCAAATACTGAAATAATATCACAAAAAAAAAAATGCTGTTGTTGTTGATAGGATATGGTACATGTTACAATGATATATCTGTATTAAAATAAGGTTATAAAGAAGATTTTATGATATGAAATGTCTGATCCAATAAGTGCACATATTTACAAGTGGTTGGTAGGGAAATATGTATTATATAGATTTTTAACTAAATTTTTTATTAAGTTAAGGCTCTTGCTTTAATATATAAGCCAGGCAATAAGTATTCATATTAATATAGTGCAAACCTTCTCTGGCTTTCAAGGTGCAAGGTAGAGTAGTCTCACTTGTACCATAGCGATTGTCTGCCCTGACTCTAAACATGTATTCCTTGTCTGGCTTCAGATTGTGAATGTAGTGGTTGGTAGTCTCAATGTTACCCTCAAGCCTGAGGATGCACAGAAAGTCACATGACAACAAGAAGAGGTTTTTTGATTTTTTGTTTCATTACTTTCAGGCCTTTAGTAATGAAGAGCATCACATTCTTGCCTAAATCTCCTTCAAGATAGCAGGAGAAGAAGCTGGCAGGATTTGAAATTGGGACCATCATTAAAACAGTTTGTAGCAATACCCCATGATCAGGCAGTCATGTAAAAGAAATTTTTTTAAAATTTGTTTCATATAAGATCGGTTATAAATTGTAAATTTTAAATTTCAGTCTAAATTTGTGTTTATAAATACTTTAGTGCATGTGTTTCTTATTTGTAAAATCTTTAATTTGTTTTGGATGTTCCTTCAGAGTTGAAGATATTCTACTTCCAAGTCCAAAACTTCTAGCAGGACAATGGGGGATGGCAGAGGGCATGGTATGAACCCGGGACCATCAAGGTGACCAATGGACAATCCAGCGCCCATACTGCACAACCAGGCAGCTATCAAAAAAAATTACTCAAGCGATTCCTATTCTAGACAGATAACAATTAGAGCTAAATAAGTAAGCAATAAGTTAATATAAAAAAATAAATAATTAAACTTTTTTTTTTCCATTAAAAGTTCCCCTTTCAGACCTTGTGGTCTATAGTGCAGATGATGTAAAGGACATCTGATTCTGTGGCCTATGGTTAAGGAGGGTGTCATGTGGCCAGCACAATGGCCAACCGCCTTTACTTTTCCCCAACTAATGTCAGGTACTCATTAGAGCTGGGTGGAGTCAGAGGCGCCCAAGGATCCTGAAACAAAAATCCCAGTCTTCACCAGGATTCGAACTTGGGACCCCCAATTCAGAAGCCAAGCACTTTACCACTCAGCCAACGCACCTCTTTTTTCATTAGCTGGGATAAATTTGTATAGGCCTACATGTTCTCTTTATCCTAGTGCCACTAGAGCATGGAATGGGGAAACTGAATCAAGAGGAAAATTGTTAAAGAGTTTAAGTCTCTAATGAACATACACAACTAGATGGATTTGTTTTCAAGTAATGGCTGGAATGTTAAGAAATGAGGAGAAAAATGAAGTAGTAAGAAGTATTCACCTGACCCAGCTGCTATTGGGCAACTCTCTGGCTTCTATTGTGTAAGTGATTCTCTGGGCGTTTTCTGGCAGTGAGCCGATAGGTGCTGGCATCCAAGACAATTTCACAGAGTTAGGCTTTATGTCCAGACAGATAGGTTTATCGATGGGCATGGAGGGAATTTTCTCTGAGGGTGAAGGAGAAAGCCATTCATATATAACAACAGTTATAAGTAGCCTAGAGCTAGGTCAGTGTTTCTCAAACTTTTTTCCATAACAGAAAACTTTGCACATACTGAGTATTAAACTAAACGCTTTGCTTTTTTTATAGAGAGATTAATTCACATGGTGACCTACTTGTTGATTATTCCAGTAGTTCATGGAACACTTATTTAGGTCTCTCATAACACTAGAGTTCCACAGAACACAGTTTGAGAAACACTGGACTAATTCATACATTATTAATTAGAAAACCAAAGATTTCAATAAATGTAATGAAATTTTAATAATTTGAGTTTTAAAGATCTTCAGGGCTTGCAAAGAGCTTCTATCAGGGAACAGTACCAGGAAGAAGAAGAAGAGGCAGACAGAGAAGGCGATGGGATGAAAACATAAAAGAATGGACGGGCCTCCCATTGAAAGAGGTTTTATTCAAGGCAAAAGATAGAGGAATGGAGAAAGATGGTTGACCAATCTTGTGCGGTGCCCCCAGTGGTTCAACAGACTAAAGAATAGGTGAAGGAATAAAGTTTTATATAAAAAAAAACATTCATATGTCAGGACACTATGAAGAAAAGGTTATGTTACTATCAAACAAAGATTTAAATGTGTTTGGAATCGTAACAAAACCAGTTTAACAAACTGACCTTCCAGAGGTATCTCCCTTGCTACCAATCTCCTTGATGGTGTTGGCGACTCTGTATAACTCTCTCTAGCTACACTTGGTGAATAGAACCTGGGCACTGAGGGACGCATTCTTTCTTCTAAAAGGATAAACAATTTCATATGTAGTTATATCATTGGCTTGCAGATTTCATAAATATTTTGCGTTTCATTTTGTTAGACTCTAGTCTACATTTAATTATTTCAACCTAGTATTGCTAACTCTGGTAACATAATTTTAAAGTTAAATGTCTATACAAACAATGAAGAGATAAGAGACAGGATCAATACAGCAGTTGGATCACATAATGACCTGCTAACTACTTTTAAAAAATTCAAACTGAAACTCTATGGCCATATCACAAAGTCCTCAGGGCTCACAAAGACATTCCTTCAGGGAACAGTACCAGGAAGAATAAGAAGAGGCAGACAGAGAAAGCGATGGGAAGACAACATAAAAGAAAGGATGGATCTGTCATTGACAGAGGTTCTATCCAAGGCAAAAGACCAAGAGGAATCGAGAAAGATGGTCAACAGATTTTATGTGGTGCCCAATTGGTCAAACAGACTAAAAGATAGGTGAAGGTTTCTATACAGGAGCAGTAAAAAATATGCTAACTATTCTTTCTATAGACAATTACGTATGAAGGAATGGTTCAGTCACAATGAGGAAACATCAACTCTGATGGTTTTCAAAACAATTTTCTTGATTATTCTCTGCAAGAAACACAGTGGTCAGTTGACACAATCATTAGCTCTGCGACTATTGTGCAGTGATTGGCTGGCTCAACTCTTCTCAATAAAGGGATTTACAGTAGATCCTACGACTTTCAGGTATTCAATAAAAATACATATATTTGCAATATTTTAAGTTAATTTAACACAATTTTTACTGCCCTAATGATTTTTTATATAAGGGCAGAGAAACAAGTTTTGAACTAGACAGATGATACTGTGAAGGATTTGTGGAAGAATATAGTTCCCCTTTGTGGAGAGAGGGGAACTGATGTGTGGGCGACATTGTTCTGACCACAGCTAATGCCCAGGCATTCATCTCACCAAGATGATCCATAGTCGCTTTGCAACTGAAGGAGGCCATTTATAGTTCCCCTTTCAGACCTTGTGATCTATAGGGCAGATGATGTAAAGGTTATCTGTTTCTATGGCCCATGGTTAACGAGGGTGTCATGTGGCCTAAAAAAATGACCAACCACCTTTACTTTTTCCCAACTAATGTCAGGTACCCATTAGAGTTGGGTTGACTCAGAGGCTCCCTAAAATCCGAAATCTAAAATGACAGTCTTCACAAGGATTTAAACCTGGAACCCTTGGTTTGGAAGCCAATTGCTTTATCACACCTAATTCTCACTTACTTGGGGACCCAATAATGGTTACAGGGATATTTTTAATTTTTTAATTTTTGAAGAAAGAGCAAACAAAAAAATTATGTCATATCTTTAATAGCTTAGGGCCTTATCACATCTAAATTGCCACAACTGTTTTTTTTTTAGAATCTGTTATATCTTTTAGTTTTACTGCCCATGTGATTTTATTTTGACAAACTCGTAATTTTGTATTGAAGTTCAGGGAGAAATAGGTTTTGAACAAAATAGAAGATAAATTGGAGGATTTGTGAAGGAATATAAGGTAAGACAAATAGCTTTATCTTATATGAATTTAGTGGATTATTGCTTTTTGTTATTTACATCATTGGGTTAATATTATCTTATATGAATTTAGTGGATTATTGTTTTTTGTTATTTACATCATTGGATTAATTTTTTTTTTGTTGGACTCAATCTAGTGAAAGCGGCAGTCAGATAATTAAAAAATCCCTAAAACGTAACAATATGTTCAATTAAAAGGTTTATATAAATATTTGTATTCCCTGATGTCCTGACCTTGAACTCTGAGTTGTGCCGAGCATGAAGCCTTGCCAGCATCATTGTACACATTACAAGTGTAGGTCCCGTCATCAATACTGTCGCAGTTCTCAACAACCAGAATAGATGTGTGACCTTCACGGCCCATCTTGTATTTAGATCCAGCCTTCAAGGGAAATCCATCCTTGACCCTGATAGACATGAGATAAAAACAGTTTTTAAAAATTTACTTATAGTGTAAAGTAATAAAAAGATGAAATCTGTTTCTATGTAAGTTCCCCTTTCAGACCTTTATAGGGCAGATAATGTTAAGTTCATATATTTCTGCGGCCCAAGGTTGTCACGTATCCTCCGATCAAGTTGATACTTTAAACAATTATTTATTGTACCTACCGAAACATGAATCAATAAACAAAAAAACTCAGTTAATTATTGGTTTTTAATTATTTTGTTTGATATTGAATAAGAGAAATAGCTTGTAGATTATTGGTAGATATTAGTTTTTAGGACAGAGTTCTTCCCCTTTAGATAAGCTTTATTTTTTTTTAAAAAAGATTTTTTTAATATTTTGCTTGTTTCTTGAATTACTTAATTTTCAAGAAGCAGGATCGAGAGGCTAAGTGCGCTTGAACTTGGCTTGGCTACCTATGAAGGGGGCTCGAGGTTCGACACCAGACTCAGGCAGAGTTGTGTTTACTGAGCCTAAAAATCCTTCTCTAGATACCCCTCCCTACACTGGTCCACAAATGAGATTGGACCAAAGTGCTCTGAGCATGCTATAAGCATGAAAGTAGCGCAATATAAAAGCCATAATTTTAATTTAATTGACCTGACCTACTTTCAGACCTACCATTCTATTTCTGGCTCAGGGACTCCAATTACCATAGCCTCAAACCTCACCATCCTGCCAGGTGCAGTCATAGTGTCCTGGATACGTCTGGTGAAGGCTGGTGGGAATGAAAACTTGGAGGTGTCTGCTTCAAGCCCAACACTGAAAAAACAATTAAAAAAATGGAGATATTCAGCGATTAGGATGATGACCATTGTCTAGACTGCTAAACATTCCTCAATCAGTAATCCTATTTGATTTATTGACACATGGGTAACTCAAACTAGACCTATATCTGTTCCCACTGTAAACCAGAGTAGGTATGAGTCCTTTCAAAAGGGAAGATGTATTAAACAAAATAAGTTTTTGCACAATTAAAGTAGGCTAATTAAATACTGTGTGGTGGCTGAGTAGTTAAGCGCTTGGCTTAAATTGTAATTTATTACAGTATGTAAAAGCTGTCACCAAATGTTTTGTTCTTTTCAGATTAAAACATTTTTCTTCTTCATCTAAATGAATATCAAATTACATCATAAATAGAATTTTCTTGACATGTACGGTTAAATTGTTTGTGAACATTTTGTAATCCTACATTTTCAGTAGTCTGACTTCCCCTTTCCTTGTTTCATAACCATAGGACTACCAAGAGAAAATGGTATATTAATTGTGTGAATGATATTAAAGTAGTTACCCTCTATACGTCTGCTCAGTGGGTAGCTCCTTGACTGACAGCTCCACGGCACAGGAAGCATCTCCAGCGCGATTCACAGCCTTGCATGTGTACACACCAGCATTCTCTGGGACAACTTCACGCAAGGTAAGGATATATTTCTGTCCACCCTTGCGCTTCATGGTCCTACGCCGTGACTCATACAGTTCACGTCCATTGAAGTACCAGGTGACGTCTGGGTCAGGAAGACCAGAGATGGTGCATTCAAAGGTCACTTCCTCTCCCTCGCTGACCTCCTTGTCTGAAGGCTGCTCCAAGAACAGTGGTCTGTTGCCTCGTTTGGAAATATCTTCTTTGACTTTTAGCCTTGCCTTGCACATAGCCTCCCCTGAATCATTCTTCAATTTGCAAATAATTTCCCCTGAGTGACAAACTTGAACAGACCTAGAGATGTCATTATTTAAATATTAACTTTTTATCATAAATATTTTTTGAATCAAAAATATAACTATTTGTTTGGCATTATATTTTTTATCTAAGTAATTATTATTACTTCGACTAGAGATACCAAACTTTTAGACTAGGGATTAACATATAAAGCTAATTTAAGTTTCTTTTAGCTAGACAATACTAAACATGCTACCAGAGCCCACCAGAAGAGCATAGCATTAAAAGTACATGCATGCAACACCAAAGTATTTTATTTAGAAATTCCGGCAAAAAAATTAAATCAAACTGTTATTACATTTTGCCAAAAAGGGCTAAATGGTACAATTTAAAAAGCTTGAAAAAAAAAGACAATTCATAAATTTCAAGGGCTTGGACAAACTTCACATAACCAAGTTTACTTTAAGCAATTTCATTAATTCATTTTCATTACTGCAAGCTCTATACAAAAAATCTTGGGGGGGGGGGGGGGGGGGATTTAACCATTTGACACACCATCTGATATGTAACGAAACTTTGTATAATCTACTACAGGGTAATTACCTGAAAGCCATCATGACCGAGTCCTCCTGCCTCCTTGTGAGTATTTCAGAACTAATCTCCACCTCTTTGCCGTTCAGGAGCCAAGTAACTGTAGGCTCAGGGTTGCCATAGATGACGCAGACAAACTCAACAGGGACACCCTCCATGGCTTCAATGTCATAGAACTTGGTCAGAAAACATGGCGCTACGTGGGCATCAGTTATCTTCTCCTTTTGATCTGTGTAAATGTAGAAATATTAAGTTTTGTATAATGACTAATGATAAGATAAGATAAATTTTATTGATCCAGTCAAATGGAACTTCAGTTCGACTAGAATTAACAACCTCAGAGTAACTACTGTACAATGACAATATAGATGCAAATAGGAACAACATTCACACACAAAACACATACACATTCACATCCAGCGCTTTATGAATTAGACTTCTATATACGTCTCGATGACAACAGCTGATCTTGTAACACTCTGACCAAAAGTGAGATGAAGGAAATCTTTCTGTTTTAGTTCTAATGGAAAGGAGACGACCACTTCATTCAGATCTAATGTAACAGTGGTTTAATTGGTGAAGGTTATCTTTAAGAATTGTGTTTTGGAAAGGCATCTTTTATGAAAAAGCTCTTCAAGAGATGGTAGCTGTGTTTGAGTAATATACAATGCTTTTTTAATTAGTCTATTCAGACTAAGTCTTTGTGCCAGTGAAGCATTACCATACCAGCAGGTGATGGCAAAGTTAATTAGACTGCTGATGGTTGATGTATAAAAAAGTTTAATTATTGTTTTGTCGATGTTAAATTTCCTTAGCTTTTTAAGATAGAAGAGACGTTGGTGAATATTGGTATAAAGGTTTTGACAGTGTTCACTCCATTTCAGTTTGTTGTTGATCGTTGTACCTGGGTATTTATATTCTTGGACTTGTTCTATGGTTTGGTTGTTTATCTGAATTTCTGCAAGATGGCCTTTAAGTTTCCTAAAATTGATTATCATTTTTTTAGTTTTCTGAACATTTAAAATTAGAAAGTCATCTATACACCATTGGTAAAAAGTGTTAATTGTTGAATGGTACAGATTTTCGTCACCTGCAATAAGGCCAATGATTGCTGTGTCGACAGCAAATTTTATGATGGGAGTGTCAGCTGATAGGCTCTGAATGTCATTTGTGTATATGGTATACAATACTGGAGACAAGATGCACCCCTGCGGCGCTCCAGTGCTAGGCTCTCTTGTATCTGACACATGCCCGTGCACTTTTACATACTGTGGGTGTTTGATAAGAAAGTTTAGAATCCAAGCTTGTATGTTTTTTGCTAACCTTTAATTCAGATAGTGGTCGAGAGGCCAAGTGCGCTTGAACTTGGCTTGGCTTGGCTACCTAGAAGGGGGCTGGAAGTTCGACATCCGACTCGGGCAGAGTTGTGTTTACTGAGCGCCTAAAGGCGGCACGGAAAACCAACTCCTAGATACCCCCCTCCCCACACTGGTCCACAAATGAGATTGGACCAAAAGCGCTCTGAGCATGAAGTAGAGCTATATAAAAGCTATAATAACAATAAAAATATAATAATAATAGTTTTTATATCATGCGATGTGGTTGGATGGTGTTGAATGCAGATGAAAAATCTACCAATACTACTCTGGTGTAGTGTCTATGAGTATCAAGATGATGGTATAGATGATTCAACATGAATAGTATTACATCTTTTGTACTTCTTGATGGTTTGTAAGCAAACTGATGACATAACAGTTAAGTCCCCTTTTAGACCTTGAGATCTATAGGGTATCCTCTTGTTTGGTTTTTAACTACTCGCATACATACCTAATACATTGAGCAGGGCTTCTGATTTGGCCTCACCGTACTCATTTTTAGCCATGCAGGTGTAACGCCCACTGTCCTCTGTGTCCACTTTCTTGATGAGGAGTGAGAAGATGTCATCGTGGAAGCTGACCAGCTCAAACTTTGCAGAGGGGATCACTTTGTTCCCATCTTTGAACCTAGTCAAAGAGTAAACACAGCCTATGGCTCATCTAACACTGATCAGTCTATAGAATACACAGCTTATGGTTCATCTAACACTGATCAGTCTACAGAATACACAGCTTATGGTTCATCTAACACTGATCAGTCTATAGAATACACAGCTTATGGCTCATCTAACACTGATCAGTCTATAGAATACACAGCTTATGGTTCATCTAACACTGATCAGTCTATAGAATACACAGCTTATGGCTCATCTAACTCTGATCAGTCTATAGAATACACAGCTTATGGCTCATCTAACACTGATCAGTCTATAGAATACACAGCTTATTATGGTTCATCTAACACTGATCAGTCTATAGAATACACAGCTTATTATGGTTCATCTAACACTGATCAGTCTATAGAATACACAGCTTATTATGGTTCATCTAACACTGATCAGTCTATAGAATACACAGCTTATTATGGTTCATCTAACACTGATCAGTCTATAGAATACACAGCTTATTATGGCTCATCTAACACTGATCGGTCTATAGAACACAAAGCTTAATATGGTTCATCTAACACTGATCAGTCTATAGAATATACAGGCTATTAGAGTTTATCTAACACTGATTAGTCTATAGAATATACAGGCTATTAGAGTTTATCTTACACTGATCAATCAGTAGAACACATAGCTTACTAGAGTCTATCAAACGCTGATCAGTCAATACATAGCTAATTGGAGTTTATCAAACAGGTATTAGTTAGTGGAATGCATACATTATTTAGTCATTGTAATAACTTATAACACTGAGACCTTATAAAGTTCTTTGGTTCATGGAATATAAACAAAAACTCCAAATATATTAAAGATGTTACATAGATGGGGTGGGAGGAAAGGGTTAATCATCTAATTTTGCAAAGGATTCATAGCAGTAAGAAATGATAGTCAAAATAAAATAGATAAAATAGTCATACATTTTTACAGTATGAAGAAAGATTGAAGAGAGACGATGGGGTAGAATGGAAAAATGATTTGTATTTGAAAGTAAATTTGATGTTTTTTTATAAACTGTTTTAAAAGTTCCAAACTCTTATTGTTTTAAGTGTGGGCTAGTACATATCTTAATCATGGGCTTTTATTGGTCTTATATAACTATATAAACTTACTTACTGGTGCTAGTTTTGATCTATTTTAATGAAAGGAATTTTTTTTTTTATTTCAACTTATTAACTTGTATCCTGATTCAGCATCATTTCAGTCAAGGCTAATGTCAAGGCTTTTGTCTCTTCTCAATAAGATAAATTACAGTCGATCTACCCCTGAAGGCAGCCTACATTCCTTGTTTCATATGCTAGGACAAATTTGTACAAGTAATCTTTCTTCCCTAAGGCTATTACAGCATGGAAATGGTTTGCCTGAGTCAGCCAGGAAAACCAGTGAGAGTTTAAGTCATTGATGAACATGCATGACTAGATTGACCTAGGTACACAAGTAAGATGTAATTGTAATTATCTTCTTTTTTGATGTAGCATCTGCATTTTATAAAATAATATAAATAATGATTCAAAGTTAATTAGCTGCATTACTACCATTTCAAGATAAAAATAGTATTTGGGCAAATAATGGAAAAGTATAACTACTACAATAACATCTGACTTGAGACTAAAACTTATTTTAAAAATACCAGTCACTTTAAAGAATGCATAACTTACCAGGTAATTTCTGGGTCAGGGTAAGCTGACACTCTGCAGTCGAATCTGGCCATTTCACCCAGCTCAATTACGCAGTCGTCCATTTTGCTTGTCACCTGAGGAGCACAGAATGGCTTTCCTTGAGATGTGGCTTGTCTGCCCTCAACAGCTAAAGAGGATTGTGTGGTGCCTTCAACTTGATTTGGTTTTTCAAGAGCTAAATCTCTCTGTTGCTGTGGTGTTTCAGGAGATAAATCACTTAATCTCTGTTGCTGTGAAGCAGAAACGGAAATGTCAGAATCAAATTTGTTGAGCTGTTGTTTTGATGAAGCTAGGTCAAAGGTTATAACCTCAGAAGAATTATTAGAACTATCAAGTCTAAATGAGTCAGACTCTTCAGTGGAATGTTGCTCCTGTACAGATGATTCAAACTCAAGCACTGGCTGTTCAACACTGGTGTCAGAAGTGCTTTCAGTTGATGTGACCTCAAACTGTAAAGGAGTCTTGCTTTGATATAAATTGGAATCAAATTCAAGAACAGGTTTTTCTGAAGTGTTTTCTGAAGAGCTTTCAATTGATGTTACCTCAAACTGTAAAGTAGTTCTGTTTTGCTCTACAGTGGAATCAGACTGAAGCACTGGCTGCTCAACACTGTTTTCAGATGTTTCTGAATTACTTTCTGTAGATGTGACCTCTAACCCTGAAACAGATTTGCTTTGCTCTACAGTGGAATCAAATTTAAGTACTGGTTGCTCAACACTGTTTCCAGATGTTTCTGAACTGCTTTGAATTGATGTGACCTCAAACTTTGAAGAAGTCTTGCTTTGCTCTACAGCAGAATCAAATTCAAGAACAGGTTTTTCAAAACTATTTTCAGTTGATGTGACCTCAATATGTGAAGTAGTTCTGCTTTGCTCTACAGCAGAATCAGATTCAAAAACAGGTTTTTCAAAACTGCTTTCAGTTGATGTGTTCTCAAAATGAGAAGACCTGCTCTGATCTACAGTGGTATCAAATTCAAGTACAGGTTTTTCAAAACTGCTTTCAGTTGATGTGACCTCAATATGTGAAGCAGTTCTGCTTTGCTCTACAGCAGAATCAAATTCAAGAACAGGTTTATCAAAACTGCTTTCAGTTGATGTGATCTCAAAATGAGAAGACCTGCTCTGATCTACAGTGGTATCAAATTCAAGTACAGGTTTTTCAAAACTGCTTTCAGTTGATGTGACCTCAATATGTGAAGCAGTTCTGCTTTGCTCTACAGCAGAATCAAATTCAAGAACAGGTTTTTCAAAACTGCTTTCAGTTGATGTGATCTCAAAATGAGAAGACCTGCTCTGATCTACAGTGGTATCAAATTCAAGTACAGGTTTTTCAAAACTGCTTTCAGTTGATGTGACCTCAATATGTGAAGTTGTTCTGCTTTGCTTTACAGTGGTATCAAATTCAACAACAGGTCTTTCAAAACTGCTCTCAGTTGATGTGACCTCAAGCTGTGAACTAGTCCTGCTTTGCTCTACAGTGGAATCAGATTCAAGTACAGGTTTTTCAAAACTGCTTTCAGTTGATGTGATCTCAAAATGAGAAGACCTGCTCTGATCTACAGTGGTATCAAATTCAAGTACAGGTTTTTCAAAACTGCTTTCAGTTAATGTGACCTCAATATGTGAAGTAGTCCTGCTTTGCTCTACAGTGGAATCAGATTCAAGGACAGGTTTTTCAGCATTTTCAAATGTTTCTGAACTGCTTTCAGTTGATGTGACCTCAAAATGAGAAGAGGATTTGCTTTGCTCTACAGTGGAATTAAATTCAAGCACAATATTTTCCCCACTGTGTTCGTGTGTTGACCATGAACTTTCAGCAGAAGTAAGCTTGAAGTATGAACCAGTCTGGCTTTCTTCTAAGCTTGTCTCAAAATCTTGCACTGACTTTTCTTCTATGTGTAAAGATGAACTCAATGTGCTGTCTAAAGATGTGAGACTGGGGTGTGAGAAAAGATTACTATCCCCTAGAGATGAATCAAATTCAAGCTTTGATTGACTGGAAGTATTGTCTGACAATGGTTCTAGTGCAGTCTCATTCAATGATGTCTCAAAATGTAATAGTAAATCTTCTTTTTCTGCTTTAAGTCTTTCTTCTTTTAAAATTTCTTCTTCTCTAGCTCTGAGTTTCTGTAATTCTTCTTCTTTAACTTTAAGCTCATGTAATCTTTCTTCTTCTTCTTTAGCTTTAAGTTGCTGTAATCTTTCTTCTTCTTCCTTAGCTTTAAGTTGCTGTAATCTTTCTTCTTCTTCCTTAGCTTTAAGCTGCTGTAATCTTTCTTCTTCTTCCTTAGCTTTTAGTTGCTGTAATCTTTCTTCTTCTTCTTTAGCTTTAAGTTGCTGTAATCTTTCTTCTTCTTCCTTAGCTATAAGTTGCTGTAATCTTTCTTCTTCTTCTTTAGCTTTAAGTTGCTGTAATCTTTCTTCTTCTTCCTTAGCTTTAAGTTGCTGTAATCTTTCTTCTTCTTCCTTAGCTTTAAGCTGCTGTAATCTTTCTTCTTCTTCCTTAGCTTTTAGTTGCTGTAATCTTTCTTCTTCTTCTTTAGCTTTAAGTTGCTGTAATCTTTCTTCTTCTTCCTTAGCTATAAGTTGCTGTAATCTTTCTTCTTCTTCCTTAGCTTTAAGTTGCTGTAATCTTTCTTCTTCTTCCTTAGCTTTAAGTTGCTGTAATCTTTCTTCTTCTTCTTTAGCTTTAAGTTGCTGTAATCTTTGTTCTTCTTCCTTAGCTTTAAGTTGCTGTAATCTTTCTTCTTCTTCCTTAGCTTTAAGTTGCTGTAATCTTTCTTCTTCTTCTTTAGCTTTAAGTTGCTGTAATCTTTCTTCTTCTTCCTTAGCTATAAGTTGCTGTAATCTTTCTTCTTCTTCTTTAGCTTTTAGTTGCTGTAATCTTTCTTCTTCTTCTTTAGCTTTAAGTTGCTGTAATCTTTCTTCTTCTTCTTTAGCTTTAAGTTGCTGTAATCTTTCTTCTTCTTCCTTAGCTTTAAGTTGCTGTAATCTTTCTTCTTCTTCTTTAGCTTTAAGTTGCTGTAATCTTTCTTCTTCTTCTTTAGCTTTAAGTTGCTGTAATCTTTCTTCTTCTTCCTTAGCTTTAAGTTGCTGTAATCTTTCTTCTGCTTCCTTAGCTTTAAGTTGCTGTAATCTTTCTTCTTCTTCTTTAGCTTTTAGTTGCTGTAATCTTTCTTCTTCTTCTTTAGCTTTAAGTTGCTGTAATCTTTCTTCTTCTTCTTTAGCTTTAAGTTGCTGTAATCTTTCTTCTTCTTCTTTAGCTTTAAGTTGCTGTAATCTTTCTTCTTCTTCCTTAGCTTTAAGTTGCTGTAATCTTTCTTCTTCTTCTTTAGCTTTTAGTTGCTGTAATCTTTCTTCTTCTTCTTTAGCTTTAAGTTGCTGTAATCTTTCTTCTTCTTCCTTAGCTTTAAGTTGCTGTAATCTTTCTTCTTCTTCTTTAGCTTTAAGTTGCTGTAATCTTTCTTCTTCTTCTTTAGCTTTAAGTTGCTGTAATCTTTCTTCTTCTTCCTTAGCTTTAAGTTGCTGTAATCTTTCTTCTTCTTCTTTAGCTTTTAGTTGCTGTAATCTTTCTTCTTCTTCTTTAGCTTTAAGTTGCTGTAATCTTTCTTCTTCTTCCTTAGCTTTAAGTTGCTGTAATCTTTCTTCTTCTTCTTTAGCTTTTAGTTGCTGTAATCTTTCTTCTTCTTCTTTAGCTTTTAGTTGCTGTAATCTTTCTTCTTCTTCCTTAGCTTTAAGTTGCTGTAATCTTTCTTCTTCTTCTTTAGCTTTAAGCTCTTTTTCCTTTTCTTCAGCTGTGATACTTACTTCCCCCACAAAGCTCTCAATAAATTGTTGACTAGTGAAAGCTGTTTCAACTGTTGTTTGATGGTCCTCATATTGTGAAATCACTATCAGCCCTTTTTCCCCTCCTCTATTGCTTCTATCGACTCCTGCCTGGGTCTCTTCTGTAGCTGTGTCTGACTCAGAATCTGTTCCGTCCTCAGATTTGTGAGTGGAGGTATCTGTCTCAATGAATTCTGGGGGCAAAAAAACAAAACAAGAATAAACAATACTTGGACTCTTTCAGCTTCAGTATAAGATTTTAAAAAAAAAAAGAAATATAATTTTTAGAAAATATTATTTTTTTAGAATAATAAACCCCATTCATTAAATTATTTATAGCTGAACATAGAACTAGATCTACCTTAGTCAACACTAAACTTAAAAAGGAAACAACAGTCATAATCAATCATCACACTCTAGATCAATGCAACTTCAAAAATAACCTAAGATACACATCCATAACATTAAAGAAGATCACCCATGACAAATGGAAGTTCTCAATCAGACACAGCAGAAATAAATACCTATCACTGTTAATATTAATAGCAGGAGATGTAGAGTCAAATCCAGGGCCTAGATTTAAAGATAGATGCAACATCTGCAAAAAAGTATGCAACATGAAACAGAAAGCCATTCAATGTGACACCTGCGATGAATGGTACCATGCATCATGTCTCCATATGAATACACCTGTGTATTATGCCTTAGGCAACAAAGACGCAGGATGGCTGCCTGGTCGTGCGGTTTGCACGCTGGACTGTCGTTCAGATTTATCGATGGTCCCGGGTTCAAACCCTGCCCGCTCCCATCCCCCGTCGTCCTGCGGGAGGTTTGGACTAGGAAGTAATTATCTTCAACTCTGAAGGAACATCCGAAACATTTAAAACATTTTACAAACATTGCATCATGGCACTGTGTACAGTGTGGGTTACCTCAGTTTACATCAGGACTGTTTGATTCCTTCGATGCAGACACTTCTAACCCATACAATATCCTAAACACCATCCCAAACCAAACTCACCAACCACTACCCAGATCCACTCCTGTTAAACCTAAATCTACTAAAATTAATACAACAGCCTCACTAAACAAACCTACTAAAGAAGTAATACCAAAATACCTTAAAACCTTAGTAATAAATTTTCAAAGCATTAGGAACAAAACAGCAGACTTAGAAATTTTATTAGAATGTGAGAAACCAGACATAATTGCAGGAACAGAAACTTGACTACATCCTGAAATTTATAATGCAGAAATTTTCAATAGTAATTATGAAATTTTTAGAAAAGATAGGGCTGATAATCATGGAGGAGTTCTTCTAGCAATAAAAAACACACTCTTATAGCAGAAGAAATTACCTTACCTAACTCAAAAAATATAGAATCAACATTTTGTAAAATTAATACCACCTCAACATCCCTAATAATAGGCAGCATTTACAGACCACCAAATTCTAGTTTAGAATACATGCAGGAACTATGTAATCAGATTACTACACTTAAAGAGACAAATTAAAATGCAGTTTTTTGGATTATGGGTGATTTCAACCTACCTGATATAAATTGGAAAACACTAACCATAGATAAACACCAAAACCTTAAGTACATAAATAAGCTTTTCAAAGAAACTTTACACAACCTAAGTTTAGATCAAATCATTAAAAAGCCAACTAGATTAAACAACACATTAGATCTCTTCTTAACCAACAGTCCTGGATTAGTAGTTGATTATGATATTATCCCTGGTCTATCAGACCATGAGATCATAAAAATACACAGTCAGATAAAAGCAGTAGCCAATTCAAAACCCAAAAGAAAAATCTTACTCTGGAATAAATGTAACCTAACACAACTACACCAAGCTGCATTAAACTTTAACAAACATTCATATTAGAAAAAGACATTAACCAACCAGTCGATGACCTCTGGAATTTCATTAAAAACCATCTTAAAAGCATTATAGAAAATCATATACCAACTAAATACACATCAAACAAAATAAATAAATGCTGGTTTAATAATAGACTAAAGAAGCTTTGTAAACAGAAGGAAAACCTATATAGAAAATTTAAAGAAACTAAGGCAGAAAGAGTTTACAAAAAGTATATAAAAATTAAACACTTAACCCAAAAAGTAAGCAGACAGCTGCAGAGTGAATACATAAACAATGTAATATCTAAAGATAACAACAAAAACCCATGGTCATACATTAAGTCTAAGAAAATGGAAACAACAGGCATAGCGCCATTAAAAGATGAACATAACATAATACATAATGATAATGAAACTAAAGCAAACATCCTAAACAAATACTTTGCATCAGCATTCTCAGCCCCAGGAGACAAAGACATTTCTTAATTTGAACCAAATAGACAACATAGAAGATTTAGTAGTACAAGAAAATGGAATTCAAAAACTATTATCCAACACCAAACCAAATAAAGCATCTGGACCTGATGGTATTCCAGCTAGATTACTCAAAGAACTAAGCAATGAGCTAGTCCCAGTGTTCAAAATACTCTTTCAGGCATCGCTTAACCAGGGCAGAGTACCATAGGACTGGAAAGAAGCTAATGTCACCCCCCTATTTAAAAAAGGAGAAAAATCTGATCCAGGAAACTACAGACCAGTATCACTTACCAGCATCACATGTAAAATCCTAGAACACATAATATGTAGCAACATCATAAACCACTTAGACAAACAAAATGTTCTCACCCCATACCAACATCGCTTTAGGAAATATAGATCATGTGAAACACAACTAATAGGACTAATTGATGATTTTTCAAAAGGTTTAGATAATAGTGAACAAATAGATGCTATCTTACTAGATTTTTCTAAGGCTTTTGACAAAGTTCACCACCATAGTTTGCTTAAAAAATTAAAATATTTTGGCATTAATGGTCCACTGCATCAGTGGATTAAAGATTTTCTGATAGGGAGAGAACAAACTGTAATAATAAATGGCTCTAAATCAACACCAATAACAGTAAACTCAGGTGTACCTCAAGGAACAGTCTTGGGTCCACTACTATTTTTAATTTACATAAATGATTTACCAAATTGCATAATATATAGAACAATAAAAACAACACAAGACACAGATATTTTACAAAAAGAATTAGATGAAGTACAGAAATGGGAATCAAATTGGAGCATGTCTTTCCACCCAGAAAAATGTCAGTTGTTAAGAGTAACAAAAAAACTAAAACAAATTAATTCCACTTATCTTATTCATGGCAAACCAGTAACACAGACTAAAAATGCAAAATACCTAGGTGTTATAATAAATGAAAAACTGTCATGGAATCCACATATTGATGAAAATATAAAAAAATCAAACAAAGCATTAGGATTTATTAAAAGAAATTTCTATAAATCAAATAAGAACATAAAACTAAATGTTATTTAACCTTGGTTAGGCCAATAATAGAATATGCATCCTTCGTTTGGGACACCTCAACTCAAGAAAACATTAAGAAACTGGAACAAACACAAAATAGAGCAGTGAGATACATAACAAACGAATACTCACATTTGACTAGAGTAACACCTTTAGTAAAATCACTAAATTTAGAAAGCCTTCAGGACAGAAGACTCAAAAGTAAAGTAGCAATTATACATAAAACACTGAACCATAATCTTCAAATACAAAAACAGAATTTAATAAAATACTCTGAAAGACACAAAGATAAAAGCACATTCCTTGTCCCATATGCTAGGACAAATTTGGTACAAATACTCCTTCTTCCCTAGTGCTATTAGAGCATGGAATGGGTTGCCTGAGTGAGCTAGCCAGGAAAATCAGTGACTTGGCAGAGTTTAAGTCATTGGTTAATATGCATGACTAAATGCGTGATGCGTAATCATCTTCCTTTTTTGAAGTAACGTCTGTATTATATAAGATAAGATAAGAATATCTGTATGTAGAGCTGCCTGATCTGTAAACCAGTGCTTTCTATCTCAGGTTTATGGCTAGTCGTTTGTATCCCCTAAGATATATATATATATAACAACAATATAGAAGAAGAAAAAATGATGATAGTAACAGTTGTTTTAGAAATAGAAATAACAGTATTGGCTATTAAACAAGAAAAGCTTACACAAAAATATACCCATTATAAATAATTTAACACAATTCAACTTTACGAAATTTCATTAAATAATTTATTTTTTGTTGTACTATTAAGTACCCTAATCAAGGTGTTAATTTTTATCTCAACTTACCGTCTACAACAGCGAGGTCAAAGTTCGTTGAATGTTTCCCCTTGGAAGTAACAACAGTCACTGTATACTTTCCAGAGTTGCTGGCCTTTGCTTTCGAAAAGACAAGACTGCTGATGTCCCCTTGGTGTTTTATAGACAATCCATTCCCTTCTTGAATAGGTTGTCTATCCTTGGTCCAGGAAACCTCTGATGTGGAGACTTTGCCCACAAAGCAGTCTAGCTGTGTATGGCTGCCCTCTGAAATAAAGCAACAGTTGAGCTTACAGTTTGTTTGTTTTACATGTTTCGGATGTTCCTTCAGAGTTGATGATAATTATTTCGTAGTCCAAACCTCCCGCAGGACGACAGGGAATGGGAGTGAGCAGGGTTTGAACCCGGGACCATCGATAAATCTGAACGACCAGGCAGCCATCCTAAGAGATGGAAGCAAGACATACAATTGACTAGAACAACGAAAAACACCTCGAACCTTTATTTACCACAAGAGAATATTCTCTTTAACACATGGATGTACATCTAATGCAATTTGTTTGATTGCTTAATTTAGAGACACGCTCCATGACATGTCAGTGTAACGTAAATTGGTAAATTAAAATTTTGAATTTCCAGATTTTGATATCGTCCAAAGAAGAGATGACAGCTGACCTCGCAGACATCTTTGGGGTCATAAACATTCCTAGGAAGACTCTCTTTACCTCTCATAGGGCGCTTGTGCTGTAGAGCTGCTGTATCATTAGCTAATTTCTGAACTGACACTGGAATCAATTTTGGTTTAGCTTTAATCATAATCCTGGTTGTCGCGTCCATCTGCACAGTTTTATTTCGCCAATTATTTTCCCGCTATTGTTCTGCTATTGTTTACAATTCTCTTTATTCTATTTGGGCGATTTTACTTTCGCCGAGCATTAGGGCTTCTTCTTGGTCTTTGCGATGCTTTGTGAGGACTTCGGAGGTTGGTTTTCCCTGCTAATGGGAGATTAGAACCCTTGCCTTTGTAATTGTCGTAAGAGTGAATCAAAGACTCTTGGAACTCTAGGCCTATAGAAGGTGCCTCCATCTGCCTGTATGAGAAACGTCTGACTTGTAAAGATCCAAGCAGATGTAAATTATTACATCCCTATTACCATCGTATCGAATTAGAAGCGAGGCCAAAGACCGAGCACAGCGGGGAAAGCCACTCATGTTTCTTCAGCTGTGCAGGTGTCCGCCATTAAAAACGGACCATTGAGGAACGGTGCGTGGATAGTGACATGTTTGTTGGGGCTTCCTTCCATCCCAGGGAGTGTTATGGACTCGGTCCTTGGGCAGCCCGACGGGGGTTCTTTTTTTTTTATTCCCTGGCCTAATCATCTCATCTAACGAACGTATTCACCCGAGCGAGGCTGAGAAGCATTGCCCAGGAGTACCCATATTTGAATATTGTGTTGGGACAGTGTCATGGCTGTCTTGCGACGCTAGAGTGATTAAGCTATATCGTGCTGGGATCGTCTTATGAGACAGCAAGGTGCAGAATGTTCAACTATATCTTATCTTATATAATACAGACGTTACTTCAAAAAAGAAGATGATTACGTCCTACGCGTCATGCATTTAGTCATGCATATTAACCAATGACTTAAATTCTGCCAAGTCACTGGTTTTCCTGGCTAGCTCAGAATAAATACTTCCTATGTGCATCTGTCATGCATTTCTTAATTTATTTATTAGTGACCTATTACTTTCTTAGAATCTTATCAATGAGATAATTTTAAAAAGCAAAGTATTATAAGGAATGTTTACATATCAATCAAATATATAAAACTAAAATACAATTTAACTTTTGTTAGGCCATTATTCGATTATGCGCACTGTGTTTGTGGCCACTCAGCTTAAGAAAACATAAATAAACTAGAACAGACGCCAAATACAGCCGTGAAATTTATAGCGAACGAATATTCACATTTGATTAGAATAATACTAAACCAAGAGATACTTCAGGACAGAAGACTTAAACTTTAAGTCGCATCAATAGTAGCAGTAATAGGCTACTCAAAACACAGCTTCATAATTCATCACTTCGTTCACAACCTTATGAAATACTCAGATTAGGTCAGTGTTACAAGGTCATCCGAAATACTCAGATTAGGTCAGTGTTACAAGGTCATCTGTCGTCATCGAGAAGTACATAGAAGTCTAATTCATAAAGCGCTGGTTGTGAGAGTGTATGTGTTTCGTGTGTGAATGTTGTTCATTTTTGCATCTATATCGTTACAGTAGTTACACTGGGGTGGTCAATGGACCTCATTCACCAATCGTAAACAAACAACATTTAGCCACGTGGTGCTTTATCTCTTCTATATAATTTACGATCTCATGCTTAATTCATGATGGTTGTCACGTGACAGTTTTTTTCCCATTGTTTTAGCAATAAGATCACGTGAATAAATGTTTGTTTACGGTTGGTGAATGAGGTCAATTATAGTCAAACTGAGATTCCGTTTGATTGGACAATAAAAATTACCTTATCTCTATCTTAGAAAGACACAAAGAATGCCCACATAACCAGCCCGCCCCTGCATTAGTCTGTTCTTTACTTACAATCGTTCAATAGTAGACAAAGTACAGCCCCCCCCCCAACCCCAAAAAAATAAGATCACGAAACTATTGTTTGGTGTAACTATCTAACCCTCGGCACCAAAATCAGACTGATGGCCATGGCCACATTTTTATATGCTTGCGAGTCTTGGACGCTGACTGCAGAGCTATAGAGGAGGATCCTAGCAATGGAATTGAGATGCTGCAGAAGGATCCTAGGCATCACGTTCAAAGACCGCATCACAAACCAAGAGATTAGACACGGTTACTGCAGCGATCTGACCCCACGACGACCTGCTAACTATATTTTTAAAAAAAAACGCAAGCTTAAAATCTATGACTATATTACAAGATCTTCGGGGCTCGCAAAGACCTTCCTTCAGGGAACAGTACCAGGAAAAAGAAGAAGAGGCAGACATAAAAAGCGATGGGAGGACAAGCATAAAAGAATGAACGGGCCTGCCATTGAAAGTGGTTCTAAACAAGGTAAAAGACAGGGAGGAATGGAGAAAGACGAGTCTTGCTTGGTGCCCCAAAGGTCTGACAGACTAAGGGATAGGTAAAGGTAAAATCTTACTTGTAGACTTCAGCTTAGGAGTAATTGTGAATAACTTGGCTACTTGGGATTTTACTACCTCTGACGTTAAAATACTTTGTTTAGTTCAGAAAACAAAAGAGAGATACACAACGTTACTCTAACCAGTAATTTGGTGTAAGCGTTTGTTTGTCTTTTCTCTAAAACAAACGTCTAATTAAATAGTGCTCACTAATTTAAAAAGAAACACCAAGATCAGATTATTGGCATTAAGACAGGCAAGGTTATGTTTCTTGACTAAACTCGACTTCCTATTATTTACATTACTATTGTGCAGGGGTTCTCATTCTGTGGTCGCGAGCCCCTTGGGGGTCGATTGACAATTTGCGAGGGGTCGCCAAAGACCATTGAAAAAATGGATTGTTATTGTCTAATCTTCTATTGCTGTGCTTGTGTGCGCGGGGGGGGGGGGGGGGGGTCGCGGCCAAGTGGGGGATTGTAAAAAGGGGTCTCCGAGCATAAAAGGTTGAGAACCGCTGCTATTGTGGGACTATGCGTCACGAATACCAAAGCGAAGAATCAGCATTTAAGTCAATTTGACCCGACACTCGCGCAGGGGAGTATCTCACACTCGATAACCGGGGAAAGGGGTAAGTTATTATTGATCATAGCAAGCAAAACTATTGTGCATACTCCCAGCCCAGTAGGCCCTACTCACTCTTTACAAACTCGAAAAATAGGGAGTTATCTCCCTACTTCACAGTAAAAATAAAATGGAGGATGAGTACGAGTAGTGACGCCGCTGCCTCTCGGCTGCTAAATTTGAACACATTGATCACGTCTGGGTATTTTTTTTCGACTCAATTCTGTGTTGAAATACGTTGGCGAGAGTTCAACATTTTATCTTCTGTCTCAAGCCAACTTGTTTTAGTTGAACAGGTGGGGATGGAGCTAAGAAGTTGGGTGTCTTAAAGCCAAGGGCGGGGGAGGTAAACAAGAGATAGTATGAGGTGCTAGAGTGACGGGGGAGGGAGTGCGCGTGAGCATATCAGGTATCGCCCGGTTGGGTGGAATTAGATATCATTAATTTAGGTAGGTTAAAAAGTTAACCACATAGACATAAATAAATATAGACTGGCCGATAAAAGAGTTTTATGAAACGAAAATGTGTGACTTGCAATTTTGTGTACTATTTAATACAGCAGTGTAGTTTTGTTTTATCTCTAAGACTGAAGATCATGCAACTTTTCAGAATTAGGAAATCCGACAACAATAGATATACATGTTTTAAGTTAATGAAGTTATTTCCCCTTTTCCAGTCTATATTTATTGATGTCTATGGTTATCCCTTTCAGACTTTGTGCGCTCTATCGGTACAAATGTTTCTATGACCGAGGGTTTACGAGGGTGTCATGTTGACAGCACAACAATCTACCGCCTTTACTCCCCAACGTAGATCTAGGTCCTCAGTCCTTAAAATCCCGAAGTTTAAAATCCCGAAGTTTAAAATCCCAGTCTTTCATCAGATTCGAACTCAAGACCTTCGATGTCCAAATGTGCACAAAATAATAATAATTGCTAGGATTCTCTATAAACCCTTGACAGAACAATATGGCTAAGTCAAGAACCTGATAACTTGGGCTCTGATACAACGAGACACTTCAACGAGAGTAATAAACAAACACAAAAATAAACAATGAAATACTTTACTAATGGGCCGTAATAAATCAATAAAGGCCTAACAGCTGTACACAACTTGTACTGGACTCTCGGTTTCGTCTCAACTGTGCTGGTCATCTGCTGACCCAAGGCCTTCTCGAAAACACACAGTCCATAGCCCGATAACCACCGTTGGTCTACACGGGGAGTGTTTACATCGGTCCTTTTTAGTACACAGACCTGTTTCACAGGTGTCGGTTGATAACACACAGGGCTACACCGACCAGCGTCACAGTTCAGTTAGAACAATATTTAGGCATTGTCTTTCCGAAGAGTAAGGATGATGCAGTATGTCATATGACCAGTCAAACCCGCAACTTAGATCTACATATTTTGCATCATCTGATGCAGACAAAGCCGTTTTCTTTCCGTAAGTGCGCCTTTCTTCGGCAAGAGCATTTCCTTGGGTCTCAAAATTTGCGAGAGAGCTCACCAGCTGTCTCTTTCAGAGGCCATCTGCAGCTAGCTGCTTTTTTCTATGCCAATGAGGGCAAAATGGCGTCTGTTTTGTTCTTTGTAACGCTTCAGGGATCACCTTTTTTACGGCTTCCATCTACACTTAGAAACAACAAGGCGGTACTTTTTTTAAGGCTTTACGAGACTCAAAGTGTTCGTTTTAATTTCTTTTTCAATGTTATTTCTTTGTATCACATTGTATCCAGTAAGGAAATTACAAATGAAACTTTTTCTACATCTCGAGTCAAGACGTGAACCCATTGTGCCTTGTATAGAATCTCATTTAATGGCAGGCCCGTACATTCTTTTATGTTGTCGTATCCATCGCTTTCTCTGTCTGCTTCTTCTTCTTCTTGGTTCTGTTTCCTGAAGGAAGGTCTTTGCGAGCTCCAATGGCTTTGTGATATGGCCACAGACTTTTTTTTTACAGTAGCTGGCATGTCATCGTTGAGGCCCAGTTGCTGTTGTAATCCTCATGGAACTGAAATAGTTAATAACAGCTCCCTGTTCATGGCCACATTCTTATAAGCTTACGATTCTTGGGAAGTTGACTGCAGAGCTAGTAAGGATAATCTTATCAACGAGATTTAAAGAAACGAAGATGCCTTAGTCAAGACCAAGAGAAAGAACAAGAAAGCTGTCCTATCAGCTAGTCTCAAAACATATGCATATACATGCACGAACTGTGGCAAACTCCGCCGCGCCAGCATTGGCTTGATCAGTCACTCCAGATTCTGCCCTGTCTCAAGACGAAACCAAAACCAGTGACAATCTGTCTTCCGAGACTGAAGGAGACATATAAAAGTATGTGTGTTTCTATGGTGACGGTTGAAAGAGGTTAGCAATTGGTTGTAAATGATGCAAGATAGGTGGCGTTGTCGTCATTGGTCTTAGTTAGGGGAGACGACTCCAGAACGTGAGACTGAAAAGAAGTGTTCTTGTAGGGAGTTAGATTTTGTTAAAAAAAATATCATTTTATTACATTTATTTTCATTTTGTATCAAATTGATTTTGTCTAAATTATAATAAAAGTTCTATTTAGTTTTTGATCGCAAAAAAGTTTTTTTAAGTTATTTCAAGTTTTATTAGTTAAGATATAATAACGCCTACAGTGATCTAGTCTGCCAGCAGTTTAATTCTACAAGTCAACGACCGTCAAAAGCACAGATGAATCGTGGGAAAGTTAGATTATTACCCAAGAACTAATCAGTCTTTGTAGACACGACACAGAAAGTGCTCATAATATGTTGTTGTTTTTTAAAACAGATAATTTTTGTTTCTATTAAACATCAACTATATTCTGGGACAGTGTTTCCCAATCTGTGTTCCGCGGAACACTAGTGTTCCTCGAAGCCTGAATATGTATTATTCCACCAACTACTGGAATAATTAACAAGTAGGCCAGATTTTCCAAGTTCTTCCGTCGTAGCTATTTCTTATTTTATTTATTTGGCAACGGTGAGGTTATTAAGCGTCCTTGACATTGTTTAGCTTATGGCGATAGTCTGCAATACAATAAATGTTAATTTGATTAGTTAAATTATAAGTATTAAAAGTAAAGTACCCCTATCACATCTAGCGATCAATAGGGCGCATGCTATAAAGATCATCTGCTTTCATGGCTGACGGTTAGAGTGTCTTGTGGCCAACACAACGCCCAGTCGTTTTTACTTTCCCAAACTAAAGTCAGACACACATTTGAACTGGGTGGCCTCAGGGGGCGTCCTAAAAAATCCCGAAGCTCAAATTCCCATCGAGATTCGAACCCGGGACCTCTAGGATCGGAGAACAACCACCGTATTGGCTTTGTGGCATTGTTCAACATAGCAATCAGCTTTGTCTTCCCCAATTATGCACAAATTGATTGTTAATTTGTGTACCATTCTTTAACCTATAGGGGGGTATCTTAACCAATACACGTATGCTTTGTCTTGGGCTATTCAGAGTATCCATACTTTGATTTTACCCAAAACTTGAAGTAGATTTAAAAAAACGAATGTATCAGAAACGAAACAAAGGAAAAAAAAACGAACAGAAGCTAGAAATAGCCAAGGACTGGAGGAACACGGGATGCGCTGGTGCACATATGAAGATAAAACAGGTAGAGAGAGAAAAAGACTTGATACTGAAGCAAGTGAGATAAAACTCCGGGTCATAAGATAAAATGTCAGTAGATTCTGGAATGTTGCAAGCAGCTGTAAGTTGAAGATTTTTAAGAGTTGAGAAGACTTATAACCCTAGTTGAGGACTGAAAGGGTTAATGTGTGTGCGACCTAATGACACATTTGATTCAGGCCAATCACACAGGTCAAGGGCTGTGGAACAAGAGACATTACTGCTAATGCACGCAATATGACCAATGTTATGGTCATGTGACCAAAAAGCCTTTACAGACCATAGACAGAGCGTGTTAGAAAGGAGTCAGTAGAGTCCAGTAGACAGCAAGCAGTAAGGACTGTGTGCTACGAAGTGAGTCCTCGAAAATGTAGCTGTACGAGCTAGAGAGACTTGTAGTGATTAGTTAGGCAGTTCTGTTGTGTAGCAAAGCATTTTAAGTTAGTGTAGCAAAGCATTTTAAGTTAGTGTAGCAAAGCATTTGAAGTTAGTGTAGCCAGTTGTGTTTATTGGCTGTTGTTGATATAATTGTAAATAAACCGCCACCTTGTTTATTGAAGCTCTTGTTGTCAAGTTGATGTTTTAGAAGTGCTGATGTGTTGAGCAGTGTTTGCAGAAGGCCTGATAGAGAAGATCGTAACAATACTGTCTATCTATCTTTCTAGCTATCTATTTATCTATCTAGCTATCTATTTATCTATCTATCTGTCTAGCTATCTATTTATCTATCTGTCTGTCTATCTATATAGCTATCTATCTGTCTGTCTATCTATATAGCTATCTATATATATGTCTATCTATCAATCGATCGTCACCTATCTATCCATGTAGCTATCTATATATATGTCTATCTATCAATCGATCGTCACCTATCTATCCATGTAGCTATCTATCTACCTACCGACCTGTCAATCAATCAATCGATCGATCTGTCATTCTATCACTCTCTCGCGTATCCATTACTATTGTGTTTAAATCTAGTCGAACAAGTTAAACTCTACTGAGTCATGTTGGTGCTGATTCACGCAGCCCGTTCTATGCTCTAGAGGCATTTCGAAAGATACAACACTTATATGACTTAATGGTAGCATATGGAATAAGAAAGCGGATCTGGAAATGTTTGATGATGTGTGTGGTGTGTGATGATGTGTGTAATGTGTGTGTTGTGTGGTTTAAAAAGTCTAAGTTTTGTTTTAATTAGAATCTACACAATGTTAAAAAAAAATACTAATTGCTAAGTCCCTTATTTCACAATACCGCCAATAACAAGCAAAGACGGCGAATAGTGAATATAAATCGGCTACTAGTAGGCCTACACAATGGATTTGTCTGCAAAATATGTGGCAAAATATGTAGGTCACAACAGGTCTATTGGTCGGAGCCCTTATCAGTTTTGACATGAAATTCTGCCCTTCTTTTGTTTTATGTTGTTACAGACTTACTTTATTATTGTTACATTTGGCTTTTAACTATTTAACTATTTCTTTCTTGGGATAGGGCTTAAGTAAATGCATAATTCAGAAATAATTCATTTAAATGAGAAATATATTTCATGAAGAGATTGTATCGCGTCTTAGAAGTCATATAAAAGGGGTTCCTCTATGAAACAGTCGGGTCTACTCTAAACTACTTACAGCCAACTCTACCAATCACAACCACTAGAGTCTACGTAGGAAATCAACAACACAGTGTATCCAGGTACGAGAAAGAGCCTTCCAGAAACGTCTTATGCACAGCTCTGGAATCTTCAAAACTCACCAGCTAAAAGCTCACAGGCCAAGTTCCATCACAGACGTGAGCAGCACACGACTCACCTCATCGTGAAAAAACAAAAAAAGATAGAGCTATGCTAAATGGAGAAATGGAGGGGGGAGCTAGCGGGGCACCCACTCCTTACCTTTCGTCTTGCAGCAATGTTACCGTAGTTCTAGTAATAAGCGCACGAGCGCAGGTAAACAGTAATAAGCTTCATCGGCAGTGAAAGATTGGAGTTGGATTTATGACAGGAGTTTAAACAACGCCAGAAAACAAAAAGAAAGAAATGGAAGAAAAATAAAACGTAATACCATCTGATCTTCGTAATCTAGTGTTAAAGGTATTTTTATTACAAAGCTTATATATCAAGTCACTCGGTCTGTCTGTCTGTCTGGTAAAATGTATGTATTCGTTATTTCTCCCACAACCATTCTCAGATCAAGTTGAAACTTCGCACAGTTGTTTCTTGCAACTCACTTAACCAGAGTCAATGTAAAAATATAAATAAATTAGTTAATTAAAAATTGGTAATTAATTATTTAGTTTGGTTTCGAACAAGGGAAAGAAAAAGATATAGTGGTTCGATACAAATCCTGCCGCCCGAGATACTATGACAATCTAGAACATTTATTTTTTTTTTAAAGGAAACCTCAGAATATGCGCTATTCAATTTTAGCTTTATCATCATAGGAATCCTTGGGCCTTAGGCTTCTTTTCTTTGCCTCTTTTTTGGGCTTAATGTGTCTCTTGTATGGGCCATCTTGCCTCTTTTATGGGCTTTTTTTTTTTTTTTAATAGTAATAGAAATGTTATTTAATATCAAAGACATAGTACCTAACCATTGAGACTACGTAAGACAGAATAATGATACAAGTATCCTCTAGCCAGAACAATCAACACAGTATCAAATATCCCTGAACCCCAACCCCATAAGATTTTTATATGTAATTCGTATTTACGATCTACTATAAAATTGAATTTTTGGAAATGTAAATGTTAGTTTTGTTAGTTTAAAATATAGTTATATGATTCTGCATAATATAATATTGCAACAGTGAAGTTGGCTACTGCACTGATCGTCAATCTTCCGACTCGAGACAAGGCCGTACAATGGTAGCGCTTTAACTCTTTCAGTGCGAATTATTTTGATAGAAAAAAAAAATTGAGTTTTTCATCATTTACTCGCTGAGAGTAACGCCGCACTGAAAGAGTTAATCAAAACAAAGTAATACAAAGCGATTATCAAGAAATACGATTTCCCAATCTAGAGGAACTGGCCATTTTACGTTTGGCACGCTTTTCTAAGAGTTAAGGCCCATTGCTTCTTCACTGTCACCATCCCTCTTCACATCGTGCAGCCAGGGATGCAGGGCCGGATTTAAGTACGTGAAGTCCCTGGTTGTAGCCCCCCCGCCTGCCCTCTCTCAAATCCGGCCAGGCTAGGGTGTATCCGGTGTACCAGTGGTCAACATTGATGTCCACATATCTATTAAACATCAACTTTATTCTGGGACAGTGTTTCCCAAACTGTGTTCCGCGGAACCCTAGTGTTCCTCGAAGCCTGAATAGGTGTTCCACCAACTGCTGGAACAATTAACTAGTAAGCCACAACGTGAATTAATCTTTTTTTTTTTTAATATGCAAAGTGTGTCCGCTAAATATTCAGAATGTGCGAAGCCTCCAGCAATGAACTAGTTTCCTTCCTACGCAAATACGACTATGATGCGACCCTTCTGAACCTAAACAAAGTTGATGTTAATGTCGGTTTGGTCGACGTAGGACATGAGATTCGCCAATGAGAAGAAAAAAAACCTTAAGAGTAATATTAATTTAATGTTTATGATTCAATTGTCAATATGCCTAACTCTGTTCCTTTTTAAGTTCATACAAGCGCAGTCAGCACCATGTAAAGTAAAAGTACCCCTTTCAGACCTTGCAATCTATTGGGTAGATAATGTTGAAAAATTACGGTCAACGAGCAGGGTGTCATGTGGTCAGCACCACGACCAACCGCCTTTACTTTCCCCAACTAAAATGGGCGCCCTAAAAATCCCGAAATTCAAAAATCCCAGTCTTCAGCGAGATTCGAACCCAGGATCCCTGGTTCGGAAGCCAAGCGCTTAACCACTCAGCCACCAAGTGACAGTTGAGTTTGATGTCTATTAACTCACTGTGCAACTCTAAAACGTCGAATTAAAATGTCGATTGGTTTTTCAGCAAGTCGTTTTTTTTTAAAATTATTATTAATTAAGAGTGTACGTCGAAGTACTTTTATGGCAATATTGAAGTCAAACCGCGGTTTCTCAATTACGTATTTCTGACCGACAACAAGGATAAAAAAAAATAGCCGAAAAAATGTATGCATCATCATCATTATTATCATCATCATCATCATCTGTTCCTTGACTTACATTGTAGGATCATCATCATCTGTTCCTTGACTCACGCTGTAGGGTTGCTGCGACAGTTATTTTAAATCAAATTCTTCCATTTTCGTGATCAGCAGATGTTCTTAGCAGGATAGAAAGAGAGAGGCCGGTCCATTCTTTTATGTTCTCTAGATAGTTTTTCTTTGGACGACCCTTTGTTTATTTATTAGACCAGCAAAATCGTTTTCAATAAGATGATAGTTCTCGGAAAGCTGCTGCATAACTTCATAACCAGGTTACATTGCAACATATACAATAAGGCTTGTCTTCGAGTCCGAAGATTAGTGAGGAATGCAATAATGATTAAAGTAAAAACACCACCTCCATATCTTTTGTAGACAATGTTTGTCAAATGTCCGACATGTTTGGGATGTTTTACATGTTTTGGACATTTTACATGTTTCGGATGTTCCAACAGAATAGAAGATAATTTACTTCCTAAAGCGAATCTCCCGCAGGACGACGGGGGATGGCAGAGGGCGGGGTATGAACTCGTGACCATCGACAAGACCGAACGACAGTCCAATGCGCATACCGCACGACATGACAGTCAATAATGTATTGTTATAAACCTGGTGGTGGCACAGATGGGGGTAGTAGTATGTATGTAGTCAGCCAACGCAAATCGCCCAAGGCCAGCACTAGACGAGCGGTCAACCGTGACGAGTTACGAAGGTCAGCCGAGACGAGTGTCAACATGACGGTTCGGGAAGGATCGGCGTCGTGAACATAACTCAAGAGCGTCTTGAGGGATGTAGTCATCTGACCACCCAGAATGGTCGAGCGACGTTCTGTCCGGTTCTAGAAGGCTAGCAGGGACTCTATTTAAAGAGCGGAGGTGTCGCAGTCAAGACGGTTTATAAAAGGGGTTCAGAGCCGGTTTACTACAGTCCGGTCGACTACAGCACAGTTCAGTGTGGTTCAGCGGTGTGGTTCTGTACGGCGCATTACGACGGTTCAGTGCGGAGTACTATCAAGTACAGTTGAGACGAACGGCGTCTTGATCTTGGTCTGTGATCGAGTCCGACACTACGAGCCCAGTGTGTGAAGTCAGTCCTGAACTGTTGAACCCAGTGCAAGCCCGGAACGAGACGGAGAGGCAAGTGCAAGAGTTGATACGGCGGTGCGGTTGATACGTCGAGATATTTGTACAGCCTGTGTTACGTGTTGCCAATTGTACAGTATTGGCTGTTATTTATTGAACATTAATCTGTTACGTTACTTAAGAGCCCTGAGTTTTCAAGTTCTTTGGGTTGGTGGTGTAAGGTGCAGTTTGCAGAGACCCTGGAAAGTGAGATTCGTAACAGTATGATTCAAGTTTGCGAAATTTTATGTCCGACTAAGAAAACGAATTTAGAAGCTGTAAGTTTATGTCAATAAACTTTGACCTCTAGATTTGAATTGGAGAATCAAAAATAAAATGTACATGCCAGCTTGCATCAAAGGGGAGTAATTTAATGTCCCGCTTGACTACTATGAAACAAAGTATCGACGTCAATGCCACTGTCCAATTCGTATTATTTATACAAAACGTAAATAAAAGATTTGTTACGGGACTTGCAGTTTAGCGTCCTTGACATTGAAGGCGCTGTGGTTGGGTGGTACAGCGCTTGCCTTCTCAACCGGGGGTTCCGGGTTCGAATCTTGGTGAAGACTGGGATTTTAAATTTTCATATTTTGGGGGCCTCCGAGTCCACCCAGCTGTAATGGATACCTGACATAAGTCGGGGAAAAGTAAATACGGTAGGTCGTTGTGCTGGTTATATGACTGTCGTGCGCGCGTGAAGTTTTCTTTGTATTTAATATTGGTGTTTTAGCGTATAGGAAGTGTGGTTTCTTGTAAGTGTGTTTTGTTGTCTAGAATATTGTGTGTGTGTGTGTTTACGTCATCCTTAGTTCCCGCAAGAGAGAGAGAGCTGCTTTTGTGAGCTGGGTAGCTGGTTGTTTGTTTTCCCCTTGTAACGGTACGTAAGTACGTAGTTTTATTAAGTAGGCTGATTGTTCGGTAAGGGTGTCGCTATTGAAAAGTTCTTTGCTGTAGCGGCATCGCTAGATAGGTTTTCTTTTCGTTACAGGGTGTTAGGCTTTGGGCTATGGGAAAGTGTGTCGCCTTTCCGCCCTTGGAGTCGTATAGTAACTATCGTTGTTGAGGTGTAGGGAGCTGAGATGTTCTGTAAGGCGCCGAGATGGAATGTGAGCGTAAAAGGTGTGTTTTTGAAACTTATTGGTGTGATATTGGACTACTTAATAATCAAATGTTAACATCAATGATATTGATGTATATATAAATATGTTGGTAGCTTAAAAATAAGTATTATTAAATATTGTTCCTGTTGACATCTGTTGTTGTTATTCACTAAATGTTCAGCTGAATAACTGTTATTCAATGTTCGTAGTTTACATGCTATTACCTTTAGGTTCTTGTGTTACTCTGTTCAGATGTCGCTTATGGTTCCATGAAAATTTTAAAATAGAAGCAATACAATTTAATTCCAATTCTTTCTCTTTTTTTTTCTTTGAGAATCTATATTTATATTTCTACATGTATGTAAATATTTACATGGAAATACAATACAGTGTTTCTAAGTAAGAAAGACTAATATACGTTTTAGAGCCATAAGCCTACAAGTCAAACTTTTCTTTTAAATTCTATATCGGTCCACAGGGCCGGCCGGACACACTGCCTGTGTCTAACGTCATTGTCAGCGAACACATCATGCACAGTCTAGACATGGACAAACTACTCGGCCGAGACTACGATGGCTGCCTCGTGATGGGTAGCTTTCAGAACTGTATTCAGGCAAGGCTTCGTGAAAAATATCCTAAAGCAGCCTTTGCCAGTATGCGTCTCACAAATTTAACCTTGTTATCAAGAACCCCCAATGACGTTTCAGATGTACGTAATGCTGTTGGTCAAGAAGACTTTCTAGTTTCCGCAACAGTTTCATTTTTACGTTTTTGTGAGACACGATGGAGTGAGAAATAAGAACCCAGTCACAATTATGAGATTTGTTTGGCGGATGTTAATTGCAATTCTTTGTTAACAAGTGTTATTAGATCGACCGTAGTTAGGCATGGGCCGAAAGGATAAACTTAACAATGCGTACAGTAAATTGTTTGTTCAAATTTTTAATATTTTATTTAATTTGAAACAAGTATTTACAGTTCACTTATTATCGTATATGGAAAGGGAAGGGGGAGGGAGCCAGCTCCTTTCTTTAATATTCTCCGTATCAAGAAAATGAAAGCTACTTTTTTGAACCGTAGATGTCAACTTGCACCCACTGGAAAAAATCCTACGGGCGCCCATGACTCTTACTAACTACCAATGTTCTGTCCATACTAGGCAAATAATAATACCTAGTTCAGTTGAAAAATAGTATACCAGTTATTTAATATTTAGACGGTTGGAAATCGAACTACGCCGTAATACTATTAACAGAGTAACAAAGGGATATTCTTAAGGGGAACTACGCCGTAATACTATTAACAGACTAACAAAGGGATATTCTTAAGGTGGTTTTCTGTTAGTTTTTTTAAAGAGATAATTAATAATATTTTTTTTTTGTTTTTTCTTTATTCAGTACTGAAGAGATTACATCGCCAACAACACATAAGACACTAACATAAGTTATCTTATCTTCTTCTTATCTTATATAATACAGACGTTACTTCAAAAAAGAAGATGATTACGTCCTACGCGTCATGCATTTAGTCATGCATATTAACCAATGACTTAAATTCTGCCAAGTCACTGGTTTTTCTGGCTAGCTCAGGCAACCCATTCCATGCTCTAATAGCACTAGGGAAGAAGGAGTATTTGTACAAATTTGTCCTAGCATATGGGACGAGGAATGTGCCTTTATTTTTGTGTCTTTCAGAGTATTTTATTAAATTTTGTTTTTGTATTTGAAGATTATGGTTCAGTGTTTTATGTATAATTGCTACTTTACTTTTGAGTCTTCTGTCCTGAAGGCTTTCTAAATTTAGTGATTTTACTAATGGTGTTACCCTAGTCAAATGTGAATATTCGTTTGTTATGAATCTCACTACTCTATTTTGTGTTTGTTCCAGTTTCTTAATGTTTTCTTGAGTTGAGGGGTCCCACACGGTGGATGCATATTCTATTATTGGCCTAACCAAGGTTAAATAACATTTTAGTTTTATGTTCTTATTTGATTTCTAAAATTTCTATTAATAAACCCTAACGCTTTGTTTGATTTTTTTATAGTTTCATCAATATGTGGATTCCATGACAGTTTTTCATTTATTATAACACCTAGGTATTTTGCGTTTTTAGTCTATGTTACTGGTTTGCCATGAATAAGATAAGTGGAATTAATTTGTTTTAGTTTTTTTGTTACTCTTAACAACTGACATTTTTCTGGGTGGAAAGACATGCTCCAATTTGATTCCCATTTCTGTAATTCATCTAATTCTCTTTGTAAAGTATCTGTGTCTTGTTTTTATTGTTTTATATATTATGCAATCATCTGTAAATAATCTGACTTTTGTTCCTGAACTAATGCAATTTGGTAAGTTTAAGGTTTACACAACAGTTCACGTTAAATTTGATCATAAACTGTCCAAACTTGACGATCACTGGGTTGTCCATCGCTGTAAACAAACGAAATTTTGGGGATTTTATCGGAAAGATTTGTCCTTATTTCCCATGGAAGCCCAAAGGTTCCAAGAATAAGGTTGTGAGAAAGGACTGTTACGAATAAAATATCTAAATTTCGCACTTTTAAATGCTTGTTTTGTTAGTTTATAATTTAGTTTTTATGTTTCTGCATAATACAATATTTCAATAGCGAAATAGTACGCTCACCTTCAATCTGCTGGCGTAAACAGTGCCTTAAAATTGCTTTAACCAAAGCGAAAAGATGGGAGACAATACTGGCTGTTAAGTTATTTGTATTGTTTATTACACTTTTTTTTAATACCTCTAAGCCCTAAGCCTTCAGAAGCCAACAAGTAAAGAATTTACGTCCTTACATAATGTTCTAGCGGGCTTTGTTGCTGCACATAAAAATTATATATGTGTCAGACGTGAATAGCACACATTTTGAGTAAAAGAAATTAGAAAAGTCATTTCTCTATAAAAGAAGTTTTACGAAAGCTATATAATATAAAACCACAGACCTATATATTCTACAATTCTGGATCCAGAATTGGCTTGATTAGCCACTCCAGATTCTGCTTCGTCTCAAGATGTAACCAAAGCCAGTGACTCATCTGGGCGCATCCATTGTCTTACGAGACAGAAGGAGCCATATATATATTCTACACAAAATTGGAGGGAATGTAATGGGCGCATTTAAAAAAAAATATAACCAGTTTATCACACCAACATTCTAATAATATTAAACAAGAAAAACATTTTTAAAATTCTTTAAATAAAAAGCAAAGCTTACGTTTGAATCAGTCATCTATTTAAATGTGTAATAGATCTAGACAAACAATAATAAAACTGCGCCATTACAAATATTTTTAACCGCAATAAATACAAAGTTTCAACATTTAAAAATTATCTACAACATAATATGTCTGCCTGGTTCAACGGTATGGCTGCCAGGTCATGCGGTATGCGCGCTGGACAGTTGTTCGGTTGTCTCGATGCCATCCCCCGTCGTCCTGCGGGAGGAGTTTGAACTAGGAAGTATATTATCTTGAACTCTGAAGCAACATCCGAAACATCCCAACTTGGTGAATGCCTATCTTTAACCCTTTAGATGCGTGTGGCAGTTTAGCCTCTAAACCAGGTGCTCTCAACCTGTGGGTCGCGACCCTCTTGAGGGTCGAATGACGATTTGCCACGGGTCGCCTAAGACCATCAAAAATATGGATTGTTATTGTCTATTCTTCTATTGCTGTAGGTATGTGTGGGGAGGGGGTCGCGGCAGAGTGGGGGGGGTGTCAAAAGGGGTCGCCGAGCTTAAAAGGTTGAGAACCGCTGCTCTTAACACTAGAATTGTAGTTCCATTTAATATGTACTCTTGTAAAAAAAAAAACAAAAAAAAACAGCACTTTAAGGGTTAAGGTTTTCAGCAGAGATAGAAAAAAGAAAGGGGAAAGTTTGTGAAAAAAAAAAAAAGATAAGCTCTGTAGAATATTCGTGCTACACAAATATCAAACTAGTGTTTAAGAGGGAAGACCATAGCCATAAATAAATATAGACTGGCCGAAGGAAGTAGCTTCATGTAACTTGAACACATGTATATCTATTGTATTCGGATTTCCGAATTATGAAAAATTGCATGATCTTCATTCTTAGAGATTAAACAAAACACTAGTGAAAATATTGTAATACTTATATAGATTATGGCTGAAATAGATATGAATACTTAACTTTTATACTGCTCATAAATGCCGTATAATAAAGCACACAAGATTGCAAGTCACAAATTTTCGTTTCATAAAACTCTTTTATCGGCCAGTTTATATTTATTTATGTCTATGGGGAAGACATACTCCGTTTATTACGTAAACACAAGCGGTGTTGCACTGACGCACTTGTGTGCAAATGGTCATATAATACCATGTTACAAGCTCCTCTCAAGAAGAGCAATCATATTTATCTTATCTTATCTTATATAATACAGACGTTACTTCAAAAAAAAAAGATGATTACGTTCTACGCGTCAAGCATTCAGTCAATGACTTAAATTCTGCCAAGTCACTGGTTTTCCTGGCTAGCTCAGGCAACCCATTCCATGCTCTAATAGGGAAGAAGGAGTATTTGTACAAACTAATCCTAGCATATGGGGCAGAGTATGTGCTTTTATCTTTATGTCTTTCAGAGTATTTTATTAAATTTTGTTTTTGTATTAGAAGATTATGGTTTAGTGTTTTATCCATAATTGCTATAATTGACTTTTTTTCATCTTCTGCTCGATAGATAGCCAGGTCTGAAAACTTTTCCATATAAAAACACTAGCCTGACATTACCAGCGGCCTGCGGGTCTAAGTTTGTGTTTACTAATCTAGTGGATTGGATTTAGATGTATATTAAACTTAGCTAATGATCCTTTCAAGTTTTTCCATTTTCGCTACGAAAATAAAATTATTTTTTCGAAAATGGGGTTACCCGAAGCCGATACATTCATATCTATTAAAAACGAAAAGAGCGATAGCTTTGTTAAATGAATGGGATTATAAAGTGAACAATTAAACGAAATAATTTTTAGTACGCGATTCATGAATGAATATAGATCTAGGCGTATCTCAAGTCGGCTTAGCAGCTTTCGTAAACGAATGTAGTCTCTTAAAAATGCTTTAGAAAACCAAATTTGAATGTTTATTTGATCAAAATATGAAATGAATGGACTATAATTAGTATGTTAATGTGTTAAAGTATAAAACTATCTGTGCGAAGAGAAGTTTTATCATCTTAGAGTTGAATTAGAGTTTTAGATCTAGGGATGGGATTATAAAGTAAACAATTAAACGAATTAATTTTTAGTACGCGATTCATTACGGTATTGTCTAATGAAAGAATGTTCGTCAGGAAATCTGTAGTCACAGATATAAGGAACTAATTTATGTAAAAAATGCTTTTGAAACACAAAATTGAAGGTTAATTTTATTATATAATCAAATCAATGGATCTTCTTTTGTATTTTCATGTGTCAAAGTATAAAACTATCTGCGCTAAGTGTATTTCTTAAAATTAGATCTAGGTCTAAATCCTTTCGATCTTTTCTCATGTCAACATTGTAGACATGGCCTAGATCCATAAAATACTATAGCTTTAATAGAGTCGGAAAACTTTATTTTTTTTTTTAGGGTCTTAAGTTTGTTTTAGGGCTACAATACATACACTACGGTCTAAGTTGGTACCCAAGAAACATTTCTGCCAAGTTTTATCAAGATTGGTCAAGCGGTTTTGATGTCTATAAGTCACATACATACATACATACGCCTCACATTCTACTTTATAGTATAGATACATAGTAAGCAAACGTTAAAAAATCCAACAAAGCATTAGGGTTTATTAAAAGAAATTTCTATAAATCAAATAAGAACATAAAACTAAAACGTTATTTCACCTTGGTTAGGCCAATAATAGAATATGCATCCACCGTTTGGGACCCCTCAACTCAAGAAAACATTAAGAAACTGGAACAAACACAAAATAGAGCAGTGAGATTCATAACAAACGAATATTCACATTTGACTAGAGTAACACCATTAGTAAAATCACTAAATTTAGAAAGCCTTCAGGACAGAAGACTCAAAAGTAAAGTAGCAATTATACATAAAACACTGAACCATAATCTTCAAATACAAAAACAAAACTTAATAAAATACTCTGAAAGACACAAAAATAAAGGCACATTCCTCGTCCCCTATGCTAGGACAAATTTGTACAAATACTCCTTCTTCTCTAGTGCTATTAGAGCATGGAATGGGTTGCCTGAGCTAGCCAGAAAAACCAGTGACTTGGCAGAATTTAAGTCATTGGTTAATATGCATGACTAAATGCATGACGCGTAGGACGTAATCATCTTCTTTTTTGAAGTAACGTCTGTATTATTTAAGATAAGATAAGACACTTAACACCAGTGCATCAAATCGTCTAGGCCAGTGTTTCCCAAAGTGGGATACGCGTACACCCCAGGGGTAGAGGAAGAGTTTGAAGGGCGTACGCGTTGCACATAGCTAATTATGATGATTTTTTTAAAAATACCCATTTAGTTTATAAATCAGAATAAAATTTTAGTTTTAAATCCTGTTTATTATTTATTTCAAGGTTTTTACAAGCTCAAATGCTGCGCTATTTTTATATTTTAAGACAAATTTCTACAAAGATCAGGAAATGGGTTGGGATGTTACAACTTTCGTAGACACGCCCACTTTTTCAATGTAAAAACTAAGTTTCCATTTGTTTAGAATATGTTTGATGTGTATCTGAAGCATGCAAAAAATAAACTTACTAATTAAATACTTAACCTAACCTTATTTATTATTTTGTGTGTGTAGACCTACAAAAAAAATTTTTGAATGCTATTTAATTAAATCTTTTTTTTTTTTGGAGGGGGGGCGAGGGGTACTCAGCGTTACGAAAATTCTAGAAAGGGTATGCATAAGTCAAAAGTTTGAGAAACACTGGTCTAGCACACCTTTAGTAAAATCACTAAATTTAGAAAGCCTTCAGGACAGAAGACTCAAAAGTAAAGTAGCAATTATACATAAAACACTGAACCATAATCTTCAAATACAAAACAAAATTTAATAAAATACTCAGAAAGACACAAAGATGAAGGCACATTCCTCGTCCCATATGCTAGGACAAATTTGTACAAATACTCCTTCTTCCTAGTGCTATTAAGAGCATGGAATGGGTTGCCTGGGCTAGCCAGGAAAACCAGTGACTTGGCAGAATTGAAGTCATTGGTTAATATGCATGACTAAATGCATAGAGTAGGACGTAATCATCTTCTTTTTTGAAGTAACGTCTGTATTATATAAGATAAGATAAGATTAGAAAATGTTTTTATATTCATCAGGTTGTTTACCACAAACAATGCGAGCATAAGCCCAAAATAGAAACATATACACCTACTTACCAGTACAGATGACTCTGTGCTGCTTATGACCAAGCGATGGGCGAACGTGTTCTGATCCGCTGTCCGGCTCAGGGGCTGTGTAATAACTGCTGACGTCGTCGCTGTCATTCAGATCGAGGTCTGAAACGGAGGCGATAAATGTATGAGTTATAAAAGATATCAGTTTAGGGCTGAAGATCTATACAACTATGAGACGCCAATGTTTGTTGCTGCCGCCTCTCTTCATCTCTCTATCTCTGCCTCTTTCTCTTTTCATCTATCTCTCCTTATCTCTCTTTCCATTACGCCCCTCTCTTTCTTCATCTCTCTCTATCTTCATCTCTCTTTCTTCATCTCTCTCTCTTCATCTCTCTTTCTTCATCTCTCTTTCCTCTCTCTCTCTTCATCTCTCTTTCTTCATCTCTCTCTCTTCATCTCTCTTTCTTCATCTCTCTTTCTTCATCTCTCTTTCCTCTCTCTTTCTTCATCTCTCTTTCTTCATCTCTCTTTCTTCATCTCTCTTTCTTCATCTCTCTTTCTTCATCTCTCTTTCTTCATCTCTCTTTCCTCTCTCTTCATGTCTCTTTCTTCATTTCTCTTTCCTCTTTCTTCATCTCTCTTTCTTCATTTCTCTTTCCTCTCTCTCTTCATCTCTCTTTCTTCATCTCTCTTTCTTCATCTCTTTCTTCATCTCTCTTTCTTCATCTCTCTTTCTTCATCTCTCTTTCCATCTTTCTCTCTCTCTCCCTCTCTTCCTTATCTCCCGAATCACTAATGAAATATTTACTCTAGAGCTTCACTTGCATTAACAGTCAGCATTAACGATGTGGCTGATTGGTTAAGCGCATGGCTTCCGAACCCTGGATGACTGGGTCCTGGGTTTGAATTTCGATGAAAACCCAACTCTAAAGGATATCTGACTTTAATTGGTGAAAGTAAAGACGGTTGGTCGGTTGGTCGTTGTGCTGACCACATAACACCCTGCTCATTAATCATTGGCCAAAGTAACAGAGGGCTTTAACGTCACCTGACTATAGATAGCAAGGTCTGAGCGGGGAAATTTACTATTCACACTTTCACTGATTAGAACTCAAGTCTATAGCTCTAGACAAAGTAGTCAAACTTTTGGATAAAGCAACAAGTATGATCTAAATATTATTGCAGATAGAAAAGAGAAAATGTAACCCAATAAAAACAAATGATTGGAACCCCATAAAAACAAATGATTGGAACCCCATAAAAACGAATGATTGGAACCCCATAAAAACAAATGATTGGAACCCCATAAAAACCAAAGATGTGGACGTAATTTTGAACTAATAAACTATTTTTAGATATTTTTTTTTGCGATCCGTATAAATCTACACATGTACCAGAATCTCACCTTCTGACATCAAAAGACTGAAAGAGACTCAAAGGCACTGACCTGAGTTTGTCAGCTTGGCGCCGTTTGTGACCCCCGCCTGCTCCTTCTGTTTTCCAGACGTTTGATCCTTCATGGGTACCGCTTCTGACGTCTGCTGACGAGGTGGGGACGCCTGCGGGGAAGCTTTCGGAGTGGCCTTCCCTTCGTCGTCTTTTTCGCTGGATTGATGATCAGGGTGAATAACTCCTGTAAATCAACGGTAGATTTATGGTAGAAAAAGAGTTGTGACCCTTGTCTATTTTATTATTACAATAGTAAGACCAATCTATTTCTGTTCTTTAAAAGCTTCTCTTATTTATTTCTTCGACATAGAGTAAAAAAGGTCAGGTTGCCCTTTCAGACCTTGTGGTTTATAGGGCAGATGATGTAAAGGTCATCTGTTTTTTGTGGCCCACGGTTAGCGAGGGTGTCATGTGGCCAGCACAACGACCAACCGCCTTTACTTTTGCCCAACTAATGTCAGGTACCCATTAGAGCTGGATGGACTCAGAGACGCCCAAAGATTCCGAAATTATAAATCCCAGTCTTCACCAGGATTCGAAACCGGGACCCCCAGTTCGTAAGCCAAGCGCTTTACTGCTCAGCCACCGCACCTCATCATTTTCAACATAGTGATTAAAAATTGAATTATTTAATTTGACAAGTTTGGATCATCCTGTCGAGCTGAAATTTCGCCACATTTTGTCAAAACTTTAGGCAGATTACTTCATTAATTATTGAGTTAATTATAAAAAAGAATATGTTATGGCACTATTAGGAATATTTTATTTTGTTTCGGAAATATAGGAAGTTTTGACGTAGTGACAATGACGTGGCTAGTAAAAACAAGGATTTGGTTTTAGAAACAGAACGAAATAGAAGTCGGGCGTAAACAGACATTTCCAGGACAGCGTAGAGATAAGTAGCATTTGATGAACGTCTAGAGTTAGCTGACATTCGATGGTTCCCTTCATAGCTATCTTATCTTATCTTATATAATACAGACGTTAATTCAAAAAAGAAGATGATTAGGTCCTACGCGTCATGCATTCAGTCATGCATGTTAACCAATGACTTAAATTCTGCCAAGTCACTGGTTTTCCTGGCTAGCTCAGGCAACCCATTCCATGCTCTAATAGCACTAGGGAAGAAGGAGCATTTGTACTAATTTGTCCTAGCATATGGAACGAGGAATGTGCCTTGAAGATTATGGTTCAGTGTTTTATGCACAATTGCTACTTTACTTTTGAGTCTTCTATCTTGAAAGGCTTTCTAAATTTAGTGATTTTACTAAAGGTGTTACTCTAGTCAAATGTGAGTATTCGTTTGTTACGAATCTCACTACTCTATTTTGTGTTTGTTCCAGTTTCTTAATGTTTCCTTGAGTTGAGGGATCCCAAACGGAGGATACATATTCTATTATTGGCCTAAGCAAGGTTAAATAACATTTTAGTTTTATGTTCTTATTTGAGTTATAGAAATTTCTTTTAATAAACCCTAATGCTTTGTTTGATTTTTTGATAGTTTCATCAATATGGAGGATTCCATGACAGTTTTTCATTTATTATAACACCTAGGTATTTTGCGATTTTAGTTTGTGTTACTGGTTTACCATGAATAAGATAAGTGGAATTAATTTGGGTTTCCATGACAGTTTTTCATTTATTATAACACCTAGGTATAATGCGTTTTTTAGTCTGTGTTACTGGTTTACCATGAATAAGATAAGTGGAATTAATTTGTTTTAGTTTTTTTGTTACTCTTAATAACTGACATTTTTCTGGGTGGAAAGACATGCTCCAATTTGATTCCCATTTCTGTAATTCATCTAATTCTCTTTGTAAAATTTAAATTTGCTATTAAACTTGTTCGACATTCAGGATCACCGTCGACTAACTTCTATTGATTGTTTGGCCTTTCGCCGGTGTTATTGGCTTCGCCATTACGTTGAGTGCTACCTCCGTTTGGTTTATTTGCATTAGATTCCGCGGAATGGCCTAACAAATATAGCAGTTTTAACCCATATTCCATCTATGTGACCTGTGGTAATTAACAATTATATTGTATGTTTATTATCACTGAGTATCAGTAATAATTACAATATGGGAAGGGTTGCATTAATTAGCCAGGAAAACTAATATACAATCTTAATGGTGGAAAGTGAAGAAGTATTATCAATAGCAAAGATTAATTACCTATCTTGGTCAAAGCATCTCTGATGTCCTTGACCCACGCGAGCTTCGAAAACATAGACCTGGCCTGGAAAGTGACTTTCTCTACAGAGGCATCCCCAATGAACCAGAGTTCGAATCTCCTGTCATCTTCAGGGACATTCTCTTTCAATCGGACGTTAGCCAGCTGTGGAGAGAAAGAACAGTATGAGCATTACTGCTAGCTGATGTAAGAACTAAAAAACATTATAGAGAAAAACTCATGAAAGGACAGAAAGGAGGATAGAGAGGACAGAAAGGAGGATAGAGAGGACAGAAAGGAGGACAGATAGGACAGAAAAGAGGACATATATGACAGAAAGGAGGACATATATGACAGAAAGGAGGACATTGAGGATAAAAAAGGAGGACAGATGGGACAGAAAAGAGGACAGATATGACAGAAAGGATGACAGTGAGAATAGAAAGGAGGACAGATGGGACAGAAAAGAGGACATATGACAGAAAGGAGGACATTGAGAATAGAAAGGCGGACAGAGTGGACAGAAAGGAGGATAGAGAGGATAGAGCGGACAGAAAAGAGGACAGATATGACAGAAAGGAGGATTGAAAATAGAAAGGAGAACAGAGTGGACTGAAAGGAGGACAGAAAAGTGGATAGAGAGGACAGAGAGGAGGACAGAGATGGTAGGACAGAAAGGAGGATAGAAAGAAAGGGAGGTCAGAAAGGAGGACAGAGGATAGAAAGGAGGACAGAGCGGACAGAAAGGAGGAATGTTATAGACACATGTGCTCACATCCTAAAGTCCTAAACGAAGAAAGTCCTTGACATTGGGATCCTTTTGAAAGTAACTGTCTCTAGTTTCTATGGAAGCCAAAAAACATTCCGAGAAACAGAATGCCAAATGTTTTTTGTTGGTGCGTTTACTAGCTGACAGATCAGCAAGAATTTCAAGAGTAAATGTTTTTAGGTCCAACAATGTTTACTTCAAACTGGGCTCATCAACGCAATGTTCCTGGACATCACTCAGTCGTCATCAAGTTGTGTGTTCTGGGACAAACTTTTTAAGAGACTTTTTGTCTTTGCGGGTCATAACTCCTCTTAGATAGGTTAAAGCAAAAACAGACAGCTTAAGTCACAGGCAGTTCTGCACTAAAAGACGCTACCTTTAAATCATTGTTTTAAAAATGCTGTCAGTGCGTAGAACAAACATTTAATTAGATAAAAGATAACTATCTGTTTTGTGATACACTTAGTGTTAGTAGTTGTTATAGAGACGCACCGTAGTTGACGGACTTTGAAGGCGACTTAGTGACGTCACGACTTGGTTGGGTTAGAGATTATTTATGTAAATAAAGTCAGCTGGTGTTAGGATTTGCTAGGGTTGACGTGATTTATAGACAGAGACTCGACTGCGGCCTTTTATCAGTATTTAACCATCATCTGTGTTTTACAACGGTTTGTTTCTTTGTCTTGTTAAACTGGATGGGCTTTTGTTCTTGTTAGCCATTGAATACACCCGCACAAGAAACGCAGACATCTCCAGAGTAATCTGTCAAAATCAGACAGGCATCAACAACTACAAGACAAAGGCTTATTATAGTTTGTAGGTGCAATTACGACCCTACAGCAACACATCCGTGTGTGTTTAAAACTAGATACACATTGAAGTAAGAGACTTCTTTTTTTTATTCAGTAGAAGATTACGTTGCCAATACCACATAAGACAAAACCGTAAGTTCCATGTCTTCACAACAATTAAGGTTAACATTGTTCAGAAATTGTTCAAACTTGACGATCATTAGGTTGTCTGTTGTTTTCTGTTCGTTCGTACACATGTGTCACACATGCCAAAACAAACGAGGTCCTTGACATTGGGATTCCCTCAAAAGGAACTGTTTTTAGTTTCAATGGAAGCCCAAACATTCCGAGAAACATCATGCTATATGTTTTTGTTGGTGCGTTTACCAGATGACAAACATGAATTCCTATTGTAAATGTTTATATACTTTTTTTTTTTTTTTTTTTTAAAAGGAAACCTCAGAATTTGCGCTATTCAATTTTAGCTTTATCATCATAGGAATCCTTGGGCCTTATGCCTCTTTTCTTTGCCTCTTTTTTTGGGGGGGCTTAATGTGCCTCTTTTATGGGCCATCTTCATCTTGCCTCTTTTGTGGGCTTTTTTTAAAATTATTATTAATATGTTTTTATTTGTAATTTCTCATAATTATTTTCTCATAAGTATTAAATCATAACAATTAAAAAGTGATTAACCTAAAAATATAATAATAGTAATAGAAATATTATTTAATATCAAAGACATACTACCTAACCATTGAACCCACTAAAGAAAGAAAAATGATACAAGTATCCTCTACCCCAGAACAATCAACGTAATATCAAATACCACAATGTGTACTGGGCTAATCAAATTAGAATGAACTATGACTAATCAACACAAATGTGTAAATTTACACTTTAAATACTTATTTTGTTACTTAATAATACGGTATTTATGTTTCTGCATAATACTTTTTTAAAATAATATATTGCCTTAATCAAAACCAAACTATATATAATTAAAACCAAAAAAATACAAAACTATACCAACTTTGTAATTTATTGTATTGCTTATAACAATAAGAAGCGACGGATTTACATATAGGCAACATAAGTATTAGGCGCCCAAATATTGTTTTGAACAAAAAGAGAATACATCGCCTTATATTAATCAAAAGGGGCCCCACATTTTCAAATAGCTTAGGGCCTTATCAAATCTGAATCGGACCTGTCTCAAGAGGTAATAGTTAAATTACTAAAAACAATGGTTTCCAAACTTTTTTCTTAAAGGAACTTTTCGCACATTCTATGTATTTAGCAGAACGCTAATTTTTTGTTAAGAAGGATTAATTCATAAGGAGATCTACTAGTTAATCATTTCAGTAGTCCATGGAACATCTATTCAAGGTTCCGCGGAACACAGTTTGGGAAACACTGTCGTAACTCAATGATACAGCAACTAAGAGCAACTGAATTTATTAATAAACTACATTTTTATATAGATCCTAGGTCTGCATCCAGAAGAAGAAGAACCTAGAGATGGAACTAAGATGCTACAGAAAGCTCCTAGGAATCACTTACAAAAAACCGCATCACAAATGAAGATATTAGAAACAGGATTTTCACGGCAATTGGACCTCACGATGACCTGCTAACCACTGTCCAAAATGGTAAAATCAAACTCTATGGCCACATCACAAGGTCCTTGGGGCTCGCAAAGACCTTCCTTCAGAGGAAAAAAAAGAAGAGGCAGACAGACAAAGCGATGGAAAGACAACATAAAAGAAAAGAAAAGCAAAAGACAAAGGAATGGAGAAAGACATTTGACGGATCTTGCGTGGTGCCCCATCGGTTCAACACACTAAGTGATAGGTGAAAGTGAAAGTCTAACACATCACCCAAACAAATATCAACAACGAAAAGCTTTAACTAATCAGGCCTCAACAACTCTATTAGTCCATCCAGTCAGACTGCCACCAATAGTTTCCACTAAAGGTCTATGAAGTCAGATAATAACACATACAGAAACCAGCACAAATGCAATAAAAAATAACAAACGGATATTCACATTTCATTAGAGTAACCCCATTAGTAAAATCACTAAATGTAGAGACGCTTCAGGACAGAAGAATACAAAGTAAAATAGTAATTATACTTAAAACACTGAACAATAACTTACAAATAGAAAAACAAAACTTGAAATGCTCAGAAAGACTCAAAGATAGAGGCACATTTCTTATTCCATACGCTAGAACAAGGCCTCCTTTTTCCTAGAGTCATTAGAGAATGGAATGGATTGCCTGAATCAGCCAGGAAAACCAACGCCTTTACAGAGTTTTAGACACTGATCAAAATGCATGACTAGATTGACACATGACATGCGTAGGGCGTAATGGTCTTCTTTTTTGAAGTAACGTCTGTAACTTTTAAGATAAGAAGACAGTATGCACAAAACCATGTACGTCTGTCAATGATACTGCTGCAGTCCCATGCAGGAAATATGTTCGAATAATCAAGGCATAAATTAACAACTTTCTTGAAAAACAAGGGGAAAAAATGCATTTTGTACATTTGTAATGGAAATGATATAAATAATGTGATAATATAAGTGGATAAGAATTTAGAAGAGAAAAAACTTCCTGAATTATGCATACAAGCTGTAGCCTATCCAGTGGACAATACATGAAGAAAGATCGAAGAAGGACAAATTCATAAATAAATCAGCAAAGTACAGAAATAAAGAAAAACAATACAGAAATAAAGAAAGACAATACAGAAATAAAACAAGACAATACAGAAATAAAGCAAGACAATACAGAAATAAAGCAAGACAATACAGAAATAAAGCAAGACAATACAGAAATAAAGAAGGACAATACAGAAATAATAAATGAAAAACTGTCATGGAATCCACATATTGATGAAACTATAAAAAAATCAAACAAAGCATTAGGATTTATTAAAAGAAATTTCTATAAATCAAATAAGAACATAAAACTAACATGTTATTTAACCTTGGTTAGGCCAATAATAGAATATGCATGCACTGTTTGGGACCCCTCAACTCAAGAAAACATTAAGAAACTGGAACAAACACAAAATAGAGCAGTGAGATTCATAACAAACGAATATTCACATTTGACTAGAGTAACACCATTAGTAAAATCACTAAATTTAGAAAGCCTTCAGGACAGAAGACTCAAAAGTAAAGTAGCAATTATACATAAAACACTGAACCATAATCTTCAAAAACAAAGACAAAATTTAATAAAATACTCTGAGAGACACAAAAATAAAGACACATTCCTCGTCCCATATGCTAGGACAAATGTGTACAAATACTCCTTCTTCCCTAGTGCTATTAGAGCATGGAATGGGTTGCCTGAGCTAGCCAGGAAAACCAGTGACTTGGCAGAATTTAAGTCATTGGTTAGTATGCATGACTAAATGCATGACGCGTAGGACGTAATACAGAAATAAATCAAGACAATACAGAAATAAAGCAAGACAATACATAAAGAAAGAAAGATGGCTGCCTGGTCGTGCGGTTTGCGCGCTGGACTGTCGTTTGGATTTATCGATGGTCCAGGGTTCAAACCCTGCCCGCTCCCATCCCCCGTCGTCCTGCGAGAGGTTTGGACTAGAAAGTAAACTATCTTCAAATCTGAAGGAACATCCTGAAACATGTAAAACATTTTTTTACAAACAGACAAACAAGGAAGAAGAACGACAATCCATAAAGAAAGAAAGAAAGAAAGACAATCCATAAATAAAGAAAGGAAGACAATGAATAAGTGAGAAATCTTAATTTTAATGAAGGGGCGAAATCTTTATCTATTAAGTGTATAAGGTACAAACTTTTGGAATAATGAAATGAATTGCATGTTTTTAATGATCTGACCTTTCAAAAGTGTTCCGATTTCGTACAGTAGGCCTACTTTTGGTTCTAATTTGTCACAAAAACATTAACAATAGATACGCTTTTACTATAATTAAAGTGTTTTATATCTCAAAACAGGATCGGCCTTGGATAATTGGAGGTCCTTGGCGAAGTAAATTTGGTGGCCACCACATGAAATTTAAAAACAACAATAGAAAGAAACAGCGAAATAAATAGTAGGCAATTTATTAAACACTAGCCAGGCTACATCTAAATCAACAAATAACTAAAATTCATACATCGCAGAGATAGACTAGTAGTCTAAACATAGTGTCATAGTGCTCTGCTATGTTTCAGATTGGAATCCAAGTTTCGCTATTTTTTTTATTGAATGCCATAGGCAGCCGCTAGTTTGCCTATGCCGAAGGCAGGCTCTGCACCAAGTAATACAGCATGTCTGAGTACATGAGATATAATGTATGTCTATTTCTCTCAGCAAAAAAAAATTATGTTTGAACTATGAGGATTAGGCGTTAGTCTATGAGCAACTAACTACTCACCAAATCAAAACAAACAAGTTATCATCCTCTTACAATCCACCAACCATTTCTTGAGGTACATGAACAAGAGACAACAAAGTCAGCACAAAATTGCGTACTAGATCTGGACCATACAAAGAAAGAAACATAGGTAGGTATATATGTGTGTGTGAAAGAGTGAGCGCCCTGGTGTAGCTAGCGTGTGTGTGATGGTAGATACATGAATGTGTGTGTTTGTGGGGTGTTGAGCTGTGTGTGTGTGTTACGTTTCGCTCCGCAGTGCCGGTTCCACACGAGGCCTCCTGTTATTAACGAAATCAGGCGCTCACTCCAATGAGTACACAAACCTTGGACCAGGTGAAGAAAGGTGAGCAGCCTACCCTCTCAGCCCCCACCCCCCTCCTTGCAAATCATTTTTTTCCCGCTAATTTTCACATCCCATTTTCCAAAGTTGATTTTATGTAGGTGATATGATTCTTACACATCGCACTGATCGCAGGTTACAGCGGGGATTAAAGAAACGAGAAGGATATGCAAAGGTGCTGCTGGTACGAAATAATGGAATTGGACAATATAGGGCCAACCATTCAAAACCAAAACGAGGTTACGTCTGCACGCTGGTAAGGTCTCGAACCGCCACTGCCAGGACGCGTAGAATGTATACAGCCGCGCCACCAAGGTCTAGCACAGGTGTAAACATTTTTAGAGATATAAACTCCACAGCCATCCACTAGTGGCCTTCATTTAAACTCCACTGCCTTACATTGGTTACATTCATTTCAACTCCATTGCCTTCCACTAGTGACATTTACTTAAACTCCACTGGCTTCCACAAGTGGCATTCATTTAAACACCACTGCCCTCCACTGGCGACATTCATTTCAACGCCACCGCCTTCCGCTAGTAGCATTCACTTTAATTCCACTGCCTTACACTAGTGGCATTTACTTGAACTCAACAGATGGCTTTCAGTTTAATTCCACCTTCTTCCACTGGTGGCATTCACTTCAATTCCAACGACCTCCACTGATGGCTTTCAGTTCAATTCCAACGACCTCCACTGATGGCTTTCAGTTCAATTCCAACGACCTCAACAGATGGCTTTCAGTTCAATTCCAACGACCTCCACAGATGGCTTTAATTTCAATTCCAACGACCTCCACAGATGGCTTTCAGTTTAATTCCAACGACCTCCACTGATGGCTTTCAGTTCAATTCCAACGACCTCCACAGATGGCTTTCAGTTCAATTCCAACGACCGCCACAGATGGCTTTCAGTTCAATTTCAACGACCTCCACAGATGGCTTTCAGTTCAATTCCAACGATCGCCACTGATGGCTTCAGTTCAATTCCAACGACCACATCAGATGGCTTTCAGTTCAATTCCAATGACCTCCACAGATGGCTTTCAGTTCAATTTCAACGACCTCAACAGATGGCTTTCAGTTCAATTCCTACGACCTCCACTGATGGCTTTCAGTTCAATTCCAACGACCTCAACAGATGACTTTCAGTTCAATTCCAACGACCTCCACAGATGGCTTTAATTTCAATTCCAACGACCGCCACAGATGGCTTTCAGTTCAATTTCAACGACCTCCACAGATGGCTTTCAGTTCAATTCCAACGATCGCCACTGATGGCTTTCAGTTCAATTCCAACGACCACAACAGATGGCTTTCAGTTCAATTCCAATGACCTCCACAGATGGCTTTCAGTTCAATTTCAACGACCTCAACAGATGGCTTTCAGTTCAATTCCAACGACCTCCACTGATGGCTTTCAGTTCAATTCCAACGACCTCAACAGATGACTTTCAGTTCAATTCCAACGACCTCCACAGATGGCTTTAATTTCAATTCCAACGACCTCCACAGATGGCTTTCAGTTTAATTCCAACGACCTCCACAGATGGCTTTCAGTTCAATTCCAACGACCGCCACAGATGGCTTTCAGTTCAATTTCAACGACCTCCACAGTTGGTTTTCAGTTCAATTCCAACGATCGTTACTGATGGCTTTCAGTTCAATTCCAACGACCTCAACAGATGGCTTTCAGTTCAATTCCAATGACCTCCACAGATGGCTTTCAGTTCAATTCCAACGACCTCAACAGATGGCTTTCAGTTTAATTCCAATGACCTCCACAGATGACTTTCAGTTCAATTCCAACGACCTCAACAGATGGCTTTCAGTTCAATTCCAACGACCTCCACTCATGGCTTTAATTTCAATTCCAACGACCTCCACACGATGGCTTTCAGTTCAATTCCAACGACCTCCACTGATGGCTTTCAGTTCAATTCCAACGACCTCCACAGATGGCTTTCAGTTCAATTCCAACGTCCTCAATAGATGGCTTTTAGTTCAATTCCAACGACCTCCACTGATGGCTTTCACTTCAATTCCAACGACCTCCACTGATGGCTTTCAGTTCAATTCCAACGACCTCCACTGATGGCTTTCAGTTCAATTCCAACGACCTCCACTGATGGCGTTCATTTCAACTCCACCACCTTCTACTGATGGCATTCATTTCAACTCCACCGCCTGCCACTAGTGGCATTCATTCAGCAGTTAAAATTTTTGAAAAAAAAAAAAAGTTAGTTAATAAACACAAGAAAGCATCCACTTATGACGTCTGTACAAAGTCCTGAATGCTACACTCAAATGGAGTCCTTAGTAGGTGCTTAAGGAATAAGGAGAACATTTTTTTGGATGATAACATTTGAGACAAAAACAAAGAATGTGCTCTTAAACCTAGAATGTATTATCGGAAATTTTGGCCATGCACGTCTCGTTGATGGCGCGATGGTCAGAGTTCTAACCCCGACATGTTGTCATACTGGAGGAGTTTGGGCTCAAATATAAATATAAAAAAAACTTTAAACTCATTCAACAGAACAAAACTGTTCAGAAAATAAATTTCAACATGATCACATTCAATCTCAAACACTAAGGTTAAAGGTCCTGTATATAGTTAAGGGGGCATTACCCAGAACAGAGTCCTAAGGGGAAGTACTGTTACAGCCTTTTGCTATACAAAGAGACAAAAAGATTTAGTAAGTAAAATAATCAACATAAAATTAGTTTATGAATATTCATAAGTGAATCTTCGTATGTTTTACGTTTGGGATGTTCCCTTCTGATTGGAAGATAATTTCATCCCAGCCCAAACACTCCTCATGATGGGGAGGGGGGCAGCGGGTAGGGTGTGAACCTGGGACCATCGAAACCACCAGAACGACAGTCCAGCGCGCATATCACACGACCAAACAGCTGTTGGGATCTCTATACCTATATAAAATATTCAACATTTTAAATATCTCTATCGATCGAGATAACTATTTAAAAACAAAAACCACTAAAAACTATATTAATCGGCTTTAGTGGATTACAAGATGCAGTCTCGTTCCAATAATATATTCAAATAAAGCAGGTTCTTAAACTGGTTATATCACAATGAAATTAATTTATTTGAAAAACGAATTGAATAGTTAATTTTCTATTTGATTACCTCCCCTCCTTCCATCGCTCCTTAATTTCCTCTGACAGCCAAGATCACATTTGTTTTTCATAACTCAACTACATTTCTGCTCTACCTGGGAAAAAGTGTTATAGAACGATGGTGACGTCAGAACCAGTACTAGAGTCACGTGATAGAAGTCAAATTCTGGCTTAGTGAAGAACTACATTTCACACCAAGCCATTTTATTTTTATTTCCTGTTGTCTTCCCACAATTCCCAACACCGCCATCTTTTGAGTCTATCAAAATTAGTCTTTAATCAATGTTTCTTTTTGTTCTGTTGTCACGGATAAATAAAGTAATGTAGACTTATAAACATAACAATTGATTAAAAGAGACTTCATGTTGATAGATGTAGACATTGAAAGCCATTATTTCATTACGTCACCCAGATCGTACATGGTAAAATCTACAGTCGAAATTAATGATTTTTAAATAAGAATGGACCTCATTCACGAATCGTAAATAAACACATTTAGCTATATAATATATTGATATAATAATAATATAATATTGATAAAACAATGAAAAATACGTATCACGTGACAGCCTTTATGGATTGCGTAATTTGTATAGAAGAGATAAAGAATCACGTGGCTAAATGTTGTTTACGATTGGTGAATGAGGTCCATTGTGACGCAGACATTTCTGTGTACTTTGATACAGATGAAGACAGATGAGGGAAGATCTTTTCCCTTTGCAACTTCTTGTGTGACTAAAGATGCCAATTCTTGATACACAGCTGCAGTCACAGGTTGGGCATCTGTAATCACCAGGGGCCATTGCATTTTCACCCTTCTTTCTACTAATGTTGTGTATGGCATCTGCAATCCTGGACCCTTCCTTTATACTCGCTCTCCATGAGGATCTATCCAGCGCCACTTTTTTCCCAGCTATTAGTGTCCATTTTTAAGAGCTGCATGTTGCAGTGACGATTTTCAAGATGAGTTTGAAGATGAAGACACAGAACAACCAACTGTTAGACGAAACTCAGCATCGAAGCTCGATAGAAGAGTTTACAAACTGGTGCACCGACAATTTTCTAGAACTGAATGTAACAAAAACTAAAGAACTTTCAATAGATTTTAGAAAGAAAAAACAAACTATACGTGAACTGCAAATAAACACAACATCTATAGAACAAGTAAAGGCATATAAATATCTAAGCGTTATTATCAACAACAAGCTGTCATGGGAAGACCACCTTGAAACTCTGACAAAGAAAACAGCCCAGCGACTCTTTTTTCTATACAAACTCAATAGCTTTAAACTAAACAAGAAGATCCTTGAGACATTTTACGGCGCGACTATACAAAATCTGCTAACATACGGAATAAGTTGTTAGCAAGGCAACGCCTCATCTAAACTGTTGCGACGTCTAGAAAATATCATTAAAAAAGCATCAAAAATTACACTCACAACATTACCACATTTAAAGGAACTTTTGAACAAATTGCCTAAGAAAAATCGAGAAAATCTTGGAAGACAACGGCCACCCGCTCCATCAGAACTACGCCAGGTCGTCGCGAAGTGGGCGACTGCTGTCAATCAAAACAAGAACGAAGCGGTACAAAAATTCGTTCGTACCTCACTCGGTCAGACTCTATCACCGCCACTCATTGATCAGGGAACATGAAATGCACCAAGATACCCGTGTGTAATCGCTGAATGAACTCTTTATGTTGTCTGTTGTATTTATGTGTATTTTTCTTTTGTGTTGTCTTTATATGAGAAAAGAGTCCTTGTAATCACAACAAATTTCCGTAAGGATCAATAAAGCAGTCTTAGTCTTAGTCTTAGTCTTAACGAAACAAGCAGTTGTAGACCTACGTCTGGAGAACTTGATCTGCCAGTCAAGACAACCAGAAGTGGTCGAGCTGTTAAAGTTCCAAGTAGATATCAATCTTAACAACTTTAAAAGGAAGAATGTGAAAATACGTTTATATTACGTCATCATTTGTTGTGGATGTCTTATCTTATCTTATATAATACAGACGTTACTTCAAAAAAGAAGATGATTACGTCCTACGCGTCATGCATTTAGTCATGCATATTAACCAATGACTTAAATTCTGCCAAGTCACTGGTTTTTCTGGCTAGCTCAGGCAACCCATTCCATGCTCTAATAGCACTAGGGAAGAAGGAGTATTTGTACAAATTTGTCCTAGCATATGGGACGAGGAATGTGTCTTTATTTTTGTGTCTCTCAGAGTATTTTATTAAATTTTGTCTTTGTATTTGAAGATTATGGTTCAGTGTTTTATGTATAATGTTTGTGTGAAAAGTAGTTGATAGGATGTGACGTAATAAAATAGTGGCTTTTCAATGTCTTCTTATATCAACACGTAGTCTCTGTTAAATAATCCTTTTGTTTAATTGTCTCCAATAATGTATTTCTCTGTAGCAACAGAATATTTTTCTTCCATCCGCCCAGATGTCACATACATAGTATCAAGTAATAGATTTTTTTTTAATGATTAATTCTTAGTTTATGAAGCTGATGATGTCTCATTCTGTTCGGATTTGATCTGATAGGATTGAATGGGATAAATAGTGCAGGATCGAATAGGATTGGATCGGGTTAGATATGATCAGATTGGAACTCATTATGATGTGATCAAATGGGGATCGAACCCACGACATCGGCGATTTTAGAGCTACATTTTATCAGCTTTGCGGCAAGTTTTGGGAATTTCTACTACAATTTAAACAAATTTTACTTGAGATAAAATAAAAAAACTTACATTTTAAACAAATCTAAGTCAGTATCTGTATTATATAGGTTATACTACTGTGGTGGAATAAGTCCGCCAATCGGTTCGTTTGCACTTCCCGATGGGGACGATGGCCTGCGACTCCTAGGGGTAAAGTCTTAGAGCCACAACGTGGTAAATATTTGGTTGATATTATATAGGCACATAGACAGGCACAAGCAAAACGCAAAGCTTATTGATTTTGTGGAAGAACAATTATTTAATAAAGATTAATTAAGAAGAAATACAATCAGCAAGTGGGGGGGGGGATGTACAGGAAGATTTAGGATTTTATGATAACGTTTAAGATAATATCATCACTAGGATGTTGCTCATAAAGATTCATGTATGGTTTGCTTATTCGGCTGTCTCTCACTTATCTGTTATTCAAGGTTCTCCTTCGGGTTAGGTAAGTTGAAGCTCCGTTGAGTTGTAGCCAGTTGCTGGTGCCCTGCGAGTAGGCAGGCACTGGTGTGATGAATATGAGGATGCCACGCGGTGGGCTTACTCCCGTGGTAGTTGCAGACCGGTCCTGGGACTTCAGCCTGGAATGCCTTCAGTTCTTAGCCGAGGGTGATGAGTGACTCACCCTCAACAGGAATGTGTGGAGAGCTGCAGAGGTCTGCCTTCAGGCAACCAAACACGCCAGCCCTGTTGTAGGAGGCTTTGAAATGAGACATGAGAGGAGCCTGAATTATTAAACCATACAGGCTGGTTGGCGAGGGGCGCATCCTGGGTAGGGGCGTCTTCCTCAGGCTAACTAAGATACTTGTCAACAACATTTTACTAGGTCTAGTAATAATTGATGTACAAATAATACAATAATAATAATACCAATACATATATAAATGTACAAGGGCATAATGAGAAGGGAAACAGGGGGACCATATTACGGGGTTGTAGCCCCTGTGACCTCATTGACCCACAGGTAAACAAGTCCGCGGTCGCTCGTGACCAGAGGACCGTGACAAGAAGAATGGAAGGGGAGGGGCGGGATAGAAAACGGCACATAACTATGCCGGCCAACAAGCCGAAACTAGTGGGGTGAGCACACGAGACTGATTCTCGGGCCTAGGTATGCATGGTAACAGCTCAGTATGTGCATAGCAAAAACAAGCATAATTATAATATATATATGTGCGCATATACGGGTATATATGCACAGGTAAGGAAATGATCTAGACGTGAGTAGATCCAGATGAATATGGATATGAATAAATAACAAGTGCATAAATAGACATTAGGATTAACTAAATTGTAAGGTGGATGTCCACCGTTGGGAGTGCAGTCAGCATTGACGAGTACATAAGGAACACATATTCATAGAGATTTACAAATGTAATATTTGGAAGCAAACCGGTGTTAACATGGTAATGATACATGAATATAAATGTTACAGGCGAAGACACACTAAATAATAATGATAAAGTTTTTCCAACTCACCCGCTTTGCCTTACACAAGTTCCCAAATGAATCGTTGACTTGAGAGTCTTCTGACTTCTCAGTGATTCTGATCTAGAATGGCATTAACCTGAAACTTTCGTCTCCGGCTTTTATAGGTTCCCGAGCGGTATGTTAAGAGTAGTGACGATCCAATGGCCAGCGAGTCTTTTGAGTTTAAAATTGTCAAATTGGACCGATCTTTTCATTTGGGGCTCACTCACCTGACTACTTTAACCCGCGACCCGGGGGGGGGGGGGGGAGGACGAAGGAGGATGAAAGCGGAACCATGCAACAATTATCAGGCTGCACCATCGCTCGATGGCACAGCGGTCGGGAACGACTTGAATAGCCCTGGGCGTCAGGAGTGTCGACTCAAAGGGATGTACGTGGACACCAAAATTCAATGTCCCTGGACTTCACGGTTGCGTGCTTTTGTTTCGGCGTTTGGGGCGTAACTTTCAATTTTAATGTTCCTGAACTTAACGGCTACGTACGTTTGTTTCGGCGTTTGGGTGTAACTTGGGATGTGTGTTTATGGCCTATAATTTGGGGGTTGGATCTAACCTTGGTGTAATAGGATGTTTGTGTTCTACACTGGTCGGTTTAGTGTTAAAAGGGGCTATACAATGCTAACTAGTGGTTAAGAGGGGGGGGGGGGGATAGTTCCGCACTGGTCAGTTCTGTATTGAGAAGGGACGCGTTTCGTCACAACTACTCAGTATCTAGGAGTAATGTCCCTTGTTCATTATTGCTGTTATGGCGTCCTAATAAACAACAGATTTTGTCAATTAGAGACTAGCTTAAGAGTTGTATACTTAATCGTGAAATACAATTAAAACTATCAAAACATATCCTTACATTCTGGCAGCCTGGAGTCGTCTGGCGTGCTTATTACAGCTTACTACAAGACTAACGTTAAATAAATGCTCCCGTTCTACAATCAACAATAAATACTCCCTTTTTATATATTAATTAGAAAACACACACACACTCCATAACTCATAAACTCCTTAAAATCCCGAAATTCAAAATCCTTAAGTTTTCAGCGAGAATCGTACCCTAGACCCCACGGTTCGGAAGCCTAACGGTCTACCACTCAGCCTAAGCCAATAACAGGAATGAACAAGAACAATGTCTAATTTTCATATAAGGTGACGGCATTAGCACAAAAACAGAAAGATTTTAAAACTCCTTCATCCCACTTTCGGTCAGATCATTTGTCGTCATCGAGAAGTACATACAAGTCAAATTCATAAAGCGCTGGTTGTGAATGTGTATGTGTTTCTTGAGTGAATGTTGTTCGAATTTTTCATCCATATTGTTTTTGTAAAGTAGTTACGCTGAGGTTGTCAATTGTAGTCAAACTGAATTTCCATTTGATTGGATCAATAAAATTATCTTATCTTATAGTAGTGGCGGTAATGAATCCCTCGATATTGTATCACCTTCACCTGACCTATCCTTTAGTCTGATGGACCGTTGGGGCACCACACAATATCTGTTGACCGTCTTTCTCCATTCCCCACTGTCTTTTGTCTTCCCATCGCTTTCTTATATTCTTCTTTTTCCTGGTAATGTTTCATGAAGGAATGTCTTCGCGTGCCCCGATCTCGTATCAACAATTATCATCATCATCTTTCCTTTGCGTTTCTTGTGGAACACAGGGCCATAGTAAAAACACGTCATTCTCCATGGTCTCTTGCTAGTTTTTTTTTTTAATGGCTTAACAGTTCTTTCCTGCGTCGTATTAACAATGACGTCGTCTAATCCAACTACCAACGTATCTAAATCAACTACCAGCTAGCCCTTACTAACCACCAAAACTAGATCTTACTAACAACCAAAACTAGCCCTTAATAACATTCAAAACTAGCCCTTACTAACCACCAAAACTAGCCCTTAATAACCACCAAAAACTAGATCTTACTAACAACCGAAACTAGCCCTTAATAACATTCAAAACTAGCCCTTACTAACCACCAAAACTAACCCTTAATAACCACCAAAACTAGCCCTTACTAACCACCAAAACTAGCCCTTACTACCACCAAAGCTAAACTTATCCAAAAACAAAAGCAGAAATCCTGTGCATGCTGAACCCGCCTCTGCTTTGAAGTGTAACATGGCAAACATGGCGGGGCAGGTCTTGCTACTAGCGTTGTGTGTGTGTGTGTATATATTTAAATCTTTTTTCTCGCGCTAAGGTGATGCACTTTAATTTCTCTGAGTTATTGATTGCCAGCAGGTGAGAGATCAAGGCCTCTGTATACAAACCTGACACTGACAGGTACAGATAAAAAAAAATGCGCACAAAGTCTACAGTCTGCTATTTGATTATTGGCAAATAATCGCATCAAAAAAAAAAAAGAAGCAGACAGAGAAAGCGATGGAAAGACAACATACAAAAGAATAGACGGGCCTGCCATTGAAAGAGGTTTTATGCAAGGTAAAAGGCAAAGAGGAATGGAGAAAGACGGTCGAAAAATCGTGTGTGGTACCAAAATGATAGAAAACTGAGGCGAAAATGACAGAATCTAAGGCGAAAATGATAGAAAACTGAGGTGAAAATGACAGAATCTAAGGAGAAACAGATAGAAAGTGAGGCGAAAATGGCAGAATGTAAGGCGAAACTGATAGAAAGTGAGGCGAAAATGACAGAATGTAAGGCGAAACTGATAGAAAGTGAGGCGAAAATGACAGAATGTAAGGCGAAACTGATAGAAAGTGAGGCGAAAATGACAGAATGTAAGGCGAAAATGATAGAAAGTGAGGCGAAAATGACATAATCTAAGCCGAAACTGATAGAAAGTGAGGCGAAAATGACAGAATGTAAGGCGAAACTGATAGAAAGTGAGTCGAAAAGGACAGAATCTAAGGCGAAACTGATAGAAAGTGAGGTGACAGTGACAGAAAAGAGAGGCAAAATTGTTAAGCAGAGAATTGAAAATGACAGTGAGGCGATAATGAGAGAATGAAACTGTTAACATTGTTATGTTCATATATGTGTGTAGGCAGTTGTTAATAATTATTTCCCTTGGAAAGGGAGTTAATATTGTAATGGTGTGTATTGCGTCATATCATCATATGTAAGTGCGTAAATAGCATTCATTCATGAACTCTGGCTTATGAGAGTTCGCTTTGTTGTTTTATCATTTAAATTATTTTAAGAAACGTAACCAAGATTTAGTAACTGTTGCAATCTACATCGAAAAAGGAGCCACTAACCCTTACTGAAGATATATTCGGCATTTAATGTGGGCATTGGAATTTAAAGCTAGATGTGTCTACATAGAATGTGACTATTCAAACTATTGTAGATTATGAACTATAAATGAAGGAGTCTCAGTTCCGGTTGTGCCGATGATAATCTATTAATAGATCTAGCACTTCTTAGATTGTGGAATGGTAGTCTGTAATTAAATTGTAGAGACAGGATTATTACAGCGATTGGACCCCACGATAACCTGCTAACTACTGTTTTAAAAAAAACGAGAACTAAAACTCAATGGCCGTTTTACAAGGTCGAGATGGCTCGCAAAAATCTTCCTTCAGGGAACAGTAACAGGAGAAAGAAGAAGAGGCAGACAGAGAAAGCGATGGGAAGACAGCATGAAGGAATGGACAGTCCTGCAAGTGAAGGAGATTCTTTCCAAGGCAAAAGACAGAGGAATGGAGAAGGACGGTGAACAGATCTTGTGTGGTGCCTCAACGGTCCAACAGAATAAGGGACAGGTGAAGGTGGGCCCAATTTAATTGATGCTTGCGAGGAGGCACCTCTTCTAATATTTTTTTACTATACCAACTATTACTATTAATCATTTTTATTATATTATTATAGTTTTTATATTGCGCTACTTTCATGCTTATAGCATGCTCAGAGCGCTTTTGGTCCAATCTCATTTGTGGACCAGTGAGGGGGGGGGGGGTATCTAGGAGTTGGTTTTCCGCTCTGCCTTTAGGCACTCAGTAAACACAACTCTGCCCGAGTCGGGTGTCGAACCTCAAGCCTCCTTCATAGGTAGCCAAGCCAAGTTCATGCGCACTTGACCTCTCGATCACGCTTCCCCCAATCATTAGATCAATAGAACCGACATTTGTTATACAAAATGCATAGGAAGCAATTTAAACGCCAGTGGGTTAATTAAAATTAACGCCAATCGTACGATAGGCTTACACTACATATGTTAACCCTTTACGTCCTACATCTTTAAAAACCTGTGACAAGAGCCGTGACTGATAGTGATATGCTTAATGTAAATTGGGGGGGGGGGGGGGCACTGCCAGGCCCTGAAAGTGAACATAAGTGACTCCTGGAGTTAATTTAAAAGACAAATTGCTGCACTATAATTGCTTAATGACAAGTTAATGATAATATCGCTGAAATCGAGATTCTTGGCTGGTGTAAATCACTTTGCATGTAAATCTAGTTTAGCTTTGATAGCCTCACATCGTTGTTCGGAGCCTATTTGTCTTAATTCTGTTGGCAACCATAAAATTTAAAATATTCTCGTTAAAAAAAAATAAGAAAAAAAATGTTTTAAAAAATAGCAACGTAAAAGCTGCAGGTCAGTGTAAATGTGGATATTTTAAAAATCTCTATTGTGTGAGACCTGTCGGGGGGGAGGGGGGTGTGGCGAGACTGAATGTACTGTTTCATTGTCAAGTATGAAAGAGTTATATTCCTTTATTTATACATTCCCAGGGTATGAATCTGAACAGTTTTGGATTGAATGTTTTGTAGGTAAGACAGAATTTAATATATCTTGTTATCTGGAGTGGATGAAGACGTGAGTTGCTTATGCTTTGTGGTCACTGAGATATTTCATTTTAAAGTTCTTGTATTTTCTTTTGCCTGTCCTGTTCTTGCAGTTCTTACTAAGTGTATTTAATGGTAAGATTTGGAGTTTATTTACGGTCGAAGTCATAGAGTTTTAAAGTAACCCCTTTGAGCCTAATAAAGAATCTGACAAGCTCCTCTCTTGTGATGTCCTAGGGGCAGTAGCCCTGCCTGCTTTCCTCCAAATCCGACCCTGCCATTGTGGACAAGCAAGTGAAAGTTATCTGGTAGAATGTTATTGTGCTGCCTCTAGGCTCTCAGGGAACAAAACTCGGCTTGAATAGGGAGTTGAGCCCCTTTTATAAGATATAATCTAGAGCAGTGTTTCCCAAACTGTGTTCCATAGAGCCCTAGTGTTCCAGCAGGCCAGAATGGGTGTTCCGTGAACTAATGTAATAATTGTTTAGTAGGCCACCACGTGAATTAATCTCTTAAAAAAATAAGCAAAGTGCTCAGCTAAATACTCAGACTGTGTGAAGTGTTCCGTTCAAAGAGTTCCGTACTCAGCCATGCCAGTCGCATCCCATTTCACATCTTTATCATTAGTTATATATATTTATAGCTTTTATATAGCGCTACTTTCATGTTCTTATATTCTTAATTCCTATATGCTTGCCAATCTTGGATGCTGACTGCAGATCCTAGCAATGCAACTAAGATGCTGCAGAGAGATCCTAGGAATCACTTACAAAAAAACGAACCACAAATGAAGAGATTAGAAACAGGATTTATACAGCAATTGGACCCCACGATGGCCTGCTGGCCATGGTCAAAATACGCAAACTTCAATTCTATGGCCACATCACAAGGTCCTCAGGGCTTGCAAAGACCTTCCTTCAGAAAACAGTACCAAGAAAAAGACTGAGAAAAGCGATGGAAAAGCGACATCAAAGAATGGACGGGCCTGTCATGGAATGAAATTAAATCCAAGTCAAAAGACAGGGAGGAATGGAGAAAGACAGTTGACAGATCATATCTGGTGCCTCAGCGGTTCAACAGACTAAGGAATAGAATAAGGCGATAGTTTTCTCTTCAAGAGATCACAGCGACACATCAGAAAAAGTTTTCTCAAACCCTTGCAGCCTGCAGCCTAAGTATAAAAAGAAAGATAAACATTGGTGAAGTTTGAGAAATAACAGTTTCCAACTTACATCCATAGAAGTTCTGTAGGTGAAGCCAGCTTTGTCTGAAGAGTTCTCTGGCTTTTTCTTCTTGGTCATGGCTATTTTCTCGCTAAAGAGGAACACGTGTCTGTCCTTCACCCTGGTAGAGCTCACGTCACCTTCCCACACGCACAGGTCATCCTGGCCAAAATAATGTTATTAAAACAAACTAGCAGCCTAAACCTAGATTACGTATTAACAAGAATGCACCATGAACATCTTGCAATGTTGTCATTGACTGTGATAGTGAAAATGTATACTCATTTATTTAAATATTTTTAGATTTAATAATAACAATTCAATTTATAGAGCATTGTTAACAAACATATATTGTAGTCTTAAGGGGCTGTAATAACATTACAAACATAAACACGAGAGCTAAAATGACAAACTAATCTACCAAAGTTTTGAGCAGATAGGTCTTAATGTTCTTCTTGAATATAGTGAAGCATGTTATCTACCTGAGATCAATGGGGAACTTCTTATTATGAAGAGTTACATGATACAGGCACAAATAGATCCAATGCTAAAGGCTCTACAATTCTAAACATGCTAAATTTAATCTTTCATTTAAATAAACAAGCTAGGCAAGCTTAAAAAAGGACAGCATAACAGAGGTGCATTATAAAGCAATCTACAGTAGTTAGGGGGAAATTTATATTTTAACTTATTTACTTACTCTCGCAAAAGAATTAATACAAAATTATAAATTCCTTTCTAAAAAAGGATTAGCCTGGTTGCTACCACTGCCTTCAATTGAAACGAAAACGAAGTACCAGCTTTTAAAAGACATTTGTATGTCATTTATTATTATTATGGGCCTTCAGTTATAATTGGGGGTTTGGAGGCTGAGTGGTTAAGGGCTCAGCTTCAGAACCTGGGGTCCTGGGTTTAAATCTCGGTAAAAACTGAGTTTTAAATTTCGGGATTTTTAAGGCGTCACCTGAGTCTACCCAGCTCTAAAGGGTATCTGGCTTTAGTTGGAGGAAATTAAAGCCAGTTGGTCATGGTGCTGGCCAAGGTCTCATAGGGGAACTTTTTTACTCTTACTAGTAGCAAATAGTTCTGATAGTGACATCAGAAAAACACAAAAGCTGCAAGACACTCATCTGAAACTCAAAGAAAAAGCCTTGCAGAAATAAGGCAGGGAAAAGAGAACTTAGAGTCGACCCCAAGCAGACAATGGCTTTGTCTGTGTCAGGCGTAACAAAATATACAGGTCACACACATGAGTCTCCCTATACACTGCACTGTACTTATCCTAAACCTACAAAATCAGACAAAAGAAAACTAAAATCAAATCCATGCGTCTCTTTTTTGGCTCTCTTGATTTTTTTTTTTAATATAAAAAAACTTACATGTCGAATGAGGTGGCCAAGTTCTGTCAGTTCAAAATCACAGCCTTCCAACAGGGGAATTAACTTGGCATTGCCAACCTCTTTTTCAATAGATATTAGCATAGCAATGGCTGCTTCTACCTGGCTACAATCATCTCCTGCTCTCGCAGAAAAGCGTAAAATGTCCTGAGAATATAATAATAGTTTGTCTCATTTTTTTTTTAAATGGAAGTCCACAATTAAGTTTTAATTAGAAAGAAGAGTCTTGAATTAATTTATTTTGAAAAAAAAATATAAGTAAAGAAAAGAAGGACAATGAAGAAAAAGTGTATTTCATTTCTAGACATAATACTGATAGTTTGATATCTTACTATACTATTATCTATTAAATTGTTAATTTTAAAAGGTCTACACTACACAGCTCATTAGTCTGCTGAGGTGGCAGATAGGTTAAGTGTTTGACTTTCAATTTGATGTTCTTGAGTTTGTATCTGGATGATGGCTGGAATTTTTAGCTATGGATTTTTAGAAATGTTGTGTAACCTCAAACATCAGCTGAAGATTACCTGAACTTTAGTGACAAATGTAAAGGCCAATTTTCATATTGTGCTGGTCATATGAATTCATCACAGATCATTGGTCACAGGAATATAAATACATCACCTTTTAAATCCCTTTAGGTCTCAAAGAGAAGCTTAGCTTTTACGTTCTTAAATTAGAAACTCTTAATGGCCAGATTTTATTAAAGTGTAGTTTAAAACATTTAGTAACATTATTTTGTATGTTAGTTTTGTATGTTCTTTCAAGATTGAAGATAATTACGTCCTAGCCCAAACTTATGAGATGACAGAGGATGGCAACAGGCAGGGTTCAAACCAGGGAGCGATTGGAAAGGTCGGAAGTGTGGCTTGGCAGTCATCCATTATATATACCTCCACATACTAATTTAAATGTATTAGCATTTTTCTTTAAAAGTAGTTAATTGAATCTAGCAACACTAGGATCTGGTTACAATCAATATTAGCTGTATTGTAACAGTTTAATATAACTACTTTCAATAGTTACTGATACAATGTAACACCCTAATTTCATGGATAAGTCTGTCATAGTCATTGTGAGGAAACAAGTCCTTTTACGTTGACAGTGTCTTTTAATTGTGGAACATTTTAACAAAACATATATACACGGCAACGTTATATACCGATCTCCTTCACTCGCTGACTTTCTCTCTCTCACTCGTTTACACACTCGTCACTTCCCCCAAGTCCCCTAACTCTCGATACCCAACACTTGACCGTGTGTCACGGTTGACCACACAGTAACCGTGTCACAACAGTCATCATTAAAGACATAGAAAAGGAGAAAGACAGTCAACAGATCATGTGTGGAGCCCCAATCATCCAATAGACTAAGGGATGCGTCAGGTGAGGTGAATCTTATTACCTTTAGCAGTAGCTGATACATTTTCAATCTCTCAATTGGCCGATTTAGCAAACTAAAGATTGCTTCCCCTGGCACTGCCTGTTTCTTGCTGAGCTCCTATTAACAAAGATTGGATACATTAAATTATTTCTTAACAATTCTATATTAAAACACTAAACTTTTATTGAGTTATAAACCTTAATCCAAATGTCTATTTTAGCTGTCACTTGCTCCTACATTCATATTTGTTTTACATTCAAATATCTGTCTTCACTATGGCCGTTTATCTATCTTTAACCTGTTTAACCCTTTTTGCAACAAAAGACATTAATTATGGAAGTCTTAAATTAATATGTCTCCTTCTGTCTTGGAAGACAATGGATGTGCCCAGATGAGTCATTGATTTGGTTTTATTTTGAGACAGGGCAGAATCTGGAGTGGCTGATCAAACAGATTCTGGAGCGGCAGAGTTTAATGCATGTGTTTGTAACTGTTTTAGGGAAGTCTTAAATTACAGAAATGTTAAAGGTTTATTTCAATTCTCAAAACTAAAGGAATTTGTTTTTACTATACGGGTAGAAATTTGTCAAACTAAAAACCTTGAAGAAACTTTTGATGTCTACTGATTCTAATATAAAACCAGCAGCCTCTCTGTCTGACCAATACTTGATGTAATTATAAAATTCACTTTCCTGAAAAAAAGGAAAAAAAAAGGAAAATAATTACGTTGTCAAAATTATTAATATAAATCATTTTGATGTTACACTACATATATTGAATGCTATGTAGCTTGCTTATTTTATTTTATATTAAACATAAATCGATTTGAATATTATTTTTTTTACATAAAGTATAAACAAACCCATCGCAAGAAAGTAGGTCCAATACTTGATGGATTAGCACAACAGCCGATGAGATCTTGTAAGAATGGTCTGTAGAAACAAGCAATTTTTTTATAAAAGTTGTGGGATATGTGGCTGCATAGCAAAAACTATTTGGATTACTATCAATGGGGCTTGAGTTTGAATCCCTACTGGGGCTAAGTTGTGTCTGCTGAGCACCTAATGGCAATAAGGAAATCTCCTTCCAGATACCCCCCTTTTTCCACTGTCACAGTCTCAGTCTCGTTTGACGTTGAGTGTTATCTGTTCACCTTGGGTCAAGAAGGTGAAAGCACGAGAAAACCTCTGGGTAGAAAGAGGAAGTGAGAATGACTAAATTCATTCTTCTAAGTCAGTAGTAGTTTTCTGTACTTAGAGCTGTACATGTTATTGGAGTTGCCTTTGTTACCCACTGTGATGCAGACGTGATGTATTATTATAGTTGTACTTAGTGTGAGATATACTATTTATATTATAATATAATATAAATATATATATAATTACAATTATAATATTATTAGATACCGCTGTGATGCGAATATAACTGTATTTCAATATGTTAGATTGTGTTTATATAACAACTACAAAGGATATCATGCCATTTCATTTTACACCAGTGATTTGTAACTGTATGCTTGAAGTATTTTGGTCGAGAGGCTAAGTGCACTTGAACTTTGCTTCTCTTGACTACCTAGAAGGGGGCTCGAGGTTCGACACCCGTCTCGGGCAGAGTTGCATTTACTGAGCGCCTAAAGGCAGCACGGAAAACCAACTCCTAGATACCCCCTCCCTCACCCCCCCCCCCACTGGTCCACAAATGAGATTGGACCAAAGCACTCTGAGCATGATATAAGCATGAAACTAGCGCTATATAAAAGCTATAATATATATAAATATAAATAATATATATAATAGTTATGTTTGTTACATACAAAATGTGTAGTGCCAGTCAATAGTCAGTGCTCAGTCATGCGAACCCAGAAGTAACGAAGATACAACACACTGGTAATCACAGTATTCTACATCTTGGTGGCCAGCTAGCACATTTACATTTTGATGTCCAGTAAGAATATTTACACACATGTCCAAAGAAAGAGATTGGACCTATAGCACTGAGAAGCATGAAAGTTGCACTACTCAAGCATGAAAGTTGCACTACACAAAATCAATCTTTAAAAATTAATGATTCTGTTGAGTGAGACTGTAAAATGTTTTGACATTAAAATTCAGAGAAAAAAATGCTGAATGAAACAATGTATTGACTGTAGTGAAATAGGCCATTATGTAAATGGGTAGAAATATGCCATTATGTAAATGGATTGAAATTTAAATAAAAATGATTAAACTCTATGTATAAGGAAAAAAAAAAGTTCACAATAGTTACACAGTGTCTAACTATATAACAGAATGATGGAAAAAACAATAGAAATAGTTTTTGCCTTGTTATAATACTTACACAGTCTAGTCAAAATATTGTACACTTTATTTCTCCCAATTCCCATTCTCGGATCAAGGTGAAACTTTGCACAATAATTCATTGTCAATGACAATACATTAGTCAATCAAAAACTAACCAATCAGTTGTAATTAATTAATTTCATTTTATATGGAAAATGTACTAAGCTAATGAAAGACAAAATTTGCTCTCCCCCCAAAGAGCGAATTGGGCTATTGTCAATATGCAAGATAGCAGACATGTAAAAGGACAGTAACTAGCTTTATTGTGCACAGTTATCATTGATTCAAAATAATGACACAATTTCACACAATATAAGCAAGGTTTTTAAAAAGTATTTTTCATGTTTAACTTGTTAATTAAAATAGCCATGTAATATCAAGGGAGATAATGTTTTACATAAAATTTACTTTCCTAAAAAACTGGCTTACCCTTCATGGAACTTGTAAATGGTGGAGATATTGGAAAAAATCAGGTCAGCTCCGGCTTGAAGTAGATCTGGTAGATTCTCTGTCATAGAGGCTACAGGTTGAACGTAGTTGTCAATCAAAGTTTTTAGATCTCGAATGTATTCTCTCTCAGTTTCCTCAAGTTCTTTTAAAACATAGCTGCAAGAAGCAGGTAGTAATGGATAATTTGAACATATAATCAAACGATTTATCAAGCTGAGCAAAACCGTTCTATTATCACATAAATAATTATAAAGAAAAATATATGTCTATTTAGCTTACAAAGAAGACAGAAATGAAAAAAGGTGATACATTTCTTTGAGCGAATTACATTTATTTCTTTGGTGTGTAAAATTGAAACATTAAAAAGTTCCTTTTATAAAATGGAAGTATACATTTTTAAGGCAAGGGTTAGGGTTATCTTGAAATAAATACTCTGCAAAAAAATATTCATTGTCTAAAGTACTAAAATATTTTGTTTTGTTTTGTTTCATTTGTTACAATATAGTGAGATAAACTAGACTTTCTGATTTTGAAGGCACATTCAAAATAGCAAATTACTTTATTTTATTATAGATTTATACACTTTTTTTCAATACATCTAAAAAAAAATGATTACACAAATTATAAAATAAAAAAGCAACTGAAAATGAAGATACAAACTGTATGACAGATATTTAGTTATTGGTGACATTCTGTAAGAGAAGTGCAACCTGAGTGGTTAGTTTTTTAAGTTGTGACCTTTTAGTAAATAGAAAAAAACCAGCTAAACTTAAAATGCTAAAAGATAAGAAAATGAAAATTAAATAATTAAGCAATAAATTAAAGAAAGACGTAGACTTTTCAAATGTACCATAAATACGAAACAGTGTTGACTATACAAAATTTAAATAAACCAACCTGAGAGTCTACATTATATCAAAATAATATTTACAAAGTGTGATGAAAAAGTGTAGAAACATCAAGATGTAAGCTTTTCATCATTGAAAATCTTAGATGTCTAGAATATGAAAATGTTTGAAATCTAATTTTTTTCTACTATGAGTTAAAAACATATCATGCATGGGAATAGCAAAAAATGGGGAGGGAACTCACTCAAATAGATTCTCTTCTGAGGAAGCTATGACATATGGGCTAGAGAGTACAAAAAAAAAAGTTTTTATGGAAATATTTTTAAATGTGTATAGATTTACATATAAGAAATCCTAGATCCTATTTTTTTTTCATGTTTAAATAAAAAATTTTCATATCAGTGAATATGGGTATGAAAGAGTTTGTTTGAAAAAAAGTAGGCTTACTTTTAATCTAAAAGAGTTTTTACAAAGCCCACTGTTATAGTCTATATGTTTGTAAGGTTATAGTAAAGATGATTTTACATTTTTTTTTAATGTGTAATTGGATTCAAATACTTTTACAAATACTTCTTTCAGAATTAAGACATAATCTTAAGATCAATCAAATGAATGGTAAACAAAATGACCAATCAATTTGAATGATTTATGGTTGGTAGCAAGCAAGTTTCATAATATATTTTTATCTATTAAAAAAAAATTGGACCTAATAAATTGTAATGCTCATAAACTTCATTATGATTTTTAAGTTCTAAAAGTATATTTTTCTTTCTAAGGCATCAAAAGAATATTAATATTGTATCACTGAAGCGCTAATAGGCTACACATCACACAAAGTTAGATGCCTGATAAAAGTGTTGATAGCAAATGACTTTATTCTAAATGACTGTTCAGTGATGATGAAAATGGTATATGGTAAATGATCTTCTGTTTTTAAAGAGAACAAAAGCTTTACAATCAGAAAGTTATAATATAAAATGCATAAGAAATTGATGGACTTTATTATGCTATAAAATCTTTGAAGCATTCCCTAAATATTTCAATGCATGAGAAAATTATGGACTATGATTTTATTTTTTGCATTCCTAGAACTAACGAAAAAAAAATCTCACCGTCTCTTCAATCCTGCTTCCTGTTGTTTATTTTTCACTTGCAGAACTTCTTCACGAAACGTTTCCCTTGACCTTCTCATGAATTGAGCAGACACAGATTTTTCTTCCAAATAAGCCGATGGTACCCATCCCTGCCTTGAAGGACATGTTTTGGTTGGTCGAGTCTGAACCAACCACAAGTCAGACCTTTCCTTGTCGATAATTTCTACAATTTGTCCTTCGGATAATCGAATGGAATTTTTTTCTCCATCTGAGGGATTGTAGTCAGCAACTGCTACATAGTCTGGGTATACCTATAATATAGGGGAGCATAATAAGTAAGGCTCATCAGTTTATATGGCCAACTGTAAACAAGGATGTTACGTGGCCAGCACAATGAACAACCACTATTACTTTCTTAACTTATGTCTAATACCCATTAGAATTAGGTGGACTCAGGGCCATCCTAAAAATCATGAAGATCATAATCCCAGTATTTTCTAGTCTCAAGAACCCCTTGGTTTAGAAGCCAAGCATTTTACCAATTGGTCCCCTGGCCCCATAAGTCATGGATTGTACTTTCAAATATAATTGGGAAGAACATTGAAAAATAAATATTGAATGCTTGAGACTACATAAAACAAGGTCACCGCTGTGTGTCACATTGTACACATTTTTAAAAACAAAAGGTCCACCTTAGGAAGTAGCCATTGCACCTAATTTGAGCATGATGAAGATGACAGACAGATAACATAAAAACAATAGCCACTTTTTCTATATGGACCCACTGAAAATTTGTAATTATTTTGCTCTATTAGTTACACATTCAAAGGCAAAAAACAACTTTGTTTTATCCATATAAATTGGTTGTCCAGAAATAGGTTTTCCAGAAGAAAAAAAAGTAAATTACTTCCCTTTGTTTATAAATTTACTGATAAGAAGAATAACTGCCAAAGACTAATATAATTTATTCAGTGAACTAAATAAATAAAGTTCTATTGAAATAAACATGAAACTGTCTTCCTCACCCCTCTGAGACGAAATTCATCTTCTGATGTATCATTGTCCCCATCAATGGAGCCATACTTTGGCGAATGGGTCAATTTTTTGTCTCTTCTTTTGACAGTTGCTAATTCTATAGGTCAGTGCAAAAAAAAAATAATTAAAAATGACTTCTTTAGACAGTGTTTAAAATTAGCATAATATTGTGCTTAATATTTGATGGTTAAAATAAAAGACATACTAGATAAATGAAATGAAAATGATAATACAGTATTTGTTTGCTGGCTCTGTTACCAAACACTAATGGCTACAGACAGTAATTGAAGTGTTAATATAAGATTGTTAGTGATAAGACAAGAGAAATAATTTCACCTTCATCTGTATCCTCCTCTTTTTTCTTCTCCTCAAAAACTCCATTTCTCCCAGAGGCGCACAGAAGATAAGATGGAGCAAAAAGGACCTGACAAAATAAACACATACTAAGGTTTAAATGTAATATTAGTTGCAAATAAAAAAGTATCTTGAGAAACATTTGAAATATAAATTTTTGCTTAATCGGATAGAGTTGGGAGTAAGAGTTCGCTTTTTCAGACTTACAATCTACAGGGCAGATGGTGTCAAGGTCATCTGCCTCTCGCCATTAATGAGGGTGTCATGTGGCCAGCACAACGACCAATGCCTTTACTTTTACCAATCTAAAGTCGGGTACTCATATTTGAACTGGTCTGACTCAGATGCACCCTAAAGATCACAAAATTAGAAATCCCATATTTCAGCAGGATTCGAACCCAGGACCAGTGGAGTAGCTTGAGTAAGGGGGGGAGGAGGGGGGAGAATTTTTAAATCCTCCCGGGCCCCTACTTAAAGAGGGCCCCCAAATGAGTGTTTTTTACTTATATTATTAAATATTTCACAAAATGCAGTCGCCCCAAAGGAGGTCAAGCCCCCCAGGGCCCAAGCGATAAAAAATTCCTAGCTACGCTTTTGCTTAGGACCCCTTGGTTCGAAGCCAAGTGCTTTACCAAGGCACCTCTTACTGAAATGGAAATCTATAATTTATTCCTTTGTAATTGATGAAAACATTTGTTTAAATTTTCTATAATGATTTTATAAGAACTCTTTAAGATTAACATTTTAAACAGTGTTTACATTTTTAAAAAAAGGTCTGTTTGAAGGCCCTTGCATTTATGAGATTAGAAATAATAACAGTAATTACCTTTTCCTTGTCCACCATGCCTCGGACCAACCACATGCCACTTTTCTGTTTCGAGTCCAAGACTTCCACAAACTCACCGACTCGAAGTCCAGATTTACTATCTGGGTCAGTGTAGTCCATCAGTACTAAGAATGGCTTCAGAAACATTTCCTGCAGCAATAAATAAAGGGAGGTTACTGCAGCTTATAATTCATGGCAGAAACTTGAGGATTTTTAAAACATTTATTGACCTTTCAAAAGTCTTATGAAGAATATGTTATGAAATGAATAGTAATTTTAAGTTTCTAATAGTAATAACAAATAATGGTATTGGCAATGAAAGCTTAAAAGCAAATGGAACATCAAAAATAATAGTTACTATAAATACAACTGTTGGCCCATAGTAATAATAATGATATACATGACATTTAAAAAGCTGTAAATTAATTTTCATTTATATAGCTAACAAGTCGGATATGACCCGCAGCGTTCAGGCCTTAGTTTGGGTATTACTGATCTAGTGGATTGGATTTAGATCTATGTCAAACTCGGAGAATATTACCTTCACATTTTTTTATTTTGCCACGAAAATAAAAGTACAATGTGAAAATGATTTTACCCGATCAGCCGACATATTCATATTCAATATAAAATACTGTGAAAACGGCTTTACCCGCTTTGTCACAAAGTTTCATACTTAAATAGAGATATAATTAGGTACTTTTTGTTTAGGGCCCTCTGGTTCTGGTAGCGACATTAAACATACACTATGGTCTCCGCCATGATCTAACGAACATTTATGCCAAGCTTTGTCAAGATTGATCAAACGTTTTAATTTTTATTCAGGACATACATACATACATACACCTTACTTTCTGCTTTACATTATAGATAAATGTACTCTCCCTTTCAGCAAAACTTTTATCAATGAGAGTGTCTTTTCGATAGAAGAAAGTGGCAACAACTAAGGTGATCCTTTTTGGAAAAAAACATCTGAGCTAGCCAGGAAAACCAGTGACTTGGCGGAGTTTAGGTCATTAGTTAATATGTATGACTAAATGCATGACACGTAGGACGTAATCATCTTCTTTTTTGAAGTAACGTCTATATCATATAAGATAAGGAATTATTGATAATTTACTACTTCTTTAGTAAGAGTAAGATATTCAATATTCCCCCCTAACTATTATGAAATGTACAAGCCTATATGAATTGAAATATTGATGTTTTAAAAATATTTTTGGGTTTAAACATAAATAAAGCTAACATTAAAACTAAAGGAAATTTTAAAAATGGATAATTTGTTGTTTTTTTATTTATTTGATTAACAAAATGATCCCTATTTTTAATATACCAGTAACGTCTGCTGCAATATACTAATATTTTGAATTATATAGAGAGATGATGATCTTTGATCATTATATATCAAGAGTTCTTCAAAGTTCTAAGAAAACCAGCATTGACATTTTTTTTTACTTAAGTATTTATTGAGTTGTGTGAAGTTGTCAGTACTAGGATTAAGGAATAGGAGCATATTGAAAGGGAATGATTATTTGATGATTAATAGATAAGAGATGATTTTGTTTGTTGCTTTATAAGTCTTGGACGTTCAATCAGAATTAAGGATTATTACATCCTGGCTCTAACCTCCTGCAGCAAGGCGAGGATGACAGGGTTTGAACTATAGTTAATTAGGATGACAGTCCCCAGTGCATATCACCTGATCTGGCAGCATTGTTAAAGGAGGTGTCACAAAGTCTTATCTCAACACCTTTCAGAACTTGGGGCCTATAAGGCAGAGGGTGTATAGGTCATATCTTTCTATGGCCTGCGGTTAACTATGGTGTCATGTAGGCAGCACAATAACTAACCCTCTTTACTTTTCCAAACTAATGTCAGGTATCTATAGAGCTGGGTGGACTCAGGGGCACCTAAATATCATGAAATTCAAAATCCTAGCCTTCACTGATATCCAAACCTGGGACCCCTTGGAGCAGGGCCTAATCTCAATGACACATGGGAAATTGAATTTTCAGGACATTCCATGGTCCACCCAGCTCTGATAGATACCTGACATTAGTTTGGAAAAGTAAAGACGGTTAGTTATTGTGCTGGCTACATTGACAGCTTTATGAAAGGGCTAAAGATGATTATGGTCATAGACCTTCTCAGTAAACAAAGTCAACATATACAGGTCAAATAGAAATAATTAGTGTGATGAACCATATATCTCACTGAATTTTTTTAGAGCATTCTTATTGAAAATCAAAAAAAGGAAATACAAAAAAAAAAATTATTGTGTTTAGATCAGATCTTTATTGTAATATTTCAAATTAGTGTTCATCTGAGTATTTAAAAAAATTAATAGTATACAAAATATATTTAATATTGTATAGATTTCATGGAATGTTAGATATAATAAATACTTATAAGTCATGGAAATTGTGAAATAAAATAATTTTAGAGATTTCACATTTCAAAAACACTTTATAGACATCTTTTTTTTCCTGAGAAACACAAACAGTATAAATAATCAGCATGCATAATGGGAAGAGTACAAAGACCTTGACAAATTTTGCCACAGTGAACAGGGGGAGAGGGTGGAACTAAGTAGGTCAAATCAGAATAAATGGTTGAACGAAAAATCTAACTAAGGATTAGAAAGATGCACATGTTTAAAGAAACAAATCCTATTTATACTTATATTTTTGTGTGTTTTGATTAATATTTAGGAAGTAAGGGCAGGGCAAGGAAAGATGTTTGTTTGTCCCCAATGTTTTCCGATGTTCTTTCAGAGTTCAAGATATTCTAAATCCTAGCCCAAATCTCCCGCTGCATGATGGGAGCAGGCAAGGTATGATATCAAGACCATCAAGACAATTTAACGACAATCCACCGCATGACCAGGTAGCCATACTTTAACATTTCATTCAATTGTCATAAGAATCAAACTTCATTTTTGAAAAATGTGTGATATACAATATTCAAAGTTGCAGAAGTTTAAAATAAATTAACAATTTTTCAATAAGAAACTTTAGTTGAATAAACATCAATAATTGTACAGTACAGTCCACATTGGCTATAATCAAATAAATGTAGATTTGAAGATCTTTACTCATTAAAATTAAGACTCAAAATATGTAGTGACACAATATATCCATTCTGTATACATTTTAAAATAAAATGAAAATTCAAGTTTACAAGAGTAAACATATGGAATGATAAAAGTAATATTTTATATAAGGTCTTGTATTCTGAGTATAAGATATGTATGTATTGTATAAAAAACAAGGAAAGAATTAGTATAAATATAATGTTTTTATGAAAAATAAAGTTATTTACATCTGGAACTAATATTATGCTAAAAATCACAGTAAGATCACAAATATATATAGGCCAGTAACACAGTAAGTTCACAAATATAGATATAGGCCAGTAACACAGTAAGTTCACAAATATATAGGCCAGTAACAATAGTTAAAGAGCATATCAAATACTTTTGTGCTTACATTGTATAAAAGAATTGTAAACAATAATTTTGCCAGATTAAAATTTTATTAGAAATATTTTTTCAGCTAATAAAACTTACATCTAGTTTATACGTTCATGCATGTATCTAGATCTACGTGTTGTTTTTGGCAGTAAAGTTTTGTGCTACAACCTTTTAAGTAAAAAAAAAAAAGCCAAAAAAGACTCTTCAGGAAAGAAGGCACTAAATGTATGTCTCAGTGAAAAACCAAGGACCTCAACAACTTACGAAAAATTTGATTTTTTTTTTAACAGTTCCATGAATCAAAAAATTGTTACTACATCAAGAATTTTGTTATTGGATAAAATGACATCTGGCAGGGTATAAACTAAAAACTGTCTAGATGACAGTGCAAAGGACAGATGTGACCAGGCAGCCATATTGTGCTAGAAAAGGAACAGCGTCAAGATATTGCTCAGACAGCTTCTCAAGATAGAACAAAACAAAAACTAATGATGACTTGCCATTAAATATATGATATGATGGCCATCAAAGTAATTTAACAATGATGCCTCTGTACTGATGGCATTTACCTACATACATACATACACACACACACACACACACATATATATATATATATATATATATATATATATATATATATATATATATATATATATATATATATATATATATATATATATATATATATATATATATATATATGTATCTTATATATATGTATCTTATATTACAAAGTAGAATGTGAGGCGTATGTATGTATGTATTATTATTATTATAGCTTTTATATAGCGCTACTTTCATGCTTATAGCATGCTCAGAGCGCTTTGGTCCAATCTCATTTGTGGACCGGTAGGGGGTATCTAGGAGTTGGTTTTCCGTGCTGCCTTTAGGCGCTCAGTAAACCCAACTCTGCCCGAGTTGGGTGTCGAACCTCGAGCCCCCTTCTACGTAGCCAAGTTCAAGCACACTTAGCCTCTTGACCACGCTTCCCACGTATGTATGTGTATGTTACTTATAGACATCAAAACCGCTTGACCAATCTTGATAAAACTAGGCAGGAATGTTCGTTGGGTACTAACTTAGACCGTAGTGTATGTATTGTAGCCCTAAAACAAACTTAAGACCCTCAAAAAAAATAAAGTTGTCCGACTCTATTAAAGCTATAGTATTTATGGATCTAGGCCATGGTTAACAATGTTGACATGAGAAAAGATCGAAAGGATTTAGACCTAGATCTAATTTTAAGAAATACACTTTGCGCAGATAGTTTTTTACTTTGACACATGAAAATACAAAAAAAGATCCATTGATTTCATTACATAATAAAATTAACCTTCAATTTTGTGTTTCAAAAGCATTTTTTACATAAATTAGTTCCTGATATCTGTGACTACAGATTTCCTGGCGAACATTCTTTCATTAGACATTACCGAATGGTTACACATTAACACATCTCTCTACTGAGTCTATTCCTAGGCCTAGATCTAAAACTCTTATTGAACTCTAAGATGATAAAACTTCTTTTCGCAAGGATAGTTTTATGCTTTAACACATACACATACTAATTATTGTCCATTCATTTCATATTTTAATCAAATTAACATTCAAATTTGTTTTTCTAAAACATTTTTAATACATTCGTTCGCTGTTCGCTAAAGCTTCATATCCGTGTTGAGATAGGCATATATTCATTCATGAAAAAAGGTCACGCATGCGCAATACAGAATGAACTCTATAAAAGCCAATTTTTAACTCTAGATTAGTGTAGATTTAGATCTATGTCTACCTCAAGATCTACTTTATACTTTAACACATGAACATACAAAATTAAGTCTATTCATCTCAAATTTTAATCAAATACGTGTAGGCCTACAAGCAAATGTTTTAATTTGAAAAATGGATTTAAGCCTATTAGCTACTTTGATTTGATAGCTTCATTTACACTATTTTTACATTGACATATTCACTTTACTTATCACATTATTATTTCGTTTACAAAACACCCTCAGTGGCTATATCGACAGTAATGCGCAAATAAAGACCAGCGGGTCGCGGGTAACATATGTCTAGTATATATATATATAGTGAAGTTCCCCTTTCAAATCTTGGGATCTATAGGGCAGATGATGTAAAGTTCATCTGTTTCTGTTTCTACAGTTAAGTGGCCAGCACAACGACCAACCATCTTTACTTTTCACTTCACTTTTCCCCAACAATTGTCAGGTTCCCATTAGAGCTAACTCAGAGACACCCTAAAGATTGCAAAATTAAACATCTTCACAGGAATTGAACCTGGGACCCCCATTTCGGAAGCCAAGCGATTTATCACTAAGCTAACACACCTTCCTACATATATATGATATGATGGCAAGACATTTTTACTTTAAATATATGTAAATAATATATTCTATGGCCCACTTCAATCCCAAAGCGGCAATGGGTTATTTTATACAAATGAAAGCCTAGGCATCAGCTATGAACAATGACACAAGCAGATTCTCCCTCTTCAGGAAACGCGCCAATACAGTTTGGGATCAGTCCCATTGCAGGTTTTGCCAGTGTGTGACGCAAGCTACCTAAAGGTCACATATAAATAATCATCATCAAACTCCATTAGAGTGAGGGCTTGAGAGGCTTAAATCCTCTCTTGCAAAAGCCCTGGACAGAAACCCTGCTGTCTTGCGTAGTGCATAAATGTCGCCATACAGGTCGAGAATTTCGAGTTTCCCAGACCTGTCGAGACGGAGATCAGCAAGTCTGGGGCAGTCAAACAGAATATGAGGCACGGTTTCCTCTTCTTCCCCGCAGCGGGGGCACCATGAATCAAATTTGGCCACAGCCCCGATAAATATGAGCCAACAGGACAGTGGCCTGTCCTGCACTGTGCTATAATAGCATGCTCAGGCCTGGACAGCCTCCACCATGGGGAAGTGCAGTCAGGGCGCCTCATGCACTCCCAGACTCCACTGGCTTGTTGGGACTTGTCCCAGCACTGAAACCACTTTTCCATTTCTGTTTTTTGTATTATAGCCAGGGCTTGATGAAAGCTTACAGCCTGTTCAGTGGATGGAATTGGCCCTCCCTGGTGGGCCAAAGAGTCTGCAATTGTGTTGCCAGTCACACCTATGTGACTCGGTACCCACTGCATTATTACAGGGGTGCCATAGCGTTGTTTAATGTTATGTGAAGCCATGATGACAGTGTTGATATTGGGGGGCCATGTTCCAGGGCTTTGCAAAGCCTGTAGTACAGATTTTGAGTCAGTGACCACAACAATCTGTGTTGCCCTCAAATGTCATATAAATAATAATAAAGCTTGTCTTATACGGCAGAGGCAAAATATGGAAATGCCATTTAGGACTATCCAGACACAAAAATAATAAATACAAGCTCTATGAACCCCTCTAGTCAATATTTTTCTGTCAAAAGACAGTTACTCTTTTTGTGGTAAATATTTATGGAATGCAAAAAAAAAAATATGAAACATTGAGTCTTGGCTGTCAACATAGACACTCTCTGGTGAATAAGCCTAACTGGCCCAGCAAAATAAAAAACAATAAATAATTTACTCAAATATCAGTTGTGATTGTTCAAACATAAATGCCCTCTGCCAACTAAAATTAAAACTACATTTTTACACGCTCCTCCTAAACAATGGATAGAATATGGTGTATTCTAGCAAAGTGAATAAATAACAACTATAATTCTACAATGCTAATACATAAATAAAGCCATCAAATAAATAGACTTTATTTTACAAAAGAACTAAAGCTAAATTTGTATCGGTGAATGTTCAGGTCATCAACATAAGGAGGGGGGAAGGTTTATATGTTTCTTTGTTGTACGTTTCAGTCTTTTCTCAAGGCATCATATATTATGTCAATCAACCCAAAACTTCCTACAGGTCTGCAAAGGCTGAGAAAGAGCAGGGTTTGAACTTGAGACAACCCAGATGACAGTTCAAGCACATACTATATTACAAGTCATTCATCCATTTTTCTATGTCAAATCCTAATCTATAGAGTTTAACTAATCTAGCCCATGCTTAAACCACTAGGAAATAAAAGAGATTTATAGAATCTAAACATTTCAATGTAGCGATTTATAAAGTAATAATAGTTTTCTAATATATTTTTTATTAATTATAATCAAATCAACTTGTAAAAAATTAATTTTCAAATTGAAAGAAAGAGCTTTAAAAGAATGTAAGTAAAAATTGGTTTTAGCTTATCAGAGATTGAGTTAATTTTATATAGGTCTTTGACAAAATGAGATTTATAAAGATTTCTTTTTACAATAACATGCTTGAACACATGCAGTGAACACATCAACAAACAAAAATTCTTTGGGTAAATTTTCTACTTGAAAGTCTCATTTGGGTAGGTTTTCAAACAGTTTCTTGACGCCAATGGCCGCTAAGGAGAATGCCGCTGCCATGCCAAAAAGTTTGAGGTAACGAACACTTTGGGAATCACTTGTACATACGTCAGAGGAGGACTCCACAGCACCGCCTGTAGCGCCCTCTGTCAGTTCAACTGTCCCTTCAGGATCACAGGATATTTGCACGACATTTTCCATATCTGACAACAAAAGAAAAATTAGGCTTATCAATAAATAGGAAGTTTCTACTGCACTATGGAATGTTGAAATAAGAAGGAACTTTCTACTGAACAATATAATAATTATTTCTATAGTTCAGTCTCTTATTATTTCAGTACACAAGAAGTTCATATGGAAATGAAAGCAATTGCATGGTAGCAACAAACATACTGGGCAGAACAAAATCTTGTTAACATAATACAGCTACAGTTTTTAGTTAAAGTATGGGGCACAGTGGCTGGGTGGTTTAAAGCACTTGCCTCCAAACCAAGGGTTTTTGGGTTCAAATCTCTGTAAGACTGAGATATTTAATTTCAGGATTTTTAAGTTGTCCATGAGTCCACCCAACTCTAATGGGTATCTGACAATAGTTGGCAAAAGTACAGGTGGTTGGTCTTAACCCTTACAGTCTTTAATATTTTTTAAGGAGTTGGCAGCCAGGTCTAAATTAAATTTTAGCTGATTCATATAGTATTTTACAAGAAAGCAGAAAAATCAATAAAACATTATTGCAGTTAATTTTTATGTTATATTTTATTTATAACAATCAAAAATGTTCCAAATATAATGTTTATTTTTGAAAATTTATTTGTGTATGGAACTTTTTTGAAGCACTTGTGAGGATGCAATCCAGGATGACGTAACTGACCAACTGAGAGTTAGTGTCACAGTAGAAAACTGTCTTACACACACCACCAAGTGTTTTTCTGTTACTGCAAACACTGCTGTCTTTAGTGGTTCTATTTGGAAAGTTAGCTATGGAATGTTGTCTTTTGTTTAGTCTCTGGTTGGATTCCCCCCAACCCTCCGCAATGCCTCTGATTCTGTGAAAAACAATCTTGGTCGATCTATTTTATTTATTTTTTTGGAATAACTGACAATCAAAATATAACGATTATCAATTACATTCTGCCGTATAAAATAATAATTTAAAATTTAGGTATCAGGGAGTGGAAGGAAAAACTTTAAAATCTTATGGCCCACAGGGTGGGACATTTGACCGGAACAGGGGGAGGGGTGGAAATGTCCCACCCAGTGGGACATTGGACTGGAAAGGGATAATGATGACTAAATGACACCCTTGTTATCCGTTGGCCAAAGAAATGAGCTTATAATATCATTTGCCCTATAGTCTATAGATTGCAAGGTGTGAAAGGAATACCTTACAATAAGGGAAACAACTCACTCTACATGTACAACCACATTTCTCAATAAGTAGTATTTATTTCACTTTTTCAATAAAAAAAAAAAAAAAATAATTACCAATACTTAGCTAACTAATTATTTAATTGTTTGATTGATTTATGTTTTGTTAGGTACAACAAATAATTGTGTAAAGTTTCGACTTGTTACGAGAATGGGTGTGGGAAACAAATGTGCACAAAATTGTAACAGAAAGACAGAGTGACATGATAATAATAGAATAAGCGAGCGACACTAAAAACAAACCTTGCATGGAGACAGTAACCGATGCTGTGACAGTCCCTTCACTATTGACAGCGGTACAGACATACTCTCCAGCATCTTCAGCGTCTGCTTCAGGAATCTCAAGATAGAAGATGCCCCTCGTTTCATAGAGTCGCAGGCGCTTGCTGGTCCTTAATCGTTCTCCATCTTTTTCCCAGGACACTTTTGGCATTGGATCACCTAGAAATATTTAGTTTTAAATATCTTTTATTTGCACTGAAAACTCTATAATTAAACTAGCAATTATACACTAAAACCATAATTTGCAAATACAAAAACACAATATAACAAAATAGGTACTCAAAAAGACACAATGATAAATGCACATTTCTTATTCCATATGCTAGGACAAATTCCTATAAGTGCTCTTCCCTATTACCATCAGCATGGCTTGAATCAGCCTGAAAATGACTAAGTAAAGTCTCTAATTAACATGCATGACTAGATTGACATATGAATATGTATGAGACGTAATAACAATAAAAAATTATGGACTATTTTCTTTGTTACATTTTAATGTCTTGTTAAAAGTACTGTGTTGGCAGATTTGGTTTTCTGAACTAATTAGCAAAAAGAATTATTAAACTCAATTCAAACTTTTTCTAAAAACAAACGAAACATTAATGCTTACATTAATTTGTGAGAATAAAAATCCTGTTTATAAAGAAATAATACTTCACAAGTTAAAGAGCAATAGACATGAAGAATATATGGTTAATCATAGATATGCTCTGACACAGACTTGTACAGACTTACGACTAAGCAACATGACCTAGCAAGGAATGAGGGCAGTTTTAAGCCGGGTCTCGTAACCATGTGTAACTGGTGATATGGGCCCATATAATTCTTTTAATGGATGCCAGGAAGGTCAAGTCAGATGTTCAGCTTGATGCTTGTGTTGCTGCTAGGCAATGTTGCCAATCTGGAGATCTGTGGTTCAAATCTTATTCTCTTCCTCCTGTTCTCAATATCTAGTCCTGCTGTTATATCTTACATGTAATTTTTATTCAACACTTGTTTCAGCACTCAAGTTTCTAGCTCCAATTAGGTTTGATTAGTTGAACACCATAACACTTTGTTTAGGCCGCTGCCTGGATGATGGTTCGGGCTTTTGGATTTTCAACTCAATGGTCCAGAGTTCAAGCCCTGTCCACCGACATATCCTGCCACCCTGAAGGTTTGTAAAAGTAAAGTAAAGTTCCCCTTTCAGACCTTGCAGGCAGATATTAGGTCATCTATTTCTTCGCCAACGGTTAATGAGCAGGTTGTCATGTGGAATGCACAAAAACTAATCACATTTACTTTCCCCCACTAAAGTCAGGTACCCAACGGGGTTGGGTGGACTCAGGGACGGCCTAAAAAAATCCAGAAATTCAAAATCCCAGTCTTCACCGAGATTTGAACCCAAGACCCCAGATTCAGAAGCCAAGGGCTAAACCACTCAGCCCCCAGCAGGTTTAAGTTAGACATACTGATCTTAATTTCTGAAAAGATGTTTGAGACTTAAAATAAATGAGGATACAAACCTTGAACTGAGCAGCTTAGCTTGATGCTTTCAAACTCTGCAACCGTTACATTTTGAGGCCTCATCACAAATCGTGGATGACCAACAGGAAGTGAAGGGCTAGAAATAGAAAAATATCAAAAGATAAAAAGTAGTCGTTTTAATGTAGGAAACAAAGACCCATATAAATAATTTGATTTACTTTAAAAAAAGATAAAGCTTGACTAAGTAATCTTAGCCTAGCTTCTGACATATGGAATAAAATGGTGAACCAAGGGTATCCTACATTTCACAGCTCTAAAACAATTGTTTTACTTTAAAATCAAACTCCAAAGATTTTTTAGCCTAACTTGATAAGTTTGTTGTTTGTTTTTTTACTATCTGGTTTTCGTGCATTTTGACAGTGCAAAAATGTATCTCCTAAAACAGAAGCATGTCTAGGAAAGAAAGATGTTCTAACCTCAGGGCAGGAGATAGTTGTCGCTGACCAACTATGCTGACTAGCACCTCTGAGTAGACAGAGCCGGCAGAGTTGATGGCAGTCATCCTGTATCTACCAGCATCTTCCTCCCCCACATTTTCTATCTCCAATGTGTAAACATCATCCTCTGTGACAACAGTGATTCTCTTCCCTGCAATGATTACTTCCCCTTCTTTGGACCATGTCACCTCAGCTCTTGGAACGGCTAAATTAAGTATGACATGAAATTACTCTAATTTAATTATAATCTGCATTAACATGACATGACTATCGTAAGATTGGTAAAGGAGAAGATGCATAAAATGATTTTCAAATTTAATAGGAATAGCTGAAAACAGTTAAAAACAAGGTCTCACACTAGACAGCTTAGCTTATTGTTTTTTAAAAGTTACCTTGTACTTGGGTCCTCAACCGCAATGTTTTCCCAGCCTCAATTTTAATATCTTCCATAACCTGTTTGATTACAGGTTTGGCAACCGGTTCCTTGTCACCTCCTATTGCTGTTGCATCTTCAGTTTTCTCTGGCTGAGGTTTATCCTGAGCTACTTTCTGAACCCAGCTGGTGCTTGGTTCGACAACTTCAACAGTACTGCCGTCTACTTCAGATCCATCATCTGCTGGCTGAATGATTGGATAATCTTCAATGGCCTTTTGTTTTTCCTCCCCAAATCTGGTCTGACTCAATTCTGTTTCATTAAGATTCTGAGAAAATACTGTTTTGTCTGAGTCTATATTAGACTCTTCAATTTCTTTTTTCTGCAAAGATGATGCAGGAGTGACATTAACCCCAACTACAGATCCAACAGAACCCTCCGTTTCACTGTCACTAACAGTTTCTTCATCGTCATCTTCCAACTTAAAGTCTGTTTCTCTTTCAATAATTTGTTGTATCGGTTCATTTGGTAAGTCTGTGCTGTCAACTTTAGAATCATCAGAGATTTCAACTCCAGCTACCTGCAAGTCCACATCATCATAAGACAACTTCCCCTCGGTTACCTCTATCAATTTCTGTGTTAACACAGAATGTGTCTGATTTTCTTCTTCTTGGAACACATCGTCTCTAACATTCTTCTCAACATTTTCAGAAGCTGCCAATTTTCCATTTTCTAGTGTTGCCGATGTTACATTTTCTGGTGTCACTGATTTTACATTTTCTGGTATTTCCAATTTTACATTTTCTGGTGTTGATTTTACATTTTCTGCTGTTTCACGTTTTACATGTTCTGAAGTTGTTGATTTGACATTTTCTACTGTTTCCAATTTTACATTTTCTGCTGTTTCCAGTTTTACATTTTCTGAGGTTGCTGATTTTACAGTATCAGCTTCATCTTTTTTTAGTTTCTTCAAAGATTCTGGCTTATCAGCTAATGCTCTTTTTCTTTCTATGTCAACATTTTCTATTTGCTTAGGTGTAGGTAGGAGTGAGTTATTCTCATCCCCAGATGCAAGCTTTGTTTCTGCTTCAAGTTTGACAACTCTCTCTTCACTCACTACAAGTTTAGTTAGATCTTTTACCGCAGTTAACAGGCCATTTTCATCAGTTTTAGAAGCAGAATTCTGGACTTCAGTTTTTGTCACCCTTTCTATTTCAGACTTTACCTGCCACTCAGCTATTTTGGATGCTTGCTCTTCTTGCTGCAAGAGTTCCTGCATTACATGCTCTCCAACCATTTCAGTCAGCACAGCCTGATAGGCTGAATCTCTCTTAAAGAAGTCTTCATCCTCGTCCAGCTCATGTGAAAAAAGTCTTGCCGTCTGCCTCATGAGCAGAGACTTCTCTTCCTCCTCCTCAAAGTCTTTCAGAGATTCTTGCAGAGAGATAGGCTCAGATCTTTCACTAATGGTCATCAGCCGGACAGAATCCTGGTCATCGTCCGAAGAGTGGTAGCACTTCTCCAGCATGTCCTTGCTGATCTTGGACTCCTCCTCCTCTGCCTCTTCCTTCCTCTGTGTCTCTGAGGAATCTGACTTTTCCTTCCTCTGTGTCCCTGAGGAGGGTGATGGAGAGATGAGCTGTGATGAGGTTCTCTGGGCAGATATCACAGCTTCTAAGGATTTCCATGTCAGCTCTTCCTCTTCTTCCTCTCTTTGTCTTTTCTCTTTGGACCTGATGACATAGTTCTCTTCGTAAGAATTCTCATTATCTAAAGCTAAAACAAAACAAGAAAAATATGATAAAGAAGGAAAAAATGTGTAATGTTTAAATAGATGCTTCTACATATTATACTTAACTGAATTCAATATATCATATATAAATTACACAAGTTCTTTCAAAATAGAAATTCATTACACTACATGGGACTTTCCTCTAGTGTCTTGGATGGCTGCCTCAAGGTGTAGTATGCACACTGGACCGTAGTTTGGTCCTGGGTTCATACCCTACCCATCGCCATCCCCCAATCGTCCTGCAGGAGGTTTGGACTAGGAAGTAAATTATCAACCCTAAAGGAACTTCCGAAACATGGAAAACACTTTACAAACGTGAAGTAGAGTTCAAGTGTACTAGCGAATAGAAGAGCCAGAGAGTTTCACTTTGTCCAGTCCATGCCATATATCGAATGCAAATTAGTTTCTTCAGGAGATGTGGCAGAATCTGGTGTGACTAATCAAGCTGATTCTAAAGTGACAGAGTTTGACGCAGTTCCTGCATGTGAATGCATCAGTTTTAGGGCTAGCTGATAGGGCAGCTTTCTTTTTTTTCTCTTGACTAAGGCCACTCTGGTTCTTTTGCTTTCAGCAAGGTTCCTACCAGCATGCACAGTCTGTCTCTATGCTTTCCAATCTTGAGCTATTTTCTCTCACATACTTTCATTGATGCCTGTAGCTCTCAGATCTTGTTTGCAGACATCTCTAGAATAGTCTTGGGTAGTCCTTAGGTCGGACTCCCTCTGCAAGTTCATCATAGAGGATGTTTGAGCAATTCTTCCATCTGGCAATGGGGTGACATGTCAAAGCCAGCGTGGTCTTCTCTGTGTCAAAAGAGCATAGATACTGTGCGTATTGGCCAACTTCAAAACATCCAAACTGGAGACATGATTATTCCAAGGGATTAACAATAAGATAATTTGGGATGGTCTGCACCAGTTATGTTTTGGTCATCAGTGCCATTAAGAAGGAGATATAACCAATACAGAATAGGTTCCATCATTATGAATATCTCGTATTTATCAGATATTCCTTTAGAAATGAAATCTAATGTCCTATTTTTAAACATCCAGGTTAACAGGAAATGACAGAACTACAGAAGACTGGATGTGGATCTAGATCTAGTAGAGCAAGGCTAAAACAAATGACAAAATGAATAGGACAATACAAAATACCTTCTATTTTCTTTCTAATTTCCCTTGCCTTCTTGTATTTTTCTGTGTAAACGATGGTCTCTTCAAATTGCATTGAATGTACAGACGTAATTGGCTCATCGGGAAGTTCCTTGTGTGCTAATAATAATAATAATAGAAAACTCAACTTCAATACTAAGCTAGATCATGGCTAGACTCTTGATCTAGATCATAGATGATATAACTTATATGATGTAGATCTACTTTTTTATGATTCTAATTGTAAAGAGTTCAGGTGGAGTAATTGGTTTTTCGGATCTACAAAATCATTTAAAAAATTTAAAGAATGCATTCATGAGATTTTTTAAAGATTTTAGGTAGTGAATATGGAAACTAGAGAGATCTAGATTCTAGTCTTTATTTAATACTTTTAAAATAAGCAAAAGAAGTAAATAGTATTATTTACGGTGATTTGTTTACATCACGTGACCCGATAAAAGACAGCCTACCTTTAACAAGGAGATAGGCAGAAGTTGATGCAAGACCCTCAGAGTTCTCTGCCCTACACCTGTCGAAAAAAAAAATAATCATATTGTTTAAAATAAATAATAATAATGTACTCTCCAGCCTGTATTTTTATTATTTATAATAGGTCAATAACTATAAATGCGTAAAAATTCAAAGGTGATTTTATTATATGTTACCGGCAAAGAGCGAGATCCAGGCAGTTCTAACACGCATATAAATATATAAAGCAGAGGGTAAGGGGTATGTATGTATGTATGTCCCGCAATAAAAATCAAAAACCGTTTGACCAATATTGACAGGACTTGTCATAAATGTTCCTTTATATCGCGGTGTATGCTTAATGGTTCTCCCACTACCGGGGGGGGGGGGGGCCTAAAACTAGACAAAAGTAGGCCTACTTATTAAAGAACGAAAGATTTTCACATTATTTTATATTGGATATGAATATGTCGGCTGAACATGTACACTATTTTCACACTCTACTTTATTTATTGGCGAAATAAATAAAAAAAATGTGAAGGGGCGATTCTCCTAATTTCACATAGATCTAAATTCAACCCCTCTAATGCCCAAACTAAGACCGTTAGAATTAGATCGTCTAAGAGCTGAGCCGAAGGCTCTTCGAGCTTTAAGTTTGAAAAAAAAACCTGTTTGAGCGTCAAACAGTAAAAAAAAAAAAAAAAAACCTGCGTGAACCACCGTTCTGTCTGGAAGAGACCCAAGTGTATGCCTATGTAAAGCATTGCTATTTCCGATTGCGTCTGGCACCCCGGGCGCATGGGCTAGACATGGTCGAAGGCCGAGTACACCAGGGACCTCCGCCATTTTCCTATGTTGTACCAAGCTAACCGTGGAGGGCTCGCCATTAGTGTAACGGCCCCTTAAGGATTTATCGACAGGACCGTGAGGGCTCTCTTTCAACTCCGCTCCGTGCAATGGGTAAACCTTCGCCTATCCGTGGTCACCCCCATGGGAGTTTTGTTTTGCTATTCAATTAGCCTAACCACTTCCTCTAATGGTCGTTTCCACACGAGCGCCACGTTGAGGCAGAATAGCGTGCTCACGACAAACTAAGACCTGCAGGCCGACTAGTATACATATATAAGGGCCTATATTAACAGTGCTTCTTTGTGGCGGTACGCACCGATTAATTTATTAGTAGTCTAAAGTTAGGCGATTCATCACTGAGTACCGGCACTTATTTGTTTACAAAAAGAGCATATGTATGTATGTGTGTGTGTGTGTGTTATATTGTTATCGATTACAAAGGTTAATATATGAAGAATTTCAGGTGATGACGCAAACGCTTTTGTGACCTGCTGCCTATTTATAAACTTTTATTAATTTTTACAAGCTATATGGCCAGTGGCGTAGAGACCATGGCGCTAAAGGGGGTCACTGCACCCGGGCCTATGAAAAGAGGCCCACAGAGGCCATTGAAAGATAGCTAGTAATTATTTGTAAGAAGACGCACAAGAAATGAGTGTCAAGTCACTATTCTTAAGACTGAACTAAGTGTAATGACACTATTACTTGTCAAAGTCGTGGACGACAATCCAAAGCGCATGTCATACGATCAGGCAGCCATCAATTTGTCGTACTAGAGTCTATAATTGATTCCCTAGGTACTGTCGATAAATCATCCTCTTAGTTAAATGCCAACACGACGTCACGGTTTCATTAATGTGCAGCGGCTCGTGTTGCACAGGACAGATGTGTATGTGTGTAGCAAATGTAGTTAGAATACAGAGGTACATGAGTATAGTAGTAGTGAGAATACAGAAAAATACGTGTGTAGTAGTGAGAATACAGAAGAATATGTGTGTAATAGTGAGAATACAGAAGAATATGTGTGTAATAGTGAGAATACAGAAGAATACGTGTGTAGTAGTGAGAATACAGAAGAATATGTGTGTAATAATGAGAATACAGAAGAATATGTTTGTAGTAGTGAGAATTCAGAAGAATACGTGTGTAGTAGTGAGAATACAGAAGAATATGTGGGTAGTAGTGAGAATACAGAAGAATATGTGTGTAGTAGTGAGAATACAGAAGTACATATGTGTATGGTAGTAGTGAGAATACAGAAGAATATTTGTGTAATAGTGAGAATACAGAAGTATACGTGTGTAATAGTGAGAATACAGAAGAATACGTGTGTAATAGTGAGAATACAGAAGAATACGTGTGAAATAGTGAGAATACATAAGAATACGTGTGTAATAGTGAGAATACAGAAGAATATGTGTGTAATAGTGAGAATACAGAATTATACGTGTGTAGTAATGAGAATACAGAAGAATACGTTTTTAATAGTGAGAATACATAAGAATACGTTTGTAATAGTGAGAATACAGAAGAATACGTGTGTAGTAAAGAGAATACATAAGAATACGTTTGTAATAGTGAGAATACAGAAGAATACGTGTGTAATAGTGAGAATACAGAAGAATACGTGTGTAATAGTGAGAATACAGAAGAATATATGTGTAATAGTGAGAATACAGAAGAATACGTGTGTAGTATTATTAGTGATGTGTATTCTCAACAATTTAATTCTGTCCAAAGTGTAAGTGACTATGTCTGTTTATGTGACGGGGAGAGTTGGTTGTCCTAAAGGTACCTGTAATGTCCTTCGTCCTCGTGCGTGATATTCTGGATGACCATAGAGATGACCCCGTCATTGGAGTGGTCAAACTGATAGCGCGACGAGTCCGTGATCTCACGGCCGTCTTTGTACCACCGGATCTGGGGCCGAGGGAAGCCGCCGACCCGGCATTCGAAATGTTTCGTCCCTCCGACGTGGTGTTCAGTTTGGGCGGGCATTTTGAGCCCGGGACTAGTGCAGCCCTTCAATCAAGATCTGAAATAAAGAGTCAAAGAAAAATATAGTAGCTTGTTTTGTGTTAAAATCCTAATCTGAAGTTTTCTGTAGTGAGATGTGAGAGTCTCTTTTAGAATTAGATTAGTACACATAATGACATACATAATCTCTATAGCTTAACAAAATCTATTAAATATAAAAATATTCATAAGCATGGTGAACAAACAAAAAACACGTTTTTTGTAAGTTAAATAGGTTATTGGAGGTGAAAGCTGATATGATCCATTGTTTTAAATACCTCAGAGCTATTGTCTCAAATGAGGGAACAAAACCCGAACTACTCGTACACAGTCCACATAAGCCCTGCAAAACTTAAAATAATATGGAAAGACAAAGGCATAGCCCTCGGCACCAAAATCAGACTGGTGCGCTCCCTGGTCATGGATACATTGTTATAAGCTTGCGAGTCTTGGAAGCTGACTGCAGAGCTGGATGAGGAGGATCCTAGCAATGGAAGATGCTACAAAAGGATTCTAGGTATCACATTTAAAGACGGCATCACAAACCAAGAGATTCCAGAGAGGGTTACTACAGCGATTGGACCCCATGATGACCTGCTAAGGTTTTCGGGGCTCGCAAAGACCTTCCTTCAGGGAACAGTAACAGGCAAAAGAGGAAGAGGCAGACAGAGAAAGCGATGGAAAGACAACATAAAAGAGTGGGCGGGCCTGTCATTGAAAGAGGTTCTAAGGCAAAAGACAGAGAGGAATGGAGAAAGACGGTCGACGAATCTTGCATGGTGCCCCAACGGTCCAACAGCCTAAGGGATAGGTAAAGGTAAAAGGTTATTGGACCTATGTGTTGTGGGCAAACGTCTCAACAAGTATACCTAGCTCTTAAGAAAAAAAAAAGTAACTTTTTTTTTTCTTTAAAGCAATAGTTAAGTGTGGATGTTTTTATAGAATACGTATTGCTGTTTGTTTGCTTTCTTTAATTTCCTGTCTTCAAATTTGTGATGAATGTAGACTTTTTTCTGAGCTGGAAGGTAGTAGGCGTAACAGAGGAGCCACACGAAAACGCTTTAACTCTTTCTCTCCGTAATTATTTACCACATTCTGGTGGAATCAACGCTGGTATCGTCAGTTAGGAGAGAAAGAGTTAAGACCGAATCAGAAACCCCATTAGTAACGAACCGTGCTGAGATTACTCCCTTAGAGCACGGAAGAGGTAACGGGCAGTGTTGTTGTAAGGTCGCCTGGTCCCCGTACAAGGACAGACCTTTTGCCGCACATGGAACAGTACTCTCTCTCTCTCTCTCTCTCAATTCCTTGTCCCGATACCGTTGTCCGCACTACCTGCTCCTCTTAGAGCACGGAAGAGGTAGCGGCAGTGTTGTTGTAAGGTCGCCTTCTCCCCGTACAAGGACAGACCTTTTGCCGCACATGGACCAGTACTCTCTCTCTCTCTCTCTCTCTCTCAATTCCTTGTCCCGATACCGTTGTCGGCACTGCCTGCTCCTCTTAGAGCACGGAAGAGGTAGCGGGCAGTGTTGTTGTAAGGTCGCCTTATCCCCGCACAAGGACAGACCAATTGCCGCACATGGAACAGTACTCTCTCTCTCTCTCTCTCTCTCTCTCTCTCTCTCTCAATTCCTTGTCCCGATACCGTTGTCCGCACTACCTGCTCCTCTTAGAGCACGGAAGAGGTAGCGGCAGTATTGTTGTAAGGTCGCCTTCTCCCCGTACAAGGACAGACCTTTTGCCGCACATGGACCAGTACTCTCTCTCTCTCTCTCTCTCTCTCTCTCAATTCCTTGTCCCGATACCGTTGTCGGCACTGCCTGCTCCTCTTAGAGCACGGAAGAGGTAGCGGGCAGTGTTGTTGTAAGGTCGCCTTATCCCCGTACAAGGACAGACCAATTGCCGCACATGGAACAGTACTCTCTCTCTCTCTCTCTCTCTCTCTCAATTCCTTGTCCCGATACCGTTGTCCGCACTACCTGCTCCTCTTAGAGCACGGAAGAGGTAGCGGCAGTATTGTTGTAAGGTCGCCTTCTCCCCGTACAAGGACAGACCTTTTGCCGCACATGGACCAGTACTCTCTCTCTCTCTCTCTCTCTCTCTCTCTCAATTCCTTGTCCCGATACCGTTGTCGGCACTGCCTGCTCCTCTTAGAGCACGGAAGAGGTAGCGGGCAGTGTTGTTGTAAGGTCGCCTTATCCCCGCACAAGGACAGACCAATTGCCGCACATGGACCAGTACTCTCGCTCTCTCTCTCGATTCCTTGTCCCGATACCGTTGTCGGCACTGCCTGCTCCTCTTAGAGCAGGGGTTCTCAACATGTGGGTCTCGACCCTCTTGAGGGTCGAATGACGATTTACCAGGGATCGCCTAAGACCATCGAAAATATGGATTGTTATTGTCAATTCTTCTATTGCTGTATGTGTGTGTGGGGAGGGGGCTCGCGGCAGAGTGGGGGTTTGTAAAAAGGGGTCGCCGAGCTTAAAAGGTTGAGAACCGCTGTCTTAGAGTAAGAGGAAGTCGTTTCTCACAACGTTCGTAACCAAAGCCGTCGGCGTGGCGGCTTCGTGCAATTCCGGTTGTTTCCGGAAACACTGGCCCCGAGACCTCCCTACGTTTAGGACACGCTGCTACCTCTAGCGCGTCAACCTCCTGGCTTTTCACCTCCATACCTAACGTTGTGAGTCAGGTGCAGTGGCTACTAGGCTCACCATGCTCCCCCACATGCTGGGAGCGGAGTCGTGTGGCTATTTTTACATTGGTCATTTGGCCTTTAAAACCATGACCAAAAACTAGTTCTTTTAAGACCAGCTTAGGCGCCAACTTGCTTTAACTGACATAGAAGAGAGCACTTGGTTGGAGGCAACTAAAGGTCACTTACATAGGCCCCAGGCCCCGGGATATACACATTTGAGACCAAAAGGAAAATCCGCTGTCGACGACAGACGTAGACGGCGAAAAGAAAATCAAAATGGACCACCGGTGAACAATGGTCATGCTTGCGATAATTAAAAAGTAAAATTATTAACTTTTATATAGCGCTACTTTCATGCTTGTAGCAAGCCTAGAGCGCTATGCTCCAATCTCATTTGTGGACCAGTGGGGGGAGGGGGTATCTGGGAGTAGGTTTTCCAGGGGTTCCTTTAGGCGCTCAGTAAACACAACTCTGCTTGAGTCGGGTGTCAAATCTTGAAATCCCTTCCTAGGTAGCCAAGCCAAGCCAAGTTCAATCGTATTTAGCCTCTCGACTACGCTTCCCATAGTTGTGGCAAAATATGTAGGTCGCAGCTGGGACTGCGTAACCACTGGAAATACTGCATTCCTCATTGATCTTCGGACTCGAAGACAAGCCTAATTATTATTTTCAGTAATCCTTGAGTCAGGAATTCACAACAGTTTCAAATATCTAAACATTTTAAAAACTGTTTTTGTGAAGCTTTGCTAATAATTTTTTTTCTTTGTTTACTTCCCTTGTCTAGTGAATCAAATATCCAGCCAAAAAGATGGCATTTCACCTGGGCTAAATTTTAATTCTTTTGTAGTCAGGGCCGCCGCTACCTATTGTGCAATGTGTGCATTGCACGCAGGCGGCCGAATATACAGGGCGGCCAAATCATTTCCAAGAATTATTTTTTCTTTAAATTTTTGGTTTAATAATTTTTTTTTTTTAATTAATTTTTTTATTTAAATTCTACTGATTCCATTATCCTTTGAAAACTAAGGGGGGGGGGGGGGACGATATTTGTACAATAAGAAGTTATTTTGGAAACTTAAGAAGAGAAACAAAGCGGCTCGCGATGGTTTCCCACGGGTTTTTCCATAAGCGACGACTCTTTCCTGACTTTGAATTTTCGCGGGTTGTTTGTAATATTTGTTTCGAGTCGAATAGCCCGCCCTGTAAGTAGATCTAGTAGTTAGAATGTCAATTTTAAAACATTGTCACATTGTATCTCGAATTGTGTGTGGGGGGGGGCGCAACTTCCTGACAAAAAGAGGTGTTATAGAGCTGTGTGTTGCGTCGTTAAGAAGAGGTGAATCGATTGATTGGTGGTTATGCATTTAAGATGATGAAATTAGCATAATGCAAATGTAAAACGTCAGACAATCTTGAGACATGAAAGAGTATAGACGTTATTTTGTGGTGAGCTAGATTTTGTTTAAATATCAGTAAATTTCATTAATATTATATTTCTATCTCAAATTAAATCTGTGAAAATTGTAATAACAATTATATTGTTGTTGTTTTTTTTGTTCACATAAGAACAAGTTCAAGTTATTTAAAGCTTATTTAGTAAAAATATAAAACGCCTTCATTGGTTCAGTTGTACTAGCTGTTTGTAGCGACAAGTCAACGACCATCTAACAACAAAGAGAGGGGCGGCGAAAAGATGTTTTATTTTCAGTGTAATTTATTTGAATATTAGTAAAATTAAAATTATTTGAATATTAGTAAAATTACATGTTCAGAAATTAAAATCACTTAAGTAGGAGACGGCGTTTTATCTTCTAATAAGATCGTTTTAAAGGTAGACTTCTTTTGCGAAGCGCTTGTGCAACAATATGGGTCAAAACGTTCTTAAGAAAATATTTTAAAACGTCTCCGCTAGTGCGATTCTTCTGGATTTCTTTTTTGTCTCAGAATAGTCGAATTTCTTCCGCCTATTGCACTTTATAATGGTGACGACTTTTGTGTGACAAAAAACCTTCGCGCCAAGACGTCTTACTTAACACGAAGAATATTGTTAAAAAGCTCACGCCCATTACAGACGTACGTACGCAATATTTAGGCCTACCTAGAATGTCCCTCGCAAAATACTATTGGCCGGGGGGGGGGGGGGGGCGGCATTTTTTAACTTCGCACGAAGGCGGCCACAACCCTCGCGGCGGGCCTGTTTGTAGTGACCTAGTTTAATTTAGAGATTATGTAAGTTTCGTAACTAAATATAGTGTGCATTGTTTTTAGCGAAGGTAAAAAGCTGTGACGTAGTCAGACGAATGACGTTGCAGAATATGTGTAACATGAAACGAGAAGAATATGGCTAGGGCTTGTAGAAAGATGTATATTGATAGAGACTGCCAAGTGAAAGACGACCATCCCCATCTGTAAATAAATACCAATTAAATTCTTCATCTGTCTTGATTTTAAGTATATCATTGTTAATTATGAGTTCCCTTGGCTGTAATCGGGACTAGCGCAGTACAATAATTGAAGTAGTGTTATACTTAAAGTAGACAACGCCACGAAATCCAAGCGAAGACAATTTCTAGATATTACCCGTACGGCAGTGTTTAAACCTTTTTTGCTCCCCAAATTACAGATTCCACTATATTAAAATGTTTTGCTGTTGTTTCTTTGGGCTTCTTATAAGGTTCAGTGATATGGCTTTATCTCCTTTACAAAAAAACGCAGCTTAATAAAATTGCACAGAAAGGCACAAAGAAAAAAGTAGGCCTATATTTCTTACTCTATATGCTTGGACTAATCCATACAAGTGCTCCTTCTTCCCTAGTGCCTATACAGCTTGTGGGTTAGAGTAGAGATCTACAATTTTTATCTTTTAAATTACATAAGTTACTTTAAAAAAAAAACACATGCGTCCTACGCATTTCATGTTAATCTATTCGTGCATGTTAATCAATGACAAACTCTACAAAGTCGTTGGTTTTCCTGGCTGATTCAGGCAGCCCATTCCATTCTCCAATTAACATGCATGACTAGATTAACACACGGATACACTCCGGACGTAATAAATCTTATTTTAAGAAGAAACGTCTATAATACATAAGATTATTCCCTTCATATTATGAAGTCGTGAGTTGCTTATAATATAATAATTAATCTTATAATATAATCTTATATATAAACTGCATAAAAGAAGACGAATGATGGTAGGACAAATAAAGAGAAATGGACAAATGTGTGTCAATGAGAGTGTGTGTGTGTGTGATAGGTATATTAACAGGTGATGCCAAAGTTCGGGCTGCGTGTGTTGAAACCAGGGCACAGAATGCCGAACAGCTGCGGCGCTAAGGTGACTTTCATACATGCATACTACAGGTGATAAGGGGCGATATTGGAAGTTGCGAAGGGTGGGAAACTGGTGTGCAGGGACCACGTCTGCAGGCGCCGTTAGTCTGATCTTCTAGAGAAACTTTTTAAAAAATTGGACCACAGAAGAGACAAAACACGTAAACAAACCGTTTTATAAAAAAAAATAAAAAATTAGGGGAAACATCGCAAGCAGACGATGTCAGCGAAAATCTTTTGTTTCACTTCTTCTTAACTTTGACCTCATTCAAGTTTTTATGTTAAGATACACCAGACGTCACGGCTAAACGAGTTATCTGTAAGCAAAGTCTCGGCGAGTCGAGTGCAAGATATAATAAACAATGTAAATATTTGAAATTTGACAAAACAAATTCTAAACTTTCCACTATCATTCTCAGCATCTGAAGTCCAACTCTGCATAAAAAATATTTTAAAAAGGAATATGGCGGTAAGGAGGACTTGGCTTCCGAGCCTAGAGGGGTCAGTTTCGAATCATGGTGAAGACTGGAATTTTAAATTTCGGGATTTTTAGGGGCCCCGAAATAACTCAACTATAATGGGCACCTAACACGAGAGTAATCGCTATAGTGGTCCTCAACACTGACCTGAGACGACGCAACCTGTGGGCAGTTTAGACCAATAGCTCGTTGCCACGTCATAGGTCGTGACTCGTTTGTTTGTAAAATGATTTCCATGTTTCGGATATTCCTTCAAAAGATAACTTACATCCTAGTCCAAACCTCCCGCCGGACGACGGGGGATGGGAGCGGGCAGGGTTTGAACTCGGTGCCATCGATAAGTCCGAACGACAGTCCAGCGCGCAAACCGTATGACCAGGCAAACATCCTGACTCGAATGACATCACTTAGAAAAAAACTAAAGGCAGTTGGTTTTGTTATTCTCCATGACACATGCCCCATAGCTCGAAAAGTCTGAAATTGTGTTGTTGTTTTTTTTACTTAGCTATGTTAAGCCTTAAACAAGTCTTGTGATATGCGCAATGATTGGCTATGTTTTTATTATTTTACTTGGGTCAAATGCACATGCCTACATGACATCAAATATGCTCGTTGAACTTGAAGATCTCCAATATGCCTTTCTTTTTACTATCGACAAATCAAACGATATGAGAAACAGAATTAAATAGACACGGAGTAGAAAAGAGAAAATTATAAAATAACCACTATTGAAAAAAGAAATTAGAAAAAAAACACTTTTGAAAAGAGAAATTAGAAAATAACCACCGTCGAAAAGAGAAATTAGAAAATAACCACCATTGGAAAAAGAAATTAGAAAAAAAAAACACTTTTGAAAAGAGAAATTAGAAAATAACCACCGTCGAAAAGAGAAATTAGAAAATAACCACCATTGAAAAGAGAAATTATAAAATAACCACTATTGAAAAAAGAAATTAGAAAAAAAAAAACACTTTTGAAAAAGAGACATTAGAAAATAACCACCGTCGAAAAGAGAAATTAGAAAATAACCACCATTGAAAAGAGAAATTATAAAATAACCACTATTAAAAAGAGAAATTATAAAATAACCACTATTGAAAAGAGAAATTAGAAAATAACCGCCATCGAAAAGAGAACTTATAAAATAACCACTATTGAAAAGAGAAAATTATAAAATAACCACTATTGAAAAGAGAAATTAGAAAATAACCGCCATTGAAAAGAGAACTTATAAAATAACCACTTTTGAAAAGAGAAATTAAATAATAACCACTATTGAAAAGTGAAATGAGAAAATAACCACTATTAAAAAAAATTTTGAAAATAACAACCATCGAAAAGAGAAATTAGAAAATAATCTCAATCAAAAAGAGAGATAAATGGAGTTTTAATCTTTTAGCACTGAACAAATCATGCATAAATATGTTATGTGCCTTACACTAAAAGCAGCACTTTGGTTAGGAAGAGAAGATAGAAAACATAGATGAGCCCTAAAGAGGATTTGAACCACGGACTGACGGACCCCGATCTGGCCCTTTCGCCAAGGAGCGACCAGATACCAATCTAACATCTACCAAATCCTAGACAATCCAGAAATAAATAAAAAAATATTACACATGGTCATGTGATAACGCGCCCCTCTCTTTCCGTAATCGTCATCGAGTCTTCTTCGGGACTACTAAATGTAACTCCATATTTGTTTCTTCTTTTCTCGGTAGCTTTGGTACCTTAGTACTACCATTCTTATATGTTACATGGCATGTTCAATCCTTGAAAAGAGATGTCAGAATGTCAAAAGTCTACGATATCACGCAAGGAGTGATCATACGCTGGGGATGGTTGGTGATATAGATCTACTAGAATTTAAGTCATTGGTTAATATGCATGACTGAATGCATGACGCGTAGGACAAATCATCTTCTTTTTTGAAGTAAAGTCTGTATTATATAAGATAAGATACTAATTAACATGTATAGAAGAAAAACTCTACGAAGCGCTGCCTGATTTGAATAACACTGCGCAGTCCATCTCGTCTATTGGTCTAGTTCAAAGTTTCCCAAAGTGGGGTACGCGTACCTCCAGGGGTACGCGTTGCACGTAGTTGACTCGTCTGATTTTTTTTAAATACCCATGTAATTATAAATTAGAATAAAATATCATAAGTTTTAAATTCTTTTTATTATTTATTTTAAGTTTTAACAAACTCAGATACGGTGCTATTTTAAGAAAAATTTCTACAAAGATCTGGAAATGGATAGAGATGTTACAGCTTCCGTCGACACGCCCACTTTTTCAACTTAAAAAGTGTTTCCATTTGTTTAGAATATATTAGATTTGTCTCTGAAGCAAGCATGCAAAAAATAAACTCACTAATAAAATACTTAATTGTGATAGAGTAATTATTATTGTGGGTGTAGGCATACAAAACAAAAAATAAAATAAATTTATATTGTTATTAAAATAAATCCTTTTGGGGGGGGGGGGGGCGAGGGGTACTCAGCGTTACCAAAATTCTAGAAGGGGTACGCATAAGTCAAAAGTTTGGGAAACACTGGTCTTGTCATCTGAACGCTCCAACATAACAAAGAGAACGCCAAAAGCAGAAATCACTTCAACTGTAGCAGTATAGGCGTGAATACAAACAACATACACACACCATTTTAAAAAAATCAATACACACACACACAAAAACACACAACCACACAACCAGCGCTACTTGGATTGGGCTCATATTGTACTTTTCTGTGACAGACGAATCACACTGTCACTGTTGTGACTGAAAATCCCTGTTCTAGCCTTAATGGAGAGGAGACAACCGCTTCGCTCAGATGTCACTGTGGCGTAATGGTTGCAAGTTGTATGTTGTAGAAAAAAAAAATAATTTCATAAAATAATTCTTAAGGTGGAAATTAGGTGATCAGCGTAGGATAAAATATTGTTCGGGTTTTTTGTGTTTAAATATTTTGCGAAATTTCTAATTGTTATAAATCTAGTGCTATTTTGAAAAGCAACACACAAAAAAGTAATAAACTACAGATTATGCAAAACTGGAAAACCAACCAGAACACTAATAGTATAAACTACTTTATTCCAATACATTTTCGTTTCCTCACGGACCATACTAATGGACCCAAATATTGTATTTATTACAACAAAAAAAAATATTTAAGAATTTGCCCAAAAAGAGGCCTAAGGCCCAAGGATTCATATGAAGACAAAGCTAACATCTATATTTCTTGGAATCCTTGGGCTTCCATAGGAAATAAGGACAGATCCTTCCGAAAGAATCCCAATAACTTCGTTCGTCTACATCACAGGACAATGGACAACTCAGTGATCGTCAATTTTGGACAGTTTATGAACCATTTTAACGTGAACTGTTGTGTAAACCGTAAACTTATGTTAGTGTCTTTTGTGTTGTTGGCAATGTAATCTCTTCAGTATTGAATACAAAAAAAATAAGGCAACCAAGTAAACACAGGAAAAAAATATATGAACTTGCCCAAAAAGAGGAAAAGAAAAGAGGCCTAAGGCCCAAGGATTCATATGATGACAAAGCTAAAATTAATACCGCAAATTCTGAGGTTTCCTAAAAAAAAACAAAAAAAAACCATAAATTAAAAAAAACTGATCTCGTTCTGACTACTCACTTATGCTTTTGTCTTTGTGACGATGAATTTATAATTGATGAGCTGCGGCAGGTATATTACAATGAACAGTGTCAATGATCAAGAACTTTAATAAACGAACTGTCGAAATTTGTGACTTAAGCATCCCTTGTCCCCGCCCCGGTGAAATGGAGACAGCCAAAACAACACTGCCCTCGGAGGTCCTTATCGCACTGTTTGTTGTCCTCTGTGTTGAGTATAACAATGTAACTGTAACCAATTTTTCTGGGGGAAATGGCAGTTGGGCTTCACAATTTTCGTTCTACAATATAAATAAAAACTTTTGGCTCCGGTGAAGCAGATATTGTGGAACATTCGATTATGACGACTGCACCGTCAGAAGTCTTTATCGCTTTGTTTAGCTGTCCTGTAGTGTATAAGACAATGAAGAAACTTTTTTTTTTTTAAATACTGAATTTACGCAATCTGAGGTCTTCATTGTTGACGCTGAATATTAAAAAATAATTTTCACTTGAATCGATTTTACATTTTATTTGGGGCCACCAAATTCACTTCGTCAAGGGCGTCCAATTACCTAGGGCCGGCCTTGCTCCATTATTATTATTATTATAGCTTTTATATAGCGCTACTTTCATGCTTATAGCATTCTCAGAGCGCTTTGGTCCAATCTCATTTGTGGGGGGTATCTAGGAGTTGGTTTTCCGTGCTGCCTTTAGGCACTCAGTAAACGCAACTCTGCCCGAGGTAGCCAAGACAAGCCAAGTTCAAGCGCACTTAACCTCTCGACCACGCTTCTCCATTATAAAATCTGACAGAAGACTCGCTTACATTTCATTCTTATATGGAAGCGTGGTCGAGAGGCTTAGTACGCTTGAATTTGGCTAGGCTTGAAGGGGGCTCGAGGTTCATCACCTGACTCGGGCTGAGTTGTATTTACTAAGCGCTTAAAGGCAGCACGGAAAACCATCTCCCAGATACCCTCTCTCCACCGCCGGTCCACAAATGAGATTAGACCATAGCGCTCTGAGCATGCTATAAGCATGAAAGTAGAGCTATATAAAAGCTATAATTATTATTATTATACGAGGCCAGCACAAAAAAAAAAAAAAAAAAAAAAACAATCTCAAATATAATGCACAGTCCAAAAATAAGTTGAAAGATACGACTAATTATCACAAAATAAACATAAACTAATGTGGCTTAAAATGTCTTAAAATTAGGGCCAAAACGTTTTTTTTTCTTTTTTCTTTTCGTTTCGATAAATTTGCCAAAATATTTTTGTATGTGACACTTACCTCAGCCACCTCCCCTTCCGGAATACCCTAATTTCCCTGGCCTATATAAACATACACATTCATCCCAGCATATGTTGCGCAAAAGGGCGCGCTGCTCTCGACAGAGAGAAATTGTAAAATGTAAAGATGGCCGAAAAGCAGACGTGAGCGGGGCGCATCTGTCGATGATGCGAACGTGTGAGGTTATACCAACATCCAGTTGACCTCTATCAATAGGTATTATTATCCGTGTCCTAGTCAATGTTCTGGTCGATGCTCTAATCAATGTCCTATTCCATGTCCTGATCGATGTTCTAATCAATGTCCTATTCAATGCCCTGGTCGATGCTCTAATCAATGTCCAAGTCAATGACCTGGTCGATATTCTAATCAATGTCCTAGTCAATGACCTGGTCGATGTTATAATCAATATCCTAGTCAATGACCTGGTCGATGTTATAATCAATGTCCTGGTCGATGCTCTAATCAATGCCCAATTCAATGTCCTGGTCGATGCTCAAATCAATGTCCTATTCCATGTCCTGATCGATGTTCTAATCAATGTCCTATTCAATGCCTTGGTCGATGCTCTAATCAATGTCCAAGTCAATGACCTGGTCGATATTCTAACAATGTCCTAGTCAATGACCTGGTCGATGTTATAATCAATGTCCTAGTCAATGACCTGGTCGATGTTATAATCAATGTCCTGGTCGATGCTCTAATCAATGCCCTATTCAATGTCCTGATCGATGTTCTAGTCGATTTCCCAGCCCATGTCCTGGTTGAGTTTCCTGGTTTGGTGTCCTAGCTTAGTGTTCCAATCAGCGTTTTTGGTCAAAATTCTAGTTATTGCCCAAGTCAATGTTCTAGTCAATGACCTGGTCGATGTTCTAATCAATTTCCCAGCCCATGTCCTGGTTGAGTTTCCTGGTTTGGTGTCCTAGCTTGGTGTCCTAGCTTAGTGTCCTAATCAGCGTTTTTGGTCAAAATTCTAGTTATTGCCCAAGTCAATGTTCTAGTCAATGTCTAGGTCAATGTTGTAGTTTATCGTTCTAGTCAATGTTCTTTTTTATATCCTATGTCCTAGACAATGTCTCATCTTAATGTACAAAACAATGTCCTGGTCAATGTCCAAGAAAATGTCCTAGAAAATATTCTATAAAATGTCATATTCAACGTTATAGTCCATGTCCTAGTTTTTATCCTAGAAAATGTCCTAGTCAATGTCCTGGTCATTATTCTAGTTAATGTCCAGTGAATGCCCAGGTCAATGTCGCAGTCAATATGATTTAATTTACTAATAAGATCTAGATCAGACTGCCGATTACTAAACATGCTTACATAAGTCAGTGTAAATAGCGATGCAAGAGACCTATTACATGAAATTCATAATGTAAGCTTACAGTGAATTTAACTTTGGTTGTCTTGTATCTTGAATGCATAGAAAAGTAACATCATTGGCAACAAACAAAACTCAAGCTGGACAACTCTTGGAGAATAACATTCTTAGAAAAGCAAAAAACAACAAGGTTACAAAAGACAGTTTGTGTGGAAACACAAACTCAAAATCGGCCCCCGAAGTTGTCCACCCAGGCAATATTTTCAGAAAAAACATCCGAATGAAATTAAATCAAAGACAAATGAGAGATAAGAATGGAGAATGAAGGTTAACATATCTTGTGTAGTGCCCCACCGGTCCAGCAGATCAAGGCTAGGTGAAAGTGAATGTAAAGTTAGATGTGAACCTGGCCTAACTGGTTCCCCTTTCAGACGTTGTGGTCTATAGGGCAGATGATGTAAAGTTCTGTTTTTGTGGCCTACGGTTAACGAGGGTATCATGTAGCCAGCACAACAACCAACCGCCTTTACTTTTTCCCCAACTAATCTCAGGTTATATTAGAGCTGAGTGGACTCAGAGGCGCCCAGAGATTCCAAAGTTGAAAATCCCAGTCTTCACCAGGATTCGAACCTGGGACCCCCTGTTCGGAAGGCAAGCGCTTTACCGCTCAGCCACCGCGCCTCCCTTGGCCTAACTGATGTCTTATAATTGATCTAATTGTTTTGAAAAAGCAAAACTAATAGCGTCTTTTCCCCTTTCGGGGCCGCTAAAAATGTGAACATAAAAAAAAAAACAACATCTGGGTCACGATTTTAACATTTTACCAAAATACAGAAAATACTACTACTATTATTATTATTATTATGTTAGAAACGAACGAGTATTCATTCTCTGGCGCTGCCAGGGTCGAGTTTCGCTAAAGAGAAACAAAATTCATCGTAGTCCCTTTAATAGTTTCCACTGAGGAATATTCTGGTGATGTAGCAGGTCTGCAGCAGTACCGCCCTCTGACAGGCAACGAGAATGTTCCTAGGAATGTTAAGGGCCTTGAAGGTGTCTGTGAGGTCAGTTGTTATTATCCCCTCGGTTGATATAACAATGGGATATATTGTTATTTTGGACAATTTCCATAGACGCTTAATCTCCAAGCCTAGGTTCCCATATTTTGTTTTTCTATCTCAGTTTTACGGCGATGTGATCCTGGCGATTGAAATCTACCGTTTTGTCGGTCAGAATCGGCATATCCCAGTACAGCAGATGTTCAGTATGCTCGAGAACCTCTTGCGGCGAGTATTATTATTATTATTATTATGTTAAAAACAAACTAATTTTCATTCTCTGGCACTGCCAGAGTAAAGCACCGTTCAAGAGAAAAAAAATTCATTGTAGTCTCCTTTAACAGTGTTCATTGAGATTTTTTTTCTCTTCTTCTTCTTCTTAACTTGTTCTCTCCTAACTGACGATACCAACGTTGATTATACCAGAATGTGGTAAATAATTACGGAGAGAAAGAGTTAATCATTAATAATAATGTATAAATAATGTATTAATGTGTCTGCGAAATGCCTAGAAGTGATAATATTCAAATGTGACCACGATAACATGGCACAATAGTAATGTTAAAAATAGAACAAGCTTAAAAGTTAACTATCCCGTTTTAAAAGTTCCTTTCACAATGGACCTCATTCAACAATCGTAAACAAATAACATTCTACCACGCGGTTCTCTATATCTTCTATACAAATTGCGCAATCCATAAAGGCTGTCACGTGACACGTAATTTTCATTGTTTTATCAATATCATCACGTGGTTAAATATTGTTTCTTTACGATTGGGGAATGAGGTCCATTAAATTGAATAATTTATTTTTAAATGCTACGGAAGGAATAATTTTATTTTAAAAAAACTTTTAATGAAAATAATGTAAAAAATATTGTAACATACTATCATTTCAATGGTCACTTTTCCTGTACATACAGATTTATTAGATTGTCTATCTATCGGGGGCGGGGGTCGAATATGGATGTCGAATATGGATGCCGACTCGAGCTGAGGTGTTTTCTCTGAGTGGCTAAAGGCAGCACGGACGGAAAGCTTCTTCCAAATACCTCCTCCCAGCCCAGCCCACATAAGAGATTGGACAAAGAGAACACTGGACATGCTATAATTGCTACAAGAACAAGATAGACGACTTAAGGGGAAAAAAAAGAAATTAAAATAACTACTATAACAAAGAATTTTGTTTCATCAATTCCTACTTTTTGAAGCTGATGGCGGAAGGGCCGGCCTAAGGCGTGGGAAAACTAGGCTGCAGCCTCGGGCCTCCGATTGGTGAGAGCCTTGCACAGGACTAAAATAATTTTATTTAGAGAATAAATTGCGAAACATGGATTAAATCTCAAACATGGCAGAACTCTATGGCTCTGTGTCTACTAGCCTAGCTCTGTCTCTACTATAATTCAATGTTTATGCACAACTGTTTAGCTCTACTTATTAGACTGCAGATGTTAGAAGACTATTGTTTCTTTCTTCGGTAAAATGGCGAAACGTTATTTCCAGTCTGGTGATCATGAACCGTCCGTGAAGTATATACTCTATGAATTTAACTTATTTGTTGATTTAGAAATAGATACAGGACGATTTATAATTCTTTGTGTATTTTTCAGTCTAATTTTGTTTCTATTTCAATTGGCGTTTTACAGTTTTTGCTCCTCTGTTCTTCTTCTTCTTATTATTATAGCTTTTATATATATAGCGCTACTTTCATGCTTATAGCATGCTCAGAGCGCTTTGGTCCAATCTCATTTGTGGACCGGTGGGGGGAGGGGGTGTCGAACCTAGAGCCCCCTACTAGGTCGCCAAGCCAAGCCAAGTTCAAGCGCTTTTTCTAACATTTTTTCAAGGTGACCTGCCCAACGTAGTCTGTTCTTTTTTTCTATTTCTGTCACTATCGGTGGGTCTTCATATATATATCTCATGTTTAGTGCGTGTCATCCACCCTGTTTTCCTCTTTTACAGCACTATAGATTTTTTCTAAGTATTTTCAGCTCCCAAGTATTTCGCAGATTAATTGTTGTTTTTTGGTCAGTGGTAAGGCGTCGCATTTTGTAAAATTATAACGGTTAAGCCAGCTTTTTCACTGTGATGCAAATTAGCTAGTATTTTATCCCCCCCCCCCCCCCACACACACACGAGATATACATAAACTGTCGAATTTTTAAAGCCTTTTTTCCAGATTCCACAAGCCACTCATAAAGAGTTTGCAAGCTTATAGCTAACTGTAAAAAAAAAAAATTGTTTCAGGTGAAAAACTATAGATAGTATATAGTGCAGTGATTAATTCACACCAACACACACACACCCAAGACAGTGTCTTTCTTTATTTTTTCGTTCATTCAATGAAACAACAGACAGTTATATTTGTACTCCATCCACAAGATAGATTTTAACTCGAACGTAAGACTTGATAAACATCAACGCAAAACAAGTCCTCCCCCCCCCCCCCCCCCCCCACAAAAGCCTCTTCTATCTTCCTTTATTAAACTGGCCTGAATGAAGTGATCTGTGCACATTCAATGTTTATAAACCTGCACCCGCGTCTCGTCTCACGCAACCATGCTTGCCTGCACCCCATCTAAAATGAGCAGAGTTCCCTAGCACCTAACGCCATCTACATTTTTTTTTATATGCGCACTATACACGAGTTTAGCCGTGCACGTGCCAGAAATTCTAAACAAGACGAAAAAAAATGGTGCGTCATGGGATAGATGACGCTGCCCGGAAGTCACGTGATCTACTTAACGTAAGTTTCGATTGGCTTTACAGAAACAAATTCAGAAAATGGTTGAATGCCCACGTTTTTTTTTAAACAAGTAATTTGATTATATTTAAACAATAGCTGTATGCATTTCCTATTTTTCTTTAGTAGTTAATATTTATGGTTATGCTTTTTTACTTTGAGATTATAAAAAACATTCAATGTTAGTCGAAAAATTTATAAAAAAAGTTTTGACATGCATTTGTGAAAACAAAATTTCAAGCTTTGCAGGTTTAAAAAAAAAAAAAAAGCAACTAGACTGTAACATAACTCTAATTGTACAAACGCGCCTTCTTCCCATGGTGCTATTAGACTTTATTACAGCATGGAATTGGTTGCTTGAGTCAGACAGAAAAACCAATGACTAGGATGAATTTTTTAAGTCAATGATGAACATGCATGACAAGATTGACCTGGGAACACGCGTAGGACGTAATCTTCTTCTTCTTCTTTTTCTTGTAAAGTAAAGTCTGTATTTGATAAGATTCGATTAGTCCACAGCGGTTCTCAACTTTTTAAGTTCGGCGACCTCTTTTTACAATCCCCCACTCTTCCGCGACCCTTCCACACACACACACACGCATACAGCAATAAAAGAATAGACAATAACAATCCATATTTTTCGATGGTCTTAGACGACCCCTGGCAAATGGTCAATCGACCCCCAAGGGGGTCGCGATCCACAGGTTGAGAGCCCCTGGATTAGACCCTCTCAACTAGTAATCAATATTCTGCAGACTAGAAATCTCCGCAAAACAATTACCAATTATCGAGGGAAACTATAAAGAAAACTTCAATCTAACACTATGTAAAGGTTATGTAAATAGTTTATCTGGTTCCTGTTATCCACGCCACAAACATTAGTTATGTAAACCATGTGCCAGCTACGTCATTTGACATCCATTTGTAGCCAGCCGTTAGCAAGGCTTTCAACTTTCTGGGCGCAACAAGCATCAATGAAAAGACAACTCACAGAAACAAAGTTATCTCCCCCCCCCCCTTTTTTTTTAAACAACCTGAAATTTAGGAGGCATCCATTTATGATGTCTATGCATTAACATCTTTTATATTCGCCCGCTTTTTCTTTCGTATAATGCTCATTGTATCCATTAAGACATCCTGCGGTGAACCCACGCTTTGGTCCTAAGAGCAACTATATACATACACAGTAGCGAAGCAAAGTGCCCATGGGTCAAAGTTCAAGAATATGATAATGTATGGGTGTAACAGAGTTCACTATCTTCACCTTGACCCTTTGACGCAATAGCGTTATTAAAGTTTTGTTTTTGTTTTTTTAAACGAGATTTCTCTATTCTTCGTGAAATGTATCGATGAAGTTTGGTATTTCGATCCTGAATATCGCATGAACTGGCTTAGAGTCACGTAGCTAACAGCAGACGGCATCTGAAATAGACAGGGGAGGTCGCGGGACAAACATTTGAGACCCAATGAATAAAAATCGTTGCCTAATACAGGTGCAGACGAAAAAAAGAAAACTTAAATAGACCCCAATGGAATAACGGCTTTGTCTGCATTAGATGTGCTAAACCATGCAGGTCACAATTGGCTTTCAAAGGTTACGTGAAATCCTCAATCCTCGGAATCGAAGAAATTGACTTCTTAATCATACAACGCATATTTAGTATGAGACGTGCATATTATTTAGGCATGATTTAGGCAACACAAAAGTTGTCTATTAAATGAAAATCTTTGTGTAAATATTCAGAGCAAACAGTTAAGTTATATATAATGTCAAAGTGGCAGAAACTGTCAAATTATAAGAAACTAGAAACTGAACTGAATAGAAACTGTCAAATTATCAGAAACTAGAAACTGAACTGAATAGAAACTGTCAAATTATCAGAAACTAGAAACTGAACTGAATAGAAACTGTCAAATTATCAGAAACTAGAAACTGAATTGAATAGAAACTGTCAAAGTAACAAAAATGGTTAAACTGGCATTAACTGAAATGGTTACCAAAGATTTGAAGATTATATATTTTTTTTTGTAGTATTTAACTATCGATACGATTAAAGGCACATGTAGTATACAGTGTTGTGCTTTAATCAGTTTAAGCTTATCAATATTTACCTGAACATGCAGTGGCCAGCACAAAGAGGAACTAGCTTAACTAGCTAAGGTCAAATTCCCTTTTGGAGATTTTTTTTAAAAAAGCAAAATAAAAAAATCCAGTTTTATTGAGCTTTTATTGCGTATTGAATGAAGGGAGACGACTGTACAATCGCTGCCATATATCTCAATATTGCAAGGTTAACCTTTAACTATTTTAAAAAAAGTAATAATCACTAATTGATTAACTAATTGGTTAATATTGTTTTAATGATTCATGTGTAGTTCTCGACAATGAATACAATATTTCAACTTGGCCCAAGAATAGTTAGCGTGAGCGCCAAAAAATACCATAATACCGCCCAGACAGTAAATATAAGCTTTTTTTTAAATAAAAGAAAGAGCTTCATAACTCTACAAGGACTTGAATACGAGACTTTCTATTTGGGTACCAAGCGGTAAACATTTTTGTTCAGACTGATTTTAGAAAGTAAAATATTCATATAACCTACAACCTACCATTAGACTGTCAGAGGTGACATACATCTGGTGGTAGCAAAAGGAAATAAAAGGAAACCAAGAGTGATAAGAAAGGCATTCTGTTTTACGTCAAGGAGTAACACCCCTTACTTCTGCTGCCCTCGTTGTCATTTAGTGCGCGTCGCCATATTGTCGAGCCGGGAAATGAAAACAAATAGACATGACGTCATTCGACACGGTCAAATGTGGCGCTATGGCCGAAAAAAATTAACATCCTCTGTATTTCACTAAAATGTAGATCAATCTCTATCTGTACAAAGGAGTATCCACAATTGACTAAAAAATAACAAACACAGACCTATATATATATTATATTTAGACTGGACATGGAGTTCTTTAAACACTACCAAAAAAAATCATGAAAAACTGTTTAAAAAGATGCACCAAGGCGTTGTTTTGCAAAGTTGTTTTTCATTCCTAACCTATGTAACATATAATTTAATGTTTGGATCTAGATCTGGTACTTACACATCGAAAATAAGAGCACTCTCGTCTCATAATTATTATTTTTGCAATTTTTAGATACATAAAAACAAAATCAATTTAAATGTATATATCTTATCTTATTTTATATGATACAGACGTTACTTCAAAAAAAAGAAGATGCTTACGTCCTACTCGTCATGCATATTAACCAATGACCTAAACTCCGCCAAGTCACTGGTTTTCCTGGCTAGCTCAGGCAACCCAATCCATGCTCTAATAGCGCTAGGGAAGAAGGAGCTTTTGTACAAATTTGTCCTAGCATATGGAACGAGGAATGTGCCTTTATCTTTGTGTCTTTCTGAGTATTTAATTACATTTTGTTAAACATTTATACTTCGCTTATATATAGGTCTGTGTTTGGCAATTTCGAAGTTCAATTTAGCTTCCTTGACATTGGTTAGTTTATCGTGAAAATCTTCAATAAAGACCTCAGACAAAGATAAAGGCCCATTTCTTAGTCCCTATGCCAGCGTTTTGACCTTTGACCTATGTGTACCCCTTTAATACTTTTTGTAATGCCGAGTACCCCTCGCGCCCCCCCCCCCCCCAACCACACTGTAATTTATTAACAGAACATAATAAATGGGCATTTAAAAAAAATCGGCATAGTTAACGAGGTACAACGCGTACTCCCAACAAAGTGTTGTCGAACCCCTGGGGGTACGCATGCCCCACTTTGGAAAACACTGCCTTATTCTAAGACGAATTTGTATGTCTGGCAATAATTGCTCTCTTTCTTTCTCTCTCTCTCTCTCTCTTTCCTAGTGCCATTAGAGAACGTTAAGGCTTGCTTATATCATTAAGGAGATTTTAACAATGACTTAGTACTAGACTAACAGTTTAGGTCTTTGAGCAACATGCACGACTAGATGTCACGTGGGTACGCGTATGACGTTAGAAGATCTACATTGAAGGGAGGTCTATAACTTATAAGATAAGCACATCGTCTATAACTTATAAGATAAGCACATCGTCTATCCACTCTAGAGCAGCAAGAGGTGTCTGAGGGGGGGGGGGGGGGTGTGCTGAAATTCATAAGAAAAAATCTCGCGAACTAGTTTTCTTCGCGTAAAGGTCAAACATTGAGCGACGCACTTCGGACCAACCTTCTAGCCTAAGTGTAACACACATCTAAGTTAAACACAACATTCTAGGTGCCAACTAAGAATGTTATTTTGAGGAGAGTGTCAGGACGGTGGCCGAGAGAACTATAAAGTGAATTAATTGTTTCATCTCTTTAGGGACATCATAGTGTTAAAGAGAGAGAAACAAAGAGAGAGAGAGAAAGAGTTAAAGAGAAAAAGAGAGAGAAAAAGAATGTGATAAAGAGAAAAAATTAGAGAGTGAGACAGAGGCATGGAGAGAAAGAAAAGGAGAAAATAGTAGAGAGAGAGAGAAACAGAGAAAGAGATTGTGTGTTTGTATTTTGCTTTATTGTTTTTTTTTTGTTTTTTTTTTGTTTTTTTTTGTTTTTTTTTTGTTTTTTTTTTTGTTTTTTTTTTGTTTTTTTTTTGTTTTTTTTTTGTTTTTTTTTTGTTTTTTTTTTGTTTGTTTTTTTTTTGTTTTTTGTTTTTTTTGTTGTTTTTTTTGTTGTTTTTTTTTTGTTGTTTTTTTGTTTTTTGTTGTGTTTTTTTGTTGTTGTTGTTTTTTTTGTTGCTTTGCTGTTGTTGTTGTTTTTGTTTTTTTTTGTTGTTGTTTTTTTTGTTGTTGTTGTTTTGTTTTGTTTTTGTTTTTTTTTTGTTGTTGTTTTTTTTGTTGTTGTTTTGTTTTGTTTTTTGTTTTTTTGTTGTTGTTGTTTTTTTGCTTTTTTGTTGTTTTTGTTTTTGTTTTTTTTGTTGCTGTTTTTGTGGTTTTTTGTTTTGTTGTTGCTGTTGTTTTTTTTTGTTTTTTTTGGTGCTGTTTTTGTTGTTTTTTTTGTTGTTGCTGTTTTTGTTGTTTTTCTTTTGTTGTGTTTTTTTGTTGGTTTTGTTGTTTTTTTTTGTTGTTGTTGTTTTGTTTTTTTGTTGTTGTTTTTGTTTGTTGTTTTTTTTTGTTGTTGTTTTTTTGTTGTTGTTTTTGTTTGTTGTTTTTTTTGTTGTTTTTTTTTTGTTTTTTTTTATGTTTTTTTTTTTTGTTTTTTGTTGCTGTTTTTGTGGTTTTTTGTTTTGTTGTTGCTGTTTTTGTTGTGTTGTTTTTTTTGTTATTTTGTTGCTGTTTTTTTTTTGTTTTTTTGTTGTTTTTTGTTGTTGTTTTTTGTTGTTTTTTGTTGTTGTTGTTTTTTGTTGTTGTTTTTGTTGTTTTACTAGTACATTTCTGCTCCTTTTTTTTTCTTCCCATAAATAAGTAATGATAATAGCCCTCCCCCCCCCCCCCCCGAACATAAGCTGCTGACCAGACAGAAAACGCTAACTTGAACTGGTCATATTACGAGGAAACAATGACCAGAGGCAGGACAGAGAAAGCGATGGGAATACATTAAAGAATGGAACGGCCTATCATTGACAGACAAACGGCAGAGAGAAATGGAGAGAGAAGGTCGACAGATCAAGTGTGGTTCCCCAGCGTCCAACAGTCTACTAAGGGAAAGGTGAAAGTGTACAAGAGTATTGTTAATATCGATGTCATGTGCAGAAGTTGTATCCAGGCTTGTTCCACCTGTGTTTTTAAACTTAGGCTAGGCTACGATCTAAATTAGGTTGGCCAAAGCCATCAGGATTGAGCATCTTGCAACCTTTGGGTTCGGCATAATCTGGGTTTCAAATGAGGCTTTGATCAAATCAAGACTTATTGTACCTGGCCTCGATCTTCCGTGTGTGTGTGTGTTTATTTGAAAGTGTGTTTAATTGTTTTCTAATTGTTATAGGCCAGTAGGGTTATTTTTGAAAAGATAATTATCTCATTATGACTGGTTTCATATAATTGTACAAATCTTAAAAGCAGAAAAAAAAAGTTCAGAATATGAATCAACTGAATATGTAAATATTAAAAACCAATCGGGTCACTAATAAAGCAAACGACTTAAGTCCCGTGAATTTAATATCGTAATTGTTAAAACTAAAGAGAGTATACAGTCTAGAATACACAACAAAACCAAAGAATCATACACAACACTTAAAAAGCTGTTACATGAAAGTCTAGTGAATAGGATTAAGTGGGGGAGAGTTCTTGGGGTGACAGAATTCAAGGACACATTCGTAAACCTACACAGCAAACATATCCCACCAAAAGCTAGAGAGATAAGTTATAGACTTATCTTTGGGATGACCCCTATGGTTAGAAGAAGAGCAAATGACCGTGCATGTATATTATGCCATCTTGAAAATGCTGACAATGAGAAACATATGTATTTAGAATGTCCATTATTCCTTCAAGTTAGAAGTACTGTAAGGGACTTATTAGAAGCAAACTGTGGCAGCTATGTAAATGTTAACTTGTCAATTGTATTAAACAAGCTGCCAAAACTAAAAAATAAAATGATACATAACTTTAACTTAATTATTGTTTCCGAATACAGGAACCTTGTTTGGGCTAGCTGGCTCAAAGCTCTACATAATAATAAGGTTTTTCATCCTAATCAATTAGAATCGACATTTAGAAAAATAATGGATTTTAGGGTAGAGAATTATCTAGTTTGATTTTCATATACTTGTACAATGCTCAGGTAGTTTTCCAGAAATGGGGTGATGGGGGTCAGGGATATTTGATATTGTGTTGATTGTTCTGGGGTAGAGGATCCTTGTATCATTTTTCTGTGGTTTCACTAGTTAGGTAGTATGTCTTTGATATTAAATAATATTTCTATTATTATTATTATATTTTTAGGTTAATCACTTTTCAATTGTTTATGATTTAATACTTGTGAATTATGAGAACTTCCTAATTAAAAAAAAATTTAAATGTCAATGTTCGATACTGTTATTTAACATTAAATGTAACCCAATATTGTGAACTAGCAAAAAATAAAGTTTTAATAGTTTTAATTGTAACCTTAAATCAAAAAGGTCATTGGTTACTATTTATGGGGAAAAACTATTTATCATATTAGAATTGTAAGAGGATTGCCAGTAAATCCTCAGACACACAAGATCGGAGACCAGCCTTCACAAGATGGAACCAAACCTTAACTAGTTCAAGTTATCTTAACAATTTACTAAATACTAGTCGACCCACGGCGTAGCATACGCCGTTATTTTGCAGGGCCGGCCTTAGGCCCCTATGTGACCGCAGTGTGCCCGCACTTTCAAAGGACCAACGCTAATTCTATGTGTAAATTATTAAATTAAACCATTTTATAACTTATAACAAAATATACGAAAAGTCATGGAAATATCCGGAAATTATTAAAATCTTTTGAAAACTCAAGAAAAAAAAAATTGCAGAAATAAGGAAGTGATCTTTCCTTTACTTCTTCTTCTCGTCTAAACTCTTGAGGGAAGAAGAGAATTATATATATATATATATATATATATATTGCTTTTATGCTTAATCCTGTTTTATACTGCCATTTAACTCATTTGATTATAAGTATGTATTATAAAATGAAAAAAAAAATTAACTAAAAAAGAAAGAAAAAAGCGCCCAAAAAAGTGGCAAAAAGCCCACAAAAGAGGCAAAGAAAGAAAGCCCACAAAAGAGGCAAAGAATGAAAGCCCACAAAAGAGGCAAAGAATGAAAGCCCACAAAAGAGGCAAAGAATGAAAGCCCACAAAGAGGCAAAGAATGAAAGCCCACAAAAGAGGCAAAGAATGAAAGCCCACAAAAGAGGCAAAGAATGAAAGCCCACAAAAGAGGCAAAAAAGAAAGCCCACAAAAGAGGCAAAGAATGAAAGCCCACAAAAGAGGCAAAGAATGAAAGCCCACAAAAGAGGCAAAGAATGAAAGCCCACAAAAGAGGCAAGGAGATAAAGCCCACAAAAGAGGCAAAGAATGAAAGCCCACAAAAGAGGCAAGGAGATAAAGCCCACAAAAGAGGCAAAGAATGAAAGCTCACTATAGAGGCAAAGAAAAAGCCCACAAAAGAGCCAAGAAAAAAAGCCCACATGGGAGGCAAAGAAAGAAAGCTCACAAAAGGGGCAAATAAAGAAAAAAAATTAACTAAAAAAGAAAGAAAAAAGCGCCCAAAAAAGTGGCAAAAAGCCCACAAAAGAGGCAAAGAAAGAAAGCCCACAAAAGAGGCAAAGAATGAAAGCCCACAAAAGAGGCAAATAAAGAAAGCCCACAAAAGAGGCAAAGAAAGAACGCCCACAAAAGAGGCAAAGAAAGAGGCTTTGAGCCAAATGATTAAAGTAAAGTAAAGTTCCTCTTTCAGACCTTGCGATCAGATGATGATGTAAAGGTCATCTGTTTCTGTGGTCCACGGTTAACGAGGGTGTCATGTGGCCAGCACAACGACCAACCGCCTTTTTACATTTCCCCAACTAATGCCAGGTGCCCATTAGAGCTGGGTGGACTCAGAGCCGCCCTAAGGATCCCAGAATTAAGAATCCCAGTCTTTACCGGGATTCGAACCCGGAACCCCCGCACTTTATCACTCAGCCACCGCGCCTCCGTTAAATGCATTACTTCACATTATATATTATAGTTTTTTTTTTTCGTTCTCATGCACTAAAGAACGCAGGGATGTAATTATGAACAAGTAATATTCTTTAACTATAATCTCGCAATTAGTTTATAGTTGACATCACTAGCCTTACCTTTCTTATTCTTCTGGTAATAAAAAGAAAATTTCGAAGCACTGATGATCAATTATAAAACTGACAAAAATAAACAGGACTTAAAAATTAGAAATAAATCTCCAGGGCACAGTAAAATTCAAATTGAAATGTTCTCACATCGACTCAGAAAGGGCAGGCATCGGTGCAGGTACTTAATTCCGAGGCGAGTGTACTTCCCCTTGGTTTGCAGGAGTTAAAACGCGGAGGTACAGAAACATTGAGATCTATATAAAAGGCGGTTTTCCTGGGAGGGGAGGGTGGGCTTCTGAAACATCGGAATAACGGAGGCTACTTTTGACCTTTAAGTTTTGATCGCAGGGAGGAAAGTTGGCGAGGGGTAAGAAAAGAGGTACATGCAGAGGCAGATGGGAGGAGGAGGGAGGACTGGATGTTAGGAGGGTCTTTTTTTTTCTTCTTCTTCCCACTTTTACCTCCCCGAGCTATTTTTTTTATGACCGTATTTTCTGGCTCCACGTTGTAGGTGTAGGACAATAGAGCCACCGTGTTCACTTCTGATACAAAAAGGAGTTTAACTACAAAGTGGGTTGAGAAAAAAATAAAAGAAAACAAATGTAATGAACTTAGCGATTTTTTCGTGCTTTAAATTATAAGGATACATGCAATAACTTAAAAAAAAAAACAATATTTCATGTGCGTCAACTTTTTTAGATTTTGTGTTGTCTGTCTGTCCGTCCGTTCGTCCAAATGACACGTTCATATCTTAATTGCCATTTATGCTTCTAAAAAGACATTATTTCATAGTGTTCTTTATATAACTCGAAATAGAGATTTGCGTTATAGTATCAATGGACCTCATTCACCAATCGTAAACAAACAACATTTAGCCACGTGGTGCGCTATCTCTTCTATACAATTTACGATCTCATGTTTAATTCATGATGGTTGTCACGTGACCGTTTTTTTCGTTGTTTTATCAATAAGATCACGTGACTAAATATTGTTTGTTTACGATTGGTGAATGAGGTCCATTATGATGTCATAACAACACTGCTGTTTAAGTTACAACTCCCTTTTATTGACATGGCAAGAAAATGAAAAACTATCAGGAGACTTTAATACACACTAATAACATACATGAGAAAAACATGCGAGCACCGTGAACATACTAAGCAGTAGAACAAGGGAGACAACATACATAAACATAAATACACATATAAATGTAACAATTTGTTCTTTGGTGATAGTCGTGAGATGATGTCCATCGAAAGCTATAATGTCCATTAAAAGCTGTAATGTCCATTACAAGCTATAATGTCCATTTAAATCTGTAATGTCCATTAAAAACCAAGAGTTATCACAAAGATCTACCTGATTTAATGTTTGCTTTTCATCCTATAATCAGGGAGGTGTAGGCGACTCAGACACACAGTTACAGTTTAGGTTTAACCAGGCCTACAGGTTGCGGGGCCCTATGCGAAACGGATATCGCGGGGCCTAATTTGGGTTGTGATAAGGATAATAAATGAAAATTAAGATTATGTATTAGAAAATAAATTCGGCTTTGCATTTTATTTATACTTAGCTAAGTACAAAATCAGTGTCAAATTAACTTACGAGCCATCTACAGTAGGTAGTAGTTTTCCAACAAAAAGCTGATTAACATTCAGATTTGCCTTTTAGATTTTGCTATCGACTAGCAAAATATCGCTTTATTTTTCTAAGAGGCCAAGATAGACTTAGATCTATATTTGTATGCCAGTGACTATTGAAGTAAATTAAGTATTTGAGCTTCTTGTTTTGGTTAAAATTCGGCTTAGTATTACATTCTTATTAAATGAAAGCTGACAATGCCGTTTTTTATAATCGCGAGTAAGATTGGCGTTTTCCATATTGAATGACACCCCAAAATGACAATTTTGACTGTTTTAAGGAGATTTGCATCAGTTTTCAGAAGATTTTAATAATTTCATGAGATTTTCAAGCCTTTTTCTTATATTTTCATTTTAGGAGAATTCCTGGAACCCTTTAATAATAAGTTAATGGATTAATTTAATAATTTGCACCTAGAATTCGCATCGTGCGGGGCCTATGACCACAGGACATGTTGTGCTGCTATGTTGTTATGTTGCTATGTTATGTTGTTATGTTATGTTGTTATGCTATTTTGTTATGTTGTTATGCTATTTTGTTATGTTGTTATGCTATTTTGTTATGTTATGTTGTTATATTATGTTGTTTTGATGTTATGTTGTTTTGCTATTATGTTTATATTGTTATGCTATTTTGTTATGTTATGTTGTTATATTATGTTGTTTTGATGTTATGTCGTTTTGTTATTATGTTTATGTTGTTATGTTATGTTATTATCTTGCGTTGTTATATTACGTTGTTTTGTTGTTATGTTTATGTTGTTATGTTATGTTATGATCTTGTGTTGTTAAATTACGTTGTTTTGTTGTTATGTTTATGTTGTTATGTTATGTTATGTTGTTATCTTGTGTTGTTATATTACGTTTTTTTGTTGTTATGTCGTTTTGTTGTTAGGTTTATGTTGTTATGTTATGTTATGTTATTATCTTGCGTTGTTATATTACGTTGTTTTGTTGTTATGTTTATGTTGTTATGTTATGTTATGATCTTGTGTTGTTAAATTACGTTGTTTTGTTGTTATGTCGTTTTGTTGTTATGTTTATGTTGTTATGTTATGTTATGATCTTGTGTTGTTAAATTACGTTGTTTTGTTGTTATGTCGTTTTGTTGTTATGTTTATGTTGTTATGTTGTGTTACGTTGTAATGCTGTTTTGTAGTTATGTTGCTTTGTTATTGTTATGTTGTTTTGCTGTTCTGTTATGTTGTTATTTGGATGAGTGTTTTTGCTGTTTCTTGTTTGACAACTCTAAGGGGCATACTTCATTTTTAATTAGCTCAATTAGTTTTGCAAAGATAGTAATTAGCTTCAACTGTAAAAGCGTTCTACTTTCGGGCTTTTAATGCATGTGTATGCGTGTGACAGTGTCTATGACTGTATGTCTGCACGTGTGTGTGAAACCATCACGTTCATTCCTCAAACTCAGAGTTAACTAATTTTTGCAAGAAAAGATGAGTATTATAGCTCAGCGTAGAACATTACCTTAAATTATTATCTTATCTTATAAAATACAGACGTTACGGCAGCCAGGGCCGGCCCTAGCAATTGCGGAGCCCGATGCGAAATAGATAGCGCGGGGCCTTGTCTGGGTAGGGATAAGCGTAATGACAAAATTTAAGATTTATTTATTAGAAAATTATTTCGTCTTTGAAATAAATTTTTATTAAATGAAAGCTCAAAATGCTGTTTTTTTTTTATTTATTGGCACCCTAAAATGACAATCAACTCCATTTTTCAGGAGATTTTAATAATTTCAGATTTCCAGGACATTTTCGTATATTTTGCCTTTTCATGCGATTTCCTGGAGGCCCTTGAAAACCCATACTATTACATATAATTTATAATGGTTTAATTTAATAATTTACACTTAGAACTAGCGCGGGGCCTATGAAAGCGCGGGGCCCACTGCGACCGCATAGGCTGCAGTGGCCTAAGGCCGGCCCTGACTGCAGCATACGTGTGTGGGCAAGTGTTAACATCTACATTTTACCATAATTTGTACACATTTTATTGTGCAAATAGTCGTTCGAAGAAGTATTGGTATTTGATGACTTTCTAACTAATTCTATGTGCAAATGTTTAAACCTATATCTATGGTTTAAACTACTCTATTCAAAATGTTTAAAAACTAGATCTATGGTCTAAACTACTATATTCAAATGTTTAAAAACTAGATATATGGTTTAAACTACTCTGTTCAAATCTTTAAACCTAGATCTATGGTTTAAACTACTCTGTCCAAATCTTTAAACCTAGATCTATGGTTTAAACTACATAATTCAAACGTTAGCACGTATTACGGGAAGATAACTCTGCCAAAACAAAAATGTCGAGCACCTGATATCAAGGGAAGCAACTCGCGTCATAATTATTAGCAATATTCTTTCCATATATTTGACGAGCGGTGAACTTACTAACGAAATTTTATGTAAAAGTTCAGGCAAGGTACAGGAGGGGAGATTGCTGAGGTGTACGGACACAGGGAGTTCGTACTATGGGACTACAAGGGTTAACAAGATAGCAAGCAAGATAGGCCGATAAAAATAGATTCACGGATACACAATCATTCAGTGATAGGTAAAAGTCTACTCGATTAGACATCAATCGGTAGAGGGGAAAAGGAGCGAGTTGGCGTTGATTCCAAGTTGAAATCTTTGCAAAGGTTAGACTTATAACTTGCTGATAGTGTCCTGAACCTACAGACCTGAGAATCCCTGATTTTACGTGAATACGATGTACCCAGAAACTAGATTGGCTCTAATCCCAACTACATCAAACTAAACACTTTTTTGAGTCAAAAACTACGGTCCGCGGGCCATATCCGGTCCCTCGAACTAATATTCATTCTCTGTCACTGCCAGGGTCGAACTTCGTTAGAGAGAAAAAAAATTCACTGTAGACCCAAGTCTCAGTGTCCACTGAGCCATTTTTTGGTGATGTGGCAGGTCAGCAGCAGTACCGTCCTCTGACAGGCAACGAGAATGTTCCTAGGAATGCCAAGGGCTTTGAAGGTATCTGTGAGATCAGTTGTCATTATCCCCCTCGGTTGATATAACAATGAGGTATATTTTATTTTAGACAACTTCAATAAACGCTTAATCTCCAAGCATAGGTTCCCATATTTTCTTTGTTTTTCCATTTCGGTTTTCCTTATATTATGGGATAGTGGAACTCACTACGGTGAGCTTTTTTTTTTTTTAAATAATTTTTGTCAATAAATAGTATGATCATGGCGATTATGTCGGTCAAAATATGCCTATATTATTATTATAGCTCTTATATATACCGCTACTTTCATGCTTATAGCATGCTCAGAGCGCTTTGGTCCAATCTCATTTGTGGACCAGTGGGGGGAGGGGGTATCTAGGCCTTTAGGCGCTCAGTAAACACAACTCTGCCCGAGTCGGGTGTCGAACCTCGAGCCACCTTTTAGGTAGCCAAGTTCTAGCGCCTCTCGACCACGCTTCCCACTATATCAGTATAATGAGTATTATTATTATTTTGGTGCTTCTGCCCATGTGTTTAGATATGTTCCCTCAGGACAAAAAAAAAAGATTGCCTCCACTGTATCAAAACAATCTGAATGTAAGCCAAATGTGCGCATGTATTTCAGTATCAAATCAGTTGCATCTCTTTGCCTGTTTAACAGAAACAATAACACACACACAAAATTGGAAAAAGGAAAAAGAACTACATTAGCAGCATTTAATTGAGAGTTCGATCAGGAGAAAGGAAAATTTCTTGATAATTTCTACCATCCGGGGAAGAAACTCATGAATGCTAATTACGATGCAGTGTGTACTGCAGACGTGTGGTTAATGAGAACTGTAACCAGTTCACTAATAAGAGTTCGACATAACAATTGGAAACAATTATCACAAAATATGTGCCGTGTTCATTGTTGTGAAATTATATAGAGAACACATATAAATACAGCAGACATAAACAAGCAGACAAACAAGCAGACATAAACAAGCAGACATAAACAAGCAGACAAACAAGCAGACATAAACAAGCAGACAAACAAGCAGACATAAACAAGCAGACATAAACAAGCAGACAAACAAGCAGACATAAACAAGCAGACATAAACAAGCAGACAAACAAGCAGACATAAACAAGCAGACATAAACAAGCAGACATAAACAAGCAGACAAACAAGCAGACATAAACAAGCAGACATAAACAAGCAGACAAACAAGCAGACATAAACAAGCAGACATAAACAAGCAGACATAAACAAGCAGACATAAACAAGCAGACAAACAAGCAGACATAAACAAGCAGACATAAACAAGCAGACATAAACAAGCAGACAAACAAGCAGACATAAACAAGCAGACATAAACAAGCAGACAAACAAGCAGACATAAACAAGCAGACATAAACAAGCAGACATAAACAAGCAGACATAAACAAGCAGACATAAACAAGCAGACAAACAAGCAGACATAAACAAGCAGACATAAACAAGCAGACATAAACAAGCAGACAAACAAGCAGACATAAACAAGCAGACATAAACAAGCAGACAAACAAGCAGACATAAACAAGCAGACATAAACAAGCAGACAAACAAGCAGACATAAACAAGCAGACATAAACAAGCAGACAAACAAGCAGACATAAACAAGCAGACATAAACAAGCAGACAAACAAGCAGACATAAACAAGCAGACATAAACAAGCAGACAAACAAGCAGACATAAACAAGCAGACATAAACAAGCAGACAAACAAGCAGACATAAACAAGCAGACATAAACAAGCAGACAAACAAGCAGACATAAACAAGCAGACAAACAAGCAGACATAAACAAGCAGACATAAACAAGCAGACAAACAAGCAGACAAACAAGCAGACATAAACAAGCAGACATAAACAAGCAGACATAAACAAGCAGACAAACAAGCAGACATAAACAAGCAGACATAAACAAGCAGATAAGATCGTGTCCCTCCCTCCTTCCCTCTCTCTTTCTTTGTTGTTGCTGTTGCTTATATGGCAATCAAAGAGAAATCGCATACATTATTCTTGCACAGTCAGGCCACAAGCTGAGATGAGATGAGATACATCTAGATTTGAGCTCCAGATTGGATCTAGAGCCAAGTGGCTTTTGACAAACTTTTGCAGCTAAATATGCTGGGTTATATTATATATATATATATATATATATATATATATATATATATATAACTTATTAATAAAAATAATCCCGATTTTAAATGCTCAATTAACAAAAGTTTAGCTAAATGTTGTTGTTTTTTTCAAGAAGCAGAACCTATTTTATATTTAGCCTTTGTGCTTGTGGGTGTTCGTGCCAACAACCATAAGTACAAGATTAGTAGCGGAGTGAATACAAGGGAGAGAACCAGGTACCGTAAGTTATCAAGACGTCAAAACTGTTGCAGGGGAAAAAATTGAATCTTTATTTTTATTTTGTTTAAGTTTAAACCCATGAAAATACCAAGATTTAAACTAATGTCTTTAATAAAATATGTTATAAATTTAAAAAAACTTGTTATGACACATTATCACATAATGTGAGTCTGCGCTTAAATATTACTCCAAAAATAAAAGCAGGTTACAATATGAATCTATAACGCATATATTTTTACAGTTATTTATTATTGTTAATGTTGTAATTGAAAACCGCATTTACAAAACGTTTTTCTTAATTAGTAAAAGGTGCAAAAAATCAGCAAATAAAATACACTATTAAACCAAAAGAAAATAAATGCTGTTCTATACATACATATATCCATAAGTCCCTCCCCCCCCCCCCCACTTCACATGGGTGTAGGCCCTATGTATAAATCCAGATCCATATAGACTAATATAGAGTATAAATGTTAGGTATGTGTACTAGTCAGTTTATGTCCCTTACTTAAGATGTCCTTATCAAAGTGATAGTCCGGGAAGCAAGTAGATTATAATAATTATTTTTTTTTAAATAAAGCGCTGTTAACAAACAAAGTGTAGGCTCATGGCACTTTGATAACATTACAAACACAAACACGAGAGCTAAAATGACAAACTAATCTTAAAAAGTTTTTAAACTGGTAGGTCTTAATGTTCTTCTTGAAAATAGTGTAGCATGTTGTCTGGTCTGAGATCAATGGGGAGTGAGTTCCAAACCATTTGGTTTACCAAAATCCAGGCACAGCAAAAGATGCGGATCAAATCCGTGTGATTGTCAAAAGAGCTGAGCCGAAGGCTCTTCGAACTCTAGGCGTGTAAGCGTGCTTGAACAAACCGTTCTGTCTGGAAGAGATCCAAGTCAAAATACATATAACACATCTGCTTTTTTCAATGTGTCTGGCACTCCGGGCGCTCGGACTAGAATACATGGCCGAATGCCGAGCACACCGGGGACCCCCCCCCCCCACGCCATCTTCCTATTTTTTACGAAGCAAACCGTGCAAGACTCGCCATTGATGTAACGGTCCGTCGACGGGGACGTGAAAGCTCTCGCATTCCCTTGGACACTTCCACAGAAGTTGTTTGTTTTGTTTTGTTTTTGTTTTTTTGCTATTCATTTAGCCAAATCATTTCCTCTAGTGATCGTTTCCACCAGAGAGCCACGTTAAGGCAGGAGATAGCGTACTCGGGAGGATCAAATCCAAACGCGTGGCAAGGCTCTATGATCAGACCACAAATTAAATCGCTTGTCCTTGTCTTTTTTGGTTGAGCGGAAGACCTTAATTAATGTATGTTATGAAATAAAATCATTCTCAAAAACGACAGTACCAGGCTATACTTAGACTTGGATCATCCCGCTCCGTTCGGCACATTGGGCGACAAGCTGTCTCTACAAAGATGTCACTGGAAATGTCTGAAACCTTTTCCTACCATGTGTCCGCTCCTCTGATGCCCTCCATGAAAGCGTGGCGCCAAGTTATACGAGGACGTCCCTGTTTGCGCGTTCCTCGTAAAGGCCTCCGTTTCATCGCAACTCTTGGTGTTCGTAATTCATTTTGTCGGAGAACATGTCCCGCTAACCTCATGCGACGCTCTGTCACAGCCTCGCTAAGTGGTCGACTCCCCCCAATTCGGCATAGGATTTCCTTGCGACCCGAACTGACTCCTAAAATCTGTACCAGACCAGTAGTAAATTTGTGTTTACAGTGTCTTTTTTCTCTTAAGAGTTCCAAGTATTGATTGATACTTTGTTCTACTGTAACAGATTTATCGTTATTTCCAAGAAAGACAATTGAAAAAAAAGCAAGCTCTAAATAAATGGATTACCTCCCTTGTAAAATAAACGTAATGAAACTAATTAATTTCTCCTCGCAATGTCATTAAACTAAAATTCTTAGGGATGAAAAAAAAATGGTTGTTGTTTTTTTTTTTAAAGACCTACAATAATTATTGTAACTTTTTTTTTAACAGAAAAAAAAATTATGGGAAAGGGGGAACAAAGTGGTGGAACAAGCTCTGACACAGGTCACGGTTGGACGCACGCAAACATAGCCTACATTCTAATTCTAGTCGTAATGGTGTCGACTGACCCCTGCACGGGAAAATGTGACCTGCTAGAGACTGTAACAATATCGTCTGCATGTGATTTATTTATTTTTTTGTGAAAGAGTGTTGAAAAATTTCTCTCTCTCTCTCTCTCTTTCTATCTCTCAAATACCAATGGGCTTATACGAGCCTACGTTTATACCGTCATTCTAGACCAAACAAGTCAGAAGTAGGTCATGGCTATGGGGCAGAAAGAATTCAGTTGCTTATATAAATAAATGTTCGCTTTTATTTTATTTTCGGTTTCAGGCTGTCCTTAACAAATGAACAATATTGTGTAACGGATGCATGTGTATATCAAATGTAGCTGAAGTATTTCTAGAAGATGCTTAATTAGACTAAGTGCGTGCGTACCTTGTTTGATGTATTTTAATCGCGAGTTCTTGAAATCATGCACACCGTCACAAATACAGATAAGGTACTAACAGGAACACAGACTCAATGACTAAGCTCACTCAAGATGAAAATTCAATAACGTTTAATACAGAACGGGCCACAGTCTAGTCTGTCACAAATAACGATGTTATCCCCTCAAGAGTCTAGCAGTAACTGATTAAATAAAAGTCTATCATAATCTCTAACCCGAAGTCTATGTCGTCAGTATAAAATGTATGTTCACCGTCAGTCTAATAAAGTGCGTAACCCAACTAACTAAACTAGCTACCTTACAGTTGCATTCCTTTCTACACTTCTGAATGTGCACTAGTGCGCACCCATAGTAAGATTACAATCATGACATTTTAATGAGTAGATTCAGATCTATATATTCTTCTGTGATGAACAAATACATTAAATTAACGAATTAACGACAGTCCATAGCGCATATCCCACGACCAGGCAGCAGTGGCGTAGCTAGGGTGGGGGAGGAATGGCGAGAGTTTGAAATTTCCCCGGGGACCCCAGTTGAGGGGCTCCCAAATGAGTGATTACATTACGCAAAATGCACCCCCTCCCCAAGAGGTCAACCCCCCCCCCCCCCCCCCGAGTTCCCAAATGATGGAAATTCCTAGCTACGCCCCTGCCAGACAGCCCTCGAGTACGTAGGCTTTTTTTTCTTCCTTTTCTTTATTTTCTAACTGGATTTATCTTATAAAATAGGCCTACAGATTTCCCTAGGTCACTCTAGACAAGCATGTCAATCAATGCCTTCTATTCTGCCTATTGAAATTAAAGAACTTATCTTAGATCTAGAATAAAAAAGACTTTTGACATGAGAAAAGCAGAAAAGATTTAACACTTGTAACAAACGGTGTCAAAGAAAGGGGCCCAGGTGTACAAGACAAGAAAGTTTAGAGAGGGGTGTGGACTATTCGACCTTTTGGTGCCTTATGTGACTATTCGATCTTTTGGTGCCTTATGTGACTATTCGACCTTTTGGTGCCTTATGTGACTATTCGACCTTTTGGTGCCTTATGTGACTATTCGACCTTTTGGTGCCTCATGTGGACGTTTCGATCTTTTGGTGCCTCAAGTGGACTATTCGATCTTAGGGTGCCTCAAGTGGACTATTCGATCTTAGTGTGCCTCATGTGGACTATTCGACCTTTTGGTGCCTCATGTGGACTATTCAATCTTTTGGTACCTCATGTGGACTATTCGACCGTTTTGTGCCCTGTGTGGACTATTCGATCTTTTGGTGCCTTATGTGGACTATTCGACCTTTTGGAGCCTCATGTGGACTATTCGACCTTTTGGTGCCCTGTGTGGACTATTCGACCTTTTGGTGCCCTGTGTGGACTATTCGATCTTTTGGTGCCTCATGTGGACTATTCGACCTTTTGGTGCCCTGTGTGGACTATTCGATCTTTTGGTGCCGTATGTGGACTACTCGATCTTTATGGCGCTTCTTGTGAACTCCACGACTTTTTGGTTCCCACTGTGAACCTTTCGACCTTTTCATGCCCAAATTCTTTGACTTTTTTGATACCCTATGTGAACCATTTGGCCTTTTGATGCCCTCTGTCAAGTCTTCGACTTATTCGGTACTTTGCGTGAGCTCTTCGACTTTTGGTGCCCCTTCACCATTGTGAAAGGGGGGCATTGCATATATGATATGGTAAAGTTAGCCACTAGCATCCCACTACATGTTTATCATATTGCTTCCAGTGCTTCTGTATAATGTGTGTCGCGTACACACATACTGACATACTCTGTTTAACTATTTCGAAATACGTAAGCCTAGAGTGAATAGCCCTAGAATAGGAGGAAACCAATCAACTTAAGAATGGTAGTAGATCATCTACATCTGTCTTCTAATCAGTATTACTATTAAGATTCATCATTTTCAGTGTTACTTTGTAATAGCCATGGCCTTAGCTTGTAACAATAAAAGCGATAAAGTCTAAAGCCAAATTGTGTCAAAGAGTCAAGGCCGTTCACAAGTATTTCATTGTCGACGCTTTTGATATGGCATTAGAATTAAATAAACACAAATAAAAATCAAATTAAACAACTTACCACTATGTAATATAATCCCAATCATGAAAATCAACTTGCTTCTTTCCTGTGTGTGTTTTACTGTGTCGTGCGTACTGTGACAGGATCTTGTCTCCCCTACACAATATTTTGGGTCGGTCTCATGTCCTATAACCTTTAATAGCCTCCAAAAGTAATGCGGAACCCTAAATCTTGAGACATGAAAATCTAGGTCAACTGGATGTAGGGCAGGGGTTCTCAACCTGTGGATCGCGACCCCCTTGGGGGTTGAATGACGATTTGCCGGGGGTCGCCTAAGACCATAGAAAATATAGATTTTTTTGTTGATTCTAACGAATAAAGCATAACATTGTACAAAGTTTTGCCATTCGAAGTTACTATTTTGTTGTTATTGTTATTCAACGATAGACAACTCAGTCAGAATGATTTTAAACATTTTAATTGTCGCAGCATGTATAGTCTTTAACTGTTTAAATTGATGTAAATGAATGCGGAATCATAGATATTTTTTTTTTGTAGCAACGTCATGACGAAAGTGAATTAAAGGTTTTCGTTTAATATTCGTGTATTAAAGTAAAATATTTTCATAATTGAAGAACCCATAAAAATGGTTCTACCACAGAATACTACAAAGGCACTATGTGCAACATTAATTATTCTCAATGCAATAGTACCTTAGTAGTACAAGAATATATTTAAAAATCACAGTCCGTCATTTGTAATGCGGCGAAGTTCTGTAAGCAGAATCTATGTAACTTAGATAACATCTATGTAACTTGGATAACATCTATGTAACTTAAAATTGATAACATCTACGTAACTTAGATAACATATATGTAACTTAGATAACATCTATGCAACTTAGATAACATCTATGTAAAGCACAGTTACTTATGCATATGAACCAAAATAACATTACTGTTGGGGGTCGCCGCATTGTTGTGAATAGTAAAAAGGGGTCGCTAAACTAAGAGAACCGCTGATGTATGGGATTCAACCGGATGTAGCTCTAGATTAGTCTATATTTACAATCTAGGTCTAGTAATCTAGAGTAAAGATATTTTTTAACACCTTGATTTTCTCAGATCCTTTTAAATGACTTTACACTTTTCCATTTATAATATAACCAGTAAAATTTTGGACTCATCACTAATTCTTAAAAAAAAAAAAAAAAAAAAAAGATTTTTCACCCACTACTGCTATTAAAGCATGTAATTGGTTGCCTGGGCCAGCCAGGAACAGTGACAGAATTAAAGTCATAGGTTAGCATGCTTGACGCGTAGGACGTAATCATCTTTTTTTGAAGTATTGTCTGTGTTATAGATTAAGAGCACTAGATCCAATTTTGTTTTAAATCGATTTTTGTTCACTTTCTTTCGATCCGATTTTTTGTTTTATTTTTTAAAAATTCGACTCATTTTAATTACGTCGGTATATGTCTTCTTGTGATGTCCAAGGGCTGAGCCGAAGGCTCTTCGAGCCCTAAGTTTGAAAAAAAACCTGTTTGGTCGTCCAGCCGAACAGTAAAAAAAAAAAAAAAAACCTGTGTGAACGCACAGTTCTGTTTGAGAGCGACCCGAGTCAATGCCTACGTAAAACATTGCTGTTTCCAATGCCTTTGGCCCCCGACGCATGATTCGTCGTTCATGGCCGAAGGCCGAGGACACCGAGAGCCTCAGTCATTTTCCTTCGTTATACCAAGCTAACCGTGGGGGACTCGCCATTTATGTAACGGTCCTTTGAGGAACGGCGCATGGATGTGTGACAGGTTTGTGGGGACTTTTTTACAACCCCGCCCGTGCAATGGGTGGACTCTCGTCTACCCTCAAGTAGCCCTTTCCACCCAGGGGCAAAACAGCGTATCTGGGTCGGTATATGTCAGCATGTCTTCTAGGTTCCAGGATGTGTGTTGTTATAGTTTTTTTGTTTTTTTTTTTGGGGGGGGGGGGGGGGGGGGGGAGGGAAACCGAATGCATTTTTTCCCCTTTGGACTACAGCTGGAGGGGCAGACAAAAAAGTGTGTGCTTGTGATCTAAATTGTGAATCGCTGTCTATGGTAACAGTGGGAAGAGGTTAGCGATTGGTTGTGATTGATGCTGGGACAAATGTAACAAATGGCTGAATACTCCTTCTTCCCTAGTTCTATTAGAGCATGGAATGGGCTGCCTGAGCCAGCCAGGAAAACCATGTTGACTTGGCAGAATTTAAGTCATTGGTTAATAAATATGCATGACTGAATGCATGACGCGTAGAACGTAATCATCTTCTTTTTTGAAGTAACACCTGTATTATATAAGATAGTTGGCATTGTCCTCAGCGGTTTAAGTTAGGAGAGAATGCCAAAAGAAAAGAATGTGTTATTGCAGTGAGTTAGATTTTGTTCAGAATACCACTTAATATTATTACTTAAGTTTATCACATTGATTTCATTTTACCTCAAGTTGAATTTGTTTATATTGCAATATAAGTACTATTTAATATTTTCCACAAAAGAAGTTTTTCAAGTTATTTCAAGTTTTATAATTTAAGATAAAATAAACCTGCAGCGGTTTAATTGTCTACCTGCAGTTTAGTGTACAGAATGAAATGTTGATAAAACTGTTGTTTTTTTTATATATCTAGTACAATATTTTTGCACTTTTACACTTTGCCAACACCTGGAGTTAACCTTATAACCTAAATTTAACAAGAGTCAAAATGCCCTGTCTGTACAGCAAGCTAGTTGCACACTCAAAAATTAAGAATAATAAGACTGTCTGAGAAATGCAGTTTTTCCCGTGGCTATGCAGCCATAGCTTTGACCTACACAACCATTGTCCACAAAGGGTCGATTAAGACTCATAAACTATAAATGTTGATATGTCGTAGTAGGCAAATAATCAACCAAAGATTTCTTTTTTTTAAGTACGCCTCTTTGAAAAAAATAAATACAGAAAAACATTCTTTCTCCATGTATTTTTATTTTTTATCAAGAAATTAAATCTGAAATATAATCGCAGGTCGTTGCTTTTGTTTTTATTGTTCATTTTTGTACACACTGTGTACTTAATTCACAAAATGTGTTCATCAATTGTGTAAGAAATGAAGACATACAGTTGTTTCATGACAGGTCTACGTAATTAAATGCAGGTGCCATCAATATTGAACAATCAATTTTCCTGACAAATGTAAAACTGATTTTCATAACACTGATAAAATATCTGCTTTTCATTGAATTTATTGTCAGAAAAAAACATGAGAAATGGTTGCACACACACACTTAAATATCTCACCAGGCCTTCTCACACACTCACACACACAATATTTACACTATCAACGTCAGTCAGCCAGACACTCGATAGATCCAGCACTTAAACTGAACACTAAAAGCACCAGGTAAACAAGATCATCAGTTCTCCATATAAGTGACATACTGAGTTAGGACGAATAAGTGTTGCTCGTTCATTATAGGTGGAGCTGCTGGTGGATCTGTCACAAAGAAAAAAGTTGTTTTTTTTTAATTGATTCAAATTCTGCACCTGTCAATATGATTCATGTCCTACACTTGTTAAATTATAATTCATGTCCTACACTTGTTAAATTATAATTCATGTCCTACATTTGTTAAATTATAATTCATGTCCTACACTTGTTAAATTATAATTCATGTCCTACACTTGTTAAATTATAATTCATGTCTTACACTTGTTAAATTATAATTCATGTCCTACACTTGTTAAGTTATAATTCATGCCCTACACTTGTTAAACTATAATTTATGTCTTACACTTGTCAAATTATAAGTCATGTCTTGCTCTTGTCAAATAAAGATACTGCTTGGTTGTGTGATATGTGCTTTGAAGTGTCGCTACAATGGATCCGAGTTCAAACCCCCGACCACCACCACCCTTTCATTCTGCTTAGGCTAGGATGTAATAATGTATCTGCTACCTTTATGCTTATAATTTAAAGCTAAAGAGTAGACATAATGCATGGAATGGAGGATAAATGTATTTATGTGACAGATAAAACTAATGGTGCAAGAGTTGAATTCAGTACAAAGTGATTCCATACACTTTAACATACTTTTCTTTTTTTCCCCCTAAACCCAGATATTGACATTGTTAAAAAAAATGTTCTGATGCACCCAACATGATAACACTCAACAATGCGCTCCACATCATGATACTAAATAATGCACCCCACATAATAATACTAAACAATGCTCCACACACACACACTTCATAGTTAACAATGTCCCACACAAGAGCATACCAAGTAATGTTCCACACATGATAATAAACCATCTTCCCCAAATGATGATACTAAACAATGTTCCTCACATGATACTAAACTGTCTCCCACAAAATCATACTAATCAATGCCCCCCCATGATGATAAACAATGTTCCCCCCATCTTGATACTTAACAATGTGATTATACTAAACAGTATCCTTACCTAAAGGTTTTGGGATGAGAATTCCTGTGATATTGTCTACTTGCCATCCTGCGTCAACAGCAGCTGTAAAGAAAGAACACAAAAAGCTATCAACAAGATCTGATCATAAATGGTACATTTTTAACTACAAATTTTGTGTAAACCTTTGAGACAGGTGAATATAACTTTACTGCACTGCACCATATACTAACTTTAAAAATATATCTACAATAAGTAAGTGAAATAATGAACCTTTCATTGTTGGATGAATTTTGCACCACATAAATGGAGGTCTAAACGGTGTATTTTGGGCACGCTACAACATGGAAGCGTGGTCAAGAGGCTAGGTGCGCTTTAACTTGGCTTGGCTACCTATGAAGGGGGCTCGAGGTTTGACACCAGACTCGGGCAGAGTAGTGTTTACTGAGTGCCTAAGGCAGCATGGAAAACAACCTTCACCTAGATACCCACACACACACACTGGTCAACAACTGAGATTGGACCATAGCACTCTGAGCATGCTATAAGCATGAAAGTAGCGCTATATAAAAGCCATAATTTATTTATGCAAAGCAAAAGCAAACATTTTAATTATTTCATTTCACTGATGGATCCTGAAAACCAAATGTTAAAAAAGAGTGTTTAGCAGTCAAATGGGTGTTCTCAGAATCTTTACCATCCTCAGACAATGCAGCCTGCGCTGGCTTGGTAAGGTCCACATGATGGAGGATGAATAGATCCCAAAATGTCATCCTTTTTTGGACAACTCTCAATGGACACAAGAAAAACTGGACCAATATGTGAATGTTGTCAAGCAGGACCTCAATGTAATGAGCATCCCTGTTGACTACTAGAAAGACATAACCCAAAGCCAATGCACCCTTACTTGGATTGTCCAGAATAGGGCTCCACAATCACATGACATGCTCTACAGACGAGCCACAGTCATTCTAGAGCCTAAGAGGTAGGCATAATGCATGTTTACATGACAAATTGATCTAATGCCCAAAGAGTTGGATTCAACACAAAGTGATTCCAAGCAGTTTAGAATCCTTCTCTTTTAGATTTGTTTTTCATAAACCCAGATATTGCCTTTTTTAAAAACTTTTCTGATGTACCTCACATGAAAGGGGCATGGTGGCTAAGTGATAAAGTGTTTGGCTTTCAAATGAAGAGGTCCCAGGTTCCAATCTAAGTGAAGACTGGGATTTTTAATTTCATGATTTCTAAGGCGCCTCTGAGTCCACCCAACTCTTATGGGTACCTGACTTTAGCCTGGGAAAGTAACTTTAAAGGTGATTTAGTCACAGTGCTGGGCACATGGCACAAATGTTAAAACTATAGGCCACAGAAACATGAGCTTTACATCATCTGCCCCATAGATCTCAAAGTTTGTAAAGGGGACTTTACATGTTTACTTAACCTCACATGATAATTCTAAACAATATCCCCCCCCCCTCCCAGATGATCACTAATGGTATGACTAAAGGAGGCCAACAAACAAAAAACTTTCCATGTACCAATTTTGAAAAACTAAGTCAAAGTCCTGGCATTAAAACTAGAAATATATTTTTTAGTTGAAGAAAAAAGTTTGGATTTGTAATTATTACTGAAGAACATATTGAAGCTAGTCCTCTATAAAAACAATAATCTCCCCACTCTTCTTAAGACAGCAATGTATCCAAAAGATGTATAGGAACAATAAATACTCTTTGGGTGATGGAGTTCTATCAACTTGACTAAACAATCTCTACTTTCAAACAGGACAAAAAAAATGTTCATTCACAGAATTAGCAAGTGTAATCCTTGTGACAAGACTAATCATTAATGTTTTAAGGGTTTTGTATTGTCTTTAAAATCAATGGCAAAAATATAAAAGCGGCCAAGAAAAGGACATAAAAAAAAGTAATACAAACTTTAAAAACTAAAATTAATTGCTGCTTTATGTTCAAATATTAATAAAAACTAAGCATTCACAATTTTATTTGTCATTGAAATTTATTTTTTTTATTGAGCAGTATGGGATCAAACCCACAACATTCCCGATATTAGCAAAGACACTCTAACCAACTTTGCTAATTAACAATAAAATAAATAATCAAATGTAGATCTAGATCTATAAATAACCTCTAAATAAATCATAAATTAAATGGCCTTAAACGTTTTTTTAAACTTCTTTCAATATAACGTAAAAATTATTTCAATAATTAGTTAAGTATCCACCTAAAATGTTAAGTCATAAAGCAAGAGTTTATGTGTGAAATTTCAGCCAAATTGGATGATAATAAGTTGTCAAAATTCAAAGTTTGGGTTATTTGAGACTAAAAAGAAATGTTAAGTTCTCCTTACAGACTTTGAGATCTCTAGGGCAGATGATGTAAAGGTCATCTATTTCTGTGGCCCACAGTTAATGAGGGTGTCATGTGGCCAGCACAATGACCAACCTCCTTTACTTCCCCATCAAATGTCAGATACCCATTAGAGTTGGGTGGATTCAGGGGCGCCCTAAAAATCACGAAATTCAAAATCTCAGTCTTCAGCAAGATTCAAACCCAAGACTCCAGGTTAGGAAGCCAAGCGCTTCCCTTATTTGAGACTAGTGTGAGTTAATAGTAGGAATTGAAAAAAAAAAATAGAAGGCCACGTTTGTCATCTACAACTTCTAAAAATTTTCACAAATAAAAACATTCAAAATGACTATTTTCTTTTTAAATACTGTTAAGTAATTTTTTTTAGAAATCCTTTTTATTTTCAGTTTCAGATCATTCAAAAAAAGTACCAGTACCTTGAACTGCCTTGTCTACATTCATCCCCACAAATGTAGCAAACTCATTAGCATGGATATTAGAGTAGGCCAACTGTACTAGTCGCAGGGCTCTGGCTCTCACTGAGTCTATAAAAAGCACAAATGTACGCTCATGTATATTCTACCAGTCTAAGCCTTTACTATTAAAATTGATAATACATACACACAATATATTCAATATATTTATTTTTCAAAAAGTAAAGTACCCATTTCAGACCTTGCGATCTATAGGTCATCTGTTTCTGTGGCCGCCGGTTAACAAGACTGTCGTGTGGCCAGCACAACGACCCAACTAATGTCAGTTTCCCAATAGAGCTGGGTGGACTCAGAGGTGCTCTAAAGATCCTGAAATTCAAAATCCCATTCGCCAAGATTTGAACCCAGGATCCCTGGCTTGGAAGCCTAGCGCTTTACCACTCAGCCACTGTTTTATAGATAAAGTATTAATACTTTTTTATAGATCATCCCCAGGCTACTGTAGCATTCTCATTTAGTTTTGGCCCAATCTTTTTTTTTTGAGAACATGAAAAAGTCTCTGTGCTACCTTTAGGCAGCCAGAAAACAAAGCCCACTTTGTTATATTTAAAACTTAAAGATGCAATGCCCCCAAAGGAGAAACAAGCTGCAGAGGCTTTAAGCCACTCTGGCTACAACACCATAAATAGGTTGTTTTGTTTTTTTTCAATGTTTGCTCATTTTTTCTTTTAAATACAAGTAATTAAAATAATATTTTTCAATAGGTTTTTTTTTAAAATCCAATTTACAAAGTTACTGTTCTATCATTATCAATGATGTTCTTAAGATGCTGCTAATCAATCTATACAATTTTACAACCAAAAAGATGTCAAAAAAAAAATTATGCATTTTTGTTACCATTGTTGAGGGAAAAGATTCATACCTTCGACAGCAAGCATTATATTTTTCACATCGTCTGACCATTCTTTCTGTAGAGCTTCATATGTTCCAGCATAATCCTTCAGCCACATCTTTTGTACCACATGCCAGATCAGGACCAGTTCAGGACAGTTCTTTAGGACAAAAATATAAAGAAACAAAAGTTTAAGATGTACGAGCCTCATGCACCCACAGACAAATGTTAATGCTAAATACAATTATATACATATAACATACCGGTATATAAAGATACAACTAGAAACAAAAATTTTTTTTAATGAGAGAAAATGGGGAATTAAATATAACGAACTTGACTACTTCATCTAGCAGCGATGCACTGCCAAGCAAACAAATGACTGGACCAACCAGATTTCCTAAAAAAGAATCTTTCAAATCAGTACCATTCTGCAAAATACTTCAGCTGCCCAGAAGTCAACTGTCACATGAACCTCTAGCCCAGTCCACAACTCAAAATACCTGTCTCGGGCAACCAACCAAAAACAGTTGACGTACGAATAGCAGTCCAGCATATATTAGACAATTGCTCTCACAAGAGAATAAATTAGACAACATAAATACACTGCACAGATAGAAGCTTCAGTGAAGAGGTAACATTGGTACAGCACTTGGCTTCACCTTTGTTAAGTACAAGTGTCAGTCTCTTCTTTCTTATCATTAAAAAAACTAATGGGCTGTAACGAAATAACGCTGAATGTTCCAATGTCTCTCTATCTTGGTGAGCATTTCATTTTACAACAACAAATTAATTTACAAACTACAACCTTTTTTTTTTTAAACTATATACACTTCCTTCTTCTTGGTCGAAGATGAGCACATTTCTCATTCCCCGTGAACTCAAAGATGGCTATAGAGTTCAATCCTCACTTTAAAAAGCCTGCCACACAAATAGCATGTAAGTTGGGTTTAATGCAGATAAGCCTGCTTCTTCTCTCAGTCTTTTGTTAACTCTGTGTTATTTTATAACGGCCGCTCCCCGTGACTCGTATCTTAAGACTCTGACACTTAACGACTTCATGACATGAGGAGCGATTGAGAGCTAGTGTTTCCCAGTCGTGAATAATTTCACATTGTTTAAATAATATATACCGGTATCTGTAATCAATCAAAATCAAAAAAGAAAGTAAGAATATTAAAATCAAAACAAAACAAAGGCTCTACCTGTTTGATGCCAAGAGGAATTCTTTTCCATAAAAACTTTGCATTGCACCTGGAAACATACAATGGACAGAAATGTTGTAAGAGACAACATATTGAAATTGAAGTCCATGGGAGGCTAACCCAAAAGTTATACATAAGTTAATAATAACACATAAATCAAAATGTAGTGACAATGATACAAACCAAAGAAAAAAATATATATATAAATAATACATTATTTTAAAAAAACAAAGCTCATCTGACAGGAAAAACTCCATATTTAAAGCCATTCCTCTCAATACTGTAGAAATTATTTCCCCTTACAATATCAAACAAATTAATTAATAAACTTGATAACATTTTTTTATTCATTCATGTTTTATTAAGAATAGTTAATAATTGTGCTAAGTTTCAACTTGATCCAAGAATATTGGGAAGAAATACTGTACAAGAACTGTAACTGAGTGAATTGACTTTAGCTTTGTAAAAAAAAACTATAAAATTAATACTAATGTGTATGTTTCATTCATTTCCATGTCAATAGCTCAACATAAAACAAAACCTTCATTTACAAACTGAATCTTCTGTTTAGAAATACAAAATTGTTATATTTCTTATTCTGTATTTTTCAGGACTATAGTAAAACACTGTATCACTAGATTCCATAATATATGGCAAAGACCTAATACAAAGTAATAAGATTATCTTTCAAATAATAAATAAAATGATGTCATTATTGTCACAGACTGGTTTGAGACTCACTGTGACATGAAGTGATTTTGTAGTCCCCTGATCATCTCGTGCCTTTTGCACGGGAAAGCTATCAGTCTAATACTGATCATGAAGTTAAACCTCAGTTGTTACTTGGTCCTTGTAGAGTGTGGAGGTGGATATATCTTTCAGTGGGAGTATGTATTTTGTGATGTTTATTCTGAACATGGAAACTATAATTAATTATATTTTATGATGTTAATATTTGAGTGTATGTTGTGCGTTTGGGGCTGAATTAGCCAAATTATATGTATTCAGTAAACTTATTGTCTGCTACCAAGTATCGTTATTCAATGTATTTAGTGCACTGTGTTTGTTCTGTGAGTAATAAGCTGTAAGAGACATTGGCATTAAAAAAAGTAAAGAAACACAAAGAGAGGTGTGGACATATCTACTAATACAATATAACTACACACTCATAAAACCCACAAGTCGTGTTACAATTATTCTCTAGAGTACTAACTTCTGATCAGGACATTAAATGTTTTACAAAGCAGCTTGTAAACACTTTAAAAAAAAATATATGTATCCTCACCTCCAGGCCTCATTAATGATTACAAGTGTTTGTTTAGCTTTGACCTTCTTAAACTAAAAATAATTTCAGAGTTAAAAAACAAATTATATCATTGAAATACAATTGAGTCTTCACACCTTAAAGTCTAGAAATGAGCATGAATGTGTTTAGTTTCATTAAAAAAATTCAACAAATCTTTAAAATACAGTTCAATATAGCATAAAAATGGAAATATATGTTTTTAAAATGGTATGAGCTTGGTCATCAAGATGTACTTACAAATCATTTTGTAGCACGTAGACAGCCAGAAGCTGACAGTACAACAATGGAGAAGCTGGTGAAGCGCCAAACTGAAACATACACAATACAAAAAAGTTGGCACAGATTCTCTTTACTATACTTCATAAAAAAAAAAGAACAAAATTTTCTACAGAGCTGCGGAACTGAAATATTTCCTGAGCAATATCATCTCCTTTGTCTATATATAATATATATATATAATATAATAGCAAAACTAATATCAGTAATGTCATCTTATGTGTTTTTATGTTTATTGGCATAAAACAGAACCAGTTAGTATTACATATTTGTAATTTTTTTATTATAAATCTTAAAATTACATAATATAGAAGCCTGATTGTTTGTAAAATCTTTTACATATTTTGGATGTTCCTTCAGAGTTAAAGATAATCTACTTCCTAATACAAACCTCCCGCAGGACAATGGGGGATGGCAGCAGGCAGGATATGAACCAGGGACCATTAAGATGATTGAACAACAGTCCAGTGCACATACCACAGGACCAGGCAGCCAGTTATCTAGTTAAATAAAACTTTATCTACATCTAGAGTCTCTAGAATACTCTAACTCTAGATCTCAATCAATCAATGTGATCATGTGTTACTTCAATGATTGATTTCATTACTGTTTGTGACAGTTTTATCCACAAAAGGACTTTATAAACTTTATTAGTTTATAACTAGGACTAACTAAGTATACTTAAGTCTGCTAAAAGTCTAAACTTCAATAAATAGATCTAGACTTAGGGAGGTGAAATAAAACATTTATCTTTGAAAAAACAATTTTTCGTAGGTACATCATTAAAATACTTTAAAAGAACTTTCCAATGGTGTAAATTATGACTGTTTAACGGTTAGAAAGTTAAGATTTTTTGTGGCGTTTTGACCTAACATTGGTTGACATGGAACAAGTAAAATGAGAGCGTCTCGCTGGCTAAGCCGGAAGAGACACACCTCCAGATCAAAAGTTAAAAAGTTGGAATTGAGTTTCATAGACGATAAATCTACTTATTAAAAAAGAAATTTAATAGTAGATCTAGTATTAGTAGTAAATTTCTAACTCACAAATCTGATTTCATTAATATTTATGAACTTCACTTGTTTAGAATGTAAATATTGATGAAATAAACAAATTATCAGGTCTAGAGCTACAAGAAATGTCAGAGAGGTGTGGACAAAATGGCATTGTGATGGCGGAAAATAACAAAATATTTAAAAATTGGGATCAAAATCTTATCTTCGTATCTTATATGATACAGACGTTACTTCAAAAAAGAAGATAATTACGTCCTACGCGTCATGCATTTAGCCATGCATATTAACCAATGATCTAAACTCCGCCAAGTCACTGGTTTTCCTGGCTAGCTCAGGCAACCCATTCCATGCTCTAATAGCACTAGGGAAGCCTGAAAAAGTTTTGTTTCAAATGCGTTTTTTTTTTATTTCAAGGTACAAACTCTTTTTAAAACAGTATTTAAATCTATAGCTAATAATATCTAATACTACTAGATTATAATTTCACTTGGTGAAACACAATATCTTCTATAAAAAAAAAAAAAAAACTTGAAATGTCCATTGAGGTCAGTGTTATTTTTTTTTAGTAAGTTTGTATGATATTGGCATTAGATCGAACTGAAAATTGGAAAAAAATCAACACTGTATGACTTACCTATAATGAGTATATAAATAAATTTTTTTTTCAAATAATTGTCAAAGACAAAAATGTTCTCCATCATCAAAAGTTATCGAATTCACTCTTTTAGTCTTTTTAGTAATGATATCTTTACAATACTTTACATATACTGATCATAATCGATTTTAAACAAACACCTATGTTACGATGTAGCAGTAAGAAAAAAAACATTTTACACCATTTTTGGACACATGAATTTCTGGAAATTTCACCTCCCTACTAGACTAGATCTAGATTTATTTAGAATCTAGCTAATGTAGATCTAGTCTAGTACTCAAGTACCAAGTTATTAATATTTAAATAAAGGCTAAAGTAAAACTAGATCTAAAGTTTAAGTCTAAAGCAGATGGCGTCTGAAGGCCAATGGCGTTGAATGCGTTAAAAGTAAAAGATAAAGTTAACTTAAAGTACAAGGCGTTAAATGGTTAACAACATTAACATATTAACTTCTTATTAAGTAAGATTAGAATCTCTAGTTTAAAAAAAGTAAAATTTAACTTAAACTTAAGCCTTAAGTGCCTTGCCTTGGCTTAAGTCAAGTTAAGTTAAGCCAAATTTATGATTAATACATAGATGATAGATCTAGTTACAACAGTAAACATAGTTAATAAGCCAAATCACCAAATGCCAAAGTCTGGCAAAGTCAAAGTGAAGGAATTTTAATTTAAGAAAAAGCCTTAAACTTTACTTAAGGTAAGTCTAACTCTAAAGTCTAAGACTACTAAGACTAAGAAACAAAGAGTCTAGACAGTCTAGTCTAAGTTAAAATAACAGTAATATAATATTAATTATATTATAATTATAATAAGTTCCATTGTAAATAAGTAAATAACTGATAATAGTACTGTATACTCATACTGTAATCTGTATACACTTATACAGTATAGTGACTGAGTATCATTACTATCATAGTCATAATTAATATGATAATATCATTATAATTATATCATAATTATAATAAATAATAATAGTCACCGTATAATAATGTGATTGGTGTACTGTAACTACTGACTACTGTAAGTGTAGTGAAATGATAAGCCTAAAAAGGGAGCCGGAGGGATTCATTTCAGCCTCTCAAGTCCTAACTGAAATGGATTATGATACGATGAGGATATCACTATCTAGGCTAGACTTTGTATCTGAATCCTTATTTAGATAGATCTAGACCTACCTCTAATTCTTGCCGTTCTAAGTCTGACCCAAGCTGTGCATAATCCATAGTGTTTACGGCAGCTGCCATTTTCTAACTCCGCAGAAATAAATGTTAAGCTATTTTCATGAATCAGATTTTTCGTAAGCAGATCTATAAAAAAATAGAATATAAATCTTGATATATTTTTTTCGTTTTTCTTGCTAATATTAGACTAGATTCTAGATTCAGCAATAACTCTTTTAATTATGTTTTTATTCTCTTCTCTGCAGTAGCAGAAAAGGCTATCTGTTGTTTTTAGTTATGAAGATCTATTAATTGCTGTTGTTTTTTCATTATTATTAAATTATATAGGTCACGGACACTGTCGTTGCAGACGCTTTATCTTGATAAACAAAGAGACATTTCTTCCAAATTTTGTGTTTTCTTATATGATAATGATCTAGAATCATCAAGTTGTCTATCTTTAGAAAGATGAAAATGTAATCTATAATAATTTGCCCTGTTGGTATTACTATAGTATTGTTATTATAAAGTATAAAATCTAGATGTAGACTCAAGACTAAGAGTAAGACTGTATCAGTGTATGAACTGTATGATGTTGTATCATGTATGAAACTATGATCAATCAATGATGTATCAAATTCAAGTGTATCATCAATCATAATTGACATAATCATGTATTGTATCATGTGTATCACTATCAGTGACTATCACTACTAATCACTTTAATCAGTATCAGTGTTTGAGTATCATCAGTATCAGAGTATGTAACTATTGTAACTTTACTCAAACTTACTGTAAGTGAGTGAGTGTAGATTAAGTTAAGAATGTCTTGTCAAAAACTAAAATAGAACTAGATTTAGATCTATCATTGACTTCTATTTTACATTTTTCAATCATTCACTCTTACTACAGTTACAATCCTTTTATATCATGATATAGATCTAAATCTAATATATGTTAAATATGTAATGTTATCGTAAGGCCCAGAATAAAAAAGGCCATATTGGCAATTAGAGTGTCAAATGCAAGGAACACGATTTTTCTGTCAGATCCTGATAAAGTTAAAGTGTGTAAATTTTGACATTGCATCCAAAATGAAGACTTTTACATCCTAGCTCAAAACCTCTTGAAGGACGGCAAAGGATATAGGTGGGCAGGGTTCAAACCCAAGAACATCTAGACGACATCCAGTCATCCTGAGATTTTACAGAATGAGATACAAAATAATACTGGCAAGAAAAAGAATCAGTTTTAATTTTGTTTATATCAGCATTGGAACCAATGTACTATTGATTTTGTATCACTGCTATAATCATTGTCATTAGCTATGCTAACCTATAATATAATGTTCTTATCTGTTGCAGATAACAACATACATTCTCATTCAAAGAATGAAAGAATTTCTTTGATTTTATCATTTGCTTCATCATTCATTGATCAATGGCTGATTTAACTTTTATAGGTGAGTGATGCCAATGTGATTTTAGTATGACTTAGTGACATAATGTCTGAAATTTTTCTTTGAAGCTCATCCCTTGGTGCGAATTTCTAGTCATTAAATGGTAATGTTAAGACAGTTGGTTTAACCTATGTAGATCAGTGTTGTGATTGTGTCTTAGGTATGAGTTTGTGACATAATGTATAGTATGAGATTCAGCTCTAAGTTGTTTGTTTTACATGTTCCTTTCAAATGGAAGATTATTACATCTGTGCCCAATTCCAGCAGGACAGCAGAGATGGTGATGGGCATGCAGGGTTCAAACTTGGAACCATTGAAACAACAGTCCAAAGCGATACCACATAATCAAGCAGCCACCTAGTTTCATCCCTTTGTGTGCATTTCCTGTGGTCAGATGGTTATGGTGCAGCGCTATGTAAAGGTTTAATTAAAAGACACATTCGGCAAATAGAGTGCCACAAGTGCAATGTTATTCTTATAATCTCTTGTAGTCTACCAATTAATCATTTATATTGTTCTCTTGTTGAATAACTGTATTTGGTTTGAGTATATATTCAGTGTTTCTTATCAAAGACTTGCAACATGATTGACCTACTTAAGATCCTAGATCTGTATTACTTAATTTAATTGTTCATCTTTCAACTCACACTCTGTTTCTCCTCACAATAAAATATTATATTTGTTCTCAACCATGCTCAAACAAAGATTAACTCTTCCAAAATTCCCCTGGATATGTGCCCAAAAAGAATGGATTTTAAAAATCTTATCTTATCTTATATAATACAGATGTTTCTTCGAAAAAGAAGATAATTAATTTATTATAAAGCCTGTAACAAATCTTTTTTATTTAATTAAATTAATTATAGCAGGATAAACATTTTATAAAAATGTAATTTGACTGATGATGAGTCTACATGTATACCAAAATATTTCTATGGGTCCATTGATTTATGTTACACAGAAGTGAATGTCAGAGAGAGTCACTAAGTTCCCCTTTCAGACCTTGCAATCTATAAGGCAGATGATGTTAAGGTCATCTGTTTCTGTGATCCACGGTTAACAAGGGTGTCATGTGGCTAGCAGAAGGACCAACCACCTTTACTTTTTCCCAAGTAATGTCAGGTATCCATTATAGCTGGGTGAACTTAGAAGTGCCCTTAAGATTGCAAAATAAAAAATTCCAGTCTTTACCAGGATTCAGAAACCAAGCACTTTACCACTCATCTGCTGTGCCTCCAGAGAGAGTAGTAGTAGTATATTACTTAATTAGTCAAAGATCCTTCCATGCATTTTGGAGCAAGGCGGAAGGCTGTCTATATAGAAATCTGTCTCCTGCAATGTTTGTTGCCTCTTCTAAACTGGTGTCCACTGCCCAGAGATACCCATGAAGGTGCTGGGCTATATTACATGAGGGCATTCTTATTTGCATTTTCCTCATTTCTGCCACCGTTTATTGCTACCATTGGGGTGCATGATTCATTCTGCATTATGTTAGCATGTTTCTGAATGGCTTCAAAAGTTTTCATAACATTTTATTTCATACATTTTCTTTATCATATTCTGTTGTTGTTTTTTTTAATTGTAGAAGACAATGCTGGCATAGTGGCCAAGGAATGCGATGATTCTGCACAGAAAGAGTCGCTCAATGAAGAGGAAGGAGAAGAAGAAATGGAGGACAGCTCTCCTGAAGAAGAGGAGGAAACTCTACAGAAAGCTAGGCAGGCCATAACATGTCGTAGTGTCACACTGACAACGCTGATGGATGATGGGATAATACAAGCAGGAGAAGGAGTGCTGTCAATCGACTATCTGGTAATGATCTTTATAGTTTACAGTAAAACTTAGCACAAAATACAAGTTCAACTTCATATTTAAATAGTAAAGCTTTTAGCCATTTCCTGATTGACTTTATCAGAAAAAAAAAATGTTTTGGCTTAAGAATTTATTATCTGTTTGCATACAATAAAATTATTAATAAATTTAGCATTTTTTTAATCTCTGTCTTGCGGGGGAAGTAAGAGGAGGGTACAGTTAGTCCTCCAATAATGATGTGTCTGCTTAATGAGGACTCCAAGTTATGACAGGCTTGACAGCTGACACATTTTTTTCTATGTACTAATGAATTATTTAATTTATGACATAAGAATCTTTTTGAAAATTATTTTTGACAATTAAAATTAGAACATCATCCATTAATGAAAAATTCTAAAATAATTTATGTAAAGTAAACTTATGTAGGTCTTGCATTCATTATTAACCCTTATTACAATTCTTCTATTCAGCTTGCACATTTTTCATCAGGTCCAAAAAAAAAAATCCAGGATGGGTGGATACAGTTTTGGAAAATGGCTGTAATGATTTTCCTAGAAGTAAACATTTGCAAACTAAGTCTGGATCTATGGGCCTATCATTAGAATTTTACATTCGTTTAACCATAATTTTTTTCATCGGGAGGGGGTAAATGTTCCCTTTTTTTTTTTTTTATAAATCTATAATTCACAAGTTTTGAAGAGTAAAATAATCACTTTTACAAAAAGTCATCAAATGAATTGTTTTTTTTTTTCTTAATTTGTTTTATGTTGCTTGTTTTATTCTATTCTAAAGACAAAATGTTATTCAGGATTGAAGCTAGTAGGTTGCTGTGTAGCTTATAAATTAAAAAAAAAAAGAAAATTCTTTTGAAATGTGGAAAATAGTTTTGAAGACAAAGCCTTGAAGGTATTTTGAAACCCAACATTTTTCATACAGACTTGGCTGGAAGGCTGCCAAGTCATTTGAAAGGCACTGTGAACAGTGGTCCCAAGTTTGAATTCTGCCCATTTCCCATGCCATCTTGCAGGAGGGTTGGGCTAGAATGTAATAATCTTATTTCTAAAACAAATAAGCTGGCTAATCTTATTGTTCAAACTCATTGTATCTTTTTGTGTTTATTTCTAGGGTCAAAGATTTGAGGCAGATCTCCTTGTTAATGGAAAAATCAAATGGCCTCAAGGCTCACAAGAGGAGTTCAATACCCCAAGTGCCTGGGCACTGCATTGTAAGAGATTGGTGAATCCAATCAAGAGATCTGGGTGTGGATGGGCCTCAGTAAGGACTTTACTGTCACCTTAAGTCATGAAGTTTTTTTTAGTTGATGTTTTATTTTTTTTGTTTATGTTGTGTTAAAAGTGGGAAAATTATAGCTCACAACTAGGAAAACATAGAAACTAGGCTCTTGGATGTGACAAAATATTTAGGACTGCCTAGCCTCTCAAAATTATATTCTGCTCCTAAATGTGGAAAAATATTTAGGTTACAGGACTACATCCATCCCAGTGATGCTACAGCCCATGGAAGGGCTCCATTCAGATTGCTCCTGAGCGTTTCTTCTCCATGCCCAAATCCCAAGCTGTTGTAGATGTGTGTCCTCGTCATCACTTCATCATATTCGTGGTCTGCCTTTGGGACTACATAGCTACATAAAATACTCCACTTGTCCTTAATCTTTGGACTTGTAAGACACGCCTTATGTTTATATTAGTTTTTTTTTCTTCCCGAGTTTCATTACCTTCTTATACTCAGAAAAAAAGCTTCAAACTTTTAAAATTATTTAACACCAATTAGGCCTACAGTGTAATCATAGGTATAGATTATATAGATACACACTTCAGGTTCTAACTTGACTGTATAATGAACATTTAATGGGTTTCTGTGTTTTCCACCTAATGCTACTCCCTGCTTAATGTTTGATGGAGAGGCAGCACCTTTTGCATACTGTTGTCAAAACTGGATATATTTTGCCTTACTAGTATTGTGAGTGCAGCTTGATATATGTACAATTTATTTTTGTACATCTGGAGTTTAAAAATAATGTATGTGCTTTTTTTTTTCTCTCAGGTTAAATACAATAACAGGAAGCTGGACATATGGAAAAGTATATGGGCTCGCAAACACAGGACAGCCAATCCATTGAAAATTAAGGTAAGACGTACTATTGTGCATGACAGCTGAATGAGTTTTGACGAGTGTAACAAATTGGGGTTTATGTTGTTCCATTTCTTTATATACCAGTACCGGGTGTTTAACTGTACAGTTTTGATTTTGGTTTCATTCCCCGGCCATTGATGTAGTTTCAAATTTCAAAACTTTAGATTAAGGAAATTCTACAGAGATATAAATTGATTATAAGTCTCCTATCAGACTACCTAACAGTTTGCATAGCAAATATCGGGCAACTCAAATGATGGAAAGGATATAGAGACAGAATAGTGATCTTGTTTGAACTAGTTTCAAGGCTATGGTTATTTTTAAAGGAATGAGTCATTGAAATTGACTTATAGAGTTGACAGTAAGCTTTTAACAATACCAAACATGACCCACTTTCATGGTGGGCAATATGGTCATCGACTTAGTAAAATTGTGATTTTTTTTTCAACATTTAGAGCAAAATAAGCAAACAACCCTCCAAAGCTTGCAAAACTCTGATTCCTCTTATATTAAAAACCTCATAACAGCACTTACAAAGCTCAACAACAACAGCAAAAAAACTGTTATTCAATGGATACCAGCTCATATACAACTAGAAGAAAATGAAAAGGCTGACACACTCGCCAAGAGTGGGAGAACTAATAAACTCTGCACTCTATCCAGAAGAATTGAAGAAATTAATTGTAAATAAAATAAATGAGAAATGGACAAGCTCTCATCCAAATCACAAGAAAGATGACGCTTACTATAAGCTATCCCGACAAGACCAATGTCTAATCTTTCGACTCAGGACCGGACACAACAGAATGCAACAACACATGTACCGGAAGCTCAAAATTGGAACCAGTGAAATCTGCCCATATGGAGTATCACCAGAGAATGCTGACTGCGTCCTCCAAAACTGCTCTCTTTACCAAGAGGCCTGTATAAGACACTGGCCCCAAAACAACATTTAGAGCAAAATAAGCTAACCCCTAGCCTTTTCAATCGAGTTTTTTTTCATAAAATACATTCACCCTAATGATTTTAGCTAAACTATATCATTTATAATTGTTCTAGCATAATATATGCAACTTTTGAAAAGTTTTTTTTTTTAAATGAAAATTGATTATTTTTTACCCATTGACCCCTTTATAAAGTCTTCCTAGTGATAGACTTGGTTATGACTAATTATGCATAGGTGCATACATTCAGGCATTTTTGTTATATATATATTTATAGCTTTTATATAGCGCTTCTTTTATGCTTATAGCATGCTAAGAGCGCTTTGGTCCTATCTTATTTGTGGGGGGAGGGGGTATCTAGGAGTTGATTTTCCGAGCTGCCTTTAGGCGCTCAGTAAACACAACTCTGCTCGAGTCGGGTGTCGAACCTCGAGCCCCCTTCTAGGTAGCCAAGCCAAGTTCAAGCGCACTTAACCTCTCGACCACGCTTCCCATGCTTAGACAGAAAGCTTAAGGTCTGAATTGAAGAGTTACATCCCTTTGTTTATACATTCCCAGGGTATAAATGTGAATAGTGTGCAGATTGTGTGGACTAAATGTTTTGAGTTTGTTTTTTATGACTAGAGTTTAGTGAGTGGTTGGAGCTAGTTGTTTTCTAACAGAGGAAGAAGGCAGGTGTGTGTTTACTGTCACAAAGTATTTTCTATAATTATTAAACTTTCTATTTCTTGGATAGCAGAAGTTTTTGTGATTCATTTTATAGTAATATACTAATCCTAATTATCTGTAAGGAAATTGGTCTTATACTTAGTGCATCACACCAAACAAAACATTATAACTATAGAAAACAAATAAACATTCACACTAGATTCTCTCAAAAGTTACATGTGAAATGTTTATATCAGATTGTTGTATTGTATTTAATAATTTGATAGCCGGGGGAACAAAAGAGTTTTCTTATCAGTGTCTTCTATCTCCTTTGTGATGGTAAAATCACAAATTCCTAACCAAGAGGGTGATTTTATTTTTCTAAAGCTTTTTAGCTTTCTTATGTTTTTCTCAGTTGTCCAAATGGGGTTTGTTTGTTTACCATAACCTTCTTAGGTCTCTGTGTCAAAAATTTGTGTATGTTAATAGTTTATTAGTCTATAATATCTATATGCAGTGATCAAAGTCATAGTCCTTTTTTTAAGTTGTTATCACTTTGTTTCAGTCACCTCACCATCAAGCCTCCACCAGCTCCTCAACCCACAATCTTGTAGCCGCAGCGACAACACCTCCACAGCCTGACATGGCATCCCCAGCACCCCCTTCATCCACTCCTCTAGACTTGCAGTGTGTCCCATCAGCCAATAAACCTGTCGCAGACAAGACACTCATCAAATCAGGGGATGTACTTGCTCTCAAAAATGAAGACAAAATGGTTGCCAAGGAAAAGCAAGGAAAGAAACATACAATTTCAGAATCGCCCAGTAAACTTTATCCTCTGCCTCGCAATCTGTGAGTATTTTATTTGACCTTTTCCCTATTTATTTATTACAGCGCTAAAATGATTAAAGTTGTTCATTTCTGCAATCACTCATCACATCTTTGTGTGTGGTCTTGTCTCTGGCATAGACCATCAACCAGCTTCTGCCATGCATCCCAGTTCTGGTCAAGCCTCTCCAACTGTCCACATGCATCCCTCTGCCTGGCATCTGCATCCAAATCTCATGTATTTCTGGGTCCCTTCCCCTTCCTCTTTTCTTGGGGGGTTTCCAGGTTAGGGCTTGTCTTGGGATGTTGGACTCAGGCTTAAAAAGGGTGTGCCCTAACCATTGCCACCTTTTTGCAGAGTTTCTTTTTCAAAAGGCTTTGTTCTTTACCAGGCTTTCATTTGTGATCTTGTCTGGCCACAGGATTTTAAGAATCTTCCTGGCGCAAGTGTTTCATGGTGGTGATGGTGACTCTCCAGGTCTCTGCTCCATAAAATACTATTGGCTTAACAATGGCTTAATCTTGGTGGTGGTGATTATTTCCCTGGATTCATAGCTGTACTTCAGCTGATGGAAGGCTGCTAAAGCTTTACCAGCTTTAATCTTGGTGGTGGTGATTATTTCCCTGGATCCATAGCTGTACTTCAGCTGATGGAAGGCTGCTAAAGCTTTACCAGTGTGGATTCTGACTTCTGCATCTGTTCCTCCTTGGTTGTCCACTGCCAAGATAGGTGAAGCTTTACACCCCTCCCAGGGCATTGCCGTGGACAGTGATGGCTGTGTTGTTGGACTTGCTCTTCTCTCTTCTGTCACTAGATATTCTTAAGTTTTGACTTAAAAATATTAAGAAGCATAGAATAAAAAACTGTCTATATACTATGCTATTGGTTCACAAAACTATGATTGAGTCAGATGAGGTCATTTGTGGCTACACCAACAATAAATACATGTATAAATCAATAATTTGAGGCGCAGTAGCTGAGCGGTAAAGCAATTGACTTCCGAACTGGGGGTTCTGGGTTCGAATCCTAGTGAGACTGGGATTTTTAATTTAGGATTTTTGGGTGCCTGTGAGTCCACCCAGCCTTAATGGGTACCTGACATTAGTTGGGGAATAGTAAAGGTGGTTGGTCTTTGTGCTGGCCACATGGCACCCTCGTTAACCGTAGGTCACAGAAAACAGATGACTTAAATCACAAGGTCTGAAAGGGAAACTTTCCTTTTTGTTTTACTATGAATAGATAATAGGCCTTCCTTTATATTTATTTGTATTGATCATTTTCAGTTCATTTTGAATAAATGTAAAGTTTTAATTTTAAGCATTGAAGCCTTGATATTATAAATTTAGGAAATTATTTCACAATGTTTCATCCAGATTTATTTTTTTTAATAAGAATCAAAAATTATTTTTTTTTCATCAGTGGGTTTCAATCTAAAATAACATAATGACACTTACCAGTAGTCCTAAGTGCTTGAATTGTCTATTTTGTAAGCTTTGCACCAAAGTAGTTTATCTTTCAATAGAGATTCTGCTTTCCTAAGCTAAACTAATGGAAATTACTTACAAAGAAACTACTTACTATCGCTATGACATAATGCAGACATAAACTTGTATTTGTACGTTCTGTGTTGTTGTATTCTTGTCACTATTTGTAATGATGTTTGTATGAACTATGATCTGTTGGTATTTTTATATTTAGGCCTTGTCTGTTGGTTGAAACCTTGACGGTTAGTTTGTGTTACTTCTTTGTCAAATGTAGTCATGTTTTTATTGGATCAAACCTTATCTTACAAAGTTAAGCTTGAATTCAGTGTATTTTAGTTTTAAGAGGTCTTCATCACATAGATTCAAGAAATGTTAGATACAGTTGTAATTAAAATTGTGACATGAACCATATTGCTACTGTTTCTATCAAGCACCAATTATTTTTTATTCTTTCAGAGCCAGGCCTGTTGGATCTCACCAGGAGAGTAAGTCCGATAACATTTCATGTTAGGTTTAGAACATATAAGGCATGGTTGGAATTACATTCCATTGATCTGAGATGAACATCCCAAGCTTAGTAAATTTTACTCCAGACATTTGTTATATATCTGTGCTGGCTCATAATACCCATCTTTTATAATGACCTCGAAAAAGATAAACCACAGTTCAACTGCCATATGGAATATTTCATTCTCCAGTGACACTCTAGTTATTGTATAGTATACAGTACATATTTATGGTATAGTAAAGAGTAGATAGTTATGGTTTAGTAGAACGCGCATAGTTATGGTTTAGTAGAATGCGCATAGTTATGGTTTAGTAGAACGCGCATAGTTATGGTTTAGTAGAATGCACATAGTTATGGTTTAGTAGAACGTGTAATGCTTTATTCTTCTTACCTTTTCCATATCTTCCATTAAGAACAAAAAAATAGAAAGTTATTGCCCCTTGACCATGGCCTAACCATCTGTTAGGCATGTTTGTATGTAGATCTATTTCAAAAAGGTTCCTTTACACATGCATACTGGGATAGTTGTTGAACTTTGAACTTCTAAACAATGAACTGATTTCCTTTTAATTTGCCTCAGTAAAACTGTTGTCCTCTCAAATTTGGTTACTATGTGAAATGTTGATTATTTTTTTTTGGTCGTCAATGTAGTTCCTCTGAACTTAACCTTTGACACTCCGGTCATCGGCAAGAAAGAACTCATCAGCCCTGTTGCCAGGACCAAAGCTAAATTTGGCCGCCAGGAAGACTTTAGTATGTCTAGAGATAGAAAAATTGTTTCCTATGCTGACCTTGGTACTCGTGGCCTTGATGTGTACGTAGAAAATTTTAAATTTTTTTTCCTTGTAGCATTAAATAATTTCAGTTTTTAATTTGAAAAGTTACTTCAAAGCAAAAAAAAAAAAATAATTATAGAAACACTTTCACCTATCTCTAAGTCTGTTGGACCCTTGGGGTTGGGGCACCACACTAGATCTGTCGACCCTCTTTCTCCATTCCTCTTTGTCTTTTGTCTTTCTCTTTCTACCTCTTCTTCTTTTTCCTGGTCCTGTTCCCTAAAGGACGGTCTATAAACAACCATTCCATAAACATTTATTTTTAACAATCAAATTTAAAACCTTAACTAGCCAGTGTCTGTACATGTGCTTCTGTTGAGAAATAGAACACCTGATCGAAAACATGGCATGATTCTTCTTAAACTAATGACTTTAACCTGTTGTTTACTCCAACTATAAACTTTTAACATTTTTAACCATATTTCAAATTGTAATGTAACCCCTTTCAGACATTGCAAGCTGTAGGGCAGATGATGTAAAGTTCATCTGTTTCTATGGTAGGTGGTTAATGAGGGGTGGGGGTCATGTGACCAACAAAACAACCATTTTCCCCAACTAATGTCAGATACCCATTAGAGTTGGGTGGACTCAGGGGAACTCTTAAAATTACATATCCCAGTCTTCACTGAGATTTAAACCTGGGACTCATCAGTTCATAATGCAAGGACTTAACCACTTGGCCCCATTCTTTACTCATACCATTGTAAAGTTTTTGTATGATTTAAGTGTATCTGATGTTCTGTCAGAATTTGATGATAGACCATGACAGTCCAGAGTGCATACAAGATGACCCGCCAGCCATTATTCAATCGCAATCTCATTGTCCTACTGGAGGTTTCAGATAAACTTGTCTAGTGACATCCATTGTTTCAACTGTATCACCAGCCCTTGTCAATGTCTTAACTAGTTATCTAAGAAAAATATAAAGAATTTAATTATCAAAACTGTGTGTGTTTTTTGTCTACATATGTATTGAATGATTACCAGTGATCCTCACATGCTTGTCAAGTGTGAACACTTTGACAGTCAAGGGAAAATACAACCCTTCACTGTGTCGTTGACTAGCAACACTTTACTACTGATGGTGAGTAACACTTTGAGATTCAACTCTTTGACTTTGTAGGAAGAACCTTAAAAAGAATGACGATGATAATTCTTAAGCTTTCTATTCTATCTAGCTCTATAGAAACATTAGTTTCTCCCCAAGTCTAGGTGTTCCTGGGTTTAGCTTTAATTACAAAACACAATTACAAAACACTAAATAACTTGGCCAAGAGGAACTCAAAACTTTATCACACTAGATATTATACACTAGCCTCTGTCCTTGTCTAAGTTTACACACTTCCAGTCATTCACAAATACATTCCAACTGACATATACAAATAAAAATAAATTATACACATATGCATGACAAGAATATTTATTTATTCAGCTAGTGTTAGACACTTAGTTTTGTTAAGAAATGCACTGTAGTAGACAGACTTTGAACACAACATTTTCACGTGACAACATAGGCATTGAGTTAGAGATTATTAATGTACACTTTTAGGACAGTTACTGCTAGGCTCTTGAAGGGATAACATCGCTTTTAGTTACTGACTCGACTGTGGCCCATTCTGTATTAAAGTTTGTTATTCTATTTCATCACGAGTGAACTTAGTAACTGGGCACTGACCTTTTCTTCTTTGTTTGTGACAGTGTTTGTCTTAGTAGTAGAACTTGCATCTGTAATACACCATACAAGATACCCAAGCATCTAGGACTGTTATCAAGGTACAGTAGAAACACATCAAGTACAACTCACGCATCCGTTACACTAGAGATACCTTTTGACTTTGAAGGAAAGTAAAGTTCCCCTTTCAGATCTTGTGGTCTATAGAACAGATGATGTAAAGGTCACCTGTTTCAGTGGCCTACGGTTAACGAGGGTGTCATGTGGCCAGCACAAGGACCAACCAATGTCTTCAACCCATTAGAGCTGGGTGGACTCGGAGACGCCCGAAGATCCCGAAATTAAAAATCTCAGTTTTCACCAGGATTTGAACCCCGGACCTTGGTTCGGAAGCCAAGCGCTTTACCGTTTTGCCACCGCACCCATTTTGGAGGAAAAGCTTTCCAAATAAATATGATAATTATATTGATATATTCATTCATATTTATATATTCAGATACCATTTTTATAATAATGATAAAAATTCATATATATTCGTTAGCTAGAGATATTATTGTTTTATTACACTTTCAGGATTTTCACTGTCACTTAACTAAGTCAGAGGTTGTTGGTTATCTTGGCGGTCGATGGGACTCTCACAGACAACGTTAGTCAAATTTCATGTTCTGTTGTTTACATTTGTAGAGATTATTTATGTTTTTATTAAGTTAGGTGGCCTTGTAAAAGTAAAATTTCCATTTCAGACTTTGCAATCTATGGTGCAGATGATGTAAAGGTCATCTGTTTCTGTGACCTATGGTTAACGAGGGTGTTATGTGGCCAGCATAATGACCAACCGCCTTTACTTTCCCCAACTAAAGTCAGGTACCCATTAGAGCTAGGTGGACTCAAAGGTGCTTTAAAGATCCCAAAATTAAAAATCATTCTTCACTAGGATTCGAACCCAGGACTCTGGTTCAGAAACCAATTGCTTTACCACTCATCCACGCTGCCTCCTAGTGGAAGAGCTTAAGGCATTGAGCATGACAGATCTTGTGTTCCCATTACAATGTATCCAGTAGAAATAGCCACCTTGGGCTCTAATCTTTCTATCCTATTCTCATTTTTGCTTACTTCCCTTGCCTGTACTGCAAAAGTCTTGATTTTCAGAACTCCTGAGTACTCTTATGTATCACAATGTCTGGATAGTTTTTGCAGAAGTTCTGTGGTAAACCAGCAAAGCATTAGAGTCTTACAAATCTTGTACCATTTTTTTATTCATCATTCCATATATATGATCTTTTACCTAAGTAACAGGTGGTGCATATTCTCAGACCTGTTCAATTCACAATTCTTTTCATATGTGTCCTTGTTTCATCTTTGGTGGGTAATAAACAAGTAGCACGGCCCCTGCCATACTCCTCAAGCCACAGTTCTATATTCTCTCCGTTCCATGTTCTAGTTTTTAATTTAGAAGGATGGTTGAGGTAGAAAAATTGATTCAAGCGTTTGATTCCTTCCAACAAAGCGTGATCAGTGCAGAGTTACAGGACAGTCCACAAGCTCTTTAGAAAACCAGAACATTTATTTAAACATTACATGTACGTTTGTGAAACAGTTCACTAGTAAATATGTCTAGTGGCATATTTTAGTTATTTAAGTACCAGCCACTTAACTAAGATAGGAGATGAGTGGTAAAGCGCTTGGCTTCTGAACTGAAGGTCCCGTTTAGAATCCTGGTAAAAACTGGGATTTTTTTTATTTTGGGATCTTTTGGCACCTCTGAGTCCACCCAGCTTTAATGGGTACCTGACAATAGTTGGGCCACATAACACACTTGTTAATCGTGGGCCACAGAAAACAGATGACCTTTACATCATCTGAAAGGGAAACTTTACTTAACTAAGATGTAAATAAGCAGCATTTAAAAAAAATTTAAATTTTGTTTGCATTTGGCCAGCTTTCTAGACTTTTTGTCTTTGAACATTTTAATGTATTTTTAATATAAGATTGGGTTGCTTATTGGCTAGAGCCCTTGGCTACCTAAATAGACTCCAGAGTTATAGCCCAGTAGACAGTACATTTTTCAGTGATAATTTGATAAACATCTAAGCCATTAAAATCCTGGCCACCCTAGTTAATCTTAAGACACACAAATCAAGTAAAATGTACATGCATCTGTCCATACATGTTCAGGTCTTCTATTTCAGACCTAAGTGTAGAGCAAGTGTTCCCAGCCCGCTGTCGACTAGGAGATAAAGACAGAGCCCTCAGTGTGGAAGAAGAAGTGAGTGTTGCGTTTACATTTATATTAGAACTTAAGAATTGAAGTATACAATGAATCTATTGGGACCATCATTAGACAGTATGTTCTAGTGTATTGTACTTGTCGAGACTATCAATATGTGTAAGCCGGGGTCTTCTAGAGACTAAATATTCATTTTGAATTACCCATCCAGGCTGATATAGTTTTTAAAGAAAAACATTATATTAGAACCTATTAGTAATTAACTTTCTATATTGAACTTGAAAAAAAATCAGTGTATAAAAAGTGACATTCGAAAAAGAAAATCTAAAAAGAATAGACGCTTTGGCCAGTAATGCATGTCATGTATCATCGTAGCAATAGACAAAGCTCATACCGAACCACCTGGCAGCCATTTATAGTAAAGTGTCTTTCAGAGGATTCCATTGGATCTAGATTGGTGAATAACTGGTAGAGAACTCATCCTCCATGGGGTTATCCTGGGCAAGTTTTTTAAATATTTTTTTTTATCTTGCTTGGTACAGAGCCCCCAGTCCAACAAACTATTGTGGTCTAGAGGCTAAGTACGCTTCAACTTAGCTACCTATGAAGGGGGGCTCGAGGTTCGACACCCGACTCGGGCAGAGTTTTGTTTACTGAGCGTCTAAAGGCAGCACAAAAAAACTTCTCCTAGATACCCCCTCCCCCCACTGGTTACAAATGAGATTGGACCATAGCGCTCTGAGCATGCTATAAGCATGGAAGTAGCGCTATATAAAAGCGATAATTATTATTATTTCCAGATCAGGCAGTTTGCCATACAGTATTTCTTCTATAGGGATGTTTTGGATCAACTTTTTTTGTTGGGAGCTCTAGATAAAGAATCAAGCTTTGAAGGACCTAATTGGGTATTTTCTGATGACACAAGGGCATATTTCACTATTGCCAATTTTCAGCTTCCAGAACATTATTGCCCATTCTGTTGTGTCCGGTTCAAAGGCAAAAATGATTTGTTGGTTGTTTCAAGATAGTTTGTAGCATGCATCATTTTTATTGAAGGTTAAGTGCCAAACTGTCCATTTAAATAACTATGATTTCTAATTCAACAAGGCTCTGCCATTAATTCATATTGATATAGTGGACAACCACTCACCATCTATCCCTTAGTCTTTTGAACTGTTGGGGCACCACACATGATCTGTCAACTATCTTCATTCCTCTTTATCTTTTGCCTTGAATACAATCTCTTTCAATGACAGGGCCATCCATTCTTTGATGTAGTCTTCCCATTGTCTGCTTCTTTTTCTTTTTTTCTGGTACTGTTCCCTGAAGGAATGTCTTTGTAATATGGCCATAAGTTTTAGCTTGTGTTTTTTGATAGTGGTCAGCAGGTGATCATGGCACCCAATAGCCTTTGTGATCCTGTTATGAGTCTCCTCATTTGTGATGCAATCTTTGGGCTACCACTAAATGTAGTTAAATTATGCCCATTAAAATGATGCATGATATTGTGGCATTCAGCTTACAGCCTTAAAGATAAAACAAAAGATAATACATTTCCCTAGAATAAAATGTTTTCATATAATTGTACAGCCAACAATTTTGTTTTAATGACTTTATCTTTCGCTCCACAGATTCGTCGCAACATGAAAATAAAAAATCTAATGGTAGTAGGTTGGTACCACAGTCACCCCTACTGCCCACCAGACCCTTCCATCAGAGACATCGACTGCCAGATGTCGTACCAACTTAAGATGAGAGGCTCAGGTTCCATGTACCTGCCGTGCATCGGCTTTATCTTGTGTAAGTTGAAGGTCATTTACATTTACATTTTTTTTACAAAGCTTATATCAACTCGTGTCTGATACAAATATTTGAACACAGTACTTCCCATTCTCAAGTACCTGACCTTAAGGTCAATGTCAGTCAACAATCACCTAGTGGCTCAACCAATGGGCATCAGGGAACACAGGCAGATCTATGTACAAATAAGTGAAAACACCAAACAAACTGGATAGTATCAATGTCCTCCCCTGCAAAAAGCACTCTACAACCTTCCAAACTAAGAACTGGACACACCTTACCACCTTAGCCAATTAAATCCCACACACCTACACCTCTGTAGACACTGCCCACACTTATAAGCCACATCCTTTTTTTTAATGTCCCATCTTAATTCACCTTAGGCAGACCCTACCACCACTACAGCCCAACTTAACCAAACCTCTGTATGGCAGTGCTGAGCAACAACTGAAGAGAACAGCACACTATTTTTCCTTGGTACAGTCTGCAAAAAAAGCATATGACTCAGCCGCAAAAAGCTGGCTAGAAGAAGCTCAAACCTCCTGTGTAGTAATCCTATATATATGTTCTACTTATTTCACACATCACCTTATATTAGAATTGAAAAACAAAATAATTCAGTATTTTTTATTCAGTCTTTAGCAAGGTAAAATCATTAATTATATTGTTGTAAGTTTTCATATTTCAGAAATAATTATTTTGATTTTTTTATTTTATTTTAGCTCCATTTGAAAAACTGCCACCTAAACCAGATTCCAAGATTCAAGCTTATTGGGTCATGCCAAATCTTGAAGTAAGTATGTTTATTGTGTTTGTTTTATTTCATTCTAAAAAAAAAGTATTCTGTACCAGTAAACAACGAATGGACTATAAAAAGGGGAATGTTAAACTTAACTGGAATCAAACTATATTTCTATTATCTTTAATTTACAAATGTACATTACATTATTAACATCAATGATATAAATGCTGAGAATTTTTAAAAAATGTTTTGTATCTCCTAAACATCACTTTCATCACTCACATTTTTGAGGTAGCAAATATTTTAAATGTACTGGTACATACTATCCGTTTCTGGCATTGTTATTAGAAGGACATGGTTAGTGGCTGTCTGTTAGTGAGGTATGTGTGTTTGGCTGTTATTTGGATTTGTCTATAGTCCCAGGTTCATACCCTGCCCACTGCCATCCCCTGTCGTCCTGTGGGAAGTTTGGACTAGGAGGTAAATTATCTTCAACTCTGAAGGAACATACCAAACGTAAAATTTTTACTAACATTTTTTTTTACAAAATTTCCACCATCTATGTGCATCTGATGTTTCCAAAGGAACAGCAAGTGCTGATACAGTTTGGGATAATCAGCATTGCAGGCTCTGCCTAAAGGTCTCCAGCTTCTGACTTTTCCCTTGTTTAAGTAAATCTGCAAGGCAGCAGAGATTTGAATTCAAGAGTTGTCATTCTCTTTGTGTGGGTAGCCAGACAATGCTAACAAGTCCCTCCTGCTAGAAGCTTAGTTTAGGCGCCAGTTACTCCCCTTTATATCTCTTCTCATACGAGTGACAACAAGCCATTGAAAGCTTTTTATACTTAGTGAAATACTTATACAATAACAATAAGGTTGTTCATACAATAACAACCTTATGGAACCCACTTTATAATATTTCATTATGAAACTGAGTACTTATAACTAACTTTGAAAAATAGAACCAAAAAAAAAAGCTTCAATATTCCACATTAACAAAAATTGTCATCTGTTTCAGCATCCAGCATCCTTCAATATCCCCATGCATGTAACTTACACAGTTAAAAGGGACTCCTCTCTAACAGAGGATCTACTCTCAGATATGGTAAGATTCAAGGCGATTAAGAAACAGTTGATGACTGCTAGTTAGAGTGTATATTTTATCTGAAGATGTATATGAAGTCTGTGGATGTGAGTATTGTTATCAGATGGCACAGAAGATGACAATGTTGGAACTAAGACAATAGTGAAGATAAAGCAATACTTTATTATCAATAATGGGGGTGAAGCCAAAGTCCTTTGTCAATTACTAAATGCTGTCATCTTGAAGTCTTGTACTTAATTTCTTACTGCTACTGGCGATGTTTCCATGCTGGTTTTTTGTCACATCATAGCCTATGTCCCTTTCAAAAGTTGTCATTTAGTAGAGCATCACTTTACGATATATAGGTCAGATAATGTAAAGGTCATCTGTTCTGTGGCCAATGATTAATGAGGGTGTCATGTGGGCAGGAAAACAACCAACTGGTTTTACTTTCCCCAACTATTGTCAGATATCCATTAGAGTTAGTGGACACAGGGGCATCATAAGAATCCTGAAGTTTAAAATCAATGAGTTTTGAACTGAAACCCCCTTGGTTTGGAAGCCAAACTCTTTACCACTCTGGCACCTTACCCCCCAAAAAATCTACATTAGTTTATATGACAATACATTTTATAATATAATATATAACCATCCTGAATTGATAAGACTTTATTAGTACATACCTTATTCTGCTTAAGGGTGATGCCTATACAATACATATACCAGTACCGTATGCAAATCTTATAGTAAAATATCTTTCTGGCACTCCATTCCACAATCCAAACTTATTTTTAAAATATGCTATTCAATCTTTTCCTGATGAAGTTTGGACAAGGAATATTAAAGGCATTATCCACCGAGTTATTTGTGAAAGTTTTTGTCTTTCTATTAATGGAAGGATAGGGGCTGAATTGATTTGTGCAAATGTGTTAAATTTTTGTATTGTAGAAAAACCTGACAGAGTTCTACAGTGGAGCCCTGGACAAGATTCACCTGAAAGAGCACTGGGGGGAGGCCATAACATATCTGGATAAAGTCAAAGTAAGACGTTTAGTACCAAACATTTATTTTAATCTTATCTTATAAAATACAGACGTTACTTCAAAAAAGATGATTACGCCCTACGCGTCATGCTCTACTTTTCATCAGTTTGATATTGACTAACACAATGTCTTACTGTTATTTTCAACTAAATTCTCACATTAAGGCATTTCATTTTTAAAAATTGTTATCTTATCTTGTAAGTTACAGACGTTTCTTCAAATGAGAAGATAATTATTCTACACATATCTATGTGATAATCTAGTCATGCTTGTTAATTAGACTTAAACTCTTCTAAGTCATTGGTTTTCTTGGCTGATTCACCTAACCTGTTCCATGCTTTGATGGCACTAGGAAGAAACAGCACTCGTAGAAAGTCTTGGCATATGGAAAAAGAAATCTGCCTTTTTTTTTTGTTTGTTTGTGTCATTTAAACCAGTTCTTTTTTTGTGATGGTACACACCGATACGGCATACCAGCACCTTTCTCAATGTGGGGAAAAAATTATTACTTTTTTTGTATTTTAACGTTTATTATTTGCAGTTGATTTAGCTTTCATCGAGGTGCGAACTGGTATTTAAAAGTTAGACAATCCATCACTGAATACTCGCACCTATTTTTTTTATACAAAAAAAAAGCACTGATTTAAACTGTATGTTAAATTCAATTTAAAACGTTCTTGTGTTTGACCTTTTTGTTAGGCATCATTGCGGAGTAAACTACCAGAAGACCAACTAGAGAGCGGAACATTTTTGGATTATGTGCAGCAACTGCTGAAAGACATGAGATGAACAACACCAATGCATTTCAATAAACTGTTTCGCAAAATAGCGCCTTGTTTTTTTTTAATTATCCTGAACTTTCAAATTGATAGCAATTAAAATAAAAAATTTTTATCATTTAGTGGAGGTTCTGTTATTGTTGTGATACCAGGCCCTGACACATCATTGTTTGATAGTGACATGTATTGGTTGGGAAGAAAGAAGTACATGGTGTATTCATGTTCACGATGCATCACGTGGGAAACAAGCGTTCACAGTTGAATTTTGGGCAAGAAATCTCATTCTTAAATGTTAACCACATGGGTAGAGGCAGTGATCGCCATGTTCTTAAACTGTAAAGATGTCTAACGTAGTTTAATACCAGTTGCGTACTTATAATATTGTATTAGACTGAAGTCAATTTGAAAAACATAATTGTGTATGTCTTGATGGCTGGAATTGCCAGTGAACTGTTTATGATGAATAGGCCTAAATCTCGTCTGCTAACCAAGGTCTTATTTGAATTTTAATATGTATTGTTTTGTATCAATTGGAGTGGACTTGTGCGACATCAAGTAGTACTAAATTCATCTTTGATTAAACTAATATGTACAATCAAATGTCACATAATAGCAGTAACAGGTCTTTAAATCTGGAAAGTTAAAGTCAGTGTGTTAAGTAAAGTATTAAAACTTTCTTTTTAATAACAAGTCTAAGGAAAGAATTCCACACTTAAAACTATATCTCAATAATAAAGTAATTTCTTTTTTTTTTCAATATTTAATAATAATATATAATAATTAATTACCAATAATTGACTTATTTTAAACAATGTTTGAAATTGATCAGAGAATGTGTGTGGGGAAAATGTGTAGTTATCTAAGGGCGCAAACCCTTAACATTTAGCAATATCTATAAACACCATGCTGAAGAATTTTCCGTGTTGGTACCCTGTATCCAACAAAATGATTACCATTAATTAATTGTAACTGGTTAATTTTTTTTATTTTGACACATGTATTGCCGGGGGGGGGGGGGGGGGGGGGGGCGCGCAACCTTTTTCTTTCTAGGGCTGCATTTAAAAAATTTGGAGAATGGGGGGGGGGGGGGGGCTGCATGTACGTACAAATTATAAAAATTTGCTAGCTATGTATGTCTTTTAATTCACATTAATACTGTATTATACATTTACATTTCATTTTTTGTTCATACTACCAATAGAAGAATTGTAGAGTTAGTGATACCGGTACCTGAAACTCATTTTACAAATATTTTTTTTATTGTATCATCATCTTTTTACATCAAACCATTTCACCACAAATCTCCAGTTTGTTGTACTTTATGTCAAGTATTTAACTGTTTACACTCTGCATGTTCCGAAACTGTGGAAATACTGGTAGCTTATTAGTTATCATTGTAACTACTGTCAAATTACAGTCAGCATCAACCTGTTGTAACACTTGTGTAGTTTGTTTAATTTCAAACAAGAAAAAGAAATGCTGGTTCACATATGTCTGCAACCTAAATAATATGAAAGTTTAGCAGCAAATTTTATTTTTGTTTTGTGTGGAAATACAGTTTCTGGCACCCATAAAGCCCCTGCGGAAGAACTGACTGACCCTAACTTCTCTTACAGATCATAATTTGTTTGGAAATATCATCCATGTCCTCTGGAGCTGAATCATCTTCTGCACTAAATGGTGAGCTGAAGATATTGAAAACTGGTTCGAAGTTCTAGACGTCTTAAAATTTGCTTTTAGATTCCAAATAAGTCTTGTACATTTTAACTACCGGTATTTCACAAGAAATAGCAAAGGAAAATGACAAAACCCGTTTACATTGTCTTGCTTAGAGAAATGCGAAAGTTTTGCTTTAAAAAAAAACATGTTCATAGATCTCTTGTGCATACAAATACTCCCTGTGTAAAAATTATCATAATCAATGTCCTTCAAGGAATTTTTTCTTTAAGATTTCATTTTCTTCTCAATACCTTGCCCGTGCTAAACCAGCGGATAGTACTGAGGTACCAAACATCGAAAAAATTTCCAAATCACTTTCCTGAACTGCCTGTGGTTAAGACCTCTAGCTCAGAAGTTTTGATCACTGAGATAATTGTGTCAATACATTGTCCATACAAGTCAGTTTTTCAAAGAGGTAATAAATACTAGCCAGTTTATATCTTTGAATGTTTTGAAATAAGACAAATCTACGTTAATTTAAACTGTTTAGAATGACTTGTATGGACAATGTTTCTTTAGTCTTTTCATCATGAGTGATCTAAGTCTAAATAAAGAAAATGCCCGGGTATTAGCTGGTTCAGTTAGGGAATTAATTTTAATTAACAATAGGTCAAGTTTTAATTTTAAGAACGTGAGATGTCAAAATCGAGTTTTAGTCTTAATAAATTAAGTACGGCACACAGCATTACACATTAGTGCTCGCCCATAGAAAGGGGACCTTTTACAAAAAATTAATTCAAAGCTAAGACTTCCAAGGCGATCCAATTAAATTAGATGTTCTCTACTGTACACATTAAGTGGGCTTTATGTATAAATCATAACTTTAAATCTTGTAACAAGTTACACCAATGGTTATTTCCAGCTATCGTCAACACCTAGTTAAGTTGTAAAGATCTAGTTCATTTAGTTTAGAATTTAACGAGCACCTGTACCAAAGTGGTTTAAATTTTACTATACATTTTGCAAGTCATGCTGTAGCACCAAGTAATTGAACAACAATAAAAGATCTTAAATATTGGTTACCAGTGTTCAGAATGTTTTGTCTCTTGACACTTCAGCTTTACAAATCCTAAGTATTTCAGTATTTTTTTTTTTAAATCAATAAATTCTCCTTTATGTTCAACAAACAGATAGATGTTAAATGTAAATGTTACACGCTTAACTAAGAACATACAAAAATAAAAAGGACTAATGTTAACATGAAAGCCAATATTTATTACAGGACAGGATGCTGTCTCAGACACAAATCAAGAACGTAATGACCACAACACACCACAGATCTTGTTCAGTTAGAGGTAATGTCCATTATGGCACACAAGTTTGTTCAATACAAATAACAGTTGCTAGAAATGATCTGTTATTGACAGCCTTTGTTTCTGGTGGTCAAGCAGCTGTGACTGGCATCTGATGCACACATCATGACAAACACACACACACAACAGGTTGGACAAAGATTTACTTGGATCTGGAACAAACAAATTTTAAATTAGAGAATTGAATGTAATGTTCACCATAAGAAAGAAATGCATAAGTTTTACAACTCATTTGTACCTTAATTTTTGTAACAGAGCAATATCCATCTTTATGATGTGCCATGAAAACACATGCTCTCACATTAGGAACCTAGTTAATTTTAGCACATTTAGAAATATCAAAAAAAAAAAAAAAAAAGTGAAATGAATTTCCTGTTATGAGAAGCTTACTAAATGTTTGTTACCTGGTAATGAGGTAATTTCTAAGAGGTTAAACAATGCATTTTTGGTGCACCAAAGTTAATGAGTTATTGACAAAAAAATATTAAATGCTGGTGTTTTTGAGAAAGAGAAAAAAATCTCAGTCAACACCTAGACGGTAAAAGGACATATAACCTAGATCTAGAATCTCTAAGACATTATAAGATAACACAAACATAGACCAAACATACACCTAGAAATAATAAAGCCTTCATTTAGACTTGGACTAAACTTAGATTCACATATAACACTGCAATAAGGTATTCAAGTCCTGACTCAACTATTCTAGATCTAGTGTTTTTAGTTAAGATTACTGTATTACTATTGTCAACTGGCACTGAACTAAGTTTCTTACTTCTAGACCTTGTACGCTACATAGACCTAGTAAGATCTAAATCTAGTCTTTAGGTAAAGAATAGGAGAATTAGATCTAGATGCAAAATTTAGAAAGACTTGATTTAAAAAAAAAATTAAAACTCAGAATATCATGTCAGCAGATCAAAGTCTTTTAGGCAAAGAAATGAAACTAGAGGAATTAGTGCATGCCCATAATACAAGAAATGTAGCTTCCCTGTTCTTTGATTAATACTGCTTACTAAATCTGCATAGTTTTGAAAAGGCGAGCCACAAAGTTTGCCTGTTTGGCTGAAACCTTAGATCTAAGCGTAAATCAAGTGAAAGTACTTACCTAGCCCTCATCTTTCTTCGTTTACGCTTCAACCTTCGCATGCGCTTCTTCCTCCACTGTAAAAGAAAAACATATTTAGAACAGTATTTAAATGATTTAGTTAAAATATTGAGTGGAGTAACCCAAATATGATTATCAGTACATCTACATCCCAATTGTAGATTTAGAATTATTCGCCATTAATCATTACTTTTAACCTAAGGCTAAGCTATAATCCAGATCTATGACTATGTCCTGATACTGATCAACAAATCTTAAGTAAAGGGCCACAAAAAATTAACGAGTCACAAATGCAAATCATGAACCACCGTGCTATTTAGCCCTGGTAAGAATATTGCATCCTTTCCACGGGACTAACAATAAGTAGGCACTTCAACAAAAAATTTGTTTTGACCATGTTTTGTAATTGATATCATTAAATAGAGCTTGGTGTCCCATTTACAAAAATATCAAATTTATGTTTCTATGATAAATAGCAGCAAAGTTATGATTTTTTTGTGTATTTATTTTTTTTTCCTTCTTTGGCTTTGTAATAAATTTTGACTTAATTCATGCACAACTTTTTTATTTCTCTATATTTCCATTTTAAATTTTCAGGAGACTTTACATGTTCTTTATATCATTTTATAACCCCCAAATCTTTCATCTAAATCTATTTTTTATACTTTTACAGCCGGGCAAAGCTGAAAATAGAGACGACAAATTTGGTCGGAATTTGACTTATTCATGCACAACTTTTTTATTTATTAATATTACCATTTCAATTTTCAAGAAACTAAACATGTTATTTGCTACAAAAATAAATAATTTTGAAGAAAAATAGCAATTCAAAATTGTGACATATTTTTAAAAATTGTACAACGGGAACAGCTAGATTTTTTTAAAATATTGACGAAAACTTGTTTTTATTTTTTAATATTTAATCATAAAATTAAAAGGAGACTTTAAACAGCTGGAGTATGAAAAATTAATCTTAAAAAATTTTTTTAAAATATTGACCTTTTTTTTTTTTACCAAACAAAACACGCAGATGTAAAATTACAAAATATTTCGATATGGGGGGGGGGAGCAAGGCAAGAGGCAATAGAAATCAATACTATTAGTCAAATTGCCAAGATTAGATATCAGAATGTCTCTTTTATAAAGTTAATACATATATATACAGGGCATAATCTAAACAAACTTATAACATCTAGAATACTAGATCTAATTTATATATATTGAAAAGCAGTTTTAGCTTTTAGGCTATTTCTCAGATTTTCTCCCATAAATTTCACATTAAAAAAAAATTTAATCCTCAACATTCTAGATCTAGAAACTAGTATTAGTTTATTAAGACTAAGTATAGACTAGACTAGTAGATTATATATCAAATCATCTAATTCTACATTTCATTCTATGCATCTCTGTTCCTATTCTAGAAAATAGATCTAACTAATCTAAGCCTAAATCTAAGTATTAGACCTAGATCTACACTCTAGTGTATGATTAAAACAATAATTTGATTTTTCTACATTATCTGTTGCTTCTATAGATCTATTAGTAAATAAATCTAGATCTACATTAATACGAGTTTTTTTGCTTCATTATCTATATTAATAAACAAGAAAACTTCGTTTTAATAATCTTTTATAAGTATTTTATTACTACTTCCGATATGGTGGTCATTTTGGCATTCATATATCAAGAGCGCCATCCAAAATAGCTTAATAATCACACGTGATTCTTATGTAGATATGGATACTACAAATTACTAACCAATATAAATAATTACAAAACAAAAATAAAAAAGTAATCCTATCTGGAACACACCCTAATTTTGAAAACTAAACAAAAAAAACGATCTAGTAAGCCTATCCCGTCAAATTTGGTATCAAAAGAATCGCCATTTTCTCCCCGACAAGATGATACTCAATCTAGAAGATTGGATAAAAAATAATGACGTTTTACGCACTTTTCCGACGGTAACCGTGGACGCTACCAAAACCATGAGGACCAGTTTTTAAGCAGACTTCCAGCGCACTAAATTAGCGATGTTGAAGTACCTACAATAAGAGCTTAAACTTTAGCATGCTAACAGGACTGAGGCGAGATTTAAAATGAATGTTTGTTTTTAACTAATAGATCTTGATCTAGTAACACAAGTGGCAGACAGAAAGTGTAACAATGCATAAAACAACCACAATAAATTTACAATAATTATAATAACATACTCAAAAATAAAAATTTTGTTTAATGTACTAGTCTAGAATAACGTACAATGCTCCTTCCCTAATGCCACTCTAGTACTAAATCTAGCTTTCTAGTCTACACTATATCTAGGCATGAATAGGTTGCCTGAATCAGCCAGGAACACAAAGGCAAGAAGGACTTTTAGTTTTAGCAGCAGAGTGAACTATAACTAGATAGAACATTAACATACAAAACAATATCTAGATCTATAGAAAAATGTTGAAAGTCATCTTTACTACACTGAAATCAAAACTAATGAGACATAGCATAGTGGTAATAGAGTGAGTCAAAATTGCTGCCAAAATTTGAACATGTGCAGACGCAGTGGCTATCACTATGATTTTGTTTTATTGAAACTATGAAATACGGGCGTGGTAATTGAACTAATCAGAAAAATAAGCCAGTTGCAAAATTAAAGCAATTATGATTGGTATAGTTAACATAATTCTTTAATGTGGCACGCAATTTAACTGATATTACGTATGTACTTCATTCATGACCACGCCATTTTTTTTTAAAGATTTATTTACATTCTATTTTTAAAGCTTATAAGAAAGTCCAAAATAGATGCTTACCTTGGCTCTCATTTTCTTTAATGATACTGAAATAGAGAAATAATAGTTTATTGAAACATATAATGATTTAATATTGATGCGATGTTAAGTATTTATATTAGATTTTAGCTGATCCTAGAAGAGATATTTAGATCTACCAACCTGCAAAGCAGCAACCTAAAAGAAAGGATAGGAAGCGGAAACGGTCGTTTTATCAAACTCTTGGGCCAGATTTCAGTGCATTCCCAATGGTTCTCTTGTAATTTGAGTAGAAGGCCAAAAATTGTTGGTACAGTTTGTTATTGAGTTTTTCGTTCATAATAAAAGTATTCTCACAATATAAATGAATTTAATTAATCAAAAAGTATAAATAAGTGTGTGGAGAATAATTAACTAATAATTGAAAATATTAACAATGGATGATAGCTCAGCTCATGGGCTATAATATGTGGCCCCTTCTGCGTCGAAAGACAGCGTACGTGCACAAACAGGTCTAGAACTAGATCTAATTGTTCGTATGATTGGATAAAAGAAATAATAATGATTTTAAAAAAACGTAGAACGTATGACATTTTAAGATTAAGTAACGACATACCCTGTTGTTATATCAACCGAAGGGATCACGATTCAGTAGAGTCTATTTCTCTCTTGACCACAGAGTTCATAAGGTATAACCGCTCGATATTTAACTCATTCGTCAGTTAGGAGAGAAAGAGTAAACATTAGCTCATGTCTTGAGATGCTAAAATAAATTGAAATCTTAAGAAATGAAACGAGTTTCTTTTGAACAGCATTTCGTGGTTCTGTTATTTTTCAATGTATGTGAATGTGAATAAAATGCTATAAATCAAATAAGAACATAAAACTAAAATGTTATTTAACCTTGGTTAGGTAAATAATAGAATATGCTTTCTCTGTTTGGCACCCCCCCCCCCAACTCAAGAAAACATTAAGAAACTGGAACAGACACAAAATAGAGCAGTGAGATTCATAACAAACGAATATTCACATTTGACTAGAGTAACACCTTTAGTAAAATCACTAAATTCAGAAAGCCTTCAGGACAGAAGACTCAAAAGTAAAGTAGCAATTGTACATAAAACACTGAACCATAATATTCAAATACAAAAACAAAATTTAATAAAATACTCTGAAAGACACAAAGATAAAGGCACATTCCTCGTTCCATATGCTAGGACTAATTTGTACAAATACTCCTTCTTCCCTAGTGCTATTAGAGCATGGAATGGGTTGCCTGAGCTAGCCTTTTTTTGAAGTAACGTCTGTATTATATAAGATAAGATAAGATTTCTAGGAAATGAAGGAAGCCACAGATTTCAGAACGTGATGTGTTTTTACCAAAGACTGTATATTTAGAGTCTATGTTGTTTTTTTTTTTGGTTCTGTTGGGTTTCTTAAACGCATGCGCGCGCACGCCTATTCTCTTTTCATATAAATACAATTGTTTGTTAGAGATTTGTAACCTATTATCTTTAAAGGTAGTCAAAATAAATATTTCCCTTTTTTTTTTTTGAAACACTAGTTTCTGTATATTTATCTATCAAAGTATGAAAAAATGTCACATTCTGTTATTAAATTTAATTATTATTCAACATTGTTTGATATTTTAGGAACCAAAAGAAGGGGAGCTAATGAAAGTGCACACATTGCTAAAAGACCAAGAGTTGTAGCTCCTAACTGTGAGCACCTGACAAAACAAGAATCAATATTTAAAAAAAAAAAACATTATTTAATTAACTTTTTGTTGGCAATTAATTATTTTTTTTTTGGTATTGAACAATGAAAAGAAATTGTACTTGGCAGATGTGGTAGTATAAGTTAAATTGTTCCCCTTCAACCTTTTGTGTAGCGAGGCGTTGCTTAACAAGTTCGAAACTAACAATAGATAAGTATAAAACATTCTTTTTTCATAAGCACTTTACTGGCACAGTGGTTTTTGTGTGTTTACTTGAGGAGGCGGGTTCGAATTGAAGTTGTACAACTTTTTTTATAAACTGCATTCAGAATGCAATCACGGCAATCCACATGACCTGTTCGATCCACTAGACCTGTTCTATCCACAGGACCGGTTTCATCCACAGCACCAGTTTCAACCACTAGACCGGTTTTCTCAACAATTGTTGTAGATCTATACAGATACAAAAAAAAAAAACCCACAAAATTTGATTACTTTGTTGAATGATTAGGTTCATCGTTCGTTAATTCAGCACTCTTTGAGTTGGGTATTTAAACGTAACTATTTTAAATCATTGGTTTATATTTGATCGCTTCATGTCAAAGGGAAGTAATCCTGCTCCACGCTATTCGTTGCATTTGGGAGTCATTGTTAGTCAAGCCGTGACCAGTGACTATGTCGAAGTAGCCGGTCAAGCTTCCTCTCTCAGTTCTAATGTCGTCACACCAACTACCAACGATGAAATGTTTTTTTCCACGGCTCGTGATTAACATGGCCTTGTATCAAGTTATAAACAGCAAACATTAAGCTTGCAACGTCTCACAAAAGTCTCACAAATGATCTATCATTAGGGCGTCTCTGAGTCCACCCAGCTCTATTGGATACCTGGCATTAGTTGGGGAAAGGTAAAAGCGGTTGGTCACTGTGCACGCCACATGATACACTCGTTAACAGTGGGCCACAAAGGACAGATCATCATCTGCCCTATAGATCGCAATGTTAGAAAGGGGAACTTGACTTTTTCTTTACCTTTCCCTTAGTCTGTTGGACCGTTGGGGCACCATGCAAGATTTGCCGACCGTCTTTCTCCATTCCTCTCTGTCGTTTGCCTTAGTTAGAACTTCTTTCAACGGCAGGCCTGTCCATTCTTTTTTGTTGTCTTCCCATCGCATTCTCTGTCTGCCTCTTCTTCTTTGTCCTGGTACTGTTCCCTGAAGGAAGGTCATTGCGAGCCCAGAAGACCTTGTAATATGACCATAGATTTTTAGCTTGCGTTTTTTTTTAATGATAGTTAGCAGGTCATCACTTAGTAGAATTACAGACGTTTCAGCAAAAAGAGAAGATAATCACCTTGGTTCTGGTGAAAATCTTGACAACAGCGCCACCACAACAGCTTTCACTTCCCTTACGTCATCGTGCAGAGCAAGCAGGTCATCTTTCAACGATTTACAGAGTTGCTGAAAGTAATACACAGAAAATATTCAATCTCCAATTTCAGGGAACCTTAAGTCGTGGAAAACAGTATCGAAACGGGATAGTTCCGGATCTCTTCTCAGTCACGTGGGTGTGTTGTTTACATTAATGACCTCATTGATTTCATTGTAATTTAAATATGAAAATAGTCTAGATCTATACATGTTTAAGTAATAAAAAGTTTGTTTCAATAATTCACTAATTTTTATGATTATTTAGTAGGTCTACTAGATCTAGGCTAGCACTAAATCTAGATCTACATGTTATCATAGGAAGATATTACCATTATTGCCATGTATAAGACCACAGCCACGTGACTTTTTATAAAGTAGGTCAGAGATTCGGAACTAACTCATTAAAACTAGATCTTCAAATACAAAGACAAAATTTAATAAAATACTCTGAGAGACACAAAAATAAAGACACATTCCTCGTCCCATATGCTAGGACAAATTTGTACAAATACTCCTTCTTCCCTAGTGCTATTAGAGCATGGAATGGGTTGCCTGAGCTAGCCAGAAAAACCAGTGACTTGGCAGAATTTAAGTCATTGGTTAATATGCATGACTAAATGCATGACGCGTAGGACGTAATCATCTTCTTTTTTGAAGTAACGTCTGTATTATATAAGATAAGATAAGATAGAGTTCGATCACTTTGTTGATATACACTTCTAGCAGTTTCCTGTGGTATATTATTTTTAAAAAGAAAAAGAAAACAAGGAAAGTTTTAAAATCCTTATAAAAACATAGCTTATATAAATGGAAGAATCCAATGAATTATTGTGCAAAAGTTTCAACCTGGTCCGAGATTGGATGTGGGAGAAATACCAGACAGACAGACAGACAAAGTCAAGTGCTATGAAATTTATTTCACTAATTTCAAACGTGCCAGTTTGGGAAATTTCCCCCTTCTTATTTAAAAGGAAAAATTCCCTGTGGAAACCAAGACACCAATTTCCCCCCTTTGCTCTTGTTATTAAGTTGAAGGATGTCCATATTAAGCAACTCTCTCTACAGTTCCTCTACTACGGTGATATTACGTGGATATTATCTTGTTCGAGTTCTTGATAAAGTTTGACGTTTTAAAAAAAAAAACAGGTTAGTATTCTCTAGGCATGCTTCCAGATAAACGTGTTGTCTCTTACTGTTGTTTGTTGTTTCTGGATGCGCCTTCCGAATTGAAGATTATCACATCCTAGCCCAAAGCTCCAACAGGACGGCGGCTTCAGTGTTCGCACCCAAGACCATCGGGATGGCGGCCCAGAGCGCATAACACATGACCAGGCAGCCATTTCGGCATTGAAGTAAATCATACATTAAAGCAGTGATGCCCTAAATCCGGCCCGCGTCGTGGTTCCATGCGGTCCTCCGAAACGTCGGTGTATAAAATTAAGTGGTTTAAAAGTATATCTTTACATTACGTTAGGGCTCTAATTTATTCTCTAATGGATAGCTACCACAGTCTTTAACATTTGTGCGTTTATGAGATGGGACTCTGAATGTAGAATCAACCAGGAAAAGTAAGAGAACCTCTTTACTTGCTTGCAGAACATTATACAAAGTCAACAAGTTTGTTCCTTAAAATGTGGCTGTTTAAAAAAACAACAAAAAAACAACAACATATAAACGGCATTCTTCATTTTAGCTGCAAATAAAAGATTGTTAAACTACGGGTAATATATACATGTGTTTCCACTTTCTAATAGTTCCAGGTTAATTACATTTTCATTTCTGTATCTTTTTGTTGATGTGGCCCGCGACACGAATGCTGGAAATTAAAATGGCCTGCAGGATGAGTAAGGTTGGGCATCATTGCATCAAAGGATGTTAAAGGATAACGAGTTTTTGCGACCTAACATTCGATTTAATGATGCCATTCACGCATTTAACAAATATCAATCATCAAATCACGAACTGATAAAGAACAGATTATGAGCTTATAAAGAACAGATTACGAGCTTATAAAGAACAGCTCACGAAATAATAAAGAACAGATTACGAACTGATAAAGAACATCACAAAATGATAAAGAAAAGATTACGAACAGTTAACACGAACAGACAAAGAACTGATTACAAACTGATAAAGTGAATAGACTAAATAAGACTCAAGTATTAATTTAGTTTTGGTTATTATTATTATTATAATTATTATTATTATTTTAGGTTTGTTTATAATAAGGGCTAAGAAGGATTTTAGAATTCAGTCACAAAGGTGCTATGCCAAAATGGGATTCGATCACTTTTAGAGGTTGTGACAGTGTGGCATGAGAATGCACTAGGCCAGGGGTTCTCAACCTGTGGATCGCGACCACTTGAGAAGTCGATTGACGATTTGTCAGGGGTCGCCTAAGACCATCAAAAATATGGATTGTATTTTGTCTATTCTTCTATTGCTGTGTGTGTGTGTGAGGGGGGGGGGGTCGCGGCAGAGTGGGGGGATTGTAAAAATGGGTCGCCGAGCTTAAAAGGTTGAGAACCGCTGCGTGACTAGGCATACCAATGACATGGAGGCCGAAACGGGGACAGCACAGACAGAGTCGTCAGCATATAACTTGGCGCCACACTTTCACGGAGGATATCATCGGACGTTGTCAGTGACGGATCTTTGTGGAGACAGAATCGGGAAAGTTTATATTAGCGGTTCCATAACATTCTTTGCCACCATCTCTTTCCACATAATGTTCTCTCGGGCTAGGTTTCACATCGATGCTCATCGCATTCACCAGTTGCGTAACTAGAGGTGGTTGTCACCTGGTGCGGCCTGCACCCACTCCCCCTTTTTAACACCACTTCTTTCCAGACATCGAACAAAACATACAAACGTACAAATCAATATAGTTCATATTAACAAGAGAATAATTATTAATAAAAAAAACATTATAATGCTTTATTCTCATATAGACAGGTTATTATTAGTAGTATGGCTGGTTCTTCAGCGTGAATGTGACACCCTGTGACACTCTGCGACACCCTGTGGATCCATCACTTCTCTGTGGCGAAGATGCAGCAATTAAAATGACAAGAGCCATACATGTTATGGCCGAGGACTTCCGGTTCATTGCAGTACTCACTATTTTCACACTTTACTGTGAAAAAGAAATGAAGACATATGTCAGTGACATGGACATAAATATTAAGCTACGGCTTCTACTCATATGCAACGTGTGAATGTGGTAATATTTAATATAATATCAAACTAATTCTAATATTGGCTTGACTTCGATCCCCAAACATTTCCGATGACTGCGGTATGTCACATGACCGCGAAAACCCTTTTATGACCTACTTATTTTGCTTCATCTCAGGCAGACAAAGCCGTTGTCGACGGGAATGGGAGTGATACGTTGGCATTTCGTCTTCTGCGCCTGTATTCGGCAATGACCTTTCTTTGTCTCAGATGTGTGTCCTGCTTCCTTTTTTTATCAATCGGGGCAGATTTCGTCACTTCCAGGTTGTCCATAGCATTCTTTTGCCACCATCTCTTTCCACATAATGTTCTCTAGGGCTAGGTTTCATATCGATGCTCATCGCTTTTACCAGCGGCCTGCACCCACTCCCTCTTAGTAATGCCAGTTCTTTGCAGACATCGAATAAAACAAACATACAATTCCATATAGTTCATATTCACAAGAGAATAATTATGAATAACAATTATTAAAATGCTTTATTCTCATATAAACAAGTTATTATTAGAAGTACGGCTCAATCTTCAGTGTGAATGTAACATCCTGCGGATTCATCACTTGTATGTCGCAAATATGCAGCAATTAATACTGCACGTGCCAAATAAGTTATTGCCGAGGACTTCCGGTTTAATGCAGTCATCTTTAGCTTCGCACTTAAATGTGAAAAAAAAATTTGTACGACATATATCAGTGCCATTGACATACATATCAAGCTACGGCTTCTACTCATATGCAACGATTGAATTTCGTAATATTTACTATAATATCAAAATAATTCTAATATTGGCTTAATTTTGATTCCCAAACATTTAGGATGAGTGCGGTATGTCACATTACCACAAAAAACCCAGTTGTGACCTACTTATTTTGCTATATCTCAAGCAGACAAAGCCGTTGTCCGCGGGGTGGGGGGGATACGTTGGCATTTCGTGTTCTGCGCCTGTTTTCCTTAAATGACCTTTGAGTCTTAGATGTGTGTCAAGCGACCTTCGAGAGAGCCTCTCCAACTGTATCTTTCAGAGGCCATCTGATTCCAGCTCCCTTTCTGCCAGTTAGAGTGAAATGACGCCTCTTTTCATCTTTTTAGCGCTTCTGCTGAGCCTCTCTGTTACGTCATTCTCCTTTAAACCCGCCGAAAAAAATATCGCCATGCGGGATAAGGAAAAGAAAGTTCCCCTTTCAGACCTTGTGGTCTATAGGGCAGATGATGTAAAGGTTATCTGATTCTGCGGCCTACGGTTAACGAGGATGTCACGTGGCCAACTCAACGACCAACCGCCTTTACTTTTCCCCCAACTAACGTCAGGTACCCATTACAGCTGGGTGGACTCAGAGGCGCCCGAATATCCTGAAAAAAAAATCCCAGTCAGGATTCGAACCCCGGTTTGGTAGCCAAGCGCTTTACCGCTCAGCCAACGCGCCACCCCATGCGGAAAAGGTGTCCGACAAAGAGTAACTGTCGAATGGTAAGTAGTGTTTCTTTACAGTCAACATGGAGAAGGCTATTGAAGAAGATATAAGTAGTCGATATTATTCACATTAACCATACGATGGGTGAAAAGCGTCCTAAGTGTAGGAACATGTCTCTGTTATATGACCCAACACTCATTTACTAAAACCACCCCACGGCATGAACATCACATAATTAATTCGTTGACATGCGCTGTAAGGGTGTTAACTAGAATAAAACGATATTGCCCTTGTTTTAAAGAGTAGCGTCCCTTGGAAAACTGATAGTTCATTATTGGGAACAGAGGTCACGAATGTTTAGAAATATTGAGAGAGAGAGACAGAGAGAGTGAGTTGGAAGAGAAAGAGAGTAAGAGAGACAGAGATTTGGGAGAGAATGAGTTTAGAGAGAGACAAAAGAGAGTTGAAAGAGAGAGACAGAGATTTGGGAGAGTGAGACAGAGAGAGTAGGGAGAGAAATAGAGTGAGAGAGAGAGAGTAAGAGAGAGACAGAGAGATTTGGGAGAGAGACATAGAGAGAGAGACAGAGAGATTTGGGAGAGAGAGAGAGTTGGTAGAGAGAGAGAGAGAGAGTTGAGAGAGAGAGAGAAAGTGATATATATATATATATATATATAGAGAGAGAGAGAGAGAGTTGAGAGAGAGAGAGAGAGGTTTGGGAGGGAGATAGATCGAGAAAAAAAGAGAATTGAGAGGGAGAGAATAAGATTTCGTGTGGAGAATTAGAAAAAAAACAATAGATAGAGAAAAGATTCGAGAGGAAAACAAACCAGGAAAGAAGAAAGCAGCCAACATATTTAAAACTGAGATTATACTAACCACTTGAAGGGCATTGAAGATCAAGGTCTGTAGGTATAAAAGGTTTACCACTTCTCACCACTCTGAATGCAACTAGATCAAAACAAAAATTAAATTTAGCTTTTCCCATAGACATAAATAAATATAGACTGGCCGAAGGAAGTAACTTCATGTAACTTGAAAACATGTATGTCTATTGTATTCGGATTTCCGAATTATGAAAAATTGCATGATCTTCATTCTTAGAGATTTTAAAAAAAAAACACTAGTGAAAATAATAATAATACTTACATAGGTTATGGCTGAAATAGATATGAATACTTAACGTTTATACTGCTAATAAATGCTATATAATAAAGTACACAAAATTGCAAATCAAAAATTTTCGTTTCATAAAACTCTTTAATTGGCCAGTCAATATTTATTTATGTCTATGGCTTTTCCTTTCAAATCTTACAAAAGAGTTCCTCTACTAAATAACGAAAAATTACATTTTAATCTAAATCTAGTCAATGTAATTGATCAACTGTTTTTACGTGTTCAACCGAGGCCAATCGTTATAGAAGGCCTGAACACTGACCTGCAACGTCACAACCTGTGGTCAGTTTAAACCAATAGCTCGTTGCCTCATCACATGTTTGTATTTCTGGATTCTACATCTGCGCCTTCTATCCAGCTTGTCTTCTGCTGAACTTTAATCTCTTTTGCAGTTTATGTCAAGGGAAAGTAGCCAGGGTCGGACTTAGGCCACTTCATCCTATGCGGTCGAAGTGGGCCCCGCACTTTCATAGGCCCCGCGCTAATTTTAGGTGTAAATTATTAAATTCAACAATTATAACTTATATATAATAACAGGGTTTCCACGCCCCCCCCCCCCTGGTTTTTAGGGCTTCCTGGATCTCTCGTGTAATTGCGAAACATACTAAAAAGTTCTGGAAATCTCCTGAAATTATTAAAATCTCATGAAAACTCATAAAAAACTCATGAAAAAGAGCAAGCATTGTCATTTTGGGGTGCCTATCCTAAGCGCGATAAACAAAACGGCTTTGTCAGCTTTCATTTAATACAAATTTATTGCAAAGACGAATGTATTTTCTAATACAAAACCTTAATTTTGACATTATGCTTATCCCTACTTAGGCTAGGCCCCGCGCATTCCATTTAACATAGGCCCCGCAATTATTAGGGCCGTTCTGAAAGTAGCGCGCTGTTCTTCCCAGCAGTTTCACCTTGCCAGATGTGCTGGTTATTTTGGGTTTGTTGTGACAATAGGATCCGTCAGTCTGTCTGTCTCAATGACCTCCTTCAGTCGCAGAACGACTATGGCCAGGGCCGGTCTTAGGCCACTGCAACCTATGCGGTCGCAGTGGGCCACGCGCTTTCATAGGCCCCGCGCTAATTCTAGGTGTAATCATTAAATTGCAAAATATATACGAAAAGTTCCTGGAAATCTCATGAATTTATTAAAATCTCCTAGAAACTCATACAAATCTCCTAAAAAATAGACGAAATTATCATTTGTGGGTTTCATTCATTGCGGAAAACGCCAATCGATAGAATTAAAAAAATCATTGTCAGCTTTCATGTAATAATCGGGCCACTTTTCACCGTAATCGGAAGTTCCAATACTTTATTTACTTTTATAGTCACTGGCATATAAATATGTCTTAAGTTGCAAGGTTCGTAAAGTAAAGCTAATTTGATCGCAATTTTGTACTTAGTAAAGAATGAATAAAATTCAAAGTTGATTTTTTTTTCTAATACAAAATCTTAATTTTCACTTATTATCCTTATTCCCACCCAGACTAGGCCCCGCGCAATCAGTTTCGCATAGGACCCCGCAACTGTTAGGACCGGCCCTGACTATGGCTCATCTCGAACACTTTTTCATATGGCTGCGGAGCCCTATTTTGGAGAGACACTCTCGTCCACATATATTGCAGGAAACGTTGGCGTTCGCTTTGGTGATAAAGGAGCTGGCCATTTTCCGTGTAGCACGCTTTTCTTCAAGAGCGGAGGCCCGTGTTTTCTCGCTGTCTATAGCTTTCTTGGTCACCGTCTCTCTCCGACTAGTGCGGTCTAAGGCTATGTTTTCCCAATGGTCAGTATCAATGTTTACTGATTTTAAATCCCGCTTTATCACATCCACGTAACGGAGGTGGGGGCCCCCCACCTCAGTCTGTCTAAGGTGCATTTAACTGGAGAATTCATAGAGGGTACAATGTACATTCAGTTTTGTAAGGGGGGGGGGGGATAGGGCGCCTGTCTAGCTGTAATATACTGATATGCACGTATTCGCAAGGCTTTCTAGTCACGTGATAAAGAAGACAGCCTCTTTCTGAAAGTGGGTGGGATGGAGGCGCAAAATATTCAAAACCGAATGTTAAAATATAAGAAAGAAGCAGAAACTTAGTTCTCTATGAAATATCTGGATGTCATTTACAAATGGGGAGGGGGGGGGGGCTGAGTGGTAAAGCGTTAGGTCATTCCGAGAGGTCATTCGAGAGGTCTGAGAGGTCAATTGGAGAGGTCATTCTGAGGAGTCAATCGGGTCATTCTGATGGGCTATTCGGGTCATTCTGATGGGCTATTCGGGTCATTCTTAGCTGTCATTCAGGCCGTTGTTATGTCTCGCTGCTGAATTAATATGAATGTAATCGATGTAATCAATGTAATCAATAATTCGAACTACTTACCAGATGAGCAGAGCAAGCCAGTCAGAACCAAAACTAGTAGGTACTTCATTTCCTGGAGTGGACAAAAGATTTAAGTTTTATTTGACGATAGAGTGAAGGAATTCATAAAACCATATGATATATACCTCTTGCTCTCTCTTTCTGTCTCTCTATCTCTTCCTTTCTTTCCCGTTGTATGTGTGTATGTGTGTGAGCTTGGCACATCAAGATAATAATAAATTAATTAATTAACATTCAACTATTTTTTGAATGGCTTGGTCACGTGAAATTTATAGTCACGAGATGTTTTTAACCAATCACCAACGTCTTAGCTGGTAATGGGAAAGGGGGTGGCAACATGGGGGATCTAAAGCAGGCCAAGGCCTCAGGGCAGGTTAGCAGGGGAGAGCGCACAAAGCACAAACCTGCATTATTTTGTTCAAATCTTCACGCCGTTAGGGCCTTCACTGAATAAAAAATCCTTAATCAAGAGCATTTTTTGTTTTGGCATTTGTTCAAATATTGGTGATTTTCAGGATAAGCTAAACATTGTCAAGGATGCTGAATGGACCTTATTCACCAAAAAAGAACGGTCACGTGATAATATTGATAAAACAACGGGAAAAAACTGTCACTTGATAACCATTGTTGGTTAAAATAAGATCTTAATTTATATAGAAAAGATAATCACGAATTGTTTGTTTATGATATTGATAAAACAACGGGAAAAAACTGTCACTTGATAAACATTGTTGGTTAAAATAAGATCTTAATTTATATAGAAAAGATAATCACGAATTGTTTGTTTATGATATTGATAAAACAACGGGAAAAAACTGTCACTTGATAAACATTGTTGTTTAAAAAGATATTAATTTATATAGAAAAGATAATCACGAATTGTTTGTTTACGATTGGTGGATGAGGTCCATTGAGTTAACCTGAAAAAAAAACAAGAAAAATATAAAAATATATAGTGTAATTTTTTTTTATGAAAATCATTTCATTGTCTTCGTGTGTCAAGGCCTCCATCCTGCGCTGCGTATTAAAAGTGAAGTCGGCGTGCACAGATCGAGTCTCCTCATTAGATTAAATGCCATCCATAGCAGGGGCGTTGCTAGGAATGTTCCAGCATTTGGGGGCTTGACCTTTTTGGGGGCCCATGCATTTTACGTAAAATTTTATGTAAAAAAACTCATTTGAGGATTTTTTAAATTCTCCCCCCTCCTACCCCCACCCTAGTTACGCCACTGGTCTATAGTGACGCAGTAGCCTGAGACGACAGTGAACAACTGATTGGTGCCAGGGCAGTTTATAGGCCTAGGCAAACATGGCGGCCAAGTGCCAATGAGGACAGGTGACCAATGACAACAGTTGTTAATTCCTTATTTATTTATTGTAGAAAGGAATTAGTTTGTATACTCTTGCACTGCTAGGGTCTAGCTTCGTTAAAGGGAGACAAAGAGAAAAACAAAACTAATTAAAGTCTCTTTAAAGTGTCCGATGAAGAATTTTCTGGTGATGTGGCAGGCAAAGGCGTAGTGAGGTGGGGGGGCAAGGGGGGGGGGCTCTATGGCCCGGGCCTCATATGGGGGAGGGCGCCACACGCTCTGAAGCACTAAAAAATAAAATTATTGTAGATATTTTAGTTAGGTAATACATTCTAAGATTATTTTAACTATATTATAAGATAAGATGAGATAAGATATGATAATTTTAATTGATCCAATCTAATGGAAATTCAGTTTCACTACAATTGACAAGCTCAGCGAAACTACTGTACTAAAACAATATTGATTAAAAATTCGAACAACACTCACACACGAAACACATACACATACACATTCACAACCAGCGCTTTATGAATTTGACTTCTATATATTTCTCGATGACGACTGCTGATCTTGTAACACCGAAAGTGGAATAAAAAAGTTTTTAAATCTTTCTGTTTTAGTCCTAATGGAAAGGAGGCGACCACTTCGTTCAGATCTTATGTAACAGTGGTTTAATGGGTGCAGGTTGTCTTTAAGAATCGTTAGTGATTTGGAAAGGCATCTTTCTTGGAAAAGCTCTTCAAGAGATGGTAGCTGTATTCGATTGATATGCGATGCTTTTTTAATTAGTCTATTAATTCCATAAAATACCTTTTATTAGTAAGCCTATATTTCTATGTGATGTTCATGGAAAATGGGGGCGCCAATAAGGCACCTTTTCCCTGGGCACACGTTTTGCTCAGTACGCCTCGGTGGCAGGTATGCCCTCTGACAGGTAATGAGAATCTTCTTATGGATGCTTAGGGCCTCGAATGTGTCTGCGTGGTCAGTGGTCACTATCACATTGGCTGGTAAAACCAGAGGGCATATTGTTTTTCTAGTAAGTCTTCACAACCTCTTAATCTTTTAGCTAAGGTTTTTATTATTTTGTATAATAATAATAATAATAATAATAATAATAATAATAACGGTAGATTTTAATCGCCCTGATTTGCTGCTCATCGATAAAAAAGAAAAGGCAGCTACCATTATTGACATCGCCGTACCACTATCTCATAATTTAAAAAAACTGAGCTAGAAAAACAACGAAAATATGTGGCTTGGAGATTAAGCGTTTATGGAAATGATCTAAAATAACAATATACCCCATTGTCATATCAACCGAGGGAATAATAACAACTGACCTCACAGATACCTTCAAGGCCCTCGGCATTCCTAGGAACATTCTCGTTGCCTGTCAGAGGGCGGTACTGCTGCAGACCTGCCACATCACCAGAAAATTCCTCAGTGGAAATTGATAAAGGGACTACGATGAATTTTGTTTCTCTTTAACAAAACTCGACCCTGGCAGCGCCAGAGAAAGGATGCTCGTTCGCTTCTAACATAATAATAATAATAATAATAATAATAATTATTATTATTATTATTATTATTGTGCAAACATTTTACAGCATGTACCTCTATATATAACTGAATATTATTATTGTTATTTGTTATTTACAAAAACAACTTATGATGGCGTCCTGGACCATGATGATAATTCAAATGTTTGATACTTCTTCTACCTATATGATACATACGTCCTACGCGTCATGCATGTAGTCATACATGTCATTTGATTTATAGAAATTTCTTTCAATAAACCCTAATGCTTGGTTGATTTTTGTAATAGTGTCATCAATTTGACAGTTGTTCATTTATTATAACACCTAGGTATTTTAGTCTGTGTGATAACAAGAGGAGATAAATTACTGCATTCCATGCTTTTTGTTGGATTTCCTCCCTTGTGACGGCCCAGCTCTCCTCTTTCTTTACATCTCCCCTGTCTGGGTACCTAAAATACTTTTAAAAAAAACAACAACAAAAAATAAAGCAATTGAATTTAACTAAGAAACATGGGTTTGTTTTGTTTAGTCCTTTTTATATTTATATAGTTAGTCATAGCGTCCTTAGAAACCAACGTCTGCCAAGAAAAACTGATAAACATTCAGATGTAGATCTATATTTCGGTCTCTATTCTGTGCAGTCTACTCTCGGTCTTTACACTTCCTATTCATTCAGATCTCAAAACGAGGCCTTATTAACTATGTGATGACAGGGGGAGATAAATTACTGCATTCCATAGTATGTCAACAAAACTAATAGATCTAATTACTTTTGGTAAATGAAGTCTTAATTAAAAGGTTTTTTTTTCCCTCTTATTAATTAATTACTAAATGGGTTAACGCCTGACTGTAGTTCATGATATAAACATATGTTTTAATTATGCCGGGATAGATAATGCTGGTTTGTCAGACTAAAAATTAAATCATAACTGGAAAGTAAGCCGACTGTTGATTGAACTAAGCGTCAATATAACCACACTATACACATAGGGCATTAAATTATACTAAATTAGGGTTCTCAACCTGGGGGTCGAATAATAAATTGCCAGGGTTCGCCTAAGACCCCAGGAAATTTGGATTTTTTGTCTATTCATCATTGAAAGTTTTTTTTTTTTTTTTTTCATTCTACCGTGCTGTAACAAGCAGAGTTGAACGGCTATTCAAAACTAGTTCCTACGCCGTTCTGTTTGAGATTGTGTTTTCGCCATCTTCTTCCATTTCCAAGAACAAATCTTTGCTAGCCAAGGTTTTCCAGCTTTTAGTTATTAAGCCCAAATTCAGAAGGTGACATTCGCGGTGCTACTAGATTCCTGATCTGGTGGAACAGAAACAAGCTCAACCTTCGCAATACCATTGGCGTGTTCGTAAATACCGTCCAAACACTATTTTTGTAACAAATGTAGTTAACTGTATCAAAGATTGTTATCCTTATTTCACCATATGTGTCAAATTGTCACTTAAGTATGTATATACTGAAAACGCAAAAGAAAGGTAAATAAATGCAAGTCTGAATAATAACCCCCCCCCCCCCTTTTTTTTTTAAATTAAATTATGTGCACACGAATTTACGGTTGGGAGGTCGCAGCCTAGTTGGATATTATATTAGGGGTCGCGGAACAAAACGGTTGAGAGCCGCAGTACTAAATCAGCAGCTTTAGTCTACGGTTTATCTTGCGTTTACACGTCCATCTTTTTGTTTTCCAACTATTTTTTGGTTTTATATAGCTTATGCCCACTGATTTCCTTTCCTCCTGCCCACCCCATCTCTCTTTTGTTAAACTCTTTCTAGGCTACAACCTTTCTGAATAAAAAAATAAACATCGCATTTTTACAAAGTTATATCAACTCTCTCTGTCTGGTAAAACGTTTGTACACGTTATTTCTCCTAGAATCTCGGATCAAGCTGAAATTTTTGCATAATTATTTCTTTTACTTGACAATACAAGTATCAATAGAAAAAAAAATTCATTCATTATTTTGTTTGGTGTCTTGAACAAGGGAAAGAAATACAAGTATCAATAGAAAAAAAAATTCATTCATTATTTTGTTTGGTGTCTTGAACAAGGGAAAGAAATGGACTGTGGTGGTATAAGCTGAATAAGTCCCCTTTGTAGGTCGTTGTCTGAGTCTTAGTGAAAAAGACATGAGAAATAGGACACGACTATACAAACAATAGATAACTATACAATCTTCGATATTCTTAAACGCTCCACTAGCAGAGTGGTCTTTGTGTTGGCTGAGAAGCCTGAAAGGGTTGAGCTATTAGTTCGAATTCAGGTCATTTCCCCCCCCCCCTCTTTTTTAAAATTTTTATAAATGCTTTTATTGTTGGTCTAAATCTATTAAAAGTTTAATTACATGACTGATCCAAACTACTTGATACAAATATGCTTAATACAACCTTTTTTTTTTTAAGAGTTAGTATTGAAAAAAAATATTATCTTGTTTTTTTTTTCTTACCTTGACTTTATATCGAAGAGCGACTTATTTTCCTAACAACTTCACCGTTGCTAGATAAAAAATAAAAATTAATTTGTCCTCCAAACCAATTAATTTACAATAAAATGCTTCAAAGGTGCAACATACAAACACTAAGAGACTAGCACATACAAACACTAAGAGACTAGCACATACAAACACTAAGAGACTAGCACATACAAACACTAAGATACTAGCACATTGCCATATACAAACACTTAGAGACTAGCACATACAAACACTAAGAGACTAGCACATAGCCACGTACAAACACTAAGAGACTAGCACATAGCCACGTACAAACACTAAGAGACAAGAACATACAAACTCTAAGAGACTAGCATATACAGACACTAAGAGACTAGCACATACAAACACTAAGAGACTAGCACATACAAACACTAAGAGACTAGCACATACAAACACTAAGAGACTAGCACATACAAACACTAAGAGACTAGCACATACAAACACTAAGATACTAGCACATTGCCACGTACAAACACTAAGAGACTAACACATACAAACACTAAGAGACTAGCACATACAAATACTAAGAGACTAGCACATAGCCACGTACAAACACTAAGAGACTAGCACATACAGTGGTCCCCACTGCCCACAGGTTGTGACGTTGCAGGTCAGTGTCCAGGCCTTCAATGACGAATGGTCTCGGTTAGACTATCAGATTTTGGTTTCCCTCTGACAGCGATGATAAAGGGAGATAACTGCCATAGAAGACGTAGAGAGTAACAACCCTTTGATTTGCATCGGTCCAAATCTAAAAGTGTAAAGGCTTAGAGAGAGCCATGACGAACGGCTTCTCGTGATTCTTAGTAATGTACATGTTCCCCTGGCAATCAGATCATTAAATGAGAACAATCTGATATAAACTTTTTCACATGCAGATTATGAGTGAGTCTGGTGTGAATGTACACTTTGGTTTCTTATAGTTATTGTTTTTTGTTTGGTGCAATGCACACATTGTAAGACAAATTTCCGTACGGACAATAAAGATTATTATTATTATTATTATTATTATTATTATTATTATTATTATTAACGGACGAATAATCGAAACTATAATTGTATAGCACATAGTAGAGATTTTTAACAGTAACTAAAAAATAGCACTCTTTCACATATCCGGTGTAGAGAATAAAGTAAGCGCTGGTTATTTATGTTGTAAAAAAAAAGTTATACATTTTTGTTCTATTTTTGAGCACCAACATTTTCTAAGCCCTCAGTTTTTAGCTGATTTTTTTTTTACAAATTTAGTTGGCAACATTAACGTACGATTTAGCATCATTGAGATTAATTAGTTAAGCGTGAAAATCGCCAACCGTTCATGCGTGCTCAGTCCGTTTTTTTTTTTTTTTTTGCCATCTATCAACAGATCGTGAAGACATAAACACAGAATTGAAAAAAAAACAACAATTAATCAGGCAATATTTATTTACAATGACAAATAGTCATAGGCCTACGTTGATTTTGTAATTTCAAATTTTTTTTTTTTTTAAATTCAAGTAGTACTACTTTTCCCCCACAAATCCATTCTAGTTCCGGTGCAGCAAAGGGAAGCTACTTTGAAATGGTGTAGTAACAACAGCCATTAAAGCAGTGTCGACTGTGTATTCCATATGCTCTTGAAGTGCAATCAAAGTCTTTAGTACAGGTTTCTAAAAATAGATGCAAATCAATATGAAGAATTCATTTGAGGGAATACATTAAAGTTCAATTTATCATCATTGAGATTGATTAATTAAGCATGAAAATCGCCAATCGCCATGCGTGCTCAGTGCGTTTTTGAACACAGAATCGAAAAAAACAAAACAAATAACATTTGACCAGGCAATATTTATTGTAATAAAAAAAAAAACTGGTGTTGTTTTGTTAAATCCAAGTAGTACTATTTTTTCCCTCACAAATCACGCATTCTAGTGCAGCAAAGGGAGGCTATTATGAAATGGTGTAGTAACAACAGCCATTAAAGCAGTGTCGACTGTGTATTCCATATTCTCTTGACGTGCAATCAAAGTCTCTAGCACAGGTTTCTAAACATAGATACAAATCAATAAGAAGAATTCATTTGAGGGAATCCCCGTTTATGTGGATTCACTGGTCTCGCTCTGACGCGAGGTTAGGTTTAAAAAAAAAAAAATCTTGATAAGCTATGTCTTCTAAAAAGTATATGCTAAGACCTAAATATATTATATTTTTTAAAAGTTGAAACAAGGGGTTGTTTTGTAAAGTAGTTATAAGAAGTAAAGGGTTGGGTTTTTTTTTTCAACCCTAACCTATGTAACATTTAATTTTTAGATTTAGATCTAGCAATTGAACATCAAAAATAGGAGTACTCTCGTCTCATAATTATTATTTTGCAATTTTTAGATACATAATCTAGAAAGATCTAGGTAATCAATCTATTTAAATGTACATAAGATGATTAAAATCAATAGTCATGTATTATTTCGATCTATAAGTTTTGAAACATTCTCAATGGAAACTAACAGGAAATGGCTTTGTTTCATATATTTGCGTGAATATATAGTTCTGTGATTAATAGCCCATTCATAGACAAAAAATAGACATATATATATATATATAGACCTCTATGAGCCAATTAAAAAAAAAAATCCGAGAAATGAGTTTCCATTATTTCTAAACTTTGAAAACTAAATATCATTATTTTTCTAAAACAGAAAAGATTGATTTTCCTAGATTTGAGTCGACTTTCTCAACATCTTGAAAAAGAGTTACGAACATAAAAATCTCTCTCTCTCTCTCTCTCTCTTTATATATATTATATATATATATATATATATATATATATATATATATATATATATAGGTCTGTGAATCGATCAATCGCGGATAAGAATTTGTTTCCGATTTCCAGTCTAGATTTAATATTATGACTTTGGGTATACGATTTTGTTTTGTACCTTTTAGCACTATAGAATCAAATTTTCCAACCTCTACCCAAGGCCGGCCCTAGGCATAGGTAAACTAGGCAGCGGTCTAGGGCCTCCGATTGGTGGGGTATTATCATGTGTGTGTGTGTGTTTCTATGGTGACGAAGAGGTAAGCGATTGGTTGTGAATGATGCAACAATATGGCATTGCCGTCATTTGGTCTTAGTTAGGGGAAACGACTCCAGAACGTGAGACTGAAAGATTTTGTTATTGTAGTGAGTTAGATTTTGTTAAAGAATATTAATAAAGTCTACAAAATTTGTTTGATTTCATAAGAACTTGATTTTTGTGTATATTATAAATAAAGTGTTATTTTAGTTTGTTCGCAAAAGGAAGTTATTCAAGTGATTTGGAGTTGTATTTGTTAAAATACATTACACCTACAACGCTTTAGTTGTCTACCAGCAGTTTGGTGCTACAAGTCAACGACCGGTAACAACATAAAATAACGAAATATTGGATCCAATCTCAAACAAATCAGAATTCTGTATCTACTAGCCTAGCTCTAAGCCTCTACTATGATTAAATGCTAATGCAAGAATGTTTAGATCTGCTTGTTAGACTACAGATGCTAGAAAACCTTTGTTTCTTCCTTTTGGTGAAATGTCGAAGTGTTATTTCAAGTCTAGGTCAGATGAATCGTCCATGAAGCACGTTCGTGCAATCGACAGTCTGTGAATTTAAATTTTTTTGTCGATTTAGATACACATACAGGAAGTTTTTTAGTTAACTTCTTTTTTCTATAAAATTTAGTATAACCCTATCCACTTTGCCTTGGGCCTCCAGTTAATTAAGGCCGGCCCTGCTCTATCATTTGTAGCACGAATGAACTTCAATTCGGAGAGTGCACTGGACTTTCACTCTACGACTAAACATTATTTAGGAAAAAACTAACTAGCGGTAATAAACGTATTGAGATATTACTTCAATAACAGCCCAATTCTTGGACAGAGAAGGATGAGATATGAATAATTTAGTGGACAGAGAAGGATGAAATATGAATAATTTAGTCGACAGAGAAGGATTAAATATGAATGATTTAGTGGACAGAGAAAGATTAAATATGAATGATTTAGTGGACAGAGAAGGATGATATATGAATAATTTAGTGGACAGAGAATGATGAGATATGAATGGTTTAGTGGACAGAGAAGGATGAAATATGAATAATTTAGTCGACAGAGAAGGATTAAATATGAATGATTTAGTGGACAGAGAAGGATTAAATATGAATGATTTAGTGGACAGAGAAGGATGATATATGAATAATTTAGTGGACAGAGAATGATGAGATATGAATGATTTAGTGGACAGAGAAGGATGAAATATGAATAATTTAGTGGACAGAGATGACTGTTGTAAAAGTAGGAATATGTGGCACTTCCGCCTCTGGCCTAGCTTCTAAAACGTCTTGGGGTACGAGCTATCGGTACTAGGGATGTAAGTAAGACAGAATATGTTCATAGGCTACATACAGATAGAGGCAAGCTTCCATAGGCCTAGAGCTCCTGGAGTCTTTAACTCAACATTCAGGACAAGCTTCCATAGGCCTAGAGTTCCTGGAGTCTCTGACTCAACACTCAGGACAAGCTTCCATAGGTCTAGAGTTCCTGGAGTCTTTGACTCAACTCTTAGGACAAGCTTCCATAGGCCTAGAGTTAATGGAGTCTTTGACTCAACTCTCAGCACAAGCTTCCATTGCCCTAGAGTTCCTGGAGTCTTTGACTCAACTCTCAGGGCAAGTTTCCATAGACCTAGAGCTCCTGGAGTCTCTGACTCAACACTCAGGACAAACTTCCATAGACCTAGAGTTACTAGAGTCTTTGACTCCCTTCTCAGGACAAGCTTCCATAGACCTAGAGTTCCTGGAGTCTTTGACTCCCTTCTCAGGACAAGCTTCCATAGGCCTAGAGTTCCTGGAGTCTTTGACTCAACTCTCAGGACAAGCTTCCATAGCCCTAGAAATCCTGGAGTCTTTGACTCAACTCTCAGGACAAGCTTGCATAGCCCTAGACCTCCTGAAGTCTTTGACTCAACTCTCAGGACAACCTTCCATAGCCCTAGAGTTCCTGGAGTCTTTGACTCAACTCTCAGGACAAGCATCCTTAGTCCTAGAGTTCATGGAGTCTTTGACTTAACTCTCAAGACAATTTTCCATAGGCCTAGAGTTCCTGGAGTCTTTGCCTCAACTCTCAGGACAAGCTTCCATAAGCCTAGAGTTCATGGAGTCTTTGACTCAACTCTGAGGACAAGCTTCCATAGGCCTAGAGTTCCTGGAGTCTTTGACTCAACTCTCAGGACAAGCTTCCATAGCCCTAGAGTTCCTGGAGTCTTTGACACAACTCTGAGGGCAAGCTTCCATAAGCCTAGAGCTCCTGGAGTCTTTGAATCAGCTCTCAGGACAAGCTTCCATAGCCCTAGAGTTCCTGGAGTCTCTGCCTCAACTCTCATGACAAGCTTCCTTAGTCCTAGAGTTCATGGAATCTTTGAATCAACTCTCAGGACAAGCTTCCACAAGCCTAGAGTTCCTGGAATCTTTGACTCAACTCTCAGGATAAGCTTTCATAAGCCTAGAGTTCATGGAGTCTTTGACTCCCTTCTCAGGACAAGCTTCCATAGGCCTAGAGTTCATGGAGTCTTTGAATCAACTCTCAGGAAAAGCTTCCACAATCCTAGAGTTCCTGGAGTCTTTGACTCAACTCTCAGGATAAGCTTTCATTAGCCTAGAGTTCATGGAGTCTTTGACTCCCTTCTCAGGACAAGCTTCCTTAGGCCTAGAGCTCATGGAGTCTTTGAATCAACTCTCAGGAAAAGCTTCCACAAGCCTAGAGTTCCTGGAGTCTTTGACTCAACATTCAGGACAAGCTTCCATAGCCCTAGAGTTCCTGGAGTCTCTGCCTCAACTCTCAGGACAAGCTTCCATAAGCCTAGAGTTCATGGAGTCTTTGACTCAACTCTCAGGACAAGCTTCCATATGCCTAGAGTTTCTGGAGTCTTTGACTCAACTCTCATGACAAGCTTCCATAGCCCTAGAGCTCCTGGAGTCTTTGACTCAACTCTCAGGACAACCCCCCTTAAGCCAAGAGATCAAAGAGTTTCTGACTCAACTCTCAGGACAACCCTCCATAAGCCAAGAGATCAAAGAGTCTCTGACTCAACTCTCAGGACAGCCCTCCATAAGCCAAGAGATCAAAGAGTCTCTGACTCAACTCTCAGGACAAAGAAGAAGAAGGGATATATTAAAGTCACTTTGCAAAACTATTTGCGCAAGTCCTTCCTGGAGTCGTCTTCACACCCAGATTTTAGTAGTTGTAGGGCCCTGGGATTTTTGTACAGGCCCCCATCTCAAGCTTCAATACGATTGGCTGCCTGGTCGTGCGATATGCACGCGCTAGACTGTCGTTTGGCCTTCTCGGTGTTCCAGGGTTCATACCCTGCCTGCTGCCATCCCCGTCGTCCTGCGGGAGGTTTGGACTAGGAAGTAGATTATCTTCAACTCTGAAGGAACATCCAAAACATGCAAAACATTTGACAAACATTGCATTCAATAATATTAAGAACTTTAAAATCATGTCATATTTGTGATTTAAAAAATTGAGTAGATCTACTTTTAAAGTTAACCTCATTCCCATTGTATTAAATATGTTTTTGCTGAAACTATCATATTTTGAAATGTGGAGGCCAATATAAGTGTGAAGGCTTGGGTGGATGCACAATCTTGTACTGCAGCAAGCCCACCCCCCATCATACAAATAGATCACACAGTGACGGTTCAACAGTATTTGTCAGTAGCAGTGCAAATACGCCAAACATAAAAAAAAATGCTTACCATGCCAACACGTCTTTGCTGACGTATGATTACCAGTAGGATTACCAGTAGGCTTACCGGTAGGCTTCAGAACGGCTAAACAAAAGTAAAAAGGAAAAAAAAAAAGCAAGAAAAACTTTTTTTAAAAACTTTAAAAAACACAGCATGAAGTATAATTGTATCCATTAGTTTGGTTTGGATTTGTCTTGTAATGCTACATTCGTAATAGAGACCAACAAATAAATCTGTGCGATTAATCATATTTTTACCACTTTTTTTTTTGTTTAGCGCTATTTCATGCTTTTAGCGTTCTCAATACGCTCTGATCCTATCACTTGTCTGGACCAGTTAGGGCAGCGGTTCTCAGCCTTTAATGCTCCTCGACCCTTTTACCCCCCCCCCCCCCCCAATCTGTTGCGACCTCTCCCCCATAAACACATACACCAATAGAAGAGTAGACAATAACAATCCATAGTTTCGATGGTCTTAAGCGACCCCTGGCAAATCCCCCAAGGGGGTCGCGACCTACAGGCTGAGAACCCCTGAGTAAGGGCAAAAAGGGGGGCGGGGGAGAAAGAGATATCTGGGTGGATTTTACCAGAATTGGTTTTTAACAGTATTTACAAAATGCTTTTTGTGCTAACCAATGCTAGTGAAGTACTTTTGTCTAGACAAGGTTGTATATTATGTTTGTTGCAATTAGAGCGGTACTCTATAAAGGGGACTAATTCAGTTTATATTATCACAGACAAGTAAGCCTAGAGTTATTCCCTTGTTCGAGATACCAAACAATTAATTACCAATAGTTTGAGAAATTATGGTTGATTACGTAAAAATTCCCAAAAGTCATCGTCACCTCATTTGACTATTGTTTCTTATCTCATCTTATATAATACAGACGTTACTTCAAAAAAAAGAAGATGATTACGTCCTACGCGTCATGCATTCAGTCATGCATGTTAACCAATCACTTAAATTCTGCCAAGTCACTGGTTTTCCTGCCCGCCTCAGGCAACCCATTCCATGCTCCAATAGCACCAGGGAAGAAGGAGCATTAGTACAAATTTGTCCTAGAATATAGAACGAGGAATGTGCCTTTATCTTTGTGTCTTTCAGAGTATTTTATTAGTTTTTGTTTAGGCCTATTGGCCTGTATTTTAACTCCTTATCTCCGTAATTATTTTTCCACGTTCTGACAGAATTGTTCATTTTTCACATGTGTACATTCTATTCTGTTTAGGGTTAAACTTCAATAATATTTTTGTTTGTAATCAGAAAACGTTACTTTTGGTATAGAATTATAGCGGAATGCTTCTCCTTATATAACACAAATGATACTTTCTTAAAACCAATAATTAATTTAATTTAATGCAGTCAAATCAACGATGGTATCGTAAATTAGGAGGGAAAGAGTTAAAATAAGCTACTTCATTTTGACTTCTAAGAATGATCATTACTAAAAACAAACAAACAAAAAAATTACTAATAGACTAGAATCTTAATTTTTTTTTAAAGTTAAGTAAAGAGAAAAAAAAAGAATTTAAAAAGTTATAAATATAAAAATTAAGTGATAATAATAAAAATTTAGTGGTAAATAAAAAAAATTAAGTGATGAATATAAAATTTAGTGATAAATTTAAAAAAATTAAGTGATACATATAAAAATTAAGTGATACATATAAAAATTAAGTGATACATATAAAAATCAAGTGATAAATATAAACATAAGGCGATAACTATTTTTAAAAAACGTACATATTTGAACTGAAACACATGCCAATACCAGGAGAACGATAAGCAGCTTCATGGTAGGAGGAGACTGGACTTACAATTGGCTGTTCGTAGCGGTGCACTTACATCACTTGATATGACGTCAGAGACTGTCTGGTCAGAGGAAAGCTCGTACTGAGCCAGTGGTAGGGGGGTGGGTACGTAAACACTTTTGCAAAGGAGCAGGGGTGGAGTTATAGAGGGAGAGGGGGGAAAAGGGGCAGGAGGATAGACCAAAACAGTGGAAAGGATTGGATGAGAAACGAGATGGGTATAGAAGAGGGAGCCTAAGCTGGGAGAAAGTATTTGGATGGAATAAAAGCTTATAGCTAGTAGAAGGGCCAGCCTTAGAGTTAGACGTGGGCAAACTGGGCTCCGATTGGTGGGAGCCTAACATGGGACTAAAAAAAATATTTTAGAGAAATAAACTGCGAAATTGGATCTATTACTCTATATCTGCTAGACTAGCTCTCTAAGTTTTGTTTTTACCATGACTCAAAGTTTATTAACGAGAGCTTAGATTGACTTGTTAGACTGACCATGTAAAAAGACCTTTTGGTGAAAATGTCGAGGCGTTATTTCAACTCTGGTGCGTCAAAGGAAAAGAGGTTGCCAATTTGGCTAATTTGCAGGGAAAATTCATGAACACGGTCACGAAATCTTATCTTATCTTATATAATACAGACGTTACTTCAAAAAAGAAGATGATTAAGTATTTGTACAAATTTGTCCTAGCATAGGGGACGAGGAATGTGCCTTTATTTTTGTGTCTTTCAGAGTATTTTATTAAGTTTTGTTTTTGTATTTGAAGATTATGGTTCAGTGTTTTATGTATAATTGCTACTTTACTTTTGAGTCTTCAATCCTGAAGGCTTTCTAAATTTAGTGATTTTACTAAAGGTGTTACTCTAGTCAAATGTGAATATTCGTTTGTTATGAATCTCACTGCTCTATTTTGTGTTTGTTCCAGTTTCTTAATGTTTTCTTGAGTTGAGGGGTTTCAAACGGTGGATGCATATTCTATTATTGGCCTAACCAAGGTTAAATAACATTTTAGTTTTATGTTCTTATTTGATTTATAGAAATTTCTTTTAATAAACCCTAATGCTTTGTTGGATTTTTTGTAGTTTCATCAATATGTGGATTCCATGACAGTTTTTCATTTATTATAACACCTAGGTATTTTAAACTTGACTTTAAACTATATAAATAGATCATGCATTCCCCTTTAATTCTATACCAAATAAAACATTTTCTGATAACAAACAACAACGCTATTGAAGCCCAATCATAACAGGGTAGTGAAATAGTAATGAGCAAATGAAGAATTCTTTCAAAACGTGGAAAAATAATTGCGGAGAGAAAGAGTTAATTTTCAAATTTACTTCGCTAGGGCCTCCAATTACCTAAGGCTGGCCTTTCTGGTAAAGAAGAACATCTTGAGGGTGGGGGGGGGGGGGTGAAGCTCAGAATAAAGAGGGCTCAGTGATGAGGGGGGGAGGAAGTAGAGAAGGAAGAGTTAAGCTTATCTAGAATTTATGGCGTAGCGTGGAGGTTAGGGCTTAGCTGGAGGAGGACATGTTTAACTCTTTCTCTCCGTAATTATTTACCACATTCTGATGGAATCAACGTTGGTATCGTCAGTTAGGAGAGAAAGAGTTAAACTTGGTGATGGCAGCCTGGTCTTGTGGTACGCTCTCTGGACTCTTTTGTTCGATGGTCTCGGTGGTCCCGGGTTCTAATTCAGCTCGCCTCCATTTCTACCCCCCCCCCCCGGTGGGGCCCAGGAACGGGGACGGCGCGCTGTGTACGTCATAATGGCCGTCACTGCTGGAGCCCTCAGATAGGACAGGGGTGGAGAGCCCTATGTCCAGGCCTGGTTGTTGGAGAGAAGCCTTTCTAACAATCAACGGGATAATAGCGCCTATGGCGCAGATTCCCTACTGGACTTCATCGAAGGTACAGAATCGACTCAATTTCACGGATGTCCGCTAGATCTATATGGGGGTAATGGGGCGCTGTACAGCTCAGTTTCTTGCTAGAGCACTTCCTGTCAGGAAAACCATCGACTTGGTAGAGATTAAGTCCCCTGATTAACACGAATAGATTGACACATGAAACACGTAGGACGTAGGGTTAGGGTTAGGGTTAAGGTTAGGTTAGTTGTTTTGGCGTACCGGTAACGTGTGTACAAAATAAGATTAAGATAAGATAAGATAAGCACTACCGGGGAATTTAGACTTGTTAAGGCCCTGGGCTATTAAAGATTGTGACGCCTTGGGAGGCAATTTCGTTTCGTTTGCTCTTTCTCCAAAATAAGTGAAAATAGTCTGTAAACCCAAAGCAAGTGGGGGTCCTAAGCTATATCTTGATCTTATCTTATAAAATACAGACGTTACTTCCACTAAAAAGTAAGATGATTACGACATGACGTCCTAGGTCAATCTAGTCATGCGTGTTAAACCACGACCTCTCCCAAGTCACTGGTTCTCCTGGCTGACTCAGACTGCGCATTCTGTGCTCTAATAGCACTAGGAAAGAAGGAGCACTTGTACACATTTGTCCTAGCATATGGAACAAGGAATGTGCCTTTTGAGTACTTTATTAGGTTTTGTTTTTGTATTAGAAGATTATGGTTCAGTGATTTATGTATAATTGCTACTTTACTTTTGAGTCTTCTGTCCTGAGGGCTTTCTAAATATAGTGATTTTACTAAAGGTGTTACTCTAATGCAAAGATGCTCGAAATACAGCCCACGGGCCACATTCGGGCCGCGACGAGGTCTTATCCGGCCCACCGAAATGTCGGCACAAAGTGTAGAAAATCGACTATCAAAAAAAATAAAGTTGAAAAATGTATCTTTACCCACGTTAGGGCCTTCACTTTTCTTTGATGAATTGGCACCATGACCTTTAACTTTTGTGTGTTTATGAAATGTAGAAGCTATCAGGAAAAGTGAATGGATCTTTCCTTTTTTTGTGGAACATGATAATAAGCCAACATATTTTTTTTTGTAAATTAGCTACAATGCTGCTCACAGTTTAAGTAGAGAAATGAAGCCATTTTCGGGCTCGCAAAATGCATACTTCATATAGGTCATTCACTAGATCCGCGGGTTTCTTATACACCTAGTTTCAATGGAATTTCTTTTCGTTTTTGTATCTTATCGGCCATGTGGCCCGCGACATGAGTTTCGGAAATTGAAATGGCCCGCAAGTTGCATTAGGTTGGGCATTACTGCTCTAATCAAATAGGAATATTTTTTGTTATGAATCTCACTGCTCTATTTTGTGTCTGTTCCAGTTTCTTAATGTTTTCATGAGTTGAGGGGTCCCAAAACAGAGGATGCTTATTCTATTATTGGCCTAGCCAATGTTAAGTAACATATTAGTTTTATGTTCTTATTTGATTTATAGAAATTTCTTTTAATAAACCCTAATGTCTCGTTTTATTTTTTTAAATAGTTTCATCAATATGGGGGTTCCATGACAGTTCTTTCATCATGCTGCATTGCTCTGCTGCCAACCATTCATCTCCGGTAGAGCTATGGGGGGTCATCTGCTTCTTCTTCTTCGTCCTCATTCAACGATGGAGGGTTAAATCCAGTGCAGGGGTTTCTAGATCTGGACGATCTTCATATACGTTCCGTCTGTGTCTTTTGTCTGTTTATCTGTCTGTCTGTTGTCTGTCTGTCTTTCGTCTGTCTGTCTTCCTGTTGTCTGTCTGTTGTCTGTCCGTCTTTCGTCTGTCTGTCTATCTGTTGTCTGTCTGTCTATCTATCTGTTATATGTCTTTCTATCTGTTGTCTGTCTGTCTTTCGTCTGTCTGTCTATCTATTGTCTGTCTTTCGTCTGTCTAGCTATCTGTTGTTTGTCTGTCTATATATATCTGTTATCTGTTTGTATGTCGATCTGTTGTCTGTCTGTCTATCTCTTGTCTGTCTGTCTATTGTCTGTCTGTCGATCTGTGGTCTGTCTTTCTATCTGTTGTCTGTCTGTCTGTCGATCTGTTGTCTGTCTGTCTTTCGTCTGTCTGTACAAGTACAGCTCTACTAGAAGACTCATTGGTAGTTACAAGCAAACAAACCAATACGAGTCAAGGACCCAATATTATTGTGATATATATATATAGCATTATCCCTTAGAGAAGGAATAGCGAAACTTGTCCTCAATGTTATTGTTGTAAAGCAGTTTTTTTTAATCAATTGCATAATTTTGGTTTATTTGCTGTTTACCCTTATTTTTCTATTTCATATGGTGGCCACACAATTCACTTCGCCTAGGGCCTCCAATTATCTAAGGCCGGCCCTGATAGAGCAACAAATACTGCAAATTGAAAAATATATTAGATATTAGAATAACTTTATTAGGAATGTCCCAACAAGCTTAAAAAAAAATCGATTTGAAAAAAAATAAAATTGTATCATTAGTCACAAAGACATCATCACATCTCTTGGCCGTCGGATTGTTTAGCTTGCGTCGCTTGTTGCATACCCATAGGACTCCTCAGTCTCACAGATGAATGGCAGCTTGAACGGATTGCTGTGGCATATGACGTCATTCATACCGATCGCGTAATCGTCTTTAATCCAGATAACAAGGCAGTTCTCTTTGCCCTGGAGGTTGTCCGGCGCTGGTTTCAGCCAGTTGAAGTAGGTCATCTCTTTCTCAGAGCGGTGATACAGCCACGTCCGTTCTTTCTCCGCGTCCGTTCCGGAAATGAGAGAGCCGGTAGCTTTGGCCTCTTTAATGAGCTCTACCATGGCTTTGAACTCGTCTTCGTCGTCTACCTCCACGAGGTATCCGCCCACGATTTGGCAAAGGAGGTCGCTCTCTTCGTCATTAAGGAAAGGTCCCTTAGAAAGGTAATAGGTTCTTCCGTTGTAGCTCTTTGTTTTCTGAAAGAAAAGGTCGACAAGTCCCTGTCTGTACAGCTTACACTTGTCATACTGAGGCTTATATTCATCTGTCTTGTTGCAGACTTTGGTATGGTAGTAATCTTTAGAGGGCAGCTCAGAGGCGTCGACCACGATGTTGGCTTGGACGTCTTTCTTCTTACCGTAAAGATCCTGCAGTCCGATCAAACAGGTGTACTGTCCAGCGTCTTCAATCGTAGGGTTGGCGATCTCCACTTTAAGGAAGCCGCCCATGGTATCAGTGGTGGATCCTGTGAGGACAGCATCTTTTATGCCCGTGGGGACGTTTTTTTCTATTCTACCAACGACGCCTGCGAGATCTGACGAGATTTCTATGTACCGGATGATATTAAAGTAATTGATTTCATAACAAGCCTCGACCCTACACTCTATCGCTAGGCTCTTCTTGTCGTACTCCTGGTCTTTGACTTCATGCGTTAATGACATGCAGTTGACATCTGGGAATCAAAACAGAACAAACATGCGTCATTACTACACGTAGATATAATACAATAATATAGGCATTAGGCATGCAGATCCACGGTAAAAATTGTTAAAGCCGTTTTCGAGATCTGTGTCCACCCAGGCTCTGAGCCGAAAAGGTTTTAGATTTTAGATTCCACGAAAGTACGAGTTGCATAGAGATATTGTAATAAAGAGAAAACAATCTTGCAGAAGTGTTTGGCGAGTCTAGGTGTATGTAAATAGGAGTTAAAATACCGGTAGGCTATATGCCTATATTATAACACCTTCTACACCTTTTCCCTTTTGGTACACGAATTGTAATGGGTCTTAATTATTACAAATGTCTTAAATTAAAGAATTTTAGCTAGTTTTTCTAAGCATTAAGATACAGCTAATGTCAGAGATCAGGGCCAGACTTAGGTATAGCCGCCTGGGTGCCTCCAATCGGTGTGTACCGTAAGGGCCTCGCACAAGACTCAAAAAAATTTTTATTGAAAAAATTGCGAAACATGGATCAAATCTCAAACATGGCAGAACTCTATGGCTCTATATCTTATCTTATCTTATCTTATATAATACAGACGTTACTTCAAAAAAGAAGATGATTACGTCCTACGCGTCATGCATTTAGTCATGCATATTAACCAATGACTTAAATTCTGCCAAGTCACTGGTTTTTCTGGCTAGCTCAGGCAACCCATTCCATGCTCTAATAGCACTAGGGAAGAAGGAGTATTTGTACAAATTTGTCCTAGCATATGGGACGAGGAATGTGCCTTTATTTTTGTGTCTTTCAGAGTATTTTATTAAATTTTGTTTTTGTATTTGAAGATTATGGTTCAGTGTTTTATGTATAATTGCTGCTTTACTTTTGAGTCTTCTGTCCTGAAGGCTTTCTAAATTTAGTGATTTTACTAATGGTGTTACCCTAGTCAAATGTGAATATTCGTTTGTTATGAATCTCACTGCTCTATTTTGTGTTTGTTCCAGTTTCTTAATGTTTTCTTGAGTTGAGGGGTCCCACACGGTGGATGCATATTCTATTATTGGCCTAACCAATCTATATGTCTACTAGCCTAGCTTTAAGTCTCTACTATAATTCAATGTTTATGCACAACTGTTTAGCTCTACTTGTTAGACTGCAGATGTTAGAAGACCATTGTTTCTTTCTTCGGTAAAATGGCGAAACGTTATTTCCAGTCTGGTGATCATGAACCGTCCGTGAAGTATATTAGTGCTATCGGCGCTATATGAATTAACTTTTTTTGTTGATTTAGAAATAGATACAGGACGGTTTATAATTCATTGCGTATTTTTCGGTCTTAACTTTCGTTTTTCTATTTCATTGGAGGCCTCCCTATTCGCTTTGGCTAGGGCCTCACTATTCGCTTCGGCTAGGGCCTCCCTATTCGCTTAGGCTAGGGCCTCACTATTCGCTTAGGCTAGGGCCTCACTATTCGCTTTGGCTAGGGCCTCACTATTCGCTTCGCATAGGGCCTCACTATTCACCTCGCCTAGGGCCTCACTATACACTTCGCCTAGGGCCTCCCTTTTCACTTCGAATAGGGCCTCCCTATTTTCACTTCGCCCAGTGCCTCCCTATTCACTTCGCCTAGGGCCTCCCTATTTTCACTTCGCCTAGGGCCTCCCTATTAGCTTCGCCTAGGGCCTCCCTATTCACTTCGCCTAGGGCCTCTCTATTCACTTCGCCTAGAGCCTCCCTATTCACTTCGCCTAGGGCCTCCCTATTCACTTCGCGTAGGGCCTTCCTATTCACTTCGACTATGGCTTCCCTATTAGCTTCGCCTACGGTCTCCCTATTCACTTCGCCTAGTGCCTCCCTATTCACTTCGCCTAGGGCCTCCCTATTTTCACTTCGCCTAGGGCCTCCCTATTCACTTCGCCTAGGGCCTCCCTATTCACTTCGCCTAGGGCCTCCCTATTCACTTCGCCTAGGGCCTCTCTATGCACTTCGCCTAGAGCCTCCCTATTCACTTCGCCTAGGGCCTCCCTATTCACTTCGCGTAGGGCCTTCCTATTCACTTCGACTATGTCCTCCCTATTTTCACTTCGCCTAGCGCCTCCCTATTCACTTCGCCTATGGCCTCCCTATTCACTTCGCCTAAGGCCTCACTATTCACTTCGCCTAGGGCCTCCCTATTCACTTCGCCTAGGGCCTCCCTATTCACTTCGCCTAGGGCCTCCCTATTAACTTCGCCTACGGTCTCCCTATTCACTTCGCCTAGGGCCTCCCTATTCACTTCGCCTAGGGCCTCACTATTCGCCTTGCCTAGGGCCTCCAACTACCTAATTTCGACATAGCAGAAATACAGGTCTACAGTCGTTTCTTTCCATTAGTTTGACGAACTATGGAACTGATATGACCATGGACTACCTCCCTAGGACGAAATCTTGAGGTATAGAAGTTTAGAAAATGTCTAAAAAAGATTGAGCCAGTTATTTTGCGCATTATTTTAAGAGCCGCCCTTTTCTTTCTTCAGGCCCAAAAGCTTTCATTGAGTTGACTTTTAAAAAATAAAATGTTACAGACTTGCTGTTTAGTTATTTCTAATTCGAGACCGTTTTCTACAGCTACGAATATCAAAAACTTGATTCATGGGTTGTAAAAATTATTACTGTCAAAACGACAGTAAAAGTCAATGAGTTCATTAGCAGAGTAGTTTACTAAAGGTAATAATAATAATATTAATGATTATTATTATTATAGCTTTTATATAGCGCTACTTTCATGCTTATAGCATGCTCAGAGCGCTTTGGTCCAATCTCATTTGTGGACCGGTGGAAAAGGATATCTTGGAGAAGGTTTTTCTTGATGCCATAAGGCGCTCAGTAAACACAACTCGAGTTGGGTGTCGAACCTCGAGCGCCTCTTCATAGGTAGCCAAGACGAGCCAAGTTTAAGCGTACTGAGCCTTTCGACCAAGCTTCCCACAGTCATTAGTAATGGAAGTTTATTTTTTAATCTTCGAGAATGATCTAAAGTGATGCACACCTGCATTCCTATTCTCCCCCCCCCCTCTCAATCTCCTCCTCTCTCTCTCTCTCTCCGTTTCTCTCTTTCTTTTATTGCTAAATCCTTACCGGATGATGTGACTGCGACAGCGCAGAGCTGTGTAAGCAACAAGATAATGGTCACACGGGAAGACATCCTCAACAAGACTGGACCATCTCTTTCTCTGTCGTCGCAGTTTTTTCTTTTATCTCTCCCCCATTGGGGACTGGAGAAGTGGTTCTCACACTGGTGTCACCAGACATCCCTTAGCCATCTTGAGAAAATCCAAAAAACATGTTTAACGAAAAAAAAAATCATTAGAAATCAAAAAAACACATCTTAAACATCGTTAGAAATCAAAATAGCACCATTATTAGAAATTAAAACATCCCTTAAACATTATCAGAAATCAAAACATCCCCTTTACGACATTAGAAATCAAAACATCACTTTAAACATCGTTAGAAATCAAAACATCTCTCGGACATCTTTAGAAATCAAAACAAACTTAAAGACCATTCAAAATCGAAAAGAAGCATTTCTAGTTTAATAGCCGACAGCCATTAAGAAATAAAAAGATTTAACCATTGCACATTGGATAAAATAAAAGAGATTCGATACAAAAACAAACTGCAACGTTTTGAGATAGTCCTCAATTTTTTTGTATTTTAGTTGGCAACTGTGAAACACAATTTAGCGACCTTGACATTGTTGAGTTTACAGTGAAACCTGGATACACACAAACATATAAAATAAATATAAAATAAATATTTTTAAAAAAGTTCCCCTTTCAGACCTTGTGGTCTATAAGGCAGATGATGTAAAGGTCATCTGTTTTTGTGGCCTACGGTTTACGATGGTGTTATGTGGCCAGCACAACGACCAACCCCCTTTACTTTTCCCCCAATTAATGTCAGGTACCCATTATAGCTGGGTGGACTCAGAGGCGCCCGAAGATCCCGAAATTAAAGATCCCAATCTTCACCAGGATTCAAACCCCGGTTTTCGGTTCGGAAGCCAAGCGCTCTACCGCTCAGCCACCGCGCCTCCAGAAATAAATATCAATAAATAAAAAAAGGTTTTGGATGTGAAATCAAATAGAAAAGTGGATGCACACATGAATAACAAAGATTTATTATTAATATCTGAGCCTCTTTTCAAGCCCCCCCCCCCAAAACACGAGACCCACTGAACCTTCGATGTCTACTCTACCACTAAAGATGCATTACGCTACTACCTGGCCAATCTTTTAATTAACTTTTTTTCTGCAGCAGTCTCCAAAGTCAATAGTCTATAACTCATCCATTAATTAACCAATCGATTTTTAGTTTAGCAGCAACTTTTTGTTTTAACTAATAAGAGCCCTAGCAATACGATGCATGCTTTATTAAAATCTCTTTGCTGTAATCACGAGTTTTCTGCTTAGATTGAGGGATTTTCATTTTCGATTATACACAATTTCAACGACGCTTAACTAAAAAATCATCGTTGCCAATTAAATATATTTTTTTTTAATTTAGCTTGAGCTACACCTTTTTAAAAACATACAGCTTATCAATAAATGCTATTATTCTGTACACCGGATGTGGGGCACTTAGGCATTAGCCTGTACACACTAGTTTTCCGTCTCAGATAAACGAAGAAAAAATATAATCGCGTAATACTTTTCAGATACTATGAAAGTAATTGTTGATTCAATTCAGCCTCTGTCTTAACCTCATGTTACTAAGACAAAATTTAATTTCATAGGAAATATTTATTAAAATACTTTTAAAAAAAACATACAGCTTAAATAAGGGAAACAACTACACATTTACAGTCATATGTTAATTCAAAAAAGGATACATTTTCTTGTTGGGATAAAACAAAATAAGTAATTACCTAGTAATTAAATGACTAATATTTCGATTGATTTGTGTTTAGTCGGGTACTATAAATCATTGTTTACAGTTTCAATTTGATCTGAGAATGGGTGTGGTAGAAATAACGTGTACAAAATTTGTACCAAACAGACGGCGTGAGTTGAAATAAGTTTTCTAAAAAGGCTTTTTTACTTCCTTTTTTTTTCAGCCGAGACTGTAAACAAAGGGACCTAACCCCAAAATTAAACAACATATGTTCATAAAACCAAGTGTTTTGTTTCCCCTTGATCATATCAGTGTTAACTAGATTCTAGATCACTGTACAGCAGCGGTTCTCAACCTTTTATGCTCGGCGACCCCTTTTTACAATCCCCCACTCTGCCGCGAGGGGGTCGCGATCCACAGGTTGAGAGCCCCTGCTGTACAGACTTATTAGAGATTCTCATACATGGTGGTGAGCTAAAAATAGCTAGCTTTTTGGTGTATTCGGTTTACAGTATGAATGAAATGCTGATAATTATGTTTTAAAAAGTATGGTTATTTTTGTACTCTTTCAAGAACTGTAGTACACATTTTTTTTATAAGCCCTTCGATTTGTAGATTTTTTAGTTGGCAATATAGATTTCAGTTTAATTTAGCTGCCTTGACATTGTTTAGTTAGCCTTCTAGCTAGAGAACTATTACGACTTATATTGCTTCATAGTTAGCTTTAATACGATTTTCATTGTTTACAGTTACCTAAATACGACTTAAACTGCTTTAGGTCTATGACTTTAATTGCCAATATTGAAGTCCAATTGAGCTGCCTTTACATTGTTTATAGTTTATAGCTTAATAAATTACGACTGTAAGTATTTAGTAGTTATCGAAATTACAACTTTAATTGCTTTATAGATAGCGAAATTACGGCTGTAATTACTTCATAGTTATGGAAATTACGATTTTTATTGCTTAATAGTTAGCGAAGTTACGACTATAATAACAACAAAATGTTTCCTTTATTTAGACATCCATCCATTGTATATAGATTTTTAAAAAAAAAAAACTCTTATATTCAAGAAATATAATTTCTAGACCTCTAGACCAAATTTATTTTAAAGATTATAATTTGAAAAGTATAACCGTCAAACCAGAGTTTACCACTTGTCGCTCATTATCTAGTGATTCTTTTCCCAACGATATACATAAACTGTCAAATTTCTAGAAAAATCGTTAGAGCCGTTTTCGAGATCTGTGTCCACCCAGGTGCCAGGTTTTGCCGATGAAGAATTTGCATGCAAGATAAGTTGTTAAAACAGTACCAGGATGGACTATTTCTTCAAGCCTACCACTTCAGCCCTTCAACGCTTAGTCACTGAGGAGTTTTACATTAAGGCCTTTAAATATCTGACGCGCCTATCATGGGCGTCTTCACCCAAACTTCTGCTTCATTGTACATTAACGACATGAGTTTCAATGGTATCAGCGGCGGCCTTAAGAGGGTGGCGAGTGGAGCAACCGCCTCAGGCCCAGCTGATTTTGGGGGTGGGGAGATAAAGAGAATACCGTAAGCCCATCGTAAAAATATTTCATGGCCCTGATAATAATCGCCCAGATCCTCGCGCTGGCCTCAGCTCAGAGCCTCGCGCACTGCCAAGGCAGCCATTGAGGTTACAGTGTCACGGATCGGATATGGTTCACGGGCCGTCCTTTTAGCATCCCTACCTTTGATTGATATATCACCATACATAGACTGGTCGACAGGATTTTCATTTGGGGATAGACACGTTTTTATGCGTATAAAAAATTATGATCTTCAATTTTGAAATAAATTGTTACACTCAATCTAGATCTTTTTTTAAAAAATATTGTATCAACTCACTCCTATCTGTCTGTCTGGTACAAAATGTGTACAATTTATTTCCCCACCCCCTATTCTGGGATCAACTTGAAACCTTACACCATTATTTAATGTACCAAGCAACAATGAATGATACAAAGGAATGCCAAGTGCGCTTGAACTTGGCTTGGCTACCTAGAAGGGGGCTCGAGGTTTGACACCCGACTCGGGCAGAGTTGTGTTTACTGAGCGACTAAAGGCAGCACGGAAAACCAACTCCTAGATACCCCCTCCCCCCACTGGTCCACAAATGAGATTGGACCAAAAGCGGTCTGAGCATGGTATAAGCATGAAAGTAGCGCTATATAAAAGCTATAATAATAATTAATTTGGTTAATTAATTATTTTGTTTGATACCAACAAGGAAATTAATCCTTCAGTATTCAGAGATCGTTAACTATTAATGGTTTTGTCCCCTAAGATTCCCACAGCTATTCTCAGATGAAGTTAAAACTATAAACAATTATTTATTGAACCTGAAAGAAAACATGAACCAATTTAAAAAAATTATCCAAGTAGTCAATTAACTATTGGTAATTAATTATGTTGATAGATATCGAAAAAGGAAGATAACTTTTACATTATTTCGAGATATGGTTAGTAATGTTGAATTCTTTCTCTTAGATGAGCTTTGTGGTTTGTTTCTTGTTTACGAAAAAAGTTTTTTTTATAATTGCTTGTTGATGTTTTGCCTGATCTAGGGTCGACGTTTCGTCGCTTGTTTTGAAGAGAATTTGTTTTCCCCGGAACGTCGAAGGAAGCTGAAGTCAAAATAATTTTATACCGCTGGTTCACAAATGGCTGCCTGGTCGTGCGGTTTGCGCGCTGGACTGTCGTTCAGATTTATAGATGGTCCCGGGTTCAAACCCTGCCCGCTCCCATTCCCCCCGTCGTCCTGCGAGAGGTTTGGACTAGGAAGTATATATTATCTTCAACTCTGAAGGAACATCCGAAGCATGTGAAACATTTTACAAACAAACATTTTTACATTGCACCATAGCGCTCTGAGCATACTATAAGCATGAAAGTAGCGCTATATAAAGGCTATAATCACTATTATAACTAATATTACAGAAAAAGTTTTATTAATTTTTGCACTTATATGATAAGTAAAGACTATGGCTTTTTTTTTTACTGCTGGTTTCTACTGCATCAGTTACATTCAGTTAGCCAAACTTTTAAGTTGGCCCTGTCTATTTTTTTTATATAGGTCTATGTATATCACATTTTTACGAGAATATAAATTATAAGCCAAGGAAACGTAACACTGATTAGGAAATGAAAATAACAAATAACATATAGATCTAATAAAAATATTGTTATCGGTTCTTTTTTTTAATAATTATTTTAAATACTAAGTTGTCTACTCTTGCTGAATTAAGAGTTGTCTCTCTGCTATGGCGTCAGTCTGTAAGCTTTCTGCACTTGCCTAGATATATCTCGTAGAATGTTTTCTTGAACTTTGAACTCATGTTAAAATAAATGAATATACTGACCGAGGAGTTGATGGACTGCATAAGGAGCGTGAATGTCCCTGTGATAAACAGAAGGTTCTGTTCCCTTTTACCCACGTTGAACTCCGGCACCACGATGGCGGTCATCACCGTGGTGATATCCGGTGCGTAGCAGACGATGAAGACAACGGAAATGATGGCCACCATCTTTATCGCTTTCCTGTCTTTGTTGCCTAGCAACGCTTTATCTTTGCTTCCGGTTTCCGGCCCGCCTTTGCTGTTGGCGACGGAGTCTCGCCATTTTGCTTTTCGGCTCAAATGGAAGGTGAGGATGATGGCGAAGACGATGGTGGCGACGAAGATTCCCGGGACGAGGAAGACAGTGTTGATGCCGAAGGAGATGCCGTCGACGAGCGAGCGATCGTCTGTATAGACCATTTTAAGCACAGTGCTGTTTGAGACTGGGTCACTGACATAGGCCATACGGCTGGTGTAGAAGACGGGGACAGTGCTGAGGGTCATGATGATGGTGATGACGACCAGGATGACGCATGTCCTTCTCAACGTGATGATGGTCTTCACCTTCAGGGGCGTCGCGATGCAGAGGCACCTCTCAAAAGACACGAACGCCGTCATCCCGCTGGAGACGCGAGAGAACGCGATATGCGTCCAGCCAATGATGTACGACAGGTCGAAGGTGTTAACGGGATACCCGGCCCCCGTGATTAGGGGGCTGAAGCACAGGCCGACTCCCAGCATGGTCAGCGTAACGCCGACGTCGATGACGGACAGGGCGAAGAAGGTGACGGTCACTGTGTCCGTGAGCCCTTGCTTGAAGAAGACCACCACGTTGACGGCGTTGGCAAGGGCGCCGAAGGAGCAGATTACGCCTGATAAGATGGACAGGGCTACACCATAGTTGTTGAGATCTGTGTCGCTTGCAATGCCTTGTTCTAAGGTAGAATTAGCCCCACTCATTGGATTAGCTGATGTCTACCCTGCAGTGAATAAACGAATCGATCAGACTTTAAAAAAATAATAAAGAGCAAATCCAACGATCCGACTAACTAAGTCAACCAAACTAAATGTTTTGGAAGGAATTCCGCTTGGTCATCATGGCCCGTTTGGTGCGGTGGCTGAGTGGTAAAGTTCTTGGGTTTCGAACCGTTGTTCCAGGGTTTGAACCTTGGTGAAGACTGTGCTTTTTTATTTTATTTTCGGGATCTTTTGGGCACCTCTGAGTCCAACCATCTGACATTAGTTAGGGAAAAGTAAAGGTTATTTGTCGTTGTGTTGTCCACATGATACCCTCGTTAAGTATGGGCCACAGAAACAGATGGCCTTCACATCCTTTGCCCTATGACCCTAAGACCACGTGGTCTGAGAGAGGGAATTTTTATTATGGCCCATCAAAGTTAAATGAATGTGCCCCCCCCCCCCTCCCCTCATCTTTTTTTTGTTTTTGTTTTGAAGTAACGTCTGTATTTCATTAGATAAGATAATTTAGCGAAATAGTTTAATTTTTAATTAGGAATCTCATGTCATACTTATACTAGAGTGCATTGATGCCCAACCTAATTCAATCTTCGGGCCATTTTAATTTCCAACACTAGTGTCGCGGGCCACATGATGGAAAAGATACACAACTGAATGAAATTGACCTGAAACTATTTTATTTCAAACCCGAGGAGCTTGTACTTACATTTAATTATTGGGATATTCGAGTTTTCTTTTTACACTTAAAAAAGGGCGTAAGTTCTGTTTATATTTTGTTATTCTTGTTTTTAAAAAACAGCCACATTTCTTTATAAAAACAAACATGTTGGCTAGCAATGGTATCATGTTCTACAAAAAAGTAAAGATCCGTACACTTTTTATAGTAGTTTCAATAGTCCTATTTCATGAACGCACAAATGTTAAATGATTTGGTAGTTATCCATTACAAAATAGTAAGGGCCCTAACTTAGGTAAAGATACATTTTGAACATTTTTTGGGGGATGGGGATTTTCTATATTTTGTGCGACGTTTCGGAGGGCCGGATGGAAGCAAGTCGCGAGCCGGATCTGGCCCGCGGGCCGTATTTTGGGCATCACTGCTATAGTAAAAACGAAGATAAGTAGAAAGATGTCATAAAATAACCCCAATCAGTATATACATTTTTTTAGCCAAAAAAAAAAAAAAAGAGATTTATGCACAATTTATTGATGCTCTACCTAATCTATGACTAGGCTGTGGCTGTCTTAAATTATGAGACACCGGTCTTTGATCAAGAGGTCTGAGGAATTGTGAGGGGGGGTTCTCCCCTGTTTTTACAGCAGGAAGAATATGGCCGAGATCAGCTGGAGCATTTAACCCCTTGCCTCCTAAACTAGGAAATGGACCTCATTCACCAATCGTAAGCAAATAACATTTAGCCACGTGATTCTATATATCTTCTATACAAATTATCTAATCTCCATAAAGGCTGTCACATGATACGTATTTTTCATTGTTTTATCAATATTATGACGTGGCTTAATGTGTTTTTATTTACAATTTTGTGAATGAGGTCCATTAAGGATTTGAACTTGATACTCTTGTATCACAAGCTTGTAATTATATCATGAGATAGAAGAGTTATTTTCAACTGTCTCGATAGCTTAATACAAAGCAAATAAAACATGAACACAAAATTGAGCAGTGAGATTCGTAACAAACGAATATTCATATTTGACTTGAGTAACACTTTTAGTAAAATCACTAAATGTAGAAAGCCATCAGGATAGAAGACTCAAAAGTAAAGTAGCAATTATACATAAAACACTGAACCATAATCTTTAAATACAGAAAAAAAAATCTAATAAAATACTCAGAAAGACACAAAGATAAAGGCACATTCCTCATTCCATTTGCTAGGACAAATCTGTACCAATGCTCCTTCTTCCCTAGCGCTATTAGAGCATGATTAAATACATGACAGTAAGACGTAATCATCTTCAATGCCTGTCTAATACACGCTGTCTGTGTCGGCTCTGTTGATATTGTTAGTGAATACGGGTGCGGCGAAGTGCGTGGCGGGGCTAGCTGGGGCATGTGATCATTGACCACTGGGGCGAATGACTCCGGACCAGAACACATTTTTTTTCCTACACATTTCGATGGTCTGGAGATTAAGTTCGCTTTGCAGTGCGTTACTCCCTGGAAGTGTATGTAACTGATTTAGAATCTCGAGCTTTGATAGGTTAACATTCCGCACTTGACCTCGTTTTGGAATGCTGGGTATATCAGCCAAGTTTGAAACGAATGTTGAAATATCTAGGTTTGGGTCTTCTAATCCACGGGGGTGGCCAAACTAGGACACATGCGTCAAAAGTGACGTATTGCACGATTACAAGTGGGCGCCTTATACCCCAGAGATAATTCAAGAAAAAAATGCTCATATCGGATTAATAATTAGCAAAAAAAAGAAGAGGTTACATTGATAAATCCAGTTTAACTTACTAAACGGAATGTTCTGAAGATGCCTGGTAACAAGGCCGGCCTAAGCGAATTAGAGGCCCTAGGCGAAGTCAAGATTGAGGCCCTAGGCGAAGTTAAGGTGGAGGCCCTAGGCGAAGTCAAGATGGAGGCCCTAGGCGAAGATGGAGGCCCTAGGCGAAGTTAACATGGAGGCCCTAGGCGAAGTTAAGATGGAGGCCCTAGGCGAAGTCAAGATGGAGGCCCTAGACGACGTGAATATGTTGGTCATAAATGGAACAAAAAACAAAACATTAAGACCGAAAAATACGCAAAGAATTATAAATCGCCATGTATCTATATCTAAATCAACAAATAAGTTAAATTCATAGAGCGCCAATAGCACGAATGTCCAGCATGGACGATTCGTGATCACCGGGCTAGAAATAACATTTCAACATTTCACCAAAATGAAGAAACAATGGTCTTCGCTAACATATGTAGTCTAACAAACAGATCTAAACATTCGCGAATAGGTTTCAATCATAGTGGAGGCTTGGAGCTAGGCTAAAAAAGTTTGTAAAATGTTGTGCATGTTTCGGATGTTCCTTTAGAGTTGAAGATTTTTTTTTCATCGTAATCCAAACCTTCCGCAGGTCGACGGGGGATGGCAGCGGCAGGGTATGAACCCTGGACTATCGAAACAACCGAACGACAGTCCAGAGACCAGGCAGCTTAGAGCCATAGAGTTCTGCTATGCTTGAGATTCAATCCATGTTTCGCAAGTTTTTTTCTCCAAAAAAGTTATTTGAGCACTGTGCGAAGCTTCCACTAATAGGAGTCCCTAGACGGCTGCTTAGTTTGCCTATGCATAAGGCCGGCCCTTCGTAGTAATATACAAATGGAACTTATTAATCTGAAAACAAATTCAGTTTTAAAATCGAAATTTGATGAACTTCCTTCACAGCCGAATTCTTTTGAAACGATTAATTTTTTATCGCGCACTAGTGTGTAAACATTTTCCAAAACTAAGAAAATGTGTCAAAAGTTACTGTGGATTAAGATCTAGGTTCACAGTCAGCCATTTGCAAACAACTACCATTACTGTCATGGCGGAAAAGCAATACTTTATTATCTTGAACGCGTGCACCTTAGCGCACCATAGCCCTAAGTGTCACTTCGCATCAACATTGAAAATGCGAGCAAGCATTTTCACTCTTTAAAATTATTAAGAACAAACTGAGGAAGCGACTGGCGCGTCAAATTAGAAAAAAAATTGTATGTTGCTTTCAGTTACAAATTAAACTCTTTATGACTTCGTTTTAATTATTATTATTTGAAGATTATGTAAAAGCTTAGTCCAAAGTCTCAATGAAGCTAGTTATGTTTATCATGATTGTATGTAAAGTTATTTTTAACTGCTAACAGTGTTCATATATTATTAGTTGTATTATATTCAATGTATTATTAACCAACTATTTTCCAAATTAGCATACTTCAAAGAACCGAAAGGAAAGTAAGCATTGTGTGGTGCCTTCACATAAGGATTGAAACAAATTGGCGAAATGAAACAAGGAAAGCCACCCTCTTGTTCTATCCATTGTACAGGAAGACATTCGCCTTTTTATTATCATTAAATATATATTTTTTTGTCTATTTGTTAAAGTTCTGTCGACTAGATGTACCTTTTGTTAATTATGCTCTGTCAACTCACGGACCTAGATAATTTGGATTTGCCATAGATGCAGAAAACCTGTTGCCTATTGGGATCTAGATACCAACTCACTGACCTATGTCAACTACAATTAGCAACCATAATTTCACACCAAAGCGCACTTTATATTTCAATCCACGACACACACACACACATACACACACAAAACAACCATTATTAAAACAGCCAATCCATGCTCTTCCTAAAAAATTACCAGAATGAGACTGTGAGTGTGTAAATAATTCGGTGATACTAATTGAAGAAATAGCTCTAAAACCATGCACTTAATCAATTAATTATAACCCTTGGTTGTTATTGAACAAAATATTTAGGCCGGAGAGAACTCTACCGGTACGGTAGCAACCTAATTGGTTGAATTACATTCCCACAGTGTTTGTTTTATTTTGAAAATCAAATATTGGTATTAATTATTTTCTTGTAACTAGTTTCTATATCGTCTGCATTTTTTCCCCTCCATATCTACATCTCTCATTTTGATTGGTTTATATTTTGTTCCTACCCGTCTCTTGCTTATATTTTTTTTTGTTACTTTTCAAACCTCATACCAGCAGAGCAAACATATTCTGAATTTTTGTAAGTAAATTTTTGGCGGGAAAAATGGGGGAAAATATGCAATATGCATGTTGACATACCCCACTGCAACTCCCCCCAGCAAACACATAGGCCTACAATACACACACACACAAAACAATCAACAAAAATCTTTTTATTTGAAGATAGGAAAAACAATCATGGATTGGATGGGAAAAACAATCGTGGATTGGATGTTTTGGAGACATGTCTGTATCAATTATGCAGTTCAGACGTAAGATTAGTTTTAAAAAAGCATGCGACATGCATAAATACGTTAAGTGGTTAATTGTTATTCGACTGATTACTGAAGCCACGAAACCAGAATTAATTTGTAGGGCGCCCTCTAGGCACACTGTCTTGAGCTGTTCTAACGTGTGGACATTCCCCATCGGTAAGAACTTTCCGCATTTCACGCTCTGATAAGGAGCCGCTCAGCTTCCATTTTAAAATTAACTAATAGATTTTTTAAAAATATTTTGCTATTATGTAAAGGATTTCCCGATGGCGATAAACTGATATCAATATCTGCCCCGTTTGGAATCCACTCAGCCGGATCGTTGGACACATCATGCATGTTAAACATGTCTTGAAGACTCGCTGTCTTGATTATCCTGATGTGCGTAAAATCAAATGAGCGTAAACAAGCTTTCAACATCAATTTGACCCAACCAATTATTTAAATGTTTCTTTCCTTTTGTGACATGTAGCGAGGCATCGCTGTTTCCTGGAGCTTGTTTTAGGTTTCACCCATTGGAATCTCACTTTTATTTGCCGCCTGTTTCGTCTGTCCAGTGTCGTAAAATGTGAGTAGAATGAATTTTTTAAGGCACCAGTAGGATTCAAACCCACACCAAGAAAGAAACCAGTGCTACAACACTCGGCCACACTTCCTTTACAGTAAACTCAGTGGCGAACCGAAAGGGGACGTGAAGGGGGTTGGGGTCAGTGAAAGTATTGTAATTTTTATATCAGTAACTGATGGATGACGCCATGGCGTGTCATTTGATTCCATTGTTAGAACAGAATTATGGCGATCATCCTTCCCTGTTCCAATTTCCCATTTGGAAAATACAATCATGACTAAAACAGTTCTTCTTTTGGAGTGTGTGTGTGGGTGATTCTTATATACTGGTAACACTATTACAGACTCCTTGGCCCACCAGGGAGGGCAAATTCCACCCACTGAACGGGCTGTAAGTTTTCATCATGCTCTGGCTATAATTCAAAAAACAGAAATGGAAAAGTGGTTTGAGTGCTGGGACAAGTCCCAAAAAGCCCGTGGAGTCTGGGAGGGCATGAGGCGCCCTGACCGCACTGGTAGAATCGGTCCAGGCCTGAGCAAGCTATTATAGCACAGTGCAGGACAGGTAATTGTCCTGTTGGCTCATATTTCTCACGGCTATGGCCAAATTTCGATTCACGGTGCCCCCGCTGCGGGGAAGAAGAGGAAACCGTGCCTCACATTCTGTTGGACTGCCCCAGACTTGCTGATCTCCGTCTCGACAGGTCTGGGAAATAAAAAATTCTGGACCTGTATGGCGACATTTATGCACTACGCAATACAGCAGGGTTTCTGTCCAGAGCTCAAATGGAGTTTGATGATGATGATGATATATCGGGGTCCACCTTGGATACTTGGGGGCAAAGTGAATTCGGTTGCCCTGAACGAAACATAAAAAGTAAATTAATTTGTTTTTCTTCAGGAACTATAACACAAAACATAAATATTTGAATTATTCTCCAAAGAGTTATGCTTCATTTAGCAGCTCTTGCAACTAACTTTTGGAAATAGTTCCGATCTCTATCTCCTAACACTGAACGCTAAGGCTGAAAGAAGAATCCAAGCCTTTGAGAGTATATGGACACCAGTCACCAGGAAAAGAAGACAGGTTTGTATTTATATAGGTCAGCACAGACTGGTACACAGAGGCGGCCTTAGCCCTGGACGAATGTCATATATGGGGCCCTGAGTCGTTAGGGAAGACTATATATATATTGTAACACGTCACGCTAACGGGCTCGTTCGCCTCTAACGCTATATAAGTCCTTTTTTTTTAGTTGTTACAAAACATACTTCCTTACGTCAGTAATGTACTGCTGGTATTGTTACAAAACATACTACCTTACGTCAGTATTGTACAGCATGTATTGTTACAAAACATACTACCTTACGTAAGTAATGTACTGCTGGTATTGTTACAAAACATACTACCTTACGTAAGTATTGTACTGCTGGTATTGTTACAAAACATACTACCTTACGTAAGTAATGTACTGCTGTTATTGTTACAAAACATACTACCTTACGTAAGTATTGTACAGCATGTATTGTTACAAAACATACTACCTTACGTAAGTATTGTACAGCATGTATTGTTACAAAACATACTACCTTACGTAAGTATTGTACAGCATGTATTGTTACAAAACATACTACCTTACGTAAGTAATGTACTGCTGGTATTGTTACAAAACTTACTACCTTACGTAAGTATTGTACTGCTGGTATTGTTACAAAACATACTACCTTACGTCAGTAATGTACTGCTGGTATTGTTACAAAACATACTACCTTACGTCAGTAATGTACTGCTGGTATTGTTACAAAACATACTACCTTACGTAAGTAATGTACTGCTGGTATTGTTACAAAACATACTACCTTACGTCAGTAATGTACTGCTGGTATTGTTACAAAACATACTACCTTACGTAAGTAATGTACTGCTGGTATTGTTACAAAACATACTACCTTACGTAAGTATTACATTGCTAGTATACTCCCACCACAAAGAGACGAAAGCTGAGCTGGGCTATAAGACATGACTTACTGGTCACTATGACAATTCATTCTTCAAGGTACTGTGAAGGTAAACACAGAGTTAAAGCTGAAACAAATGATACATACATCTATTAAACATAAATAAATAACAGCACCAGGGACCAAGTTTTTTAAGAGAGAAAGTAGTGAATTAAAATGCTAGGAAAATAAGGGCATGCGCAGCATCCGTTCACTAACAACTTCGGTACGTAAACATAGAGTTGAAGCTAGGTGAACGGATGCTGCTGTGAAGGGATGCTGCGAGGGTGGGGGAGGGGCTAGCTGGGGTTTGCGACCTTTGACCACTGGGGTGGTAATTTGCACGCGGGCGAAATGACTCTGGTTTAGGTTGGCGAAAGTCAAGGGAAAGATGAGGATGAACCTGCTAACACCAATAACACCCAATGGAATGTGATCTGGGATCCTCGCTTTATGTTAGACATGTTATTTACACCAGAACCCGCTTTAATGGAAGTTTTTTTTTTTTTTTTTAAGTTTAAATTAATCACGTGTAGGCCTAGTTGGGGCTAAACCATGACCAATCGTTATTTATAGGTCTCAACACTGACCTGCGACATCACAACCTCGTTGCCACGAGCAAAATGTAGGCTCAAGGTGCTGTGATAACATTACAAAACATAATCACGACAGCTAAAATGACAAACTAATTTTTAAAAAAGTTTTGAACAGATAGTTTCTAATGTTCTTCTTGAATGCAGTGTAGCATGTCTGTCTAAGATCAATGGGAAGTGAGTTCCAAACCTTTGGTCCGTGCTCTGAAAAAGCCCGCAGGCCGAAGATTTTGAGGGAGAAACGTGGCACCACTAGAAGTTTTGAGCCCATTTAGCGCAGGGCTCTCTGGGGGACATATGGAGTGATCAGTTCGCTATGTAATAGACACACTAAAGCAACAAGAGTCTCAATTAACACGTTGGTTTTATTCGTCTTCTTTACTCTAGCCTCTTGTTAAAAATCTGGACCTCACTTTTACACACAGTCCTGACTTACACACTTTCTTTGCTGTTCACTCAACCGTGTACAATGAAGATCTACTGGTCATTTCATACACAGGCACACACACTGCACTAACAGACACTCGTAACACATACACGTACTATCACACGCTAAGGAACAATGGCATTTCTTTATCATAGATACACTGATGACAAAGTGTGGCCACCGTATAGTCGATTCTCGCTTTCACAGGAAGCCAAATGGAGTGTGCGCAAAAGAGTACTACAGAATCCCGTCTTGTTTTGTTTTTGTAAAATGTTTTACATTATTTCGGATGTTCCTTCAGAGTTGAAGATAGTTTACTTCCTAGTCCAAACCTCCCGCAGGACGACGGGGGATGGGAGCGGGCAGGGTTTGAACCCTCGACCGTCGATAAATCCGAACGACAATTCAGCGCGCAAACCGCACGACCAAGCAGCCATCCTTTTTCTAAGGACTATTCGTGCGGCGTTGTTCTGAATTCGTTGCAGCTTGGCGATTTTGTCATCGGGTATACCTGCTAGCACGGCGTTGCGGTAGTCAAGGCGGAAGAGTATGAATGCCACAGCTAGCTTTTTTGTTGACTCCATTGTCAGATATGGTCGGATATCTGGCATAATCTGCGCAGGTGCAGATAAAGACCCTTGCAGAGCTGACTTATGTGTGGGTCGAAAGGTAGTGCTGAGTCGAAAAAAACTCCAAGATTTCGCATTATATGGATAAGGAATCTGGCAGTTCGTGATAAAAAGGGAATCTATGCTCTCAACTAGTATGAAACAGAACTGCTATCATTGACAGGAGAAGGTGCAAAGGCGAGTAACTGGAGCATAAACCAGTAAGCTTTGGGCAGGAAAGGCTCGTTAGCCTTGGTTGGCTACCTACCTAGGAGAAGGAAAACCCTGTATTCAAAAATCTACCTCCTGAAACTATACAAGTCTACCCTGAGAAAAAATCTGTCCGTCTATATCTAAATCGACAAATAACTGGTTCATAGGCCTTTATTGCAATTTCCGTAGGCCTACTAGAGATAAGGGTAAGTAAGTAAAGTTCCCCTTTCAGACCTTGTGGTCTATAGGGCAGATTATGTAAAGGTCATCTGTTTCTGTGGCCTAGGGTTAACAAGGGTGTCATGTGGTCAACACAACGACCAATCGCCTTTACTTTTCCCAAACTAATGTCAGGTACCCATTAGAGCTGGGTGGACTCAGAGACGCCCGAAGATCCCGAAATTAAAAAACTTCAACAGGATTCGAACCCCAGTCCCCGGTTCGGAAGTCAAGCGCTTTACCGCTCAGCCACCGCGCCTCCAGAGCTAAGGGTTAGACTGTAGTAAACTTCATAGAGTCATAGTGCTCTACTATATTTTAAATCAGATCCAAGTTTGGCTTTTTTTTCCTACTATTTTTGTTTTTAGTCTTGTGCGAGGCCATCATTGGTGACTGCTAGTTTGTTTATACCTAATGCCAGCCCTGGGCTCATGACCACCCCCCCCCCCGTCTCCGTCCTCCTGATGAAGGTTAGAACTAGGTTGTAGATTATCTTCAGGTTTGAACTAGGTTGTAGATTATCTTCAGGTTTGAACTAGGTTGTAGATTATCTTCAGGTTTGAACTAGGTTGTAGATTATCTTCAGGTTTGAACTAGGTTGTAGATTGTAGGAACTTGCGAGGTATGTGAAACAAAAAATGTGTTTCTCCCCCCTCCCTCAATATTGCATTGATCTTATTGAGTATTGTTCAGGCTTCCGCGCGGTGTTGATGCTTGGAGGTATATCTAGTGTAGATCTATGTCCGACTGGAAGTAATGCTGAACTCGAACTACTTCAGTAACACCGGCGAAAGGCCGAAACAATCAAAATAGGTAGTCGACTCTGGTGTTGTTTTACAAATATATTTAATAACTAAGAAGGGAATCGTCCGATGTCAGCTATGTCCGTAAATTCGTATATCTGTTCTACTGCTCTACACGAAGCGTCTTCTTTCTATCGTCACTAAGAGCGTTCTTGTTTTTTACAGATCTGTCACGTCATTTGTCGCTAAGTAAAACTTTCCCCTTATTCCCGAAACAAATAACTAATTCCTAATCATTTCATAACAGTATAAGACTAAGACTGCTTCATTGATCCTTATGGAAATTTGTTTTGATTACAAGGACTTTTTTCTCATATACAGACAACACAGCAGAAACATACACATAAATAGAACAGACACAACATAAAGAGTTCATTCAGCGGCTACACACAGGCATCTTGGTCCTTTTCATGTTTCCTGATCAACGAGTGGCGTTGATATAGTCTGGCCGAGTAAGGTAGAAACGAGTTTTTGTACCGCTCTGTTCTTGTTTTGATTGACAGCAGTCGCCCACTTCGCGACGACTTGACGTAGTTATGATAGAGCGGGTGGCTGTTGTCTTCCAAGATTATTCCGATTTTTCTTAGACACTTTTGTTTAAAAAGTTCCTTTAAATGTGGTAATGTTGTGCGTGTGATTTTTTTATGCCCTTTTTATGATGGTTTCTAAACGGCGCAACAGTTTAGATAAAGCGTTGCTTTGCCAACAAGTTATTCCGTATGTTGGCAGATTTTGCATAGTCGCGCCGAAAAAAATTATCTAAGATTAAAGCTATTGAGTTTGTATAGGAGAAATAGTCACTGGTCTGTTTTCTTTGTCAGAGTTCCAATGTGGTCTTCCCCAGTGTACCGGCACCTTTTTTAATGTGGGGGGGGGGGGAATCATTATTTTTCTTGTATTTTAACGTTTATTATTAGTTTTATTATTAGCCTAGTAGTAAAAAGTAAGGCAATTCATCACAGAGTACCGGCACCGATTTTATTTACAAAAAAACAACAACACTGGTTTTCCCATGAGAATTTGTTATCAGTGATGACACCTAGATATAAGCCTACTTCACTTGTTGTAACACTGAGAATATAAAAAAAACAGCAACAACAGATCTAGTCGTGTACTAGACTAAATATTAAAGTGAGCTATTTTGATGGGAGGTGCTTTTAGTGGGGAAGGATATATTTATAGATCCTCCCATACCTTAACATTCCCAGTCCGACACATCTCATTCACTCCTGGCATCGCTTTCACTGTAACGGCCACACAGATTCTGTTAGGCTATGAATTATGAATAATAATAATCTTCGTAACGCTTGCAAATGCATAGATTACGTTGAAGCCATGGCTTTGATATTTAATGACCATGTTCATTTAGCTTTATTAAGTCTACAATAACGGGTAGCGAGTCTTAGACTTAGATATAAATGATCACCAATCATGCTAATATTAGGCCTATATAGGCCAATATAAATCTACGGTCTTTGAAAAAATGCTTTTTAAAAATTGCATTATAATTATTATTTTCTGTAAATAATTATAGAAATTCTATCACATGGGCATCAAAATGATGTAGAAATATAATCTTTGTTTTAATTTTAGAAATATGTCTATGTCAATCTATCCCTTTTACTTAGTACAACAATATTATGGTTTAGAACAGGGGTGGGCAACTTTTTTCTACCGAGGGCCACATTAAAAAAAATTGGGGACTGGGGGGGGGGGCGCTTATATATATATATATATATTGCACTACAATCGAGGAATTACAACAACAGTTAGCTATTTCTAAAACTAATTTTACGAACGATTTTTAATTATGTAGTTATGGTCTGCTTAGATCACAAAATTTCACCACAAATGTATAGTAGCACTTAATATAAAGTATAAAACTGTTTACTCTCGTGCATAATTTTCCGGAATCTTGGAACTAGCTAACTAGTTGTTGTTTTTCCTGTGACTGCTGTCAATTACAGTCAATCATCATCAATCTGTTCTAACACTTGATAATTTTCAAACAAAAAAAGGTTTGTTCACAGATGAATGTGGTTACAAAAAATGTGAAAGTTTTAACAGCAATGTTTTTATTAAACTCCCTCGAAGGAACTGGCTGGAACTTCTTTTTAGATCATAATTTGCTTGGAGGTATTTCCTCAGGAGCTGAATCAGCTTCTGCACTAGAGGGTAAGCTGAGGGTATTGAAAACTGGTTCCAAGTTCTTGACGTCTCAAAATTTGCTTTCAAATTCCACAGTCAAGGAATCCAAATAATTCTTTAGTCTTGTACTTTTCAACCATTTCACTAGAAATACTTTCACCAAAGAAAATGAGAAAACCTGATTTCACTTGCTGGCCTCAAGAAATGGAAAAGCTTTTTTTTTTGCAAAGATTTAAGATGCACGTACATTTCATGTACAAGCATGTTGCAATGCTTCCGGTGATAAAGATGAGGTCTTCAAGTCTTCATTAGAAATATTAGTAACAGAGTCCTTCAAGAAACCTAACAATTTCTTCATTGAGATCCCATATTATTCTAATGCTAGGCCAGTGGATACTCTGTGTTACCGAACATCAGAATGTTTTGTTTCCAAATCTTCTATTCCTTTTTGGAATAGCCAGTCAGGGCCGGCCTTAGATAATTGGAGGCCCTAGGCAAAGTGAATTTGGTAGCACCAAATAAAATAGAAAAATAAAAATTAACTGCGAAAAATCTAAAAGTATACAATTTATTAAAAACCTAGTGTACTTCAACAATAACAGTGAGGATTAGTTTCGCTATTTCTTCTCTAAATTTGAGGTCTTGTACGAGGCCGGCAGCTGCATAGTTTGTCTATGCCTAATGTCGGCATGATGCCAAAATTGTAATCTCTTGTGCTGGTGCCTTTTAACTTGATATTCAATACAGCTTTGTTTAAACTTTTCCGTTATTAGTTTATGGTTGGGAAATTGTTCTTTATTTTATTAAAAAGCCTTGTACTTCTCAGTCTAAGCATGGACTTCATGAGTTGTTACCCATGCCATCTTGTACAAGTCAGCCCAACTCTTTCAACTGTTCTTCATAACATTGAATAAATACTGGCCTGAACTTGTGTCTTTGACTGATTTTTTTTTGAATTATTGACATTTAAAATAATCTTCATTTACTTTAAACTTTTACAATGACGTTTAGAGGCATTGTTTCTTTAGCCTCTTCATTATAAGTGATAAGAATCAAAAGTTTTAATAAATTAAAGATATTTACAATTATTTAATTTTAATATATTTGCATTTTTATATTTGTGTAATGTGTTCGCGGGCCGCATAAAACGCTTCGGTGGGCTGCATGTGGCCCGCGGGCCGTAATTTGCCCCCCCCCCCCCCCCCCCCCCCCCCCCGGTTTACAACATCAGAGCTCGGATCTTTTTTTTTTCCCTCAAATCATCAAAAATTGCGATACTTCTTTTTAATGCAACCCAAGTCTAGATCACAGACCTTTATATATTTTTGTCTAGCTATATTTATCTTAGTGAAGTCAACGTTAGACTTTAGACTGTTAACTAACATGATCATGATGATGTCAAATGATGCGCGGATTCAAAATAATGCACGGAATAACATTATGAAATTGATACACTAAAAATTATGGTATCGCAAAGAATACATTTTTAAAAAAGGAATACAAGATTCTAATTAAAATTATAGTTTTAATGTCTATGTGAGTCGAGAAAGTGGGGTAGGGTGACCGAAGCTTAGCGAAAGTGAAACCGAAAGCAGAAGATAAACAACCGAGTCAGGTTGTTGTTTCATGGAACTACAATGCAGAACGCAAAGTATGAATACTGCACTTTTTACTGTGTATTTATATATAATGACATAATTATAATATATATTATCATAAGTGATTATAGCCGAGTCCGGACCCAGCACGGTACTGAATTATATACTAGTAACATAAGAATAAGTCTAAGAAACTTTTGTCACTCACCCTCTCTCAACATATTGTATCGTTTTTCGCGTCTTCTGTGGGAGCTAATGTGTTTGTTGAAATTGAAACAAGCAGATCTAACAATGCCTGAAGCAGACTTTAATCATTATATTTATGATTATGCAAACCAAACAATAGCTATAACTTTAACCCCAAATACAGAGCTACATTCTGGACGGTATTATGCTCGTCTAAACGTCAGTATAAGACATGTTCTGAAGTTGCCATTACATTTGACTTCAGGTATTCAAGAAACTGAGACCCAGAATCTGGAGGTCTTTGACGTGAACCCTCCAGACAGAATAGAGTTAGAGGCATTCAACAACACATTATCCACAGAAGACAACAACCCACACCTTCCAGGAGGACAACATCAAACTAGATCTACCAGTGATCCATTTGGCATTATCTGGAAGGTGTGAGAACTATGTAAAAACTGCAAACAAGGTATGTAATAATTTATTAGATCTATAGATCTACGACTACATATGATATGTAGATGTAAGACTACACTCTAGATATCTATATGGCTCTGTCTCAAAGACAATCTAGACATATTTACATTGATGGGCTATTGATCAAAAGGAAAATAATAATAATAATTTTATTTATAAAGTGCTGTTAACAAACAAAATGTAGGCTCAAGGCACTGTAATAACATTACAGACACAAACACGACAGCTAAAATGACAAACTAATCTAAAAAAGTTTTAAACAGATAAGTCTTAATGTTCTTTTTAAAAGTGGTGTACCATATTGTCTGTCCTGAGATCAATGGGAAGTGAGTTCCATACTGCAGACCGTAGCTTTTGAGTGAGAAACATGGCACCACTAAAAGCAGTGAGTCCATTGAGCGCAGGGCTTTCTGGGGGACATATGGAGTAATCAGTTCGCTAAGCTACAAGGGCATCTCATTGTTATATATACACTGCTGACAAAGTGTGGCGACCTTGTAATCAATTCTTGCTTTTATGGCAAGCCAATGGAGCGTGCGCAAGAGCATAGTATCAGAATGTTATCTTGGGTGGCTTATAACATGGAGCCATCGACCTTACAAGTATAATCCAAGGAAATGCTAAACTTTAAATATGGCACCATCTCAGTTGCATGAGCCACAGGAAGAAATTTTGTTCTCCTGCTTTCTATTATTTGCCCTTTAAAGCTTGGAACTACTCAGCAGTAAGGATTGGAAACAGTGTCAACTCAAGATTAATTGTTTAAAATTAAGCTCTAGTGATTCTTCTTGTTAAAAAAACTTGTTAGCAAGTTAGTTTCGGACATTCCTCCAGAATTGAAGATATTTACATTTTAGCCCAACCATTCTTCAGGAGGGGGGGGCAGGGTTTGAACGCAGAACCACCATGACTAGTCTAGAGCACATACCACATGACCTGACAGCCATCTTGCTTGAAGCTCTCAATTTAAGAAGAAAAAACATTAACTGATTTCTTAGTAATATGGATAAGACAACACAGGCTATATGTTAATGTGGTTTTTGAGATTAATATTTTAAATTGTCTAATATTGGACTGCTGTGGCCTCGCCTGGTCTTAAAATGTTACTATTTTGAATATAATACGACAGTCTGCTATTAATCTTCTGATTGTTGAAACTCCATGTTGATCTACTACTGCATTTAATATAGCTAGAGGCAAATCATATGTTTTAACCTTTTGTGGTTCACTTACAAACCCCTTCTCTTTGAAGCATAGTACCATGTGGTCTATAGGGCAGATAATGTAAGGATCATCAGTTTCTTTGGCATTTTATTAACAACAGTGTCATGTGGCCAGCATAACGACCAACAGGCAATATTTTTCCCCAGCTTATGTCAGGTACTCATTAGAGCTGTGTGGACTAAAAGGTGCCCTAAAGATCCCAAAATTAAAAATCCCAAAATCAGTTTTCACCAGGATTTGAAGCTGAGACCCTTTAGTTGAGATGCCAAGCGCTTTACCACTGAGCCACTTGAAGCATTGTTCTTTTAAATGTTATTACATTACAGTGGATCCCTGGACACATTGGTGTCATGGTAATGAACGGGCAGATAAGCTTTCAAAGGCTATATCATCGATGGAACAACCAGATAGACCTGTTAACTACCTCACCCTAAGGTCAATGTTAATCAACTACCACAAAGAGGAGTGGCTCAACCAATAGGCAACAGGAAACACAGGCAGAGCCATGTACAAAGAAATGAACATGCCTAAAAAACTGGACAGTTTTACCTTCCTCCCCCACAAAGAGCAATCTACAATAGATCCAACTAAGGACAGGACACACACCTCTGCTAAATTATCATCTCAATAAAATAAACTCCCCTTTGTAGACACCCCTTATGAAACCATAAACCATATCCTTTTTGAATGCCCCTTCCTAATCCACCTTAGGCAGACCCTACTACCACTACAGCCCAACATAACCAACACCCTGTATGGCAGTGCTGAACAACTGAAGAAAACAGCACACTATTTTTCTTTGGTACAGTCTCCAAAAGAGCTGACAGCTCAGCAGCAAAAAGCTGGCTAGAAGAAGAAGAAATACTATTTTAGGTCTTCATGTTCTTTAAGTGATATGTCCATGTTTATTGACACTAAGGGATATGTCCATGTTTATTGACACTAAGGGATATGTCCATGTTTATTGACACTAAGGGATATGTCCATGTTTATTGACACTAAGGGATATGTCCATGTTTATTGACACTAAGGGATAAGCCCATGACATTCTTTAAACATTTTTCTTAAACGACCACCTTCAACATTTTGTCTTGAGAGTTTCCGGCAAGAATTTATAAAACTCGAAACTTTTTATAATTTATAAAAAAATAATTCTCTACATACATTCTCCTCCCCTCCGAAAAAAATGTTTCTAATAATTTTTAGTATTTAATGTTGGCCTACATGTATTGCATACTATGGGTAGCTGCCTGGTTAAGTGGTATTTGCTCGAGACATGTCATCTCAATGGTCTGTGTTCAAACCCTGCCTACTGCAATGCCCACCATCCTGTGGGAGCTTTGTGCTAGGATGTAATAATCTATAATTCTAAGGAAACATTCAAAGTATCTAAAACCTACAAACTATGAAAGGTTAGATTCTTACCCAAGACCATGATATTGACATGCTTCTCTCACCCACATAAATTATAGCAGAGGTGTGTAAAACGCATACAGTGACATTCGTCAGTTTTCTCTTATTTTTACTTGCAGGTGCTAAAAATTAATTCAATCATTTTCATGTGAACGAAACTGTTGCCTCGATTTTTTTTTTTCCATCACTGTTTCTATTTTGTATTTGGACAATCTTAAAACCTACATACACTCCTTCTTCCCTGGTGCCATTAGAGCATGGAATGGGTTGCCTGAATTGGCCAGAATTTAAGTCATTGGTTAACATGCATGACTAGATGCATGAGGTGTAGGACATAATCATCTTATTTTTCAAAGTAATGTCTGTATTATATAAGATAAGATAAGAAAGACGTTATAATGTTGGTGACATATCAATAATTACACAGAAAACTTGTATCCCAAACCTAATGGGCAGAAATAACTGTATCTCTTTACATAAAAAATACATTTGAACACACACATACAAAACATAGATATGCATAATTCATTTTTAAAGACGTAACAAAGTGAATATATAAACTCAGACTTAAACATTTTGGGCCAAAATGACATCGCTGCGTTGAAATGTCTTGCTTCAAAAGTCAGGAGACTCTGGCACCACCCTAACCAAGACTATCGATGGTGGAGGTTAAAAGATCCGAACAAACAGTTATAGCCCAGTGCAGAACCGGACTCGGCCCCATTGATGCATACTTTTTCACAATTCTGGCCATCATAGAGTAAATAATAATAATCTTTATTATTCAAAAGGAAATATTGGTCTTACAATTTGTGCAAAACATTATAACTATAGAGAAAAAAAATACATTCACACCAGACTTACTCATAATTTACATGTGAAATGTTTATATTGGATAGTTTCTGTTTAATGATTAGATTGCCAGTGGAACAAAAGAGTTTTTGTGTCTGTTTTCCCTAATCACCTTTTATGGAAGTATTTTTAAGGACCCTTAAATTCCTCCTGTGCAGCAGAAGCACCCAGTTCACAGAGCCAAAATGTGGTGATTTTTTTACCTTAATGGTTTTTTTTTTGTAAGCAAAAAAAATATATTCTGCCATACTTTCGTTTGGAGGCCACTAAAAATTTCTGCTGGCAGCATATTGTATTCATATTAAAACCCCTACTTTTGTATCAATTTTTTTATATTTTAAGTTCTATAAATATAGAATAAATGAAGGGGGCTCAAGGTTTGACACCTGACTCGAGCAGAGTTGTATTTAAAGGCAGCACGGAAAAACCTTTTCTTAGATACCCCCTCCCACCACTTGTCCACAAATGAGATTGGACCATAGCGCTCTGAGCATGCTATAATCATGAAAGTAGCGCTATATAAAAGCTATAATTATTATTAATTATTTGTTTGCGTTCTCTTTTCAGATGTACAGTTGACAAACTCAGTTTTGCATCTCAGTGATGGAACTTTCTAAAGATATAGCAACTTGTTTGATGGTCTTTTCGAAACTTGATAAACAGTGGATTGTCTCATTGTGCGACGGGTGAGACAGAAATATGGTAAAATTTACTGAAGGAATTCACTTTCATAAAAAAAAAAATTACTTGACATTAAATTCACTAACCTTAACAAGTGAGCACAATTCTATAATGTGTTCAGTTACAAGGACTTTCAAACTGCATTCCAAGACTCAAAAAAAAACCTTGATGAAATCAAATTAATTAGAAGCTAAGGAACGGCCAAAGTTAAATTGGAGCTGCACTGAAGAACAACTTGATGCAGTATTCTCATTTGGTCAAGCAATAGTACTTTTGAGTTTATAGACTTGAGACTTAACACATTGACACTATCAAATCAACAACTCTGCGAAGAGCTATATCATACAGAAGACACAAAATCTCAAGTATGACTTTTTATTTATTTACAGAAGCACCTGAACTATTTGAAGAACAGGGCAGACAGTGTTGTAAAAAGTTTGTTCCTTTCATGAAACTAGCAAAAAATAAGTGATATACTTAGACCCTTAAAGTAACTCTTTTTATCTGAAATCCTTGACGTAAAAAAAACTTTGCTTTAAAATTTGGTGTGTCATAAATCAGTTTTATTCAATGGATTATCTGTCAAATTCTTTGAATTTTTAATTTAAGATTATAAGCATGAATCAATTTTATTCATTTTTTGAAAGTACCAGGAGGAAGGCTTTAGCAGAATAGGAAATAATAATTGACATTTGTGGATGAAAAATATTTTTAAAACTAAATTTGATGGCTACATTATCCACGTTCTATCAACTGCCATATTTCTGTTTTCTCCTATTATTTTGTGTGTATTGACTGAACAGCATTTCATGTTTTATATATAATTAATTTTTTAAAGATATATTTATATTTTGTATGCAGATTACTATTTTAATATATTTGAACGTTGCCTTTACTTTTATTTGAAGTGATTGGACTCTTGAATACCGGTACTGTGTACATACTAAGATTTAGGTCAAGGGTTAGGGCAGGGGACTGTTTTTTTAGTACACATGGCTTATTTTTCTAGAGGAAATAGTTGTATTTTAATTTGAACTTGACATGTGAAATATTATTTAGAAAAGGAACAAGAATTTTAGAGATTGGTTACTAGCATTTTTAAAAAATCCTGGTCCACCTATTGGTACAGTAGTGATAGGTCACTTGTGGCATATTGTTATTGCAACCAATGTAATTTAACAACAAGCCCCTGAGACTAAATGTCTCTTGTTGCAAGTCATGGTTACTGCACTACTAAAATTTCCCTGGGTCAAGTGTCATGTAAATACTGTGCCAACAGGTGTGCTAGGAGACAGCCAAGCTTTGGGTAATGTAACACCAAAAATCCAATCCAGTTAACTTTTTTCTATTGTAAAAAAAAAAATTATCTTTTGTGAATTTTTGTTTACGCACCCTTGACCTAAATAATATGTATGCAGGTCGTCTGGTAGAACCACAGTACATCGGGTGGACGCAAGTGATAATCGCCTCGCCATTCTCAGCTGTGTATTGGTTAATGAAGTACTTCACCAGTGCACAGCTGAGAATGGCACAACCGCTATCACTTGCCAGTTCACTGGTTAAGGTAGTTCTACCAGGCAACCCTAAATAATTATAATGAGCACAGGTCATCGGGTAGAACTGCTACATTCTGGTTAACGCAAGTAATGTTTATCACACCTCATCTGTGGATTGGTTAATGAAATACTTAACCAGTGCACGGCTGAGACTGGTGCGATGAATATCACTTGCGTTCCCGGGCTGTAGCAGTTCTAACAGATGACCTGTGCTTATTTCTTTTTTACTTTGTCTCAATGTGTTACAGAATCATTCAATTCATTCTGGTCTTTCATCATTTTTGTATCTTTCAACGGGTATCAGGTGAGTAAACAACGAGAAGGTCACGGTTAAGTAACAGATCTTTTGCGTGGTGAGGTTGGGAGGTTCGTACTTTTGCTTTACAGCTGCCTTCAAAGAAACTCTTTGTGCAATGGGACAATGAGTGCATTGCACTTGCAACATTGAAGGTTGTTAAAAAAAAAGAAAGGAATTCTTCGCAAGATATGGATGAGACAGAAAGAATGATTGTGTTCAACTATAGCTCTCTATCAGTACACACATCACAGTAATCTTTAAGTATTTTTTACTTTATAGATCTCTTGGTGTGTGTACTGATAGAGAGCTGTAGGGGAACATAGACACTCATTCTTTCTGTCTAATTCATGTCTTGTAGAGAATTCCTTTCTTCTTCCTATTTACCTCACCACACAAAAGATCAGTCACGCAACGGTGACCCTCTATTGTTCACTCACCTGTCCCCCGTTGAATCATACTCACAATCATTAAGACGTGTCATTTTAAAGCTTAACAGGGTTGTAGGCCTTACAATAGAACCTGTTAGACTGAAATCACACGAGTTGATGATAAAAATTGGGTTTTTGGGGCTCTCGTTGATGACCCATCAACCAGAGCCTGTATCACCCAAGATGATTGATGGAGTGAATTGGTGATTTTTTGACTCGTTGAGACAAAGTAAGTCTCAGCTGTTTACTGTTTCATCATGCTGTGAAAAATTGCATTGTTGTTTAATTGTTCTTTTTACATTGAAATTGTCTTACATTAATTATGTGCTCATTGTGGTATGAGATGTATGAGAGTATATAGGTTGTATGATTCCACTGTTTTTCTAAGACAAAATATGACCAGCTAAGAGTGTTTTGTGAGATGATTTTCTAACTCAGTCTGAATAAGATCAGCTATAGATTCAGTAGTGCAAAATTCTGATTATTTCCACATCAGGTTACATTTCAAATTAATTATTTTATTAGTTTTTTTTGTTTGTTTATTTTTTCAAATTTGTGAGCAATTTCTAACATGTGTACAACATTGTTGTTGAAAAAAATATGTTGATTATACACTAATGGTTAATTTTTAGTTCCATGGCCAGGCTTTTCTGAGACTGTCAACTGTCTCCAATTATTTGATGCCTATTATTTCCTTTCATTTGTATCAGACTTACTCTACAGTAGCTCTATTTCTATCTTTTCACATTTGATTTCAACAAAGTCTCTAATATTTGTTTCACATTTAGTTGAAATAAAATTTTAAATGAAAAATCGTTTCAAAACTTTTTGTTGTTTTATGCTGCATCTTGTGTACTGTTCTTTAGACCTAGCACTAATAATATATGGATGTACCAGTCAATAAGTGCAGCCATGACATTGACAGCAGGATGGGCTGTGATCTACTTCGCAACATCCAGCTTTGATCTGTTATCTCGATGGAGGAGCGGTTGCTGAGTGGTAAACCCTTTGGCTTCCAAACTGGGGGTTCCAGGTTCAAATCCTGGGGACAACTGGGATTTTTACTTTCAGGATCTTGTGGGCGCCTCTGAGTCCACCCAGCTCTAATGGGTACCTGACATTAGTTGGGGAAAGTAAAGGGCGGTTGGTTGTTGTGCTGGCCACATGACACCCTCGTTAACCAATGGCCACAGAAAACATTAAATTTACACCATAGATCACAACGTCTGAATGGGGAAATGGTTTGAACCCTCAATGCCATAGTCATTTAACTAAGACAACTAGATTGCAATTTGGTTAAACTTGCCATCATCCAGCTTAACAAGTAATGCAATTAACCATTGGTTGGCATTAATAAGCTGATTACTACTGAAAATACCAATGTCAGTTTTAACAAGCTGTGTGTGTATGCTGTGAATGTTCAATATTTAATTTTTTTAAATTTTCAAGATGTCAGCAAACATACTTTTTTTTTAAACTCAGAGTAAACATTTACAAAATGTCATTCAAATCAGAATATATGATTTGGAGACTTTAATCTTGGTTAATAATATTTATCTTAATTACTTTAAAAAATATATATAATAAGTATTGGCATTGAATAATTTAGCCTCTTCTTTTCAGAAATATAAATATTACAATGGAACTCTTGAGTTATGAGAAATAACTCACATTTTGACAGAATGATTGAAAGGGAATTATCTATCCACAAATAAACTCTAAATCTTAAAGTTACTGAGATTACCTTAGGAATGGGGGACTCTGTAGTGGAAAATGTTAAGATTACCTAAAGGTATTGGTATAAAGGTTATCTTAAAATTTTGGGATAACGGTCAAGTGCTACACTGAAGCTGCTCCTTTCCTTAGGAATAATGTTCTTTAGACTATTTCAATAAGTTCTTTTAAGTGAAAGGTTGTCTGAAAGGCAAAATGCTCTGGTTTTCTTCAGTCACAAAGCCACTGTGGATCAGTTCAAAGAAATGAGATAAAAGCCTGGGTATTAGCTATGGTCAGCATGATGTCCCCCCCCCCCCTCCCAAGCAGCTGTTGTATTCAAAGGAGATGTAGGTGCTGACAGTTAAGGGTCACTGATTCTGACAGATTATAGTAGGTGCAAACTGCTAAGGGTCACCAGCTCCTAATTTTTTCCCAGGGTTGTCATCCAAAGCATGTCACATGTTGGTATAGCTGCAAGGTGACACATTTTCATTATAGGTGGTTAGCCATCCAAGTCTTAACTGGTTTTGTCAGGTGCCCAATTACTGTTTGCACCTTAACCTTTCTAACCTGGGCTCAATACTTGAGCCGCACATGAAGGCCAGGGGTTGGACTGTTTGTCTGAGGATGTTTGAGATGCATGTCATTAGAAGCATTTTATAGGTAGTGGAGTGCCTTTTGTTATCTCTTGAGTTCTTCCATGCCTAAATTATGCTAAAAACCCAAAAGTGTTAAATATCATACTTTCATCCTGGCCCCTCTCTTTGCTTGGTATCGCACGACTGACACAGCTTCACGCAAAGTGGAGCTATGGTGAGCTAGTTTCCCCAGCCATGAAAGTCATCACACTCATTGAGGAAGCTTGTAAGAGTGTCTTTGCAGCGCTTTTAGTGACACCACCCCCCCAATTCAAGCATTTTCCTGCACACCTCTCCCCGTACAAAAGTCATTTGGGAAGGCGATTCTCTGGCAAACGGATGTGTCCCACCTTCTACAAATCAGATCACAACAAATGGCAACTGTTCAGGCAAAACTCTATTTTATTGGCAAAAATAAATTCACATTAAAACCCAACATAAAATATTACACTGTATTTAAACAGAAACGTTACAATAACAAGTCAATGAAAACATTTCTTCTCAAATCAATCCTGTGCTGGTACCTGTATGTGGGTTGTGGTAATTCTCAAAGTAGGCTTTGCTTTAACACCAGCAGTGAAAAGAAATAAACCCAAATGCTTCTATGCCTAAGAGAATGAGCTGGTGGCCAGATCAACATCTTCTTGTGGAGATTGAGCATCTGGTTCTGGAATGTCCAGATCAGGAGAGTGATCCATAGGGATCTCTGAACCCACTGCCCCAGCTGCAGAGAGAAACAAAACAAATGTCCAGAAACTATAACATGTCAAGTCACAAAGGTCACAACAATAGAATTGATCTTTTGAGCCTACTTAGAAAATGATAGCCTGTACCAGTACTTCAGTTGATTTTTGTGAATAGATGTTATATATCAGTTAATGTTCTTTTTTTTTTATTGAGAATGGTAGGCTAGAGTAAATTTTTTATAGAGGATTATATACTTTTAAAAAAATAGCTTATCGATGGATAGATAGAGAGATAGATTGATTGCTATTTGGAAGGATTACACAATAAGTTTACCTGCCTCTTGTTGAGAAAGAATGTTTAGCAATTTTAATGGTACATGAATGTTTATCATCATACATTTCAGATTTCTTCCTGGCATTCTCATCCTAAAAAGAGACATTGTTTTGTTTTTCAAATATTTGACATTTTTGAGATGCTTCTTAAGAGCTGAAGATAAATCTTCCTTGTCCAAACCACCTCCAGGACGACGGAGGATGGCAGCAGGCAGGGTATGAACCCAGGACCATCAGGAAGTCCAAAAGTCCAGCCCACATACCGCATGATCAGGCAGCCATTAATTTGGAACTACAAGCTTTTCTACATAGGGCATGTCAAATGTGAGAACAGCCGTGGGCCACAAGTATTAAATGGGGGCATATAATGTAAAGTTCATCTGTTTGTGCTGTGCCGCAGGGATCCTAAAAATCCTAAAACTCAAAATCCCAAACTTCTCAGAAATTTGAACCTGAGAACTGTCAGAAGTCTAGCACGTAACTACTCAGCCAGCTTGTGGTCCAGATAAAAAATTCTGCAGTTCCCTCATGATTTTCAAGTTTTAGATATGTCAGAATTAAAACATTTGTTTTCCTTGAGCCTATAAAAATGTCTCAAATCTACTATTTGCATTGTTCACAATTAGGGACTGCTTAGCTCAAGCTATTAAGGAAATAGTTGTAGAAACAAAAACCCTGCATTGAAAGATATTAACAGCTCTTAGAAGATCAGTTCTAAGTAAATTAAAATGTGACTTTCATATTTCCTTAAAGATGCTTTTGTGAACAAAAAACATTTAAAAGATAGTCGGGATGGGGGGGGGGGGGGGGGGTTAGAGTTTTAGCTACTTTGAAGTTAACTTCTTCCAACTGCTTGTAAATAAAAATTATGTTTGAACAAGAATCATTGAAATAAACAATAATATGAGCCTTATTTATTTCCAGGAATCTTTTTGGCTTAATTCAAAGCATAGCTGGTTTTCTGATTTTCAATACTATTAAAAGCCTTGGTCTTCAAACATAATTGCAATATGATGGGGGGCTCTGTTTCCCAATGTCTTCTCAAGTGGTAAACCCATTGCTTAAAAAATAAAACATTTTGTCACTACAATACTTTGTAAAGATTTTGACTTTTCCCTCAACCTAAAGGATTCTTACTTATAAAAAATTCTAAAGTAAAAGTAAAGTTCCCCTTTCAGACCTTGTGGCCTATAGGGCAGATGATGTAAAGGTCATCTGGTTCTGTGGCTTACGGTTAACGAGGGTGTCATGTGGCCAGCACAATGAACAACCATCTTTCCTTTCCCAAACTAGTGTCAGGTACCCAATAGAGCTTGGTGGACTCAGGCGCCCAAAGATCCTGAAATTAAAAACCCCGGTCTTCACAAGGATTCAAACCCAGGACCCCCAGTTCAGAAGCCAAGCACTTTACCGCTCATCCACGCCTCCGATAAGCAATTCTAATACTAAAAGTTTTTAATGATTGTCACAATTGAAAGTTATCCATTTTAAATTATAAATGTATTCTATTGATGTATTGGTGTGTAACATCAATGCTTCAAGTGGCCCAAATAAAAGTATTCTATTGATGTATTGGTGGGTAACATCAATGCTTCATATGGCTCAAATAAAAGTATTCTATTGATGTATTGGTGGGTAACATCAATGCTTCATATGGCTCAAATAAAAGTATTCTATTGATGTATTGGTGGGTAACATCAATGCTTCATGTGAATTTACAAATAACCAAATCAAAGACATTTATCTATTGAAACACTAACAGTTGATCATTTTGTATACTAGCTTTCAAATATATAATATTCAACAAATGGTCAGTTTAGGCAATATATTTAATATTAAATAATAACAACTGAATATTTTAGTGAAACATTTTAAATATGTAATTAAAAAAAAAAAGCAGTGATGGATCTGTTTAAAATGTGAGTTGTGAACAACTTACCAATTGTTTGGACAGCATAATGAACCCGAAGTAGAAAGGTAAGCTGGTGACTATCACTACAAGGACTATATTGCTTTTCATGAATTTAGCTGACAGAAAGAAAGAAAACAATTCAGGTCATTCTTTGTTGAAACATGGTGTCCAGATGTTTTATTGAGCCTATTTACTTTTTTTTTACTGTAGGTGTAGGCGTAGAGTGTTTCTATCAAGTGTTGATAGGGGTGTTGATATCAACATTCTTTTTTTGATGTAAGAATCCACTGGAATGTTGATATTAAATTTTACGAGTTTTTTTTTAATGAGATATATTTGTGACATTCAAATTCGAAGCTGCAAGTAATCATAGTTCAAACAACTTTAAGAAACAATGAAAGAAGTGTAGATATAATTTTCTTCAAATTAATACTTTTGAACTCAGACTTGACACTATATATACAGTAAATATAATATAATATCAACTATTTATTTTAAAATGTAAAATGTTTTTTTTTTTGTAAAATGTTGTTCAAGTTTCAGATGTTCCTTCAGAGTTGAAAATAATTTACTTCATAGTTCGAACCTCCCACAGGACAACGGGAGATGGCAGCTGGCAGATATGAACTTGGACCATCGAGACAATAGAAAGACAGTCTAGAAGGCACACCACACGACCAGCCAGCCACTTCTAGATCTAACTTTCTAACCAAATAATTCCAAACTCCTCTCTGAGCTTCTCTCCTCTTTTATACTTCCTTTATAAAATCGTCTAGAATCATGGTGTCACATCATGCCACCTCTCAACAACCTTCAATTTGGCCTATATTTTATTTGTACTTTGTCCCCTTGACCTATATTAAATTGTGTCCCTACTGTAGCCCTGCACTACTATTCTATCAAGGTCTGTCTGGCATTTGACATGTGATGTAAATTGAGGTGCAGACAAAGTGCCCTACATTTTGTGATCAACCTTGAGCTGTCTACCAGGGTGTTACAGCATCCGACAGGGTGTTGATAAAAAAAAAGTTCCCCTTTCAGACCTTGCGATCTATGGGGCAGATGATGTAAAGGTCATCTGTTTCTGTGGCCCATGGTTAACGAGGGTGTCATGTGGCCAGCACAATGATTAACCATCATTACTAATGTCACGTACCCATTAGAGCTGGGTGGACTCAGAGGCAACCAAAGATCCTGAAATGAAAAATCCCAGTCTTTACCAGGATTCAAACCTGAGACCCCCCCCCCTCCCCCCCGTTCGGAAGCCAACCACTCAGCCACTGCAAATCCAGTGTGTTGATATGAAGTATTTTATGTAAGCATATACTGAGGTATTTATCACTTGAGTGGAGGAAGTATGCTAGTTCTATAATGAACACTTTACTTTCATATATGCTCACCTAAACGAGTTAGACTCACACCTCGGATGAAATTAAAAATCCTGACAATAGAGGATGACCTTAGCATAACACATTTACCACTCTGTAGACAAAAAAATATATCTTGTTATACTTTGTTACATTTACAACTTTTTTTGTTCTCTGCCTCTTACTCCAATCTTTGGTATTGTTTTCATGTTTCCTAGGTTACTTCAGAATTTGTTTTTACTATATCCTAGCCTAAACTTCCTACAAGACACCAGTGGATCCTAGAGGGCAGGGTTTGAACTCTAAACCTAACCTGCTAATGTACTTGAAGGTAATAGAAACCAAACCCCAATGCAAACCCAAAGCTGTTGACTGCCGAGTGGATACTATGTTTACATAGAGAACCAGAGCAATCCTTTTAGAAAATGTGTTTATTAGTATTAAGTCTTTTATCTCCTTATGCTATATCAGAGCTTTCCAAACTTTTTTGTCTTTTAGACTCCTTGGAAGTCGTCGTAGACCCCTGCGGGTCAATATAGACCACTTTGGGAATAACTATTTTTATATAATTGTAACTCCCATTTGTTTAGTTGTTTCCCCCATTTTGACATTCTTATCAGAAAAATAAAGGAGCAAAAGTTGAGCACCACTGATTTAGAAAGTATTTCTTTGATCCCAACCATAAATGTATGTTCACTCTAAAAATGGGAATATTTGTATATATCATAATGTTATACAATAACTAAGCAATGGAATCTCTTTGTACATCATAATGTTATATAACCACTGTTAAAAAGTGCAAACTTTAACTCAATCACATCACAGGGTAGTTTTTATATAAGACATTGGGACTTGTCACAAACCCAATGGCCAAATCACAAAACTCTATAGTCATATCATAAGGTCCTCAATGCTCGCAAAAACATTCCTTCAGGGAACAGTACCAGGAAAAAGAAGAAGAGGAAGAAAAAAGAATGATTGGAAGACGACATAAAAGAATGAAAAGACCTGTCATTGAATGAAATTAGTTCTAATGCAAAGGACATAGAGGAATGGAGACAGACAGTCAACAGATAGTGTGGTGTGTTTCAACAGTTCAACAGACTAAGGAATAGGTGAAGGTGATGTGATGAATGTTATACAACATCTAAGAAATGGAATCTCTTTGAAAATCATTAAATTATACATCAAATCATTAATTTATACATCTTTAAACTGTAAGAACAATGTTACCTCGCAATAACCAGCAAAACATTTCCGTCCATCATCATAAGAATAGTTGGAATGAGGCATACATGGTCCCGGGTTATTGGGGTCACTGTTGTTATAGCAACACCATTTACAGGCATTCTCATCTGAAAGTATAAAAACCCCTATCAATTATAAAAGTATAAAAACCCCTATCAATTATAAAAGTATAAAAACCCCTATCAATTATAAAAGTATAAAAACACCTATCAATTATAAAAGTATAAAAACACCTATCAATTATAAAAGTATAAAAACACCTATCAATTATAAAAGTATAAAAACACCTATCAATTATAAAAACACTTATAAAGTATAAAAACACTGATGAACTACCTATCAATTATACGATGAACCTCACAAGAACTGATAAATGGATTTTTGTCTAAAATGATTATTTGTATAAATACTTTCATACTCTACATGAAAACAATGATAAATTTTTAATTTTCTAAAAATCAACAATGTCAAGCATTATAAATTGTGGCCGAGTGGTCAAGCGTTGGCGTCTGAACCTGGGGTCCTGGGCTTGAAACTTGGTGTAAACTGGGATTTTGAATTTCAGGATGCCACTGAGTCCACCCAACTCTAATGGGTACCTGACATTAGCATTAGCTGAGAAAAGTAAAGGTGGTTGATCACTGTGCTGGCCACATGACACCCCGCTCATTAACTGTTGGCCAAAGAAACAGATGGCCTTAACATCATCTGTAAAGTCTGAAAGGGGCACTTTACTTTTTACCCTCAGGCCCACAGGGGGAGGGGGATGGGAATGCTGCGAAAGCAATGGTAACCAATGCCAAGGCCTCCATCTCATGTCTAACAGATGAACAATAGCCCACCACTGAGGCCAACAATAAATATAGTAAATGTACAAACCTAACTCTCTACAAAGACATGGCTCCAAAGCCAATCCTGTTTTGATAGACTTCAACTCACAGAACCCACGACACTCTCCTTGATAGCATCCACCACTGCAATGTAGTCAGTTTTCTAGGCTTTAAAGTTGAGTTCAGAAAAACAAAAACACTTGGAACTAGTTTCATGTTCAACCACAAGCCATATAATAAAGTCTTTCTATCATTGCCAATTAGAGGCTAAACATTAAGTCAGCACTTAATTAGAGGCTAACCTTTAATTCACCACTGAATTAGAGGCTAACCATTAAGTCACCACTGAATTAGAGGCTAACCCTTAATTCACCACTGAATTAGAGGCTAACCATTAATTCACCACTGAATTAGAGGCTAACCATTAAGTCACCACTCAATTAGAGGCAAACCATTGAGTCACCACTTAATTAGAGGCTAAACATTAGGACACCACTTAATTAGAGGCAAAACATTAGGACACCACTTAATTAGAGGCTAATCATTAAGTCACCACTCTTCTGCTTGTTTTCAAATTAGATACTTGACCCTGTTATGAGTATATCCACCAAGTACATTACAACACGCTACCCTACCATATAGTACAAACAAGACTTTTGTTCACCTGGAGGAAATCTAAGAATATCTATGTTTCTAAAAAAAAAAAACAAGGTCCACCTATGTGAAAAATCTTTCAAAATAGATGCAAGCATTACTGATCAAAACAATTATAACATAGCTCTTGGCATGACAAGTGGTAAACACATGAGCATTACCTCTGTAAGCAAGGAGTAAAATCAGGAAGATTGGCAGCCTCTGAGCAAGTGAAGTTCTTTCCACTAAGTTGCAAATGAATGAAATACAGATGATTATTAAGCTAAAATATTTTCAATTTTGAAAAGTGAACTTAACTAGGTGCTTTTTCACATTGTAAATTGTATGTCCTCTAAATCAAGACAGTTAAGTCTTTCCAACTCTATGCATTTCACTGTGTGCATTCTGTGTCCTCTGAATAGTTATATATACAGATATTGTATAAACGTGATAAAAAAATGAGAGATTACTTGCAGTAGCTATCTTGTTTACAGCTTTCAGAAAGCCCATCAAAACAGCGTGTTCCATTGGGTGCCACCTGACAGTTTAAACAGCACTGTGTATTCTCATCACTGTTCAAAAACAAAAGAATACACATACATAGTCCTTTGTTTACAAGCTAAGGTACTACTCTTAAGAAAGTAAACCTTTCAAGTCCTATGTCACACCCATTGGTGTAGCAAGGGTGGGGGGAAGGGGGGTTCTAATTTGAAAGTCTCCTGGGACCCCAACAGAGGTGGGCCCCAAAATGAGTGTCCGAAATTAGTTTTTACATTTAATATTATGCCATCATGTCATGATCTTGAATATCAAAATGCAGGGACCCCTTAAGAGGTCAAGCCCCTCCCGGGCCCCCAAATCCTTAGCTATGCCACTTGTCACACACTTGTTTAGACAGTTCAAGGTTGGCCACAAATGTAGGACAGATTTGCTGTACTCAAAAAGTCACACATCAAACCACATTTAAAAAAAAAATGCAGACAGACCTTGACAGAAAATTATTTCAAGGTTAAAGCAGAAACATATGATTCAGATGTCGCGAGTTAAAAAAAAAGTTGGTTAGTGTCAGTCTCATTTGACATTGAAAGTTATTTGTTCACCTTGGGTCAAGAAGGTGAAAGCACCAGAAAACCTCTGAGAAGAAAGAGGAAGTGAGACTTACTAGACTCAAGTCAGTAGTAGTTCCCTGTACTTGGGGCAGTACAGATGTTTTGAGAGTTGCATTGATACCCGCTGTGATGCGAACGTGTTTTAGTAGTAAAATTCTGAGTACATCTATTCTAGAGAACTTATCATATTAAATAAACGCTGTGGTGAGGAGGTCATTGTATTTCAATATGTTGGATTATGTTTATATAACTTTATTTAACCAGTGATCTGTAATTAAATGCGTCAAGTTGCAGTATTTTATCTTGTATTATTCTCATCAAATAAACGTTTATCTGGTCTGCTGAAATTGGACTCAAGTCAGTGCATAATAGTTATGTTTGCTGTGTACTGAATGTGTAGTGTCCAAGCTCAAGGACAGATGAACCCAGTATTTTACATATCTTGATGGCCAGATAGTAGGCATTCTATGAGTACACAGCCTTCATACCATTTACAGTTACTACAGTTAGTTTAATGATCATCATTATTATACCTAGAATGTACATGATCTGTATGTACATTGTTTCACATTTGAGTTAGAAAACATCAAACTCAAGAGAGGTATATCTGCGCTGTGTCACTTTATTGTGTCCTAGAGTTTTTTAAAGTATTATTACAGCACCTCTGAATCCGCATGTCAGAGATGATTGTGGAGAAAATACAACCCAAGTATCTCTTCAAATATTTTAACAAGCTAGAGTACTAAACACAAGTGTATGTTTGTAAAATGTTTTGGATGTTCCTTCAGACTTAGAGTCAGCCTATAAATAAGCAAGTACTTAAAGCAAGTCTTTGTCAAGTATTCCACCCACCTACATATTGCTCCAGTTCTGAGTTTACAAACTTCATTACAACAGGAACCAGGGTCAAAATTACTGTCACCATTATCACACTCCTCCTTATCTTCAACTTTTCCATTGCCGCACATTTCTTGATAATTGCTTTTATCTTGAAATTAAATACAAAAGTTCAAATAAATTTATAAAAAACATTAAACACTCTCTAAATCAAAGGTAAAAAAATCATGGAACAAACTCTTTGTATTAGGTAGGCTCTAGCAACATCCCAAAATAAGCAGAGCTGAACAAGTAGTAAAGGAGAGTAAAGCTCCTCTTGTGATCTATAGGGCAGATGATGGAATGGTGATCTGTTTCTGTGGACAGTACGATGACCTACAGAACAGCAGCTCTTTATGGAGATATCCTTCCAGACAAAGAAAAGAGAAACATGCTTCTGCCCAGAAATTTATGTGTAGAGAGAGCTGCGTTGTATTTTCTCCACAATCATCTGACACGTGCAGATTCAGAGATGCTCTTCTATCACCATTTGTACACAATGAAATGACAAAGTGGTAGATAGAACTTTCTTGAGTTTCAAACTTTCAAACTCAAACATGAAGTGTAGCTACAGCAAAGATACATTGTTGATACAGGAACAATAATAAGGATGATGACCAAAGACTAAGCCAGGCTTTGTACAAAGACTAGTGACCACTTAACTTTACCACTCAATTAATTACACGCTTCCTGAGGCGCTTTGGCTGAGGGGTTAAGCACTTGGCTTCTAAACAGAGTCCCTAGTTCGACTAATTGTGAAGACTGGCATTTTTAATTTCAGGATCTTTGGGCGCCTCTGATTCCACCCAGCTCTAGTGGGTACCTGACACTAGTTGGGGAAAAGTAAAGGTGGTTAGTCATTGTGCTGGCCACATGAAACCCTGGTTAACCATTGACCAATGAAACATATGACCTTTACATTATCTGCCCTATAGACCACAAGGTCTAAAAAGGGAACTTACACTCTCCTTAAATATTTCTGTACTAAGAAAATTGTTGACCCTTTTATTTTTCATACTCTCTACCAACCTTTGCATAGGAAAATAACTTTTTCTGGAAGAATTTTCTGTCGTTTTTCCTGCAATTTTATTATGTGACTTGGCATTGGCCAGATTTAGACACACTTGTGACCAGCCCAAGCTCTCTCCCCAAGTTTACACACTGCAGGACAACACAAAACACCAAAATTTAGATGCAGAAACTGGGAGAGACTCAGCCAGAACCCCAAGATGCCAGGAGGAAGCTGGTGGCATATGTCACAAATGGGATCACAAGCAGAGATGAGATGATATAACTTTATAGTTTTATACTGCACCCTTTTTTTTCTTGCTTATAGCATGCTCAGAGGGCTATGGTCCAATCTCATTTGTGGACCAGTGGAGGAGGGGGTTATATCTGGGAGGTTTTTCTGTGCTGCATTTTAGGTGCTCAGAAAAACACAACTCTGCTCGAGGGGTGTCGAGCTTTGAGCCCCCTTCACAGGGGGCCAAGCCAAGTATAAGCCTACTTAACCTTTCAACCACATATCCCAATAATAATATCTAAAAGTATTGAAACGATGGCACCGAGATGTGGATGCAGACCATCGCCATTCCCTGCAGCCCCACACAAGGCTTGTGCTAGGATTTAACAATCTTCATTTCTGAAAAAAGATTTCTGCAAATGTAAAGCAAGGGATAGATATTTATATTCTCTTACCTACTAAGCATCCAATGTCTTCTAGCTTCTGACCTATATGTTTGGAAGCACATGGTGAAAATTTCTGCAGGAAGTAAAGAGAAAATAAGTTTTACTTCTTGAAAAAGCGGTACAACTTTAAGACAGCAAAGACCACCATGATACTATGTATACTAGTGAACACCTCAAAATTATTGTTAAATAAACCAAGTCCTTATTCTCATTTTCATTCTCTATAATGCATTATGCAGGCTATAACTGATATTGAAAACTTTGCTAACGGCCTGCTTTTAATTCCAGATTGTCTACAGGTTAAAACCAATTATTTCATAGTTATTATCAAGGTTTCTTTCAAAGTATGTGGACTAGTATCTGCCTATGAGAAGAATGTGTAATCAACATCTCCATAATGGAAGAATATAAAATCAACATTTTCATAAGAGGAAATGTGAAATCAACATCTCCATAAGAGGAAATGTGAAATCAACATCTCCATAATGGAAGAATGTAAAATCAACATGACATAGGAACACTTCAATACAGACTTAATCCTTAGTGACAGAGAATAAAAAGATGAAGTAATATTAAAGATTGATTGACACACATGTAATGTAAGTTAGATATCCAGAGAATATTTATGAATAAAATATGTGCGCATGAGTGTTATAAATACATTTTGACAGATATTATGAATACATTTTGACGGACTTTATAAATACATTTTTACAGACTATATATAAATACATTTTGACAGACTTTATAAATACATTTTGACAGATATTATGAATACATTTTGACAGACATTATAAATACATTTTGACAGACTATATATAAATACATTTTGACAGACTTTATAAATACATTTTGACAGACTTTATAAATACATTTTGACAGATATTATAAATACATTTTGACAGACATTATAAATACATTTTGACAGACATTATAAATACATGTTGACAGACTTTATAAATACATTTTAACAGACTTTATAAATACATTTAGACAGACTATAAATACATTTTGACAGACATTATAAATACATTTTGACAGACCAAGTCGAGAAAATGACTAATTGATTAAATGAATTACACTGTCATGAGTGCTGCAACTGTGTGTATTATACAACAGAATGATGAACCAGGATGAACCAAGCAATGAGCTCCTTTATTTCATACCAGATATAAAAATTGTTTTTTAAAATTCTCATTTTTTTGTTTGATTTTTTTAAAAATGAGAAACACAATAAAAGAAACTCTATTTGAGAACCACTGATCTAAGTAGACTGGCCAAATTCTTACATTGTTATTTTTTTCTTGTCCACTGACAGCAATAGGCCACATTAGATAGTTTCCTCCCCTGTTCTCTGGTGGGTTACACTCAGGGGTGTCTGGGTCATGCTCACTGCCAAAGTTATGACCTGACAAATAAATCAACAAAACATTACTAGATGAACACTGGGTAGGCCCTAAATGCAATCAAACAACACTTTGGAATTATTGAAGGACAGGGTGAGAAGTTTTCTGCAGATCAAGTTTGAAGGCAATAAAAAAATTGTGCGTTGACAACAGTTATGAAGCTATGAGTCCATTCAAAAAAAGTATCTAGTATATCTTTACTTATTATTATTATTATAGCTTTTATATAGCGCTACTTTCATGCTTATAGCATGCTCAGAGCGCTTTTGGTCTAATCTCATTTGTGGACCAGTGGGGGGTTTTCTGTGCTGCCTTTAGGCGCTCAGTAAACGCAACTCTGCCCGAGTCTGGTGTCAAACCTCGAGCCCCCTTCTAGGTAGCCAAGACAAGCCAAGTTCAAGCGCACTTAGCCTCTCGACCACACAGAGCATTAAAAAAAATGTCATTAGTTTAAAAAAGTAAAGCACTCCTTTTAGACCTTGTTATCTGTAGGGCAGGCGATGTAAAGCTCATCTATTTTTATGGCCCACGAGTGTGTCTTGTGACCAACATAATGACCAACTTTCCGCAAATATTTTCATTTAACTCATTAGAGTAGGGTGGGTCTGGGGCATCCTAAAAATCCTGAAGTTCCAAATCCAAGTCTTCACCAAGATTCAAACTCAGGACCCCCAAGCACTTTACCACTCAGCCACCACAGACTTCATCAGTTTAACAGACAAAATATTTTATCCTAGCTTTCCAATTGTTCTATGTATTGTCAAGAGGTAGCGATAGGAATAAACCTTGGTTTGAAGGTAACAACTAAAGGAAACCTCTGATGCCTTGTGGCTATACCCAAACATGAAAAAAAAAAGGAAAAACCATGAGCTGGTGACACTTAGGTAGCTAGCAGCAAGCACAAAGTGCTACACCAAGAAGAAGTAGCAAGGGGAAACAAGTCCGGCTTAAAGGTTATTTTTCCTCAATGGCTTTGACCAAATACTTTGGTTTATTGAAGTTGTACTTACATAAGCCTTGGAGTTGACACTTTCATATATTTAAGGTTTTATTTACATGGTCATTAAAATGAAACTTAAATTAAAATAAATTTATATTTATATCCATGCATTAAGATTTGAATACATTATTAAATACTTAAAACATTAAAAAAAAAATAATACTCACCAATTTCTGGCACACATGAAATAGTAGAAAATTAAAAGGTTTTATTTTGAGTACAAATAGAGACAAGCATTTAAAAAAAATCTCAAGTTTAACATTATCCTGCTAATAAATAACAATTCTGTTTGAAAAGCTACTAAACACTCAAGACTATATATTGTTAGTTATTTTGATGCTGTTTTGTCTTTTTCCTCAAGATCGGGTTAGTATTAGATTAGTATTTTTTACGTTATATATTAAATATTACGTAAAAGCAGGGGCCCCCATCCCAAATGATGGAAAATTCCTAGCTACGCCACTGCTTGGACCTTCTCATATTACCAGGAATATAGAACCGACACAAAATAAAAAGACAAAATCTATTTCTTGCTTATATCAAACGACTAACAGAATTTTAAATCAAACTCGATGAATAGGGGAAGCAAGAAGCTCTTCTTCTCTAGATCTGTAAACTAGTTTATAATATTCAGGCACTTTGTGAAAAATTGGCTTTTTCTCCAAGGCTTTCAAAAGACTTTCAGGATTAAGTCAAGTTTTATAAGTTTTATACACCATTTGCAAAAACACTTTATCTTTCAAATGTACAGAAGCACCTTATCTTACAAATGCATAATCTAAATAAGTAAAGGGTATTAGTCAGGCTTGATACTAGACTATATAAACATGATGTGGAAAGAAGAGTGTAATGATAAATAGTGAGACAATAGCCAACAATAATGTCAAGCCAACACCAAAACAAACACTCCTCAAAATGATAGGAATCGTCTAAAAAACTGATATTTTTTTTATTAGCTAAGGTCAACTGTCTCATAACTTAAGACTTACAACAAAGAATTAGGAAAAGAGAATTTGAGGAAAATAAGCAAGGATGATTGAGGCACAGGGGGGAATTCCCTAATTTGCATCATGCAGCCAATGACATGGAAAAAAAAAATGTCCTTCCCTTGACTCTATGAAACAATGTTTTGCCGCTTGAGAAGTTATCAGCAACAAGAACAACAGTTCAAAAAGTAGGGAAACGAGGAATGTTTTGCTCAAATGTAATGACAAAAAAACTACAGCCATAGAATATAAACATACTAAATTTAAACAGACAGCTTGGCCTAACAGAAACTTTGATCAGGGTATATTCTATACTATCATGCATGTATGTAGCAGGACTCAGTATACATATGTCACTAACAAAGGAGTGTTTGATCCAAGTAAACTCAACATTTGCCAAAGTGGCTAAACAAAATTTGATCTTGAGTTTTCTATAAAAAAAAAAAAAAGTTTATTCATAACAAGTTTACCGTGGACTAACACTAGCATCATCTGAAGGCTAGGTACAAGACCTGTCACATCTTCTGCAGACACCACGTTAGAGTTAGGCTGGGAACGTCCTAAGCTGGCAGCTGGAAAAGCAATTGTGTAATTGTTTGACTAGGAGAACAATTAGACAAAATAAATGAAAATATCTCATAATATCACATAGGAAATGGTGGCAATGGAAAATAAAAAATAACTGAAACCTAGGAAGGTTGAATGCATGAATGGGATGTGTTGTTACTGAGAGGCATTAAGTTTTTAGCAACCTACACAACATCCACTCAGACCATCACAACATGCACTCAGACCATTACAACATACACTCCACACCATTACAACATACAAAGTTCCTAAATACACATTTTAATGCAAATCAACAAAGTGAAGGGTTTTCATAAAAAGAAAGAAATGAAAATATAACTAAATGTTTTGAACCATGAGAAAGGTAATCGCATCAAACCATCTTCCAGATGGTCCCTAGTTCAAACCCAGCACCAACCATCCCCCAACTATCATGTAAGAGGATTTAACTAGGAGATCATAATCTTCATATCTGAAGTAATTTATGAAACTTATAAATCAGGTTTTGATCAACATTCCTGAGGTTTCTGTTCTATCAATAGATTTAAGTAGATAGCTGATCAATACTTTCAGCGACACTATATAGTATAGGACTTCCTATATCTATGACTAGAAGTAGTGAGTCAAAGATACATTACGACTGCAAACTGTCCCGCTCATAGCCAATCCTAAAATCCTGTCCGGAAACAAATCTCCACTGAGTAATGTAGACAGGCAATACTTTTTCTTTCTAAACCCCATATAGTCTGCAAATTTCTGTGAACAAACAAATCAAGTAATAGAGGGTGATAATACAGAATAGTTATATACAGCATTAGTTACAGAGAGAGTTATGCGCTCTTGGCAAGATGGCTGCTCCCTGTTTACTGTTATCAGAGATGAGTTTAAATTTTCATTTTGTTGTATTAAAATCAAACCAAATTCCTTAAAAAAGCTATTCAACTAATAAACTAATTCTTTAAATGGCAAGATCCTGTTTCAGTTCATTTATTTACCGTTGCTATCACGGCAACAGGCGGCCACTTTTTGCCAGATGGCCTTCGTTACTGATGCAAAAATAAAACAAAAAATAAAATTGAGGAAGTTTTTTTTGCTGCCAACTAAAAAATATAATTTTGATAAATAAATATAGATGGGTTAGTAAGTGTAGACCTATTTTATTTCATCAAAACATATATTTTCATTTTAATATATCGAGAATCTATAGCATTTCTATACATTTGTATGTGTTTTATAGCTCAAGTTTGTTAATAATAAAATGTTTATGTTCTGTCTTTCTCTGGCAATTATTTAATAAACTTTAAAAAAATCATCTCATGTTTCTTTTTTCCAATTTGCTAATGGTTCAATTAATATTGCGTGTGTGTGTGTCACCGATGATTTTCCCTATTATCCTATACGTGGACTTTTTTGTTTACATTTTTTTTACAATTAATACGGGTATTTGAAAATAAAATATTTTAAAATTTTACTTACCGATTATCCATTAGCCTATCGTGATTAATGCCAGCCCCCTTACTTTCTCATTCTGGACTTGGGACCTGAGATGAACTCCAATTGGTGACAAGGCAGGGAGACCTAGGTCTCCCGTAGTGCCCTCGTAAGGAACTCTGCTGTTTGGCGTAGTGCCTCATAGCTTCCATACAAACATAGTGAACCACTGGATACGTCTTACCGCAGCTCGCTGAGCTGCGAACACTCTTGCAAGACGTGCGCCACCGTCTCTTCTGATTCCCCGCAGTGTCGGCAACAGGCATCAAAATTTGGCAGGAACCGGGCGAAGTACGCACCTATGGGGCAGTGTCCCGTACGCCACTGCGCTATTGTTGTTTGTTCCGACCTTTTTAGCCTCCACCACAAGTCCTCTCGATTTGGGCGACGCATGTGCTGCCAGAATCCCCTGGCAGTGTTGGAATCATCCCAGGATTTCAACCATTTTTCATGTACCCACTCTCGTATAACTGTGGTAGCCTGTTGGAAGGTACTTGGTGACTCGAAAGTGGGCACGGCCAGCGCTCCTTCTCGTGCTAGAGCATCAGCCACGGCATTGCCCCTCACGCCGCAGTGCAAGGGCACCCACTGCATAAAGATGACAGCTCCAATAAATAGGCGGATGTTATTTGCGGCGGCTAATGCCTCTTCCACCAATTTGGACTTTCCCCCTAAGCCAGCCATGGCTTGGAGGCAGGACTGGGAATCGGTAACTATTACAACAGTTGTCGCAACGGTTATCTTTTCGCGCAGTTTTTGGAGCAGGTAATTGAGTGTATTGGTTAATTCGTTAATTCTGCATCAAAGCTACATGTGGCGAGGCTTGTCTAGTTCGTGTTCTGGGTAACAGATATAGGCCCCATACCCAGCTCTTACGGAGTCCTTCATGACCGACCCGTCTGTGTAACAGTAGATGGAATCGGCCGGGTAGGTCTTTAGTGTGTCCAATGCCATTTTTCCGAGTAAATCCGGGTGTGTGTGTCGTTTTGAGGCCCCCTCCAACCCGTGTATAGTGAAATTTATGGGAGGGATGTGCTGTCTCCTCCAGGGCGGGCACGTGCTTATCCGTCGGATTGGGACCCGGTCAGTGGAGAGGCCAGCTTGAGCACTCAAATTTGACGCGCGGTGCATAAATGATGTCCATTTTATCCTGTTTTTTACTCTCCACTGAGTGACTAATGTATGGGTCGGGAGCCCTGGTTCGCCCCTTTGATAGCGCTCCAGGGCCGTTAGCACGGCGCGCTCTCTCCTCAGGCTGAGAGGAGCCACGTTGGACATGATTTCTGCAGCGGAAGTTGGGCTCATTCTATAGGTGCCTCAAATGAATCTGAGAGCCTGGGCCTGTACACGGTCACCCACCTCTTTCAGCCCCATCTTCTCCCCCCCCCCCCCCCCCGGCCCGCTCCCGCAGTTTCACCCATTTCAGCTTCAGTGACTCTAGTCTAGAGGCTAGATTACAGACAGTCATTGTACCTGGTATATATCTATCAAAGTTAATAAATATTTATGACATTCTTTTCTATAAGGACATAAGCTGTGTATAGCGTGTTCTAGATACTATGCAACAAGCCACGTAAAACACAACAATTATTTCAACTTTGTTAAAAAATATTACAAGTTGTCAGCACCTTAAATCGTTATCAAAACATTTAAAATGTATAATATTCATCTATACAATAATCCCATCATATCTATTTAAATTCAATTTTTATAGCATAAAAAATCGGTACCTAGATTTACGCTTTTTCGTGTTATTACTGTCATTCTAATTTAAGAATATTAATGTATACCCCCCCCCCCCCTTTTTTAATACTTCAACCAATATAGCATATATTCCTATTAATTCTATTTGTTTTATTTTCTCTCTCTTCCTAACATGTTTTAGCTCACTGTATTAAAAATCAACTAGGTTATCCCCCCTTAGAAATATTTCTTTTAGTCTTGATCCAACAGCTAGACAACGCAATAAAAATCTGGCCTGCACCAATATGGCTGCCTAGAGATGTAAATAAATGAACTGAAACAGGATCTTGCCCTTTAAATTATATTTTTAGCTTAATTCAGCATTTTTTTTCCACTAATTAATTCAAATTAACAACTCTTAGTTTAGGACTATTTTGTCTCACTAATCCTTTTTTATTAGCCTTATATAGATCTAAATATAATTAGATAGATCTAGAATCTATATATTTAATATTATTTAGATCTAGTCTAGTCTATTCATTATTATATCCTTAGATTTTAGATCTACTCAGTCTAGTGTTAGACTTAGACTTTAATTAAGGCTTTAGATCTACTAATACTACTAATAATAACTAATAGTAATATTCTATATAGTTAGTTATACACGTAAATATATTGATCTAGAATAAGTTCTAGTCTAGGTCCATATTTTGAATTTAATAAACCATTTGATTTGATTTAATTGTCATTGTAAATTAGCTTTCACTTTAGACTTAACTTAGGCATTGTAAACCTTAAACTAGATTCAGACTAGACCTTTAAAAACTAAAATCAACAAGTCATCATGAAATTGCTCTGGCTATTTATTATAATAATTACTAAATACACACTAGCTGAACATAGAACTAGATCTACCTTAGTCAACACTTAACTTAAAAAGGAAACAACAGTCATAATCAATCATCACACTCTAGATCAATGCAACTTCAAAAATAACCTAACATACACATCCATAACATTAAAGAAGATCACCCATCACAAATGGAAGTTCTCAATCAGACACAGCAGAAATAAATACCTATCACTGTTAATATTAATAGCAGGAGATATAGAGTCAAATCCAGGGCCTAGATCTAAAGATAGATGCAACATCTGCAAAAAAGTATGCACCATGAAACAGAAAGCCATTCAATGTGACACCTGCAATGAATGGTACCATGCATCATGTCTCCATATGAATACACCTGTGTATTATGCCTCAGGCAACAAAGACGCATCATGGCACTGTGTAACGTGTGGGTTACCTCAGTTTACATCAGGACTGTTTGATTCCTTTGATGTAGACACTTCTAATCCATACAATATCCTAAACACCATCCCAAACCAAACTCACCAACCACTAGCCAGATCCACTCCTGTTAAACCTAAATCTACTAAAATTAATACAACAGCCTCACTAAACAAACCTACTAAAGAATAATACCAAAATACCTTAAAACCTTAGTAATAAATTTTCAAAGCATTAGGAACAAAACAGCAGACTTAGAAATTTTACTAGAATGTGAGAAACCAGACATAATTGCAGGAACAGAAACTTGGCTACATCCTGAAATTTATAATGCAGAAATTTTCAATAGTAATTATGAAATTTTTAGAAAAGATAGGGCTGATAATCATGGAGGAGTTCTTCTAGCAATAAAAAACACTCTTATAGCAGAAGAAATTACCTTACCTAACTCAAAAAATATAGAATCAACATTTTGTAAAATTAATACCACCTCAACATCCCTAATAATAGGCAGCATTTACAGACCACCAAATTCTAGTTTAGAATGCATGCAGGAACTATGTAATCAGATTACTACACTTAAAAAGACAAATAAAAATGCAGTTTTTTGGATTATGGGTGATTTCAACCTACCTGATATAAATTGGAAAACACTAACCATAGATAAACACCATAATCTTAAGGACATAAATGAGCTTTTCATAGAAACTTTACACAACCTAAGTTTAGATCAAATCATTAAAAAGCCAACTAGATTAAACAACACATTAGATCTCTTCTTAACCAACAGACCTGGATTAGTAATTGATTATGATATTATCCCTGGTCTATCAGACCATGAGATCATAAAAATACACAGTCAGATAAAAGCAGTAGCCAATACAAAACCAAAAAGAAAAATAAATGTAACCTAACACAACTACACCAAGCTGCATTAAACTTTCAACAAACATTCTTATTAGAAAAAGACATTAACCAACCAGTCGATGACCTCTGGAATTTCATTAAAAACCATCTTAAAAGCATTATAGAAAATCATATACCAACTAAATACACATCAAACAAAATAAATAAATGCTGGTTTAATAATAGACTAAAAAAGCTTTGTAAACAGAAGGAAAACCTATATAGAAAATTCAAAGAAACTAAGGCAGAAAGAGTTTACAAAAAGTATATAAAAATTAAACACTTAACCCAAAAAGTAAGCAGAAAGCTGCAGAGTGAATACATAAACAATGTAATATCTAAAGATAACAACAAAAACCTATGGTCATACATTAAGTCTAAGAAAATGGAAACAACAGGCAAAGCGCCATTAAAAGATGAACATAACATAATGATAATGAAACTAAAGCAAACATCCTAAACAAATACTTTGCATCAGCATTCTCAGTCCCAGGAGACAAAGACATATTACTGAATTTGAACCAAGTAGACAACTTAGAAGATATAGTAGTACAAGAAAATGGAATTCAAAAACTATTAGCCAACACCAAACCAAAAAAAGCGTCTGGACCTGATGGTATTGTCACAGCCTAGTTCTTGTTGTAGGCGTGATAACGCGAATGTCGTGTTATGTAGATAATATAATATTCTTTGTATTCTTAGTTAAATACTTTCACTCGCGCACTAGATTTGCTGGTGCGTGAGAACACTAACATGCTGAACTCTTTGACCACAATATTTAGAATAATTAATAGACTCACTGGTAGCAGACATGGTTTTATTACATATAATAATGAATCATAAAAGATGTTGGCAAGTCAAGTCACCAAGAAATATTCACAAAAACATAGTGCATTATAATTCAATGAAATACTTCAGATATCACATATACTCCAAAATCAACCTTAATATCTATACATTACTACACTGGACAAGATATCCATAAGATATGAACTGCTTTGTCCACCTCGTGGTCAGCTTCCAACCAAACAAAATCTCGTGCTAACTGCACGGGATAGTTCAGTAATTACTAGTCACCAAATATTACAGGGGTTCTAAAACTGATGTGACATACGCCCCTTCCCCTGGAAAAGATTTTTGAAAAAAATCTTTAACAAATGTACATATGATAGTAATGTTCTATATATATGTCCAGTAGCTTAATCACTCATGTCAAGCTGATCTAATTAATCACTTCAATACTGCTTGCTCAATTATACATAAGTACTAATGTCATGTCATTCATTTTAACTATGAATGGTTCCATATACTAATTAACAAATGCATTGTTTAGCTCTAACATTGTTTGCTTAGAAAAATATACATTGGTATGATTACATCTACTGTACAAGTATGTTATTGAAAAATATCAATACAATTTGAGGCTTTAGTCTCATGAAATCTAGTTAAATAATAATATATCATCTGTCGACAATTATACTGAAATATTTTACATGAGCATGTTTAATTGCTATGTGCTCATTCTGTTAACATACATTGACATCTCAATTATGAGAAGAGAAAAAAATTTTAAAGTTATTTTACATCCAATTATTTATATAATATAACACACCCAATGTGTATCATCTGACACACTAAGTGCATTTATTGAAGTAGTTCCCAAAAAAAGTTTACATACATCTATGCAAGTATATTTGTGTTCAGTATTCATTATATCACTCTAAGTTCTGTCACCATTATACAAGGTTACAGTGACATTGTCTATAATTGTTATTAATAGCACACATATGTGGTAGTTAAAGTACAATAGCATAAAATTATTCTAAATATTGTGGTCAAAGAGTTCAGCATGTTAGTGTTCTCACGCACCAGCAAATCTAGTGCGCGAGTGAAAGTATTTAACTAAGAATACAAAGAATATTATATTATCTACATAACATGACATTCGCGTTATCACGCCTACAACAAGAACTAGGCTGTGACAGGTATTCCAGCTAGATTACTCAAAGAAATAAGCAATGAGCTAGCCCCAGTGTTCAAATTACTCTTTCAGGCTTCACTTAACCAGGACAGAGTACCAAAGGACTGGAAAGAAGCTAATGTCACCCCCCCTATTTAAAAAAGGAGAAAAATCTGACCCAGGAAACTACAGACCAGTATCACTTACCAGCATCACATGTAAAATCCTAGAACACATAATATGTAGCAACATCATAAACCACTTAGACAAACAAAATGTCCTCACACCATACCAACATGGCTTTAGGAAATATAGATCATGTGAAACACAAGTAATAGGACTAATTGATGATTTTTCTAAAGGTTTAGATAATAGTGAACAAATAGATGCTATCTTACTAGATTTTTCTAAGGCTTTTGACAAAGTTCACCACCATAGTTTGCTTAAAAAATTAAAATATTTTGGCATTAATGGTCCACTGCATCAGTGGATTAAAGATTTTCTGATAGGGAGAGAACAAACTGTAATAATAAATGGCTCTAAATCAACACCGATAACAGTAAACTCAGGTGTACCTTAAGGAACAGTCTTGGGTCCACTACTATTTTTAATTTACATAAATGATTTACCAAATTGCATTAGTTCAGGAACAAAAGTCAGATTATTTGCAGACGATTGCATAATATATAGAACAATAAAAACAACACAAGACACAGATATTTTACAAAGAGAATTAGATGAATTACAGAAATGGGAATCAAATTGGAGCATGTCTTTCCACCCAGAAAAATGTCAGTTGTTAAGAGTAACAAAAAAACTAAAACAAATTAATTCCACTTATCTTATTCATGGCAAACCAGTAACACAGACTAAAAACGCAAAATACCTAGGTGTTATAATAAATGAGAAAACTGTCATAGAATCCACATATTGATGAAACTATAAAAAAAAAATCAAACAAAGCATTAGGGTTTATTAAAAGAAATTTCTATAAATCAAATAAGAACATAAAGCTAAAATGTTATTTAACCTTGGTTAGGCCAATAATAGAATATGCATCCTCCGTTTGAGACCCCTCAACTCAAGAAAACATTAAGAAACTGGAACAGACACAAAATAGAGCAGTGAGATTCAAAACAAATGAATATTCACATTTGACTAGAGTAACACCTATAGTAAAATCACTAATTTAGAAAACCTTCAGGACAGAAGACTCAAAAGTAAAGTAGCAATTATACATAAAACACTGAACCATAATCTTCAAATTGTCACGTATTACAAATTGAATTCTACTTTTAAATGGCTTGCCTAGGGGAACGTGACAATAGAAAAAGGTAGTTGTGTCACTTATCTTAAGTCTGAATTTAATCAGAGACTTACAATGAATAACAAAAAAAAAATGACACAAGAAATCGGAAGGTAAAATATCAACTTAATGTTTAATCATAATATAACTCAATACAAAATGGAAGGGTTGACCAAAACCCTTTTACAAAAATGGCATGTAAAAATATTACAATACAAGAGTTTGAAAATATAATTACAAATACAAGCAAGGCCTTGAAAAAAGAAAAATCTTAACTTACACGATCAATTGGTATACCACGCACGGTTCACGCAATGTCTCCGCTATTCTGTCTCACGGCTGTCTCCGTATGTCTGTCCGTCAACGTTACGCGAGCGGTCTTTATATAATCTACCGCGCGTCGATATCTAGTAATTTCTAGAACAGTAAGTCATCAACACCCAGTTCTAGAACGCTCTTCAAAGAGACAGAAGAAAAGAAAAAAAAAACACCCTCCTTTCAACCAGAGGTACACACATAGGTCAAGGACCGGTCACTGTCTGTGTGGCTTGACTCACCGTGAAAAATAAAAAAAAACTTATTACACAAGGGGCAGACAACCTACAGGTCAAGAGAAAAAAATAGTATCTAGGTAACAATGCCTAGATACGTAACACCTCCCTCCTAAAAATAAAAAGTTTACATTTCCACGAAATGGAAATCTTTTTAGAACAATTACAAAAATGATATTTACATTACAGAATGGATTTATCATGATATATAAAAAAAAATATACATCAAAATACTTTTTACAATCTAGATAAGGCATCGGCGATAACATTTTCGCTGCCTTTTATGTGTTTAAGATCTAGGTTGTACTCTTGTAAAAATAAACTCCACCTGAGAAGTCGTTGGTTCTTGCCAGACATTTTGTGTATAAATGTAAGGGGATTGTGGTCAGTAAATACAACCAGTGGCCATCTGGACCCACTGATATAAAAATCAAAGTGTTGTATAGAAAGAATCAACCCAAGACATTCTTTTTCCACAGTAGAATAATTTCTTTGATGTCTATTAAATTTCTTGGAAAAGAAACAAATAGGGTGCTCTACTTGGAAATTATCTTCTTGGTAAAGGACTGACCCAACACCTGTGTCACTGGCGTCAATAGCTAACCTAAAAGGTTTTCCGAAATCAGGAGCCATCAAAATGGGGGAGCTAGATAATATCTGCTTAATTTGGTAAAGGCTTTCTGACATTCATCCGTCCAAGTAAATCGGACGTTCTTTCTCAGGAGGTTTGTTAAAGGACTGGCAATGACAGAAAAATGTTCGCAAAATTTTCTATAATATCCAGACATTCCCAAAAATCTTCGGAGTTGTTTCCGATCAGCAGGAATAGGGAAAGCTTGGATAGCTTCTACTTTGGCCATTACAGGTTTCACCTGGCCTTGTCCTACAATATGGCCTAAGTATTGGATGGAAGCCTGGCAAAAATCACTCTTACTCAGGTTTACAGTAATTTTTGCATGTAAAAGTTTAGTAAAAAGACAATGCAGTTGTTTACAATGGCTAGAAAAATCTTGGCTAAAAATTACTACATCGTCTATGTATGCGTGGCAATTCTCCATGTCAGCAAGCAGGGCATTTATCATTCTCTGGAAAGTGGCAGGAGCATTCTTCATGCCAAATGGCATCACTTTGTATTGGTACAGACCATCAGGGGTGACAAAGGCGGAGATTTCCTTTGCCCTATCAGTCAGGGGAACCTGCCAATAACCTGAAAGTAGGTCTATTTTGGTGATGTACTTAGCGTCACCAATACGATCTATGAGATCGTCTATCCTAGGGATAGGAAACGAATCGGTCTTTGTTACAGCATTTACCTTACGGTAGTCTGTACAAAAACGATAAGTCTTGTCCTGTTTAGGTATCAAGACACATGGGGAGCTCCAGCTACTGGAACTTGGTTCAATGAGGTCATTTTCAAGCATATACTTGATTTCTGACCTAAGTATGGCAAGTTTTTCAGGGTTGACCCTGTAAGGATGCTGCTTGACTGGAGTAGCCTCGCCAACATCTACATCATGCATTATAACATTAGTCTGTTTTGGTACATCAGAAAAAATGTCATTAAATTCATTAATGAGTTTCATGATAACTGGCCTTTCTGTCGAAGACAGATGAGACAGTTTTACATCCAAATTCTGTAATACAAAAGAATTAGGTATTTTGTATTGTCCAAATTTCTCCTTTACAATATCATCATCAATAGGAGAAACATGGCTATTTGAACAACTTTTGACTGTATTTAAAACACAATTACTCTTCTCTGAGTGATCTGGCCGAGATACATAAGGCTTCAGCATGTTTATGTGACATAGCTGAGTCTTTTTCCTACGGTCAGGGGTTTTGATTGTGTAATTGAGGTCACTAATTTTGGTCTCAATTTCATAGGGACCAAAATATCTGGCTTGCAAGGGTTGACCTGGTATGGGCAAAAATACAAGCACCTTATCCCCGGGAGAAAATTCTCTAACACGGGCCTTTCTATCATACCAGCGTTTCATGCTGGATTGGGTGTTTTGTAAGTTATTTTTGGCCAGAACACAAGCATCATAAAGTCTAGTTTTAAACTTACTTACATAGTCTAAAAGTCCTTCAGTGGCTGTTGGTGACAACAAAGTCTCTTTTATACATTTCAAGGGACCGCGCACCGAATGGCCAAAGACTAAGTCAAAAGGGCTGAATCCCAACGATTCCTGGACGGATTCACGGGTTGCAAACAGCAGCATGTGGATTCCTTCGTCCCAGTCTTTTTCGTGCTCAAAGCAATAGGTTCGGATCATGTTCTTGAGAGTCTGATGGAATCGCTCAAGAGCGCCTTGCGACTCGGCATGATACGCACTCGACATGCAGTGTTTGATGCCCAACTGAGTCATGACTTGCTTGAAAAGATTGGCCGTGAAATTCGTTCCTTGGTCCGATTGGATGGACTTTGGTAGACCAAATAGAGTAAAGAACTTGATTAAGGCCTTTACAATGTTCGATGCTTTTATGTTCCTTAGAGGAATAGCCTCAGGAAAACGAGTTGAAGCACACATAATGGTCAATAGGTATTGGTTGCCAGCTTTTGTCCTTGGGAGAGGACCAACACAGTCAATAAGTACTCTGCTGAAAGGTTCTTCAAAGGCTGGAATCGGCTTCAGAGGAGCAACAGGGATCTTTTGATTTGGCTTGCCAACCATCTGACAGGCATGACAGGATCGGCAGTACTGGATGACATCTTTCTTCAAACGTGGCCAGAAGAAGTGTGACATAATCTTGTGGTATGTCTTGTGGATGCCGAGATGACCTGACATTGGTGTGTCATGAGCCAGATTCATGATGTACGCTCTGTATCTTTCTGGTAACACGATTTGATGGCATATTCTCCATTCTTCTTCGTTGGATGCGTCTGGAGGTTTCCATTTCCTGAAGAGCATATCATCTTGGATGTAGTAGCACGTTGATGCTAGCTCTGCCTCTTGTGATGTCATTGCGGTTTCTTGGAGTTTGGCGAGCTCTGGATCCTTCTTTTGGTCCTCAATCAACTGTTTTCGAGTTGATGCCGGCTTTTCAGAATTTGGCGTTGGTTCTTCTTCAAGAGAAGCAAAGAATGTGGTGCTCAAGTCCACATCATCGTGGTTATTGTTGGCTTTGATAACGTTCTCTTCTTGAGATGCTTTCAACCTCATTGCCCTTGTTACTGCACACGCTGGATATAACTCTAGGTCTTCCTCGGGTGTGGCAGATAAGTCGGGTGTTTGAGTGACGATGGGTTCGGCTATCACCTTTCCACCTGCTAAGTCATTGCCTAACAGCAACGAGATGCCTTCCAATGGTAATGTTGGTCGGACACCTACAACAACCGGTCCAGTAATGAGATTTGACTTTATGTCGATTAGATGTAGAGGCACATCTATACATCCAAGCTCTACGCCTCGTAACAGGATGCTCTTCCCAGTCGATGATGATTTTGACAAGGGCAAGATACCTTCTAAAAGTAGCGATTGTGAGGCACCTGTGTCTCTCAAAATGGTGATAGGTCGTAGACTTGTAGAATCACCGGGTAGTGATACGAATCCTTCCGAAATGAAAGGCTTAAAATCCTCTAATAAAACATCAATTTTGGTTGATGCAGACTGGACTTGGGTCGAACTCTCGCTGGAGTCATTGACATCTCTAGGAGACGCAGTGGAGAAACTCTTTCTTGAGTCAGTAGAACATCTTTTGGATGTATTTGGAGAACTCTTGATGGAGTCATGGGAACATCGGGATGATGTATTATGGGAACTCTGGATAGAGTCATTGGAACATCGGGGTGATGTATTATGGGAACTCGGGATAGAGTCATTGGAACATCGGGGTGATGTATTATGGGAACTCTGGATAGAGTCATTGGAACATCGGCTTGATGTATTTGAAAAACTCTTGTTTGAGTCATTGGAACATCGGCTTGATGTATTTGAAAAACTCTTGTTTGAGTCATTGGAACATCGGCTTGATGTATTTGAAAAACTCTTGTTTGAGTCATTGGAACATCGTGGAGACATTTTCGGAGAGTCTTGTACAGTCAATACATTTGAAACAGGTGGTGTCGAGGTATTCTTGATATGACTTGATGATGAGGGAGTAAACCTCGCCGACCACTGTACTGTGCAAGCGCTGACTTTTGAAGGAGCTTTTTCGTTTCTCTTCCTCAATTTCCAGCAATCGTCAATTTTATGGCCTTCTCGTTTGCAGTAGGAACAAGTAGCTTTACTTGTAGTAGGTTTTCTGTCATTTGTACTGCTGTTCTTGATGGAGTTGCTAGCAGTGGACTCAGGCTGTTTGACTTGTTTTGGCTTGACATCCGTCGTATACTTGGCAAATTGATGTGATATTATATAATCGTCTGCCAACACTGCAGCCTTGTGCACATCTTCCTCGCCACGATCAGCTATATGCGTACGGACGTCCAGCCGCACACAACTCTTGAACTCTTCCATCAGCATTAGGTTCTTGAATTTTGCAAAGTCGGTGCCGATTTCCCTGGAAGTGAGCCATTTCTCAAAGCGTCGCTCCTTTTCCCGCAGGAATTCTACATGGGTTTGGCCATCCGATTTGCGACAATCCCTGAACTGCTTTCGGTAAGCTTCCGGAACAAGTTCATATGCCTTAAGAATTAAGGCCTTAACAACATTATAATCTTTTTGTTGTTCAATGGTCAAAGAACAAAATACCTCTGCAGCTCTACCAGTCAAAACTGTTTGCAGCAAAGTGGGCCACAAAGTTTCAGGTACATTAAAATTTTTCACAGCAAGTTCAAATTGTGGAAAATAATTGTCAATTGTGGCTTCATTAAAGCGTGGAATTATTTTCAAAAATTTTGTTGCTTCAGCAGTATGACTGGCAGGGGAAGAATCTGGTCTTACATTAGCAGCTAACTCTAATTTTTTTAACTCTATTTGTAATTTCATTTCTATTTCTTTCTGCTCTCTCTGCTCTCTAGCCGCTGCAAGCTCTAATTCTTTTTGTTTAATTTCTCTCTGCTCTCTAGCCGCTGCAAGCTCTAATTCTTTTTGTGCGGCCTGTTGTTTAATTTCCTTCTCTTTTAAAGCTAACTGGGCTTCTATTTCCATTTGTTTTAATTTTATCTGAAGTTCTAAATCTGATTTACCCTCATCGGGTCTAAGGGTCTCTAAAAGGTCTTCAGAAAACACTTCCTCGTCTACATAATGGATTACAATGTTATCTCTGATTTCTTGTTTAAGGGCATTTGATTTGATTTTTAACCCTAAATGTTTAGAAATAAGGACCAGTTCCTTCCTAGTAAAAGCATCAAGCTCTTCCACAGAGGGATTTGCAAGAAAAACCTGAATATCCATGGCTAACTAACAACTATTACAAGCAAAAAAAATGTATACAATGTAAATATACAGTACAAAATCAGTACAACAAAAAAACCTTAAGAGAGTTTGGTCAATACTATTGATACTTTACTTCCGACTCTTTGACACAAAAAAAAATTTTGTTAAAGTCAACTTCGCCTTTACAAAATTACTCAAGTAAGACGAAAATAGGTTCAGAAAAATATCCGGGACGAAAGCCCTCAAACTTCTTTTGTCACGTATTACAAATTGAATTCTACTTTTAAATGGCTTGCCTAGGGGAACGTGACAATAGAAAAAGGTAGTTGTGTCACTTATCTTAAGTCTGAATTTAATCAGAGACTTACAATGAATAACAAAAAAAAAATGACACAAGAAATCGGAAGGTAAAATATCAACTTAATGTTTAATCATAATATAACTCAATACAAAATGGAAGGGTTGACCAAAACCCTTTTACAAAAATGGCATGTAAAAATATTACAATACAAGAGTTTGAAAATATAATTACAAATACAAGCAAGGCCTTGAAAAAAGAAAAATCTTAACTTACACGATCAATTGGTATACCACGCACGGTTCACGCAATGTCTCCGCTATTCTGTCTCACGGCTGTCTCCGTATGTCTGTCCGTCAACGTTACGCGAGCGGTCTTTATATAATCTACCGCGCGTCGATATCTAGTAATTTCTAGAACAGTAAGTCATCAACACCCAGTTCTAGAACGCTCTTCAAAGAGACAGAAGAAAAGAAAAAAAAAACACCCTCCTTTCAACCAGAGGTACACACATAGGTCAAGGACCGGTCACTGTCTGTGTGGCTTGACTCACCGTGAAAAATAAAAAAAAACTTATTACACAAGGGGCAGACAACCTACAGGTCAAGAGAAAAAAATAGTATCTAGGTAACAATGCCTAGATACGTAACAAAATACAAAAACAAAATTTAATAAAATACTCTGAAAGACACAAAGATAAAGGCACATTCCTCGTCCCATATGCTAGGACAAATTTGTACAAATACTCCTTCTTCCCTAGTGCTATTAGAGCATGGAATAGGTTGCCTGAGCTAGCTAGGAAAACCAGTGACTTGGCAGAATTTAAGTCATTGATTAATATGCATGACGCGTAGGACGTAATCATCTGCTTTTTTTGAAATAACGTCTGTATTATATAAGATAAGATAAGATTAACAGAGTTAAATACAGCATGAATAGAGTTGATACATCGTGGAATATGTTAGATTATGTAATCTAGACAAGCTGAAAAGTTCTGTGGACAAATGACTGAGCATAGTTTAAAAGTAGATAATACCGCAAAGAGAGTTAAATAGAGCATAGACTAGACCCCCCCTGGATCCGCTAGTGCAGCCGGTTCATAAGCCAAATGCTTTACCACACAGCCACTACACCTCCAGAATTACACCTAGAGATGAATAAATGACTCACCTTCAACTTGTTGATAGCAGTCCAGTCACTGGCTTGATTGAAATGATCAGGGAACCTGCCTATAGGTACTGAGTAGGAGGTATAGATGGCCATCTGTTTAAAATATATGTAGTCCATCAAACTAGCATGCTAACAATAATGAGATATATAGAATGAGTGTTGCACTACTTATTAAGTGTGTTCAACTAACAAGCTAATCGAAACATTATACAACACAAACTAGACAATAGCAGCTCTCTTGGGTCACTATACCATGTAACTACAGTAGTAGCTCTCTTGATTCACTATACCATGAAAGTAGCTACAGTAACTCTACTGGGTCACTATACCATGCTAGTAGCTACAGTAGTAACTCTGTTAGGTCACTTTACCATGTAATACTGTAGTAACTGTTGGGTTTCTATACTACGTAATAAGCTACAGTAGTAGCTCTGTTGGGTCACTATACCATGTAAGTAGCTAAAGTAATAACTGTTGGGTTTCTATACTACGTAATAAGCTACAGTAGAAGCTCTGTTGGGTCACTATACCATGTAAGTAGCTACAGTAGTAACTGTTGTGATTGTAAACTAACTTACACTCTGTATCTGGAGTCCATAACCTTCATAAGTGCTGGAATAGTGTCCTATAAACACAGAGTCTCTAAATATTTTATCTGCTTTTTGAACCATACTGATCTGTTGCAAATACAGACTTCATAGATAATAACATATACTATCAATACTATACATGATAATTGATAGTATTCAATAAAAAAAAGATTAGAATATAATGTCTGCACTTATGATTGTTAGAGAAAGGGTTCCCATTACGCAAGGATCTGCAGGAAAAGTTGGGTAGGAAGTTTTCATTTTCATTTCTAAATGAAGGTGTGAATCCTAAGGGACAAAAATTATTGTCATGAGGTGTTTGGGTCAATGTCTCAAGTGATGTGCAAATAGGAAGTTTGTCAATGTCTCAAAAGATGTGTAAACAGGAAGTTAGTCTACTCATTGCTTTCAAGAAGATGCAAAAGCCATTTTCCACAGAATGGTAAGCAAGAAAAGGGGAGTTCACTAAAAATGAAAAAGTTTTTGTTACTTCCTCTTCCAGAAATTTCAGTCTAAAAACATATCCACAAGCTTTTATTGGAGTCCACAACAAATTGAAGCTTCATGTTAAGTCTACTTATGTCAAGTTATTATTGAATTCGGATAATTTAAATTCATAATGAGGAATTCTTTTAATCATCCCTTTAGACTAAGATCCCTGGTTACAAATGGAATTCAGTAAAAGTTCCCTTTTAGACCTTGGGATCTATGGGGGGGTTGACGTACAGGTCATCTGTTTCTGTGACCAACGGTTAACAATGGTGTCATGTTGCTAGCCCAACAACCAACTGCTTTTATTTTTCTCCAACTTATGTTAAAAGTACTCATTAGAGTTGGTTGGACTTAGAGGCGCCCTAAAATCCCGAAATTGAAAATCCCGGCCCAGAACCCTCGGTTTAGAAGCCAAGCCCTTTACCACTTAGCCACCGCCCCGCCCCTGCTGCAAATGGGATTTAAGTTATCAGATATAATTTCTAACAAGCAAAATATAAAAAACCATTTCAGAGATCATCTAAAGGGAAAGAGCTCTGCCCTTTAATACTATATATCTACCAATAATGTACAAAATAATTTCCCTTATTCCATCTCAAACAAAATAATTAAGTACCAATAATAATTTGACTAATTGAGTATTTTTGTTTATTTTTGAAAGGTACAAGAAATAATTGTTTGATCGGAGAATACATGAGGAAGAAATAGAGTTAACAATTATTTAAGGGGGCTAAACCCAATAAATTTAGCCCTATCTGTGAATACTAAACTATTATTTTCCCTTGCTGATATAAAACAAAATAATTAGTTATCAGTAATTAACTAATTGGTTACTTTTTTAATTGATTCATGTCTTGTCTATGCCAATAAATTATTGTGTGAAGTTTCAATTTGATCCGAGAATGGGTGTTAAAGAAATAATGTGCACACACTTTTTACCAGACAGACAGAGTGAGTTGATATAAGCTTTGTAAAAATAGAAAGACATATTAACCACTCAATTCCATTGTTACAGTTATGGATATTCAGGAGATAACAATTAACAAGTGACTTTTAAAATGAGCTTTTCCATTCATTTCCTATTGGCTGCAGAGTAGCCAAAACCTTTGTACCTGACAGTTAAAAGGCTGGAGATTTTTAGGGCTAATGGGTTAAAACAATGGATGGCTGCCTAATTGTATGGTATGCGCTTGGGACTATCATCTAGATGGTTCTGGATTTGACCATGTCGGCCGCCCTCCTTGCCATCCAGGGAGAAGTTTGGGTTAGCATTTAGTAATCTTAAATTCTAAAAGAACATCCAAATCATGTAAAACAAACAAGGTAGAGCAAAAAAGCAAGCAATACTGCAGAAGTGTAATGGCTTTTTTTAAAGTGATCTTTAAATTTACAAGTAATGAAGAAAGTAATTTATTACTATAATTTATAGGTTGGAGTTTGAAGCTTCTAGTGTGAATAAACACATTTTGAATAAACATAATAATAATAAGGCTTGTCTTCGAGTTCAAAGATTAGTGAGGAAAGCAGTATTTCCTGTGGCTACGCAGCCCCAGCTGTGACCTACATATTTTGCTATATCCAGGGCAAGCGAATAAACATAACATATAACATTAATGGCAGCGCTAAACATGTTATGTTTATTCATCATTATTTGTAAGGCAGAAGTTTGACATTCAAGGTTAGTTACTATGGATCTTAGTGCTCTGTACATCTATGACTCTAACTCTTAGTATATGAAATAAATGTGCCTTTATCTTTGTTTTTCTAAACTCAAGCTCCTAGTATATGGAATAAATGTGCATTTGTCTTTATCTTTCTTAGTATTTTATTAGGTTGTGTTTATTACATAATGTACGAAGTTTGTGCCACACCCAAAGAGGGAGTGAGGACCTAGTGAATTGGTGAAAGTCAGTGAGGGACATAGTGCTCAGAATTGGTGACCAATCAATGAAGGACATAAAAGTAATTGTCAAGTTCCCACTTTCAGACCTTGTGGGTGTATAGGGCAGATGATGTAACGGTCATTTGTTTATGTGGCCTACGGTTAATGAGGGTGTCATGTGGCCAGCACAATGACCAAGCGCCTTTACTTTTCCCCAAATAATGAAATAATGTCAGGTACCCATTAGAGCTGGGTGGACTCAGAGGTGCCAGAAGATCCTGAAATTAAAAATCCTAGTCTCCACCAGGATTCAAACCCAGGACCCCAGTTTAGAAGCCAAGCGCTTTACCGCTCAGCCACCGCGCCTCCCATTGAGGTGCATAGTGCCCAAAGTTTGTGCCCAGTGTTCAAAAAATATTAGGCTTGTTAAAATTTGTAAAAAGTCCCTATAAAATTATTAGTAAAAGACACACCAGAACAGAAGAACAACTAGGAAGACTTTTGCGGCAGCGTTTCTTGAAGAAATTGTAATCTGCAAATACTTGAAGCAAACACGTATTTTTATCTGAGGATCGTTTGTGTTTGCGAGAGTAGTCTTAAAAAAAAAAGCATATTAAACATTAGTAATGCAAAATGGAATAGATTAAGTCAGAAACAAAAGTGTGATTAGTGATTCCTATCAAATATTAAAAAACAACTTGCATTATCAGTCTTGAATAGTGAATGTCCCCTTTAAAATAGGTTAGGATAGCTGCCAGGTCATGAGGTATGTGCTCTAAATTGTCATCTCAATGGTTCTGGGTTCGAACCTTGCCCACTACCATAATCCCATGTCCTGCTGGAGGTTTGAGCTAGGATGTCATCTTTAATTCTGAAGGAACACAAGAAAAATTTGACAAATTTTTACAGATTATACCTATTTAGGGAGGTAAATAAACTCAAAATTTGCACTTTGAAAGACTTTTATATTTTCTAGGAACACTACCGAGACTAGATTTTCTCAAAAAAGACAAAACAAACAACAACCTCCAAGTTCCCCTTTCAGAGATCAGACATTGCAATAATACTAAAAAGCAGATAATGCAAAGGTCATCTGCTTCTGTTTAAGTGTTTAATGTTCACTTAAGATCAACTACCTTAATTAATAACTATCTACCCTTTATTTCTTAAGAGTCTTCAAGCAAAGAGTTTCCTTACTTGTATTGAACATTTCCATATGATCAGCCATACTCTTTACTCCAAGTCCTAGCCATGATATATCTGTTCCTATCACATCATTGCCACTGACAAAAATAAAATAATCATTTTTAAACAGTGAAAATACTTTACTGATAAGATTAAACAATCATTGTTACAGACTGCAAATAGTTTAGTGATAAGATTAAATAATCATTGTTAAAGACTAACCCAACAATGAAATGAATAATCACAAAATGATCGACTCAAACGAAAAAGATATGTTTTAATACAACTCAAATGAAAAATAAGATTAGCAGTGAAAGAAAAATAAATATTAACACTTTTTTAATCTTGTGACAAATGCCTGCTAAACTGGTGCTAAAACAAGCCCAGAGTTACACAGCAAGACTAATGGCATATTTAAATCTACCTGCTTCACTTACCATCTGGCTCCAGTGGTTATGTCTGAAGCTCTGTATGCTATGAAGCTATCATTCTTGGGGTTTTCCCTGTCAGTTAATAGATACTGGCTAGGCTAAGAGTTCATTTTCAAAATTGAATTGGAGACAAAATAGAACATTGTTAGTGTGGAGAAAACATGGATTAGAAACAAACACGACATTATTCATTTGGAGAAAAAATTGGAATGGACATAAAATGGAACATTATTAGTTTGGAGAATCAGACAAGAGAAAGTAGAAAACATTTTGGTTTTTTAAAATTATTTACATCTATAAAATTATTATGAATTTCACTATAACAAAAATATTTCTTTCAAGCAGAAAAAATGAAAAGTAAAGTTCCCCTTTCAGACCTTGAGATCTCTAAGCAGATGATGAAAAGGTCAACTGTTTCTATGGCCAATCGATTCAGAAGCGTCCTAAAAATCCTTAAATTAAGTACTGGGTATTACAGTCTTCATTGAGATTTGAACCCAGGACCTCTTAGTTAAGAAGCCAAGCCTTTATACACAGCCATCACCACCCTCCCATCTTTTAATCAGAAAGTAACCAATAATTAAAGCTTTTTTTGATGTGAAAAAATGAATAGTTCATATCAGCTTACAATAAATTATTTAGTTGTTTCCTTTTAGACTTAGAAGTATACAAGTCAAAAGACTTTCTTTTTTCTAGAGATTTTAGCAACTGACACTTCAAAGAAGTAGAGCACATCCTTAATGAAAGCAAAGTGTTATACCAAAACAGAAATGGGATGAATAGAATATGAGATCTTGATTCTAGTTCACGTGGGGTGTCTCCTGTATGGAGACTTGCAATCTCTGAAAAATACTGCTGACTTCCAGGACTGTGCTGTAAGAGGGGGACCCTGGAGCCCGGAGACTGATTAAGCAACTATCATTATTTATGTTCCCAATCAGATATCAGAGTAGCCCTTAGGGCTGAGGAGATCAAGAATATCCCGATATCATTAATAAACCCAGCCTCTACAAGGATTAAAGGGAGATTATCGTACAAACATTTGATCACTCTACCCCCCATGTCACTAGTGCCAATAATAGACTTAAAATCAATTCATCCCAGTAACAGATTCCTCCCAGTTAAACACATTGTTTAATATCTAGCCTGTATGTTCCTACCTCTATGACGTATGTTTCCATGACATCAACTATCTGTATGTACCAGCCATCACCATCAACATTAGCGGTTACTTTTACATCTGGAGATCCTGTTGCCAAAGAATAAATAAAAATTTAAAAAACTACAAAGAATGTTACAACTACGTGACATACACAAGCAAATCATTTTTTACTCTTTGTTAGAAATGAATCAAGAGTGTGGCACTTTAACTAAGAGTGCCTGAGCATTAGAACAAGATAAAGTTTTAAGTAATTTAGGATTCATCAAATGATTTTGAATGTACATTTTTTTGCTATAAAACATTATATTGAGAGTGTAAAGTATAAATGACTTGACTGTATAAACTGAAATAAAAACTTTACATTTAGTAATATTTAATTAAGCAAGTTATCATGATATAACAGCATTTCTCTGGTATATTATTATTATTATTATTATTGTATCATGCAAATTTATATATGTATATTTATTTATGATACTAATAAAGAACATCACTAAACATGTCTGCACATAACCTTCGATATTCAACAGAGTATTAATATGTCACACATCACAATTTCTGAGATCTGATGCTTCACAAGAAATTGAAAAGCCTATTAGAAGTCGAATAAATGAACTTTTTCATATGACAAGCAACGATTGAGAAAGAACACTAATACCAATTTAAAAGTGACCTATGTTTGAAAGTTATTACATCCTAGCCTCAACATCAAGCAGGGTTGGGCAGGGTTCAAGCTTGGGAAGAAACAGACTAGAACTATACTACACAACCAGGCAGCCATGTTGAAATAAAAGATTAAATAAAGTTTTTTAAAAAAAAAGACATTGAGCACAAAGTCTGAAAGGGAAATAATTGTAAAAAAAAAATGTCTATCCCATGATTCATGTTGTAAACTTAACTTGAGATAGGGAAAAGGTTTTCATGTTGTAACAATAACTAATTGGTGAAAAGGGTTTTTCTTTTCAGTCACTATAACTTATTTTTATACTGTTCATTACTTTTGTGAATGCAGAAGGTTAATCTGATGTCTCTATGATAATTAAAAAAAAAAAAGAATTAACTTAAGAGTCGTATAGATTTATTTCCACTTCATGAAATACTTATGTTTTTTCCCCTAACTACAAGTAAAAAAGGGGCGCATATATAATAGATACAAGTATGATGGGTGTATATATAATAGATACAAGTATAAAACAGATACAAAGTACAACAGGGGTGTATATATAATAGATACCAGTACAATGAGTGTTTTTATAATAGATACAAGTACAACAGGGGTGTATATCATATGTGTTATTGGTTTTCTCTATTTTATTTTAAGAATGGGCAAGATTCATTAAGTCTTCCTAACAATTATTATTAAAGGGACTCATTACAGTGAAATAAAAATATATAATGCCTGTTTTGCAGAAGTAATATTTATTTTGTTTTAAAATTGATCTCACAGATTTTCAGTTGTCTATTGTGGTTATTATTCTATTTATAAACTTGTTAAAAGATCCTATCAAACCTTTTTGTAAATTCCTTTCTCAACAATTTCTCTTTATGTTACTCATTTGCCTATAGAGCAAAAAGAAAAAGTACCCTCTTTCAGGCTTTGCAATCTTAAGGGCAGATTATGTAAAGGTCATCTGTTTCTGTAAGCTGAGTGTCATGTGGCCAGCACAATTATTAACCACTTTTACTTTCCCCATCTAAAATTGGGTACCCATTACAGTTGAGTGGACTTAAAGATGCCTTTAAAGTCCCACAAATTAAAACTGCCAGTCTCCACCAAGATTCTAACCTGGGACATCTTGGTTGAGAAGCCAAGTGATTTATCATCCAGCCACCATGCTCCCATTTGCATACAATCTATGTTTTTTTCCTCTTTCTACCACTGTTTAGTAAAATAAAATCATCTTCTTTTTTGAAGACAAGAAGAAGCACTTTGAATTAGATGATTATCATAAATTTTTTTAGAGAGCCGGGGGTGGAGGGGGGTGGGGGTGGGGGGGGGGGGAGAGAAGGAGCCTAGTCCTATGCTCAAGCTTCAGCAGACAATTATATCAAATTCTGTACTAATACTTAATGACTACTGACCTATAACAAATCCTGAAAACAAGCTGGTCTGGTCAATGCGGAATGATGTTTCTTTATCATTATGAATAACAAATGCTTCAAAATCTTTGGCCAAAATGTCCGTCCCAGAAATGAGGTGAAGATGAAAATCTCTTTTCATACCAAAATATAAAACATAAAAGATAATTTGCAGATTATTTGCAAAAGAATTTTAAAATTGAAGTTATAAAATGTTTACAGATATATAATGACTGGTGAAATGAATGGAAAATTTAATTAGTTTTGTTGTTGTCTGTTATAGACGATAAGGAAACAATAAAGATATCCTTCAATGAAACATTCCACTAATGAGATCATTGGTAATATCTGTCATTCAGTATCTATGCTAAATCCCAAAACACTAACTGCATCAACAACATGAATAAGAAACCAAAAGACTAGCTTCCTACTTCCACTAGATGGTAATGGATATTAGAATTGCATAGTTCATATAACTCTAAGAATTTCTAAAACAAGCAGAGCTAATAAGATATCCTAGAAACAAAACCAAATCTAATAAGATATCATAGAAACAAAGTAAAAATAAAAGATATTCTAGAAACAAAGCAAAACTAATAGAATCTCTTGTAAACAAAGTCAAACTAATAACTACTGTCCCCCAACTCAACTAACAAGAACTACCAGAAACAAAGAGGTTTCTCAAAGTGCCAGAAATACCATTCATCAAATTTAGTTCAAAATAACTAAACCACTTTGAAATTGTGACAAGTCCCATTGTCTTTTTAAAAAAACTGTTCTGCAGATATCTCTAATCCAAACCCTACCAGGTATAAAGTAAAGCTAAGAAAATTTGGTAAAACTTCCCATCAAAGGACCCTTTTGAAGAATGTTATGCAAGTGGCAGCACCGCGCTGTCTATTGCTACGGTAATCAGGTCACTACCGGCTAGACGGTATCGGTAGTATCATGTAATTGTTCATGATAGATCTAGTCATGCTCTAATGTATACTGTTTGACAAGAATAACACTGGTCTAAACTTTTTTTTTTTTGCAACAGCTGAGGACAAGCAGAATGTGGTTTCTGACAAGGGAAAGAATTTGTACTTGACTGATGTTATGTAGACACTGTGCCCACCTTTATGATACCGTAAACCATATCCTCTTTGAATGCCCCTACCTTATCTACCTTAGGCAGACCCTACTATCAATACAGCCCAACATAACCAACACCCTGTACGGCAGTGCTGAACAACTGAGGAAATAGCACACTATTTTTCCTTGGCACAGTCTGCACAAGAGCTCACAGCTGATTCTGCAAAATGCTGGCTAGAAGATGAAGAAGAATCAACAGGAAGATTTGCAACAAATCTCAAACCTGAACATATTAAAATTTATATTAAAATTAATTATTTTTTTTTATTACCTGTTAAAAATGTTGAACTTAAGTTTTTTGATATACCTGGGGACATCATTGTATGATCTTTTAACTTTTGTAACTATGCCTATCTCACTAAAAGTTTCATAATGTTTCAGGTTTGCTATACAATGAACTGTAAATAAAACAGTAGTCAAATCTTTTATTAATTGCTTTACAATTTCATAATTTTTTTTTTTTAAACTTAGATTAAATTGAATATTTTAATTGGAGTTTTGAGAGTGTATGCCCACATGTTTTGTCTTTCATTATCATGAAAGCATCTTTAGTTATCAGCTTTGACAACCATTCACTCATGACTTCTTCCAGCTGAATAGTTGGGACTAGGTCCAGTAGATACAGTTAGAGATGATTTCAATACATATTTAGAACAATATGAACAATTTGGGCCTAGATAAAAGGAGCTCATCAATGTCCTTCATGCAAACACTAATGAAACTTAACTTGTTCAATTAGTTGAGAAAATTTATATTTCCCAGCAGATTTGCACAATATAACCCTTCCTAGAACATTATGGCCTCAAGAAGGATGTAAAAATATTATATCCAATGCTACTTTTTACATGCCTTTAACTCAAGACAATTCTCTGTGGCATTTTACATCTTGAGAGATCATATTTTCTTTTTGCAACTTTTTGTGTGACTAAAGAGGCCAATCCTTGATGCACAGTTGTGGTCACAGGTTGGGCATATGTAATAACCAGGTGCTGTTGTATTTTCACCCTTCTTTCTGATTCTGTTGTGTATGACATCTGCTATTCGGGACCCTTCATTTATGCTCTCTCTCCATGTGGATCTATCCAGTGCCACTTTTCCCCAGCTGCTAGAGCTTTATGTCGCATTTGCATACATTACATCTGTTTGTATACCTTAAAAGTGGGCGACCAGCGGTTCTCCTGCCTTCTGTTAGATCGCCATACAGAATGTATTGTATAGTGGTAGTCGACCTTTTGCCAACTTTTGGCATTCTTTCAAATCTTTCTATGAATGGGGCCAAGCCAGCTAAGGCGTCTGCTACTGATAACACAGCGGATGGCTTGCACCCAATGACTTGAATGAGGAAGTGCCAGCTAATTTATTCAAAAATATATTGAATATTCTATATATTTAATAATAGAATCACTAAGAATCTAGAGTAGATCTAAATTGACTAGGATTCTAGATCTAAATCTAGAATAGATCTAGATCTAGAGTGTACGAAGATAAACGTATTTTAATTTTACCATTGACATTGAGTAATTTAAACAAACACCACAGAGTTATTAATTTTCGCATTTTTCTTTAACACAGTCACACTGACTTAGATATAGATCTAGAGTAGGTCTAGATCTAGCTATTGTTGATCTAGATTATATAGATTCGACAACTCAAAAATGGTAATCTAAATTCTATAGATTATGTCTATAGAGTCTAGAAACTCTTATAAATCTAGATCTATGTAATTTAGTCTAGATCTGAATCTTTTTTTTTTCATACACCATACGTAGGTAAGTGGTTCGTAAGACAGTTTGTTAGCCAGATAATTGTCACATCTAACCACTAAACCTAGATCTAGATCTCGTATGGTATGTGACATAAGCCCTAACCATGGCTGATTCAAGCAAACCGTTTTAGGCCTATACTCTAATGATCTGATGGCCTTTGTTAGTAAAAGTACTTTATACTAGAATAAACATTTTATTTGCGGTATTTTTCAGGTTATGTTTTTTTTTTGTGATAAATGGTTTATTGCGCTCAGTGACGTCACAAGGGTCGGTGACAACCTGTGCTGTAAGCCAAGTGTGTCACACACCCCCAACACATACACAGAAGCTTTCCCCAAAACATTTCCCAACAAAAATCGCTAGCCTTATCTTACCAATACAGTGAATTGATCAACTACTTCGGTCGATTTTTAAAACAACTTTAAAATGAATGTCGATTTTATTTCAAAATATCCTTGTTTATGGAATTTAATCAATAGATTTTCCATACATTTTTTTTTGTAAAGTTATTAAAATTTATAAACATTTGACATCAACTGAACATCTTTATTTCTTCACACTCACCTATCTTATCCATGGGCGCCCGCAGGGGGGGGGGGTGCACTTGTACCCCCCCCCCCCTCCCTGGATTCTGAGCAGCCATTTTTTGCCACATCAGATCAATCAAAATCTAATAAACAACTGAACAAGTAGTGCTTCCACTGGTGACTGAAGTACAGTTGTATTTGTGTGGCTAGGCTTATCAGACATTGATGGCTGAAGGCTACGTGCACCCCTCTGAATTCTGAGTAACCAAGCTTTAGCCAGTTGTTTTTTTTTGCAACCTTCAAATCAATTAACGTCTGCTAGGAAGCAACTTAACATGTAGTGCTTCCACTGAAATTTAAAAAAATAAGGATAAGCTATAATTGTAATAAAATAAATAGGCTAATCTGTACTTCGTGCCCGACCATGTGCGCTTTATTATAGGCTTACAATTCAATATTCTATAGCATGTTAGTCGTGACGATTTGTTTTCACTTGCACCCTATTATAGTTATCATTATATTTATTAAAGGCCAAGAATATGATACAAGTTTTTTTTGTCTTGGAGGGCAAATCCTTGCTAGCTATCTCTCGATTTGATATATGGGAAAGTTTCTTTAAACAAGATTGAGGAGTGATAGAATGTGTCCATTTTGAACACCAAAAAATAGCTGATGCCTTATATTATCTGCTGGTGTTTAAGGTTAAGATTAGTTTTTAAAAATGTTATTATTATTTCAGGCCCAATGTTGAAAAATTAGCTGAACTGTTAAATTTTATGTCTGTAAAAAAATACTATTTTAAAAAAATCATTGTATTCATAAAGTTAATTCTGCCTTTTTCTGAAGCTACTATAGAATTTTATAGTGTTATTTTAATATATAACTTTATTAAATTATCGACATCATTATTCTCATACTGTGTGTTGCTATGTTGATGGCTCGGATTGTAATTGGGTTCTAGATAACAATTGCACTATTTGTGAATCGAGCGATCTGATAGTAGCAGTCATAGACTTAAATATACTATATAATTCTATGGTTGCAGTATTTTTGTTCATTATTATTGTTGTAATTATAATTTAAATTACCGATTTCATTATTATTACTTTTCGTTTATTTTAATCTTGATCATGTGTAGATTGAAGTTTTAATTGACTGCCTTAGTAGCACTTGTGCTTTCTGGCAAACAAAGAAAAAATTATTAAATTGTTCATTAAATTGATTATTTGTTTTTGTAGTAATGCAATCTTTATTTTTTAAATGAAATTTTGATTGTAGAAACCAAAGGAGGATACCAGCACCAAAGCATAACAGACGAGGAGAGGGGTGAAAAGAGAGAGAGAGGGAAAGAGAGAGTGTTATCTTAAATAATACACGTGTAAGCTTAATAGTACACTAAGGAACACTGAACTATATAAGCGACGCCAACACTAGACTCTTTAATAGCACACTCTCACATAATACTTCTTCTTCTTAAACTGTCAGGTAGAGTTGAACCTTCAGCTCTTGGAACTGTAGGCCAGCAAAAGTGAACAAGAGCTCCCTCTCACTGGCCTGTATGAAAAAAGTGTACACTGTTTTGTCTGACGGGTGGGTCATACTCGGGGCAAGAGGCCGCGTATAGATCTACTAAGACCTCCACCATTTTTCTTTTCTATACCAGGCTAACCGTGCAGGACACGCCATTTATTATGTAACGGCCCTTTGAGAAACGGCGCCTGGATTGTGACAAGGTTGAGGGAGCTTTTTTACAACTCCGCACAATGCGGATGCTCTCGCACTCCCTTAGGCACCCCCACGGGAGTCTTGTTTTGCTACCCTTTAGCCTAATCGTTTCCACCCGGGCGCCACTATGAGGCAGGGTAGCATGCCCGGGTTATCTTTCCTTTGCATTCCTCATGGAACATAATGAGTGTACTAATGCAATAAACAGATAATACAGTAACTACTGGACTCAAAGTAGCCTACGAACTGATCAGCAATGACTAACAATGAACAGTAACCCCCCCCCCCCCTCCCAATAGCTTGCTCCGTCCTTCTTATAAACTTAATAATTCCTGACCTTATTTGTTTGAATTCTCTTTTTAATATTCTGTTCTGCTGGTCAGTAAATTCGTTTTCACTGCAAGTGGTCAAGGTCTCAACAAGTATTGTTTTTTTTTTTTTTTTTTCTGACCTACTTTGTTGACTGGACTGAATGTGCAGTGGAGCGTGATCGTCAGAATTGTCATTGTGTCTTCCGTGTGTTCCAAACAGAGAGAAATGGGGAATGACGGTCAACAGATCTGATGTGGTGCCCCAAATCTCAAAATAAACCATCAAACAGTCCTAACTAGATCTAGAGATTATCTCAATATATCAAGCAAGAAAGTCCGTTGTTTATCATTATTATTTCTAGTGTAATGTACCAGTTACATCCTTTTTACTTTCCTTGTGTTTTCTTTTTGATTATTTAGAGCAGCGGTTCTCAACCTTTTAAGCTCGGCGACCCCTTTTTACCATCCCCCAATCTGCCGCGACCCCCCCCCCCCACACACACAGCAATAGAAGAATAGACATAATCAATCCTTATTTTCAATGGTCGTAGGCGACCCCTGGCAAATCGTCAATCGACCCCCAAAGGGGTCGCGACCCACAGGTTAAGAACCCCTGATTTAGAGTATTTTATTAGCAGCCCCCGAAAGGAGAAAAGACGCTATTAGTTTTGTGTGGCCTGTCTGTCCGTCCGTCCCGTTTAGATCTCAGAAACTAGAAGAGAAAATGAAAATCGGACATCATGATATTTTAGATCATTCAATGTTCTGATGCAACGGCTACTTTTTCTTTTCTGAAAGCGAAAAATCTAATTTTTAAAATTAATTATGCAAGCAGTTTTTTCATAATAATGCACCACTTTTACAACTATTCACTATTAATAGTAAAAAACACTGGAGGCATTTTAGCAAGGGGAAATTTTGTATCACACACGCTGGTCTCCATCTGACAACAAATAACACTTCCGGTCATTCGCGCAGATTGTAAAAATAGATTATACATACATACACACATTCATCTGTGACAACCATATTTTAATACAATTATGCTAATGGTTTTAGATTTTTTATCAAAAAATATTATTTTTACAATTTTACAATTTTATTGCTAAGTTATGTAAGTTCTGTCATACTAAATACTACATTTACAAAAAAAGTTTTTAAAAGGGATAAAATTTATTTATTGTGCAAATAAGTTGGACATAATTTAAAACAACAATTAATAAGTAGTTTTTCATATTATCGCGGAGCAGCAAAATGCCCACAATCCCACTGAGCACATTACTAAAGGATTTTTTTAATAAGGAAATTTTTTTTCTTGAGGCTTTGAATAAGAGATATACCGTTTACAAAACAATTAGATACTCATTATATGACATCAGTTAGGCCTGGTTCACATCTAGCTTCACAATCACTATCACCTATCCCTTGGTCTGCTGGACCTTTGGGGCACCACACAGGATCTGTCAACCTTCTTTCTCCATTCTTCTCTGTCATTTGCCTTTGATAGAATTTAATTCTGATATTATTTCTGAAAATATTGAAACCTGCCTTTTTACCTGCCTTGGTGGAGCACTTCTGATAGAAATTAATACCAATATTCTTATGAAAATATTGAAACCTGCCTTTTTTCCTGCCTGGGTGGACCACTTCGGGGGCCGATTTTGAGTTTGTGTTTCCATACAAACTGTCTTTGTAACCTTTTTTTTTATACTGTTATTATGTGTAATGACTGCTTTTGTAGCACTTGTGCTTTGTGGCAAAACAAATAAAATTGTTCAATTGGTCTAACAGACAAAGGTGAAGACTCAAAACTTGAATTCTTTTCAAACTGCAGATTTTGTTTTTTCAATCTTGCTATCTGGTGATTGGCTGAACTGGTGTGGTGAGGTTTTAGTTCTATTTTAAGTCGCTATTGCCCAAGAGAGCAGTTTCAAATCTGAGTCTTGGTGGATACGAGGACGGCTTAGTCTAATGGTGGATACAAAGACGTTTAGTCGAATGTTGGATACGAGGACGTTTAGTCGAATGGTGGATAGGAGGGGCGTTTAGTCTAATGGTGGATACGAGGACGTTTAGTCTAATGGTGGATACGAGGACGTTTAGTCGAATGGTGGATAGGAGGGGCGTTTAGTCTAATGGTGGATACGAGGACGTTTAGTCGAATGGTGGATATGAGGGGCGTTTAGTCTAATGGTGGATACGAGGACGTTTAGTCTAATTTAATATTTTTTTTGTGTCCACATATGTTTTGTTTGTAAACTGTTTTCAATGTTTCGGATGTTCCTTCAGAGTGGAATTGAAGACAATCTACACCCTAGTCCAAAACTACAAAAGGACGACGCGGTATGGCAAGGGCAGGGGGGGGGGGGGATCGAGTCAACTCGATTACAGTGAAGTGCGCATACCGTATGACCTGGCAGCCATGTCTATGGAGATGACAATCAACTCATGGTTGCGTTTTCTATGAGTGCTTGTGTGTGTGCGTGTGTTATGATCCTCCTCTCTAGTTCTGCAGTCCACCCAACTATAATGACTTTAGTTTGGTTGGGGGGGGGGAAGGAAAGGCGGTTGGTCATTGTGCTGGCCTCTTGACACTCTCGTAAACCGTGGACCAAAGAAACAGATGACCTAAACATCATCTGCCCTATAGATGGCATGGTCTGAAAGAAAAAAAATTACTTTTTAATTTTAGTAGTATAGTAGATTAACGAAGTTATTATAGCGTCATGTTATATCGCGTGGGTATGATCCTACTATTGTCTAATTATTTTTCTCTTTTTTATTTTCATTCAACGTGTTGAAAAAAAAATGCGTGACATCATGTATTAAAATTTCTTAGAAATTTTATTATTTTTCTAAATTTAAACAACAATTATTAACAGTTACTGTACAGTGTGCCATCTAGACATCTATTAAAACATCAGCTTCTTTGAGTAAAAAGTGATTTGAAACAAAGTTCTTCTAAAATTGAGAAATTTATACATTTCCCTTGTTTAATAAAGGGAGAAGACTCTCATAGACATGTTGATCTTCAAACGATGGAGATTAGTTAAACACTGTAGATAGACAGGGTAAATAATCCACCAATGAACCATTTCTATGGATTGATCCTAGTATCCTCCCTTTGTTTATTGAAACCAACCCCCCCCCCCCTTTGTGAAAAAAAATAAGAGAACAAAAAAATCATAAATATATCTATTTATCTCCCTTTTTTTAAATTTAGCTCTCTATTTTTTTAAAATTTATCTCTCTATTTTCTTTCTCTATTTCCCCATTTGTCATTATCTTTTATTCTCTTTCTGTTGACATTGTGTTTGTTTCTATATGTTTGTCGTTGGAGTATAGAGTTGTTCCACTTGGCATGAAAGCTCATATATTGTTGAGTGTAACCTGTATTATGTGAGCCCGGGCATGCTACCCTGCCTCATAGTGGCGCCCGGGTGGAAACGATCGTAGGAGGAAACGATTAGGCTAAAGGGTAGCAAAACAAGACTCCCGTGGGGGAGGGGGGTGCCTAAGGGAGTGCGAGAGCATCCGCATTGTGCGGAGTTGTAAAAAAGCTCCCTCAACCTTGTCACAATCCAGGCGCCGTTCCTCAAAGGGCCGTTACATAATAAATGGCGTGTCCTGCACGGTTAGCCTGGTATAAAAAAAAAAGGAAAATAGCAGGATCCCTGTGCACGCGGTCTATGGCCGCGAGTCTGACAACCCGCCAGACAGAACAGTGTACACTGTTCTTATTCAGGCCGGTGAAAGGGAGCTATTGTTCACTTTTGCTGGCCTGGAGCTCCAAGAGCCGAAGGCTCAACTCTACCTGACAGTTTCAAGAAGGAAAGATCATTATGACTTATCATGACTTTCGGTCAGAGTGTTACAAGATCATCTGTCGTCATCGAGAAGACCATAGAAGTCAAATTCATAAAGCGCTGGTTGTGAATGTGTATGTGTTTCGTGTGTGAATGTTGTTCGAATTTTTCATCTACATTGTTTTTGCACAGTAGTTACGCTGAGGTAGACAAACTGAATTTCCATTTGATTGGATCAATAAAAATTATCTTAATTCTTATCTTTTCACAGTGATGGCCATTTTAATTTCCGACACTCGTGTCGCGGGCCACTTGAAAAAGGTACAAAAACGAAAACTTTAACAATGAATAGACTCATTAGTTGGGAAAAAAAAAAGTATTTTCTGTTTAATTTCTTTTGGGGAAGGGAGGCATCCTCACGAGCTACCAAACTGGGCAGCATATTCCATAGATACGCCACTGCATTAATTAATGGGATATTTGAAGTTAACCCTCTTTTAAGCGTCAGAAAATAGGCTTCATTTCTCTACTTATAATGTGAGCAACATTGTAGCTAGCTTTACCACCGAATCATTTTATTGTCTTTTAGAAGAATATTCTCAACAATCCTCCAATCTCTAGGCGTAATTTAACAACCTTGTATTTGCGGCTCAAACCAGGAATGCCGTCATATCTTTTAGAATGCCGTTTATATATTTTGTTTTTAAAACAGCCACACTTTCTTTACAAATAAAAGATACTGCTTTATTATCATGTCCCACAAAAAAGGGTAAGACCTGTTCACTTTTCCTGGTAGATTATACACAGCCAGATTGAACTTATTTGATGCAATTTCTCTAGTCACTATATTGTCTAATTTACAAGTATCTTCATCGTGGACCCTTAATAGATATGGGCCTTACTCACCTTCACCTTGAAAATGTTGTAGACAACCTACAAGGCTCAAACCACGAACCCATATATAGTCACATAAACGACTACATTGTGTTGCCCCCGAAATGTACATGTCTCAAAACTACTTTTAGATTTTATTTTGTGTTTTAAAAGTGGTGTGATCATGTGGAATAATGAATTCTCCCTGACCAGCAAGTAAAAAAAAAAAAAAATGTACTTTTAACAACAAAAACAAGTCATAGATTTTTAAAAATGTATATTAAATATGATGTAAACCAAAAGAAAATAAATGAACCACTGTATGACATACATTATTGTGATAACTTAAAATAACTTAAATAAGTAACACATTTAATAACACATTCCCTAGAATTATTTATAGGCAACTATTGGAAGTAATAGAAAATGTTCATCAGGAACTCTTCTAACCAAGGCACAGTCAAAGTTTAAATAAATGTCGAAGTACAGCAGTGTCCAATAGCGGAGCAGACTGAAAGATTCAAAGGGAATGACAAAGGTGACCAATGCTTCTATCAAATGAATTGAGAGCATTGTGGGATAATTCGTAATGTGAAGTGTCTCTTGCAATTAGGAAAGTAACAATGTACACAAGAAGTCTTGGGGGAGCGATTACCTTCTACCATTTGTAAGCCTCCACGCACTTAGCCTTCGTACTGGGATTAATCCCTTACAGCACGATCCAGGTATCTGGCAGTGTTCTGTAGGCTCAGCCTGTTTCCGTACAGGGCGAGACCCCCGAATGCACCAGTTTTGTCTTGTTTCAAGACAAGTCGTTTCTTTGAAAGTGTTTCTGAGCACCATGCATTCGTAGAGGATGTGCTCCATGGTCTCTCCTTCGTGGTAATGTCGACATCTGGGATCGTGATTCTCTCAGACCCTAGCGAAATAGGCTCCTATCGGACAGTGTCCACCGCGGAACCGTGCCAAGATTGCTTGCTCTTTTTTGTCTAGTTGCCACCCCTCGTCTTTTCTATTTGGGCGTCCCGTGCTACAATGGTCCCAGCTGTTGTGCCATTTGGATTTGATCCATTCACGATTCTACCTTCTACCAAGCGCGTCCCCAGATGGCGGATAGGGGAAGGACCCTTAGATATAAGGGTTAGCTGGGAATACCAAATAAACAACCGCGGACCAACTGGTTTGCAGTCACTGAGGATGAGGTGAAGTATTCCAGTGGTTGGAATATTTACTAAAAACATCAAAAAAATCCAGGGAAATGATTGCAAAAAAGCGAGTACAGGGTGCTCTAACTCTAAACCTGGGTAGATGAAATTCGTTAGCTAGGGATAGCAGTTCATCTAGGAGAGAAAACTCCGAAAATAAACACCTGCTGCCTTGCAGATGATCTTGGATGATCAAAGGCTATGGGAGCACACCCAGAAAGAAAAGCAGGTTGAAGTCGGAGTCAATGGGCCTCCTGGCGCATAACCCATTGACACGCAACCTCATCTATGTTGTTCAGTAACGATTCTAATAGATGCAGCATCCTGCCTGTAGAATCCCGCCGCACAGGTAGGGGGCCGGGTGCTCTGCCTCAAAGGAGCCCACACAAGCGAGCTGGTGGTTCTTCTATATGGAGAGCTCCCTGATTTGGAAACCACTGCAAAGTTCATCTCATATATTGGTCTAGTCATCTGAACACTCCAACAGTTCATCTCATATACTGGTCTAGTCATCTGAACGTTCCAACAGTTTCATCTCATATATTGGTCTAGTCATCTGAACGCTCTAACAGTTCATCTCATATATTGGTCTAGTCATCTGAACGCTCCAACAGTTCATCTCATATATTGGTCTAGCCATCTGAATGCTCCAACAGTTCATCTCATATATTCGTCTAGCCATCTGAATGCTCCAATAGTTCATCTCATATATTGATCTAGTCATCTGAACGCCCCAACAGTTCATCTCATATATTGGTCTAGCCATCTGAACGCTCCAACAGTTCATCTCATATATTCGTCTAGCCATCTGAATGCTCCAATAGTTCATCTCATATATTGATCTAGTCATCTGAACGCCCCAACAGTTCATCTCATATATTGGTCTAGTCATCTGAATGCTCAAACAGTTCATCTTATATATTGGTCTAGTCATCTGACCGCTCCAACAGTTCATCTCATATATTGGTCTAGCCATCTGAACGCTCAAACAGTTCATCTCATATGTTGGTCTGGTCATTTGAACACTCCAACAGTTCATCTCATATGTTGGTCTAGTCATCTGAATGCTCCAACAGTTCAACTCATATATTGGTCTGGTCATCTTAACGCTCCAACAGTACAACTCATATATTGGTCTGGTCATCTTAACGTTCCAACAGTTCAACTCATATATTGGTCTGGTCATCTGAACACTCCAACAGTTCAACTCATATATTGGTCTGGTCATCTGAACGCTCCAACATAAAAATGAGAACGAAGAGGAAGAAGACAAGAAGTACTGCTCAAGTAGGAGGCACGGTGGCTGAGCGGTAAAGCACTTGAACCGGGCATCACGAGTTCGAATCCTGGTGAAGACTAGGATTTTTAATTTCTGGATCTTGTCCCCCCATCTCTAATGATATTAGTTGGGGAAAAGTGAAGGCGGTTGGGGAAAAGTGAAGGCGGTTGGTCGTTTTGCTGGCCATATGACACCCGCATAAACCATGGGCCACAGAAACCGATGACCTTTACATCAGCTGGCTCATAGATCAAAAGGTCTGAAAGGGGAAACTTTACTATATTTACTTCTCAAGTAATGTTGAAAACTAATTCAGTAAACAATGAAAATTAAAGTGCCACTAATTAAATGTGCCACTTTCTCATCTCTGCCTGTGGTCCCATCTAGTACATAGGCCACCTAACAGCTTCCTCAAGGCGTCTCGGTTCTGGGCGAGTTTCTCCAACTGTCCCAAGGTCTTGCCCATCTGCTAAGGATGTTTCCAAAATTAGCCATTTTAAATAGGACATATTCTCACAAGAGTAATATGGTATAAATCCCACACTTCGGTGACCAAAAAAGAAAAAAGACTTTTCCAGTGAACTGCTTTTAAAGCTAATTGTTTATATAACTTTAGGATAAATCACACAGAAACACCAAGAAGAAAATGTGCCAATAACTGAGTCTAATGATGTATCAATGTCATTACAGACTTCATTGTTAAGCTTTCAAATAAAACATGATTGTCCATATCACTATTGAACACTGACATCTGCTGGCAAATATTAAAAATAATACCCAATTCTGTTTATAAATATTTCAGCATAAATCATACAAAAAAACCTCTGCATAATTGTTTGCACTTAAAGCTAAATGACTGGTTGTGAATATTATCAGAATCAATATATAAATCTTGGAAATACCAAAGTCTAATGTTCCCTTGACAGTTGGACACATCTCTTTTTTAGCTAATAGATACAGAAAATGTTCAATCTACAATAAAAAAAGATGTATACAAATATGACTCTCAAACCAATCAATATGATTCACATACAAAATCAACTCCATTGATTAAAAAAATCTATCAATTCATTTGATTCACAAATCAATCAATTCATTGGATTCACAAAATCAATCAACTCATTTGATTTCACAAAATCAATCAATTCATCTGATTAAAAAAAATCAATCAATTCATTTGATTCACAAATCAATCAATTCATTTGATTCACAAAATCAATCAATTCATTTGATTCACAAATCAATCAATTCATTTGATTCACAAAATTAATCAATTCATTTGATTCACAAAATTAATCAATTCATTTGATTCACAAAATCACTCAATCTGATATATATAATTTGATATACATGTTTAAAAGTAGATTTAACCCTCTTTCCTGCTGATAGAAAATCTAGATTGTATACAAGCGGAAAGTACAAACGATGAACATGTTTGGTTTGTAGAAAAAACTATCACACATCGGTGCTGAAATAAATCAGCTCACTGAATGTCACAATTGGAGAGTTTCACGATAAACTAAACAATGTCAAGGACACTAAATCAAACTTCAAAATTTCTAACTAAAAAAAAACAGAAGATTTAAAAAAATGTTAATTCTGCAGACTTTAGCACAGACCTATATAAATATATCATACCTAGACTGGACAACTAAAAAAAATTCTTTGTCTGATAATGACTTATATATATTTAGATTATTATGTACGTAACTCTTTTTCGAGCTGTAAGGGAAGTCTAGGTAAAATGGATCTTTTCTGTCTGAGAAAAGTAATGATCTTTAGTTTTCAAATTTTAGAAATAATGCAAAATCATTTTGTAGGATTTTAAATAGAATGGGCTATTAATCACTGGACTAAACACTCATGCAAATCTATGAAATAAAGCAATTTCCGGCTAGTTTTCATTGAGATAATGTTTCGAAAATCCTAGATGAAATAATTTAAGTCTGATGATTTTAATCATCTTATGTATGTTTAAATAGAATGATTACCTAGATATTTCTAGATTATGTATCTAAAAATTTCAAAATAATAGTTATGAGACGAGAGTGCTCTTATTTTCGATGTTCAATTACTAGATCTAGATCTAAACAATTATGTTACATAGGTTAGGGTTGAAAAAAAATTTACTTTATAAAATGACTTGTTTCAGCTTTTTTGAAGTTTTTCACAGCATTTTTGTGTAGTGTTAGAGATCTCCATCTCCAGTCTAGGTATAATATATATCCGTGGTGCTGGGTAGTTTACATGAAACTTTTTAAACATTTTAACACTTCCTTTACTTTGTACACCAGATACACCAAAACTCTTGCATATGAAAATCCCCAATATGGATTAAATTTGTTATTCTATCTTTACACTACATGGGTGATAGATATTTTGACATCAACTATGAGCAATATGTTTATGAATGCCTTGCGACCCAGTCTATAACTAGTTTGAACAAAATAATCTAAAATGTAATAAAGTTATGTGGGCAAAAAGACTTATTGGTCGTTGAGGAAGCTCATCAAAGCAGCTCCTTGATGATGGATGAAAGCTACATTGGTGGCTATTTGTTCAAGCCCCTGCTGGATGGCTCTCTGAGCATTCTTCACTTGGTGAGCTTTGAAGAAATTCTAGAAAAAATAAAAAATAAAAAAAACATAAAAATATTTTTTTAAAATGACAAGCTAATATTATGTGTATTTGTATCAATTAGTTTGAACCACATCTGTCAAATACAATTTTTTTCCTTTGTTCAAGATACCAAACAAAATAATTAATTACCAATTGTAATTAACTAATTTTTTTATTGATTCTTGTGTTGTCAGGTAAAAGAAATAATTGTGCAAAATTTCACCTTGATCCGAGATTGGGTGTGGGAGAAATAACTTGTACAAATTTTTTAACAGACAGGCAGAGTGAGTTGATAAAAACAAAACAAAAATTGAATATTTATTAATATTAGTCCTTAATTATTTTTTTAGCTCTTGTAGGTAACACAACTGTGTAGAAGAGATTTTAACAGTAAATGATAAAATCAAAAATTTTTTTTTCCATTTTTACCTCCATTTGCTTAGCTGTTTCTGCACAGCAGACGCCATCAGTGATGACCTTGAGATGGGTGAAAAAAACAACACATGAATACATTTAATTAAAGTTACTTATCTGAAGTACTAATATTGAGTAGGATAAGAAAAGCATGAAAAAGGCTTCGGGCTTTGACCCTGAAGAAAAATGGGCTGGTGGACCTTTATTAAATTATATAAATTTTTTACTATCAGAGTTTTGAATGGACCTTCCGTTTAATAACTTAGAACTTTAGATATAAAGGGGAAGTAGCCCTTGAATATTATGGGCACAACATGGCCTAAATTGTGCTGATGTGCCAAAAACCCCAAACATCAAATACCTGACCAAACCTGTTTCACCATTAATACCACACTGTATCGGGTACCTGCCTTTCCCTGGGGCACATTAGCTTCATGAAAAGGGGGAAACTGCTGTGTGGGGGACATGGTTCTGGACAAAGCTAATGCCTTGGCTTTTATCTCATCATTTCTTTGCAATCAAAGTAGGGCATAGAATTTTAGGGAAAATTCAGTTCATTGGACAAATAACTTAAAAAAAAGAGTTTTAAAAATTTTCCTCGCAGATATCTTTGCTGAAAGCAAAGGACGTTATCTGAAGACCTGAAACATCATCTTCACATCTGCATGGGATAACTAGGCCAATCACTCATTTAAATGTTTTAAAATTTGAAAAACTGGAAAAAATATTTATGGTAATCAAAGTCTGGACATGGCATAATTTTCTGATAAAACCAGTGCTCCTTCTTCCCAAGTACAATTAGGGATTGTCTGAATCAACGAGAAAAGCCAATGACTTATCATAGTTAAAGTCTCTAATTAAAATACACATGGTTACCTGCAGGTCATAACTTATAAATAAATTATAAACTAAGATAAAGCAAGTGCCAAGACCTAGCCTATTAGAAGAAAGTTAATATTCCTAATTGGTGAAGCAGCTAAAAGCTACTTAAACCAATGACGAAGCTATGAGCGTGAAATTGTGAACAAGACGTTTGAAACTTACTTTTATCAATCGGCTCATCATTGTACTTGTACTGTAGCGCCTGTATAACTCCTGCCAGTTGTCTTGTACGAATTTCCAGACAAGTTGTCTGCCCTGAAGTGTCCATGTTGCCCCTGCCAGTGTGGCTACAGTGTCCTGATTCCTGACTTTGTCCTGTCAAGTTATTAAATGAATAGAATGAAATGAATAGAAATACAAATTATGGAAAACCAACTGTCCATGTTTAGATTATAGCTTGATACATTTTCAATTATTTGAACACACAGTGTATGAGATAATTCATCATCTTGTAATTTTTGACATGCTTCATTATGTAAACTATAAACTATAGTGGCAGTGGTGTAGCTAGGGTGGGGGGGAGGACGGGGAAGAATTTGAAAATCCCCCTGGCCAGCTCCAAATGAGTGTTAAAAATTGTTTTTACATTAAATATTTGCAAAGCAAAATGCAGGTGCCCCCAAAGAGGTCAAGCTCTTCCATCCCCCAAATGTCAGGAAATTCCTAGCTACGCCACTGTATAGTGGCATGGACTGAAAATAAAAAGACTACTTTAATTCAGAAGTTGTCTGCGTTAGTGTATTAAGAAATATCCATGCATCCCAAGGCATGACAATATCTTTACAAAGTCGGATGGACTAAAGATGCTATAAAATCTTAAATGTAAAAATTCAAGCATTTACTGGGATTTACAATTAAGACCCACAGCTTGGCAGCAAGGTACTTTACCTAGAATGATTTATCAAGTTTATAGTATTTATAGAAAACATGAAACTATTTAACATGTTTGACATGTAATTTCTTCTTCTAGACTGCATTTTTGCTGCAGAGTTGTTTTTTTGTGTGCATATTGTTAATTATCAATGTTTTTTTTTAATATGAAGAAAAAAAATAAAATTGTAGATTTATTGCCATGAATGCATTTAATATAATAGATAAAACTTGTCTTTAATTAAAAAAATTAAGGAAAACATTATTTCACATGGCTCGCAGTCCTAGCTGTGATCTTAAGAGGTAACCCCGCCGCCCAAAACTCTTAAAAGACCAACTCAGGTGCCAGCTTGCCTTGACCTGGCAACATGTGGCTTCTGATAGAGACATCCGGAGGACTCTTTAAGAGGCCAGGAAAACCAATTTAAAACCAAAAGGAAAACTAATTCCAAAGCTAGGTGTAAGAGTGCTTCTTAAATGCAATAAAGTAACATGCATGCTATTGAAAACATACAAACTTACAGACATAGCAAAGTTGAGAGTTTGTTGAATCAAAGATTCATTGGGTGTCAATCCCAGAATTCCGGAGATTCTGTTTTTCTCTTCCAGCATGTCTTCGTTATCATAAATCTGTGCAAAAGAAACAATGCAACATAACAAGGCACTTCTGTATCCTTCAAAACTAACCCTATCTGCATAAACAATTAAAGCATCAATTTACTAATTAATTCTAACCAGAACTTTGGCCATAACAATGACTAGCCACAAAGAGTAGCCCTCTTAACAAATTACAAATAAAATTCAGCTCTCCACCAGAGTCCTAGACCCAAACGTTAAGCCAAGAATTTACTGCTCAGCCAACAGGCTACATGAGTTATCTACAACTCTATGACCAGAATTATTCTATTTTATTGGCTGATTCCGGGGAAAATTATTTATTGGAAATGACATATACCTCTAAATAACTTACACCTAAATAGTAAACAGCAAATTACAAGAATATATGGTAGACAGTGGGTTTTTAACATGAAGAATAATAAACAAAACTTATTTAATACAAAAAAGACAGTGCCTTTATTAATGCAATGTATTACCTCTAGAAGTTTGTCATACACTTCCTTGTCGCCATTGGATAATACTGTGACAAATACCTGTAAGGGACAATCCATTCATTGTAATTAAATTGAGAGTTCTCACAGCTGTTCCTTAAACTACTACCATAATTATTGTGTTAAGTTTATGTTATAAATCCTAGACACATAAAGACTTTTTGCTGAACAATAATCTGTAAAATAAATGTCATACAAGAAATTCCCTAATTTGATTTGCTTGGGCTAAAGAGTATACAAATTGGCATTCTTTTAATGTTGTATATCACTATATCAATGAAAGTATGTGGGAGGAAGATCGGACAGCAGAGGCAGACTGTGCATGCTGGTAAGAACCTTGCTGAGAGCAAAAGTAACGAAGTCAACAAGCACAACAAGCAACCACATCTATTCTCCTTAACTGAAGTTAGGCACCCATTAAATTTGGGTGGACTCAGAGGTAACCTAAATTCAAGATCCTTCCTTCAAAATCAATATTTGTAGAAAGCATCTTAAAATACTAGAACAATGCTAGACGAAGGACCATACAATGATGTTCTGAAAAAAGCTGCTGCTGAGAGATGCAACTGTTTATCATTTGACAACTGCACTTGTTGGGTATTTAGGATGTATATGGAAAGATAGCATGATAAAGTGAGCCCCAAAGAAGGATTGCATATTGGAGGCACTCCATGTAAGTGCTTTAAAGACCAGTATGAACACCAGCTTTTTATACTAAAAGTTTTTGGGTTACTCCTGATACATGACTTTTTAGTTTCTCTATAATGCAAGTGGGGAGACAACTATGGAAATAAAAAATAATCATACTGGAGTTGTTATATCAGCAGATAATGTTGCTTGCTTGCTACAGTAGTCACTGAATCTTCTAGAAGCTTCTTGAACAACATTCGGATCACCACATGACCCTAGCACTGTCAGGATCTGTTCTCTGATCAACTTGGTAGCATGACCTTTATAAAATAGCGACGAAAAAAATTGCATATTAAGTTAACATTTGTTTTAAAAAAAATAACTAGACATTTACAAGATCATTACATTATTTAAACAAAAATCTTATCTTATGAAATATAGACGTTACTTAGAAAAAGATTATTACATCCTATTCGCATTCCTAGGTCAATGTAGTCATACATGTTAATCAATGACTTGAATTAGCCAAGTCCTTTATTTTTCCTGGCATGCTCTAATAGCACTAGGGAAGAAGGAGCATTAGTACTAATTTGTTGTAGCATGTGGTACTAAGTAACTCTGTATCTTTGTGTCTTTTTGAGAATCTTATTAAGTTTTGTTTTTGTATTTCAAGATTATGGTTTGGTACTTATGAATAATTGCAACTTGAAATGTGACACCAGTTATAGTTTTAATGGAAGTTGAAATGTTCATCCATGAATGAACTGTGAGTACCTGTGGGAATCTTGGTCTAAGGGCCTCAAGATTGAGACCTGGTAAAATTTGTCTATTTTCTATTCTCAAATTTAGGATGCCAACAGGTCAAGTGGGTATTAATCTTGATCTTCAAGCAAAGATTGATGGTCATGGAGATTAGTATCTCAATGCTTGTGCTTGAAGATTTTCAGATTTTTGTTTCATGGCATAAGTATCATTGTGTTCAGAGGATGTTATGCTTCTGTTGAGTATTATATCAATCATAATAAATTGAATAGTATCTTATCTTATCTTATAAAATACAGACATTACTTTAAAAAAGTGAAGATGATTACGCCCTACGCGTCATGCATGTTAACCAATGATTCAAATTCCGCCAAATCACTGGTTTTTCTGACTGGCTAGCCCAAACCTCCCGCAAGATGATGGGATGGCAGCGACCAGGACATGAACCTGGCACCATCAAGATAACCAAACAACAGTCCTGTCCGCACACTGCACAACCAAACAGCCATCCACAAACAGGCGGTCATCCACAACCAGGCGGCCCTCCACAACCAGGCTGCCATCCATAACCAGGCAGCCATCCACAATCAGGGGGCCATCCACAACCGGGCAACCATGCAATATAAAATAAGATTATGTCGAAGATTTTAAGTTTTACTGGAGAAAAAATTATGCGCTTCAAGACTTTCTAGACCACCAATGTAAATGAGCCATCTAACGACTACTCACTTTCATCTTTAGCTGCCTCCCATCCTAGCGAGCTCTTCATCTTCTGCAAAGACTTGCATAGAAAAACATTAAACTGCTGGTCATTCCCCTGAGTAAGGTGCTGAACAAAAGGCCGTAGGGCGCCAAGTCCACTGACCAGCTTACCACAAACTGAAAAGTCTGTTTCATCAAGGAAACATTCACTTAATCTCAATACATCCACGACATTCACATAGTTAGACTGACACTGGGAACAAGAGTACAAAAATACATTTTACACAACTTACTATATTTGCAAATAAAAAAATATGTCATTTAAGATTTCTTGCTTTAATCTACTGCATTTTAAAAGTTAAATTATAAGTTGAAAATAAGTTCAAATTTCCAAACATTTAATAAGATTAAATTAATATTAATAATAAAAAGAACATTAGTCAGTGGACACTTACAGGGACTACGATGGATTTTGTTTCCCTTTAACGAAGCTTGACACTAGCAGTGACAGAGAATGAAAATTAATTAATTTCCATAATAATAATATACAGCCTCCTTCAGTCGTGAAGCAACTATGGATCATGGAAATGAGATGAATGCCTGGGCATTAGCTGTGGTCAGAACAATGTCACCCACACATCAGTTCCCCCCTCTCCACACAGCTGATGTATCTAATTGAACGGCAAGTTGCCGATACAGTTTGGGGTCAGCGGCGTCACAGATTCTGCCAGGGTGTAGCACTGGGTGCTGCAAACTGCCTTACAGTCGCCAGCTCCTGATTTTTCCTCAGGGTTGACTCCCAAAGCCTTTCTTATGATTGGGTATAGCTGCAAAGCAGCAGAGGTTTGCATTCAGAGTTTTCCTTCCTTTTAATAATAATAATCTTTATTATCCATAATGAAATTTGTCTTGCAATTGGTGCATTACTAAAAGCACAAATTGCATGTCTCCACTGTGCAGCACCATTTTCTAAGGTGCACAAATAAAGTGCCTGAATTTATTATAATTTATTGCACATATTCTGGAATTCTAAACACAAACATGATTCTTTTAGTCGCCCAGCTAATCCAGTCCAAACCTGCTTCAACTACAGTTCTTTCTATCATTTTAGCCTAAAGTTAAGTCAAACTGAAGTAGCATTGAGCATGCTTTAACTCTTTCTCTCCTAACTGACGATACCAGCATTGATTCCACCAGAATGTGGTAAATAATTACGGAGAGAAAGAGTTAAGCATGAATTTGCTATTCAAAAGCAATTTTTTTTTTAAATTAGAAAAAAATGTTACTGCACAGCCATTTTTGTTAGTTCTACAAGTTAGATTTTAAGAGAAAGCAAAAGTAATAGAAATAAAAAAAGTAACATGTTCATTCTTTCTCTATAACTCATGTGTCAGAATTATTATTTTTTATGTTGAAGTCCGCATCATAGATGAAACGGGTGGAACAGATGTTGATGCCAAAGCAAGAATTGGAAAAGCAAGGGTCGCCTTCATACAGCTTAAGAAAATCTAGAGAAATTTCAATGGCAACAAAGATTGGTCTCTTTAACTCATATGTTATGGCTGTTTTGCTTTATGGAGATGAGACCTAGAGAACAACTAAAACTGCCATTAGAAATGTGCAAACGTTCATTAACAGCTGCCTACATAGAATACTTTTTGTCCATTCGCCAGTAACCTGCAAAGAAACAAACAATCTCTGGTAGAAGAAGAAATCAGAAAGAGAAGATGGGGCTGGATTGGACACTAACTAGCATAACAAGACATGCATTGAAGTAGAACTCAGGAGGCAAGAGAAGAAGGGGGGTCCTAGCAACAGAAATTGAAACTTTAATTTTGTTTCACAAGATGGAAAGAATGGCCCAGATAGGGGTCTATGGAGATCTATTGTTGGTGGTCCATACTCATATAGGGGTGACAGGGTGTACGTAAGTAACTAATATTGAAGTTAACATTGAAGTTAACTTAAATTTCTAACATGTATTGATTCTATATTATCAGTAATGAAACAAAACTTGCATTTCTTTGTATCATAGCTGTACAAAATATAAGACAATACAGACAGATCAAGTTAACATTTCTGCCAATGAATACCCACCAGAGCAAAACTATCTATAAGTAATCCCAACTTGTCTTCAGGGGAGAGACTATTCTCCTTCACACCAAGTGAGAGTCTTTGCAAAGAGTCAGGCTGATACATGACATGATAAAACATATACTGACCAGGGTTGGCCTGAAACAAAAAATTGACAACACATTAGTATCCACCATAATATAGCCATTTGAGACTAGAATAGTGAATGATTGATTAAGTGCTTGGCTTATGAACCAGGTGTCTTGGGTTTAAATCTCTGTGAAGGCTGGGATTTTGAGTTCCTAGATTTTTATGGCACCTCTGATTCCACCCAACTCTGGGTACCTGACTTTAGTTAGGGAAAGTAAAGGTGGTTGGTCATTGGCCACATGACACCCTGCTCATTAACTGTTGGCCAAAGAAACAGAAAGACAATCAAAGAACAGGAGGAAATCTGTACAGAAAGACAATCAAAGAACAAGAGGAAATCTGTACAGAAAGACAATCAAAGAACAAGAGGAAATCTGTACAGAAAGACAATCAAAGAACAAGAGGAAATCTGTACAGAAAGACAATCAAAGAACAAGAGGAAATCTGTACAGAAAGACAATCAAAGAACAAGAGGAAATCTGTACAGAAAGACAATCAAAGAACAAGAGGAAATCTGTACAGAAAGACCATCAAAGAACAGGAGGAAATCTGTACAGAAAGACCATCAAAGAACAGGAGGAAATCTGTACAGAAAGACAATCAAAAAACAAGAGAAAATCTGTACAGAAAGACAATCAAAGAACAAGAGGAAATCTGTACAGAAAGACAATCAAAGAACAGGAGGAAATCTGTACAGAAAGACAATCAAAGAACAGGAGGAAATCTGTACAGAAAGACAATCAAAGAACAGGAGGAAATCTGTACAGAAAGACAATCAAAGAACAGGAGGAAATCTGTACAGAAAGACAATCAAAGAACAGGAGAAAATTTAAAGAGAAAGACAATTAAAGAACAGGAGGAAATTTAAAGAGAAAGACAATCAAAGAACAGGAGGAAATCTGTACAGAAAGACAATCAAAGAACAAGAGGAAATCTGTACAGAAAGACCATCAAAGAACAAGAGGAAATCTGTACAGAAAGACAATCAAAGAACAAGAGGAAATCTGTACAGAAAAACAATCAAAAAAAAAGAGGAAATCTGTACAGAAAGACAATCAATGAACAAGAGGAAATCTGTACAGAAAGACAATCAAAGAACAAGAGGAAATCTGTACAGAAAGACAATCAAAGAACAAGAGGAAATCTGTACAGAAAGACCATCAAAGAACAGGAGGAAATCTGTACAGAAAGACAATCAAAGAACAAGAGGAAACCTGTACAGAAAGACAATCAAAGAACAAGAGGAAATCTGTACAGAAAGACAATCAAAGAACAGGAGGAAATCTGTACAGAAAGACAATCAAAGAACAGGAGGAAATCTGTACAGAAAGACAATCAAAGAACAGGAGAAAATTTAAAGAGAAAGACAATTAAAGAACAGGAGGAAATTTAAAGAGAAAGACAATCAAAGAACAGGAGGAAATCTGTACAGAAAGACCATCAAAGAACAGGAGGAAATCTGTACAGAAAGACAATCAAAGAACAAGAGGAAATCTGTACAGAAAGACAATCAAAAAACAAGAGGAAATCTGTACAGAAAGACAATCAAAGAACAAGAGGAAATCTGTACAGAAAGACAATCAAAGAACAAGAGGAAATCTGTACAGAAAGACCATCAAAGAACAGGAGGAAATCTGTACAGAAAGACAATCAAAGAACAAGAGGAAACCTGTACAGAAAGACAATCAAAGAACAAGAGGAAATCTGTACAGAAAGACAATCAAAGAACAAGAGGAAATCTGTACAGAAAGATAATCAAAGAACAGGAGGAAATCTGTACAGAAAGACAATCAAAGAACTGGAGGAAATCTGTACAGAAAGACAATCAAAGAACAGTAGGAAATCTGTACAGAAAGACCATCAAAGAACAGGAGGAAATCTGTACAGAAAGACAATCAAAGAACAAGAGGAAACCTGTACAGAAAGACAATCAAAGAACAAGAGGAAATCTGTACAGAAAGACAATCAAAGAACAAGAGGAAATCTGTACAGAAAGACAATCAAAGAACAAGAGGAAATCTGTACAGAAAGACAATCAAAGAACAAGAGGAAATCTGTACAGAAAGATAATCAAAGAACAGGAGGAAATCTGTACAGAAAGACAATCAAAGAACTGGAGGAAATCTGTACAGAAAGACAATCAAAGAACAAGAGGAAACCTGTACAGAAAGACAATCAAAGAACAAGAGGAAATCTGTACAGAAAGACAATCAAAGAACAAGAGGAAATCTGTACAGAAAGATAATCAAAGAACAGGAGGAAATCTGTACAGAAAGACAATCAAAGAACTGGAGGAAATCTGTACAGAAAGACAATCAAAGAACAGTAGGAAATCTGTACAGAAAGACCATCAAAGAACTGGAGGAAATCTGTACAGAAAGACAATCAAAGAACAGGAGAAAATTTAAAGAGAAAGACAATTAAAGAACAGGAGAAAATTTAAAGAGAAAGACAATTAAAGAACAGGAGGAAATTTAAAGAGAAAGACAATTACAGGAGAGCAAAGCTGTTCAAATTATTAGAATGAAAGAAATATATTTTTTTTAAATCTAGAATTTCACTTTAGTTTAGTAAGCTGCCTCTGTTCACATGGTATGATTGTGTACAATAACAAGTCAACTAACTAATTAGAATTGAGCAAATTATTTTCGACTTCTTACATGTATCCAGTCTTCTGGCTTGCAGTTTGGAAGCTCCAAAGTAACACTGCCACCTTGTAACAAGCCGCTCACCACAGGAACACTTGGACTGCTACCTGATGTGATAGAGAAGGGAACTAACCACTCCTCTGTGACGGGATTTGAACCCTTGGTCTCTGGGAAATCATGTTATTAAAAAAAATGTCATCTATATAATTTATCAGTATTTCTGTTTGTCATTTAAAACCAAGCATGTATCATAAATACACCTGTTGTGTATTTCTTTTCATATGACCCATTTGAGTATAAAAGTTCATCTTTCAGACCTTGTGATTATTAGTGCAGATGATGCAGAGATCATCTGTTTCTATGGCCGACAGTTAACAAGAATGTCATGGCACAGCAACCAACCACCTTTACTTTCCCCAACGAATGCCAGGTATGAAACTGATTGTGCAGGACCTAGTCTTGGTAGGGAAAAGCATAATGTCTAAAATTAAGATTTTGTATTGGAAAATATATTCATCTTTGCAGCTGACAATGCTGTTGTTTTTTTTTTAAATCGCACATAGTGGCACTCCAAAATGATAATTTTGCCTATTTTTCAGGAGATTTTCAAGATATTTTAAGAATTTCATATTTCCAGGACTTTTTTGTATATTTTGCAATTTTAGGAGTTTTCCAGGAGGTCCTGGAAAATCAGGAGGCTGCGGAAACCCTGCTATTATATACAAGTTACAATGTTTTAATTTAATAATTTACACCTAGAATCAGCGTGAGGCCTTTGAAAGTGCGGAGGCCACTGTGACCACATTGGTTGCACTGGCCTAAGGTAGGCCCTGCAGGTACCCACTAGTGGTGGAATAAGGAGAACCCTAAAAAATCCAGAATTCAAAAGCCCAGTTTTTAACTAAGATTCAAACCCAAGCTTGGAAGTGCTTTACCATTCAGTCAACCCGACCGCATCCATTGAATGTGACACAGATATATTAAACTGGCTTTTTTTTTTCTTCACCTAAACTTTATCTAACTGTTCCTTGTCCCAAAGTGTGGAGTTTAATAAGTAAGCATTGAACAGATATTTTGATATATTTTAACTCTTTCTCTCCTAACTGACGATACCAGCGTTGATTCCACCAAAATGTGGTAAATAATTATGGAGAGAAAGAGTTAAGCAACTAAAAAGCAGAATGCAGGTCATAAAAATGGAAGCTCTTGGTGGAGGATATATTTAAAAAAAAATAAATCAATAGATATTTTCAAGTACATTTCTGAAGTTGCAAATTATTTTTAAAAAAATAAAAAAAATTTACAAGTATCCCGCCACAGCTTATATCAATCAATAAAAACAATTTTTAAATCTAAAAATATCAAATTTTATAAATCGTTTTTTTTTTTAGCTTTAGTTAACTGCCCATGTTCATTAATCACATAGTTATTAAATGAGATGACTATGAATGGAATGAAATTTTCATGAACCAGGGGAAATAATCACCTGAAGTTAAAGACTGGGCTACAAATTTCTGCTGTGTGAGACAAACTTGTCTTTTATTAGATGTGATGTCAATTAATTCAGAAACCTGTTAAGCATATTAAAAACAAATAAATGAAATTTATATAAAAAAAAAAAAAAAAAAAAGGAAGTAACAAGACAAATGGAACACACAGGACAAAGACATATAGATGGACCACAAGAGAGATATGAAACATTATTATTACGACACTTACATATATTTTACAAAGCTTATCCTAATTCACTCTGTCTGTCCATCTGGTAAAAAGAGTGTACATGTTATTTCTTCCAAAACCATTCTTGGATCATGCTGAAACTTCACACAATTATTCATTGACATAGAAAAGACATGAATCAGTGTAAAAAAAAGTAACCAATAAGACTATTAATTTCTGGTGGTTTGTTATTTTGGTTCATAGTATCAAGGGAAACTAATAATTCAGTATTCAAAGATATGGCTAAATTTATTGGGTTTGGTCCCCTTAAATAACTGTTAACGCTCTCTCTCCTCCACACATTCTTCTCTCCGATCAAGTTGATACTTTAAACAATTATTTATTGTACCTAACAAAACAGGAATCAATAAACAAAAATACTCAATTTGTCAATTAATTATTGGTAATTAATTATTTTTGTGGATATTGAATAAGGGAAATAGCTTGTACATTACTGGTAGATAGAGTTTTAAGGGCAGAGTTCTTTTCCTTTGAATAAGCCTTGTTTTTTTTTGTTTTTTTTTTAATTTTTTTTTTTATATCTTGCTTGTTTTGTCCTGATTCTGCAACTGACCTTAATTAACGGAAAACCCATCTGCTTGCTCCAAGTGTTCATCATGGCCTCAATATTTGACCCACTGGCCTCTGACATAGCTGCCCACATGTCCTTATTGGTGGTGTTACTAAACTGATGGCGCTTTAGATACAACTTCATACCTTTTTGAAATGCCTGAGAAAAAAATTCAGTACAACATGGATATAATTTATATATATTTTTCTAAATATTCTTGGGTCTGAGGTTATACATTTTTTTGTTAAATTTCTCCTTTTCGCTTGCAAACTCTTCATAGATTCTTGAATCAGGGTGAACAATGCATGGGTATTTTGAAAAACACTCTAACGACTTTTTGCATATCTTTTCTTACCTTATTGGCATTGAAAATTCTGGTTTCACCTTTTTAATTTGTCAAACTATAACCATGTTAAAAATAAATCAGGCTTACGTCTTTTTATTTTGAACACATGCGGTGGCTGAGCGGTAAAGCGGTTGGCTTCTGAACAGGGTGTCCTGGGTTCAAATCCTGGTAAAGACTGGAATTTTTTATTTCAGGATCTTTAGGCACCTCTGAGTCCACCCAGCTCTAATGGGTAGCTGACATTGGGGAAAAGTAAAGGCGGTTGATCATTGTGCCTCGTTAACCATAGGCCACAGAAACATTTACATCATCTGCCCTATAGATCACAAGGTCTGAAATGGGAACTTTACTTTTTTTTTTACACGCTTTCATGGGGAAGGGGGGGGATAATTCCCACACTCAGCTTTGTAAAGATTTGAATAAATAAATAGACGTACATAACCATTAGGTAGAAATCATGGGCTGGACTGTTGATAGAAGAACTTGATTGAGAAGACTCCTTGCTAAAATGTTTGACATGTTTCGGATGTTCCTTCACAGTTGAAGATAAATTACTTCCTAGTCCAGCAGGATAATGGGGGATGGCAGCGAGTAGGGTATAAACCCAGGACCGAACAACAGTCCATGCGCACACAGCACGACCAGGCAGCCATGCAATAGTGAAGCATTACAAAAAATAGACTGAGAAATTAAAGATGTCCATAAACTTCATGACTTTTATCATTTGACTTGTTTTGATTTCTTTAGTCTTTGTCAAGTTAAATGGCAAAACTTAGTCCATGATTGAAGTTAAACAGAAGTTACAGGAATAAATTTTTTCCTCTTCTGTAATCTATACTACACTTATGATTCAGTTTTCAAGGCAAAGGTATCAAATTAATTCTGTGATGGTTGCTGTAATAAAGGTTTTAATTTGCAATGGCGGCTACTGAGAAAGTTTTTCATAATCTTTTTTTTATCACACACACAGATATTTGTTAAAAATTATCCATTTGTGTATCCCTAGTGTATACCTCATCTCCTAAGTAACTCTTTAACATTCTAATCAAACAAGCTCCTTTGCTGTAAGATATCTCATCAAAGATTTCATCAATCTCACCAGGATGTTGAACTGGAACCTGAAGCAGAAATTCAATTTTTAAACAAATTTATTCAAACCAGTGTGTACTTGTAATGAGACAAACAAAAAAAACAATATACAGTCAAACACTCAGCATTAAAGTATTATCGTGCACGGTATACTAGCAGACTGAGGTCAGCTGGGAACTAAGATGGCTGGCAGGAAGTTCTAAAGGAATGGGTTGACCAAAGACACTGATAAAGGGTTACAGGGCAGAAGGGTGCTAAATAATGAAACAGTAATAAGCATATAAGAGATTAGTGGAATAGAGGTTGGCAGACACTATTTGAGCTATTTTCGACACTATTTTTTAGCTTCAGAAACCGTATAATATTTATCCTTCTGAAATCAGGATCAAGTTACCACGGCTAGACCAATGATGAAAGTAAAAGTTAGTAGAAAATTTCTCTATCCCCCCCTTACAATATAATTGTGACTAATTACTTCAATAGGGTGACTGTTGGTCAGAGCATCCAGTTCCAATGCCCGTGTTTGGTTAGTTTTGGTGAACTGCTTCCAGATGTTGAATTCTGGGTACAGTGCATCTGTACACTGGTATGATATCCAAGTAGCAAAGCCTTCTTTTAGCCATAGGTCAGTCCACCATTCCTACAAGAAGCAAAAAATAACAAGAAATTAACATATTTTTTTTAGTTCAATTTAAAATTACAATGTGACGCTTTAAGGTCCTAAAAAGATTTTTTGAAATACATTAATTTTTTACATATTTTTTCTGCTATAGAGATTTTGTATCAAAATTTGGTAACTTTCAAATCATTTACATGAAATGTTACTGAAGATAAAAAAAAACTTATATTGGGTTTATGATTTAGAGGGTTAAAAATATGCGAGGAATTGATCTAAATTTACAATGCAACTATTAATTACAAAGTTGCTAGAAACAGCCACAAACAACTAAATTTCACATTTCTTCTTGCAGACACTGCAGTAGTCAAGGATTAAACTCATGGTGACCAAGTATAGACAAGGCAATGAGACGACTCACCATGGTGACCAAATTTCCAAACCAATTGTGAGACAATTCATGAGTAACAATGATGGCCACAATTTGCTTCCTGAACGCTGATGGGTTGGCGGGATCCAAGAGAAGTGCAGTCTCTCGGAATATGACCAAACCCCAGTTCTCCATAGCACCTATAAGGAAAAAAGAAATAAAATTCATAACTACTGCAGTCTAAAAACACAAATAGAAGGCAATTAGTATTACTATTGTCATGAAGCTTAAAGTAGTAAATTAATCATGATTATTAACATTTATAACATTTTTTAACTATTTTTTAAAGATTCTAGCTACACATAATCTTCTTCTTTTCAGCTCTGCATGTTGGAACAGAGGCATGTTGGGACAGAGACATGTTGGGACAGAGGCATGTTGGGACAGAGGCATGTTGGAACAGAGGCATGCTGGGACAGAGGTAATACTCCCTTTTTGAACAAATTGAGAGATTTCATTGTAATATAAGAATATAAATATTTTCACCATTTCCTGTGATAACAAAAGGATAATATATCATGTGCACACTATTAACTTATCACTTAAAGTATAAAAGGGAGGCAACAAAGGAATCCACACAACTTTGAAAGCAAACTTAGTTAAGTACAATAAAAAGATACATATCAATTTGTTTTATCACACAATGTCTATATTGAACTTTTTAATTTTTTTTTGTTAAGATCCCAACTCGAGCTTCGAGTCCTTCTTTGTAATTGTCCTTAGAGTTTAGTCTAAAAACATGAACTTAAGGCCTATGGAAGCTTGCCTCCATCTGCCTGTCTAAACAAAACTATGGCTTGTATCCAAGGACGCTTGGGGGAGGGGGGGGGGGGGTCTATTTTGCTTTCCCTATTGGCCCAGTCATCTCCTCTAATGGCTGTTTCCACCCGAGTGCCACAGTGCGGCAGAGAAGCAATGCGGGGCAAACTGAGTTAAGATTGCCATGGCAGTACAGAAATCAAGGGGATTTTCTCACAGGTAACCCCTCTCCCACAAGCCCTCAAAAAGATTGGACCATACATAAAGCACTGAGCATGCTTTAAGCTTGAGATGGCAATGTCTTCAGGTGCGAACATTAAGGATGAGTGCAGTGTTTCACATGACTACATTAAACCCAATTCTGATCTCCATTTTTTTTCACATGAAAGATGCACTATATAAAAGCAATTCAAGGGGGGAAAAAAAAGGAACATTGCTACATACCTATAGGGAATTCTGATAAAGTAATCAGATCAAGTTTTGGGAGCCCATAAGGAATATCAAAGTACTGCTCGTAGTAGGATAAAGATTTGGTCGCCACTTCCAGTGCAAAGAGTCCATGTTCCTTGTAGCCAGGAGGAGTAAAGACTCTGACGGGGATGCCATTGGAGGTCTGAGCTTCCACAAAGTCATAATCCCCCACCACAAAAGCAGTGAGGTATGTTGACATGATTGGCGTAGGCTGAAATGTTACCACTTTCAAATCCGAGCTCTCTTGGGATATTTCTTCTCTCTCAGCTGGCTAAGAAGCAAAAAAAAATATAACATAATTATTTTTCTGTTACTTCAAAGAAACAAGGAAAAAACTTTCACTCTTCCAGACCCTCTACCAATTTTGCTAAAATTCCCAAGATGGCCAGTATACCTTTGTACCTGGGTTGTTTTTTTTTTTGTGTGTATTTTCCTGTTACAAGAAAAACAAAAATGCTTTAGCATCCTAAAAAATAACCAACCAATTGTGATTCAATCTTATGGGCAGCCAGTACAAATTGACTTTGTGTGGTTGGTATAAGAATAACACTATAAATGTATAATGATGAACCAATTATGTTAAGAGAAGGCTTTCCACTGTCCAAAATTGAATCAGAATTTTAGTAACTTAAGACACTTAGGAATGAGAATTTCATTAAGAAAAATAATTCCAGCTCAAGTGACTGCCTAGGACATCTTCATTGATTCATATATCCAGAGCTAGATGAACAGTAAGATAGGGAAACATGTGTACTTCCAGAATTTAAGTATTGGAGACTAGTCTGGTAGGGTTAATATCCACTTCTAGGTTCACAGGCTATGTTAGACTTCTTGAACCTGGTTTATAAGTCTTGTCTTTTTAAACCTATCATACATTTGGTTACTAAAAATGATTTCATTAGAAAATAGAAATAATATATATACCAACCATGTTGGATAAAACCACTTTGTCTTTAGGTACAATCAAGGTAAATATAAACCTGGCTTTTATGGCAGGCTCATCCCAACAAGGGTAGGCTCGCCTGGCTCCGGTGGCCTGCAAACAGATACATAAATATAGGCTATATAAGACTTTTGTTTCATTTCTTCTTAACCTATTAGAAAATTTTCTAAGACTTAGTAAAACTTTGCTTTAAGGGTGCTGTATCGCAATATTTCTGTGATAAGATTTTAGTAAAAAAAAACTTTCTTAAAGCATATTTCACAAAAGAAAATCCCTAAACTAAACTATTTGCTTTAAACATACTAATGTTATAGAGATTACTTGAACTATAGAGATTACTTGAACTATAGAGATTACTTGAAGAATAGAGATTAATTGAAGTATAGAGATTACTTGAAGCATAGAGATTTCTTGATGCATAGAGATTACTTGAACTATAGAGATTTCTTTAAGCATAGAGATTTCTTGAAGAATACAGATTACTTGAACTATAGAGATTACTTGAAGTATTGAGATTACTTGAACTATAGTGATTTCTTGAAGCATAGAGATCTCTTGATGCACAGATATTACTTGAACTATAGAGATTACTTGAACTATAGAGATTACTTGAAGCATAGATTACTTGAACTATAGAGATTACTTGAAGAATAGAGATTAATTGAAGCATAGAGATTACTTGAACTATAGAGATTTCTTGAAGCATAGAGATTACTTAAACTATAGAGATTACTTGAAGCATAGACATTACTTGAAGTATAGAGATTACTTGAACTATAGAGATTACTTGAAGTATAGAGATTACTTGAAGTATAGAGATAACTTGAACTATATAGATTTCTTGAAGTATAGAGATTACTTGAACTATAGTGATTTCTTGAAGTATAGAGATTACTTGAACTATAGAGATTACTTGAAGTATAGAGATCACTTGAAGTATATAGATTTCTTGAAGCATAGAGATTACTTGAACTATAGAGATTCCTTGAAGTATAGAGATTACTTGAAGTATAGAGATTTCTTGAAGTATAGAGATTACTTGAAGTATAGAGATTACTTGAAGTATAGAGATTACTTGAACTATAGAGATTACTTGAAGTATAGAGATCACTTGAAGTATATAGATTTCTTGAAGCATAGAGATTACTTGAACTATAGAGATTTCTTGAAGTATAGAGATTACTTGAAGTATAGAGATTTCTTGAATTATAGAGATTACTTGAAGTATAGAGATTACTTGAAGTATAGAGATTACTTGAACTATAGAGATTACTTGAAGTATAGAGATTTCTTGCAGCATAGAGATTACTTGAAGTATAGAGATTTCTTGAAGCATAGAGATTAAATTAAGTATAGAGATTACTTGAACTGTAGAGATTACTTGAACTATAGAGATTTCTTGAAGCATAGAGATTACTTGAACTATAGAGATTTCTTGAAGCATAGAGATTACTTGAACTATAGAGATTTCTTGAAGCATAGAGATTACTTGAAGTATATAGATTTCTTGAAGCATAGAGATTACTTGAACTACAGAGATTTCTTGAACTATAGAGATTTCTTGAAGCATAGAGATTTCTTGATGCATAGAGATTACTTGAACTATAGAGATTACTTCAAGAATAGAGATTTAATTAAGTATAGAGATTACTTGAACTGTAGAGATTTCTTGATGCATAGAGATTACTTGAACTATAGAGATTTCTTGAAGCATAGAGATTACTTGAAGTATATAGATTTGTTGAAGCATAGAGATTTCTTGAAGTATATAGATTTCTTGAAGCATAGAGATTACTTGTACTATAGAGATTACTTGAAGCATAGAGATTTCTTGAAGCATAGAGATTTGTTGAAGCATAGAGATTTCTTGAACTATAGAGATTTCTTGTACTATAGAGATTACTTGAAGTATAGAGATTACTTGAACTATAGAGATTTCTTGAAGCATAGAGATTAAATTAAGTATAGAGATTACTTGAACTGTAGAGATTACTTGAACTATAGAGATTTCTTGAAGCATAGAGATTACTTGAACTATAGAGATTTCTTGAAGCATAGAGATTACTTGAACTATAGAGATTTCTTGAAGCATAGAGATTACTTGAAGTATAGAGATTTCTTGAAGCATAGAGATTACTTGAAGTATAGAGATTACTTGAAGTATAGAGATTACTTGAAGTATAGAGATTACTTAAACTATATAGATTTCTTGAACTATAGAGATCTCTTGAAGCATAGAGATTACTTGAAGTATATAGATTTCTTGAAGCATAGAGATTACTTGAACTACAGAGATTTCTTGAAGTATAGAGATTACTTGAACTATAGAGATTTCTTGCAGCATAGAGATTACTTGAAGTATAGAGATTTCTTGAAGTATAGAGATTACTTGAAGTATAGAGATTACTTGAACTATAGAGATTTCTTGAAGCATAGAGATTTCTTGAACTATAGAGATTTCTTGAAGCATAGAGATTTCTTGATGCATAGAGATTACTTGAACTATAGAGATTACTTCAAGAATAGAGATTAAATTAAGTATAGAGATTACTTGAACTGTAGAGATTTCTTGATGCATAGAGATTTCTTGAAGCATAGAGATTACTTGAACTATAGAGATTACTTGAAGTATAGAGATTACTTGAACTATAGAGATTTCTTGAAGCATAGAGATTTCTTGAAGCATAGAGATTTCTTGAAGCATAGAGAATTCTTGAAGCCTAGAGATTTGTTGAAGCATAGAGATTTCTTGAATTATAGAGATTTCTTGAACTATAGAGATTTCTTGAAGCATAGAGATTTCTTGATGCATAGAGATTACTTGAACTATAGAGATTACTTCAAGAATAGAGATTAAATTAAGTATAGAGATTACTTGAACTGTAGAGATTTCTTGATGCATAGAGATTACTTGAACTATAGAGATTTCTTGAAGCATAGAGATTACTTGAACTATAGAGATTACTTGAAGTATAGAGATTACTTGAACTATAGAGATTACTTGAACTATAGAGATTTCTTGAAGCATATAGATTACTTGAACTATAGACATTACTTGAAGCATAGAGATTACTTGTACTATAGAGATTACTTGAACTATAGAGATTTCTTGAAGCATAGAGATTACTTGAAGTATAGAGATTTCTTGAAGCATAGAGATTACTTGAACTATAGAGATTTCTTGAAGTATAGAGATTACTTGAAGTATAGAGATTACTTGAAGTATAGAGATTTCTTGCAGCATAGAGATTACTTGAAGTATAGAGATTTCTTGAACTATAGAGATTTCTTGAAGCATAGAGATTTCTTGATGCATAGAGATTACTTGAACTATAGAGATTACTTCAAGAATAGAGATTAAATTAAGTATAGAGATTACTTGAACTGTAGAGATTTCTTGATGCATAGAGATTACTTGAACTATAGAGATTTCTTGAAGCATAGAGATTACTTGAACTATAGAGATTTGTTGAAGCATAGAGATTTCTTGAACTATAGAGATTTCTTGAAGCATAGAGATTACTTGTACTATAGAGATTACTTGAAGCATAGAGGTTTCTTGAAGCATAGAGATTTGTTGAAGCATAGAGATTTCTTGAACTATAGAGATTTCTTGAAGCATAGAGATTTCTTGATGCATAGAGATTACTTGAACTATAGAGATTACTTCAAGAATAGAGATTAAATTAAGTATAGAGATTACTTGAACTGTAGAGATTACTTGAACTATAGAGATTACTTGAACTATAGAGATTACTTGAACTATAGAGATTTCTTGAAGCATAGAGATTACTTGAAGTATAGAGATTACTTGAACTATAGAGATTACTTGAACTATAGAGATTTCTTGATGCATAGAGATTACTTGAACTATAGAGATTACTTCAAGAATAGAGATTAAATTAAGTATAGAGATTACTTGAACTGTAGAGATTACTTGAACTATAGAGATTACTTGAACTATAGAGATTACTTGAACTATAGAGATTTCTTGAAGCATAGAGATTACTTGAAGTATAGAGATTACTTGAACTATAGAGATTACTTGAACTATAGAGATTTCTTGAAGCATAGAGATTACTTGAAGTATAGAGATTACTTGAACTATAGAGATTACTTGAACTATAGAGATTTCTTGAAGCATAGAGGTCACATTTACAGAGTAATAAACTAATTAAGGAAAAAAAAATCCTATCTTTGTTGTATTCTTTCTTTTCTCTCTACAAATTGACAAAAAAAAAGGTGACACTGACCTCAAAGTGTGTGCCTGCTGCGTACAACACTTCTCCATTTTCAGACAAGTATTTGTTTCTGTAGAATCCTCTGAGCTGGTCATTGAGGTGTCCGCTGAATTCTAAATTTAGTTCAAATTGGTCTGGCTTAAAAAAAAATATTTGCTAATTGCAAAATGCGCACAACATTTCTAAACAATTTAAACCTTTCTAAAAAAAAGCTGTCTCTATCATCTCCCTTGGAAAAGAGTTTGTTTTTTGATTCCATAAAATGCTTAAACCTCTTAACGTGAATTTCAGCTCAACTGTTGAACATTAAACTTGTAAGCTGTAAAATATGAAAGTTGTTTGATTTCAAGTATATAGTCATATAGTACCTTACTTGTGTGTATATATGTAAAAGTAAACCTTTCAGACCTTGTGATCTATGGTGGCAGAAGATGTCAAGCTCTTCTGTTTCTATGGTCGATGGTTAGCTTCCCTAAGGTTAGTCAGGTACCAATTAGAGTTGGGTGGACTCAGGCATCCTAAAAATCCCCAAACTAAAAATCCCAGGATTTGAACCTAAGCCCTCAGAAAACAGCACACTTTTTTTTCCTTGGCACAGTCTGCAAAAGAGCTCACAGCAATAAAGCTGGCTAGAAGAAGAAGAAGAAAAACCTAAGCCCTCTCAGTTCAGACACCAAGTGCTTTACCACTAAGTCATCATGCCACTGTGAGCTTATGAAGAAAGTATTTTATCCAACATATATACATGTCTCTGAAAGAAGGTATCTGATACACTGCATGTGTGTATTTGACAAAAATGTATCCTATCAAAGTAACAAATAACAATATGCATTTTTATTTACATTTTAATAATAATAATAATAATTTTATTTATAAAACGCTGTTAACAAAATGTAGGCTAAAGGCGCCGTAATAACATTACAAACACAAACACGACAGCTAAAATGATACTTAATCTAAAAAAGTTTTAAACAGATAGGCCTTAATGTTCTTCTTAAAAGTGGTGTAGCATGTTGTCATTTTGTGTCCTTGTCTTTCTCAACTATCAAAACATTCAGGTCAAACACACTCCACTTCATCATATGATCTCAGTAACTCATTACTATTGTGATGTAGAAACTTATTAATCAGTAATTCTATTTAGAATACCCATGCAAGAACTGAAGGAACATGTCAACTATGTTATTAAGATCATTCTTGGGTGTGACTTGGAAGCTTAATGAGTTTACAGGCAAATTGACATTTTTGCAATAGACATTAGAAAAATGATAATAATCAGTACACCACAGCTATAAAATCTACAAATAGTTTATTCATTAGTTTCATCCATTCATCATTTTAAACTTTCCCTTTTTTGTTCATAACATTTATTCACCCTTTAACGTTTCAATTATTCATAGCCTCTATACAAACCTTCACATACTTACAGAAATGTCTTCAGGGAAGGACAACTCTAACAATTCATCCTCTTCATTTAAGATTATTTCTGAAGGAGCTTTCAGTTTGCCGTCAACTAGTATGGGACATTTTTTAAAGTATTAACTGAATGTATAATAATAATAATAATATATCTTTATTATCCTAGAGAAAATTTGTCTTATAATTTGTGCATTACACATAACAAAATATGATTTCCAGGGGAACAAAAGGATTTCTTGAGTCTGTTTATGTTTAAACTTCTTGGTTTTTTTTTGTTTGTAAAATCTTGTACATGTTGAAGAGTTGAAGATAGTTGACTTCCTAGTCCAAACCTACCGTAGGACGATGAGGGATGAGAGTAGGCAGGGTTTGAACCCAGGACCACCGATAATCTAGCGCGCAAATCGAACGGCCAGGCAGTTGAGATGAGAGGAAATAAAAGCAGTAGACTTTAGTAATAATAAATGGTATTTTGAACCAAATCCAACTAACTACAATGTCATCAAGCTAAATCTCTACGTTCATAAAAACTGCCTCTCTCAAACGCCTTCAGAAGTATTCTGTTTACATTTCACTTTTCGTCCTAAAATCCTAGTCTTGTTTTTAGTATCTCTAGCAGAAGATAAGTTCTTAAGTGCAAGAAGAAGGAAAAAAAAATACAGACTTTGTAATTAAACACATTGATTTTATGAGCAGTAAATGTTCATTTGAAACACAGTGAAGTGTATTGCCATATAATGAGATTCATTCAAACTAAAGAATTAAAAGACTGAATGAAATAGAAAACAAATGTTGATCTCACCGACAAGATAAGCTTTGGTCACGCTGAGATCAAAGGCATTCACAGTGATTCTCCTTGTAGTTTGTTTGACCTGCAAAACAGAGAACTCTCAGAATAGAGCTGGACCATTGTTGACCTTCTAAGTTAGGACAGTGTTATAAACTTTAAAAAAAATTTTTGTGTGTTTTAATCTAGTCTATGTTGTTAAAATAATAATAATAATACATAATTAGAGAAAACATTTGTATGACTGCACACAAGATAACTGTAGTCAACTTTAATTTTTATTTGTTTGGGCTAAAAATAATCTTATCAAATGAAGAAAATTTAAGAAGACCTTGATGGTTAAATACAATGGATAATGATAGGGCTTTCAGATCTTTGGTCAGTTTCCACCACCTGAAGTGCAGTTCAATCTATGGGTTCTCCTGTCCCCTGCTACCAAACTCTGCTTCATGCTACTCAAACTCAGAAATCAAAAGCTTATAGTACCAGTAAAGTAAAAAATAAAAAGTTTCTCTTTCAGACCTTGCTGTCTCTTTCAGACCTTGCGGTCTGTAGGGCAGATGATGTAAAGGTCATCTGTTTCTGAGGCCCACAGTTAACGAGGGTGTCATGAGGCCAGCACAACAACCAACCGCCTTTACTTTTCTCCAACTACTGTCAGGTACTCATTAGAGCTGGGTGGACTCCTAAAATCCTGAAATTAAAAATCCCAGTCTTCACCAGAATTCGAACCTGAACCACTGGTTCAGAAGCAAAGCACTTCACCACTCAGTCAATGAGCCTCCCTCTGGTAGTGATCCCCTACTTTATATACTATTCTGTGTAGAAATGCTGAACAAAAAATCCTGTTCATATTTCTCTGGTGACATTGAGACGTACCACACATGCCAAATTGTAACATACAAGCCGTTTTCAATCATGTCTGCTGATCTAAAGGAGATTCAGAACTTACTTCAAGAGTGACTTTCTCCCAACCTTTAAAAGTGAATGCTGTCAAGTCTGGTTGAAGTGTGACATGATACAATGATGGTATAACATCTTTTGGAAGTCTCTCAAATGATTTGCCAGGGGGAGACATTTTAGCTACAAAAATGACAAAAAGATCATTATGATAATGCAACTTAGATCAATCAGCAAAACAGATGTATTTAATATGTAAAGGAGGGGGAAAATGTCTTCTTTGTTTCCCTTTTTTTACTTTGTAATGGCATTTTAATGTAAACAACTTTAAAAAACATGTTTTTATGCAGATATATTAGTTTTAAATGTTTCGGATGTTCCTTCAGAGTTGAAGATAATTTACTTCCTAGTCCAAACCTCCCGCAGGGGGGATGGCAACAGGCAGGGTATGAATCCGGAACCATTGATAAGTCCAATTGACAGTCCAGTGTGCATAATGCACAACCAGCCATCCATACATATAAACAAAGAGAGAAAAAAATTGGACACATTTGTCGTTTAAATGTTAAAATAAGTAAAAAAAAATACATTTGGTTCTGTGTTCATAGGTAGAATTGTAGGATTTAACAAATATTTATTTATTTTATTATTTGTTTTTACATCTTTGTCCCCTGCAGGGGCAGTTATCCTCCATTTCTAAAGCTTATGATTATGAGCACTTGGCCTCCCTCCACTGAATTTGCAAAAAAAAAAAAAGATCTAAGTGTGAATAGTGTGGCATGAAGTGGTGGAAGTCTAGTCTTCTGCTGGTTCACTTAACCCAACTTGTTTGAACTCATTCATATGAAACAAACTGGTGAGTTGGAAGAATATACCATACCTACAGTTCAAATATTTTATTGCAATTTATATACAAGTAGATTACCTCATTATGTGTCAGCTCTCTCAAGATAACAATGTTTATTTTTAAGACCTGAGAAATGGGACATTATCTAATGAATCTATAATTGTCTGTCAGTTGACCTCCTACGTGACCTTGTTTATTTCAGTTTACCTGCCATGAACAGCAGATTTTGTGTCACACCTTTTGGACATAACCAGGGTCTACCTTTCTCCCTCACATTTCAGCATAGTGATTTTACTTGATTTCTCTTTCTCTTATCTTATAAAATACAGACGTTACTTCAAAAAAGAAGATAATAACGTCCTATGCGTCATGCATTTAGTCATGCATATTAACCAATGACTTAAATTCTGCCAAGTCAGTGGTTTTCCTGGCTGGCTCAAGCAATCCATTCGATGCTCTAATAGCACTAGGGAAGAAGAAGCATTTGTATAGATTTATCCTAGCATATGGATCAAGGAATGTGCCTTTATCTTTGTGTCTTTCTGAGTATTATATTAGATTTTGTTTTTGTATTTGAAGATTATTGTTCAGTGTTTTATGTATAATTGCTACTTTACTTTTGAGTCTTCTATCCTGAAGGGTTTCTAAATTTAGTGATTTTACTAAAGGTGTTACTCTAATCAAATGTGAATAATATTCATTTGTTATGAATCTCACTGCTCTATTTTGTGTCTGTTCCAGTTTCTTAATGTTTTCTTGAGTTGATTGGTTCAAAACAAAGGATGCATAATCTATAATTGGACTAACCAAGTTTAAAAACATTTTAGTTTTATGTTCTTATTTTATTTATAGAAATTTCTTTTAATAAACCCTAATGCATTGTTTAAATTTTTGATAGTTTCATCAATATGGGGATTCCGTGACAGTTTTTCATTTATTATAACACCTAGGTATTTTGAAATTTTATTCTGTGTTACTGTATATTTATTTATTTAGTATATATATAGTATATATATACTATATATTTCTTACACTCAAAATAGAGTTTTTTTTTACTTTGACATACACAATTTTTCAGCTTAAATATGATATGGATATGGAAACTGCACTTTTACTTTATTTTACTAGAATGAATGCTGCAGATGGAACGAAAAAGCATTTCTAAAGTTGTAAAACGTAAAATGATGAGTAAACAAAACATTAACGTAGATCTAGATCTATATACCTAATTTTAATAGCAGCGTTAGGATACAAAAGTTATTAAGAGAAGCCATTAATAAAATTAAATAATAAAAAATATGGCAATACACACAGTATCTATGCTCTTCTGACACAGAGAAGACTATGCTGGCTCGGACATGTCGCCCACAAGCCAGGTGGAAGAAAGCCTAAAGACATCCTATTAGCTGAGCTTACAGAAGGAGTCAGACCCAAGGTCCTCCCAAAGCTAACCTAAGATGTTTGCAAGCCAGACACAAGAACCACAGGCATAAACAAAAGTATGTGGGAAGAGATAGCCAAAGACCGGACAGCATGGAGACAAATTTGCACGCAGGTACTAACCTCGCCGAGAGCAAAGAAATAAAGCTGCCTTATTCAAGAAAAAGAAAAAGGACGCTGCCCTATCACATAGCCCTAAAACAGATGCATATACAAGCACAAACTGTGTAAAAATCTGCCGTTCGAGAATTGGCTTGATCAGTCACTACAGATTCTGCCCTGTCTCAAGACAAATTCAAAACCAGTGTCTCATCTGGGCGCTTCCATTGTCTTTTGAGACAGAAGGAGTCATATAAACCATATATATAGTTACACAGCCTGGGAACAAATCAGAGGGTGAGGTTTGTGTGTACTGCTAGTACTAGAATAGCTAGATGTACTAACTCAATAGCTAGATCTATATTTAATATAGTATTATTAATTAATACTAATAGTAATAGTCTAATTCTAAATACTTGATCTTGAGCCCTTGACATATAATCATATAGATTTAATCAGTGCTTTTTTTAAAAAAAAATAGGTGCCGGTACCCAGTGATTAGGTGCCAGTACTCAGTAGTTGAATGCCTAACTTTTAACTACTAAAAATTAATAATATACGTTAAAATACAAGAAAAATAATAACTTTTTCAAAAAGGTGCCGGTACGCAGTACCGGTACGTACCGTCACAAAAAAAGCCCTGGATTTAATAGATCTATACCAGACTGACCAGAGTCTAGTGACTTTATTTTATAACAAAGATTAGCTCCAAGTCAATATATATATATAATATATATATATATATTTACTATAACATATAACAATAGATTCTAAGTCTACAGGATTACCGAATTTACTCAAGTCTATATTAATAATAGTATATTTATCTAGATAATGGATTATAGATTATATATTATAATAAAACAAATTACCTAAAACAATTTTAATATTATATATATATATATTAATAGATCTACTATACTCTATAGATAGTCACTATAGTCACACTATAATGTAACTATAGTATAATCTATATAACTATAAAATCTAGATTTAATTTAGGTCTTAGAATATATATTATATATATTAACATATAACATAGCGTTAGTGGTTGACTAGGACTAGATCTATCTAATCTAGTAAGACTATCAAGTTCAAGTATCTCTAGAGATTCTAAACTCGAGTCTAGTCTACTCGACTCGACTGACACACGATCAATCGTTAGATTTAGATTCTAAACTAAAGACATTATTCATTATTTATGATTATTATCGACTATCGTGTCATGATTATCATTATGATTATTATGTCACAGTAGGCTCTATTTACTCTATGTGATATGTGTCAGTATGTGTCTACAATATATAGATCTCACTTGAGTGAACTTCTCTGACTATGTCGAGTCTACGACATAGACCTAGAGTCTAAATATGTTGAGTATACCGGTCTAGATGCAAGTCCTATAGAAGTGTAGTACGTGTGTGTAGATGTCTAGAAATTAGGTTACTATAATACACACCAATAGATATAATTAATCTATATAGGTCTGTGCTGTAGAATCTAGGTCTGTTCATCAATGGAACTAGTATTATTTTATGTCCAGGTCACAGCGGGTTATTTTTTTTTTTATTATAAGGCAAAAAAAATGTATTTGTATTTATCAATCCACGTTTAAATGTCAATCAAGTAGGCGGAAAATGAATTATTATTAATGTTTGTAAAAAATATGATATTTTAATTAAGAGATGTTTCATCTTGTCGTAAGGGAAACAAAAAAGGGGGCGGGGATAGTGTTTTTGTTAAGAAAAAACCATAGACACACACACACACATATATATATATATATATATATATATATATATATATATATATATATATATATATCACAAATTGTGTAAAAACATTGATTAGTTCATGGAACTATTCTCTAAATTGTGTATGGTATTTTTATTTATTTTACTTTTCATCTAGCTCATATATTGAGACATCTCTAGCACTAATTGAGGGACTTCTTGTGGTCCGACAGTTACGCTGGGCAGGACACGTATCCCTTATGAAAGACGAACGTATGCCAAAGGCTGTCTTTTTTTTTTTTTTTTTTTTTTTTTGGTGAGCTAAAAGGTGGTCGACGTAACAGAGGTGCCTCACCGAAACAGCTTAGGAGCCAACTTGCCTTAGCTGACATAGAAGAGAGCACCTGGTTGCATGCGGCCTCTGAACGAGACAGCTGGAGGTCACTCACAAAGGCCACGGGATACAAATTTGAGACCAAAAGAAAATCCGCAGCCGAGGACAGACGCAGACGGCGAAAAGAAAATCTTAATCGACCACCGGCGGACAATGGCTATGCTTGCCCTGGATGTGGCAAAATATGTGGATCACAGCTGGGGCTGCGTAGCCACGGGAAATACTGTATCCCTCATTTATCTTCGGATTCGAAGACTAGCCTTATTATTATTATTGATATAGAACTAGGCGTTAATCACCAACATTAACAATAATCAAAAAGAAGTAAGTTGATGTTTATTAATATATTAAGTTAGCCTTATTATCACTAATAAATAAAAGAATCACTAATAAATAGGTTTAGTTGAAAGAATAGGAGGAGCCCTAAAACATAATCCAACCTTCTCGAAGAAGAATACAATTAGGCCTACTTAATATGCACGTTTAGTAAGTGTTTACTAGGGTTAAGGTTCTCGTAAAAAAAAAATTGCCCCCCCCCCCCCCCCCGCTTCCACTTTTTGTTTTGTTCAAAGTTTTGGATCCGCCCTAATGTCTATATGCATCCAGGACGTAGAAAGAAAGGCCTCGTAGAAGCTGGGACTACTAAGAAAGATGGCCACCAAAAAGTGGGATGCAAGACCTGATATAGGCCTATATATAATTGCTACGCGCACTATTCCTACGGGCTGTCAGGTCGCGGTTAATTTGAGCAATAATATAATGATGGGCTCCCTCGGATAGGGTTTCTATTTGAAGAATGAGTAGGCCTATTTGCCCTCTCTGTGAGAAGACTGCCCAACCCTCACATTAACCTGAATGGAGCAACACTGACGTACGTTGAGATGATTACCAGACATTCTGCAAAAGGACATGACGTCTTTTTTTAGGTCCATCAGAAAGGCATCGGCCAAAATGTACAAATATCTTATCTTCTTATCTTATGTAATACAGACGTTACTTTAAAAAAAATGATTAGGCCTTCGTCCTACGCGTGATGCATGTTAACCAATGACCTAAATTCTGCCAAGTTACTGGTTTTCCTGGCTAGCTCAGGCAACTCATTCCATGCTCTAATAGCGCTAGGGAAGAAGGAGTATTTGTATCCAACTTTTACACCGTTGTTTAGGCCTACTGCAATGACATATTATTCAATCCTTCATCTCTTTATATATACCCTAACCCTAACCTTAAAAACACATATAAATGAAGATTGGGTATTGGTGTTTAGCTATTTGACCATTAATCTACCCGAGACGTTTTTTTCGGCTATCTCCTAACGAATAATGTCTTCACATACACCTATTTCTCTGATCCAAGTTTCGCAATTTTTTCTGTACTTTTTTTTTTTTTTTTTTTTTAGTCCTGTGCGAGGTTACCTAGTTTGCTTGTGTCTAAGGCCGGCCCAGGCCTAACACCAATTGGCTTATTAAAAAAAAATATCGAAGCATTGTTTCAAAAAAGTGCTTAGCACTTATAGGGCCTGCATAGTAATAATAAAAATTTTAAAAAGGAGGTTGGTGGGATGGCATTCTTTCGTTAAAATTATTTTAATATTAATTAATAATGATAATGAAAATACTTCAATGAACAGGACCATAATGCTTCTTTTGTTAAGGAACTTTAATAATAATAAAAAAAAGACTCCATACATTTAGAAACAGAGGCTAGATCTACCAGGAACAAAATGAAATTAACCAAAGTCATTAGGTTATTATAATATAATAATCTGGTAAATTGGAATACCCGAATGGAAAGAATACTGCATCAAGCCTCAGTTTCGTTTCCAACACTGAAAGAGGTCATGGCTATTATGGCGGTAGTGCTTTGACAGTCGAGGTAGGATTTTCACCATGACTATTTTGAATGTAGATCTATACCTAGATCTAGACATAAACCTAATCTAGATTTAGACTTTAACATAATAAATTTAGTATCATTGTTTACATATTTGATCTAGATTGACTAGATTAGAATTCTTATTTTATCGACCGTAGGACGTCTCTAAAACTAAAAATAATAAACAATAATTTAATAATTAGTCTAACAATTATTAACATTAGTAACAATACACTAATAAACTAGATCCTGACTCTATCATACTCTATGTCTATGCTATGGGTAGTATGAGATATAATTAAATAATTGAAATAATAGACTCTAGTCACTCTAGACTAGTCTAGATTAGTGACATTAGTCTAGATTCTAGACTAGATCCTAAGACTAAGATCACTAGATTCTAGATTTATATTTTTAGACCTAGCAGTGTAGCAGATGCCTGCAGCCTAGCCTAGCCTATAGTAGTATAGACTATAGTAATAGAGATGATAGTATTATTTAAAGTATAAATTAACTGTACTGTAAGTATTTAAAATTAGTAAAGTAGATCTAAGTGTAATATTTACTACTAGAACTAGAGTCTAGATCTAGACTCTACTAAACTAACTGTAGACTAGATCTATCTATATTTATATAGATCTAGTCTAGAATCTAGATCTATATCTAATAGACTACCGGTAAAGAGTAGTTTATGAAATCCGAACATTAGATCTAGATTTTACATAAATTTGGAACACTCGCTGTTTTTGTGGTCATTACATCTTTGATATCTAATATGTATGAAACGCTGTATAATGACAATAATGTGCTTGTCCATTTTCCAATGATTCTAACCCAATTTCCTTCCATTTAGCTATCTTTTTTATGTAAGAAAAAAGGATTTCAAATTTGTTAGTCAGGTTTTTTCCTGTTACCTGGATGATTTTACCTCTTCCTAGGGTTAAGACTATATTTTTTGATTGGCTAAGTCTATTAGATGCTAATGAGCCTGGCAATATTTATTCTGTTTTTGGAGCTGATTTATTTGATTCATAAGCCAAGTTGTTTGATTCCATAAAAAAATAATTAATAGGGTGTTTGAATTAAATTACTAAATGATTTTCTTACCAAAATTTATTTCAAACAGCCAGTTTTGGGCATCAATGTTAATGATCTTATATTCTATTTGTTTTTTTATAGAGAATAAATGGGCAAATGTTTGGAGTGAGCTTGGTAAATTTAATGAAGTTAAATGCCTAGATCTAGACCTACTAGATAGATCTAGATTTATAGAGAGAAAATATAGAGGATTCATCTATTTAGCCAAGAATGGCTATCCTAACATGTACTTTACTACAAAATATCATCTGTATCAGAAATTTATTAAATAATAAACAAAAAACACAAACATTTAACACACATATAATCATGCAAACATAAAATAAGTCTAAAAGTCTGTGTAGAAGTCACTATCCCAATGACCTAATTTGGTAGAATAAGTGTGTTCATATTTTTATTTTTTGTGTTCATATTTATGCATAATTTGAAAACATCTTAATAATTTCATGTGAAGGGCTATGCCTGCGGATCTTAAAATTTAGTTCATGTTAATATTGAATTAAAATCTGAGTTTATGCCTAAATATAGAGACTGTCTGAAGTTTATTATGGTGTCCGGAGTCATATAATGTGGGTCAAATTTGTCTGAATCAAATTAAATGAAAACACATGGCTTCTTTGACTTTAAATATAATAACAAATATAGTTAGGGGTACAAATGTAATAGTCATCCTTATTCTCATTAAACCAAAGAAGATTTTGATTTTTCATTTTCTTTTCTATGTCCAACCATTGTCAAATAATGTGCTGTCTAAGTCAAACTTTGAAGTTTTGGGCTATAGGTGTTCAAATAGCATATTTAATAAACTACTCTAGATCTATAACTATTATAATAATACTAGATTAGATCTAGTTAGTAGATCTAATTTATTTTATTCTAAATCTATCTGAATCTATGTGAGTATATTTATATTAGAATAGTTTATTCTATATTTATAATCAGTGGATTAAAGATTTTCTGATAGGGAGAGAACAAACTGTAATAATAAATGGCTCTAAATCAACACCAATAACAGTAAACTCAGGTGTACCTCAAGGAACAGTCTTGGGCCCACTACTATTTTTAATTTACATAAATGATTTACCAAATTGCATTAGTTCAGGAACAAAAGTCAGATTATTTGCAGATGATTGCATAATATATAGAACAATAAAAACAACACAAGACACAGATATTTTACAAAGAGAATTAGATGAATTACAGAAATGGGAATCAAATTGGAGCATGTCTTTCCACCCAGAAAAATGTCAGTTGTTAAGAGTAACAAAAAAACTAAAACAAATTAATTCCGCCCAACTCCATTAAAGTATTCCTATTTTATGGATCTAGGCCATGTTTATCATGTTTATGAGAGAAGATTGAAAGTATCTAGATTTATATCTAATTTTAAGAACTACACTTTGCACAGAGAGCCTTTGACACATGAAAATTAAAAAATATAGTCTATTGATTTCATTATTTATTAAAACTAAACTTCAAATTTGTGTTTCAAAAGTATTTTTACATAAATTCGTTCTTTATATCTGCAAATTTAGAAGTCCTGACATACTTAATCCCATTCATCTATTGAAGCCGACATTTAAGTCTAGACTCTAGCTATCTAACTCTAATTCTAGATCTAATTCAAAGAGGAAAGCTCTTCTTTATATTTTAAGACTATTCTTTTTTCTTACATAAAAAGACATCTTAATGGAAGGAAATTGGGTTAGAATCATTGGAAAATGGACAAGCACATTATACAGTGCGCTAGTTTCAGATTAAATATCAAAATAAAGATGTAATGATCTAGCTGATCTTGATACTTTAGTCTCTAGAGATCTAAAGTATATAAAAATTATATGTCTAGGCATACCGATATCTATAATTGAGTTTCTAGATCTAGAGTAGATCTTCCATTTAGTTTCTACTAGAAGATTAGATCTAGTCTCTTTCATTGAAGGTAACCCAATTCCTTCATGTTGTTTTAAAAAAAATGCTTCTTTTGTCTGTCTCTCCTTTATCTATATTCTGTTTAATATCGTTTACCAAGAACGCATTAATAGTGTGGCATGCTAATCTTGGTTTCTTCCTGTTCATTTGTGTGTGGCAAATCAACACAATGTTTGATTTTAAACTGCTTCTCACAGTATTTCATGATATGTAGTGTTTGATGTAGCAAAAAAAACAGAACTTGTAGTACAATGCCTGTAGTATGCTCTAGTGACAATCAGTATGCCGTCTTGAATTTAGGATGTCTGCTTGGTTGTGTGGTATGTGCTCTGGACTGTCATTTGGTGGTCTCCATGGTCCTGGGTCTGAACCCTGCTCACATCCCCCATGGCCCTGTTGCAGGTTTGGGCTAAAGAAAAAAGTAAAGTATCCCTTTCAGACCTTGTGAGCTATGGGGCAGATAATGTAAAGGTCATCTGTTTCTGTGACCCACAATTAATGAAGGTGTCATGTGGCCAACACAACGACCAACCGACTTTACCTTTCCCCAACTGATGTCAGGTACTCATTAGAGATTTGAACCCAGGACCCCCTGGTTCAGAAGCCAAGTGCCTCCATTTTTGGATAAGGATGTAATTATCTTCCAATCTGTAGGAACATTTTTCAAACAAAAATTTTCATTGAAATTACTCTGTGACTGTTATGTGTGTGTGTTTCCTGGATTATATAGAGAGTAAGTATTTATTGCAAGTTGTAGAGAGAGAGCATAAATTAAATGTTAGTCTTGTAGAGTGATCCAACTTAAGCTGTGCTGTCTTAAGCTTTGTTAAGTAGGCTAGTCAACGCCATGATGCCAGAGTGTAAAGACATGTTTTTATTGTTAGATTTCTTTAAAATATAAGTTTATTTCATTTCATCTCAAGTTGAATTTGTCAATATTGTAATAAAAGTTATATTTCTATTTGCTTTTAATCAGATTTTAATCGCGTTTTTAAAGTTAAAATATAATAGCTGAAACTTGTATAAGTCAATGACCCCCCATAACAGTTACAAATGACACCTTGTTTATATGTTAAACCATCTCTTGTTACTTCACATAAAGATATAAGTTTAAAAGTGTTGTTTTTTTGTGGGGAAATAATTAATCTGAACATTTGACATTTTTTTGTTTCTATTAGTCTTCTAAATACACTGGCATTGATTTATTTTTAACTTTCTAAATTTCAATCTTTCAGCTTTTTTTAATTGAGCATTTGAATATCCACTGTCAAACAAAGTGTCTAAGTTGTGTGTCTCTGTGGGTTTGTGTATGTATGTTTGCTGGTTGAGACATACAGTTACAAAATCTTAATGAAGACCACTTCTGTTATGGGGGGGGGGGGGGGGGGGGGGGGTCCACTCTGCACTTCTGTGCCTCTTGTGTGACTGGACTGAACACTGGTCAAACTGTTCCAGCTGTGTTGGTTGCCATGTCTTTTTGCTTTGCTGTTTTTTCTTCCATGAAGCCTGCCCTCTTGAGTTTGATAATACTTTAATAATGAGATGTATGTATGTTCCTCCGCTGACAGTTGAATGAATGGCATCTACCATCTTCTTGATGTAGCCCTATCATTTGCTTAAAAATGGTCGGGCATCTAGTATCTTCTCATCTAGTATCTTCTGCCCCCAGCTATCACACCTTGTAGGATCTGTACTTTATCTAACTCATTTCTACTAAATTTTATAGAAATCAGCTTGATGACATAGTGGCTGATTGCTAATTACTCATGGGTGTCACTAGACATGCTGGCTACTTATGGATGTCGCTAGGCATGCTGGTTACTTATGGATGTCGCTAGGCATGCTGGTTACTTATGGATGTCGCTAGGCATGCTGGTTACTTATGGATGTCTCAAATTAAAACCAATTACATTATCTTATAGCTTTAGAATGCACTATGCAGTTAATTGAATGCACAAACTAATTAAGACTTGAACGAAAAAAAAAAAAGGGAATGAACTGTTGACTAGTTGTTTTGTTTTTGGCTTGAATCTGCTACACGTCTCTGAGTTCACTCCCCTTTATTTATTAATAAGAATTTAGAACAGGAGATATAGACTTAACGTTGATTGTAATATTAGAATGTGCCTACGTGTCACATTGTTCTAGCGGTACCTTCATTGAAGTTGAGTCTACAATTCATATATACGAATCGCGCTAAAGATTTCATTACAAATGATCCATATATATTGCAAGGGAGCAACGTTGTCAGTTCTCACTATTGATGTGTCTATTTAAATTAGCGAGATTTTCTTCATGTGTGTGTGTGTAGGTGCTGTTGGTACGAAGTGTGGGGGTTGGGGTGGATCCTATATATTGACGAATTTACTGACCATTACCATCGATGACCTTTGAACTGTATTTTAGGAGTACATGCCTCCCTCCACACTTTTTTTTTTTGCCAGTTGGAAGCTCGCGCGTGTTGATCCAAGCGAGGGAGATATTGATCCCACTCTCGTTAACTTTGACCTCCATGTCCCCCTCCTCTCCTCCTATCACTTGTGGCTCATTGACTCTCTCTCTCTCCACTTGTTAGATCTAACAGTGTGGAATAACGTTCAGACGATGGCACCCCGACAATGACTTTCTTTCAAGTTTCCTAACCCTTCACCCCCCCCCCCCCTTGCTGTAGTGGCAAGTCAAGCTTAGCTCCGTGAGTGTAGTGAGAAGTCAGGCTTAACTCCGTGGTGTGATTAACACGTGTTTTTATATCCTATTTAGACTTTAAACAACAACAAACAAACAAAAAAAAAAGATATGACAAGTTATTGGTCTGTATTTATACTTTTATAATTGGTCTCGGAAAAGCAGTTCTTAACAAAAAAAAACAACTAAACCATGTGGAAACTTCACGCGTTTATTTCCTTCCCTAAATCCACATCCTCTTTATTTTTGCATTTAATGCATTGGTGACTATCTAAATTACGTTAAAAGAAATAAAATAAAAAAAAACAACTCTAAAAATGGTTACAAATAGAAGAATGGCTTAACTCACCCATCCACCCCGATCTAATACATTTTTTTTTAAAGACTGTGCAGTGAAAATATTGCAAGGAACGTGAGTATTCTATTGATCTGTTGCTTGACATTATGACATGGTTAGGTGGTGGACCACTGGATTACTTTCCCTTGTCTTGCGTCGTGTCCTAGATATTAAGCAACACGTGTTTGCCGTCGCGCTTCGTTCCAGCGGAACTCTCCGAACTAGGTCAGTGGACCGGGGGGGGGGGGGCTTGTGAAAAGCTGGAACAGTTAACTAGGGGGAACGGCCCTGGAACAGAACAGCTGTGACAAATTAGGACAGAGGTGACTAGCTAGGTGCACGCACCTGTAATAAGTTAGGACAAAATCAAATCAGCAATCTCTTTCAGTTCTCGCCTGGCGTGTTCGTTATTCGGACACAAATCAAGAAAGTCGAGAAGAATCTTATAAACGGAAACATTTTTTGAAATGTCTTCCTCAAAAAGTTTTGAGTCCATAGTATTGCATTCGCCTCTCGCGAAAAAAAAAAACATTTTACAAGGTCCATATTAGAAGATGAAACGACGACTCTTTCTCACAATATTTACATTAAATAAGATATTGGTGATGATGTCATTTTGCCAAATATTCAAACAGGGAGTGATCACCACAAGGAAAAAATAACTCTTTTTGATCTCGAAGCGCCCACCCCTCTTTTTTTTTTTTTGTGTCAGGACATCGCCCCCCCCTCCCCCTTTTTTTTTTTGGAGGGGGCGGCAGTTTGAGGAAAAACTGCTCTACTTCATCGTTATACTCTGTGGGGCATAAGGGGCCGGATACGGCTCGCGTGTCGTAGTTTGAGCATCATTGTATTAAACTATAGTGCAGAGTTTATTCTTTGGTGTTTTATCTTCTTCTGAATTTTGTACTCGGCTATTTATTCCGTGCTGTCAATGTATTCGCGCTACATGATCAGGGTTTGACTAAACAACAACTGTTGCAACACTGAAGTGCCCCCCGTCTTGAAGTAGTCACTTGGCTTTCCCTCGGAGTTTTTAGTTTTAGAGGTTAGGCAGACGTTTAACTGGAAGTAGAGGACGTATTGGACTATGAAGTGTATGCTTCATACAACCCTCTTTTTATGGGGTTAGCTGAGTGTTTCAATGTTTCTTTACGATTTTGACCGTGCTAGCTCCTTTCCTAGCATTTATCTAGCACAGGGGTTCTCAACCTGTGGGTCGCGACCCCTTGAGGGCTCGATGGACGATTTGTCAGGGGTCGCCCAAGACCATCGAAAGTATGGATTGTATTTAGTGTATTCTTCTATTGCTGTGTATGTTATGGGGGGGGGGATTGCGGCAGAGTGGGGGATAGTTAAAAAGGATCGCCACGCTTAAAAGGTTGAGAACCGCTGATTTAGCATATTATCACTTTGTTTTCTTTATCCCAGCATTCATCAGTGACCTTGACACTCGTTCGGAAAGGGAGGCATTAGGTTTCCAGTCCAGACGTCCAGCTCAACACCAGACATCGTTTGTAAAAAGGGAGGGCGGGACGCGGAGGCAATTAGTCCTTTACCGATCTGACGATATCTTCCCCAGTCAGTAACTTGCAAGACTTTTTTTTTTTCTTAAAGTTACTTTGGTTGTAAATAGATCTGAGTGAATCGAATGAATCAGAAAGATGACCTTTATTTTTTACCATGGCTTTTTTATATGTGGGGGAACAAACAAATCTATTATTAACTATTGGTAATTAATTATTTTGTTTAGTATCTCGAACAAGGGAAATAAATTTTACTTGACTGATGTGATGGTATAAGCTCAATTAGTCCCCTTTATTGTTTGTAGAAAGAAAATTTTGTAAATAGCTATAAACTCTATTTTCATAAGTAGCTCCCTGGCACAGAGGTTACCATATTGGCTTGAGGTAGAGGAGGACTTAGCCTTTGAGTTCGAATTCAGGTCGCTCAATTTTTTTATACATTTAAAAAGCGATCACCCAAATACCCCCTTCTTTCTCCCCCTTACTCCTTTCCGTCTGATCCATACAAGTGATAGGATCATATCGTATTGTGAAAGCTTAAAGCATGAATTTACGCTAAACAAAAAAAAAATTGGTAAATATATTTTTAATCGCATAGATTGTTAGTCTAGAACCAAATTTAATTACAAGACTTGATACAAAATAATTAACACAATTACACTTTTTAAAAAGTATTTTTTGTTAAATTTTGCTTGTTGCTTCGGAACATAATTTTTCATAAAGCTGCCGTTATCTTTTATTATGGTAAAGCTATTTTAAAATAGTTCCAGGAAATAAAAAAAAATTGTGCACTGGGTTTCATGACAGTCATCTGATCTGAATATTTGAACAATGTTGATCTGGCTTAATACCATCAAGATGGCGAAACTAAACTGTGCTCGATTTAAAAACAATAAAGACAATTGTCGTGTCGAGCGTCAATCAGCGAATGGCTGACGTGGGCACAGCATCTACCCATATGAGACGGTGGAGATCAAATGGGTTAGGTGATTGAAACAATGTTACAAGAAAGCGTGTGTAGCAAGTATTCTGCATGAGGTGCGATACCTACACAATGGCGGAATGTCGCGTCTTGTTAATAGAGAGCCCTATCGGATTTTGTGTTCCAGAGCTTGCAGAACTGTTTCAATGAACTGAAACATGAATTTTAAAATCATCAGTGCATTTCATTACACTATTTCAATATCAGCAATGTGTGGTGCTTCCCATGTATTTCACTACAATATTTCAATATCAGCAATGTGTGGTGCTTCCCATGTATTTCACTACAGTATTTCAATATCAGCAATGTGTGGTGCTTCCCATGTATTTCACTACAGTATTTCAATATCACCGATGTGTTGTGCTTCCCATGCATTTCACTACAGTATTTCAATATCACCGATGTGTTGTGCTTCCCATGCATTTCACTACAGTACTTCAATATCACTAATGTGTTGTGCTTCCCATGTATTTCACTACAGTATTTCAATATCACCAATGTGTAGTGCTTCCCATGCATTTTACTACAGTATTTCAATATCCACCAATGCATACCACCACCCAAGCATTTTCTAGGAACCAAATGCTAGACTTCATAACAATCCGTATAGTTTTAAATACTCTAATTCTCAAGGGAAATCTGCTGATGTACAACCTTGGGCTTAGTTTACTTAATTTTTTTCTTTAAAAAAAAAAGCCCCCTCCCCGCGTTTTTTTTTTTTTTTTAGTAAATCACACGTGACTATTAGGGTGTGGAGAAATCCGCTTGATTTATAGAGAACTCGATGACTGACTTCATTGTAATGGACACGGAGATGAAGCTCTACATTTTACCAAGGTATTTAATGTCTACATTGAGCCCGGTTATAAATATAGCGGTAGCTGACAGTTCAAGTAACTGCTGTTCTCATCGGGGATATAATGGAAGAGTCCAGACAGTGTGTTTTCTAATCATGATCTAAGAGTTGTTTTTTTCTAAAGAAAAACAAAAAAAACAAAAAACAAGCGAAATCTGACCAAAGTATTTTTGTTTAAACACAGCTTATGTAAAGAAAAAAAACTTGCACATTTACGTGCAAATCTCTCAATACTGTAATATTTATTTCTTTTATCTATATTAAACAAAGCTAATTAATTACAATTAATTAATTACTTTTTTTTGTTTGATGGATTCATGTTTTGTGAAGGCCAGTGCATAATTGTGCAAAGTGTCAACTTGATCCGAGAATGGGAAGTGGGAGAAGTCATGTTTACAAAATGTTGCACCAGACCAGATTTTGTAAATAAGAGCGCTGGTTTCACTTGTAGCTGGTTGTGAAACGACCAGCCCAGCGTCGTCCTTTGTTTTGTAGCAGCGTTTTGCTGACCGAGCGGTCAGGATGTCGAGGATGACATGGTGGCCTGATGGATGATTGGATGGGCTCTGCGTCACAGCAAGACAAGTTAGCGGTGGGTTTCAGGTGGGGATTAGAGCGCCCCCCCCCCCCCGGCTTTTGTCACCGTTAATGTGATTTGATGTGACTTTGTTATCTCCCCGTTTTCTCTCTTTCTTTCTCTGTATTGGATGGTGGCAGCGACGCACAACCTCTTACCGGCCCGTGACGTCCTGCGCCCCCCCCCCCACTCGACACTTCTGCCAACAGTGCCTTATGTCACGTAACACCAAAATTCACCTTTTACTGCCCCCCCCCCCCCACCTACCCCGAGCAACATTAAAAGACAATTCGAATTTTATAAAAGACATATATTAATTATTTCCAGTTTACATTTTCATGGGATCGAAAGGAATGATGGGAAAAGTCTCGACTTCTGTCGGCGCATCGATGACGTAATCATTTTTTGTTTTCATCATAGTGTACACATTCATCGGGCGGCCGCCATTAAACCAGTTGGAAAACCTGGAATGTTCAATAAAACCCCCAAACTTTTCCAACCCCGTGGCCTAGCCCTTCCGCGAAATTTGGACCCGCGAAAGTCAAGGGACCACTTTATCTGATGTTTTAGTTTCGTATTTTTTTTTGTCTTGTTACGTAGCAACTCTTCAGACAATCCTACCCTCCCTCCGTGTGACAAAGGTAACACACATTTTTATACGCCACCGCCCCTAGAGTAGTGACATCTGAATGCTCCCTAATGAAGTAATAGACGATATCACCGCGCTGCTGCTGCCCGTGACATGCGTGAAGAAAAATGTAATGTAGCCCTCGTGCCGAAAAAAAAAAAAGGCTGGCCCACCATTGTGGTTGTAATTTTATGTGAACATTCCTCAAGACGTTTCTGTCATGTTTTTTTTTTGTTGTTGTTATGTTTCACTATTGTGGTCCAGTAAAACTCAAAGCTTTAGATCCGCACCAATGTGTTGCAATTGATGGCTTTTACGCCTGAATTCATCTTGGTTTATCTTGGTATTTTTTTATTTTGCTTTTGCAAAGATGTAGTGTTACTGTTTAACTGTGCGTTGTACACTCAGCATAGGGCCAACATTTAAATGAGAGCTGGGAGAAATGACAAGGAAGGAAGGAGTCGCTATTTTGATGCTTTTTAAACCTAGCGCGTGGACTATATAGCTTAGATGTTAGAGACATGGCATAAAAAAAAAAAAAGTTTCCCCACTTTTAGACCACGCGGTATAGGGGGCAGACGATCTTAAGGCCAGTCTGTTTCTCTGGCTTACGGTTCTGTCATCTGGCCAGCACAACGATCAACCGCCTGTACTTTTCTAATGCCAGGTACCCATCAGAGCTGGGTGGCGTCCTAAAGATCTCGAAATAAAAAAAATCCCAGGATTCGAACCCGGGACCTTTCGGTTCGGAAGCCAAGCGCTTTACCGCTCAGTCACCGCGCCTCCATATAATTGTAATAAACAGCATTTCTATACCACCGCCTCCCTCCCATATGCTAGAACTAGCCAGTGTTTATACTAAAAAGAAATTTAATTTGGTTACATCTTAAAATCACACACACAGAGACACAACGCAACTATGTGTTGTTAAACAGAAAACAAGCGTGGGGACTCGGTGAATAATGCCTTCATGCTGACAAATTTAAATTGTTTTAAGAATTATGTTTATTTTGCTAACCCTAGCCTACCCCTCTCCCGTCTTCCCTTTCTTCCGGCTGCATCTGAGCTGCCAACCAGTGTTCCATTTTCTTCAGCTATCTATTTATAGAATCTAAATTTAGCAGCGACTCCAAAATAGTCCTTCCTTGTAAGAACCATTTTAGGTTCTGGAATCATAGGCGATAGTTTTTCTTATGTTCCTTCTTCTTTCTGTCTGTCTCTCTCTCTCTGACTCTCTTTCAGGCTATGAATCTCTCTCTTTCTGGCTCTCAATCTCTCTCTTTCTGGCTCGCAATCTCTCTCTTTCTGGCTCGCAATCTCTCTCTTTCTGGCTCGCAATCTCTCTCTCTGTCTCTCCCTGGCTCTCCATATATAATGTCACATTTCTTCAATGTGTGCACTCTTGGTCTCTTGTACGTCATAGTGCATTAGACCGCCAAGTAAAAGGTTGGTTTCTATCTGGCGGTAACATCGCTAGATCTAGATTCTCCATAGATATTTAGATCTATCCCCCCGGTAATTTAGTTCCGCTTTGGCCTTAACGACACGTTGTGCCGTGCCTTGCGGTATTCTAGGACGCAAGCCCCCCCCCCCCCCCCCCCCCCCCCAAATCCCGACCCGAAAGAAAGGATAACTTTTTGACTTGCGTTGACCGCATTAGAGCATGACAGATGACATACATTTGAATTTTGCCATTTTCGGCTTTCCAAAGTAGTGCCACCGATGCACAAGCATCATTGCGCATTCAGTTTATCTGGGAAATGACGCAACTTGGAAGTCAACGGATTTCTTTTAGTCAAAGAACAGATAATGAACAGGCAATGAACAGATAATGAACAAATAATGAACTGATAATGAACAGATAAAGAACAGATGATGAACAGATAAAGAACAGATGATGAACAGAAAATGATCAACAATTAACGATTTGTCCATATGATTATATTGTTGATTTTTTTTATATTTTTTAGCCATTAATACAGAAATTAAAATTAGAGTACTTTTAAAAAAGAGATGCGGTGGTTGAGTGATTAAGCATTATCTTCCGAACCTTGGGTCCTGATTACGAATCTAGGATTTTTTAATTTCGTGATTTTTTAGGGCGCCACCCAACTCAAATGGGTATCTGACTTTATTTTGGGAAAGGCGGTTTGGTCATTGTAATGGCCACGACACCCTGCTCGTTAAATGACCTTAACATTATCTGCCCTATTGGTCTCTAGGTCTGAAAGGGGAATTTTACTTTTTTATTTTTTACTCTTTAAAAAACAACGCTTCTTTCCATTTCAACATTTTTCGAGCATAAAAAAATAAGTTACATAATCCTACTTTATGTTCAAATAATCTTATGAACTAAACATTACTATTTGTGTCTTTGATCAAGAAAGATGGCTTGAATGTAATGGTGTGTCTAGGCCATGGCTTGTATCTAATGGTATGTTCAGGTCATGGCTTGAATCTAATGGTGTTCTAGGCAATGGCTTGTATCTAATGGTGTGTCTAGGCCATGGCTTGTATCTAAAGGTATGTCTTGGTCGTGTCTTGAATCTAAAGGTATATCTAGGCCATGGCTTGAATCTTAATGTATGTCTAGGCCATGGCGTGTATCTAATGGTATGTCTAGGCCATGGTTTGTATCTAATGGTATGTCTAGGCAATGGCTTGTATCTCAAGGTATGTCTAGGCCATGGTTTGTATCTGTTGGTGTATCACGTCTTATCATTGATGTCCACATGCTTTAAAACTACTCGATCTCCTGTAAAAGCCTTATTCAGTGTTGTTTGTGGGATTCTGACCAATAGTTTGGTTTGTTAGTTTGGTGTGTTTCGAAAGTTCCTTCGGAAGTGTAGCCCAAAACCTCCCACAATTCCACAATTGCCGGGGGGGGGGGGCGGAATGATTTGAACACTGAACGATCAAAATGACTGTTCAGAGCTCCTGCTACCCGACCAGGCAGCCAACTTGGCCAGTTCTTCGTTGTGTCCTTTCCATCTCGATCAATTGTTCTTCGCTCCTCAGACATCAGGTAACTAACTAACTAGCTGCGCACTAAAACTAAAGTCTGGAGGCTGGTACATTGTGGGCATGTGTGTGTTGTGTTATGTCGAACCCTGAATGTGAATGCTGTGTATATGTTTTAGTGAATATGCGTGCTTTGTGTATTGTTTTGTGTGTCTTTATGTGTCTCGGTGTTTTAATGTGTCTTCGCATTTGCTTAGATAACAAGAAACAACTGAAACACATTGTGATGATTATGGATGGTGGACTCTTTCTCATTCTCGTTGCTCTATTTCGCTGTGCTATATATATATAGTGGTGTATCCGCTATAAATATAAGTATGACTAGTTGGATAAATCAAGCTGGTTATCTTGGCTTGCGACTGTCCCAAGATAAAAGAGTGCTCTGACGTTTGAACAGCACACGAAAGATTGTAAAATGTAAATTGTTGCCACGTTGGCTAGCTAGGGGAATGTGAAACTTGGGTACAGGCTTGTGGGGGTTTAACTTGTTCTCACTGTAGTCGTGTACTAGATGGGCTCGACTTGAACCAAAACAAAACTAGCAGTGCGGTTACTTCTCGTTTGGCCACTCCCGTGCAACTCAAAATTAGAATCTGGCTTTGAGTTGACACTTCTCACCAACGCGACTGGACATCATTTCGTCTTGACCTGTGGGCTGGACATCATTCCGTCTTGACCTGCGACTGGGCATCGTTTCGTCTTGACCTGTCGCTGGACATCATTTCATCTTGACCTGTGACTGGACATCATTTCGTCTTAATCTGTGACTGGACATCATTTCGTCTTGACCTGTGACTGGACCACTTATTTTAGTCTTAACCACAACTTTTCATTTAATGGATGCAGAGTTTGTAGAACTTTTCATTTAGATTTTTTCGGACTTTAAAACTTATAATACCTAGATCTAGGTGTTATCGTGGAATAACCTTAAACCTTAAAATCTCATCCAGTCATCTGATAGCTCATCCAGCCATCTCATAGCTCATCCAGCCATCTCATATATCATCCAGTCATCTGATAGCTCATCCAATCATCTAATATCTCATCCAGTCATCTAATATTTCATCCAGTCATCTCATATTTCATCCAGTCATCTCATATCTCATCCAGTCATCTATCTCATCCAGTCATCTAATATCTCATCCAGTCATGTAATATCTCATCCAGTCATCTAATATCTCATCCAGTCATCTAATATCTCATCCAGTCATCTCATATCCCATCCAGTCATCTGATAGCTCATCCAATCATCTAATATCTCATCCAGTCATCTAATATCTCATCCAGTCATGTAATATCTCATCCAGTCATCTAATATCTCATCCAGTCATCTCATATCTCATCCAGTCATCTGATAGCTCATCCAATCATCTAATAGCTCATCCAATCATCTAATATCTGATCCAGTCATCTAATATCTCATCCAGTCATCTAATATCTCATCAGTTATGATATTTTCAGTCATCTAATATCTCATCCAGTCATCTAATATCTCATCCAGTCATCTAATATCTCATCCAGTCATCTCATATCCCATCCAGTCATCTGATAGCTCATCCAATCATCTAATATCTCATCCAGTCATCTAATATCTCATCCAGTCATCTCATCCAGTCATCTCATATCCCATCCAGTCATCTGATAGCTCATCCAATCATCTAATATCTCATCCAGTCATCTAATATCTCATCCAGTCATCTAATATCTCATCCAGTCATCTAATATCTCATCCAGTCATCTAATATCTCATCCAGTCATCTCATATCTCATCCAGTCATCTAATATCTCATCCAGTCATCTAATATCTCATCCAGTCATGTAATATCTCATCCAGTCATCTCATATCTCATCCAGTCATCTGATAGCTCATCCAATCATCTAATAGCTCATCCAATCATCTAATATCTCATCCAGTCATCTAATATATTATCCAGTTATGTTATATCTCATCCAGTCATGTAATATCTCATCCAGTCATCTCATATCTCATCCAGTCATCTCATATCTCATCCAATCATCTAATATCTCATCCAGTCATCTAATATCTCATCCAGTCATCTAATATCTCATCAGTTATGATATTTTCATAGTCATCTAATATCTCATCCAGTCATCTAATATCTCATCCAGTCATCTAATATCTCATCCAGTCATCTCATATCTCATCCAGTCATCTGATAGCTCATCCAGTCATCTAATATCTCATCCAGTCATCTAATATCTCATCCAGTCATCTAATATCTCATCCAGTCATGTAATATCTCATCCAGTCACATCTCATCCAATCATCTAATATCTTATTAGTTACGTTTTTCTTATATTAGTCATCTAATATCTCATCCAGTCATGATATTTTTATAGTCATCTAATATCTCATCCAGTCATCTAATATCTCATCAGTCATGATATTTTCATAGTCATCTAATATCTCATCCAGTCATCTAATATCTCATCTAGTCATCTAATATCTCATCCAGTCATTTAATATCTCATCCAGTCATTTAATATCTCATCCAGTCATCTAATATCTTATCCAGTCACATCTCATCCAATCATCTAATATCTCATTAGTTACGTTTTACTTATACATATTCTATGTGTTGAAAATCAACCAAAAACTCTATGATTTTGTTTGATGCAAACATTTTTGCAGCTTCCTATTTGAAAGCTGCGATGTTTGTTTGAAGCAACTTTGACTTCCATATGCCCTACGAGGTTGTTTTCTTGTTTTGATCGTTGGAAGTATATTTGTATGCCATACTAGCAGATATACCCGGAATTGCCGGGTTTGGTCTGAAAGATAAACGAAAGACAATTTTAACTGGTGCACATTTTGTTTTTAATTTAGGGTCTCTCAGGGGATGAAAAAAAAAAGAATTGAAAGAAAGATGGGGGGGGGGGGAGTTCTAACATAAATATGTCAAATTTCATTAAGATTGTCGGACTGTTTTCATTTCTAGAAATAGAATCTAGATACCAACACCTTCCAATGTGATTTATATATTAGATGTATCTCCATCGATCGAAACACTATCCAATGTGATTTATATATTAGATGTATCTCCATCGATCGAAACACCTTCCAATGTGATTTATATATTAGATGTATCTCCATCGATCGAAACACCTTCCAATGTGATTTATATATTAGATATAGCTCCATCGATCCAAACACCTTCCAATGTGATTTATATATTAGATGTAGCTCTATCGATCCAAACACCTTCCTTACTTACTTACTTAGGACTTAGGTCCTCCCGCGCCGTTCGGCGCATTGTGCGGCAAGCTGTCACCATAAAGATCTGTCACTGGCAATGTCTGAAGCCTCCTCCCACCTGGTGTCCACTGATCTGAGGCCTCCATGAAGGTGTGTCGCCAAGTAATACGAGGACGTCCCTGTTTGCGCTTTCCTTGTTTTGGCTTCCATGTTATCGCAACTCTTGGTGTGCGTAATTCATTTTGACGTAGAACATGTCCCACAAACCTCATGCGACGCTCAGTCACAACCTCACCAAGTGTTCGACTCCCAGTTCGGCATAGGATTTCCTTGTTTGAGACCCGATCTGTGTAACTGACTCCCAAAATCCGTCTCAGCCATCTCTGTTGAGCCACATTTAGTCTTTTCTCAATTTTAACAGATGACTTCCACGTCTCACATGCATATGTAGCAGTTGGAATGACGATTATGTTGAGAAGGTGTATTTTTGTCTCGAGTCCAATGGCTTGGCTAGTCCAAAAACGCTGCAGCCTTTGGAAAATGCTCCCTGCCATTCCTATTCGGCACTCTACATCATGGTAAGCATCTACATCATTTGTTATGATGCTGCCAAGGTACGTGAACTTGTCCAGCTCTTCAAGCTTTGACTCGCCAAGTCTGACGGGGACACCCTTTGCTTTATATCCCACTCGCATAATTTTAGTCTTATCCAAGTTTATGCGGAGGCCAATTTTGGGTGCCTCTCTGTCTAGGCTCTCCGTCATTTCTTGAATGTATTTATTTGTAGCCCCGAGTAGTGCAACATCATCAGCAAAGTCCAAGTCGTCAATCGGAGCTGTTCATGCCATGGAATACCAAAGGCAGTCTGGTTCATTGCTCTCCTCATTATGTTATCGATGGCTAGGAGGAAAAGGAAGGGAGATAAAGATGCACCCCTGTCTCACATCTGTCTCGATTGTAAAAAACTCTGTTGTTCCCTCTTCTGTTTTAATGCAGCAACTAGATTGACTGTAAAGGTGTCGTAGGATCTGGACGAATTTTTCTGGGATACCGTATTCTCTAACTATTTTCCATAGTGATTCTCGGTGGACACTATCAAACGCTTTTTTGAAGTCCATGAAACTGATCGTTAGCTGTTATTGGTACTCAAGACTTTGTTCTATGATATTTCGTAGAACGAAAATCTGCTCTGTACATGATCTGCCTCTTCGGAAACCTGCTTGTTCTTCTCTGAGCCTTTCATCTACAGACTGTTGAAGCCGTCTCAACAAAACAGTGCTGAAAACTTTGCCCGGGACAGAGAGGAGAGTAATGCCTCTCCAGTTGTTGCAGTCTGCCAAGTTGCCCTTTTTTGGAAGCTTTACAATCACTCCCTTTTGCCAGTCCTCTGGGACTTTTGAAGTTCGCCAACAGAGATTTAAGAGATCAGTCATTCTGTTAACAATGCACTGTCCCCCATATTTTAGCATTTCTGCTGATATCATGTCTAGCCCTGGTGCTTTGTTGTTCTTTAACACTGCAATGGCCATGGTGACCTCCTCAGCAGTTATTGGGTCTGTCTTGACCTTGAGATCATTGTCTGGAGAGGGGTCCTTGAATATGAAGTTAGGTCTGGCGACAGTTGGTTAAGGGTCTCTTTAAAGTGCTCTACCCATCTTGCATTCTGTTCTTCTTTCGTTAACAAAGTTTTGCCTTGCTTGTCTTTTATCGGTGCCCCATGTCCACTCTTTGCTACAGTGAGATCTCGGACAATACGATGGAGGGTTTTTGTGTCATTTCTGCTTGCAGCTGCTTGTGCCTCTTGTCCCTTCTGCTCAATCCAGTCCCGTTTATCTCGCCGACAACTTCTCTTTTTTTTCAGATCTGCTTCCCTATAGGCTTCTTCCGCTAGGCTGCGATCGTGTGTTTCATTTTTCTGATCTCGTCTACGTTTGGCCTCTTTCCTCTCATCTATCAATTTCCATGTTCTGTCTTGTATCCACCGTTCCTTGTATGAACCTCGCCTCCTTACGATAACTTCTTCCGCGCACCCAATAGTGGTATCTTTGAAGTTGGCCCATTCTTCTTCAAGGGTCAATGTATCTGCAAGAGCCTCAAAGCGGTTCGTTAGTTTCAATTGGAACTGTGCTGCAGTATTGCCGTCTTTAAGCTTCTCTACATTAAATTGGCGGGATCGTGTGGCTCGTTTTGGTTGGCGTTTCAATCGGAGCTTACATTTGCCACTGACAAGGTAGTGGTCTGAGCCGATATCCGCTCCTCTGCGGGTCCGCACGTCTAACAGAGATGACCTCCATCGTTTGGAGATGCAAATGTAATCTATCTCTTTGAAGGTTTCTCCATTTGGTGATCGCCATGTTTTTTTGTGTATTTGTTTGTGCTTAAAATATGTGTTTCCAATTGAAAGGCTGTTGGATGCACAGAGAGAAATCAAGCGCTCGCCATTATCACTGATGTTTTCTGCAGAGCCATATGGTCCCATTACATATTCAAAGCCAGTTCGGTTGGGATTGATTTTGGCGTTAGTCTCCCATCATTGGAATTAGGTCGTGAGTAGGTGTTTCATCAAGAGTGGTTTGTAGTTGGTTATAGAAATTATCTTTGATGGTATCTTCTGCATCCTCTGTAGGGGCATATGCTTGGATGGTAGTGACTTTGGTTTGCTTTGTTTGGAGTCGAGCTGTAATGATGCGGTCACTGACCGGCTTCCAAGCAATTAGCGCTGAAGCTGCTATTTTAGACATGATGATTCCTACACCACCAATGTGCTCCTTATCATGTCCTGAATATATTATTGTCTTGCCATCATTGATTATTTGTCCACTTGATGTCCACCTCATCTCGCAGATCCCAAGGATGTCCAGCCGGTAAGAGTCAAACTCTCTTAAAAGTTGGGCCAGTTTACCGCATTGATTCAGGGTTCTTACATTCCACAAGAGTCGGTTTCCTTGCGTTGAAAGGCTTGCCATGTATCGGGTATTGGACTTCCAGTTGGCTTTGATCCAACACCGTCATCAGGGTTTGGCCGCCCTAGCCGCATGTATAGTTTTCATTATGTGTCGAGTTTGCCGTTTCTGTAGCAATAGTGGTTTTACAGGGTGGGGTCGCTAGCCCCACGCCAAACCCTCCTCCTTTTTCACCCGGGCTTGGGACCGGCAGAGGGCTTCCAATGTGATTTATATATTAGATTTATCTCCATCGATCCAAACACCTTCCAGTGTGATTTATATATTAGATGTATCTCCATCGATCGAAACACCTTCCAGTGTGCGTTATATATAAGATTAAGATTTATTTCCATAGATTCAAACACCTTCCAGTGTGCTTTATATATAAGTTTAAGATTTATCTCCATGGCTCTAATCTTCCTGAACGCTGTCCTTGAAGTTGTGCGTATTTCATATTAGAATGGAGCTATCTGGTCCCATGCCAAAGTCCCATGCCTCCACTTTCTTAATCTTTGGTTGATGCGAGCTCTACTGGTAGATAGGCTTACATTCTATGTCTTGAGAGCTTGATCATTTTAAATCGAGGCGTGTCAGTCTTGATCTAGATCTAGTAGCAAGAGGGAAGTGGCTGTCTATCTAAGTCTAAGGAATGTGGACTATTTCAACTCAGCAACTTATTTTTCTAAAGGGGGAGGGGAGATCGAAGCCCTCTTTTATGTTCGCCTCCCCCCCCCCCCTTTTTTTTTGTTACGTAGATTTTATAAACTTACTTTTTTTTTTTTTTTTTTTTTTTTTACTATCGGCTTGTAGAGCCGCCAGCCATTTCTGTCTATCTTGTAGATATATAGACCAGATCTATATTTATTGTGTAGATAAAACCAGGAAACTGATAAGTCTAGTGGTAGAGGGAACTGAGGACTCTCTCTCTCTCTCTGCTTCCCGCCCACCAGGTTTTTTGGCCAAGCGTGTAAATGAACGCAGGCCCTACTCTCTCCCCTCTCTGGCTTGACAGATTGAGGTTAAGGGACCTAAGTAAAACGGTGTGTGTGTGGGGATGGGGAGAGGAGAAGCTACATTCTTCTCGTGTTTGAAGAGTTTGGCTGTCCATCATGCTGTAAGAGGCGATCTTCTCGCTTCGCATTCTGTCTCCGTTGTAGTCGTCTGCTACGTAAGAGGCGGGTCTCCTTGGTTCTTCATTCCCCAGAATGGCGACAGACCCGGACACTGTAGGGCTGTAGAGATACACTAGATCTAGTGGTGACACTACCTGCCTGCAGCGATTGCGCCTGCAATCCCTTGTTTCGTGATTCTTAGGGGCTTGGATTTATTGTCTCTACGGCGTTTCATTGGTTCGTACGGTTGTAGTCGACATTACGCCCTAGGGCTGGGCTGGGAACATGTCGTGCTGGTTGTGTGTTTGCTGTCTTGTGATTTATTTTCGATATGATAATCAGCCAACTTTTAGCTTTTTACAACCATGTATGTTAAAATAGTATTGTGTGTTTACACTGTGTTCTGGTAGTTTATACCGGCATATATCTTGTTATATAGTTTATACCGGTTTATATTTTGTTATAAACTTTATACCGGTATATACTTTGTTTTATACTTTATACCGGTATATACTTTGTTAAAATGGTATTTATACGGAGTGCTAAAATAGTTTATATATGCAATGTTTACATAGTGTATATATGTTGTGCTAAAAAGGATATATGCAATGTGTTTCAAATACATAGTATATATACACTGTGTTCCCTTAGATAGAAACTATACTCTGTGTTTAAATAGTAAACTAACATTATGTTCAGAAACTATATATCCACTATGTTCAGACAGTGTAAAATGTGTTCCAATACAGTACAGTTCATTAAAATGTATCTTTGTATTCAGTGTTTAACTGGGGACATCTGACATCGGTGACTAGGGCGGATTTGCATGGGGTAAATGGGATATAGATCGAGATCGTTAGTATTAAACCCATACATATAAAACATTATTTTGTAATTCTTAGAAAGAAGGGGTTGATTACACATTTTGATTTTGATACACTTCGATTTCTGAGAAATAGAATTAGGAAGGACGCTTACTACTTTGCATTCTTCTATCCAACAAATCTTCTATCTAATCGGTTGTTCGGAGTTAGCACTAGATAAAACCATTATCGCCACGTGAACAATGTTATGTACAGGCCCAGCAACACTTTGGAAAGGTGCCTCAGTAACAGGGTTACTGGAGATTTACTACGCTGTGTGCTCCTCTTGTTTACTTTCACGGACGTGGTGGCCGAGTCGTAATGCCTGTCTAACCGTGAGTCCAAAGTTCGAATCCTGTTGGCATGAGTTCGGTGCAACATTAAAAGGCGAGTAATTGACTCATTCCCTGATGTCAGCGTGCAGTTGATCTTGACTAATCTTAAGATACTTGACCAGGAGATGGATGGAGGGCTCAACCAAATGTCTCGAGTACTGGTGTTTTGAATTCAGTATTTTCATTTCTTTTCCAATATATTGGAGGGCTCAACCAAATGTCTCGAGTACTGGTATTTTGAATTCAATATTTTCTTTTTTTATTCAATATATTGCAGACGTTACTTTAAAAAAAAAATAATTGCGTCATACGCATTTCGTGTGTCAATCAATCTAGTCAACAGTAATGTATGTTAATCAAATGACAAACTCTGCTTAGGCGTTGGTTTTCCTGGCTGATTCAGGCTGCTCATTCCATTCTCGAATGGCACTAGGGAAGAAGGAGCACTTGCACGAACTTGTTCTAGCGTATGTGCCTCTATCTTTGTGACTTTTTAATGACGTCTTCTAAGATTTAAAAGGCTCTACTTGGTACCTGACATTGTTGGGGAAAGTAAAAGCTGTAAAGGCCACTGCTAGCCACTTGATACCATCATCAACTTTTGGCCAAGAAGGGAATCTTTACTGACTTCACTTACTTTAGTCTAGCAGCCCCATAGTAGTTCGAATGACTAACAAGTACTAGAGACTAGACAGTAATAGAGACCAGAGAGAGAATTAGAGAATAGGGAGTACTAGAGAGATTTAGAGAATAGAGATTACCATAGACTAGAGAGAATTACAGTAATAGAGAATAGAGAGAGAGCGAGAGTAATAGAGAGTAGTCTTCTGTTGTACTTTGAAATGGTTTAGTACTTATTTCTTGACTTGATCTAGCCTTGCGAATTGTTGTCCAATTATGAATGAATGTCTATTCATTCAATATTACCCGGTACCCCAGTGACGAGGGAATGGGACACATTGTTTGATTTCTATAGAAAGTCACCCAGTTTCATGTTTGATTACTATAGAAAGTCACCCAGTTTCATGTTTGATTACTATAGAAAGTCACCCAGTTTCATGTGAACTTTCTTATTGGATGCTGTGTCTCAAGTGTACCTCCAGGGGAGGGGGGGGGGGGGTTTACAAGGGTAAGACACGTATTGCTGAAGCCCAGTGGTGCCGGCCATTGTATATAAACTTGAAAATAAAGACCAGTGGTGGATTGAATGCACTCCTTGGGTCTGGAGATAGAAATAAATGGTGAATGTGTTGCGTCCCCTGTAGAGCTCATGTCAAACAGCTAGTTGCGTTGGATTCTGGTTTCATGCGGGTCGAGGATTGGTCTTCGGCGTTTTTCCGTCTGTCACGTTTATGAGATCGCCTACGTGTAACATCGTTTAGTTTGTGCTGTTTTCGATTGATCCTGGAGGCGCCGTGGCGGAGTGGTAAAGCGCTTGGCTTCCGACCCGGGGGTTCCGGGTTTGAATCCTGGTGAAGACTGGAATTTTTAATTTCGGGATCTTTAGGGCGCCACTGAGTCCACACAGCTCTAAGGGGTACCTGACATTAGTTGGTGGAAAAAAGTAATGGCGGTTGCTCGTTTTGCTGGTCACAAAACGCCCTCGTTAACCGTGGGCCAGAGAGATGACCATTACTTCATCTGCCCTGTAGATCGCAAGGTCTGAAAGGGAACCTACTTACTAAATCGATCATATTTCTGAATGAAGCCTCGTTGTGGATGTCATGATAGAGATCCTCTCTCGAGTGTTATGAGGCGGAGCCCCTTGATAGCCAATGTTATGCCTGTATCAAGTCACTCAATGAGGCTACGAGGCAGGAGCTATTTGTGTCTAAACGTGTGGCCCCTAAGTGTGTAAACAGCGTTCAAACAAACCAAGTCGCTCCGTTACTACAAAACGCTGACTTCTTCATTCACACACGAGCTTGGTCCATCCTGCGGCCTTGTACCTGGTCAGTTTTCTAGTCGTTAGAAAAAAAAGGGGGGGGGGGATTAATGTAAAGAGGAGGGGGGGGGCTGTAAGAAAGTGAAACTGTTTTTGGAATGTGTTTTAGAATTCTTTTGATCAATGTCTTGCTCGTGTTAAGTTTGGTTTTGGGGGGGGGGGGTCACGCTGACCTGGCAGTCACAACTCTCACCATTCAATGTGTTACTGGTTTCACAATGTGACTGGTGATTAGGAAGGCTGCCAGACACTAAAATGTACATCTACCAGTAAGTGTATCTCTATGTGGACACGTCTAGAATGCGCGGAGCGTTGTATCTTCTGTAGGGGCAATAATAATTTGGCTTTCCTGATGCATAGCCTCGTCTCGTAATGAACTGCCCAAGCGATCTCTTCTTGTTCTCATTCCATAACTCACCGAGTCTCTTGGTCCAACCGTTGTGCCCGTGACAGACTCTCGTGTGTCATCTTACTATCTAACGTAAGGGTTATTATGTGTTTGATATGTAGTGCCTAAAAAAAAAAAAGTGATAACAGTTCAACCCAGGTGTTTTCAGCCTTGTAATTGCTTTTCTTTTGTGTGTGTTTTCCAGGGATTACGACCAAACGTGTTTACTGCCCTTGCTCAGTTCATGGACTAACGTTGTTGTGATATAGTGTGCTGAAGTGGATTACATTTGTTCTTTGCTGGTGAGTACTCTTATAGACAGGGATATGCAGTAGTGTGTGGCTGTGGGTGTTGTATAGAGAAATGTGTAGTGTGTAGCTGTGTGTGTTGTATTGAGAAATATGTAGTGTGTAACTGTTGTATAGAGGAATGTGTAGTGTGTAGCTGTGTTGTATAGAGAAATATATAGTGTGTAGCTGTGTGTTGCATAGAGAAATATGTAGTGTGTAGCTATATGTTCTATAGAGAAATATGTAGTGTGTAACTGTGTTGTATAGAGAAATATGTAGTGAGTAACTGTGCGTTGTATAGAGAAAAATGTAGTGTGTAACTGTGTTGTAAAGAGAAATATGCAGTGTGTCACTGTGTGCTGTATAGAGAAATTGCGTAGTGTGAACCCGTGTGTTGTGTTGAGTAGATGTAGTGTGCAGCTGTGTGCACGGTAGTCGTGTGCTGCAAAACCTGTTCACGTGACTGTGTGTGTTCTGTCACTGTCAACCTTAGGTAGATCTAGATCTATGTCGCCCGACCTGTGACTTACTTGTGTGCTCTCAAATGGTTCCAATGTAGCGCAGTTGAATGTTTGCTAAATGTACACACTTCAGTAGATTTTGAAAGCTTGCTCTGTGAAACAGAAGATAATAACACTGGGCTATAGGATCTCTAATCTACATACGTGAAACACATACGATCTCTAATATACATACGTGAAACAAATACGATCTCAAATATACATACGTGAAACACATACGATCTAAAATATACATACGTGAAACACATACGATCTAATATATACATACGTGAAACACATACGATCTAAAATATACATACGTGAATCACATACGATCTAATATATACATTTACGAATTACATACGGGCTAAGAATACACTGATATATGAATGTATAATAAATTACTTATGAGCTTAAATATACATATAGGAAAAATATATAATGTATAATGAATTACATACATTTCAGAAATATACATAAACCACACATTAGCTAAAATAGTTGTCAGTTTCCATTGGCATATTTTAAAGCTGAAAAGCTACAAATTGTTAGTTCTTTGAGTGCCAGAGAAGGAATGTTGACCGCTTGTTACCTGACCAGGAGGACATGACATGTTAAATACAACATGCATACACTGTGTAAACCAGGACGTAACCTCTTGCATACTGTAAACATTTTTTTAGACCAAAGTTTTATTAAATATCATTGTTAATATGCACATACACGCTCACCTATTTTGGGCCCGTTAATTTTTGTAGCACTTGTACTTACCATCCCCGCTCTCCGCTTGCAATATAACAAGAGTCCTTCCTACACATTCCTCTTTCTACATTTATCTTGGGGTAGTTTGTTCTCTGAATGACCCTAATATAATTTTACCACACTACGTCCACTGAATGTTAGTGAATCTTGACTTGCTGTATTGAAGTTTGTCATGGTCGAGGTAATAAGGCATACACATATCACTAGGAGTTTTGGAGGATCACTTCACATACATCGAGCCTGTGTCTGTTTACATGAGACTTGAAATGTGTATATCTTGTTGGGTCTTAAATTGTCTTCTACCTCGTTACATGCTTGTGACTTCAAACATCTTGACCAAGAAAATAGGTAGTGTGTAGCTGTGTCGTGTGTTGTATAGAGAAATAGGTAGTGTGTAGCTGTGTCGTGTGTTGTATAGAGAAATAGGTAGTGTGTAGCTGTGTCGTGTGTTGTATAGAGAAATAGGTAGTGTGTAGCTGTGTCGTGTGTTGTATATAGAAATAGGTAGTGTGTAGCTGTGTCGTGTGTTGTATAGAGAAATAGGTAGTGTGTAGCTGTGTCGTGTGTTGTATAGAGAAATAGGTAGTGTGTAGCTGTGTCGTGTGTTGTATAGAGAAATAGGTAGTGTGTAGCTGTGTCGTGTGTTGTATAGAGAAATAGGTAGTGTGTAGCTGTGTCGTGTGTTGTATAGAGAAATAGGTAGTGTGTAGCTGTGTCGTGTGTTGTATAGAGAAATAGGTAGTGTGTAGCTGTGTCGTGTGTTGTATATAGAAATAGGTAGTGTGTAGCTGTGTCGTGTGTTGTATAGAGAAATAGGTAGTGTGTAGCTGTGTCGTGTGTTGTATATAGAAATAGGTAGTGTGTAGCTGTGTCGTGTGTTGTATAGAGAAATAGGTAGTGTGTAGCTGTGTCGTGTGTTGTATAGAGAAATAGGTAGTGTGTAGCTGTGTCGTGTGTTGTATAGAGAAATAGGTAGTGTGTAGCTGTGTCGTGTGTTGTATAGAGAAATAGGTAGTGTGTAGCTGTGTCGTGTGTTGTATAGAGAAATAGGTAGTGTGTAGCTGTGTCGTGTGTTGTATAGAGAAATAGGTAGTGTGTAGCTGTGTGTGTTGTATAGAGAAATATGTAGTGTGTAGCTGTGTGTGTTGTATAGAGAAATATGTAGTGTGTAGCTGTGTCGTGTATGTATAGAGAAATATGTAGTGTGTAGCTGTGTTGTATAGAGAAATATGTAGTGTGTAGCTGTGTTGTATAGAGAAATATATAGTGTGTAGCTGTGTTGTATAGAGATATATACAGCGTGTAACTTTGTGTTCAGAGAAACATGTAGTGTGTAACTTTGTGTTTAGAGAAGTATATAGTGTGTATTTAGAGTGTGTGTGAGTGTGTGTTTAGAGAATTATGTGGTGTGTAGCTCAGTGTGTATTGTATATATAAATATATAGTGTGTTTGTAGTGTGTGTGTTTGTGCTTTGTATTGTACAGATAATTATGTAGTGTGTAGCTCAGTGTGTTTATGTAACTTCAAAAGATCTTGACCTAGAAAGAACAGGTTTAAATTACTTGTTTCAATCAAACCAAACAAGTAAGTTCTCCTTTCAAACCTTGCGAACTATAGGGCAGATGATGTAAATGTCATCTGTTTCTATGGCCAGCAAGCACATCAACCGACCGCATTTACTTTCCCTAACTTAAAAGTTAGGTACCCATTAGGAGCAAACTAAAAATCCCCGTCTTCACTGAGATTCGAACCCGGGACCTTTGCCACCAAGCACTTTGTTTTAAAAAACAAAACAAATTAGCATGTTCTAGATGAATTGGGTTGGGGGTCGGGGAGATGGTCCACTATGTGTGATGTTAGTGTTGAGTTCAAACCCTGCCCGCTGTCTCTCCATGTACTAAGCTAACGGGAAATAAGCCTTGCAATATACGACAGTGATTGAGCGGTGCTCCCCCCCCCCCCCAATCCCAAAACAAGGGACTCATGTCAACATGTAACCTACGCCATTGTGTACAGTTGTGTTTGATTCAAAATGATGGATGCAATGTCACTATAAGCGAGCTTTTCAAAAAGTGTTGTTTTTTTTTAAGCTTTCACTTGTTTTCACACAAGGTCCGTCAACCTTCTTTCTCCATTTTTCTCTGTCCTTTGTCTTTGATAGAATTTCATTCTGATGTTCTTTCTGAAAATATTGAAACCTGCCATTTTACCTGCCTGGGTGGACCACTTCGGGGGACGATTTTGAGTTTGTGTCTCCACACAAACTGTCTTTGTAACCTTGGTTCATATTTCACTTGTTTTCCATTATTGTTCGATTGTTAAGGTCGCATTTGTCTATAGAGTTGAACCATTTGTCTAAGCTGCTAAATACTTGTAGTGTTCTCGCTACATACTGGTAGACTGTGCGATTATCGCTGGCTGCAGAGGCTCGGTGAACGACCTAGCCATGTATATTTGGCGCTTGTTCCGTTCAAATCTAAAGCTTTCCATTTCTATCTATGTAACAAACACGTGTACTCTTTTATGAAGTGTGTGAGTATGTGTGTGTTTCTATGGTGACGGCGAGAAGAAGTTAGCGATTGGTTGGTTGCTATGCAGTGTGAATGGTGCAAGATAAGCGGCAGTGTCGTAAGCTTGGTACGTTAGACGAGCCCAAAACCGGCGTGTTTTATGTATTGTGTTAGATTTTGTTCAAAATACCATTTTTTATTATTATTTAAGTCTACTATATTGAATTTGTCTAAGCTGTAGTAAAAAGTTATATTTAGTTTTGTTCGCGAAGAAGTTATTCAAGTTATTTCATGTTTGTTAAAATTATGCCTACAGCGGTTTAGTTGTTTACCATAAATTTGGTGCTGCGAGTCAATTTCGGGCAACAAAACTCCACAGCCTAGCATGTTGGACTCGTTCAACGCAATGTTGTTAATGAGAATTTAACATTCTAGAACAGAGATACACGAAAGATAGGAAGCACTTGAAATCTAGGTCCGAAGGTGTTGGTCCTTCATAGTCCATGGCGCGTGGGGGCTGAGTGGTTAGGCGCTTGGCTTCCAAACATTGGGTCCTGGGTTTGAAACTCATCGAAGACTGCGATTTTGAATTTTTGGGATTTTTTAGGACTCCCCTGGGTCCACCCAACTCTAATGGGTGCCTGATTTAAGTTTGGGAAAGTAAAGGCGGTTGGTCGTTGTGCTGGTCATGACACCCTGCTTGTGAACCGTTGGCCATCGAAACAGAAGACCTTAACGTCATTAGCCTTATAAATCGCAAGGTCTGAAAGGGGAAGCTTTAATTACTTTACTTTTAGCCCATGGCGACTGATTCTGTTATCCAGAGGGCTCCGAGCGCTGCGGGATAGTTTGTCTGCAGAGTCACTTGACCTGTATGGAAGCTTAAAGGCACTACGCCTAACAGCAGAGTTTCTTGCCAAGGCCTTGTTACCAAATGGAGTTCATCTCAAGGTTATCCAGAGGGGCTGAGGATTTACCTTAACATTTCCGTGACTCTGTGGCCACTGCAGTGGTGTAGCTAGGACTTTGCCATCATTTGGTGGCCCGGGGAGGGGGGAGGCTTGACCTCTTTAGAGAGCCCTGCATTTTGACATTCGACACCATGACACGAGATAATGGCGTAATATTTAATGAAATAAAAATTTAATAAATTCGAACTCAGTTGCCCCCCCCCCCCCAACACACCAACCCACGATAGCTACGCCACTGGGCCGGTGAGGACAGTTTGTCGGCTTTACTACCTGGCCATGAAGTGTATAAGTAAAGACCTAGGTCGAACTATTCTACCATCTTGTTCTCTGCGTGCGCACGCTGAAGCCCAACCGTTTACGTAATACTTGTGGGTCATTAATTCATCGTGGACGCAGAAAACTCGTAATAGTACCTGTCTCTAACTCTCTGTGTGTGTGTGTGTGCGCGCGCGCGTGTGTATAGACTATATTTAGTTTGTCAACCTCGGCATAATAACTCTGGCTAAAAATAGAATGTGTTATTTATTACTCAAGTCAACAGGACAAATATGAACAAAATGTGGCTACAAGGCGAGATTGTTTAGACACACACACACTCACATTAACACACACTCACGTAAACAAGCATACAAATGGGGCTGTTCGGGACGAACACGTAAGTTGACCATACAGAGTAATTACATTAATTTGTTGAATTTAACAAGAAAAATATTTTAAAAAAATACTTTTTTTTTGGTTAAAGATACTATTTCCTTAACATAACTTATAGAGCGTTTTGTTTCCTTCTTTACTAATGAATCTTAGATTAAAAACAATTTAACAATTTTTTTTTTACTTGGCCCCCACCCCTTTTTTCTTCCAGTAATACAATGATACGCCTTTAGATCTAGACTTAGAAGACTGTGTGCACACGTTTCCTGAACATTAGACATTGATTTATGAAACTCTTGGATCAATAATGCCTTTCATTCGGAAATTCCCGAACACGATGGTATATTCAAAACCGATGTTGGATCTAGATCTAGACCTAGTTCTCTAGCCAAATTCAATTTTTTTTTTTTACTTTGAAAAATTACAACTGTCAAACTAAAGTTTTCTTAGTGTGGCCAACGAGCTAGTAATTCTTTTATAAGCGATATATACAGCAACTGTCACATTTCTAAGGAAATCGATAGAGCCTTACAGTTCACCAACTTACTGGTCACCACCACGGTCCTGCTCTACAGTTCACCTACTTATTGCTGTCATTAAATGGACCTCATTCACCAATCGTAAACAAACAACATTTAGCCACTTGATAATATTGATAAAACAATGAAAAAAAAAACTGTCACGTGACAGCCTGTGTGTATTACGTAATTTGAATAGAAGAGATAGAGAACCACGTGGCTAAATGTTGTTTGTTTACGATTGGTGAATGAGGTCCATTGGTCAGAAGGCCAGTTACAGTCCTGCGAGAAACTGGGTCACCACCACTGGCCGTCACACTTCATACACGCACCGACACTTAAAAAACGACTTACGCCCGTAGCGCTACCTTTGTTATGAATAATTATGCTTTATATGTAGACTGGGAGGTGGTACTGTAAGTTTGCTGTGCACATCTCGTGGTATTTATGCACATGTCGTGGTATTAGTGCACATCTCGTGGTATTAGTGCACATGTCGTGGTATTAGTGCACATGTCGTGGTATTAGTGGACATGTCGTGGTATTTGTGCACATCTCGTGGTGTTAATGCACATCTCGTGGTATTAGTGCACATCTCGTGGTATTAGTGCGTGTTTAGTCACAACAGATTTCTCCCCCATCAACAGGGAATCTTCTGGATGTGTCTATTATCTTAAGAGACAACGGGGACTCCCTCCTCCTCCAGAAAAATGAAAGTTGTTATAGCTCAATATTGAACACTGTGAAGTGTGATGGTTGTTTAATCTGTATTGCTGTCAACCATATGACAAATTACTCAGCAGGTGTTTGAGTTTCTTGTTCGGGTGTATTCCAGTGCAGTAGACTAACAACACAAAAAAACACCACCGATTTTAACTAGAGAAAAGATGTGGTCAACACTGATGAACAACGAATATAATGTTTATTCCAAGAAAAAGGCCACAGTCAAAGTCTCTGTCAATAAAACACGTCATTACCCAAAAGAATCCTATCGCTGATTTTCCAGTCTCTAACCCAAAATATCCCAAGCGTCACTAGTCCCGTTTAATATACGTCTTCTATGGTGCGTCTCTATCTAACTAATAATATAAACTAAGTGCCTAACAGAAGCTAGTCAAACGGAGATGGAAAGGCCAATAACATTTCATCTGTAAAAAACAACAACTTAGGATTCAGCTAATTTTCTAATTGTTCGTGAAATGAAGATCTTATAAGTAAAGACGCCAATCACCAGCTAGTGTCACATGCCGCCTGCTGATCACGTGTCCAACGTTGACAGGCATCAAGAACTACCTTCGAGCCAGGCATTTGTTAAGCTTGCCTGGCTTGGGAATTTAAGCTCATATCTTGTCGTTCTGTACCTCTGCTGATTACACAACTGAGCAGCTTACTTCTTCAGTTGTCATGGTAACAAAAATGATCTTGCTTGTACTTAGCAATAAGGGACATCTCGGGAGGGCTCAGCTTTTGTTTTGTATAATTATAGAGCAAAATCAATTTGGGAAACTTTTTGGAGCGAATTTCAGACATAAATTTAGGAACTATTTTAACAAATGTTAGTTTCAGAATGAATATGAAAGCCTAGCGTTGCTATGCAAAGCTTTGTTACAATGTTACAATGATTTCATCTGATTGTTTCATTGAAAGTCCCTGTATTGAAGGCAAGTTCATCTTTCAGACCATGCGGTGTATAGGGCAGATGATGGTTCTGTCACCCACGGTTAACAAGGGTGTCATGTGGCCAGCATAACGACCAACCTCCTTTATTTTTCCCCAACTAATATCAGGTACTCATTCGAACTGGCGGCATAAAGAACCCGAAATAAAATTTAAAAAGAAAAATTAAGTTTTCACCAGGATCCGAACCCGGGACCCTCTGGTTAGTAGGCCAAGTGCTTTATCATTCCACCACCTCTCCTCCCCCTCCATGTGTTAGGGTACATTGAATTCAAAACTATTGTGTGTTTGTGGCATAGTTTCTAACAGTTGTTTAATTTATTGGTTAAATGCAGCGCTAAACATGTTGAAAAAAAAACAATATATGGATAAATGCTACTAATGACAATGTCTTCGATTCCGAAAATTAATGATGAGTGCAGCGTTTCACTTGACTACGCAAGCTCAGTTGCGACCTGCTTGTGCTTACAGGGCTTGACGTCAGACCTGTGGCGTGGCAACGAGCTGTTGGTCCAAACTGCCCACAAGTTTCGACGTCACATGTCAGTGTTGTGGCCTTCTGTAACGGTTGGTCTCGGGCCAATCATTCAAGATAAGCTCGCGCTGACGCTGCTCGGGTCACGTGTTTTTTTTTTCATTGCCAACTCTGTGGATAATAACTTTTGAGTGTTGTCTCGTGGACTCAATGTCAAGGTTGACACAACCGTCTTGATAGATGACATGGTTTAGTCGTTTTGGCATTTGGTAATAGTTTGCTCCCAGAAGTAGAGGCATTCCAAGAAGGAAAAGAATGGACTGGGAAAATGTACGCGCATGTGGGCGTGCGTGTGTGTGTGTGTATGAGACGGAGAGGTGAGGAATTGATAAAGTGTGTGTTGGTGAGTGGTCACGGGTGGGTGGGGAGAAATAATAGACATGAGAGCGGGGAACAAAGTGAGACATGTGAAATACATTCTCAACTTAGCTTGGTTAACATGCAGGACTAGATGCATGACGCGTAGGATATAATCATCTTCTTGTTTGAATTAACGTCTGTATTATATAAGATAAGAAGAAGAGACTAGGTTCAACTACTAGACATTTAGAATGGAACAAAACCTCGCAGTAGTTTCAAGCTCAAGTCATATACTTGACAAGAATGTTATTGAAGGGCGCTTGGGGTATTCATTTGTGAAGAGGATTATCTTCTAAAACTTTTTGCTTTTCTTGGTTAAGGCTACATGGTGTGATTGGACATGCCTTTAGTAATTTCAGTCAAGATTGAAGTACAGATCTCGGTCATTTCGACATTAGTCAATGTGTGGGTAGTAGAACACTGCAGTCTTGGAGAGTAGTAAGTCATTTGTCACTTAGAGACTCTCAGCTCTGTAGGCATTTAAAAAAATGTATTTATTTATGGCTCAAGATAAGACGTGCGTGTTCATCTCTGGCTAGGTCAGGTGTTGACAGTGATGGAGGGGTGGCTGTTTATTAGATGTGTTGTTTATTGATGTGCTGTTGGTGGATGGATGCTTATCGATGTGCTAGGTCAGGTGTTGATAGTGATGGGGGATGACTGTTTATTAGATGTGTTGTCTATTGATGTGCTGTTGGTGGATGGATGTTTGTCGATGTGCTGTTGGTAGATGGATGTTTATCGATGTGCTAGGTCAGGTGTTGACAGTGATGGGGGGGATGGCTGTTTATTAGATGTGTTGTTTATTGATGTGCTGTTGGTGGATGGATGTTTGTCGATGTGCTGTTGGTAGATGGATGTTTGTCGATGTGCTGTTGGTGGATGGATGTTTATCGATGTGCTGTTGGTGGATGGATGTTTATCGATGTGCTGTTGGTGGATGGATGTTTGTCGATGTGCTGTTGGTGGATGGATATTTATCGATGTGCTTTTGATGGATGGATGTTTATCGATGTGCTGTTGGTGGATGGATGTTTGTCGATGTGCTGTTGGTGGATGGATGTTTATCGATGTGCTGTTGGTGGATGGATGTTTATCGATGTGCTGTTGGTGGATGGATGTTTGTCGATGTGCTGTTGGTGGATGGATATTTATCGATGTGCTTTTGATGGATGGATGTTTATCGATGTGCTGTTGGTGGATTTATGTTTGTCGATGTGCTGTTGGTGGATGGATGTTTGTCGATGTGCTGTTGGTGGATGGATATTTATCGATGTGCTTTTGATGGATGGATGTTTGTCGATGTGCTGTTGGTGGATGGATGTTTATCGATGTGCTGTTGAGGAATGGATGTTTGTCGATGTGCTGTTGGTGGATGGATGTTTGTTGATGTGCTGTTGGTGGATGGATGTTTGTTGATGTGCTGTTGGTGGATGGATGTTTGTCGATGTGCTGTTGGTGGATGGATGTTTGTTGGTGGATGGATGTTTGTCGATGTGCTGTTGGTGGATGGATGTTTGTCGATGTGCTGTTGGTGGATGGATGTTTGTTGATGTGCTGTTGGTGGATGGATGTTTATCGATGTGCTGTTGATGGATGGATGTTTATCGATGTGCTGTTGGAGGATGGATGTTTATTGATGTGCTGTTGGTGGATGGGTGTTTATCGATGTGCTGTTGATGGATTGATGTTTATCGATGTGCTGTTGGTGGATGGATGTTTATTGATGTGCTGTTGGTGGATGGATGTTTATCGATGTGCTGTTGGTGGATGGATGTTTGTTGAGGAATGGATGTTTATCGATGTGCTGTTGATGGATGGATGTTTATCGATGTGCTGTTGGAGGATGGATGTTTATTGATGTGCTGTTGGTGGATGGGTGTTTATCGATGTGCTGTTGATGGATTGATGTTTATCGATGTGCTGTTGGTGGATGGATGTTTATTGATGTGCTGTTGGTGGATGGATGTTTATCGATGTGCTGTTGGTGGATGGATGTTTGTTGAGGAATGGATGTTTGTCGATGTGCTGTTGATGGATGGATGTTTATTGATGTGCTGTTGGTGGATGGGTGTTTATCGATGTGCTGTTGATGGATGGATGTTTGTTGAGGAATGGATGTTTGTCGATGTGCTGTTGATGGATGGATGTTTATCGATGTTCTGTTGGTAGATGAATGTTTGTTGATGTGCTGTTGGTGAATGGATGTTTGTTGATGTGCTGTTGGTGGATGGATGTTTATTGATGTGCTGTTGAGGAATGGATGTTTGTCGATGTGCTGTTGGTAAATGGATGTTTATCGATGTGCTGTTGGTGAATGGGTGTTTTTCGATGTGCTGTTGTTGGATGGGTGTTTATCCACATGTTGTTGGTGGATGTGCGTTTATTATGTGTTGTTAGTGGATGGGTGCTGTTGGTGGATGGGTGCTTATTGATCCGCTACGTTTATTGATGTGCTGTGAATGATTCTAATGTTGGTAGACATATCTCTGGGGATGAGTTTCTTTTATCGCATTGCTGTTTGATAACATTATTTTTAAAACGAACGTCACGCGTGACCATCGCGCCACAATTCACCCACACATAGAGATAAAACAAGTTCAACACAGCGACGTATCGGAACTCCCTATTGAAACATTTCAGAATGACTTGCTCATGAAAAGTCTGAATCAGAAGTGCTGAAACAAATGATGAGCGAACATGACTTCTAGAAAGAAGAGTAGCACTAGGTACAATTAGTATTAAGAGAAGAATAGGTAGAACGTAGGGTGAAACAAAAGAGCTTGTAGAAGAATAGGTAGAACGTAGGGTGAAACAAAAGAGCTTGTAGAAGAATAGGTAGAACGTAGGGTGAAACAAAAGAGCTTGTAGAAGAATAGGTAGAACGTAGGGTGAAACAAAAGAGCTTGTAGAAGAATAGGTAGAACGTAGGGTGAAACAAAAGAGCTTGTAGAAGAATAGGTAGAACGTAGGGTGAAACAAAAGAGCTTGTAGAAGAATAGGTAGAACGTAGGGTGAAACAAAAGAGCTTGTAGAAGAATAGGTAGAACGTAGGGTGAAACAAAAGAGCTTGTAGAAGAATAGGTAGAACGTAGGGTGAAACAAAGGAGCTTGTAGAAGAATAGGTAGAACGTAGGGTGAAACAAAGGAGCTTGTAGAAGAATAGGTAGAACGTAGGGTGAAACAAAGGAGCTTGTAGAAGAATAGGTAGAACGTAGGGTGAAACAAAGGAGCTTGTAGAAGAATAGGTAGAACGTAGGGTGAAACAAAAGAGCTTGTAGAAGAATAGGTAGAACGTAGGGTGAAACAAAGGAGCTTGTAGAAGAATAGGTAGAACGTAGGGTGAAACAAAGGAGCTTGTAGAAGAATAGGTAGAACCTTGGGTGAAACATATCTATATCTCTATATGTTTCATTTTCGTTTTTGATTGTCCCAGACTTGCTGATCTCCGTCTCGACAGGTCTGGGAAACTAAAAATTCTCGACCTGTATGGTGACATGCATGCACTAGGCAATACAGCATGGTTTCTGTCCAGGGCTTTTGCAAGAGAGGATTTGAGCCTCTCAAGCCCTGACTCAAATGGAGTTTGATGATGATGATCTACAGTTCTATCCTATTTATTGATCACTTTGCTATGAAAGGTCATTGAAATGTTTCTATTCACGAGTTGCTGTCTTCTCGATGACGTCACACTTGTTTGCTCATTAGATTCCTACAACAGATACCATTGAAATAGATCAACGAATCTCCATGTGGTAGTCCCTCTAGTAAAACACTTAAACTTATATTTATTGATGTAAACCAATGGTTCCCAAACTTTTTCTTTAACGTAACACTTCTCACATTCTCAGTATTTAGAGGAACACTTTGCTTTTTTTTTTTTTTTTTTTTTTTTCTTCACGTGGTGACATACTTGTTAATTATTCCAGTAGTTCGTAGAACACATGTTCAGTCCTCGCGGAACACAGTTTGGGAAACACTGAAGTACACTAATGAAAAATGTTCTTAACTTTGTCACGAAATTGATCATTTCAAGAGTTACAGTTGTTGAAAACACATCTAGATCAGCGTTTCCCAAACTGTGTTCCCTCGAAACCCTTGTGTTCCGCGATGCCTCAACAGTTGTTCCACCAATTACTGGAATAATTAATTAGTGGACCACCACGTGAATAATTCTCTCTAAAAAAAAAAACAAGCAAAGTGTTCGACTAAATACTTAGAATGGGCGAAGTGTTCCATTAAGGAAAAATCTTGGGAAACACTGATCTAGATGAATCAAGCCCAGATATTTAGCACTGAAGGAATTTATTTCCCTTGTTGGTATCAATCAAAATAATTAATTACCAGTCATTAATTGACTTATTGGTTGTTGTTTTTTATTGATTCATGCATTGTCTTCGCAAAGAATAATTGTGCAAAGTTTCAACTTGATCTGAGTATGGCTGTATGTGTTCTTTTACAATGTTATGGCTGTATGTTTTCTTTTACAATGTTCATGGCTTTATAGGTTCTTTTACATTGTTAATGACTGTGTATGTGTTCTTTTACATTGTTAATGGCTGCGTATATGGCTGTGTATGTGTTCTTTTACAATGTTAACGGCTGTATGTGTTCTTTTACATTGTTAATGGCTGCGTATATGGCTGTGTATGTGTTCTTTTACATTGTTTATGGCTGTATGTGCTCTTTTACATTTGTTTTGATTTGATTGTGGACAATACGATTTTAAAAGAAATGTCACGGTAAAACAACAAAAAACTCAAACAGAAATGGACTAGATTGGAGGGATATAAATATTTTTTGAATCCCCTCTTAAAGATGATGAACGCGATGAAAGGAAAAATATTGATCTAATATATTTCAGATGTTTTGTCGATTGGTTTCCAGTAGAGCTACTTCCCTCTCTTTCCCTCTCTCTCCTTGTTTCGTAACACATCTAATTGGACTCTTGTTTGTAGTTTACTTAGTTTTGTGACACTAAATTGCCTGTTTTGACTTGTACGTTTCGGTGACCACGACGCGATACTTACTTGTGTGTTTCGGTGACCACGACACAGTACTTACTTGTGTGTTTCGGTGACCACGACGCAATACTTACTTGTGTGTTTCGGTGACCACGACGCAGTACTTACTTGTGTGTTTCGGTGACCACGACACAGTACTTACTTTTCGGTGACCACGACACAATACTTACTTGTGTGTTTCGGTGACCACGACACAGTACTTACTTGTGTGTTTCGGTGACCACGACGCAGTACTTACTTGTGTGTTTCGGTGACCACGACACAGTACTTACTTTTCGGTGCCCACGACACAATACTTACTTGTGTGTTTCGGTGACCACGACGCAGTACTTACTTGTATGTTTCGGCGATCACGACACAGTACTTGTTTATTCATTAGTTTAATGGCGTGTTCTCTGCTCTGGTTTTGATTAGGTTTAGTTTGCCTTCGACAAATACATACACTAGGAAAGCTTTGCTTATATCGTTGATAATGTTGAATTAGCAACATGTGCTATAAAGCAGATCTTATAGACCTAGTTGTTCTGATGCTTAGATTCTATTACTAGGCTAGGTGCAGTTCTCTAGTTTACATTGCTTGTTGGTTTGTTAGATTGAACATAAGTTCTACGCTTCTCCAGTAGATAGCTGCCTGGGCCTACCTTGTGCTAGTAATGTTATGTCTTCTTATGTTATAAGATACAGACGTTACTTCAAAAAAAAAAAAGATGACGTCCTACGCGAGTCTCTATGTCAATCTACACATGCATGTTAATCGATGACTTGAATTCTGCCAAGTCGTTGGTTTTACTGGCTGACTCAGGCAACCCATTCCATGCTCTGATAGCACTGGGGAAGAAGGAACATGTGTACACATTTCTTATCTTCTTATCTTATATAATACAGACGTTACTTCAGAAAAGAAGATGATTACGTCCCACGCGTCATGCATTTAGTCATGCATATTAACCAATGACTTAAATTCTGCCAAGTCACTGGTTTTCCTGGCTTGCTCAGGCAACCCATTCCATGCTCTAATAGCACTAGGGAAGAAGGAGTATTTGTACAAATTTGCCCTAGCATATGGAACGAGGAATGTACCTTTATCTTTGTGTCTTTCAGAGCATTTTATTAAATTTTGTTTTTGTATTTTGTTCTAGCATATGAAACTAGACATTTGCCTTTGTGTCTTTCTGAGTATTTTATTAGGTTTTATGTTGTATATTTTGTATTAATATTATATTTTTTATATTTATATTATATGTATAATTGCTACTTTACTTTGTCTTCTATCCCGAAGGGTGTCTACATTGAATGATTTTACTAAAGGTGTTATTCGAGTCAAATGTCGCTATTCGTTTGTTATGAATTTCACTGTTCTATATTGTGTCTGCTCCAGTTTCTTAATGTTTTCTTATCTTATATAATACGCCCAAAAAAAAAGATGATTACGTCCTACGCGTCTTATGTATAATATACGTTTATATATATATATATGTTTTATGTATAATTGCTACTTTACTTGTAAGTCTTCTATCCTGAAGGCTTTCTAAATTTAGTGATATAACTAAAGGTGTTACTCTAGTCAAGTGTGAATATTCATTTGTTATGAATCTCACTGCTCTATTTTGTGTCTGCTCCAGTTTCTTAATGTTTTCTTGAGTTGAGGGGTCCGAAACAGATTCTATTATAGATTGTCTATCGTCCAGATTTAGCCTCGGGTTTCTGCTTCCATACTTAATGTTAATGTAATTGATCTAGCCACAAACTTCTTCCATGCATGTGTTGTAGGCCTCCGCTGTTAATGAAAGCATTGAATTCAATAAATAAATTGGATCTAATAGAGAATCCATTAGTACGCCCACTACAAGAAATGGAATGTCACCACACCATGAGGATTTCGTAGCAAGCAAGAGCTTGGGATTTTTCAATCAAGAATCCTATTATATATATATGTTAGTGGCATTTTACGTCTCGAGAGACGATCTTTTCCCTTGGCAAGTTCTTGTGTGACTAAAGAGGCCAATCGTTGATTCACAGCTGCGATCGCAAGTTGGGCATATGTGATCACCATGCGCCGTTGCATTATCACCCTTCTTTCTGCTTCTGTTGGGTACGGCATCTGCAATCCGAGACCCGTCCATTATGCTCTCTCTCCATGTAGATCTATCCAGTGCTTCTTTTCCCCAGCTGCTAGTGTCGATGTTATATATATATCGAAGTGACTTAGATATCAACCTCGCCCCCCCCCCCCCTCCCCATTTTTTTTGTCTTTTAAACAAGGTCCCAAAAATAGTTTCTGTTTGAAATCATTCTTCAGTAGACTATAGACTAAGTAGATGTGTAGATGTCCTGGTGTCTATTGTTGCGTGCTTGTACTAGTGTGTGTCACCCATCCCTCCTTGACCTTGACCCACTGCGCAGTGTATTGCATAACCAAAGGAACCTCCAGACTGCTTGACGTTTTTCTAAGCCAGTGTTGACCCAGTTTGTTAGTCTCGCTATTGGGTTGGCCCCCGAGACAAAAGTGAAAGATCACTGATTATTCTCGCATTCTACGCTCGCAACAGGTCAACTGTTAGTGTGTGCGTGTCAAAAAAAAAAAGGGTAACTCTTCCTCACTTTTGAAATGAATAGAGGGTATCTCATGTTCTGCTTTGTGATTCATTCATATTTTTAAATACTGTCAAGATGTCACTTTGTTACATTGTCACCGCTGTCAGTTATAGACATAGATATGTGTCACCATATCTGGTTATAAACAATGACAAATTAGGTGTCGCTGTCAGTGTCACTTTGTTACATTGTCACCACTGTCAGTTATAGACATAGATATGTGTCACCATATCTGGTTGTAAACAATGACAAATTAGGTGTCGCTGTCAGTGATTTGCAGACATAAGGGATTAACATTGATGTTACTGTCAGTTATTGACAGATATTTTAAGGATCAATAAAGAGGTTTCTGTCAGTTATAGACAGATATTTTAAGGATCAATAAAGAGGTTTCTGTCAGTTATTGACAGATATTTTAAGGATCAATAAAGAGGTTTCTGTCAGTTATTGACAGATATTTCAGGGATTAACAGATGTTACTGTCAATTATTGACAGATACTTCAGGGATTAAGATAGATGTTACTGTTGATTATTGACAGATATTTCAGGGTTTAACATAGATGTTACTGTCTATTATTGACAGATATTTTAGGGATTAACATGCTTCTCTCAGTTATAGGCGCACATATAAAGATCAACTTTGATGTGACTGTCGATAATCGAGACAGCGTTTTCAACATAGAAGTCATTGTCTATTAATCATCGTCTAAATCATACAAGATCGCTATCAATTTAAATGATCTAATCTTATTTTTATATGTATACAACAATTAAAGAACAAAAAAAGGTTTTCATTCAATTAATTAAATCTACTTTGCATCTGCAGACTTCAAACGAAACATTAGATTTCTTTTTGCACACGTTTCTTGTTCTTTGCACACGTTTGGGGTTAGGGTTGCATTGAGTCTGCTCGATCTAGTCAATCAGAAGCCATTTTGTTTCTCAAAAAGACTTTTATCTTGGGGGGAAATCCAGCTGCCGAGATTGTGTTACCTCCCAGCTTGTGGGGTTAGATCTTTAAATCGTCTGCTTCTCTTTGATGTCACTGTTGGTGTCACGTGACGAGGTAGTGGAGATTAAAAAAAAAAAGAAGCGTTGACTGTAAGGGCTTTGTGTGCGTGCAAACATTTTATCTTGGGAATGGACCTCACACTATGGTTGACATTAAGATAGATTAAGATCTATTGATTAAGTAAATTATGATGTAGGGCTCGTCTTTTTCTATAACCAACGGTTAACGAGGGTGTCATGTGGCCAGCACAGCAAACAACCGCCTCAACGTTTCACAACTAATGTTAGGTACTCGTTAGAGTTGGGGCGTCCCACTAAATCCTGAAATTCAAGATCCCAGTCATCACCGAGATTTGAGGCCGATACCTCTCGGTGCGGAAGCCAAGTTGCTTAACCTCAAAGGCCCCACCCCCCTTTTAAAGCCCCTAAATGCACTGGTCTATAGGCCTATATAAACATTTAGGTCAAAGCAACGACAGTAACCATCTCTCTCTCTCTCAACACATACACACACACACTTTTTTAGTACGCCATTAATCATACAAGGTTAGTGTGGTTCAGATTTGAAGATGATTACATTTTAGTAGCTCAAACCTCTTACATGACGATGGGAGATGGCAGCGGTCAAGGTCTGAACCCAGGACCATTGAGAAGGCAGTCCAGAGCGCATACCACACGACTATGTAACCATCTACTATATACTTATACTACAGACTTCACCATAGACCAGTTGATAGATTATGTTTAGACCATTAGACCACAGTCCAAAGCGCATACCACACGACTATGTAACCATCTACTATATACTTATACTACAGACTTCACCATAGACCAGTTGATAGATTATGTTTAGACCACTAGACCACAGTCCAAAGCGCATACCACACGACTATGTAACCATCTACTATATACTTATACTACAGACTTCACCATAGACCAGTTGATAGATTATGTTTAGACCATGGAGACCATAGTCCAGAGCGCATACCACATGACTATGTAACCATCTACTATACAGTAGAACGTCGTTTATCCGACTCAATTGGGACCGGACACCGTTCGGATACGCGATTGTTCGGATAACCGAAAACCGAAGCGATCCATGCAGTATATGCAACCGGACACTATACGAATATTGAAAATCATCACATGCGGGACACGTGCGTGAAGAACGAGCAAAATAGGTGACAAATGTCGCAATTTTACCTTTATTGTGGAAAATAATCACTTATTTTTCGTATTCATACAGTATATGTGCATTACAGTACATGTGGTTGATAAAAAAAAAAAAAAACTGGTCCGGATATTTGACGCTCCGGATAATAAACGTTCGGATAAACGACGTTCTACTGTATACTCATACTACAGACTTTACTATAGACCATTGGATAGATTATGTTTAGACCATTGAGACCACAGTCCAGAGCGCATACCACATATGGAGGCACTGGTCTATTTTAGACTATTTACAGAATTTACAGTTGACTTTAAACTCTACCCTAGACACTACTTTATATTTTACAGTTGAATCTAAACTAAAGCAGAGTCTTTATACTCTAGACTCTACTAAATCTGTACAAAGTAAAGTTTCCTCAGCTGATGGCTTCAGTTTGTACATGGTGTACACACCCACACATTCTCCTTGCATGTGTGCGTGCGTGTGTGTGTGTACATGATAGGGTTTAAATAACTGTTGCTACTTGACACACCTGTGTTATCACTGGACATGTTTCTCCCTGGTGTGTACATTGTAGGGCACCTCTTTTTGTTTCCTTTTGTGTCATCAACTGTAGATCTGCCCTACATCGTTAATGTATTCTTAGCTGACAGGCAAGGAGACACATGAAGTCAGTTTAAAGTCTATTTGATGATTGTTATACTAATTAAACTCTTTTAGAAAACAGCAAAATCTGGGCTCTGATCATAAGATGACGCCATAAGGATGGCTGCCTGGTCGTGCGGTTTGCGCGCTGGACTGTCGTTCAGATTTATCGATGGTCCAGGGTTCAAACCCTACCCGCTCCCATCCCCCGTCGTCCTGCGGGAGGTTTGGACTAGGAAGTAATTATCTTCAACTCTGAAGGAACATCCGAAACATGTAAAACATTTTACAAACATCCTTAGAAAACAGCAAAATATGTGCTCTGGTCATAAAACGACTCCATATCTTTAGAAAACAGCAAAATCTGTACTCTGATCACAAGATGACTCCATATCTTTTTTCTCAATTTCTACTATAAAGTCACCCTTTCCTTGTAGAACAAAAAAATTTGAAGCATCTATTTTGACAGCTTTTCGTTATCCTAGTGTGCATCAGTACATAGACCAAAGGTTTGGGACTCGCACTATTCAAGAAGAATATAAAGACTTACCTATTTTAAATTTTTTAGATTAGTTCATGTTTTAAATTATTTGTGTGTGTGTGTGTGTTTGCCTGTTAAGTTTTCTATTGTGCCACCAGCTAACATCATGTTGACAACACTAAATAAATTAAATTCCTTCTTTTTTAAAATTATATTTCTTCTTCTTACTGTTAATATTGTTTATTATATATATATATATATAGAGAGAGAGAGAGAGAAGAAGAGAGTGATAAAGAGGGGACAGACAGATAAAGTTGAGAAACTGTTGCCAACTCAGAATGTTTAGATTCATTCAATAAATTTTGATTTTTTTTTTAATTTTTTTATTTATTTATTTCAGAACCACACATTGAGGAGATTAGAATTACAGGCAGCCTTGGCTCTGACTCAAAAGCACATACAATCAGGGATAGAGTCTTTATCTGAAGTCATGGCACAGCCTGGCGGATAGAGATTTCTTTTTTTTTTTTTTTAATTTTAAGGTTGCAAAGGTGGTTGTCCATTTGGAAATCTGGACTGGTTAATGATCAAAAGGTAATAATATTACGTAGGTCAGTGTTTCCCAAACTGTGTTCTGCGGAACGCTAGGCCTAAATAGGTGTTACATGAACTACAGGAGTAATTAACTAGTAGCCCACCATGTGAATTAATTTCTCAAAGAAAAAAAATAAGCAAAATGTTCGGCTAAATACTCAGAATGTATGAAATATTTCGTTAGGAGATAGTTTGAGAAACACTGAAGTACTGGTAGATCATTAGTTACACTGCTTTACCTGGTTTTACTCAAATATATTTTGATGGTTTGTATACTAGTAGAAATGTAGTTACATCCTTTGTTTGTTCAGGTTAATAGTTTGCTCAATTAATAGGATAAATGTTAACTTGCAGCTTTATCCTTACCATTAAGGGTAAAGAGCTTGGCCACTGAACTGAGGCGTCTTGAGTTTGAATCCCGATGAAAAATGATATTTTGAACTTCAGGATTTTCGGGATGCCTCTGAGCCCACCCAACTCTAAAGGGTACCTGGCCTTTATTGGAGAAGTTAAGTGGTTGGTTGTTGTGCTGGCCACTTGAGACCTCCTTAACCATCAGCCACAGAAACAGATTGGGGGGGGGGGGGGAGAGTGCAGTGACTGAGGAGTGGTTAAGCACTTAGCTTCTGAACCTGTGGTCATAGGTTCAAATCTTGGTGACAACTCGGATTTTGAATCTCAGGATTTTAAGAGCGCCCCTGAGTTCATCCAGCCCCAATGGGTACCTGACTTTATAGTTGTGGAAAGTAAAGGCACATGTACTGGCCACATGACACCCTGCTCGTTAACTCTTGGCCAAAGAAACAGATGACCTTAACATCATCTGCCCTATAGGTCACAAAGGGAAACTTAACTTTAATTTTTACAGAAACAGATGAGCTTTGCATCATCTGCCCACATAGTTTACAAGGTCTGAAAGGGGTACCTTTACTTTTTTCTAACTAATTTGCTTTCCCCTAAGCCTAACAAATTTGTGTTGATAAACCAACTCCAAGGATAATGATGTAATTAAGTTGTTCTTTAGTATAACTTATCTAGATATGTTGGCATTTTTTTTTGTTGTTACAAAGGTTATAGCAACTCCTTCCATCTGCCTGTCTGGTATGAATTTTGTAGTTGAACCTTTGCACAACTAATCATTGTCCCTGACAAAACATGAATTAATTTTAAAAAAAAAATTAATTAATTTTGTTTGGTATAGAAAAAGGGAAATTATAAAAAAGGACATATGCTACAGTATTAAAACCTTTGGCTGTAAGTATGAGCTTTGTTGTGTTTTTTTTTTAAAAGTATTTTGTTTATGTTTTGCTGGTTACTGGATACTAGATTTATAGCATGTCACCATTGAGACCTGATGCTGTCTCAAATTACTCTTGCTGTTTACTTCAGACTGGGGCACAACATTCCTGCTTATAGCAACTTGGTTTACAGCTATGCACTGTGCAGCACTTCTTGCAAAATGTATGTGCTCTGAACTAGGGTAATCACTTCACTCCTTTAGGAGGTTTGGGCTAGGATGTAAACAAACTAAACTTACTTACAAAAACCGCACCTATGAAAACCAACTCTACAGTTAGTTCTAAAATGGCTGCAATCAACAGTACTCTGGAACCAATTGCTTCTTTAACGCTTGGACTAACATGTTATCTCCTAATGTCTTCTTGGTTTGAAGTTAAACATTCCTAGTTGAAATATTCCTAGTTGTATTTCCTAGATATGCTTTAGTACTTTAAGATCCAAGACCAATGTCCAGTCTACCACTCACTGGGGGCTGAGTTTTGTAAAGAGATGAAACCAAACAATTTACAAACCATAACCAAAAAAAAAATAAATCTCAAAATTATCATAAATAAAGCTTTTCGCCAACCTTTGTCTACAAGAATGAACCAATAACACCACAGTGTGTTGTGAAATCTAAAGGTAATTTCAATTTCATTGTCTTTGAACACAAAGAGTTTTGTGACAAGTCATGTGAACTAATTAAACCTGATTCAGCTTACTTTGTTTGCTGGTCAAGTTACATACCTCATGGATTGCTGCCTGGTCGAGTGGGATGCCCTCTGGTCTGCAATCTTGATGGTCCAGATTTCAAACTCTGTTATGCAGCAATTTTAAGCTAGGATGTAACATCAACAACATATTAAACAAGTAGTTTCTTTCTTTGAAGATGTTTGTTATGTGAGAATCAGTTTTTTTGTTTTATGCCTTCTTCATTTACTTGTAAAATGTACTTACAGGCAATAGATTAGTCCAATCTATGGTGGCTGAGTGGTAAGGTGCTTGGCTTCCAAGCTGCGGTCTTGGGTTTGTATCTCTGTAAATACTGGCATTTCCAATTTCAGGATTTTTAGTACATTCCTTAGTCCACCAAACTCTAATGGGATATCTGATATTAGTTTAAGAAAATAAAGGCAGTTGGCCATTATGCTGGCCACATGACACCCTCATTTACTTTGGGCAATAGAAACAGATAACCTTTATTTCATCCGCCTTATAGATCGCAATATCTGAAAGTGGAACTTTTTATTGTATTAATACACTCATACTCATGATAGAATGCACTTATTAACATAATGTTAATAACTTTATTGTTCTATATTTCCATATACAGATTGGTGTCAGAGACGTAAGGATGTCATAACACATTGTCTTGGAGCTTCATTCATCCCTGTGTTTTAGATCAGATAAATTGTTGCAGAGTTTATTCAAGCAATTGTTGATTGTCAGAATTGGCCAGATAAGTCCTGCAGGACATAGCATAGGGATTACATGGAGGTCTGCTATCCTAAAGGCCCTCCTACTGCCCTGTGTTCTGCATCAGTTTTATTGACAGGTAAAAGTAGTTTTTGTTAGAAGTTTCTTGTAATGCTTTGCCTCCCTCACTCCTTTACATTGAAGTCAAGTTTGTTATTGGAGCCAAAAGTAGTAGGCTTGCAAGGCACAGCTCTGACCTATATATTTTGAACACAAGAGAAGCTCTGCTCAGAGGGGATGGAGTTTTTTTCTTCTCTGGGCGTTTCTGTGGTAGAAACTTGTTCTTCTCTGTGCATTTCTGTGGTAGAAACTTGTTCTTCTCTGTGCATTTCTGTGGTAGAAACTTGTTCTTCTCTGTGCATTTCTGTGGTAGAAACTTGTTCTTCTCTGTGCATTTCTGTGGTAGAAACTTGTTCTTCTCTGTGCATTTCTGTGGTAGAAACTTGTTCTTCTCTGTGCATGTCTGTGGTAGAAACTTGTTCTTCTCTGTGCATTTCTGTGGTAGAAACTTGTTCTTCTCTGTGCATTTCTGTGGTAGAAACTTGTTCTTCTCTGTGCATTTCTGTGGTAGAAACTTGTTCTTCTCTGTGCATTTCTGTGGTAGAAACTTGTTCTTCTCTGTGTATGTCTGTGGTAGAAGCTTGTTCTTCTCTGTGCATTTCTGTGGTAGAAACTTGTTCTTCTCTGTGCATTTCTGTGGTAGAAACTTGTTCTTCTCTGAGCATGTCTGTGGTAGAAACATGTTCTTCTCTGTGCATGTCTGTGGTAGAAACTTGTTCTTCTCTGTGTATTTCTGTGGTAGAAACTTGTTCTTCTCTGTGTATGTCTGTGGTAGAAACTTGTTCTTCTCTGTGCATGTCTGTGGTAGAAACTTGTTCTTCTCTGTGCATTTCTGTGGTAGAAACTTGTTCTTCTCTGGGCATGTCTGTGGTAGAAACATGTTCTTCTCTGTGCATTTCTGTGGTAGAAACTTGTTCTTCTCTGTGCGTTTCTGTAGTAGAAACTTGTTCTTCTCTGTGCATGTCTGTGGTAGAAACTTGTTCTTCTCTGTGCATTTCTGTGGTAGAAACTTGTTCTTCTATGTGCATTTCTGTGGTAGAAACTTGTTCTTTTCTGAGCATTTATGTGGTAGAAACTTGTTCTTTTCTGAGCATTTATGTGGTAGAAACTTGTTCTTTTCTGGGCATTTCTTTGGTATGTTTAATAAAGATTGACGAAAAAGGAGATAGAATATATCAAGAGCTGGGTTTCAAAATATATCAAGGGCTGGGTGTAAAAATATATCAATAGTTGGTTTTGCTGTACATTGTGAATTTCATGCAGATTGTAGAGAACTGATATGGTTTTTGGAGAAAAGAATCAGTTTGATATAGTCATTTGTTCTTTGCCAATGGGCATGACTGAAAAGACAGTAGTGAAAACGTAAATAATGTCAGATAAGTTTTTCTGTGTATTGGCAGGTCAATTTTCTCCATTTAGATTGGTCACTAGTGGAGGTTTGAGCTTCATCCATCCATGATCATTATTTCTTAAATTTGGAGCCAGATTCATTTCCTTGTTTCAGCTTCTTTTTCTGATCTTTGCGAAACACGATTCTCATTGATTTCAGACATCTTCAGCTAGTCTCCTAAAAAAAGTAAAATCCCCTTTCAGACCTTGTGATGTTAACGTCATCTTTTTCTTTGGCCTACAGTTAATGAGCAGGGTGTCATGTGGCCAGCACAATGACCAACTGCTTTTACTTTTTCCCCTAACTAATGTCAGGTACCCATTAGAGCTGGATGAACTAGAGACGCCCAAAGATCTTGAAATTAAAAATCCCTTCCCCCCTTTCAGATTTTGCCATCTATAGGGCAGATGATGTTAAGGTCATCTTTTTATTTGGCCAACAGTTAATGAGCAGGGTGTCATGTGGTTAGTACAACGACAAACTAAAGGCAGGTATCCATTAGAGTTTGGTGGACTCAGGGGTGCCCTAAAAATCCTGAAATTCAAAATTCCTGTCTTCACTGAGACTCGAATCCAGGACCCCGGGTTTGGAAGTCAAGGGCTTTACCACTTGGTCACTGTGCACCCCTCTCCTACAATTTGAAGCTTAAAGTTAAAAAATGTGTATGAAATTATGGTATTTTTTAAACTTATTTTTTTCTTTGACAGCATCATGGCTCAGTCTAGCACAGTAGATACAAGGTTAGAAGTTCTGGCTGCTAGCCGTGCCCGCAGTGGCCTTACAAGGATGGAGGATGTGGAAAATGTGGCACCTCCAGATGGGAAGAACTCCTCTCAATTTCTCTCCATTCAGAAGAGATTTCAGGAAAAGGATGCTGGGCAGGTTTCCAAACCTGCACCTAATCAGCTCTTTAGTTCCAGTGTTAGTAAAATAAAAGAAAGGTTTCAGCAGACGTCGGATGGTTTGGGGGACGTTCATCATGTCACCCACGTCCAAACTCCATTTCAGCCCCCGCAGGTCCGGAACTCTGACAGTGGAGATAGGTCCCCTGATGCCAAGAAGCAGAGAGCAAACGACTCACAAATACACGGCTTAGCGCCAGCACTAGACCCAAAGAGGAGGGCATCCTCATTGGAGAACACTTTGGCGGCTTCGTCCATGCCACATCATCATCACCCAAACTTTACACCGCCACTGTCTCCACCCCAGAGACAAGCATCTGTCCCACAAACATCAGCATCACATTTCGGTGTCTCTCTTGAAACCAAGCGAAAAAAATCTGACCCTCGCACGTCGGCTTCTGATAATGCAGTCTCCCATTCCGAGCCATCCCTTGTTGAGGCTACCAGTCATGTTCAGAGATTCAACTATACTAGAGCTCTTTTTGCAAGGATGGAGGAAGAGACCATTCGTGCCCAAGAGCGAGAAAAGATTATGAGAAGGAAGGCTTCACCATCGAGATTTATGTCTGGCACACCGTCTCCGCTGTTGTCTCCCACAGCTGTCTCCCCAGTTCAGGAAAGCAAAAGGTTTCCCTCTTTCAAAGATCAACAGCAAGCTTCCCGAAGGTCAAAGTCTTTGCCTGATGTTACCACCATGTCCCACGAACCTGTTGGAACCACTGCATCTGAGTCTTTCAAACACTTTCAAGAGCTAGAAAAAGCTGACAGGCAAAAGGCTGACCACAAGACTGTTCAAAGCCGAACTCAGTTTGCCTCATCGGTATCACATTCATTAGCTCAACAGCAACATAATGGCGAGGACAGTTCATTTACTAAAGACGAGGTATTGCGATCAAACAGGAAGAGTAGACGAGAAGACAGTGGTGACCGCTCTGGCAAATACTTTAACAATGTTGATGCATTCAAAGCCTTGGCTGACGTCTTGGATGATAAGACTGGGCCCTTTGTCGAAGATGACCATTCTCAGCAGAATAAGAATGTTTCTGACAGTGATGCCAGCACGTCTGAGTCTGCATCACCGCCAACAACTCTTCCGCACAGTTCCAGGTTAGAGCATTCCAGCAGGCCGGCTAACCGAAACCGAGCTCAAGCGCCAGGGCTTTCATCCTCTGCACATTCCAAAACCTCTGCGTCCAGCAGAGACAGTGATAGTGAACTCAATATTTCCCCCACCGTGACCTCTCCAAAGGTCACATCCCCAACAACCTCATCGACTGGTGTGATAAGAAGGCAGCGGAGGAAACCTTCCACCGAGCAGGCAGAAGAAATGGAAAAAAAGAGACTAAGCAAAGAAGAAATCGAAGCAGCCATCAAGAAGGCTGACAGTTATTTAGCTAACCTAGACTCTGGTGTCAAACCCGAAACAGTGAAAACCGAGAGAGCCTCACGGAGGAGTCAGAGCCATCAAGAAGCTGCTGCAGCAAGACGAAAATTTTTGTATGGGGATGACGCTGCAGAGTCTCCTTTGCCACCTGGGAATGAAGCAGACGTGAAAAAGGAAGAAGCTGAGCCTGAAGAGCCCAGCCCTCAGTTAGACACAACACAGGAATCATCGACAGAATCAAAACAAGACAATTTATTTCTGGATATATCATCTTCATCTGGACTACCCTCTGCACTCCCTGAGCTTTCTGCCTCTCAATATGTCCAGCTTAGGTCGTTGGCCACCTCATCCACCGTCAGCCTGTCCGATGTGACCCCTGACACCCCTCCACCATCGTACCATGAGGCCACCTCCATGCGCTCTTCTCAGAAAGCCCTTCTGGCGCAGCAGCCTCCGGGTGGCACCGATTCACTTGGTAGGCCAGTGCCCATTCCAAGGAGGGTGGCTCCGCCGCCTCCTCTGCCGGCCAAGCCACTGACGGCTGTGAGGCAGGTTAGCAATGATTCTGCCGTGCCCCCTCCAGCACCAGAGCCTGGATCAGTGGAATACTTGCGTGATTTGGATACTGTTGTGGGAAGTAGGAATGCAATCCTTCTGGATTCGGATATTGTGGATGATTTAATACTTCCTGAAGAGCATATAGCTCGGCATGAGGAAAAGTAAGTACTCTTCTTCTTTTTTTTTGTACCTCTGTCTTACAGTAGCATCACTGGTAGTATCACACCTTTTTTACCTCTGTCTTACAGTAGCATCACTGGTAGTATCACACCTTTTTTACCTCTGTCTTACAGTAGCATCACTGGTAGTATCACACCTTTTTTACCTCTGTCTTACAGTAGCATCACTGGTAGTATCACACCTTTTTTACCTCTGTCTTACAGTAGCATCACTGGTAGTATCACACCTTTTTTACCTCTGTCTTACAGTAGCAACACTGGTAGTATCACACCTTTTTTACCTCTGTCTTACAGTAGCAACACTGGTAGTATCACACCTTTTTTACCTCTGTCTTACAGTAGCAACACTGGTAGTATCACACCTTTTTTACCTCTGTCTTACAGTAGCAACACTGGTAGTATCACACCTTTTTTACCTCTGTCTTACAGTAGCAACACTGGTAGTATCACACCTTTTTTACCTGTCTTACAGTAGCAACACTGGTAGTATCACACCTTTTTTACCTCTGTCTTACAGTAGCAACACTGGTAGTATCACACCTTTTTTACCTCTGTCTTACAGTAGCAACACTGGTAGTATCACACCTTTTTTACCTGTCTTACAGTAGCAACACTGGTAGTATCACACCTTTTTTACCTCTGTCTTACAGTAGCAACACTGGTAGTATCACACCTTTTTTACCTCTGTCTTACAGTAGCATCACTGGTAGTATCACACCTTTTTTACCTCTGTCTTACAGTAGCATCACTGGTAGTATCACACCTTTTTTTTTACCCCTGTCTTACAGTAGCAACATTGGTAGTATCACACCTTCATCTATTCCTTAAGTCTGTTTTACCATTGGGGCACCACGCAAGATTTGTCAACCGTCTTTCTCCATTCTTCTCTCCCTTTTGCCTTGGAAAGAACCTCTTTCAATGGCAGGCCGTCCATTCTTTTATGTTGTCTTCTCATTGCTTTCTCTGCCTTTTCTTCTTTTTCCTGGTACTGTTCCCTGAAGGAAGGTCTTTGCTAGCCCCGAGGACCTTGTGATATGGCCATAGATTTTTAGTTTCTGTTTGTTTGTTTTTTTACAAAACTTATCAGGTCATCATGGGGTCCAATCGCTGTAGTAACCATGTCTCTGACCTCTTGGTTTGTCATGTGGTCTTTAAAAACTGAACTAAACTAAAGCCATTCCCCTGAAGTCTTATTCATTTTTATTTATGAGCATTTGACCTAACAGGCGTACATAGGCAATAAACCATTTCTTATTACTATTGATAAAAAGCCATACTTATTACTATTGATAGTGTTTTATGTGTAGCTCAAAACTCAACACCTTAATTGCATATTGAAAATAATAATTGTCTCCATTTTATTAACTTGTAAACAATTTTTTTCCTTTCTATGTTTTATATAGAAAACAAAAAAGTTTTGAGATTTTGTTGGTTAAAGTATTTTCTTCTCTTTGTATTATAAAAAAATAAATCAATAAACACTCAAACCAAAAACAACTTTTAGCATCGCAAGAAGGTTTAGAAAATAATTTCCTATGCTCAGCGTTTGCTAAACTGTGTTCCCCGGAACCCTAGTGTTCCCCGAGACCTGAATAGGAATTCCTCAATATAATGAGATAATTAACTAGTAGGCCACCATGCGAATTAATCTCTCTATAAAAAAAGTAAAAAAAAAGAATAGTGTTCCACTGAATACTCAGTATGTGTGATATATTGGGGAGCACTGCTTTAGCTTTCTATCCCACTAGCAGGACTAGGAGAGCCCGGGCACGCTACCCTGCCTCATCGTGGCGCCCGTGTGGAAACGACTATTAGAGGAAGTGGTTAGGCTAAATGGGTAGCAACACAAGACTCCCGTGGGGATGCCCACGGGTAGACGAGAGTCCACCCATTGCACGGGCGGAGTTGCAAAAGAGTCCCCACAAACCTGTCACACATCCATGCGCTGTTCCTCAAGGGACCGTTACACATAATGGCGAGTCCCCCCACGGTTAGCTTGGTATAACGAAGGAAAATGGCGGAGGCTCCTGGTGTCCTCGGCCTTCGGCCATGTGCAGCCAAGCATGCGTCGGGGACCAAAGGCATCGGAAATAGCAATGCTTTACATAGGCATTCACTCGGGTCTCTCTCAAATAGAACTGTGCGTTCACACAAGGTTTTTTTTTTTTCAAACTTGGGCTCGAAGAGCCTTCGGCTCAGCCCTGGGACATCAACAAGGACTAGGAGAGATCTCCTGTTAATAGTTTCTTGCTTCTTTTGTTATCTTCTTCCCTGGAGAGTGTCTCTCCTGTTTAGTTTTTTTTTTTAGAAGTGCGGAGGATTAACCTCATTGTTTTGAATTTTTTTATTTTGCACTTACTAAGACACACAAATGGGGGAGGGGGGGGAAAGGGTAAATGTGTCAGTCTTAAAAATCTCATCAAATTAACCCAAAAAAAAAAGGGGGGGGGGGGGTTAAAAAGTCTCAATTGTTAAGGGAGACAACCAAACATTTTTTTTTCTGTAGCGTCATTATTTACTGAGTTACGAGCCTTTTCAGCTCTCGATCTTAGCATCGCTAACAAGTACATGTGCGGAGCGAAATAAATCTAGCAGCCAAGTGAATCCTGGAGGCTTGTACAACGAATGGTCGTATCTTGATGATAAAGGTAGACTACTACTGAGCTCGCTCTTCAATGCTGTTGTCAGGGCCGGTCTTAGATAATGGGAGGCCCTAGGCAAAGTGAATTTGGTGGCAACTAAACAGCAACAATCGGAGGCCTTAGGCGGCTGCTGCGTTGTTTTTATATGCCTAAGGCTGGCCCTGCTGTTGTAGCTAGAAGTGTGATAAAACTTTGATAACTTGGATAATCTCTAAACTTATAATTCCATTGTAGAAAATCAAGTTTAAAAAATCTGCCCTTTAGACGTGTTGCCTGTTTGGTTCACATACAACCTTTCACCCCATTATGATACGAAGATGTGAAATTTTTAACAGACGATCTAGTTGTCGGACTTGCTTTTTTTTTTTTTACAGTATTGAATGATTATGTTTTGTCCTCTATATAAATATATAGACGCGCTTCTTTATTTATCTTCTCCTGACATCTCTTATCTTATATATTGTTCCCAGATAATTATCCGAGGCTTGTTCTCTCCCCTTGTATTTATCTGACGTTCATTTAAGATTCTTAACTCTTATTTTTGTACAAAGCTTATATCAATTATCAACTCACTCTGTCTATCAAAAAGTTCATTTAAGATTCTTAACTCTTATTTTTGTACAAAGCTTATATCAATTATCAACTCACTCTATCTATCAAAAAATTTGAACATGTTTTTTTTTACCTCCCATTTCCTTTTCTCGGATCAAGTTACAGCTTTGCACCATAGTTCCCCTTAGATAAGCTTTGCTCTTAAGGAGGATATATTGTTTCTATTGCTTATTGTTTGATTGAGATAGAAGAGTTCTGTGATGGCTTTTAAACTGTTTTCTCATTAAAGGCTAAGTTGTATTACATTATGCACTCAATGTTGTGTCGTGTTTAAGAATCACGTAAAATGCACAGTGTACTACAGTGATACAATTCAATAGAGTCAAAAATGGTAACACAACGCCCGCGAATCGTTTCCAAACAACCGAAAAAAAAATATTTAAAAATCCTTGACCTTCATTGCTACATGAAGGCCGCGCTATGGACATCAGGGTTCTCCCTCGAGAGCTGTCAAAGCAACGAAATATGAAGAGAGGAAGTGTGCTGTCCAGACACAAGTGTGAGTCACGGCATTTAGTCTGAAGCGCTCACTCTTGGAGCCCAATACACCAGGTAGAAAGAGGCGGGGGAGTCAAAAATGTTTTCAGCTTTGAATCACTTCATGGCATCAAGACGTTACTTTTAACTGCCACTGTGTCGACTTGCGAAACATTGCATCAAACGCATTGATTAGAAGCGGAAGTTTGTGTTGCGCATAAACTCAAAGACGGCCCCTGCGGGTTCATGTAAGTCATACATTACATGACACATGACACACAATCGTATTCATAACACTGACTGTGACAAAGTAATATAGGATAAGATAATTTTTATTGGTCCAATCAATTGGAAATTCGATTTGACTACAAGTGACCACCTCAGTGTAAACTACTGTAACAATACCAATATAGATGCAAATTAGTTTCCGAGACAGACTTCGCAGAAACAAAATCTACATTTGTGTCTTTTTCTTTTGTAAATTTGTTTAAAGATAAAATAAAACTGTCTCTTAAGTCTTGTTTTGACAAATATTTGACTTAGTACGTAGTACTATATGCCTAGTAAAATAAAGCTCTCCTTTCAAACCTTTCATTCTATAGGGCAGATGATGTAAAGGTCATCTGTTTCTGTGTCCCACGGTTAACAAGGGTGTCATGTGGCCAGCACTACGACCAACCGCCTTAACTTTTCCCAAACTAACGCCAGGTATCCAATAATGCTGGGTCTTCATCAGGATTCGAACCCGGGACCCCTCAGTTCAGAAGCCGAGCGCTTTACCACCGCGCCTCCGTATATGCCTAGGAATGTTATGAAAACTTCGACTTCAAGGACCTAACATCAATCTGAAGGACCTACCAACTATCTCTTAGATTTGTAGATAGTGGTAAGCTTAGGTCAGACCTTAGCATAGTAATAATCTTAGGTCATACCTCATGATACTAGACTTAGATGGAATATATGTTTATAGAACCAGTGCTTGTTTGAAAATACTTGTTAAATAAAACAGTGGACATGAATCCCATTGAGATACGATGTCTTGAACTAATGTCTTGAACGGATGTCTTGAACTAATGTCTTGAACGGCGTCACGGAAACCAAGGGCCAGTGTTACTTTGCTGTGTTATTTTATGGCATTAATTAGATACATTTAGAATTCTGCTAAGACCGGGACGTCTTAAGAGGAATATGGCAGCGTGTGGAATGGGAGGTGGGGAAGAAGCGGTAGTGCTGATGTTGACCCCCCCGGTGTTTATGTAGCACCTTTTTGTTAACTTATTAGTTGGGAGTAGGCGATATCAAAATTGACTTTTACTGAGACCACTTCTGGCTCTCCCCCCCCCCGCCCCGCCCCCTCCTCCCTCCTCTCCATCTCATCTCTTTGTCTTCCCTCCTCATTTTTCGCTTCAATGCCTCCTGTGAGATGTCCGGGGGGGGGGGGGAGGTGTAGAAGCGTGAGCGAATAGTGTGTGCTTTTGCGTGCGCGTGCGGAGTAGGGGTTGGATGAGTGTTTAGGTATCATTAGGAACAGGCCGTGGTGACTAACAACTCTCCCACTCCCCCACTTTGGACTAACTCGTGGAGAGGGGTGGTGGTGGTGGTGTGTGTGTGTTCACGCTGTGAACGTGCATTTCTTCCCCGGCCAGTAGTGAGGTCAGGTCAAACCGAGGCTAGAGGTACGTTCACTGTTTTTCTTTTACCTGTCTGTTGGGTCTGTCTGTGTATGTGTTGTCAATATTTTGGTGTGTACAAGAATATTGTTTTCTTTTCATTCCCACAGTCTATTTTTAACTGCTGTCGTATTAGGGGGGGGGGGGGGAGCGCCGCTATTGCGTCTATCTGTGACGTTTACACGTCATATTAACAATCCAATTTCAACATTTTTGCTTTTTTATTTTTTTCTTGATTAAAATAAAAGTATATTTTTGTACCAAAAGTGCCATCTTTTTTTAAACGACTTAAAAACAAGGATTTACTGCTGCAGGGGTGAACGACTGTATAGAAAAAACAACATGCATGTGACCCTGCCCGACCAAGTAAAAACGAATGACGCTTGGTCCTCGGGGGAGTCGGAGAAATAACATGTACAGTGACTTATTAAAAGTTTTGCTATTACTTTTATGCAAATAAATGAGCTTAGAGATTTGATTAGCCAGTGCTGAAAAGTGCAGCACTAATTATTCTTATTATTCACACTTGCTGTCCGGATGACCAGGAGATAATGCAAACTCTTTAAAAAAAAATGGACACATGTCCACCTTTTTTCTCCCTTCAAAGTCTGTTCATGTCAATGATGGTTGGGTTCTTAATACGATGCACACGTTACTTTGTGAGTTGGGGAGTACGGCTGTGCCTCGTGGGCCGCCTACGAGTTTGTGAGTTACACTAGGTGTAACATCATTTAAAAGCTCTGGCCCCACATCAACAGATCTTGATTGTCTTAATTGTTCTTTTTGCTATAGAAGGCTGGTCCGGTCACGTGGTCTGCGCTCTGGATCGTCGTCTCGATAGTCCCTGGTTCGATCTTGTCCATCGCCAACCCCACCCGCCGTCCTGAGGAGGGTTTGGGCTAGGTCTTTGGATGTCAAAAGTAAAAAATTCCACTTTCAGACCTTACGATCTGTTTGGTAGATGACGTAAAGGCCATCTGTTTCTGTGGTCCACAGTTTACGAGGGTGTCATGTTGCCAGCACAACGACCAACCGCCTTTACTTTTCAGTGCCAACAAATCTGTCTGTATTATGTAGACACAGCAGCTAGTCAGTGCAAACCAATCTGTCTGTACTGCGTAGACACAGCAGCTAGCCAGTGCCAACCAATCTGTCTGTGCTTCGTAGACACAGCAGTTAGCCAGTGCCAACCAATCTGTCTGTGCTGCGTAGACACAGCAGTTAGCCAGTGCCAACCAATCTGTCTGTGCTGCGTAGACACAGCAGAAAGAAAACGGCCAAGAAAGTAGGATGAAAGGAGCACGAGATCTCTCAGTTGTGGATTATTCCCAGGCAAGAAAAAAAAATGTTTTTTTTTAAAAACATTATTGAGTCTTTACTTTTTTCTTTGTGGAAATAATTTTTTAAAAACTTTTTCGTTTGATGATCAAAGCTTCGTAACACTTCACTAAAACAGACGTCTCGCTTTGATTCGACTTAATTCAGAGTCAATTATATTTTGTATTAGTGAGAATAAGCATTGCAAGTTTTATTTCAAAGCAGAATCATTTTATATGAAAAAAAGGGTGTGGGGGGGTCGCATTTAGTTTGGTTTAGTCCGGTACTTTGACATAACTTATTAATGGTATGTGTCAGTGGCGTAGCACCACATTGCACGAGTAATAGTTTTACCTCACACAATTCAGTCACGTGAATTGTTTCATGACACTCAATGTTAGTATCTCTTCTTTATAAACTTAAACTCTCAGAGACCCCAGTGGGCCCTTAGTTGTCTTTGGCCCGGGCCCAATAAACCGAGACCAATCGTCATAGAACATTGACCTGCAACGTCGCATCCTCTGGGCAGTGGAGACCAATAGCTCGTTGCCACGTCACATGTCTGTATGAAGAGCTATTGGTCTACTCTGCCCACATGCTGGTACGTCGCAGGTCAGTGTTCAGGCCTTCTATAAACGAATCGTCTCGAATGAACCCCCTCGCGTCATGGTTGCTACACCGCTGGTAAATGCCTAATAAAATTGCCCTGCGTTTACACATAGACATCTATTCAAAGTGCATCAACCCGTCATTAAGGTGTTTCTTAGACCATCGGTCTTGTTTCTGTTAAGTCTAGCCAGGTTCAATGAAGTCAGCAACCTGGTCAAGGCTGCCTTGTCTGAAGGTGATCAAGCGTGAACACACACACAAGAAATAACACATCTACTGTTAGGAGAACATCACCGAAAGGAATACACAAATCTATATCTAGAGCCATCAGGGGCGGCTGATGAGAAAATATTGAGGTGTACCACTAGGGCAAAATCTGTTATACTGTAACATTATATTATCCACGTACTTTTACTAGACGCGGTGGCTGAGCGGTGAAACGCTTGGCTTCCGAACCGTGGTCCGGGGATTCGAATCCTAGTGAAGACTGGGATTTTCAATTTCGGAATCTTTGGGCGCCAAGTACTAATGGGTACCTGACATTATTTGGGGAAAGTGAAGGCGGTTGGTCGTTGTGCTGGCCACATGACATCCTCGTTAACCGTAGGCCACAGAAACAGATGACCTTTACATCATCTGCCCTATAGATGACAAGGTCTGAAAAAGGGAGGGGATTTTTAAAACTTTAACTAGAATATAACCTATGTACTCCTTGATATTATAGCCCTACATTGTAAGGGGGGAAATACAATAGCGCGTAGAAGGATAGACTTACATAACATATGTTGAGAACCGTGTCCGAATTATGTCACCAAAGTTTTCAGTGACACCAACCTGTCTTTTAAAGACGTTGACTGTTGTCAAGGGAACGAATTACATTTTAAACGGTTCATTTACCCTTCAATGCACATGGGGATTGGAAAGCAAAATACTTGGACTCTTAACTGCGAGCTTCACCTCCTGATGTTAACACGAACATAATAACAATCATGAATTCTAGTTCGAAGATTAATGAAGAGCTCAGTATTTCACGTGGGCACGCAGGCCCGGCTGCGACATACATATTTTGCCACACGCTGCGCAGACATTACCGTTGTCCGGCGGTGGTCGATTTTGGTCCTCCTTTTTTTTTTTTTTTTTTGCCGTCTACGTCTGTCATCGGCGGTGGATTTTCTTTTGAACTTGGAAAAAAATAAGATTGGCATGCGGGGGAAGTAACTGGAGGTTGTGTTTACTTTTGGATGGGGCTGTGGTCTAATTAAGATTGGTCCACACTTTTGGTTTACTAGACAAGGTCTCGCTTGCAGTTGTTTAATATTTCCAGCGGGGCTACTGAGCTTTTCAAGTTTATAGTATAGACCACTGGTTGTTTTGTAGGGCATTGCCTGCGCATCTGGCCCCCGTGCGTGAGCGCTTGGTAAGACAGACGCTGACCATCTGTTCAAAGGGATGAAAACCCGTCTCTGTGTCCTAGTTCCACCTTCACCCCTCACCTTGGGCGTGGGTTTATGTTTATTTTGGGGGGGGGGGGGGTCACCTGCCCGGCCTGTTCTCTTCCCTCCAACTGTCATGAGCTGATGGAAAGATTTCCGGGTCATTTTTTTTTTGGACGAGTTATTTCGTTAGTGTAGTCACATGATTTGTGTTTTTTTTGGGTTTTTTTTAAAAAAACTGTTTCGTTATTGTAGTCATATCAATTGTGTTGGTTAGGTTGTTTTTATTTATTTACTTGTCTTGTTGAAGTCGATAGAAATTCAAGTCAGTCAACTTGAATTCTTGCATGTCGTGTAAGGTTTAGCCTCCGATTGATTCTCCAAAGGGCATTGATTCTATCGACGTCTTCTATGACGTTACAATTTCAGACTTGTAGTTGTAAGTTTGTGAAGTTACAGGCTATCAGTGTGTGGACGCTTGTGAATTTACAGATAAGACGATAAAAATATAACAATGAATGTAATTTTAATCGGTAATTATCTTATCTTATATAATACAGACGTTACTTCACTAAATAAGATGATTTCCTGTGTGAAGGGAAAAGGGCGGGACGGGCATCTTGTATTTCCGTTGTTTCTTTTTTCTCTCTTTTGGTTCATTTTTGTCATTGAAACCAATGTCATTATATTACATCCTAGGGCTGACAGGGTTAGGGTTTGTGTGTGGCTTTCCTTTGTCTTTCTTAAGAGTTGAATAGCAACTAGAGTGTCTCAGAGGTTTGTGTTTGGCTTTCCTTTGTCTTTCTTAAGAGTATTTGTTTCTAGACTTCAAACACACCCTCCTACAATGCTGATGACTACATACAGACAAAAAAAAACTCAACCGCATTCTTCCTGACAGACTAGAAAGAAAATAGAAAAGAGGCGGGTGGAAATATGAGCTGAAACTGAGGGGGAAAAAAAAACCTATTCGTCATGACTGTGCCAAGGCCACAAAGGGAAATAACTTGAGTGCACAATGTTAGTGTTGGCAGACCCATTTTTTTTTTTTTGGCGTACACCCTGCACTCACGAGTCGGGGCGGGGGTAACGGCATCTTGAAGATGTCGTCGTCTGCCGTGGTACTGGGCAGTTGGTGTAAATACCTGGATGCGGCAGAGTAGGTCAAGGTCAGAGAAGGCAGCAGAAGACAAACTGGAACTGACACCTAATTACCTCCTCTTGCAACATCATCGATTCTTTATGTCGCTTCCGCTCTTTTTTCATGTCTGGGAAATTTAAGGGGGGGGGGGGGGGAGATTTCATGTCTGTTATATTGGCTGAAGCCAGTTTATTATTATGGTTTACTGTCGTGTTCGGGTTTAGCAACTAGAGTCCGGCTATAACTGAGATATCGCTGTCAGAGGGCTGGCTCTCGGGAAGTATGTCTACTGTCTATAAAACTAATAACATCCAACTTTTGTGTATAAAGCTAATAACATCCAACTTTTGTGTTTAAAGTTAATAACATCCAACTTTTGTGTATAAAGTTAATAACATCCAACTTTTGTGTATAAAGTTAATAACATCCAACTTTTGTGTATAAAGTTAATAACATCTAACTTTTGTGTATAAAGTTAATAACATCCAACTTTTGTGTATAAAGTTAATAACATCCAACTTTGTGTATAAAGCTAATAACATCCAACTTTTGTGTATAAAGCTAATAATATCCAACTTTTGTGTATAAAGCTAATAACATCCAACTTTTATGTATAAAGCTAATAACATCCAACTTTTATGTATAAAACTAATAACATCCAACTTTTGTGTATAAAGCTAATAAATTTGCTAATAAAATAGTCAGAAAGAGAAAACACAACAAGCTTAGCTCTGCAGTCAGCGTCCAAAACTCACAAGCATATAAGAATGTGGCCATGACCAGAGAGCGCATCAGTCTGATTTTGGTTCCGAGGGCTAAGCCCTTGTCTTTCCATATTATTTTATGTTTAGAAAGGGCTGCTGTGGACTTTTCTAATCGGGCCAATAGTTCAGGTTTTGTTCCCTCATCTGAGACAATAGCTCCGAGGTATTTGAAGCTGCTAACACTAGTCAGCTTTTCACCTCCAATACTGATGCCCATTTTAAAGCCCTGTTGGCTGTTGGTGTATTCTGCAGTGCAGTTTGGGAAACACTGCTATAAGAGGTAAATCTTATATCAATCATTCTAGTTCTGTTTCCACTAAACCCCCCCCCTCTCTCGCTCTCTTTCTCTCTCTCTCTCTCTCTTTCTCTCTCTCTCTCTCTCTTTCTCTCTCTCTCTCTTTCTCTCCCTCTCTCTCTCTTTTTTCCAATGCTTCCAATGTCATTGTTTTTTGTTGTTTTTTTTTAATTCGTTCAGCATTTGTAGAGCTTGTGCACCAGACTGTTTAGTAGACATAGTGCACCATTTGACTTTAAGTTTAGCAAAAGATAGTGCACGCCTGTAGCTCGGGTTATTTTCCTTCCATCTCGACAGTATTGAAAACAGCCAGGTGTAAGAGGTAGCATTTGGTGGCGGGCAGAAAGACTGGAAAGAGAGATGGAGGAGGAGAGGCTGAAGGGAGGGGGAGGGGCGGGGGAAAGGAGGGGACCCAATGTTTGTAGGTGAAGTCTGCCCGGATATTTTACCTTCACATATACACGAGACTAGTCGGGCGTGTTGCAGGTCATAAAGATAACTTTCCTGTTGGGCTGCGAGTGCTCGCCAAGCCTTTCACGTGGTGTCATTATTTTAAGGTGCAGTCCAGTAACCGAGAGTTAACTGTATATTGACAGTGAGTACATCTATATATTTGGCAAATGTTGGGCTAATTACATCAATAAAATCCTTTAGTTCGTGTTAGCTCATTAATTAGCCACAATATATATTTTTGGGCGGTGATAAATTAATGATGGAATTACCTTGTGTATCCGGGCATTACATTCTTGTGTTGATATAGCGTAGTTCTTCTTTTAAAATTGTGGCACTGCTTATAGATCTACATTCGGTGCGCGGCGATTTTTTGTGTAGATGTGTTCAGTTCCTAGTCCAGAAGGATTACAGTGAAGACTTTCAGGGAATTAAGTTCTTTTCGGATCAGCGTTGGAGTAAAGGAACGTACGTACACTGTAGCAGTGTTGCCGTGGAAGATTCATTCATAATTCACGCGTGATATGTCAACAGCAGCCATGGACGACGTGGCTTTAACAAACATACTGATAGATCTAGATGTACCTGGTAGTCATGTGAAAATAATCGAATGCCATGTGTAGATTACAAAATGTCTTCTCAAATGATGAGTTTTTGTTTATTTGAAATTTCGGTTGAAAGTTTGTCACTTTATGTCAAGACTAAAGACTTCTGAAAAGGTGTTATGTCTATAATGCCCTTGCTTATACTATGGCTTCATTGTTTATATCAATAATGTACCGGTACATAGGTATTGATTCTGTTTACTTTAACAAGATTTAAAGTGTAGACATTTAGTTGGCGCTGTGGCTCGTATTTTTTTCCTTATGTTTGAAATAACTTATCTGGATGAGAAGACTATTTCAAGAACTACACTTTGCATATACGGTTTTTTACTTTGACAAATAAAAATACAAAATATATAGTTATTGATTTGTGTTTCAAAAGCATTTTTACATAAATTCGTTCCTTATATCTTCGATTTTAACGTCCTAGCGTACTTATTAATCCCATTCATTTAAAAAATCGGGTAAACCCGTTTTAATGCTACTTTATATCACATTCATCTCGCGCTTCTTTCATTTGAATAGCTAAATTTACCTCTATTAAAGAAGCTTTCAACAAATCGGGTTAACCCGTTTCCATAATATTTTATATTTGATATGGATGTAAACCCATTTTCGCAAAACTACTTTTATTTTCGTGGCGAAAGAGAAAAACTTGAAAGGATCATTAGCTAAGTTTAACATAGATATAAATCCAATCCACTAGACTAGTGATACACAAGCTAAGGGCCGCGGGTATTGTCCGGTTTATATATATATATATATAACTAAAAAGGCCAATATAATTGTGCGTCTCCCTCATCCATCACTGTAAACTCAGATATGGTTTAAAATAGAATTAAAACATAACCCATTACTTGTAAACAGCCTCGATGGAAGCATAGCAACTAGACCTAGAGTCACAACTACCTAGAGTCACAACTAGACCTAGAGTCACAACTAGACCTAGAGTCACAACTAGACCTAGAGTCACAACTAGACCTAGAGTCACAACTAGACCTAGAGTCACAACTAGACCTAGAGTCACAACTAGACCTAGAGTCACAACTAGGTCTAGAGTCACAACTAGACCTAGAGTCACAACTAGGTCTAGAGTCACAAGGAAGACGTCAGTATGAACTCACACACCTTGTACCGGGGAGGGGACAGCGAGGGTGGTAGGCGCGTGGGCCTGTGTGGTGTAGAATGAGAGATAGGGCCGGGTTGGCATACTTCCCTATACGTGAGACCAATACCCTTCGTTATTGACCTCGTTACAACCTCTGCACGGGGACCTGTGTATGTGTGTGTGGGGGGGGGGGGGCTGTTAAACTGGATGAGGCTTAACCCCCACGCTTCTTCAGAGCAACACCGAGATTGTGATAGGCTCTAATTTATGGTCGTGGGGGAACTCACAGATGCCAGAATGCCCCGTTTAACTCAACTGAGACCGGGTCTTTAAAACGCCTGCGTCTAGGCGAGATCATTGAGTTACATCCACATTGAACATCCGATGTAGTTTTTTTAAAGTCTTCTTGGTAAATCAAAGTTGAACCTGCTCAGTGTTGACATTTTAACTTTTGAATGCGTTTTTTAGCCCCCCCCCCCCCCCCATTAAACACCCCCTTTTCCCAAAACTCTTTATTATTATTTAAAAACAATCCTTGAGTAAGACCTTTGGTGACCATGGTTTCCAAGCGCTTGGATTACATTTCAGAAATGAGAAGTATTGTCAAAGACACCAACGTAAGGTTGGAACTTGAATGTGTCGGCGGGCCGCATGCGGCTCTGGGCCATAGTTTGCCCACTCTAGCACTAAACTGTTCATCCATAGCTACAAATGTATTATAAATCTACCGATTTATTGTATATTTACAAATGGTATATCAAAATGGTTCTTCGTTGCATAAAGCAATGTCTAAGACGAAACAAAACTAGAGGGGACTCTTGAAAAGCCGACACTCCCTAATTCGGCATACTCAGTAATCGGACGCGACGCCGAAGTGCATTCAAATAATGGATGTATACTATAGTAGGTATGTTCTAAGAAGCGTGGTCGAAAGGCTAAGTACGCTTGAACTTGGCTACCTATGAAGGGGATTTCGAGGTACGACACCCGACTCGAGCAGAGTTGTGTTTACTGAGCGCCTAAAGGCAGCACGGAAAAACATTCTCCCAGATACCTCCTTCCCCCCCCCCCCCCCCCCCCCCCGGTCCACAAATGAGATTGGGCCATAGCGCTCTGAGCATGCTATAAGCATGAAAGTAGCGCTATATAAAAGCTAAAATTTCATTTAATAGTTTAACGAAGGTAGGCTTAAATTGTAATTTTTTATAGTATGCGAAAGCGGAAATCATAATTAATGTATTTTTTTGTTTAGATCAATATATTTTTTTGTACTCGTCTGTTTATTTGATACCGTTGAAAGTGTAAGATATTACATCAGACATAATTACACTTACACCTTACACTCCTAGTCCCGTGACTGTGGGGCTGTCATTTGTCCACTGTAATAAAGAGTTGCGATTCTTGCAACTTGATGAGGAAACAGGGAAAACAAACAAAAAAAAAAATACTTAAAAACTTAAACAAAAACAAAACTTAAACAAAGCTGGTATTAAATTTAATTGTTTCATTTAGTACGGATCAGTCGTGCAATTCTAATTTGTATTAGATCTAGACTAACAACAATACATCTGTGCGATTTAGAGATATTTTTACCAACTGTTTTTGTTTACCGAAATGGCATGCTTCCAGCTTTCTCACTGCGTTATATTATTTCTTGTCTGGACCAGTTAGACAGGGTGCGAGGAAGAATGGCGTATCTGGGTGAAGATGCATGGGATCGCTTTTTACATGCATTTACAAAAATTGTACAACTTGAATTCTCCAACTCAGGGCTCAAGCCTCATCAAGCGGATTAATTCAACTTATACAACCACATCTGTCAAGTATAATTTCTTACCAATAATTAATTAACTTTTTAAAAAAAATTGATTCTTGTTTTGTCAGGTGCGAGAAATAATTGTGCGAAGTTTCAACTTGATCCGAGATTGGGTGTAGGAGAAATAACGTGTACAAACTTTGTACCAGACAGACAGAGTGAGTTAATATAAGCTTTGTACAAATAGGTCATGGTATAACTACAAACCCAAACATGTAACATGATAAACATGTCGTCTGGTCAAGAAAATATTTATTTAAATACAGTTCTAGTTCATGTCTGCTTCTCGCTTCCACCATTCTCAGCCCCCCCCCCCTCCCTCCCCTCCAAACAAACAGTCTCTGGAGCTCAGAAAAATATTGAGCTCGTTACTTCCTCGTGCCAGTACAACTCTTCTTGAAACGTCTCTGTGTTTATGTAGTTAAGTGATGGATGAAGCAGACGTGTACGACGTAGCTCTTCTTTCAAATTGGGAAAATGTTTTTTTTTTTTTTTTTGTATGTTTCTCATCCTTCCCTTCCCCGACCCTTATCCACCTTTGAAAGTAGTGCAGGTAACTGCTCCCTGTCTGAAAACGTTCCCCTGTAGCCTGTTTGGTCTTGTCAATGAAGCCTTTGTGCCATGGAGACAAGATGGAGCGTTCATTCACGGACAACGTCGGCCTGGGTAGATTGACAACACGGCTAGTTCCAATAGGAAATGTTTCTTTAAAAAATCAACGCAGCGTGTGTCTGTCAAAGTGTGACCCTGCTAAAGAGCTTTGTTGTAGGCTATGATCACGCAAAGACGTGAAGTAACCCTAAATAGTGACAGTATATATAGAAGTTTTATTGTCTGATTTACACACTACGTACATTTCTCTTACAGTCATTTTAAAACTCTTTCTCTCCTAATCGACGATGTCATCGTTGATTTGACCCCATTAAACTAAATTGATTTTTTAATTTATAAACTTTAATTTGTGTTGTGTAAAAAGAGCGTGCCATTTTCCTATAATTTGATACCAAATATAACATTTTCTAATAACATACAAAAAGTTTTTAAAGTTTAATCAGAAAAGGAGAGTGAAATACAAATGAGCGAATTGAATATTACTGTCGGAATGAGGAAAATAATTACGGAGAGAAAGAGTTAAAATACAAATCTTAACATCTGTCTTTTAGATTTGTCTGATTATTGTTTTATTAACGACTTCCCGTATAACGTATGCTGTTTAAAGACATAATGGACCAGCATTGGACTATTTTAAAAGACTCCTAAGCTGATTCTCTGACCAATTAGTTCGTTTGTTGTGAAGCTTTGGCTAATCCAAACAGAGGAAGTGTCCAGTGTAGTTAAATTCTTGTGCATAAAAGGAAAGAATGCCATTCAGTGGTCCGACTTAGGTCTTTGCATTCAATTCTTGAAGAAAGTAACTTTAGCGGGTCATCCACTGGTCAAACACTGTAAAGCTTTGAGAATCTCTGAAGGGACTGTACTCTAGAAAATTTCTAGAAACTTGTGTTACGCCAAAATGACGGGCTCGTTAGTTTGCTTCTCTCCGACTCTTCAACTCACTCCCACCCCCAAACTATGCTGGCCTCAGAACAGGTGCATCCACGTTGAGTCCCCCCCCCCTTTTTTTTTTGCTTCCTATCCCCCCCCCCCCCAACTCATTTGTGGTGTGCTCAGTTTTCTTAGAAACGTTTTAAAAGTATCGATTCATTCATCACATGTTTGACTACACAGCTTCCTGTCTGCTAGAGTAGTTTACTTTATCTATTTACTTTGACTAGGTATATATTTACTTTTACTAGTTATCTATTTACTTTGACAAGTTATCTATTTACTTCGACAAGGTATCTGTTTACTTTGACTAGGTATATATTTATTTTGACTAGGTATCTATTTACTTTGACAAGTTATCTATTTACTTTGACTTGGTATCTATTTACTTTGACTATGTTTATATTAATTTTACTAGTTATCTATTTACTTTGACTTGGTATCTATTTACTTTGACTAGGTATATATTAATTTTACTAGTTATCTATCTACTTTGACAAGGTATATATTTACTTTGACTTTGTATCTATTTACTTTGACAAGGTATCTGCTTACTTTGATAAATTATGCTTTTACTTTGACAAGCTTTCTGTTAACGTTGAAAAATTGTATGTTTACTTTGACCAGGTAACCTGTCTACTTCGACATGTTACTTATTTACTTCGACATCACTTTCCTACGTCTTGAATGATAGCCATTAGACGTCACAACAAGGACATAGCCATTAGACGTCACAGCAAGGACATAGCCATTAGACGTCACAGCAAGGACATAGCCATTAGACGTCACTCCCTATTAGCTCAGACTCTCTTCTTAGTAAAAAAAAATGCAGTACAAAATTGAATCGTTTATTTCTAGCTAAAATTTCACAAATAGGAGTCTGGCTGCTTAGGTTAGTATATCTCGAGAATAACGCGATTGTCTCTGGTTTGATCCTCCATACTGGCCAATTTCTTTTTGTTTTTAATGCAGAATAAAATATATTATTTGAACATAATATTGATAAAGTAAGAATTGATACCATTTTGTCACCATAACGAATTGATACCATTTTGTCACCATAACCAATTGATACCATGTTGTCATAATAACGAATTGATACCATGTTGTCACCAGAACCAATTGATACCATGTTGTCACCATAACGAATTGATACCATGTTGTCACCATAACAAATTGATACATAACAATGTACCGGTGTATAGAGTTTGAGAGATATTTGATCGCCCTGACCAAAGTAAAACGAGAAGAATCGCGTTGTGTAATCTCTTCTCTTTTAGTTGATATTGTAGTAGACGCCTCTCGCGAAAGCGCTGTACACACATTTTTACCGCATTGAGAATACAACAGGTCGTTGTCTCTTTAAAACAGTGTCATTCTACATGGTTGCAAGTCAAACGTAGGTTTAGAGCTGCATTGAAAGTACACGTCGATCTCTTGAAAAGTAAATTGACCGGCTTCACTCCCTCTCTGTCCCCCTTGCCAGATCGTAGCGAACCGCTTGGGGGAGGGGAGTGCGCCCCCCCCAGAAACGCTCCCTTAGATCAGTGTTTTCCAGAACCCTAGTGTTCCGCGAAGCCGTAATAGGTGTTCCACGAACTACTGGAATAATCAACTAGCAGGCAACCACGCGACTTAACCCCTCTAAAACTAAGCAAAGTGTCCCACTAAATACTCAGAATGTGCGGAGTTGTCCGTGAACACAAAAAAAAAAAAAAGGTTTGGGAACCACTGGCTTTAGATGACCACCAGGCTGAAGTCACGGAGACGGTTACGTCTGGAAAGAAGGATGCCTGGCCCCATCAATAATGCATTGCTTTGGTCACCTACCTAGAATGCAATCCAACGAACCAGCCGTCAGAGCAGAGGCCTGCAGATACTCAATTTTCTAGGATAGAGGGGGATGAAATCTTGGGGTGATTAAAAAAACACGACTATATATAATTATAATGTCTCCATCGGACCTCGCTCGTAGCTACAGATCGTCTGATATTTTTTCCCCGCGATGCCTTCTGGTAAGACTTACGTAAAATAAGATATAATGTAATCGGTAGTGGAGATTTTTTGGAAGATGTAATTGCAGTTACCTGGTTTGTGTGTGGCCTTGAACTTGTGTGTGTGTGTTATAAACCCAGTTCACAATGCGTGAGCCTTGACATCGCTCACCATTATCCTTCAACATGAAAGCTGTTACGTCTGTGTCGGTACTCACACTCAGCAACATCTGAGGCTCCCCTGTTTCTGTATCTGTCCCCCTTCATCTTTCGTTTTCTCTGCCCTCCACATCTCACCCTCCCACACTCGTGTGTGTGTGTGTGTGTAGCAAGATTTACACGCAGAGAGGGATGGGTGGCTCCACGAGGGAGCTGGCATCTTGAAGGGACATGTTGTTGCTTTTATATGTTCATAACTGCGTTGGTGTCCTTGCTATGTTCAGCTTCATCTAGTTCAGCGGTTCTCAACCTTTTAAACTCGGCGACCCCTTTTTACAATCCACCACTCTGACGCGAGCCCCTCCCACACACACACACATACAGCAATAAAAGAATAGACAATAACAATCCATATTTTCGATGGTCTTAGGTGACCTCTGGCAAATCGTCAATCGACCCCCAAGGGGGTCGCGACCCACAGGTTGAGAACCCCTGATCTAGTTCTTAGTCTGTTGGGGCACCACACAAGATCTGTTGACACTCTTTCTAATTTCCTCTCTGCCTTTTACATTGGATAGAATCTCTTTCAATGAAAGCACTTTCAAAAAGTGCAATTACATATATATATATGAGAATATGATGTGATGAAATATGAAGTCCTTAAATATATATATATATATATATATATATATATAATTCCGTGACAATTGAATAGAGAAAGGGGGAAAAAGTAGGTAGGGTTTTGTATGGTGTGACTGTGATTGTTCGCTGACTTGGTCTGTCTAAACACCGCTGGCTTTGATTGACACTTTGACTTTGAAATGACCAGGTCATCTCATTTCTCACGTGAGTTTAATTTCAGGTCTTAAGTCTTTTCTTGCTATTATGGTGACCAGTCACTTCATTCCTGGCCATTTCATCCTTGGTCACTTCATCCCCGGTCACTTCATCCTTGGTCACATCATCCCCGGTCACTTTATCCCTAATTAATTTTTTTTTCTTAAGTCATTTTGCTGTTAAGACTCTACCTTTAAGCCCTCATTTCATCTACTATATGAATATGTTTAGTTAGAATACTTTTTGATATTTTGGACACGTTATTATAGTGTGTATAGTGTTCCCCCTACTCTCTTCAGACTTGTTGAGAAATGAAAGAATATTGTTATAACCCTAGTAGCGGACTGAAAAGGTTAATGTGTGTGGGGCCTACTGACACACATGATTCAGGCCAATCACACAGGTCAAGGGCTGTTGAACAACTGCTAATGCACGCAATATGACCAATGTTATGGTCATGTGACCAAAAAGCCTTTACAGACGAGAGACAGTGTGTTAGAAAGGAGTCAGTAGAGTCCAGGACAGCAAGCAGTAAAGACTGCGTGCTACGAAGTGAGTCCTTGAGAATGTAGCTGTACGAGCTAGAGAGACTTGTAGTGATTAGTTAGGCAGTTCTGTTGTGTAGCAAAGCATTTGAAGTTAGTGTAGCCAATTGTGTTTATTGGCTGTTGTCGATGTAATTGTAAATAAACCGCCACCTTGTTTATTGAAGCTCTTGTTGTCAAGTTGATGTTTTAGATGTGCTGTGTTGTTGGGCAGTGTTTGCAGAAGTCCTGGTAGAGAAGAACGTAACAATATATTTCAATAAATAGATGCGGAGTTTGTATTGAGTTTGTTGTAGGGATGTCAATATTATCCTGCACCTATTGCGTGATGTAATGATCAAAGTCCAAGGTGTGGCGCAAGCAGGGAAAATCTTTTCAGGGATATGGAGCTACGATTTGAATAGCTATGGTCATGCTGCTCTGCGCTCTAATTTATCATCCAAGTCCAAGGTGTGACCGTGTGGTGGAAGTCGGTGGAAACCTTTTGAGAGCTGAGGACGATTAAAATGCTTATAATCTTGCCGCTGAAAACTTCTCCTGACGGCCATCTTTCACTGTATTTGTCCATCGTTCTATCTTAAATCTGAGCGTGTCAGTTCAAATCCTGATAACACGTTTGATTTATTCTAATAAACGCTGACCTCAAGAAATACGCAACACTGGCCAAGACATTACAAATGATGTACATCAATACGAATCAATGTATTGTCTTCTCTACCTACTAGCAATATTGAGTCCAGTTAACACGCAAAAACAATTTTTACATTTTTGCTCTATATCTATGGATGTTAATTTTTTAATATATTTTTAATGACATTATATTCAATTCTTATTTATTAATGTTAATTCTTTTTGTTATGTTAATAAAAATAAATGTATGAAATAATGTTAATTTCATACTTTTTATTTTTTTATATTTTTTTTAACAATTATTGGATGGATTTGAGGATGAAATGACCAGGGGATCATTAACCGGGGATGAATTGACCAAGGATGAAATGACCGGGAACCGGCTATTATCACGCCCTGTTTTACCCTATAACAATTTTTTTTTAAACTCTGCATTGTTTTGAGACGTTTGACCAACTTAAGAACTTACCGTATTTCCATTGAAAACGATCAGGGAAGACATATATCTTTTAAACCCAGGACTTTATTGAGATTTGAACCGCTTTTCCACTGTTGTCCCCCATAGTCAACAAAACGGACAGGGAAAAAAAAGTTTTCTGGTGAGAAATATGACTCTTGCCTGGTCATGCGATATGCACGCTGGACTGTCGTTCGTTCGTTCGTTCGTCTCGATGGTCCCGGGTTCAAACCCTTCCCGCTGCTATTCCCCGGTCGTCCTGCGGAAGGTTTGGACTAGGAAGGAACATGCAAAACATGTCAAACATTTTTCAAACATTTGACTCTGTCTTGAAAGTCCAGATAATTTCATGTGCATGAATCTTCTATTTTGCGAATGGCGAATCATTTGTCAATTTGTTAAGTCACGAACATTGATTCGAGGTGATCTTCGCATTACTTTGAGCGAGATGGTCGCCTTGAACTAAAGGTGCTCAAGTGACCAGTAGAGTGGAAACGTCGCCAAGGGAATGCTCCTCCTATTGGACTCAAGTAAGAACGTGTGAGCTGACCAGCACACCATCTGGTCACCCTAGAGGCAATACACTTGGCCGATTAAAAATAAAAGTGATACATTACCGTCTCATTTTGTATGGCTTCCTTCAGTCGCGAAACGACTATGGATCATATCCTAGAAATGAGATGTAGTCCTGGGCATTAGCTATGGTTGGAGCGATTCACGCCCCCCTCCTCACGCAGCTGATGTTTCCAAAGGAACGGCATGTGCCAATAAAGTTTAGGACACTTTTAGGATCAGCGGCGTCGCAGGCTCTGCCAGGGTGTAGCAAATGTGTGTTGCAAACTGCCTAAGGGTCACCGGTTCCTGATTTGGCTCCCGAAGCTTTTCCCGTGTTTGGGTTTAGGTGCAAGGCAATATTCTATTGGACCGAAGCAACTCGTTATAGTGGGTCTGAACACTGACATGCGACGTGGCAAACAGCTACTGGTCTAAACTGCCCACAGGTTGTGACATTGCAGGTCAGTGTTCAGGCCTTCTGTAACGGTTGGTCTCGGTTGGACACACTTGAGTTAGGGTGATGGAGCGATTCGTTTACAAATGGAGGACGCAATGAGGCCTGCGCACGTGCTGCATCTGGATCGTAAGTCTGACATGAAGCTGGATCAAATGTGGTTTCCTTCGAGTCACGTGACCAAAGGTATCAGAACGAATGCCCCAGTGACTTAGCTTGACTTCATGTAGGCTAACGGACCGAGGGACTTGCTATTTTAAGCGCCGCCAGATGGCGTTCACTTGAAGGAAAAATAAAAAACGTATAGCGGAGAGTAATTACGGAGGATTGGACATTAGCTTAATGACCGGACAGTCCACTCAAGCAGTGCACACACGATTCAGATAACATCGCTACGATAGGACTGGTCTCTACAGTGTGTGCGCGGGTGTGTACGTAAAGCGAAGTGGGAAAACAGAATCTGTTCATGATGAGTAGCATGGTTGTTTGGTTTTAGGCTTTGACGCCTGCTTTTTGTAATGACGCTTGCATTGTTGACATAATGGGCTCATTTGCTAGCTTTATTCACGTCTGGATCGAGGAAATATTCCTGCAGCAAGACCAAGGAATGCCTGTCATTGAAGGAGACTGTAGTCAAGGCGAAGGACAGAGAGGAATGGAGAAGGACGGTCGACAGATCATGTGTGGTGCCCCAACGGTTCAAAAGTCAACAGGAAGGGTGATGGTGATCGAACTGAACTTTAAAATTAAATTGATTATTGGTTTTAATTGCATACTGGTATGTATTGTAACAGGATCACAAAGCATGTGGCTTCGTCTAATCTTGATCTGGGCTGCTTAAAATCGAAAGAGCATTCACATTGCCCACATGCTATCTCGACCATCTTGACATTACCGGCACGTCATCGGCTCCTTGCAAGGACTTGGGGCTATCATCTTGTGGGAGATGCATCCTAGAGTTATCTCTGATTGGCGGGGCGATTATCATCACGTGATTCCCCTGTCTTTCTCACTCTCTTCTCTTGCGCTGTGGGGAAGCTTGTGGATAGCGCCCACCGGATCTGTTGCTGACTATTGCGATACGTCAGAGTGGAGGTTCCTGGGCAATGACAACACACAAATACTGATTAGAGTTGCACGAGGAACAAGTGGGGAAAGGGATATTGTCAATGGTGTTACACGTTTAAGACGTCTGTTCGTTGTATACTTTCCAATGTTTAGAGTTTCTCCCCACTTATAATTCGAATCTTAGTTAAGGTTATTGCATTTCAGTGAAGATTTTAGTTGGTGAAAAGGTTGCTGCATAAATTGAATTTTAAACAACCATTTGATGACGAAACACGTTTCTCTTAAATGTGCTTTTGCTTTGAAATTCAACAGTCGTCTTTGTTAAGAGAAAGGACCCCCCACCCCCAAATCCATTTCCATCCATTCTAAATGAAAGATTGATGTGAGGATTTGTTTCTTTACAGCTAGACACGTCGGCACACATCATGTGTTGCATCGGATCAATTAAAACAATGATTAACCCCCTTTGACTCCAGTTACTCCCCCTTTCTCCCCGCGCCATCAGCGTGGACGTGTCCGCTGGCGCAGGCTTCTAAAGATGCCCCCCCTCCCCCCTCCCACTTTTTTCTTCCCTCTTTCAAATTTCCGCCGCTCATTGATAAATGCATCAGATTAATGTCAAAGAAAGGGGGGAGGGGAGTGTAGCGGCCTGAGCCGCACGTGTTTTGTAAGGCGATGGGTGAGTCAGTCTGTTGACTTGTGTCTTGCACTCAAGTGTGTCAAGTCTTGTACAGAGAGCGTTGCGGGCTAGACTTTTTCTGTACATCTTTTCTTTACTTCTTAGAGATTTTGGATTATTGTTTGATACGTGGTTTAGGTCTAGATCGCGTTTAATTTTTTTTATTATGATAACATAGCTGCGACCCTTTTTAGTTTCTTTTTGTCTGATGTGAATTTTTCAAAGCTGACGTGACGTTGACGATTGTTATTTTAATGGTGTCCCTTCCTCGTGTGATTTTTCCTTGTGTGACTTTAACAGTACATGTTTACATAAATTTTTCCCATCAGTCTGTCTATTTTGTCTGAGTATTTTGTCTGTCAAGTTGATAGAATCAACAAGTTGATTCAGAGCCTTTCTGTAAACTTCATGTGAAAACCCAGTTCGTCTGTCCGATAGCCAGAAGAATCACCGCGGGGAAAAACAAATGTGTTGGTGCAACGTGCGATATCGTCTGCTAGCACCGGAAGTGGCGTAATGTATGTGCTGTTGTCTTTCATCTCGGCCACTGTAAACACATCCCCCCTCATTTCAACAGGTAGACGTGTTGGGATTGTTTTTTTAGTGCCTTGCACTTTTAGTTGGAAATCGATTCCAGACATTTCAAACATGAATCTTCTCTATCGGAAATGGATTCAACCTTTCTTACGGAGGACCGAGCCTAAATCTTTTAATTTAGGCCTACATTTAAAGGTTACTTCAAATAATAGAAATGCGTTTATAGATTCTAAAATGTTTCACAAGAATAATGTAAATGATAAAATTTAGATGTTACCCACAAGAAAATAAGAATATAAGATCTAGATCTAGATCCACCCAACTTTAATGAGTACCCGACATTAGTTGGGGAAAGTAAAGGCGGTAAGTCTTTGTGCTGGCCACATGACACCCTCGTTAACCGTCGGCCATAGAAACAGATGAGCTAGGTCTGGAAGGGTACTTTTTTTTCCAGATCTAAATCGTTTGGTTCCCTTGTTCGTTATAGCAGGTATGAATGAATCAATGTCTTTTTCTTGAACTAGATCTAGATTTGGTGCCACCAAAAATCTGTTCGTAGATCGAGCCATGTGGAGATATTTAATCACTCCCTTTGTATTTCATGCAAGCTGTTGAATTGTTTGATCAAATGTGACACAAATTTGACTTTGTAAACACAAATGACGCCTATCAGTGAGCGCGCCGCTCTAACTTGTGGCAAGAGGATGCTCTATATGTCAGTGAGAGAACTCGAAGTTAAATTCTACACCAACACATTGCTGCATCGTCTGCTTCGTGCTATGAATACATAAACGTGTTGGAGTTCTTGAAATAACCTGCCACATGGACCTTTTTCTTGTCGGTTGGTTAAAAGTAGATATACGAGTCAACGCTGAGTGTTGGTTGAGGGTATCGATATACTGCGGAATGTTTGCTGAGGACATGTGTTGAATGTTTGTTAAATGACAGCAGTACTCTAGCTAGAACTCGGTGTCGGTGACAACTGTGACAAGTTTAACCCTAGATTTGCAGTACACGAATTCATTGTTTGTGGTCCCATTTCAAGTTCTAGATATTTTTATACCTAGATCTACGTTTTTTTTTTAGACCTTTTTATACCTAGATCTAAGAATGCCTAGATCTTTTTTATACCTATATCTACGCTTATTATACCTTTTTATATCTAATTCTAAGTATGCCTAGATCTTTTTATATCTATAACTATGTTTACTAGACCTATTTATACCCAGATCTATATAGGCCTGTTTACCTAGATCTGTGTATACCTAGATCTATCACCTAGTTCTGTGTAGGCCTATATACCTAGATCTGTGTATAACTAGATCTATCACCTAGATCTATGTAGGTCTATATACATAGATCTGTGTATATCTATATCTATCACCTAGGTCTATGTAGGTCTATATACCTAGATCTGTGTATACCTAGATCTGTGTATACCTAGATCTATCACCTATATCCATGTAGGTCTATATACCTAGATCTGTGTAGGCCTATATACCTAGATCTGTGTATACCTAGATCTATGTAGGTCTATATACCTAGATCTGTGTAGGTCTATATACCTAGATCTGTGTATACCTAGATCTAACCTATGAACTTTTTTTTCGCTTGACAAAGAGCTCCCATGGGAAACAGCCTACTGCAATGGTGTGATGACTTAGATCATCCCATTGATGGTGTACCTGGGGGCCAGTCCTGCCCCCTTCTCTACCCCCCCCCCCCACCCCCCATTGTATTGACAGGTAACATGTTGTCTCACCCCCTCCCACCTTCTTCCGGGTCCATGAAACTGACATGCGAACACAATAAAAAGCTCAGTATTTCATCACGCAGATCTAGACCTGGATGTTACATCGGTAACAGGCTTGCCTCTCTTGGTACTACCCACAGTGCATTCTATTCGTGTGTGTTGGTGGTCAGGTTATACGAAATAAGTACATGGTTATGGTTTTTGGTGTTCTCTTATTGAAAGTATTTGTTGTTCTGCAAACCACAGTTTGCACCAGTTGTTACAGAAAGATTCAATATGAAGTCTAGATTCGTCTTTTTAATGTCAACACTTGATTTAGTGTGGTGTCGTTGGTTTAGTGTGGTGTCGTTTGTTTAGTGTGGTGTCGTTGGTTTAGTGTGGTGTCGTTTGTTTAGTGTGGTGTCGTTGGTTTAGTGTGGTGTCGTTGGTTTAGTGTGGTGTCGTTGGTTTAGTGTGGTGTAGTTGGTTTAGTGTGGTGTCGTTGGTTTAGTGTGGTGTAGTTTGTTTAGTGTGGTGTCGTTGGTTTAGTGTGGTGTCGTTGGTTTAGTGTGGTGTCGTTGGTTTAGTGTGGTGTCGTTGGTTTAGTGTGGTGTCGTTGGTTTAGTGTGGTGTCGTTTGTTTAGTGTGGTGTCGTTGGTTTAGTGTGGTGTAGCTCAAGGGACACTTTTTTTTCTTTTAATTAAATTCTAGATCTAAATGTGACATTGTTTACACTCATTTCCAGTCTGGATTATTTGTGTGTGTGTGTGTGTGTACGAAACGCTTTACTCTGGATTAAAGATTTAATTCACAACGTATTGGATTATCGACACATTCAGGATTATCTGTAGACGCACTTTCCATTTCTTCTCTGGATTATTTATCGCCAACTTTGTACTGGATTGCGAAGTGCATCTCTGTGACTTGCGATGCAATTGAACTGGGTCCAGTGACGTCTAGGCTCGACTAGATGCCTAACGCGGTGCGATCAGTCTAGGAACAGAGCGGCATGGTTGAGCCCGTCTGTTAATGATCATTTCGTCAGTCTAGGCATGGACTCTGGTGCTGGTGCTGTTGGAGCTCGCCATGGCGTCGTGCACACCGTGGTGATGTGAAGGGGGTGGGTGGCGTGACATGCCGCAGCGGACCAGGGACTAATGAGACTCAAAAGATGCTACTGATTGATAAGCCGACCACTAGGACGGTGCAGAAGTTGAAAGCGAGGCAGCTGGCCCCATTGTAAGTATACAGGTGTGGCTACTAGATGTGCTGCTCATTATTTTCTAGGTGCAATATTGTAGATATGTCTTATAGATGCGATGCTGTCTGATAACTGTACTATATAAGAATAGACAGCACGACACAGTAAATAGAGTTTTCTTTATCCATCTTTAACTATAGCGAATTAGTAGGAACATAAAGATCACTATCATTTTTGTTAAAGGGAAACTCCTATAGTTTTGACAATTTTTGATATAATATGTGTTTTGATTTACAGATAATGAATATATGATTCTTTTTTTTTTATTTGCAATAATAACTTAGTAATTGATGTTTTTCTGACGTAATTTTCCTGCGCATCCAAAAGAGACATTCACCGGGTTTCTATGTGACGTCACACTAGCCTACTAATTTAACCTATTGACTTATTGTACAACAGAAGACTATACAAAAAAGTTAACATTCTCGTAAAAGAAATATATTTTCGTCTCAGCAGTTAGATCTAGGATCTTGTAAGCAAAGAAAAAAATGCGTGTTGAATGTAGATTTACAAGCTTGACTAACCACGCTTGGTTTGTCTTGTCATGACCGACTACACGTAGTCTCGACTAGCCTTACACTGACCAGTTTGTTCGAATCAGTCAGACACACGATCTATTTACTTCTTGGGAAAAGGAGAGGCTTAGATGAAAATGTTACTTTTTTCTCGAGTTGGTTGTCCTAATGCTTTTAGATCTACCTATACATGTATTTATAACTGTACCATAGCTCTGAAATAGGCCGTCACTAAGCCCAAGAGCCTGTAAGAATGAAGCGATACGATTGGTTAAATCTAGTTTCCTTTTCAGTATTGTTGATGGAAGTATGTGGCATTTTACGTCTCGAGAGACGATCTTTTCCCTTTGCAACTTCTTGTGTGACTAAAGAGGCCAATCCTTGATACACAGCTGCGATCGCAGGTTGGGCATATATAATCACCAGGCGCCGTTGCATTTTCACCCTTCTTTCTGCTTCTGTTGTGTATGACATCTGCAATCTTTGACCCTTCCTTTATGCTCTCTCTCCATGAGGATCTGTCCAGTGCTATCTCTTCCCAGTTGCCAGTGTCGATTTCGAAGAGCTTCATGTCGCGTTTGCATACATCCGTATAACGTAATAGTGGGCGACCAGCGGCTCTCCTGCCTTCTTTTAGATCGCCATACAGGATGTGCTGTGGAATTCGACCTTCTGGCATTCTACGAACGTGGCCAAGCCAGCCAAGGCGTCTGCTGCTGATAACAGAGCGGATGTCCTGGCACCCTGCTCTTTGTAGCACTTCCTCATTGGTTATCTTATCTTGCCACCTTATTTTAAAGATCCGCCTTAAGCATCGGAGGTGGAAAACATTCAGCTTTTTTTCCTGCCATGAGTAGGTTGACCATGTTTCACTTCCGTACAGCAAGGTGCTCAACACACAGGTCCGGTAGACTAGGGCTTTAGTACTGTTAGTCAGCAATATGTTGTCCCAGACTCTTTTCTGCAGCAGTGACATGGTGGCCATTGCCTTGGCTATCCTGTTGTTTGTCTTTATCCAGTAGAGTGTTGTTGGATATGATGGAGCCAAGGTAACAAAAGTGATCAACAATTTCTAGTGGTTGGCCATTAATGCTTACTTGAGGTGCAGTGTTTGTGTTTTGGACAAGTATCTTAGTGTTGCTTTGACTGATGTTTAAGCCGAACTTCTGGCAAGCAGCAGATAATTTGTCAATCAGGCACTGTAGCTGAATATCAGAATCAGCCACAATAGCTGCATCATCAGCATACAGGAGTTCCCTGACGAGTAGCTTCCTAACCTTGGTTTTTGCCCGCAGCCTTGATACATTAAATAGTTTATCAGAGGATCCTGTATGGAGAAACACACCTTCGTTTATGTCGTTGTACGCATAATGCAGTAGACAGGAGAAGAATATGCCAAACAGAGTAGGTGCGAGCACACATTCCTGCTTGACACCACTGCAAACCTCAAAAGGTGCTGATTGGGCTCCATTGAATTTGACAGTGCATTTAGTTTCCTCGTGAAAACACTCAATGAACTGCAGTAGTTTGGGAGGGCAACCTATTTTCCTCAGGAGTTTGAAAAGGCCACTTCTGCTGACCATGTCAAAAGCTTTAGTCAGATCAACAAAAACGATGTAAAGGGGTCTGTCTCTCTCTCTCTCTGAATTTCTCCTGCAGTAGTCGTAGAGAAGATATCATGTCTACAGTGGATCTACCACTCCTGAATCCACACTGAGACTCTGGGTAGACTCTAGAAGCTATCACTTGCAGCCTGGATAGTGCCACTCTAGCAAAGATCTTGCCCACTATACTGAGGAGAGAGATACCCCTGTAATTGTTGCAGTCAAACCAAGCAGCTAGAACGTTGGACAGAACACTACCTCGAAGTTTATGCCACACAAAACACAGTAGACGATGTCGCCCTGGCTTCTCTACCAGATCTTCCAGTACTGGAATGCCTAGATGATCTTCCGAGCCTCAGTGACCTGAAAAAAGCAATTAATTGCATAAAAAATAGAAAATCTCCTGGGAGTGATGGTATCCCAGTGGAAGTAGTGAAAGTCAACGAATCACTCCTGCTCCCTGAACTCTATATTCTCCTCTGCCGCTGTTGGGAAACAGGTCATGTCCCACAGGACATGCGTGACGCAACTATAGTCACAATATACAAGTTGATGGAAGTGACGTATGCCTAACCTAAAAACAAAATCTCAAAGCACCCCGTTTTTTTGAAGATGTCAAGAATTTACTGCCTAATTTATTAAATACTAGCCTGACATTACCCGCGGCCTGCGGGTCTAAGTTTGTGTTTACTAATCTAGTGGATTGGATTTAGATGTATTTTAAACTTAGCTAATGATCCTTTCAAGATTTTTTCTCTTTCCCTACGAAAATAAAATTAGTTTTGCGAAAAATGGGTTTACCCGAAGCCGATACATTCATATCTATTAAAAACGAAAAGAGCGATAGCTTTGTTGAATGGGATTATAAAGTAAACAATTAAACGAAATAATTTTTAGTACGCGATTCATGAATGAATATAGATCTAGGCCTATCTCAACTCGGCTTCTCAGCTTTCGTAAACGAATGTAGTCTCTTAAAAATGCTTTAGAAAACCAAATTTGAATGTTTATTTGATTAAAATATGAAATGAATGGACCATAATTAGTATGTTGATGTGTTAAAGTATAAAACTAACTGCGAAGAGAAGTTTTATCATCTTAGAGTTGAATTAGAGTTTTAGATCTAGGGATGGGATTATAAAGTAAACAATTAAACGAATTAATTTTTAGTATGCGATTCATTACGGTATTGTCTAATGAAAGAATGTTCGTCAGGAAATCTGTAGTCACAGATATAAGGAACTAATTTATGTAAAAAATGCTTTTGAAACACAAAATTGAAGGTTAATTTTATTATATAATGAAATCAATGGATCTTCTTTTGTATTGTCATGTGTCAAAGTAAAAAACTATCTGCGCAAAGTGTATTTCTTAAAATTAGATCTAAGTCTAAATCCTTTCGATCTTTTCTCATGTCAACATTGTAAACATGGCCTAGATCCATACATACTATAGCTTTAATAGAGTCGTACAACTTTATTTTTTTTTTAGGGTCTTAAGTTTGTTTTAGGGCTACAATACATACACTACGGTCTAAGTTAGTACCCAAGGAACATTCCTGCCAAGTTTAATCATGATTGGTCTAGCGGTTTTGATGTCTATTCGTCACATACATACATACGCCAAACATTCTACTTTATAGTAAAGATAAATGTTTCTAAGCATTTAAATTAAAAATGGTAAAATGTTTACTATTACAACTTTTTACGCAGAATTTAAATATGCCAATAACTCAAATTTGAAAAACCATCGAAGTTTCCCTTTGTCATAATCAGCAACACTCATGATTTTTGTGTCTTTCACTTCTCCACGTTTTAGGGAGGCGCGGTGGCTGAGCGGTAAAGTGCTTGGCTTCCGAACCGGGGTTCCGGCTTTGAATCCTGGTGAAGACTGGGATTTTTAATTTCGGCATCTCTGGCGCCTCTGAGTCCACTCAGCTCTAGTGGGTACCTGATATTAATTGGGGAAAAGTAAAGGCGGTTGGTCGTTGTGCTGGCCACATGACACCCTCGTTAACCGTAGGCCACAGAAACAGATGACCTTTACATCATCTGCCCTATAGACCACAAGGTCTGAAAGGGGAACTTTACTTTACTTTACTTTACTTTGGTGTTTCAAATCAATACATTGCATAGGCCTCTACTTTGTTGCATAGAAGAAGAGATGAATTAAAGCTGGGAATCGTGGATTGAACTGCACTAATGGTAGAACATTTCTAGGTCAAAATAGAGGTGGGAGTGGATCACAAGGGTTCTCTTAGCGTCACTTTATGGGGCAGCAAATAGTCATTCAAGTTCGTGTTCCCCACTTGGTCAACTCTCTTGTACCAATGTATGCACAGGTTTCATTAGGCCATAAGCCAAAGTTCAGTGTTTACTAGATCATAACTTACAGACACTTGATAACTTACACACACTTAGTTACATTCTGAGATTTATTTTTCCCTTCTGCTGCTCATGTTCTTTCACACACACACACTATATATATATATCAGCATGAAGGTAACATGTTTGGATCAAATCTCTATTGACTTTATGTATCAAGTTGAAACATGGAAAGGTCAGCTGGTTTGAACATATGTGACCCGCAAGGCTAGCCGGCCTGCCAGTGATCCATATGGTTAACATACCCTCATAAAACAAATAGGCCTTTACTACTGTTGATTAAGTTTGACATGGATTGTGCCCCTTGTCTATTATAATAGATGAAGTATGTTGACACAGGCACCATAGAGGTCCTGTTATAGATATCTATGTAGTCTTGTAATTGTAAAATATTCAATAGTTGACATGACTGTATATATATAGTCTAATTAATAGTTGTTACCCACTATATCTAGTACATTGTGTGTTTGATTGGATTTGGCTTTGTACTTTATATAGTAGAATTATTGAGCTGTATAGGAATCTGAACTAATGTAATTATGCACACATTCTGTCTCCAATCCTAAATTGAACATAGGAAGTAAAAGGTTGAAATTCCAAATAAGAGAAATAATCCACAGCGACAGTGGCTCACCATGAGTTTTCTCCCTTCAAAATAGTATCTCTTTTTTTTTTTTTTTTTTTTTTTTTTTTTTATTAATCTTAAGACCATGAATTGAATGTACATGTCTACTTATATGTGATGTGTATTAGAGGATGGTTCAAATATTTTTGATGGTACAAGTTTGATGGTTTACTACACGAGTGTGTAGTCGTGTTGTGCCCCCTTTCACTCTCTCTCTCTCTCTCTCTCCCCCCCCCCCCCCCCACACACACACACTCCCCCATTATTACAACAACTGCTGATATTGACTAAAAAAAATGCTTCTGAAAAGATTTTAGATCTGACAACTTTTCTCCAGCCTGCTTGGTCTTGCCTTACATATTTCATGTGGAATTTAGGGCACTACTGCTGACTCTTTCAACACCTCATACCATCTGATGTCCTCATCTCAAGAAATCTGTCAACAGTAACCTGGTGTAATTCTTCACCTCATTCACAAGATTGTTGTTTTTTTCCTGTCTTTTTTTTTTTTTATAATACAAAGCTTTATGTGAACTCTGGTCTGGGTGCAATCTTGTGCACGTTATTACTCCCACTTCCCGTTCTCAGATCAAGTTGAAACTGTGCACATTGTCCATGACGATCTGTGAATCCAAAAAATTAACCAATTAGTTAATTAATTAGTCATAATTAAACAACTTTGTTAAATATATAAATGTACTAAGCTTAGGGGGGATAATCCTTGCCTTGTGTACAGAATTAGGTCATTTGATAAACATTTGAAACTGATAATACTCTGTAAAACCTTTTCTTTTATAAATTCAATTCTAGCAACTTTTTAAAACAAAATTGCTTTGGAAAAAGTAGCACGGGAAACCTTTCCTAGATACCTCACCTCCCATCCAATGGTCAGTTCACAAGAGTGGTTGGACCATAGCGCACTGAGACTGACTAAATTCCAATCTCCTAAATTTATTATTGGTAGTCTAGATCTGTTAAAAATTAATTCACAGGATTGGTTCAAAAAATAATAAATGCAATTTCAGTCCATTTTTTTTTTTTTTTTATATTTGTGATATTATTGTCTGTCTTAACTGAATACTGCTCTTTCTCCTTATACTTCTGAATACTGCTCTTTCTCCTTATACTTCTGAATACTGCTCTTTCTCCTTATACTTCTGAATACTGCTCTTTCTCCTTATACTTCTGAATACTGCTCTTTCTCACTATAATTCTGAATACTGCTCTTTCTCACTATAATTCTGAATACTGCTCTTTCTCCTTATACTTCTGAATACTGCTCTTTCTCACTATAATTCTGAATACTGCTCTTTCTCCTCATACTTCTGAATACTGCTCTTTCTCCTTATACTTCTGAATACTGCTCTTTCTCCTTATACTTCTGAATACTGCTCTTTCTCCTTATACTTCTGAATACTGCTCTTTTTCACTATACTTCTGAATACTGCTCTTTCTCCCTATATACTTAATGTAATTGATGTAAATGTAATGTGTGTAATTGTTTCTCCTCCTCAGTCTAGAGAATGGTAATGTTGTGGACCTAAGTACAAACTTTGGCAAGAAGGATTTGTTGACACCCAGAGAGTCAGGAGATGGTATAGAGGAGACAGCGGAACTCTTGTCTGACAGTAAAGTTTCTTTTCTATTTTTTGAAGATTTTTTTTTGTTGAACTAAACATATTTTGTTGTAAGCAGTCAATCAGAAGTGAAAAGAATAACTGAGACTTTGATGTGGACCAAAAGTCATTCTAACAATTTTCTCGCTTGCTATATAGATCTATAGCTTTAGGGGATCATAAGATCTAAATCCCATTAACCATGTGCAACAGAAACAGATGACCTTTACATCATCTGCCCCAAAGATCACAAGTTGTGAAAGTGGTATTTTACTTGGTTTTCTTGGCTAGTTCAGGCAACTCAATGCATGCTCCAGTAAACTGATAGTTGTAAAAAAACAATAAAAAACACTATGGCTGCCTAGTTATGTGGAATGCACTTTGGACTGTTATCATTATGATCCCCAGTTTTAAACTCCGCCTGCTACCATGCCCTGCTGTCATAGAGGAGGTTTGGTCCAGGATGTAAGAATCTTCATTTTCTGAAGGAACATCCAAAACTTATAAATCAATGAAAGACTTGTAAGCATTTGCTCTAGCATGCAGACAAGTGTTGACACATTGCACTGTTGTCAAATAAATGTAAAGTAATAAATAAAATAATTTAGTTTTTGGTTGTCTGCATGCCTCTAGGTGAACCGTTGGAGATAGACTACAGTGGCCTGACCTATATAGAAATCCCACCAATTGAAAGTGAGTCTGAGGAGGAGAGCAGCGGAGACGAAGTAGAATATCACAAAGCTTCCCGCGTAGCCTTCAGCAAACATCCAATCAAGGTGAGAAGATCTCCATCACATAGACTGGGTTTCTCAACATGTGCACTTCTTTTTGAAACATATTTCAGGAATTTCTCTATACAGAAAAGTATTGAATGAAAACCAATAATGTCTCGCATGGATTGTAAATTAATTAGCTAAGTGAACCTAAGCAGTAGTCTAATAAGTTAAATTTCACAAGTTTATCAGCATGGCTTTACTGTTCACCACAAACACCATCCCACTAATTGTGGTAGCAGTCTATCAACCCACTAGTAGTGGTAGCAGTCTATCAACCCAATAATAGTGGTAGCAGTTTATCAACTCACCAGTAGGTGGTAAAACTCCATCAGCCCTAGTGGGTGGTAGCTACTTCTGGTTTTGGGATTGTAGGAGGGGGGGGCTTCATGGCAAAACTTTGTGAATGCTCGTTTACCCTATCAGGATTTAAAAAAAAAAAAAAGATAAGAAACAACCAAGTGATGTAAAACTAATAATTGTATACAGTAAGGAAAAAAAAAGGCTTTTGTATGGCAGGTCTTGATGCTATAGTTGTACTATCTCTTTAGTAGACATGTGGGTGGGGGGGTATCTGAGTGGTTTCTTGCTACCTTTAGCACCTGGCAAACTCAAGTCAGGACTCAAACTTGAGCCATTTACCTTGATAAGTTCTATACATATAAAATAAGTGTTCAATCTTGTACTGTTCCGCAGATATCATTGATTTCTATTGTCTGAGTGACTGAGCTACAAACAAGCCTGTCTGTTAATATTTAATTTGTCATTGCTGTCCTCAGTACTTTCTTGCTTTTACTTTTTGCTCTAGTGTGTATAGTGTATAGTGTATTTTATAAGACATTTGCCTTCTCTGAGTCATTGCTTGACATTTCTTCAGCTGTCTAGTGTTAAGTAGGTCTGGCTCAAGGATATCTTCCTCTTAATAGACTCATAGATCTACACTGAAATAGATTGTAGTTTTGTAGAGTTTGAGTTTTGTTTATCTGGTCATTAGTTAGAATTGGATCTCCCCTTTCACTGTACTCTGCTGAGCTGGTAATTACATTGAGATGAACTTGTTTTTTTTCCTTTCTTTTTGACACTGTTTACCCAGTGAGTTTCTGTCTGCTCTCAGTCAGCTATCTGGATAGAAATATGTTCCATTCATGAATCACATTGAAATAATATTTATATATATATTTTTTTTTCATCACTAGTTGCATGAGATGGATTTTTAGTTAATCACTGTTTATATATTCTCACACATTCACACACACACACACGCACATCTACTTATAGATGTTATGAACACACACACACACATTAAGAAGCTATGAATATATAAAGAAAGGATTTGTTAGTGTGTCCCCCCCACCCCTCTTTTTTTTTTTCTGTTGTGAAACCTGTGTGTGTACTGCTGTGTTGTGATGTTAGTAGTTTGTGTTTGTAAGTGTGTTTGTGTGTGTGATTGAGCTAGTAAACAGTGACCTGCATGCTAGAAAGTGACCATTCAAACTTGGAATTTACAGTTTGTGCTGATGTTTCATTTCTGATGGAGGTAATTTATAAACATCTATAAAGCCTTTGTTGATATCTGAAAACTACACAATCCAATATCTTGACATCTTCTCTTAACAATTTAGTGTTTGGTTTTTTAAGACTCTTAGGAAGTTAGAATTTTCTAGTAACAGAGCATTCAAATGGTAAGAGTTTCTTGTAGCCGTCTTAACAATTTTCTGTCTTCTTGTCCCAATAAAAGTTAACAATCCTTAAGTATGAACCTTGCTATCAGATATTTAACTAGAGACCTTCTGTAGAAGTATTTTTATTCTGTGAACTAACTTTAAAAAAGCATCCGACATCGGACATTGTGTCTCGTCTGGGTAGGCATTTTGAAAAAAATCTATTATAAAATCGCAAAATCTTTGACTGGCATAGTTATTTTCTTATTGGCAAAGATTTTATGTCTTACTGACAGTGCTTGCAGTTCTGCTATGTCTAATAGTGGTATTGATAATGGTCTGTGGAATGAAACATTACGCCACATACTTGAATGTTTTTTATGTGAATTTCAAACAGGTCTATGCCACATACTCCACCAATGATTACGACAGGAGGAATGAAGATGTTGATCCCGTGGCTGCGTCTGCCGAGTACGAGCTGGAGAAGAGAGTGGAAAAGATGGATGTCTTCCCCGTAGAGTTGATGAAAGGTAAACTTAAATGTTATTGGTAAACAAATCCTGCAATCCCACTGTGTTATGTTGATCAATGCTACATAAATTGTCATGAAATAAAGTTCTAATCTGAAGTACTGGAAACTAGTAAATAACTCTCTCCTTTTGACTGGTTTTCCAAAAGAAAAAAAAGCCTAATTTTTTTGGGGTATAAAAATTATTTATGCATTAAAAACAGGACTACAAGTAAAGTATTATTATTTTGTAAGGTGTATGGATATTTTTTTTTAAACTGACTGCTGTTAAAATGTTTGTTCTAAATTCATGGAGTGATTTGTGTCAAATCTGAAAACTATACTGAACAACACCTTTTTCTTTTCAAACTGTAAGCCTTGAGCAAATATATATATGTATATACATACATACATACATACATATATATATGTATATACATACATACATACATACATATATATATACATACATATATATATATACATACATATATATATACATACATATATATATATACATACATATATATATACATACATATATATATATATACATACATATATATATATACATACATATATATATATACATACATATATATATATACATACATATATATATATACATACATATATATATATACATACATATATATATATACATACATATATATATATACATACATATATATATACATACATATATATACATACATATATATACATACATATATATATATACATACATATATATATATACATACATATATATATATACATACATATATATATACATACATATATATATATACATACATATATATACATACATACATATATATACATACATATATATATATGTCATTGCTAAGAGGGTGAGCTGACTGGCATGAGTTATCTTTCCCTTCCTCCACCCACTGTTGTCATCTCTACTGCAGACCATTAGACTTGATTTGACTTGTCTAGACATTCATTGTAGATCTAGTTAATTGTTAAATTTTTTTTTAATTTCTTTGAAATTCTTATGACAAAGAAGACAAAGAAAAATGTGTTTCGATGTTAAGGCTTCATTTTGTGTGAATTCTCTGGCCTAAATGTACATTTTTTTTTTTTTTTTTTTAAATCCTTGCCTATGCAACACATTCTTTCTGTTTGATCATGTTATTAATCGTTGCTGTGTGTTTCAGGTAGCGAAGGTCTTGGCTTGAGCATTATTGGCATGGGAGTTGGTGCTGACGCTGGACTAGAGAAACTTGGAATATTCATCAAAACCTTGACACCTAATGGTGCTGCCCAGCGCTCAGAGAAGTGAGTAGCAAGTGTTAGGAAGAGAGTGATCTATAGTGTTTTAATGTTTTTAGTAATAAGTTTCCTAAGTGATACCATACTTGCTTGACAATATCTTGGCATTGCCTTTGATTCTGGGGATTAAGAATGAGTGCAAACCTAGTTGTGACCTGCAATTTACCTAATTGCATTAGTTCAGGAACAAAAGTCAGATTATTTGCAGATGATTGCATAATATTTAGAACAATTAAAACAACACAAGATACCGGAATTTTACAAAGAGAATTAGATGAATTACAGAAATGGGAATCAAATTGGAGCATGTCTTTCCACCTAGAAAAAAGTCATCTATTAACAGTAACAAAAAAAAAAAAAACTAAAACAAATTAATTCCACTTATCTTATTCATGGTAAACTAGTAACACAGACTTAAAACGCAAAATACCTAGGTGTTATAATAAATGAAAAACTCATGGAATTCCAAATTGATGAAACTATAAAAAAAATCAAACAAAGCATTAAAAGAAATTTCTATAAATCAAATATGAACATAAAACTAAAATGATATTTTTTAACCTGGGTTAGGCCAATAATAGAATATGCATCCTCAGTTTGGGACCCCTCAACTCAAGAAAACATTAAGAAACTGGAACAGACACAAAATAGAGCATTGAGAATCATAACAAATGAATATTTGACTAGAGTAACACCATTAGTAAAATCACTAAATTTAGAAAGCCTTTAGGATAGAAGACTTAAAAGTAAAGTAGTAATTATACATAAAACACTGAACCATAATCTTCAAATACAAAAACAAAATTTAATTAAGTACTCAGAAAGACACAAAGATAAGGCACATTCCTCGTTCCATATGCTAGGACAAATTTGTACAAATGCTCCTTCTTCCTTATTGCTATTAGAGCTTTTCTAATTAAAAGAATGCTGCAGCTACAACTATATCTCTCACTAATGTTGAAGTTATTTCCCTTATTTGATATTCAAAAATAATTAGCTACCAATAATTAATTTACTAATTGGTTAATTATTAAAAATTGATTCATGTTTTGTCTTTGCCGATTAATAATTGTTCAACATTAATCGAGATTGGGTATGGGAGAAATGTGTTCAAACTTTTGACCAGACAGACAGAGTGACTTGATATAAGCTTTAATAAATGACAACCAATATGTGTCTTTCCTCCATAGGATTCAAGTTAATGATCAGATCATAGAGGTAGATGGCAAGAGCTTAGTTGGTGTGACCCAGGCCTATGCAGCTTCAGTCTTGAGGAATACAAGCGGTGAAGTCAAGTGAGTTATGTACTCTAATCTAGGCCAACTTTATGTTTGGTCTGCATTATGCAGTTCTGACGTCTCTAGAAAATATAAAACTTAAAAGATAGCTATAAATCATCCAATTATTGTTTGAATATCCCAAACTAATCAACAAATTGTTGTGCGAAACCATGTAAAATGTAAACTTTTTTTCCCTTTAAAAGTTAACCTAATTATTTCTAGATTTTTTTTTTCTATTTCAAAAGTTTATCTCTTATGGAAATAAATCTCCAAGGACTAATTAACAAAAATATTTAAGTGTAACTGTTAATTCTTTATAGATTGTATTATTTTGAGCCCAGCCCACTTGAATTGTTTCTGGGCCTGACTAGATTATTTAGTGCATCCATTCATCTTGTTGATTGAAATCTAATTACATAGAGCTCTTGCTTGTTCTTGATGACTTGTGGGACTGGTTTAGCAGTGGAGACCACTCTGTTTAGATTTCTTTTTTTTTTTTTTTTTTTATAGCAGATGTGAATGTTGGAAACAAAAATTCAGAATCATTTGAGATGAAAAGTTATACGTATGTGAATTAAAACCCCTTGTCTTCATGTTTCTTAGTTTTAAATTACTATTTTAATTAAAAAGAAAGTTTAGCGCATCTCATCAATACATAGGAGTGGCTAACGATTGAGAAATGGTAGAAACACAAGATCATTCTATTATATTCTTTGCAAAACCTAAATGGCGAGTTGTAACAAAAGTGTCTCCAGAAATTGGGATGTATTCAGCTTTGTATCTCTAGTGAAATCATTAACTGCAGTCATTTCTTACATCAAACTGTACAATTCTTTGAGAATTTAGCTTGACATAAATCATATGATGATTGTTTATTCAGTTTAGGTTTAATATTTGTCATCCCAGCCAAGTAAAATTTGCTTTGGATAGTGAATTTGTAAAGTATTTATTTCTACTAGTTACTGTCAGTTTAATTTATTGGATTCTTTTTATATGTGTGCTAGAAATGTGTCATTGTCACAATGCATTGGCTAGAATTAGCATAGTGTTTATTCCTAGGCAAAGTGTTATGAGACTAATCAACGTCAGAAATAAACTGCAGAAAATAATCTAGTAAATTGAAACTTAATTGAATGAAGTAGACTTAGTTTGTGCAGGGAACAGGCATAAGAATATCTTTGAATAATAATAACACAGTATCTTACATTAAATTAACATATTGACACTGAAGATTTTGAGGGAAAAAAATGCAAATGTGCAAAGAATGTCATTATTTTAAATTTATATTATATTCATATCTATATTTATCATACCATAGATGCTCTCTAGTGAAATAAGGTTCAGGAAAATGAAACTTGTTTCAAATATTATTTTGTTTTGTGCTCTTCAAAGTTTTTTGAGCTATTTTTTTAATTTTTTGTATAAGTATCTGCAAATTCAGAAGCGCTGATGTCTCAGTGTTGGTCCTATTGTTATTTCAATACCACCTGTGTCAAACTAGCTTGTGTAAGGGGGGCATATGTTGGTCTAAAATTAGATGCAGCCATGGTGACAATATAAGTGTCTCTAGTATTTATTTTACTTGTTACAGACTTTTTTTGTGTATTTCCTTGAAGGTTTTTAATTGGCCGTGAGAAGGACCCCAGCAAGAGTGAAGTGGCCAGACTTATTCAGCAGTCACTCCTTCAGGACAAGAGAAGAGAGGAGATGAGAGAGAGGGAACAGCAGAGGATGAGACAGCTGGAGGACAGCTTTCAGGTAGTCTTAACTTGTATATCTTCAGTAGGCTTTAGCTAGATGGCAGTATTTAGGTATTTATATTTGTGGGTTTCAGCTAGAGGGTACAGCTTACATATATTTTGAATAAGGCCATCTTTCTATTAGTTTTACCAAAATGTTCACCCTATTATCTAGCTCAAGTAGACTTATACAAATTTGTGTTTAAAGCTGCTTCCAGTCATGTCATATTAAATATATTGTGCTTGTACCATTCTATTGCACAATCATGTTTACCATTTCTAAACCTTAACTAACCCAAACATAACTATCTATTCCATCGAAGTTTACGTAAAGATGTACCTAACATTTCTTTAAACTAATGTAAGAGATACATTGTTGAGTGCTCTGTGTCAAGTCATTCTAAACTTAGTTTTAAAGAAAATGAAAATGTGACTTCACCCCCCCCCCCCCCTTTTCCCCATTTTTTTCTTACACCATATTGCCTCTTTCCCCTTTTACAAAATTATATTTCATCCTTGCAGTGCATAATTGTTCAAGTTTTTATTAAAGTTTTTTGTTGACTGTAAATCCATTAAAAAAACATGGACTAATCTTCCATTTAGTCTTTTTTTATTTTGGCCCCTCTTCTCGTGTTTAAGTTAATTGGTGCCATAATGAAGATTGGACTCACCTTCAAATTCCATTCAAATAAATCTCCAATGCCTGCACATGTTGTACCCATTTAGATCAAATGAGCATGACTTGTGGATAGATGCAGTTCAAATGCTTAAGATTATATCTATGAATATGAAGACTAACATAAGATGTTGTTCTAGAGTAACTCTTCCCTCAATAATTTCCTAAGTTGTAAAGAGAAATTAGTTGCAGCATTGTGTCTTTGTCTGCATGGATTAGGAAGCAAGCATGAAGCTAGTCATAGGACTTTGTGAGGATTGGAAATGTCTATCACTTATAAGAAGTTAAGGATTTGTACATCATCTAGACAAAAGTTCACTGTAAGCTGTATACACCAAAATTTCACTTGAATTTGTAGTATCCTAATTGCTTAACATCTGAACATCTTGTTTTTTGCTAAGCTTATTTTCCATTGGTTCTTTGTGCTGGGCAGTCTTGCCAAAATGGGTCATATAAGTAGCTCAGTATGTCATGTGGAACTGGTGTAGTTATTTTGAATACTTTCAATTTTGAAAATATTTTATAAGACCACTCAACAACAAAAAAACAACAACACACTTTTCTTTCATTTGATAATTCAGTAACACTAAATCTGAACTGTATCTTCTCCTTTTATATTTTATCTTAAAGTTTATCTTAGATCTAAGTCCCTACAGTCCTTAGGTATTTCATCTTAACGTCAATCTCACCTTAAAGTCCCTACAGTCTCCCCCCCCGCACCAATTCTTGTTTTCTCTGCCACCTTTCAGCCCAAGGATGAAGTGTTGGAACACCATGCTCATCAACACCAACTGCAGCGCCAGACATCAGACACTGCTGGGGAGGAGTCTGGTTCTGAGGCTGGACTTGATGATAAGGTAACAGAGTAGTGTGACAGTAACTCATAGCATCAGTTTACAGGAATCATTGTCACCTGACCACATTGTCTCCTGACCAATCTCCTATCACCCAATTAGTTCTCTGCTCTAACCATTTGTCTTCTGACCAATCTCCTATCTCCCAATTAGTTCTCTGCTCTAACCATCTGTCTCCTGACCAATCTCCTATCACCCAATTAGTTCTCTGCCCTAACCTTCTTGTCATACATCTTATCTTATCTTATCTTATATAATACAGACGTTACTTCAAAAAAGAAGATGATTACGTCCTACGCGTCATGCATTTAGTCATGCATATTAACCAATGACTTAAATTCTGCCAAGTCACTGGTTTTTCTGGCTAGCTCAGGCAACCCATTCCATGCTCTAATAGCACTAGGGAAGAAGGAGTATTTGTACAAATTTGTCCTAGCATATGGGACGAGGAATGTGCCTTTATTTTTGTGTCTTTCAGAGTATTTTATTAAATTTTGTTTTTGTATTTGAAGATTATGGTTCAGTGTTTTATGTATAATTGCTACTTTACTTTTGAGTCTTCTGTCCTGAAGGCTTTCTAAATTTAGTGATTTTACTAATGGTGTTACCCTAGTCAAATGTGAATATTCGTTTGTTATGAATCTCACTGCTCTATTTTGTGTTTGTTCCAGTTTCTTAATGTTTTCTTGAGTTGAGGGGTCCCACACGGTGGATGCATATTCTATTATTGGCCTAACCAAGGTTAAATAACATTTTAGTTTTATGTTCTTATTTGATTTATAGAAATTTCTTTTAATAAACCCTAATGCTTTGTTGGATTTTTTTTATAGTTTCATCAATATGTGGATTCCATGACAGTTTTTCATTTATTATAACACCTAGGTATTTTGAGTTTTTAGTCTGTGTTACTGGTTTGCCATGAATAAGATAAGTGGAATTAATTTGTTTTAGTTTTTTTGTTACATTCCCAAATCTTGATTTTAAAACCTAAATAATAAATAACTCATCTTTAGTAGGGACAGTGAGCCAATGACTGAGTTAACTAGCTACAGTTGTAAGGTCTTTTAAGAAGGTGAAACAATGTTTATCAATAAATGACTAAAAAATTATCTTTCATGAAATAGCTGGTAAAGTAGATAGCAATCAAATTACATTAAAATTGATGGAGCTGGTCTCATCTCTTGGGCCATTGGTATAAATTACATAACTAGTTAAAGATGTCTGGCCTAGCAACATTTCTGAAATGAAATTAAATTTTCAGCAGAATCTTAGCATGTGATCTTGACAATCATAACAAGATTGAGAATAAGGCAATTACAATTTCATTTCTACCATCCACCCTTTTAGTTTGACTTGTAAGAAAAAAATAAATTTTTGCCAATAAAGAAATAAGCACTCTACAAACTCCAAAAGAAGACTTACAAACTCCAAAAGAAGACTTACAAACTCCAAAAGAAGACTTACAAACTCCAAAAGAAGACTTACAAACTCCAAAAGAAGACTTACAAACTCCAAAAGAAGACTTACAAACTCCAAAAGAAGACTTACAAACTCCAAAAGAAGACTTACAAACTCCAAAAGAAGACTTACAAACTCCAAAAGAAGACTTACAAACTCCAAAAGAAGACTTACAAACTCCAAAAGAAGACTTACAAACTCCAAAAGAAGACTTAACTCTACAAACTCCAAAAGAATACACCTTAACTCTACTAACTCCATTTGAAAAAAACAAACAACATAGAAATAGAAATGCCACTTTAGAACAGCAAGTAACAAAAAAGATCCAATTCAAAACTTGTAGAGAAGTAAATACTGAATGGTGCTCTCCCTTGAGCTGATTAACAGATGTGTCACTTCTTAAGAGCCATGACCCACTCCCTATATGTTGATAAAATCAGTGTGAAAGCTTGTCAGTGATATGAAGAAAAAAGAAGACAAAAACAATACAATTATTTTGAAATCTATATTGAAAGTGTGAATTTAATTTAGACTTGAATGAAGGATTTCTAGCCAGGCATCCTCGTGGGAACTTTTGCATTTCCATAGTTATGAAGTTTAAATAGTTTCATAGCATTGGTCTCAGTTTGTCACGCTCAAGCCTTTCCCAAAGTGTTAGGTTTAAGTTTAAACCCAAAGTGTTAGGTTTAAGTTTAAACCCAAAGTGTTAGGTTTAAGTTTAAACCCAAAGTGTTAGGTTTAAGTTTAAACCCAAAGTGTTTAAAGATTTGAGTTACCCATAATTCTAAACATTATGTTTTGTGCAAGCAGCTGTTGTTTCAACAAGAAAGTTTTATTGTTAGACAACTTTGCTAGGGATGAGTTCTGGTTGAAAATAGAAGTCAAAACTTTTGTCTGTCAGTTCAGTTTTAATTTTGTAGGCACGTATCTCTCTTGAAGGCAACTTTCGCAACCTGCTCAATAAATATTACATACAAAGGAATCAGTTTTAAATAAGCAAAATTTCTGTTAGATTGGAATATTGAAATCTATTAGTTTTGATAGCACACTCAGATGACAGAACACTGTCAAGTGTCAAATAAACCCAAGCTTTCATTGTGTTCAGTTAAACAGGATTGGTTTTCTAAACATTGCTTATTGTGCTACATTGCTAGAATTGACTAGTTATTGTATTCTGCAGTGCTACATTGCTAGAGTTGATTAGTTATTGTATTCTGCAGTGCTCCATTGCTAGAATTGACTAGTTATTGTATTCTGTAGTGCTACATTGCTAGAATTGACTAGTTATTGTATTCTGCAGTGCTACATTGCTAGAGTTGACTAGTTATTGTATTCTGCAGTGCTCCATTGCTAGAATTGACTAGTTATTGTATTCTGTAGTGCTACATTGCTAGAATTGACTAGTTGAAATGCTTGTGTAGCACTAGAGTAGCTAAATTTAGACTTGGTTGATGTAATAAGGGTGGAATATAATATGTTGATGAAATGTATACTTCAAGACACTAGCTTCTATTTGTGTCAGGCTCTTCCCTTGTCCACTTTTTGTACATGAAAGTTCTTGAATTAATTTTTTTATGTTTTTGTAAGGAACTGGCTAGAAGTGACAAGAACAATGACAAAATGTAATTAGAAATATTGGAATCATGTTGACAATTTTATTACTTGAGATGCTATTTAATTGTCCACTAACTTAATCGCTCACAGGCTAATCACATAACAGCTTGTCATAACTATTCTTATAGTAACAATAAAAATGGCATAACAAAGCAAAATTATTTGTCAAACAGGAAGACTTTTAATAATTTTGTTTCTGAAACCTTTTCAATGCTAACTTAAATCTTTTCAATGCTAACTTAAATCTAACATTCTGCTCAATAGAATTTCAATCTTTGTTTTAAAATCAAATTATTTAATCTAGGCATCACTTCAATCTCACTTTTGTGCCCTCTATTTGTGACACAGAGCTTGACAAAACTAGTCTCTTGATTAAAGTTAAAAGTATTTTTTAAGCCCATATTTTTTGTTCTTTATTATTATTATTATTTAAATTTTAATCAAATTGCTTTTAAGTTATGACTCTTGTAAGGGTCCATCGCGATTATCTGTTAACTTATGTCATGCAAGGATTAGTGGTGTCAGGCTGTGTCATAGTGAGAATCTCTCTTTGCTTGAACTTGTCAGATTCACATCCTCTTCAGCAGAAAGACTTTGTCTTGCACTACTTTCAGGCTATTGAGGACCTGCAGGACAATGCTCTCCTAGCTGACCACAGCAGTGACCACGAGGACTCCCTGGCCGAAAGGGAACATCTTGAGCAGGAGAATGCAGCAGGAGATACCACCCCACAATCTGCTCCTTCCAACGGGGAGGATGGCTTGGACATTTCTCCAGAGCCCTCGGAGGTTCCGGGCGACCTTCTGGTGAATCATGCGGAGAAGCAGCTGAGCAGTTCCAGTACCTCTCCTGACATGGAGTCTGAGAAGTTGTATGTCAAGTTAAAAGAGGTGAGTTGTCTCCACATTAAAGTAACGTCTTATTTGAAGCTTTGCCAGTAAAAGCCAATAACTTCCTTGTTTACTTTTTTTTGGATGCAAAATGAAATATTTCAGTTGACCATTGATAGTCCGACACCTTATAATCCAGCACATTCAGTGTATGCTTTGGCTGCACATTCATGTTTTGATACACAGGTCTCGCTTCTTCTCACGTGCTTCTTGCTGTGTTAGCTGGTGTTACAACATTCTTGATATTTTGTGATTACTATTGGACAGTTTACCTTCCATATTTTTAGTGTTGACCTTTTTTGTAAGTATAAATAAAACATTGTCTCTTTCTGAAAAAATGGGAAATTATTAAGAGGTATGACTGATGAAACTCCCTGTACCATTTCTTTGATGTATGCCATAGGGGACTTAACTGTTTATGACATTATGAACAATAGGAAGAAAATAGAACATCCAACAAAGACCACATCAAGAGAAAAATATTTAAATTAACTTTTTTTTGTTTGCATTTTCAGATCATTACATTTTTCTTTTTTCTTTTTTTTTTTAGTTAATTGAAGGTTAAAGAGAAATAGCTTTGACTGTACATCTTAATTAGAATTTTCTTTAGATATGCAGCCAAAATTCTTTGAAGTACAGCTAAGCTATGCTAATCTGACGTTTTCAACACACCCCTGTCCTGTTACCATCCTATCAAAAACGGTCAACTGTACCTCATTGATGCTAAAAACTAAGATAAATTTTCCAACATTAAAGAAATATACATAGCATAAAAGTAAGCAATTCTGCAATAGACCAACACATCCTTTTTTTTTTTTTTTTTGGAGCAAAGTTTAGAGTTCTGAGACATCTTTGAGTTTTCCGGAAACAGGTTGTGCTCATCTTTGTTTCTACTGTTGCGCAATTTTTGTATGATTTAAATTTGGTGTCTCAACATATTAGAAATAAATTGTGGTGCTTGTTTTTTTTCTCAGGGTCAGTATAGACTAGCAGTAGCAGAGTCAGAACTGGCCAAACTCAGAGCAAAGGTTTGTAATGAACACAATAGAGATACATTGTCAAACTGAAGACCTTGTTTAATGTTATGGACACAAATATTTCATTATCTTATTCAATAGTATAACTTTTATATCTCATATCCCGTCAGGTTTTGGTTCTGGAAGGAGCCGAGTCCCAGAAAAAAATCTTGGAGAAAAAAGTGGAAGAGCTGACCAGGAAGTCTCAGGAGAGAGATAAACATTTTGATATGCTTAAGAAAGAGTTGTCACAATATAAGGTACCAGTTGTCTGTCCTTGTTTTGTCAGAATGTCTACCTTTTGTTACATATGCCATTGCTTTTTTTTTAGAACACTAAAAACTGTTATCAGAATATGAAGTGAACAGACTAAATTCAAATAAGAACATCTGTTTATTTCTAAGCTTATAATGTGAAGTTTACAATCATAGTTGAAAGTCATTTTAAGAAAATATTAGGGCATTTCACAAAGGCACATCACTAAAATATTTCACATAGACATTTCTAGACAGCAGCACTTTGAGACAACAGCTCTGAGACGGCAGCCCTTAGTTGGCCTGTAAAAGTTTCCCACTATTCAGTCAAGTGAACAAAATTTTTTATATTAATGAACAAGAACGTGAGATGTATGCCTAAGAGGCATAAACTGCTTGACTACCTATCAAGGGGCTCGTGTTCACACCCCCACTCAAGCATATCAGAAGGTTTTACAATGCTCTCCCCCTTCCTTCACATAAGAGATGGCATCCTCTGGCATATAGGATGGAAGTAATACAAGGGAAACAAATGTGTTTTCTTACATAATCAGTTTTTAGCTTAGTGGTTGACTTTAGTTTTCCTTGAATGGATAAGTTTAAATTAAATTATAAAAAAAAAATTATTAATAATCAAGTGTATGTGTATTGTTGTTGATTCATTTTATTCACAATTAATAGACAGGGGAAACAATGTTTTTTAGCATTGTCACTTGGTGCCAAAATGTTAATCAGTTATTTTAGAGAGTTTTCTCCCCTGAAACGACCATTTGTATTTTGTCTGCAGGACATGATGGTGGCCTCACAGAGTCAGCACATAGAACTAGAGAAGAAAGTCAAAGAACTGGGTGCTCTAGAGAAAAAATATCACAAGGCCAAGAAACTCATCAAAGACTATCAACAGAGGTGAGCACTAACTTCTGAACAATACATGAACTTGTGCATCTCCAATAGATTTCACTAGAAAGTAGAAGGCATGTATCTCCCATAGGTAATAAGAGACATGTCTTACATGTAGCTTTGTGTCCCACAGGGAGAAAGATTTTATCCAGGAGAGAGAATCTCTTTTTGAACAACAAAATGAAAAAGATCAACAGTATAATTCATTGGTCAAGTCTTTGAAAGACAGGGTAAGTAGACCTGTTTATCTGTAGTAAGACAAGGTATTCTGAATAGTAAATCTGTAGTAAGACAAGGTATTCTGAATAGTAAATCTGTAGTAAGACAAGGTACTCTGAATAGTAAATCTGTAGTAAGACAAGGTACTCTGAATAGTAAATCTGTAGTAAGACAAGGTATTCTGAATAGTAAATCTGTAGTAAGACAAGGTATTCTGAATAGTAAATCTGTAGTAAGACAAGGTATTCTGAATAGTAAATCTGTAGTAAGACAAGGTACTCTGAATAGTAAATCTGTAGTAAGACAAGGTATTCTGAATAGTAAATCTGTAGTAAGACAAGGTATTCTGAATAGTAAATCTGTAGTAAGACAAGGTATTCTGAATAGTAAATCTGTAGTAAGACAAGGTATTCTGAATAGTAAATCTGTAGTAAGGCAAGGTACTCTGAATAGTAAATCTGTAGTAAGACAAGGTACTCTGAATAGTAAATCTGTAGTAGGACAAGGTATTCTGAATAGTAAATCTGTAGTAAGACAAGGTATTCTGAATAGTAAATCTGTAGTAAGACAAGGTACTCTGAATAGTAAATCTGTAGTAAGACAAGGTATTCTGAATAGTAAATCTGTAGTAAGACAAGGTATTCTGAATAGTAAATCTGTAGTAAGACAAGGTATTCTGAATAGTAAATCTGTAGTAAGACAAGGTATTCTGAATAGTAAATCTGTAGTAAGGCAAGGTACTCTGAATAGTAAATCTGTAGTAAGACAAGGTACTCTGAATAGTAAATCTGTAGTAGGACAAGGTATTCTGAATAGTAAATCTGTAGTAAGACAAGGTATTCTGAATAGTAAATCTGTAGTAAGACAAGGTACTCTGAATAGTAAATCTGTAGTAAGACAAGGTATTCTGAATAGTAAATCTGTAGTAAGACAAGGTATTCTGAATAGTAAATCTGTAGTAAGGCAAGGTACTCTGAATAGTAAATCTGTAGTAAGACAAGGTACTCTGAATAGTAAATCTGTAGTAAGACAAGGTACTCTGAATAGTAAATCTGTAGTAAGACAAGGTACTCTGAATAGTAAATCTGTAGTAAGACAAGGTACTCTGAATAGTAAATCTGTAGTAAGACAAGGTATTCTGAATAGTAAATCTGTAGTAAGACAAGGTATTCTGAATAGTAAATCTGTAGTAAGACAAGGTATTCTGAATAGTAAATCTGTAGTAAGACAAGGTATTCTGAATAGTAAATCTGTAGTAAGACAAGGTACTCTGAATAGTAAATCTGTAGTAAGACAAGGTACTCTGAATAGTAAATCTGTAGTAAGACAAGGTATTCTGAATAGTAAATCTGTAGTAAGACAAGGTACTCTGAATAGTAAATCTGTAGTAAGACAAGGTATTCTGAATAGTAAATCTGTAGTAAGACAAGGTATTCTGAATAGTAAATCTGTAGTAAGACAAGGTATTCTGAATAGTAAATCTGTAGTAAGACAAGGTATGTTGACTATTATATCCGTATTGGTATGATACAAATATATTGGTTAGAGAAACTGATAAGGACAATTACTTTACTATATAAAAGAATGTAAAATATTTAAAAAACAGAAAACACCAAAATATTATATTGTTCATTATCAGATTATTGTGCTCACTTAGTTTTAAACTTAGTAACAAATTAAATGTGATAAAAGTATCATGATTTGTGTTGCCAGATTTTCACCCTAGAAAGAGATCTGACAGTTGCCCAAAAGGCTGCTGGTCTACCATTGCAAGCTCCTGGCATAGATGAAGTGGACATACCTGTATATCAAAGTAAACCTGCTCATTTAGTGATGGCCACAATGAATGGTCTAGGTATGTATGCCTGTCAGTGATGATGACCTATTTACCCCTCCCCAGTGAGGTAGCTAGGTAGAGTCGAGAAAACAAAGGGACTTGAAATCACAAATAAAATAGTGGTTGAAAGAACGTTCTTCTGTCACCAATTTTTTTTTTAATCACTATCTGAAGATCTATAACATAATTAGCTCAATAGATTACTATGGTGTTGTGTGGCCCTTTCAATATTCTAACACTTCTTATTTATTATCAGCATTGAAATTTACATTGACGAGTGCAAGAGACTGTCTGCAAATCTTACAGTATTGAAAAATAGTAGAGTCATTAAACTGGGAAATTTGTGGTTATACTAACTCTGTGCAATTTTTCAAAAAAATGAAATACCTATCAAATGTTCACTTGGTATTTCAGTTTGAATCAAATTTTTTTTTCACCTTTACCTATCCCTTAGTCTGTTGGACCGTTGGGGCACCAAGCAAGGTTTGTCGACCGTCTTTCTCCATTCCTCCCTTTCTTTTGCCTTGTTTAAAACCTCTACCAATGGCCCGTCCATTCTTTTATGTTGTCCTCCCATCGCTTTCTCAGTCTGCCTCTTCTTTTTCCTGGTAATATTCAAAAAAAATTTAGTATTTAAAAAAAAAATTGAAATATAAAAGTTATTTATGAAATGTTTTTTGCAGAAATCCAGGCTGCATTATTTAAACAATTTTCATAGACAACACTATTGATGGGTAGACCCCATCATTTCTATGGGCTGTATTTTGTCAACCTTGACCTTGTTGAATCTGGAATATTTACTTCACTTTCTTCCCAATCATATAAATGACAAATATATGATAAATAAATGATAAATATATGATAAATAAATGATAAATATATGATACATAAATGATAAATCACACAGGGGCTAGTTTTTAGAGCATAGCCTGAAATTGTATGAAGTTAAATGAAATAGATTTATCTCCCTTCACAAATTTCAATATGTGTACATTTTGTTTAATTAGTTTATTGGTGGTTACATTTTATCGCATTCATCATGCAATGCTGTTTGGTATTAAATATATTGCCTGTCTCTGATCAGAAGAACCTTTATCTCCACTGAACCAATCAGCTGAAGATGTGTTAGAGATCTCCACTTCTTCTGAAATCTCAGACCTAGCTGGCTCCCCAGGTGAGTTTTTTTTTTGTTGATGTTACAGTTAATGTTACAGGTAATGTAAGTTAATGCAATTATCACTACCCCTTTTTGGCCAGAGGTATTGCGTCATACATTTTTTTTTTTTCAAATTAGTATTATACATTTTAATATACAATGGCCAGGTGTACTACTGTATTCTGTTGCATGTTTCAGATGAAGCAGATTTGTCCTTTGAGAAGATCCAGTCATTTTCATCATCTCCGTTAGGTGCCAGCATGGCCACATCCAAGACAGCATTGGAATCACAGCAGTAAGTAGACTTTTGGATGAGACACTTATCCAGATGTACCTCTTAATGATGAGACTTTAAAAAATTGGGGGGATGGGCTACCCACTTATCCAGATGTACCTCTTAATGATGAGACTTTAAAAAGTTGTGAGGGGGGGGGGGGGGGCTACCCACTTATCCAGATGTACCTCTTAATAATGATACTTTAAAAAGTTTGGGGGGGGAGGGGGGGGGGGCTACCCACTAATCCAGATGTACCTCTTAATGGTAAGAAGGTTACTTGGGAACATTCACCACATTATTTTGGCTTACAGAAAAGTTATTTGATAGTTCTCTTTTCTCAAACAAACAGGGAAACATTTGGAGATTTATGAGCTGTTTTGAGGTTTAAAAATAAACTTTTGTTTTGTTGCTTACAGATCAGAGTTTGATTCCTTAGTGAATAGCTCTCCCTTATTGGACTCGTCAGCTACAAGAGATAGAGCTAATTTAGGAAATTTAGCCCATCGCAGGCCACCAAGTAAAAAAGGAAAGGTATGAAACTTTAACAAATATTTTAAGATCTTTTTCATTGTGAACTGAACTTGCAGTCAGTGTTTTTGTTTTTTAAAGCCTTTGTATGTTTGTCTGGGCCCCCTGACATTCTATAAAGCAATATGTGACAAATGAATATCATTGAAATGGCTGTGTAAATCTTTGAGGTGCATAATGGAGTATTTAATTCAATAGATGTGGTATTAAAACTTTGTTGAAAGGAATAAGAAATATAGATACTTGTAATATCAACAAATGTTAGATAAAGATTGTAACAACCACTCTGCTCCTTGCAGTTTCACAATCCAATCATACTGTAAACGTAAGACAATTTCAGTATTCACTGTCAGCTACAACTCTGGCCCAACTTAAACATAAAGTCACTAGCAGTACAGCAACCAGTATTAGGATACTGCCCCAGTTAGCACCCCTATCAAGGAGGAAAACAAAACCAAAAGACAGCACCAAAAAAAAAACCCCCCAAGAAACTCCCCAATGTCTCACTCCACAGTGTCCTCGAAACTCCCAATGTCTCACTCCACAGTGTCCTCAAAAAAAAACAAAAAAAAAACAAACTCCCAATGTCTCACTCCACAGTGTCCTCAAAAAAAAACAAAAAAAAAACAAGAAACTCCCAATGTCTCACTCCACAGTGTCCTCAAAAAAAAACAAAAAAAAAACAAGAAACTCCCAATGTCTCACTCCACAGTGTCCTCAAAAAAAAAAAAAAAAAAAAAAAACCCAAGAAACTCCCAATGTCTCACTCCACAGTGTCCTCAAAAAAAAAAAAAATTATTTGCGCCAACACCATTAAGTCCTGCGAAAATTTCCCATGCTGCCCTTTTGACGATGCACACATCATGACACTTATCCTTAACTTATCCTTATCTCCACCAGTCTCAAGACTCGGCCGATGAGCAAGATTCCAGCAGCACCAGAAGTGAGCTGACAGAGAATGGCAGCATTCAGTCCAGCACCACAGACCAAGCAGAGAGTGGTCTTGACATGTGGAATAAACATGACAGGTAATAACGTGTTAGCTGTGCTGTGGTCAGCGGGTGTGCGTTTGTCCTCTATTTGAATGTATTTTCGGTCACTGCATATTTTTTTCGTTCAAACTTTCCTACCTCCTGGTATTCGCTGTGCAGTGTGCGTGTGTGCAGTTCAGTGACCCATATTTCACTTTTACTCGCTGTATTTGTTTTCTTCGGCTTCATGTACATTACTAGGCCAATCTGTTGACTATTAGTCTAACAGTTCTCTAGCTAAATTATATTTGTAGTAATCAATTTTTTTTTTCTACATTTAGTTGTCTACCCTTGCAATATTTACCTTTTTTTGTTTTCAAATAGATTAACAAATTTAAATAAATCTATTTCTATGTAAGAGAGAAACCTTTTTAATACATGAAGAGGAGGAATATGTTGGTTGAGCACGTTTAAAGCAAACTTTCATACAGTCCTACAATAAACTTTTCAGTCATCAAAATGTAATTTAAAAACACAATTCTAGTTAAGTGCTGTTGAAATCCGTACAACTGTTTGATATTAACTGCAAGGATAGAATACTATTCTGAAATTTGGGTTTTTTGTGACAGCCAAGAGCGATGGTTAGCAGAAAACCTAATGTAATAAATTTTAGGAGCCCAGGGTGACCCTTTGAATAGTGTGATAGTGACCCAGTTTTGCAGACTGACCCTTGTGGATAGTTGGCAGGGTGACCCTTTGGTTAGTGTGATAGGTGATCCAGTTTTACAGGGTGGCCCTTTGGAAAGTGTGATAGTGACCCAGTTTTGCAGACTGACCCTTTGGATAGTTGGCAGGTTGGCCCTTTGGATAGTGTGATAGTGAGCCTGTTTTGCAGGATGGCTCTTTGGCTAATGTGATAACTGACTCAGTTGCCCAAGGTGGCCCTTTGACTAGTGTGTTGAATGTCCTAATTTTCCTGGGTAGCCCTTTGGCTGTTATGATAAGTACCTCAGTTGCCCTGTGTTATGAGTAGTTAGTAGTGTTGTGTGATTGATTGAATAGACATTTTGGGTTGAAAGGGTTAAACTTGTCACTAGTGTATGAAGAAACAAATGAGTTAATGAAACCAATCTAAAATGAACTGTTTACCTCTGTGCCACTTAGAGATAGAACGTAAGTATTGCAACTGTCTGCAGATACCATAGTTCATTGTTTAGTTGGACTTTTTTTTTTGTTTGACTGCAGATATTAGTCAACATAGAACAAAGGGAAATAATGCACATCTATTTTTCACCTGTGTTTGGTAGCTAGCTTGTAGACAATTAGTTTTGAGATGAAATAGGAGTGAGACTTGTGACTCTTTACCTCGCAGTTTTAGATTTGATTCCTTTCATAAACTTGGATTGTAGTTCAGCTGCTAAATTGTCCTTGAAGTCCTTCCATCATTAACGTACACACTTTGTTAGGAGTTTCACAGTCAAATGATTAGAGATTGAACCCTTGTCAGTACTTTAGTTCTTGAGGAATAAAATGATCATTTTAAGTTTCACCAAAACATTGGACTGTCAGTGGCCTTACCAAGTCAAGACACTCTTGCTCCTAATTTTTAACTTTCTTTACGTTTCTTGTTTTCTTTTTTTTTAAAGTTCAATTTTTGAAAAAGTTCTTGACCATGTAACTTAAAAGGTTTAATTGCTTGGGTGGTACATGCAATTGACATAGCTTATGTTCAAGCCATGCCCTTGGGTCTAATTGTTTCAACATGTTCTTTTGAAAACATTTTCTTTTTTGCTGTCTAGACTGCCTGCCTTTGTTAACATGTGAGTAATTTATGTAGCCTCATTTATTTTGTGGAACATGACCCCACATTGTTTACCTGCGTCAGTATTTCTAAGTTTACATTTTACAACTTTTATGAGTTTTTCTATATTATATTTGCATTTTTTTAAATGTCTGTATCTTTCTTTGTTAGTGTGTAGAAGCCTTGTCTTTCGTATATTTCAAACTTGTGAATTCTACTTTTTATAAAAATTTTGTATGCCAATGTACCATGTAACATTTCAACAGACCAGAAGCAAGGGCTTGAAGTAACTTTAAATAAAAAAAAATAACCATAATAACTAAATCAATTAGGACAGCTAGTTTCTAGACAAAATGAAAATCTTCATGAACATATCAGATCATGTTAAAGAGAAAGTCTGCATCATGAGATCATGATAACCTGATAAATGATTAATATATTTAGGAACTGGGTAATTGATAAGCAATATGGTCTATGTAACTACACTGATAGACAGTGGGAAGCCTGGTCGAGAGGCTAAGTATGCTTGAACTTGGTTTGGCTTGGCTACCTATGAAGGGGGCTTGAGGTTTGACACCCGACTTGAGCAGAGTTGTCTTTACTGAGCGCCTAAAGGCAGCACAGAAAACCTTCTAGATACCCCCCCCCCCCCCCCCCCCCCCCCACTGGTCTTCAAAAGAGATTGGACCATAGCGCTCTGAGCATGCTATAAGCATGAAAGTAGCGCTATGTAAAAGCTACTATTTAGATGTAATCTCCCTGGAGTATCACAGTAATTAATAGGTTTGGACTGAGACATCATACACCTTTTTACTTTTTTGTTTGTGGTAGTTCTTTTAAAAAATGAACGCTATCTTGCATGGCTAGCACATTTCTATTTCATAAACATCCACTGTGTACATACTATACTAGATGTGTTTGTGTATATTCATCTTGTAATAGAGATGTGTCTAGGACCAAACAAAATAAGTGAGCAAAAAAAAAAATTAAACTTTTAGATTTTTCTCCTCATGTAAAAATAATGTTGTTTTTCACATGATTACCTCCCCTGAGCTGTTGTTACTGCTCTTGGTGTGTTTACTTACACTTATGTAGGGAATAATTAGTCTTTTTTTTTTATTTGATACCAGCCTATTCAAAACTTTAGGAAACTTTGATACTTGCAATATTTGATTTGAGTTTGGTGTCAAATTAAAGAAGACATGCCTTAAATACATAATAAATGCATAAGCTGTTTTAATTATTTAGGATGTTTTACATTTAATAGACAAAAAAAATGTACTCCCCACTGTAGCATTTAATTTCAGATTCAATCTATTTATACATGTCCCTAAAGCAGGGGTTCTCAACCTGTGGTTCGCAACACCATTAGGGGTCAATTGACCATTTGCCAGGGCCGCCTAAGACCATCGAAAATATGGATTGTTATTTTCTGCTCTATTGCTGTATGTGTTTGTGTGTTGGGGGGGGGGGGGGGTCATGGCAGATTGTAAGAAAGGGTCGTCGAGCTTAAAAGGTTGAGAACCGCTGCCCTAAAGGAAAGATGTCAATTTAAAAAAATACATTGAGATGAGAATTCAGTTGTAATTTAACCTTGCCAATCTCTCGGCTGTAAACTGATCAACCAAAAGTGAACAGCCACACGTCCAAGTGTTTGCCCAATGTCTTTGTCTAGACATAATGAAAGCTATAAAAAGATTTGGATTAAACTTACTCTAGTTTAAATATTAGTTTGAAAAGTATCATTCTAAGCTTGAAGAAAACGAAAAAAAAAAGGTATCATAATTAACATAATCAATGGCTTCATTAATCTGCCTGGACTACTAAAGTGGATTGTGACTCCAGAAAGCAAGAGTTCCTACAAGTTCTAATGAACTCGAATGACTGGAATTAGTTGTATGACATCTAAGTAATATTTAATACTTTCCAATGTACAAATGATTTGTACAATACTATTTCTACATAGCTGATTATTGTGATTCTTCTGCTGTTCAGATGTTTCCAAAATATCTTGGTTAAAAGATATACATGATCTATATAAAGATATTAAACATTGTGAATATGAGAATATTTCTCATTTGTTCAATAAATTACTTTCTGATCATATTGGGGTTTTTTTGTTTTTTTTTTTTAGAAAGAAAAATTCTTTAGTTTCTTTTGATATTTTATACTAAAAAAAATTGATCATAAGAAACCCCCCAAAAACCAAGACTTATGTATTTCAAGTTAGTGCAATTTAAGAAGAGAGCTCTCCAAAACATTCTATGTAGAAGAAAAATGTGTATAGAGATGAAAATGTGTATAGATGAAAATCTTTCAAGTCCTATTGGTATCTCTGTCTCCACTTTGTAGCTTTTGTTATTAAACTAGTAATTTATTTTGTATTTATTTAGGGAGTTCTTGTTTCATACAGGTGTGTGAATGAGGTGAGTGTGTTCATGTACATCACAGTATTGTGTTGTGCTGGTTTGATGCTGTGACCTCATCTTGTTTCTTTATGTCCTCTAGTGATAGCACAGTCAGGAAAAGTGAGTTCAAGAAACGGAAACAGCAGGCCGAAGTTAAGCCCTCCCCCACGGCCCCTGTCAGCCCCGGTCCACTGCTAGGGGCCAATGTTTTACGGCCCCCCGTGGCTCCAAAACCTAAAAAAACTGACACCCTAGGTCCCCCAGAGCTGACTAGGTAACAACTTTCTATCATTGAAGAATGCTTGTACGTTTTCCTTTTTTAGATCTGTCAACATAATTCTGTTGTGAAAAAAAAACAAAAAACAACACTTTTTCTTTTTTATGTTGATTTATGTTGATTGGCTCATGATTGTTGTAGATTTAGTAGTCCCTGGTCATCCCTTTGGTATATATTTGCCAGTTTATTGTAACAGCTTTGTTGTTTAAATATTTTTTTTCCTTATTTTGTTTTGCTTTATGCTGCAATTAATCCTTGAGACTTAGTATTATCACTTGACATGAAGCTGTGAGCTGCAACCTGTTATGTTACTTAACAGACTTTTTTTTGTTTCCTTGTGTAAAAGTCATTGCTAGATATCTAGCTGCCAAGTCAGACATTTGAATGCTGTTTTTAACTGTGTGCCTTTATACCCTATGAAAGATATATGTTATATGTTATAGCATGCTGAATTAACACAACCTCATTGGGATGTCCAAAAAGTTCAAGATAAATCCCTTTTATGAACCGTTGATCTGGGAAAGGCTTTAAACCCATGGCCAGGATGAATCGGCTCTTCACTGACCCTTCAATTTGAAGGCCGCCATCAGTTAGATATCATTTACATCCGTTTGTTCATTGGTCATATTCCCTTGTGTTAATGTTCAAACTTTGGTGAAGACTGGAATTTTTAACTTCAGGATATCTGAGTCCACCCAGCTCTAATGGGTACCTGACATGAGTTGGGGGGGGGGGGGGGGAATTGATTGGTCATTGTGCTGGCCACATTAACCGTGGGCCATTCACCTTTAATATCATCTGCCCCAAAGATTGCAGGGTAAAAAGGAAAATTGTCTTTTTTTTTTTTTTTTTTTTTTTTTTTTTTTTTTTTTTTTCCCCACAATTCCTGTGAAGGTTCATTTTTATCTCAGTGACAAAAAAAAAAACTTGCATAATATCTGGAGTAAATTCTGTTTTTTTTTTTTTTTAATATGCAGGCAAGTGTTTGGTTGTTATTTTCATTTGCTTGCTTTTTTCTTTTTTTTTTTTTTTTCTGTTCACTGCACTGAACTAGATATTTTTTGGTTCTCCATTGATAGGCGGTTAGTACAAGCTTGTAATGTTACACTACACGTTATAGTTTAACCCTTACACTGCTACTGCCTGACAGTCTAACATGTGGTTCTATTCGGTCATTTATTTTGATTTACAAAGCTACAGTTCTTGCACTTTTTCATTTGTTGTTGTTGTTATTACAAGGACTAGGTAGCAAAACTCAGAGACTAAATAAATACAATATTAAATGTTGTAGTTGCATCTCAAGTTCTTTTTTAATTATAATATGCAACTTTGAATACACAAAATTGATACATAGATCTAGGTTTAAAAACAGAGCCATTACCAACCTGATTGATGATGCACTCCTGATCTTGATTTGATGTCTAAAGGGTCAATGTTGATTGAGTTTGTTCTAGTAGAATGTTCACCTTCATGTGGCAAATAGATTCATTTTTTTGAATGGAATAAAAACATGAAAACTCCAATTAGTCAAGCTTAAGTAGATCTGTCAATGAAGCTGAATAAACTCCCACATGAGAAAGTAAATTATTATTTTACAGCTGTACCTTGAATTTAATAAGGACAACTAAATTCATCTACCCCAACACTGAATAGTTTCAAGCATGTTGATATTTATTAAATCATTGTTTCATCAATACTGCTAGTACTTTTTTTTATAGTCATATTTTAAACTCTTTACTTGGCTACTTCGAGACTGAGACACCATGGTCACCTTTTAGGACACACCATACTTACCTTTAAAGACCTCACTGACATTTTAAGATTCTTTATTCATCCATACTTTTTCATTCACTTGAGTCTAGTTATGTTATCTTACAGATTATTATTTTGTTTTTATTGAAAGGGATGACAGTCCTTCAGACACATCATCCTCTGTCTCACAGACATCCTACGACCCCAACCGACCCAACGAAGGGACCTCAGAGCTGCCAGACTCCATAGCCGACGACCTCTCCAGTAACAGTGATGGGGGAGTCACTCTGGTGTCTGCCAAGGCCTCACCCTCTGCAAAAGGTAAGATTTGTTTTGGCCTGAAGTATTTGACTTGGTGGTTGATTTAATTTCTTTGACTGTTGACTTCTGATGGTGTTTTCATTTACTTGCCTCTTTTTTGTTGTTTTTTTTTCATTTTTCTTTCTTAATGGGCACCTGGTAGTGTTTACCATTACAGTCGAATGATATGTTTCACCATGTTGATTATGATCCTGTATCTGTATTAGTATTAGTTGATTGTGTCTTCATGTCAGTGTTGCCTTGACTTGACTAGCGGTGTAGACAACTTAGTCAGTGTTGTAATCTATTCTTTCATTTAAATAACTTCGTTGCCTTGTGGACAGTTAAGATAAATATTTTTATTTAGTGGCACACCATTTGGTTCGACAATAAAACTGAAGATTATTCTAAACTCCTTAAGTGTTAACAACTGGTTGAGATGAAAGTTTGAATGATCTAGATGAAAGTTTGAATGGTCTAGATGAAAGTTTCATTGGTCTAGAGTCTAGATGAAAGTTTGAATGGTCTAGATGAAAGTTTGAATGGTCTAGATGAAAGTTTGAATGGTCTAGATGAAAGTTTGAATGATCTAGATGAAAGTTTGAATGGTCTAGATGAAAGTTTGAATGGTCTAGATGAAAGTTTGAATGGTCTAGATGAAAGTTTGAATGGTCTAGATGAAAGTTTCAAGTCTATCACTTTTGTCCATCCCTCTTTGTAGCACATAATGACAGGCCACTTCATAACATTTTAATTACTTTTATGTCTTTGTTGCTTCTGTAACCTTTTACATAATCATAAGTATACTATTAGGAAGTATAGACCAGGGAAGGAGAACTGGGTCTGATTTGTAGTTTCACTTTAACCTGTTTACACATATCTTACTTCCAGACTATTTACACAACTCACTGGACTATTTACACAACTCTCTTAATATAGTTATTTACACATTTCTTACTTTTGATTCACACCTCTCTTACTACGAGTATAAAGCTATTTATCCCTTTCTCACTGCAAGACTATTTACACATTTCCCATTTTAATTTGCACATTTCTCACTATGAAACTATTTACATATTTCACACCTAAATTTAAACATATATCACTACTGTATTATTTATTCATACTTTTTTTTTTTATGGTGACATTTTGAAATGTATTGATTCAGGGGGCTTTTAAAATTAATCTTACAAACCATAATTGATTAGCAAAACAAATAGAAACTATTAGCTGGCCTTAACATAGTAGTAAGTTAATTTAGAGTAATGTACTTAAACTTATGGTTACTTGGTCTTATAGTCTATTAATCAAAAGGAGAACAGAAGCTTAAAGTCTTTCTATACTAATCCTTATTTCCCTCTCTCTATTTTTTGTTTGCAATGTACTGAACATTGCTAATGTGTTTCAGAAGATTCTGATCAATATAATCTAAAGTACTTTCTTACAGAAACTTTTCATTTTTATATTACTATATATTTCTTTCATTTCCCTGCATGATTCTTGAATATATATGATAGACATATCTACATCACTGACATATATACAGTGTGTATATTTGAAGGGCAGAGGGATCATAACAGTGCATGCGTACTTTAATCTCATAGTACTCAAAACATATCATAATGTGTGTGCATGTGTGACCATGATGCTACTTGATCAGTGGTTCTCCTGGGCAAATAAATTCATTACTGGAACCAGTTTGAAAAGATTTAGATGTAATTATGTTTTCCCCCTGTGGTATCACTCCTTTCATGGTACATTGTCAAAATGAAATGTGCCAGAGTGCTGTGGAACCATAAGTCTTTATTCACAGACTTATCTACCAAGTGAAGTTACAGATAAAGTTATTCCTTTTCTTTATAGAGTCTTTTGTGTGTTTGTAGGGGGGAAAAGAGTGTCTTGATCAAATTATATCTGTGTAGGCGATTCCCTTGAGCTAAGACTAGTTGTAACATCATTAAAGATCTCTAATTGCTAAGATGTAGTGATTGTTTAACCTGTGTGTTATGTAGGATAACAACAGCACTGTCCCCAACTGGTAACAATAAGAGATCCTTGTGCTCAAACATATCTGTTGGTAAATTTCCCAAATGTGAAACAAGATAACAAGACTTAGTTCCACTAGAGAACAAGGGAGCTTGATTCAAAGAGTGCCAAAACCAGAGAATCTTTCAAATTCCCTTCCTTTGCTGACCTTGTAGACACAAAGTTCCATTAGAGAACAAGTTTGATGGATTTAAAGAATGAAAAAATTAAGAGATTGTCGTAAATGTCCCTTCCATTTCTTGGTCATGTGATATGGATATTGACATTACTGAATGTAGGATTATAGGTCTAAGACTAAAATCTACATGTTCACATTCAGAGATCTTTGCTTTGACACTTGGATAGATAAAATAGTGGAGTGCTAGGCATACTGTTATAAATGAAAAGCATTTAACTTCATGAGCATTAGTTTAACCAGGAGATTAGTCTGGAGTGACTTTGACAGAGAAAGGTTTGATTGCAACACTTACGGGGGGGTCAGAGATTTTTGTTGAAAAGAAAATAACTATATTCTAATGGACTTGTCAACATTTATTTCACATCACTAGCAGCTTATCACTTATCTCCCCTTTGACAACATTGAAATAGTGTAATTACTTAGCCATCTTACATATCACCCTATCACCTAAGTACTCAATTAATATTATATATATATATATAACATGCATGCATGTCGCAGGCTTCAGTTTTCCAAAATTCAGTTGGAGGTCAGCCTCGAAGGGGCGAGACAATGACGGCGGCGGTGGAGTGGTCTTGCTGGCCAACCGCTCGCTGGGGTCACAGCACTCTGCCTCTGATCCTGGCCTCAACACTGCGGGCATAACACTTGTCTCAAAAAAACGCTTAGACACTGACTATTTGGACTTTGATGGTGAGTTTTACCAATGGGATTTTGTGCTTTATGCTAGCTCTTGGAGATTTAGTTAAAAGAGCAATTTTTTTTTAAACAGACATATGATTATAAATTACTGATAATTATAGCCATATAATGATCATATTCGACATAAAAGTAATCAATTTTATCTATGTACTATAAATACTAATCACTGAATCTCTGAAAGACATCAAGACAGAAACACATTAATTTTAAAACTTTTTTTTTTTATTAACATTTTTCACTTCTTTTTTAAACCCTTCTTTTTATCGATTATTTTAAATTTCTTTCTTTGCCCATGAGTGTTGTTGCAAGTTTATATTTTTATTAACATATGTAGTACAAGTTTGTTTTACTAGCATTTAGCTTAGTGCTGCTTATTTTTTTTTTTTTTGAATAGTATTAGAAGCAGTTTAAAGATATTTATCAGCATGTTCGTTAACTAGTTTGCATGTGTCTTAAGACTAACATTATTGGTGGTTGGTTCCTTGAAGTGAATTAAAGGTTTGACTAACACCCTAGTCAGGAAGTGTGACTACTCTGGTCATAAAATGTCTTCACTGAGGCACATCATTGTCTGTGTTTGTGAAAGATTTTGTCTTTTTTTTTTTTTTAAAGTTACTTCTATATCTACTGTACAGCTGTAAAGGAATAAATGGATTCTCTATGAGGGAGGAAATTGATGTTGTATAATTGGTGTCCAGATTAGGGAGTTATATGTTTACAAAACATTGATAATAGAATAACATTATCACTTGATTCTCTACATTTGTTTTTCTTTGTAATCGAAATTATTTTTAAAGGTTGAGTGTATTACAAATCCTGCAAGTTGTAAATTATAGTTATTACTTTTTTTACAATTTATTTAAGTTTATATTAAATAAATTATACTGGATATTTATGTTTATGATAGTCAATTTTACATTATCATTAAAGATAGAAAAAAAACGCTAGAGTTTTGTAAAGCTTTCATTCCTGCATGTCTCCACCTTCCTTAAGCTTCATGACTCTATATTTATATTTAGCTGCCAGCATCAACAGTGATGTCACTTCCTCCATGATGGTGACGGAGCCCGAAATTGACAGGTCTGGACGGTTTGTTCTAAACATCTCAGGAACACTATCTGCTGAAGTAAGTGAATAACATTCAGAATGGTCATGATACATGTCTCTAGGGTCTTGAACATGTCTTTAGGGTAAGGGTCCATGTTGTCACGTGTTTATTATGTTTATTTGACTTGAAGATCTTGATGCTATAAACTTGTGATATATGTGGGTTCGGAGGTGCCTTGATTATAGTTCAAACACTTTAATTAATAATCAATGAAGTAACAAAGTGCTGATATGTTTTCTTGAGTTTTAATTATTTAAAACTTGAACTTGAAACAATAAATGTATGTACAAATATATATAAAACAGATACAGGATTCAGTGAAAATGATCAATGAGTAAATATTTACTTTAAAACTAGCGACTTCTAGGTCTAACTTTCTAGCTCTCTCTCCCGTCTCAAGCTAACACTCTGCCTTTTATATCTTTCTTAGAATAACGAACAGTGACATCTCAATACCCATCCTTGACTCCTTAACCCTTTTACATTTGATTTTCCTTTTAATTGTTTTTGTAATTCAACCTACGTAAATTATGTTTCCCTGCTGTAGCCTTGAACTAAGCTTTAATCGGCGTCTTTCTGCCATTAAAGCGTGAGTGCACTGACTGATTTGAGATCGGTACAATGTCCTCATTCTGTGATCAATGAGGTGTCACTAGGAACTGTTTTTGTAATTTAACCTATGTTAATTTTGTTTCCCTGCTGTAGTCTTGAGCTAAGTTTTAAACGGCGTCTTTCTGGCATTTAAGTGTGGGTACGCTGACCTGATTTGAGATAGGTACAATGTCCTCATTTTGTAAACAATGAGGTGTCACTAGGGATGTGACACATGGGTCGTAGGTCTGTCACTGACTTGTAACTCCAATCAGCTAGTACAACTAAACTAGTATATGCATATTATTTTATTTAATAAAATAAACTTTAAATACTATAACAAACTTATCTTGTGAATAAAAACTCAATATAACATTTATTACCATATTCACAGATTAAACTTAAGATGAGATATAGATCTGATAGTAATGAAATAAACAGATATTTAAACAAAATCTAACAGAAACACATCTTAACTCTTTCATCTCTCTAGATCATCTGCCATTTTACATTTGCATTACGCTAGACCCTCCGCATTATAATTTCATCATCCTCACTGCATAGCCACCAGCCAATCCCTTAACCTTTCTTCACCATCACCTAGGAAACTCACTCCATAACACCATGACTTTAATGTCAGGGCACAGGTCTTAAGTTATATTAGGGTTTATGTATTTAGGGTCTTGCTCGATGTCTTTAGTTTGGCTGGAATAATTCAGAACGGTCAGATGTAACCAATGTGCTTGAAGAGGGTCCACCATGTCTTAAGTGTCATGGTAGTGCAATAAATAAAAAAAAAGACAAAAGTAGTTAAAAATCACAAGTTGCTTTTTAATTATGTCCCTTTTATTTTCAATTCTAAGTACTGGGTATGCTTCTCTTGCCAGGAAAATGTAGCCCAGAATAAAAAGGGACAGAACCAGACTCATTCTGGACCCATTAATGAGTGGAGTGTGGAGCACGTCTGCCACTGGCTTGTGGCTAATGACTTTGAGAAGTACTCAGCAGCCTTCAGAGAGAAGAACTTGACAGGAAGTCAGCTGCTGTTACTGGATAGCTCTAAGATGAAGGTAAAGATTCAATAAAGTAGTTTGGACAAGTTGAACTATGTTGCATAATAATGTAGTAATAGTCCAACTAAAGTCATTGTTTGGTAACACATTTTGAGTGGTCCACCAAACTTTCAAACTGTCTCAATGTTGATGATTTGTTTTTCAGGCCCTGGGTATATCCACTAGTAAAGACAGGGACTCACTGAAGAAGAAAATCAAAGAGGTCAAGGTCAATGCTGAGAGAGAGAAGAAACTGCAAGAGAAGGAGAGAAAGTTGAAGGAGAAGGAACAGAAGAGAATGTCCAAGAAGAAATGAGAGGATGCTACTTTAGGTCTTCTTGTGTCAGATATTGTATATAGATGTGTGCTTGTGTCTGGGAGAAGTCTTGCCAACTTTGAAAGAAGTAACTGTTTAAATATTATGTCCAGTTCAAATATTTCTGTTTGATTGAGAAAAAAAAGTGTTGAAATACTATTTATACAACTATTTGGCATTACAACTTAGACAAAGGGGGAGACTTCCATTTATTTAAAAACATTGTTTTATCTGTTAACTGTTCATATATTTAAATATTTGTTTGTTTAGGTCTATGGTTTTTAAGAACTGTTTTAATTGCCAAATAGTTGTGAAAATGACCTGCTCACCTAGCTAGCATCTGTTACATGACATGTTTGTTTTTTTAGGTCCACGCCAAGACTCTCACTTAAAGTGATGGTGGTTTTACATGTATACTTTTTAAAAATGCTTTTTTAAATGGTAAATAACTTAGTAGCTACTTTTCTGAAGATGGATCAGTGAACATGTTCCATAACTCAAGTGGGATCAATTTTAGAATGTAATTGTAGACTTCGTTTAATATCTGTTTTCTAATGGGTGATGCAAGGCAAGCGAGCTTATTCAGAAATGTAGACACCAAAGAAAGAAAAATGCTCTTGAGTTAGTTGCCCCTCTTTAATTATTCCAATGTTAACTACTTGGTTTTATTTATTATTTTGTATTCTTTTTAACTTGTGTGACTCCTTAATTGGAGAGTACAGGCACTAGAAGAAATAACATATCTTAGAATCCCTTGTTTCGAAAGCTCTGTATTTAATGCCGATTTTTAGTTTTGGAACTGATGTATGTAGTTACCTCCCCTGAAGTTTTGACTGTTACTAAAAGTGAGAATATTATTTTACTAACTTGTGGTAATGGACCAATCACATGTTTGTATTTTTGCATATTCCACTATGTATGTTCACCATTTACTTTTTGTGGGGATGCATTTGGATTTTTGTAGACTGAATTGTAACTTGCTCTCTAAACATGTGACCCAGACTCAAGTGGCTCAACTGTTGGTTGTTTTAGCAGCTAATCTTTAAGTGTTGAACATTTTTAAAACATTTGCTCACGTAAAACATTTGTATCAAAACAAAAAAAAAACATTTCTTTTGAAACCAATGTTAAAGGCATTGATGATACAGCAGCTCATATGTAATGGATGTCTTTGGATGCATGCGCTGGTTGCAGCGGCAAAATCTTGACACAACTTGTTTGCTTTGTTGTTGGTGTGGTTTAGTGATGTAAATAGTTAGAAAATGGCTCCAGGCTGGAGTTGAGTGAGAAAATGAGGAAGTTGTTTGGCCGAGGAGTTATTTTTGAATCAAATTTGTAAGAAATGAACAAAATTTGTTTCTAGAGCTGATGTTCCCCTGCAACTCTAGTATTGAATGTTTCCCATCATGCAACAATGATTGCTACTGACCTCAATGATCTATAAATAGACTTGTATAAACCAGGTCAGGTAGCTATTGGACATATTTATGCTGATGCCAAAAGAAGTTTCAATAACTTTTTTTGTTTGTTTTAAATAGCTTTAAACTATATGAGATCTGGCACTTTGGTCAGAAGAAAATTGTTTTGTTGTGTGTTTGTCTCATACTAAATTTTAATTTTTCACGTAATGATGAACAAAAAAAATTAAATGAAACAAATCATTTCATGTCTGTGAATTAGAGTAGTAGCAAACATCCCAACATTTTGTTGTCACTGTAAGCAAAAATGTCATGGGGAGATAAAGTTTGAAGAGAGTCTGTGGCATGTTGTGATAATGTGATTCTATAATATACTTAGTTGTACTATAGACCTAGTGTTTTGTTATGATGTTTTCTATATTAGAGACTTTTTAGTATGTTTTGTAATGATGTCATGTCTGTTCTATTATTAGATCAAAGAATGTTTTTTTTGTCATGAAAATATTCCATTCATAATATAATGAGATATCTGCTGGTGTGAATGTTTATGCTGTGTTCATGTGGTACTGTATATACATATATAAATAAAGCTAGCTAGAAATGTTTATTATAGAAGTTTATTTTAGGAGTTTATAAAAATGGCTACTTGAGTTTATAGAATTATCTCTTGCTTGTATTAACAATGAAATAAGACTCCCAGTAACAATGATCATGTTGATTGGCTCTACTACAAGTTGCTTCAGTAGCTTCATTATAGTGATTTAAGAGAACACAAAATACATGTTTCAAGTTGGAAGAGTTCTACAAGAAAGGGAGACTACTCTATGTGTACAGTCCCTCTGAAAAGTAGAATTTTACTTAGGTAGTTTAGTGATTTCAAATAAAATGATAGTGATTCATATGGTTATCTGATGAAACGTCTAGTTTTTTTTTTATGGGAGTAAACAGTTTAAGTTTTTTAATTGAAAATGTTTAACTACTAAACAGGTCTTTGTATTATGTCTTTGTACATTATATACTGTTGGTATATGTCTGTGTTTACTAGCCCATGTTTGATGCTTTAGACAAGAACTAGAGGACGTAGCAGCATTGTGGTGTATAGTTCATCCCATCCTTGGATCAAGTCAGCTCTTGTTTGTGTGTGTGTACTGAATGTTACTCTTACCTATGTTTGCATGAACTGATTGCCTTGCCCTGAGATCTTCCAAAGGAACATGTTTGATTTGAACCTTGTTTGGATTGTTTAGTGGGCAGTATTAACCTCTTCCTTAACTGGAAATGAGCTTTGGGTGTCTGTTAGTTCAGAGAAGAGATAACTTTAAAATACAAAAGCAAAGTTGTGCATATCATTCCGAATGAGTATTCTTAGTTTATTGATTTTTTTAAAAATAATCTTTTCGTTAAAACTAAGATGCTTTTTGTTTCGGTTTACATTTTAGTAACCAATGTGTTTAAATAGGTTAATTTATTCTTGGAATATTGGTGTCAATGAAATATGTTCTCTACTTGATTTTTTAAAAAATAACACCCCAATCTGGCAATCTGTTGAATTGGTCAGATTTCTCTTTGCCAGATATTTTTTATGAGTGTGTCAAAGTGTTGTTTTTTTTATTTAGTTTTTTTTTACTAAAATTGGCTGCTATCACTTGTTATGACATAAAATTTTATGTTTCTAAATTTTAAAAAAAAAAGGCACTATTTCCTTTGTGTAATATTTATCTCTGGATGGAATGATATGTTGATTTGATATGATCTAATGTTAATTTTTTTTTTCTAGGAAACCATAATGTATGTTAAAACTATTTTTCCTTTCTCATGTGTACAAAATAATTTTGTATTTTATTTCATTTTGTGTCTGTGTGTGTAAGTCTGATCCTTTATTATTTATTTAGCCTGTACTCTTGCAGTCATTACTGAAGATAAATTATATTAAATAATATACTCATATAATAAGAATGTATAAATAACTACAAAATATATTTATCTACTTTAAGTAATTCTGATTGGTTGGAATGTCAGGGGTAAGCTTGCCCAGCATCTAAATCTCCATTTTTTCAAGATAAACAACAAATTAAAATTTAATTTTATTTTAAAAAAATCAGTTATAAAATGTATTTTTAAGTATGTATGTAAATTGTGTCTATAAATGATGAATTAATTATTTTTTTAACTTTGAGCCAAACTAGTAAAAAAAAAAGGAAATTATTTTTAAAAATACATTGAATGATATTTTACTTTTTTTATAAACTGGTACTTGTCTCCTGTGCACACACCACTGTATGTCTGTGTTGAAAGTCTGCTCCTGAATTCAAAGAATGTATTCTATTGAGTTATTTATACACACAAGTTTTAATAAAATAAACTATTTAATGATCAATTGGACTTCGTTTATTGATTCCCAGTAGCTTTTGTGTATATGATGCATTATGGCAACATTTTCAAAAAATTAAAAAATCTTTTTGTCACAAATAAAATAATTTAAAAAATAAATTTTTAAAAAACACGCAAGCTAAATTACACAAAATATGATAGTCCTACATACTTGTCAAAGGACCAGTCACAAAGTCAAAACGCTACCTAGAAATTCCAGTACTTCTGTACACTGGATGGCTGCCTGGTCGTGCGGTATGCGCGCTGGACTTCGTCTCGATTGTTCCGGGTTCAAATCCTGCCCGATGCCATCAACCGTCGTCCTGCGGGAGGTTTGGGCTAGGATGTGGATGATCAACTCTGAAAGAACATCCGAAAAATGTCAAACATTTTACAAACAACCCACATTAGACAGCTAAAACATGGTGTCATGCCTCCACTGATTGGTTGATTCGTGGCAGAATCCCCTGTATGCCTACTTAAAATTGATTCTTTATGGCCAGAAATTCGCCAAACGTATTTGCAAGATAAGGAATGCGACAGTCAGCTGGCCTGATTCCGTTACGCCTTCCACACACACACAAATATAATTTTGGCCTATTTGTTATGTGCCCGCCCTGTGTAGCTGTTGAACATGTGCATAATACATATTAATTATAATGCAACATAATGATATCCATTCACCCCAGTGGCGCTACAGCCCATGGAGGGCCCTGGTCTGCTTTAGCACATCTCTCCATTCTGATCTATCCTGCGTGTAACGTATCTCCATGCCCGGACGCTAAGCTGCATATAATGATATAGTCCACGGTATTTTGTGTCGCGCTTTTTTTTTTGTCGGCAAATCTGGCGCTTCATTCTCAGCACGATTTTGTCGTTCGCAATCTTGTCGGGTAACTGTAAAATAACAATGGCTGACCCTCTCCAACAAATCTCTGATATCCTAGAAGGGTGTCTGAGCAACTGACACCGTGTTATCTCGAATAAAAATCATGAAACTGACTCGAAACTCTGCCTGATAGTCTGTTCTGAGTGTATTCCTATAATCTTAATCTCTGCCTGGTCGTATGGTATGCGCGCTTGACTGTCGTATCAACGACCCGATGGTCCCTTGAGAAAAAACTTTTACTTAGTTCAACCTTTCTCAGTCTAATTAACAAAACAAAACAAAAAATGTATCAGGATATTTAGTTTAACCTTTCTCAGTCTAATTAACTAAACAAAATATAAATAAATAAAAAAGCTGACTTAAATTCGCGTCTGTAAACCATGTCGATATAGATTAACATTATGAGTTCTATTCATTAAAACGACACCGCGGACCTCATATTGAGACAGGTCGCCATAAAGAATTCCTTACTCGATATTTATATCTCGACTCAGGACCACCAGAGGGCGCAATAAACAATTTATTATAGCTTTTAAATGGCCTCATAAAAATAAAATGTATGTTTTAGAGGCCAGTTATTTGGGTGTACATGTGCACATTTTTTTTCTGAGCAATCAATAGAGTCGTACAAGGAAAAATATAGATTTTTTAAAATATTGTTTTTAAACGGAATCTTGCATTGCGAGTTGCCCATTATATGGATAAATACATTCTACATTTATCGACTCTACATTTTCGCTATTTTAATTGTAAACTATTCCTTATGTTTATTGTGCTGTTCAATGTAGGTCTACTTTGGCTGGACAGTGGACAGTTTATTTATTACATGGTCAGATGTGGATAGACAAATGAGTGAACATTATTGTGTGGCCAATTTCTAGTATAGGGCCTACTGCTAGATTAGTATTGACTGTATGGTGTCGTTTAGTTTACTATTGTAGTTTAATTTATATATATATAATAAATAGATTGTGCTGCCAACATGGATGATTTTGTAATTGCTTATTTCCACTTGTGACTTAAGTCACTACACTATTGTCATCTAATGTTTCTGTACTCCAAGGACGTTGAAATTTTTTAGATTAATTGTAACGGGTGTCCAAATTCATACAAGCTGTAAACTATTTAGAAAAAAAAATTTATGTACAACTCAAAACTAGTTTGTTTAGATTGAATAATTATATTGCAACTTATCTGCGTAGTAGGCCTATTAACCAATTAACGAAGAAATGTTTGCTCAATATTATTTTTACATTATGACTGCTCTGTCTTAAAGTCGATCAGCCACTAGCAAAATACATAGACACACTCACTTGTAAAGACACGCATGCGCACACACATACTCACGCTCAGGTTAACTTTGAACTGAGTCTTACTTTATTAAAATTGACCACCACCCCCTCATTAATGTCAGATGAAGAGGTAACATCACAGAGAACATATCATTTTATGGCCATGTTAAATGTGACTTGTATGTATACACTCAGCGACACCTGGTGTATGGGATGTAATGGGGGGTAATCCTGCCGCAGTACATTGTAATCAAGCAGGATTCGCCATTTTTACGAACTACAAATAGCAGACGATTAAAATGATTCTAAAAACTCGAACATTTTTTCGGGCTATAGTCGCTGTATTTCTTTTCTCCGTGATTTCGTATTACTTGCAAGTAGTCAAACATATCAACGTGGAAGACAGCCGATTGATAGACAGAAGTCATGGCTTAAATCTATTCATGCTAGAAAACATTACAAATTTAGTAGCAGAAGGGAAGCCGTCGTCTGCTGGAGTTACTATTAGTTTAGACGTCCTGTGTTCACAAAGACTTTTTGTGTTTTGTGACAATGAAGAGTACCAGTTTAATTTCAGGGATATTCGCAAGCGAATTACATCGGAAAGAGAGAAAGGACTACAAAAATCTGGCAATGCGTCAAAGAGTTTTGAGCTCTTCAGCTCGCAGACGTACAACAGGGACCTCAGTTCTGGAGGCGCGGAAAGGATATCGAGCGACAGTACGGCGGATCCGTACTTTAGGATAAACGAGAAACTACAGAGCGGTAAGCCTGTGTCGATCCACGTCATCAACCCGCAGAAGTGGCTGATCAACGACTGGGATCGCTTCAGGTGTCCAGTCAACGCTTGCGTGTACAGCCTGGGGGATGTGTCCGAAGAGGCTGACGTCGTTCTGGTCCACGGGGTGAAACTGGACGAGGGGCTCCTGCCCCCAAAGAGGTGGCCGGGCCAGCTCTACGTCATGTATGGGCGCGAGTCGCCACTGCACTATGGAGGCGCTCTGGTGGAAGGTAACGTACTCGCATAGAATTTCATTCCTACTTTTTAACTCACACTGACGTCATGATACAAAAATTGGAATCCTTTTTAGCGGCCCCCGAAAGGGGAAAAGACGCTAGTAGTTTTGGGTGGTCTGTCTGTCCGTCTGTCCGTCCCGTTTACATCTCGTTAACTGGAAAAGATATGGAAAATCCGACGTCATAGTATTTTAGTCTATTCAAAGTTCTGTGCAACGGCTACTTTTTTCTTTTCTGAAAGCGAAAAATCTCATTTTTTAAAATCAATGTTTCATACAAATACACAATATTTACAACTATTCACTATTAATAACACTGGAGGCTATTTAGTAAGGGAGATAGCTTTTCTCCATATTTTTAGCACATTTATGCAAACGGTTTTAGATTTTTTTGTCAAATTTTTTTTTTTACAAATGCACTGCTTAATAATGTACGTTCTGTCATACTAACTAATACATTTACAAAATAATGTTTACTTTATTTTAAAGAGAAAAAAATCTATTTAGTATGCATTAAAGTGGAACATAATTTAAAACAACAATAATAAGTAGTTTTTCATATTATCGCGTGAACGGCAGAGCAGCATCACAGTAATGATACACTTAACTAAAGGATTTTTTTTAACGAAAATTTTGTTTTTTTCTTGAGGATTTGAAAAAGAGAAGGACCCTTTACATAACAATCAGTTCAATTAGATAATCATTATAAGTCATCAGTTAGGCCAGGTTCACATCTAACTTCACATTCACTTTCACCTATACCTTGGTCTGCTGGGCCGTTAGGGCACCACACAAGATCTGTCAACATTCTTTCTCCATTCTTCACTGTCATTTGCCTTTGATAGAATTTCATTCTGATAATCTTTCTGAAAATATTGATACCTGCCTTTTTACCTGCCTGGGTGGACCACTTCGGGGACGATTTTGAGTTTGTGTTTCCACACCACCGTTCCTCAAGGGACCGTTACACTAATGGCAAGTCCTGCACGGTTAGCTTGGTACAACACAGGAAAATGGCGGAGATTCCCGGTGTACTCGGCCTTCGGCCATGCATTCTAGTCCATGCGCCCGGAGTGCCAGATACATTGGAAATAGCAACGCTTTACATAGGCATTGACTTGGACCTCTTCCAGACAGAACGGTGGTTCAATCCTTTAACACGCCAAGAGCTCGAAGAGCCTTGACTCAGCTCTTTTGACAATCAAAACGGTAGTCCCTATGTGGACATTCATAAGGGCGATGCCTCCCCGGCATCAACGTGGCACCACGAACGAGTAGAAACATTGATTAGAGGAGACGAATAGGAAAAAATGGGAAGCAGAACAGAGCCCCCAAGAGATTGCAAATTGGAGTTGATTGCACATGCGGGGATGGAAGCCCAAAAGTCTGTCATAATCCAAACACCGTTTCTTCTAAAATTTATTTCAATGCATTGTAGTAATTAAATGGTCGGTAAAACCATTGTACAGTATTCAGTGATTAGTTAGTAAGAGAGAATAATTAACAAGCAAAATATAAACGATACTTTAAAAAAAAAAAAAAAAAAAAAAAAAAAGCTTGTCTAGGGGAAGAACTGCAAAATTACTACCATATCTCTCAATACTTCAAAGGATAACTCCCTTTTTCTAATTAAAACAAACTAAATTAATTACCACTAATAGATTAACTAATTGGTTAATATTTTGATTAAATCGTGTATTTGTCATCAACTATGGATAAATGTTGCACAAATTTCAACTTAGTCGAAAATGGAAGGTGGGAGAAAAACACATTTAAAACATTTGTACCGGACGGACAGACGGGGAGAGCGCTTATAGAAGCTTGGTAATGAAGTATCACGCAACTTGAATTTGTCTTAGTAAGTCCATCGGTTGCGGCATTTCATTTATACATAGTTTAAGAAGAGAGAGAGGAAATATAATATTTTCTTATATTTTTTGCTGTTCTTTAACACGTGTAGGCCTATTATTTTCAAATCTGGAGTCAATGCAGCGTTAAAAAAAAATTAAAGAGGACCATGCGTATCTGTAATTAACCAATTTTCGATGTAATTTTGTTTTTAACTCCCTTACTTTACGTATATTAATAGAAACCTCATCCTGGAGATACGCCTTCAACTTGACGTCAACTTACAGACAAGATTCTGATATATTTTGGCCTTACGGTGGTCTCAAATACTCTGACTGGACGGCCAATAGAAGCCCAGAGCTAGGTAGGTCGACTTTATTGGTAGGCCTATAGGCCTATATATACCTGATCATTCAATTATACAAGTCTATTTATAGACTGGGATTTAGAATTCCGGAATTTTTAGGACGCCCTTGAGTTCCTGACATTAGTTGGGGAAAGTGAAGGCGGTTGGTTGTACCACACGTGACCCAAGATACGGTAACACCGCCAAGCAGTAACGCAGTACTAAGCGAGCTAACATCTTTTACCTAACCTATCCCTTAGTCTGTTGGACCGTTGGGGCACCATGCAAGATTTGTCGACCGTCTTTCTTTACTAACCTTTAAGCGTTGCGACTAGGCTGAGTAGCCGTATCGTCGGATCACTGGTTCGACGTACTCCCTTAATTTCGTTAGATTGATCTCAGTATCTTCTCTCATTAAAAATGTGGCCCCTGGTGCTGCCTTTCATATGTGTAATAAGTATGCGACCTATCAAACTTATAATATAGTTTTTTGACTCTCAGTAATTTTTTGCATCAAACTAGTACAGAAGTAAAATCAATAAAAAGTCATCAGATTTTAGCGCATTATTTCGCATAGGTTAATAATGACAGGCTTGGATGACGAAAAGACATCTAGAGTTAACGTCCCGTGGACAAGGGCTTTGTCTGCGCTAGATGTGGCAAAATATGAAAGTCGATGCTGGGAAAAATACTGTACTCATCTTTAATCTTCGGAATCGAAGACATTGATTGTATTCATTACCAGTAGTACTGTTTTTGTACTAGTGTAGGCTATAGATCTATAGTATGTCCAAATGAATAGATTATTTTAATGATACTTAGGTAAGCTTAAATCTCGCAAGTTCAATGCTTATTTCCTAAGTTCTATAGATAGGACTACAAGTGTGTCTTCTTCCCTAATTCCACTTCGGGCATGGAACGGGTTGCCTGAATCAGCCAAGAAAACCAATTATCTAGAGGAGTTTAAGTCTATAATTACATTGCAAGATGAGATTTACTTATGAATACGTGTAGGACGTATTTATACGTCTGTAACTTATAAGATAAGAAAATAAGAATCACACTTGTCCCCCTTTTTTTTCCGTATACTTTCTTCCATTCTTTCTAATCCTTGTTAATTAACGACATTGATATTTGCTCGTACGTTGACAGAAAGAAAAGCCAAAAATAAAACTCGAATGGCGGCCTGGTTGGTGAGCAACTGCCGAGCCCCTTCACTTAGGGCAGAGTATGTGGCTGAAATGAAGGTTGGTTCTAGAGTGTTCACACAAATTAGTCTAGTTCAGCGGTTCTCATAATCATTGTTTAGTTTAATATTCAACATTGTGAGATCACTTGGTGTTGCACTTGAAATATATATATATATATATATATATAAATAGATAGATAGATAGATAGATAGATAGATAGATAGATAGATAGATAATAAATACTTAGATAGACAGACAGACAGACAGACAGACAGACAGACAGACAGATAGATAGATAGATAGATAGATAGATAGATAGATAGATAGATAGATAGATAGATAGATAGATAGATAGATAGATAGATTAGATGGATAATAAAGACAGAGAAAAAGAGAGAGAGAGAGTCAGAGGTAATGAGTTTGTGCGATAGAAAGTTGTACAAATGAGGGTTGTGTTTTGTGGTCCCTATCTTTATAATTTCCTGATCTAACTTCTTGATAAACAAATCAGACTACTAATCTGTAAAACTTTGTATTCAAAGAAACATATCGAGGTCGACATCTACGGACATTGTGGAAGTACTTCAGACTGTCCAGGGAACGACAAAGGCGTCTGCATGGACTCTCTCCTGGAAAACTACAAGTTCTACCTCGCCTTTGAAAATTCTATGTGCCCAGATTACATCACAGAGAAATTCTTCAAAGTCTTCCACCGGAAGTTAAACATCGTCCCGGTAGTCAGAGGCGGGGCCGACTACGATAGGCTGCTTCCCACAGGTTCATTTATCAACGCTGCCTGGTTCCGGACAGCTAAAGACCTGGCTGTGTATTTGAAGACTATGTCTGATACGACCTACCTCACTTACCTACATAACAGCCAAAAGTTCAGAGAGTCCCGCTCTCTCTTTGTTCTGTGCATGGTCTGCAACGCTGTCATACTGCAAAAAACAGCGCCTAAAATATATGATATTCAAACATGGTTACAGCAGCCGTGCCCTGTGCCGAAGTTTTAATAGAATTTATCAACGATCTAACGCTGTATCCGTAACAACGAAGTATATTTACCACGGATATATATAAAAAATTGAAGATCTGAAACTGGTCAACGTCAGTGTGAAATATCAAGTTACACCCTGCACGATATGTTGGAAATGCTTTAAGAACGTTTATATTGCATTGTAAAGAGGGACTGTGTGCAAACTATTTTAGTCAACAAAGTTATACTCCATTGTTGTACAAACTTTTTTCAGCCTAGGGGCGATAAGAAATTTCTCAAATATGCTTCACGGGCAGAATGATTCGTAAAAAAAAGTCAAATCTAATGACATCAAATCCAATGAAACGAATCCAATGAAATCGAATCTAAAGAAATCGAATCTAAAGAAATCGAATCCAACTAAATTGAATCCAATGTTATCGAACCTTTGGCGACTTTATTACTCACTGAGGGCATACGTTTCCGCGGGCTGAATAAAACCACTCCACAGGTCGGATGTGGCCCGCTGGCCGTAGTTTGGGCATCATAGTGGGGTTAATATATCGTGCATAAATATCGCTTCGTTAGCCTGGAGACGTTATTCTAGCAGAGGCGGCCTTAGCTGCACGTGGGGCCCTGGGCGAAAGTCACGTGACTAACTTTGTGGCTGAGTGACCGAAACCGCTGTTCGAATTTGAATTTCAACTCGAGCTGAATTGTGTTTGTTGAGCACATAAAGACTGCACTGAAATCTTCTCCCAGAAACTCCGTCACCCCAAGGGTCAATAAAAGAGACCAGAGAGCCATGTGCATGAAAGTCGCGCTATACAAAGGTATATAAAAAAAAACAAAAAAAAACATATCATTCTAAAATCTTTCACTATGATTGCTATAGGTGCCAGGAAAGCTTTAACTCTTTCTCTCCAAATTATTTACCACATTCTGATGGAATCAACGCTGGTATCGTCAGTTAGGAGAGAAAGAGTTAACAACCATATCTAAAAGTATGTCACGGCTTCTGTTTTAAAATAGTCATAATAATAATCCGTCTATAGCGTATTGGAAAGGTAAATTAGATGAGTGCCATTTTTGTTTGAGAGTCTGATGGTGATAAAAGAATCTCCATATCGAGGTGACCCTGTCGTGGGGGGGGGGGGGGCGTTTTGCCTCACTATCCACCACCTAAGGCCGCCTCTGATTCTAGTCACTAAGTCGCATTATTAAATATATTATTCACCAAATTGGCAGAGTGTCGTCCATTTGTAATATACTTCACTGGAATGTTTGCATAATGTCGATGTTTTAAGATTTTATATAGGCCTATGTCAGTTTATGTGATACATTAACTTTATAAGTTGAATTGCAGTTTTGGTCAATTATGATATCTCTGGACTAGATCTATATACTCTGGAATCTGGAAAGCTGACTGATCGTGCGGTATGCGCGCTAGACTGTCGTTCGGTCAACAAATTTTGTCCATTTGTGTCAAAGAAACTAGATCTAGATCTACTAATGGCGTACCAATAAAGGGTGTATTTCTTTATTGTAGAAAAGCTGCATTTACAACTTGCAAGTTTTTTATTAGAAGAAACAAAGTTCAGGCCATCGCTTTTTGTTTCGTTCATATGTCGTATGTTTCATACAAATTATACATCACATCATCTTACAAAATTATGATTAAAAATTGGATTTAAAAAAATTGCTGTGTTGGATTAGATTTTTATGAAAGATTTCTATAAAACTTCTGGTCATAGAGTGACCGCTCTAAAAGTATTTCTAAATGATTTGTGTCTTGTCAAATAGAACAATATTATCTTAGCTACATTAGTAGAAGTCTTGATTTTTCTATTGTTTCTTCAAGTGCATTTCAATTGAACTCATTGGCCATACAATCAACTCTCAATTTATTAACACCCTTAGGACAGTTATTACAAGATAGCACTCTAGCTGTTATATCCATAAAAACATCTTCACAATATTCATCGTCCTTATATTCTAAGTTTCATATTTCTATTCATCAATTTTTTACGTACATTGTTCATGCCTACTTGGGTTAGTCAACGTCAAATAACATTGTTGTTTGAAGTGTTTCGTGGTCGCATATAGAGAGACTAAATTATTACAAGACACTCGAAGTTGAAGGCACACATGTATGACATAAGACTGCTTTATTGATCCTTATGGAAATTTGTTGTGATTGCAAGGACTCTTTTCTCATATAAAGACAACACAACAGAGACATACACAATAAACACAACAGACACAACATAGAAAGTTCATTCAGCGACTACACACAGGCATCTTGGTCCTATTCATGTGTTCCTGATCAACGAGTGGCGTTGATATAGTCTGACCGAGTGAGGCACGAACTAGTTTTTTTTTTGTATCGCTCTGTTCTTGTTTTGATTGTAGGACTATATCCAGAAATTCGAGCATTTAAGTTTTACATCTTTGTGAATATGGGTTAGGGTTTCTACGTCGCCTAACGCGGCATGATCTCCAGTAAATGGAGTTGCGAATGTTCCTTCGTGAAAATTACCATGAGATTCAGCGACGTTCCTGACGTGTTTGTGCCAAACAGGCGAGAAAATGAGTAGGCTTCTACTTTTCTTGGACAAGATTCAAAATTTTTTGGCTTTTAAAAACTTACTTTTCTCTATGATTTCTATTTGGTGACATGTTTAACTGTTTAAATAATAATTGTGATTGCAGGGTACCGTTTTAGGTTCACACAAATATGTTCACAATAGTTCGAGTTTTATTGGACTATAAAAAAAAAACACATAGGTCTTATGTTGTTTGTTAGTCTCTTTGTGTGTAAAGAAAATTGAAGCTCACAGAAAACGGGTACAGTAAACAAATCCGTTATTTCTGAATATGTGGCTAGTATTTCACAGTTAAGTAGGCCTAACATATGTAAAGAGTTTTTATAAAAGGCCAATCACGTTTACTGACTTTTAATGTGGCCCATCGACCCATTTAAGCATCGGCCCATCAGGCATTCGCACGGATGCCTATATAGCAAGTCCGCCCCTGCATATGATCTAATTTTTAATTTTAGAAAAACACTCTTCAACTAAAAGTAGCTTCCACTGTATATTTGCAATGAAGCACCCTTTTCCTTGAACAACACCTAAATAAGCATAATTATTATAGTTTATAAAGAGCTTTTAATAATATCCATAAAAAATATACACGAAGGAAAAAGCCAGAAACTAACTGCGCCAGAGGCACATGTTGATGAGTACTGACACAGAAGTCACAGAGACTCTTACCACGAATTGTTGAGTCCAATACAGAATCCACTCACTTGGTGCCATACTTTTCTACACTCTTCCAAATCACTGGACTATATAATTTACTTTATAAAGTTAAAAACATAAGATCGTAAAACAAGTTACAGACGTCCTTTCAACTAGTTCTAGGCATAATCCATCCAAAGGATTAAGGCTTTGGGTTTTAAAACTATAAACACCTTTGTTTTTAATTTCTTTTATTATAAAATTATCTTATAAATTACAGACGCTTCCAAGTCGGTTTTCCTTTCTGGTTCAAGCAAACCATTTTATGCTCTATAACGCAAGGGTATAAGGAGCACTAGTAGGACTTTGTCCTAGCATATAACCTACAACCCTGCTGGACCATTACATTTATTTTTAAATTATAGTTTGATTTCTTTTTTAAGATGGGTTTGCGTATTCACATGAAATAAGGCACTCATCCGAATCTCCTAAATAGAAGATGATAAATATAAAAACTTTTTTTAAAATGGCTGCAATCCATGAATAAAACAGTCTACCTATCTAAATAGGAAAAATATGAACACAACAAGAGAAAATGAAACAAAATTTATTTTCATAAATGACGAATATTTTCAGCCATTTTCTGAATAGAAATATGAACATAAAAACAAAGAAATTTTATACTATTATGGCAGATTTAAAAAAATTTTTTCTTCCATAAATCATCAGACCAGCACTGATCTATATAAACATGTGGACAATAACAAATAGCTTTCTGTGATTTGAAGAACTTCCAAAAATTTTCTGGGTTCTTTAAACCAAATATATGCTACAGCATACAAATGGAGTAATACTATAGTCCAGAAAGAAACTAATTGAACAAGGCATGAATGAATCAACACAACAGCATCCAGACAAAGTAATGCTAGAGTATAATATTTAATGGCAATTAATTTTCTTTAATTAATTCTGGACGGATTGAATAAAGTTTTGGCATTCGACATGGCAAATTAATAAATTACATTAATTAAATTAACAAATATCAGATGGCACGCTAGCCTAAAATCAACATCATAGAAAGGAGATAATTATCATCATGGCTTGTGCTCAAACATAGGAGTCTTTTTGTATATAAGTTATTATTATTATAGCTTTTATATAGCGCTACTTTCATGCTTATAGCATGCTCAGAGCGCTTTTGGTCCGATCTCATTTGTGGACCGGGGGTATCTAGGAGTTGGTTTTCCGTGCTGCCTTTAGGCGCTCAGTAAACACAACTCTGCCCAAGTCGGGTGTCGAACCTCGATCCCCCTTCTAGGTAGCCAAGCCAAGTTCAAGCGCACTTGGCCTCTCGACCACGCTTCCCACAAGTTGAGAGTTTATTGAGAAAAACTGAATAACAAGATTATATTCATATTCTGATATAAAAAGCATTTTAAAAAAACTTCTCTACAATTTGTTTGGGTATTTTTAAAAATGATTTGTTATCTAATTAAGAACTTTGTTAACAACCTTTGAGTTTAGATTTCGTATGTCAATTATACAAACTGTGGAACTTAATCTAATGTTTGTAGCACTACATATGAACTCAGGCAAGATCAACTTTAAAAATGATTAACCTTATATTGTAGATATGGGCGATTAAATGAATTCCTTTTTGAAAGCAAAATAAAGAAAGAAATGCTGCATAAAATAAGAGCTATAAGTATTTTGTTACGAATTGTGATATCTGTAATGTATTTCTACAGACTAGAAATGAGTCCCCCATGTCTTTGGAATAGTCTGTGAATGTAATTTTGTTTCATTCATTTCTTTTTCCATTTTTTTAATCACTTGAAGTTACAGATTTATACAAATTACAATAAAATGTAAAAATAACAAATTTGAATGAACCATTTAAAAAAACAAAAGACATTTCAAACAAATTAGATGCAAGAAGGATACTTAGGAGGATTAATAATATAATCCTCTCAACATGATGCACTCTTCAACTATTGTAGTAAAAAACCGAGTGATTATAAATAAGTATCAAGTTTTAAAAAGTTACAACAGGTTGAGTGATAGTCTATAAATTTTATACAAATAATCAAGTTTGGGGATCATTTTAAAATATCTGCATTAAAACTTGTTCAATTTTAAGTCAAAGAAATTTGAATATTTCATAGATCTATATATTTAAATTATAGTATAGTCGAAACCACAAAATATTAAGATGGGACTCTTTTGTGCAGTATTATGATTGTTTTAGTAACAAGCAGTGAGTTTTTCCACTTCTAGAAGATTCTGTGGACCATCTTCAGATATTTTTATTTATATACAATTCATGATTTTCTAATATGTTTGAGATGAACCAAAATCATTTTATGACTGAGAGGCCAACAGACAGAATATGTTCAAATATGCAATAACTTTGGATACATATATACATATTTCTGAAAAAATATTTTTGTTAGAAAAGAAGTTATACAAATAGAGTTAAAAAATGTACACTATTTCATTGTTTCTTTTAGTGATCACAGTTATTTTGTCAATTAATACTTGAAGAGTCAAATAGAAATACACATCTGAAAATTAATACTGCGTACTAAATGTAAATAGTGTGTAAAAATATAATTATTTTAAGATTGAGTTACAATTGCAGATATAATTAAATATAATATGATATAAAACATTGTTTATAACGAAAAGCAAGCAATATAATAAACTCATAAGTATTACAAGTAATTTTACTCGTATACAAACATTATCAATATATGAAAATATTTTTACTTCTAAAGATGGTCATGATAAGTAAGTTGGTCATGATAAGCTTTATCTTATAAAGTTGCATTCTTTTTGTATCCTTGTGTTAACTTTGATATAGATAAATGCTAATAATTAACAAGAAGATATTGAAACCCAAAACAAAGCTTGCTATCTAAATGAATATGTTTTAGCAATAAACTTTTTTTTAAAAATGCGCTTAAGTACAAACCCGCAATTAACCTGCTAATTTCATCATTTATTCTTTTTTGAGAATATATCAATTGGACTATCGTAAAATAACAGAGTTTGGCAATACAAACAAAAACAAAATCTGCCACTTTGGCTCATTTCTTAATTTTTAATAATCTGCAAGCTTGGCCAGTTCAAAATCTGGCACATCCAGACCAAGCCACTGTAAAAGCTCAAAGTAGGAGAAGACAAATGCTCTGTTCACTTTATGTGCCTGATCCAAATTCACTGACTCTTCCTTGCATAGCCTCTCAAATCTCAATTTGGCAGCTATCAATGCCTGCTCCCTGGCCTTCTCTGCAGCAAGAAGTTTGATTTCTTCTTCAAGTCTCCTTTTCTCTTCTGCTAGTCGCAATCTATGAGTAAATTTAAAACTAGAAAATATTACAAATACTTTAAAAAAAACAACAAAGCTTATGTTAAGCATAATTGTATCAATTAGTTTCGATCAGCCATGTAATTAAATTTGTGATCGATCTAGACTAACAATAAAAAAGAATTTCTAAAATAGAAAAAAAGGGGCAATGATATGAATTCAAACTCATGGCTTAAGCCTTCTCAGGCTTCTCAAGCCAACAAGGTAACCACTCTGCTAGTAGAGAGCCTATGAACGAGGAAGATTGTATAGTTATTTATTGTTTCTATAGTCTCGTCCTATTTTTCATGTCATGTTCACTATGACTCAGACAACGACCTATAATTGGGGACTAATTCAGCTTATACCTCCATTTCAGTACAAATTCTTTCACTTGTTTGTGATACTAAACAAAATAATTACCAATAACTAATTAGTTAATTTCTTTTTTTGATTCTTGTGTTGTCAGGTAAAAGAAATAATCATGCAAAATTTCAACTTGATAATAAAGTGAATAGCATATTTTATAACAGTTTTCCTTTTGACAAATTATCTTAAATCACAGAATATTCCAGTTTTGTTAATTATATACGGTAGTGTTAATTTTGTTTACATGCAAGAGTTAAGAGGCAGAGTTTCCAATGTAAAGCTGGCACTAAATGTTGGTGCCTAATTCTGACCATTCAAATTAGATATACAAACATGTTTTAAGCAGTAATAGTGATAGCTAAGAAATAGTCAAAAGTGATACTGAGTTTTAGAATAGTCTATTTAGGAATTATAAAGGGAAAAATTGAGCATGTCTGTTACATATTAAAAGTAAAGTACCCTTTCAGACCTTGTGATCCATATGGCAGATGATGTAAAGGTCATCTGTTTTAATAGCAGAGGGTTAATGAGGGTGTCCTGTGGTCCAAAATGACCAACCGTTTTACTTTCCCCAACTAAAGTCAGATGCCCATTAAAGCTGAGTGGACTCAAGATCCCGAAATTTAAAAAAAGTAAATTAAAAAGTAAAATTCAGCGAGACATGAAACAAAATATCAGTGGGTACATGCAGATTTATCTGTACTGAGATGAAAACTACAATGAAACTGTGCTACCAGCAGATATGACTTATGACTTACTCTTCCTCTAGTTTCTGCTGTCTTTCTCTTTCTTCTATTTCTCTCTTTTTCCTCTCATACTCCAACCTTTCCTCCTCTGCCATCTTGGACATTTTTAGTTCTTCTTCCATTCTTAGCCTTTCCTCCTCTTTCTGTCTCTCCAATAGCATTTCTTAAAAGATAAATACAAGCAGATAAAAGCCATTCAATTAGATCAGAACTCTCCAACATAAGAACAAGGAAGAAGAAAAGACAGTGAAAAGACAGTAAATTAGTGAAACAAAGACAGTGAGAGAATAAATTAGTGAAACAAAGTCAGTGAGGGGATAAATTAGTGAAACAAAGACAATGATAGAATAAATTAGTGAAACAAAGTCAGTGAGAGGATAAATTAGTGAAACAAAGACAGTGAGAGGATAAATTAGTGAAACAAATACAATGATAGAATAAATCAGTGAAACAAAGTCAGTAAGAGAATAAATCAGTGAAACAAAGACAGTGAGAGGATAAATCAGTGAAACAAAGTCAGTGAGAGGATAAATCAGTGAAACAATTGTAATGAAATGAAAATGAAAAGAAAAAGATGAAGGAAGTAGAGAAGCAAATATAAGCCGGGTGTGTGAGGAACTAGCTGTGGGTGAGATATTGTGATGGGCAGTTTTGTTAAGGTTAGTGAGACCCATACATAGACCCAATACTTTCAGGTACCATGTATCCATCACCCCATTTTCCCCTGTTAGTAGAAATAGTTTTTAATACCCAAGCCACACAAATAGGCCAATCGACAGGCATGACATGTGAGAGTATATTATGGACAAAGGGTGAGCCTATATTCCACTGAATCCTCTGATAATGACTATGTTGTGCAATACATACTAAATAAATTTCCCCTTTCAGACCTTGTGGTCAATAGAGCCAATGATGTTAAGGTCCTCTGTTTCTGTGGCCTATGGTTAACAAGGGTGTCATGTGGCCAGCTTAACAACCAACTGTCTTTACTTTACCCCAACTAATGTCAGGTGGTACCCATTAGAGCTGGGTGGACTCAGAGGCGCCCAAAGATCTTGAAATAAAAAAATCCCAGTCTTCACCAGGATTTGAACTTTACCGCTCAGCCACCATGCCTCCTGTGTACAATACATAAGAGAACAAAAAACTCATGTGCCTACGAAATTCTAATAATATTTAATAACTTTAGCAAAGGTGCTAAATTGTAGGGCCAAGGCTTAAACACTGATTCAACTTGAAGAGAGCATAAAAGCCCATGAAAAAAAATGCATCTTAAAACAGGAGAGTAAAATGGCAGCCATATAGTCTGCTGCATCTTAAATAGAAAACAAAACTCACCGTAGCGTCTCATTTCCTCTTCCAGTTCTTTCCTCCTCACCTCTTCTTTCTTTCTCATGTACTCCTCCTTCATCCTCTTCTCTTTCTCAGCCTCAATCTTTTTCCTCCTTTCAGCCTCTTCCTGTTCTCTCCTCTCTCTCTCTTCTGCCTCTTGTTCTTCCAGTTTTCTAAGCCTGGAAGGTAATGTGGTTTCAAATTTCAAGTTTGTTTTTTTATAGCATTAACAAAATGTGTACCAACATCTCATTGCTAAGAATAAATTCATAGTTTATTTATCCATGTAATATTTTTTGGATGATAAAAAAAGATATTTATTTTTAAAATTTAATAGATTATTATATCATGTACTTAACTTTTTTGGCTGTTAAAAATTAATAAATATGGACTATATGAGCCACAGTAGGCATACATTGCCAGGCAGTTACTTAAGTTGTTTTAATTACTGGTATATAATTGGGACAAAAAAAATGAATAAAAAAGATTTTCAAAATTGTTTAGTTGACCTTCTTTCTTCTTCTTTTCTTCTGGTCACTTCCTCCATTTCCTTCTTCAGAGCAATCTGTCTCTCCGCATCTTCCTTGGCCTTCCTGATCTGCTCTTCTTTCTCACGTCGCCTGCGCTCCACTTCATCCCTTCTCTTGGCGGCGGCTGCAGCTTGTTTGGCTGCCCTGGCTTCTTTATTGGAAATGGACTTCAAGTTGGACACAGCTGTGACATCCTCCTGAAAGGTTACAGAAAAGGTGTGACCTTAAGTGAGGAACATAGCTCAAAGTCACTAGCATGGTTTTGTAAAAAAAATACTTAAAACAACCCCTACCCCAGCACTCTCTTCTCTCCCTTTTTAGTTATTTATTGTTGCAATTATTTTGCTCTCATTTCCATGTTCCTAGTATAAAAATCTGGTTATGTCCCCTGACCAATCTATGTAATCTTATATATTACAGATGCTAATTCAGAAGAGAATTGCGTTCTACATATTTCATGTGTAAATCTAGTCATGCATGTTACATCAGTGACTTAACTCTTTCTCTGTGTGATTATTTTCCACGTTCCGATGAAATTCTTCATTTTCTCATTGGTATTTTGTTTCCCCAATTATGATTAAGCTTGAATAAATTTCTCATTTGTTATCAGAAAATGTTTTATTTGGTCTAGAATTAAAGGGGAATGCAAGCTCTTTTTATATAGTTCAAAGTAAAGTTTATACAATCAAACATTAATTTAATTTAATGAAGTATAATCAACGATGGTATCATCAATTAGGAGAGAAAGAGTTAAATTCTGCTAACCCGTTAGTATTCTTGGCTGATTCAGGCAACATTCTCTTGCACTGCACTAGGGAAGAAGGAGCACTTGTGCGAATTAATTAACCATAGGTGTCCCCTAAAGAAAGTAAATATTACCTCCTCAGATTCATCTTCATCAGGACCTGGTGAAGGTCCTTTGCCAACAGATTTGGTTCCCGCTGAAGGTTCAGGGGGTAGTGGAGGGCTTGTGACCTCTCTGACAATGTTAAACTCAAAGTCCTCCTCTTCAGACTCGGCTTCAGAAGATGAATGCTAGACAAAAACAAACTAAATAGTTCCTGAAGATATCAAAGCATCAGAAATAAATGGGAGGGTCTATTACTTAAGATGACTTGATGAAGTCTATTACCGTACATAAGATGACTTTCTGAAGTCCATCACTTAAAATGACTTTCTGAAGTCTATTACTTAAGATGACTTCTTATCTTATATAATACAGACGTTACTTCAAAAAAGAAGATGATTACGTCCTACGCGTCATGCATTTAGTCATGCATATTAACCAATGACTTAAATTCTGCCAAGTCACTGGTTTTTCTGGCTAGCTCAGGCAACCCATTCCATGCTCTAATAGCACTAGGGAAGAAGGAGTATTTGTACAAATTTGTCCTAGCATATGGGACGAGGAATGTGCCTTTATTTTTGTGTCTTTCAGAGTATTTTATTAAATTTTGTTTTTGTATTTGAAGATTATGGTTCAGTGTTTTATGTATAATTGCTACTTTACTTTTGAGTCTTCTGTCCTGAAGGCTTTCTAAATTTAGTGATTTTACTAATGGTGTTACCCTAGTCAAATGTGAATATTCGTTTGTTATGAATCTCACTGCTCTATTTTGTGTTTGTTCCAATTTCTTAATGTTGTCTTGAGTTGAGGGGTCCCACACGGTGGATGCATATTCTATTATTGGCCTAACCAAGGTTAAATAACATTTTAGTTTTATGTTCTTATTTGATTTATAGAAATTTCTTTTAATAAACCCTAATGCTTTGTTGGATTTTTAAATAGTTTCATCAATATGTGGATTCCATGACAGTTTTTCATTTATTATAACACCTAGGTATTTTGAGTTTTTAGTCTGTGTTACTGGTTTGCCATGAATAAGATAAGTGGAATTAATTTGTTTTAGTTTTTTTGTTACTCTTAACAACTGACATTTTTCTGGGTGGAAAGACATGCTCCAATTTGATTCCCATTTCTGTAATTCATCTAATTCTCTTTGTAAAATATCTGTGTCTTGTTTTGTTTTTATTGTTCTATATATTATGCAATCGTCTGCAAATAATCTGACTTTTGTTCCTGAACTAATGCAATTTGGTAAATCATTTATGTAAATTAAAAATAGTAGTGGACCCAAAACTGTTCCTTGAGGTACACCTGAGTTTACTGTTATTGGTGTTGATTTAGAGCCATTTATTATTACAGTTTGTTCTCTCCCTATCAGAAAATCTTTAATCCACTGATGCAGTGGACCGTTAATGCCGAAATATTTTAATTTTTTAAGCAAACTATGGTGGTGAACTTTGTCAAAAGCCTTGGAAAAATCTAGTAAAATAGCATCTATTTGTTCACTATTATCTAAACCTTTTGAAAAATCATCAATTAGTCCTATTAGTTGTGTTTCACATGATCTATATTTCCTAAAGCCATGTTGGTATGGGGTGAGGACATTATGTTTGTCTAAGTGGTTTATGATATTGCTACATATTATGTGTTCTAGTATTTTACATGTGATGCTGGTAAGTGATACTGGTCTGTAGTTTCCTGGATCAGATTTTTCTCCTTTTTTAAATAGGGGGGTAACATTAGCTTCTTTCCAGTCCTTTGGTACTCTGCCCTGGTTAAGCGATGCTTGAAAGAGTATTTTGAACACTGGGGCTAGCTCATTGCTTAGTTCTTTGAGTAATCTAGCTGGAATACCATCAGGTCCAGACGCTTTATTTGGTTTGGTGTTGGCTAATAGTTTTTTAATTCCATTTTCTTGTACTACTAAATCTTCTATGTTGTCTACTTGGTTCAAATTAAGAAATATGTCTTTGTCTCCTGGGGCTGAGAATGCTGATGCAAAGTATTTGTTTAGGATGTTTGCTTTAGTTTCATTGTCATTATGTATTATGTTATGTTCATCTTTTAATGGCGCTATGCCTGTTGTTTCCATTTTCTTAGACTTAATGTATGACCATAGGTTTTTGTTGTTATCTTTAGATATTACATTGTTTATGTATTCACTCTGCAGCTGTCTGCTTACTTTTTGGGTTAGGTGTTTAATTTTTATATACTTTTTGTAAACTCTTTCTGCCTTGGTTGCTTTAAATTTTCTATATAGGTTTTCCTTCTGTTTACAAAGCTTCTTTAGTCTATTATTAAACCAGCATTTATTTCTTTTGTTTGATGTGTATTTAGTTGGTATATGATTTTCTATAATGCTTTTAAGATGGTTTTTAATGAAATTCCAGACTTTCTGAAGTCTATTACTTAAGATGAACTTCTGAAGTCTATTACTTAAAATTACTTTCTGAAGTCTATTACTTAAGATGACTTTCTGAAGTCTATTACTTAAGATGACTTTCTGAAGTCTATTACTATACTTAAAATGACTTTCTAAAGTCCATTACTTAAAATGACTTTCTGAAGTCTATTACTTAAAATGACTTTCTAAAGTCTATTACTTAAGAAGACTTTCTGAAGATCTAAATTTTTGTTTTGCTCAAGACCTGAACTCTTAAACTTAAACTGCTTCTTTTTTAAAGAAGCAGGTGAAAGTTAATGTTAATATTTGTATTCTCTTGTTTCAACTGTTACCTTAATGATCTAGGTCGGAGATTCAAACAAGACAGAAGACATGACAGATTTTTTGTTATCGATTCCACATGGGAGACCATCTTCAGATTTACTGTCATCTGGAGTCATGGTTTACTAATGAAACTTATCAATTACAAAATAGGAATATGAAGGAATTCCTTGGAGTGCACAGCATTTGGCTGCTTAGACCCATGACAAAAAAAAAAAATGATGGACGACAACCCCAAACATTGAATAGTCTCAACCATCAAGGTACTTTCAGACCGAAGTGGGGACAATGACACCAGGGCCAGGGCCTGGCATTAGTTTGACTTCATCAGACTCTTACATATTTGTGCTATTTTGTGAACCTATCAAAAAATTCAAGCAGTGAGTTTTTGAATAAGTCCTATCAATTCCTAGCAAGACAATGTTTACTAAACTATGAAATAACAGTAAAGAACTTGAAAGAACAGTAAAGAACTGTAAAAAAAAACAAAAAAACTTTAATAAATACTAAAGAATTTGAAAGAGTACTAAAGAACATCAAGGAACTTGAAAAAAATCTTAAAGAATACTAGCCAACAAACCTCTCATCACATAGAACATATTTAAATTTTGATATTTGGCACATCGGCACAATTTAGGCCATGTTGCTGTTTCTATTTTGAGTCTTAAGAAAAGAAAAGTGTTAGAATCTCATATCTTACAATAATAAATTCATCCTCCTCTGCCGGTTCAGCCGGTTCAGGAGGTGGCACAGGAGATGGTGGTTTCACCTCCACTGGTGCAGGTTCCTCGGGCACTGGCTCCTCTTGGGGAGGCTCTTCTTTCTTTTTCCCTTTCTTTCCTTTTTTGGCTTTCTTTGGCTTTTCTTTTTTAGCTGCAGCTTCTTTCTTGAGTGCAGGCTCTTTCTTTGGTTTCTTTTCTTTTGGTTTACCTGCAGAAATACAAATCAGTGTATAAGTTTCTCTGTATAATATTTGTATATATGATATGGTCTTGGATGGGAAAAGGTGGGGAGCCTTTAGTCTGATTGTAACATTACTCCTCTAGAAATGAATATTCCAGTGAAATAACAATTATTCGTAATCTTAAGCAAATAAATTTATGATTCCTAGAAGGCATAAGTCAGAGAGAGAAATAAAAAGAGAGACAATGAAAAAGAGAATGGAAGAAATGGAATGAGAGAGATAGACAGAGGGGGAAGATAAAGAGTAAATGATGGTTTAATATGTGGTGAACAGATCAATGTTTCAAAGCTATTTTATTACTTTGCTCTTGAAGTCTACACACAGTTCAAATTACTAAGAGTGAGCATATTAAAAAAAATCTCAAGTTAAATTAGTGTCTGTTTTTTCACTGAGGACACCAACCAAAAAAAAATAAAAAATCTTAAGGTCTTGAGGAATAAAGTTATTTCCTATCTTCAAACTCATAGAATCTGCAATAACCCAACAAATAATTCTTGTTTCATTTTCATTGCGTGTCATGTAAAGATAAAATGAGAAAACAAAACTGGTTAAAATCAAAGGTTAGGTTAATGACAAAATGTTAGCCTCTAGCATTAACATAATAAAAATAATTCATCAGCAAGCTAGCAGTCTAAGCAGATCTATAAAACTCTATGTTAGTTGGATACACAAATGCATTGATTTTGCCAGACCTAACAACTGGATGCTCCACCATTTTTAGAACATTAAATAAATAGGTTCACTCAATAAATACAGACAAAAGCGGACTATACATAGGCTATATTAATTACATCATTATACTAATAAGATTTGATTCAATTTTGAGTAACCCAGAATTCCTTTCAACATAAAGCATCCTTGTGAATAATTAGGATTTGGATAATATTTAAGTAACACTTTGACTACTTAAAAAATAAAATGTTTTCAATATTTATACTGCTACTGGTACTTATTTAAAATTTTATGAAAATGTCATATTTTGCTATTATTTAAAAAGGAACTACAAAAAGATACTTTATCCATTTCATCAGAATTAATTTGTAACTAACTATTTAATAACTTTATTAATCTCAAGGTAATTAAAATCCTTTCAAGATACAATATAGAGTAGCTCATTAACATTATATTACCCACATTAGTACCACTCTGTGGGCGAACATGACATTTAAGTGACTTTTTTCCATTTAAATATAAGACACAAAAATATATTTAATAAAAAAATTGATTAGATTATTAGTAATACTCTTTAAATTAATTAAAATGTAGCCTAGTCATTTTTATTTTTATTTGATTTGCTTTAAGTAGAGTAATTAAATTTGGTTTTAAATTTCAGTAAATCCAAAGATCAAATATAAAAAAAAACCATAGTGGTCTATTTCAATACAGGCCAAATGCATAAATACATCTGGTATAGAGAATATTTAGAGTTACAGAGTTCACACACCACTCTAGCCTCACCCTTGGTTTTTTGGGAGGCAGCTTTGGTGCTAGTAGGGACAACTTTGGCTTTAGGGGGGACAAGATGAGGTGGAGGCCCACCTGGTGTAGGCATCTCACCCCCATAGAGCAAGGAAATCTCATTCTTGTGATCCACGCCACCTGAAAGATGAGCTTCAGTGTTTAATATCAATTCATCAATTGATGAAACACTCTCAAAATAAATGGCAGGATGCATAAGGCTGGAAATTAAAACTTAGTTTAGTCACTTGGATTACACAACTATTTTACAAGTCAGGAGAAAAATTGGAATTCCCAATAACTAAAAAAGCAGTCTAAAAGATATTTTTGCTAATGTGTAATATTAGGAAGTATGGTGTTAACAGGAGCTATAAAATTATGGTTGGGCAAGACTGTCATATTAATCGTCCCTGGTTTGAACTTTGCCTACAGCCATCGCTAGCTGTCCTGTGGTAGGTTTGGGCTAGGATGTAATTATCTTCAATCTCCTGCTGACCTGCAGAAGGTTTGGGTTAGAATGTAAAAAACTTCAATCCAGAAAGAATGTCCAAATTTTCCAAGGATGAAGTTTCAATCAATAATTATTATTACATTGAATTTTTGATTTTAAAGTATGAACATTATGCTTGTTATAATAGACATTAGGCTTAAGCTAATTCATCTACAGGAGATGAGTTGCAATGTCAACTCGAGCATGTCCATTTCAAAATTTTTACTTCATCTTTTTATCTCTAGCCTACAAAGAAAGTTACATGAAATAGAAACCATAATGTCTACAAGAACTCATAGAGACGTTTACAATAAAAATTCAGTTACAAAAATGTTGTTATTAATTTTGATAAAGAGATCTTTTAGTCAAAACTTTAAAAAAATCTTTAAAAAGTATTGCACTTAAGTTCAACAAAGTCCTTACCAACTACAAATGGCTCCTCTTTTTGATCTGGTGTTTTTTTCTCTTTTCTAGATTTACCATCAGCATTGACGTCTGACATTTGTGAAGTGATTGCTGTGACTTCCTTTGTGATCTTTTGTGTACACAACAGAATTCATTTATTTAAAATTGAATGAAGTTTCTAATAGTTTTACTATAAAGGTGACACTAGTGATATTTAAAGGTGCAAGTAATCAAGATTACAGTAGAGGTTCTAGTGTTAGTATTACATTTATTTGTGACCAATTAAGATGAAATCATTGCTTACAGTTAAAGAAAGATCTGAACACTATTGCCATTTCCACAAACATAATTACATATAAAACGAAAGACTAAAGTTAAACCAGTGTTAGGGGAAGATGTTCTGAAAGTTAAAGCAGATACAAAAGTAAAACAAAACGAAACAAAAAAAACAACATGTCAGGCCTATAAAATTGAAGCCAAGTTTTGTTTATGTATTGGGCCTTCTTCAATTGCAAAGTGACTATGGATCATCTCATGGAAATAAGATGAATACCTGGGCATTAGATTGGTCGGAACGATGCCACCCACACATCAATTCCCCCTCTCCACACAGCTGATGTATCCAAAAGAACGGCAATAGCCACTACAGTTAGGAGTCAGAGGCATTGCAGGCTGTGCCAGGGTGTAGCACTGGGTGCTGCAAACTGCCTGAGGGTCGTCGGTTCCTTTTTCCTCAGGGTTGACTCCTGAAGCCTTTCCCATGATTGGGTATAACTGCAAGAGGTTTGAGTTCAGAGTTTTCCTTCTCCTAGCTGGATGACCAGCAATGGCTAATGAGCCCCTTCTGCCCAAGGCTTACTGGTCTTCACTCCTTCTCTTGTCAGTAAAAACAGTTCTGCCAGACTTTATATCTGAGCCACATTTAAAGGATAGGAGTTGGACTGGTTGTCAGAAGCTATTTGAGATGTATACACTTAGTTGAAATTTTAAAAACATGTTTTTTGAAATGATAATCATCGTAAGAATCTGTGCTTAGAGGAACACCACCAGATACTCATGATACAAGGCAAGAGGAAAATTATAAAGAAAGATGGATTGATGAGGTGAGCCTGACCAAGGTTAAGGTCACAAGATTCACACATTTAGCTCAAGATTGTCTGCTATATCTGCACAAAGATCGACCAAGGTTAAGGTCACAAATTCAGCTCAAGATTGTCTGCACAAGGATCTCTTGCTAGAATAGAAAGAAAAAATGAAAGGAAAGAGATATGATACAACCTTTGAGCTCTGTGCAGTTTTCTTGTCAGGAGTCTTTGACTTTTGGCTGGTTGTTTGACTTGACGTCTGCTCTGGCTTATCAAATACAACTTCCTTCTTACTAGTAGCAGTTGACTGCTAAAAAATAAAATGAGGAATGGTATAAATTCATTCATTGTATGACCTTATTTTTAATTTTCAAAATTCATTTTTTATTTATAGCTTATATCATTTGTTTATATTTATAGTTTAAATCATCATTTTATATTTTTTATTTTTTATCACTATTTTATATTTATAATTTTTGTATCGTTTTATATTTATAATTTTTTATCATTGTTTTATATTTATAATTTTTTTTATCATTGTTTTATATTTATAATTTTTAATCATTGTTTTATATTATAATTTTTATTATTGTTTTATATTTGAAGTTGATGGGATAAGATTTCAGCCTTACAACAAGCTCTACATTAACAGCCAGGGCAGCACTGTCCAGATCAGCTTTGTTTAAAAGGTCTTTCTGCACATCTTCTGAGTGAGCCAAGCCTTCAGTGGTGTCATCATCTACAGCTTCTGCGTCTGCCTTGACTTTAGGGGCTAAATTATTCTTTAAAAAAATAAATAATTATATTTAAATAATTACTTATTTTACTGCTAGATTCTTTATCTGATAGTTTGCCAATTATGTTATATGGTTTAATAATATACTGCTAGTGAAGATTATTATTATTTATTTGCTTAAATTATGTAGTTATTATGGTAAATCACTCTGTGAATTAATGGCTATTAGAAAAAACAGAGAACTGAAAAGTATGTCAGGGAAAATGTAACAATAAAGTGATTTTTATTATTGTATTAAGTATTTTATTGAGTCAAGTTTTTAACAATATGGTTAAGTCTTTTTCATACTTGAATCTTCCAATATTTCATATTTAATGATTTGAACAAAGCTGTTACTATGGTTTATCATTTTTAAGTTTTAAAATCAAAGTAGAAAAAGATTTTAAAAAATACATTATAAAATAAGGAAGCCAACTCCTTACAATTTGATTGTCCTCTCCACCAGAATCAGGAACCTGATAGGAAATGACATCAAGATTAGAATACTCTAAATGTGATCCTTTGCCAGCAGGAATGGACACCTGTCGTCTGCCGTCTTCAACACCTGTAAGTTGTTCAAGATAAAATTAAAGGTTTGAAAAGGTTCTTTTTTTTTTCATGACTGATTAAAGAAATATTACACAGCTGAGTGATACATAAAAAAGTTTTGTTTTTAAAATGATATTTGGTCTAGCAAATTGACACATCCTATTGCATTTCATTTCTCAAACAGATCTCATCACCTATTTTAAAAATGTTGAATGCTCTATTGATATTTGGAAAACATTATTCTTCCTTTTTGAAATAAGCTTGGGAGGTTGTATGGACTTGGTAATATGAAATCTCTCTCATTTTGATTAGATCATGTACTTTCTAAGACATGGAGTACATTAGACATAAGGTACATTTCAAAACTTTAGGTACATTCCAAGACATAAAGTACATTCTAATATATGAAGTACATTCCAAGACATAAAGTACATTCTAAGACATGAAGTACATTCCAAGACACGAAGTACATTCCAAGACATGAAGTACATTCTAAGACATGAAGTACATTCTAGACATGAAGTACATTCTAGACATGAAGTACATTCTAGACATGAAGTACATTCTAGACATGAAGTACATTCCAAGACATGAATATGAAGTTTGTGTGTTTTTTAAAGCAGACTACCTGATCCAGGAGCTACGTGAAGTCGACCATGTCGAACTCCTCCTATAGCTTGGTCCAAGTCAACCTTGACCTTCAACTTGCCCTCGCTGTCAGTGGCCATCTCAATCTGTTCAGGGGTGAGGCTGTGTGCAGACAATGCCTCAAGGACTTCTGGGCTGATCTGATGCTCTGCATTGAGAAAAGACGGGTCTACACCTGCAGCTCTGGCAGCTGAAATACATTCACTCAGTGAGTTCAAACAGGTCATTTTTTTTTTCTCAATATGATGATGGCAGGTTGAAAAGTTGTGTCAAAGTAGCCGACAGACATTTGATAAATGGTATAAGTAGGGAGTATGTATGTATAAAAAATCTGGCACAACTTCTCACCTGCTGTTGTTATAGACTTTGTACTTGAACTTTTAAATTCAGCAGCAGAAGTGGAGGAAGTCATACTGCTGGATCTACTGGACTTCATAATTTCATCGACTGCCTCCTGGAAATATACACATTTCTCATTTTTAATACAAAAACAAACAAAAAATCATGTCAAGAATTATTTGCATTTCATCAGGTGGTTTTTTGAAGTTTAGATCAAAATAATTGTATTGACCTATGCAGAATAAAAAAATTACAAAATCCTAAATGATTAGATTTTTTTTTTATTTAAAAAAACAAAACAACTTTGAAATATTTTTTCTATACATGAGTCAAGAAATATTTATTCTGAGGTATAAACAAAAGTTATTATGATTGTTTTTGTTGTACTTTTAATTAACCGTTTTTTTTTTTAGGGTATATCAAATGCTAACCCTTAACAAACAAAAACACCAAATTAACATGGAAGTCAAAAATATGCTATATATATGTATACATGTATTTGATTTAAAATAAACAATTTAGTTAATGTCATCTGTCACAGAAAATACCAAAATTTTTTTTAATGTGCAAAAAGAAAGAAAGGAACAAAAAATTGCACACAAAAAAAATTAATAAAAATATAAAATTTAAAAAATTAAAATTTAAATAAAATTAAAAGCAGCAAAATTTTAGCATGAAATTTGAGCCAATGCAATAGAAAATAGAAATACAAGACATAAATAATTGTTAAATCTATAAGTGATATTTAAGTGTACTTTACTTAATATGAAAACAGTGTCGACATAGAAACATGTATTTGTTAGAAAAGTGTCAAGTGTTCTATTTATCATTAAAAAACAAATATGTAAAAAAATACAAAAAGAAAAAATATAGAAACTATTTTTTTTATGTCTTAAAGATGCAGATATCTTCACAAATTTAAAATACAGTTTCCAAAGAGTGAATTTTTATAGGAGTATATATAAGCTATAAAGTATGCTTTGGTAGACTACTGTCTGAATATAAACCATAGCTTAAATTTTTTTTTCAAATTAAGCAATAACAATTTTTTTTTAGAAGATTTCAAATGTAAATGATAAATTATTAAAAAAAAAAAAATTTTTTTAGTATAAAAAAAATCTTTTTGTAGAACATGATATAAAATAAAATATAAAAATATTTGTAAATGTTGAAAAAAAAAGGAAAAAAAAAAGTGTGGAAAGTAAAAAAGTTGGATCGTGGAGATCTTACAGATCTGCCAGAGAATGGTCGGAGTACAGTCCTCTTGGGGTGTGTCTGTATCCAGAGCTCAGCAGCTTGCTACAAGTCAAATGAATCATTAGAAATAGCTAGGCATAATTTATTTACATTAAACCTACTAATAGGTTCTGCTAACTTTATACCTTGTGTATTGACACTATTTGAAAGCTAGTGCATTCTGATTTAGGGGACAAGTTGACAGGGTGATAAAAAAAAACTAACTTTTAACTGTGGGGTCAAAGGGTAAACGTACTCTGAGTGATACCAGAATTTTGAGACGATCTTAAAGCTTGCCAACATGTGACAAGTACATGACAAAGTTGAGAAGGGTAAAAGAGGTGCATTATTGTGCCGGTCACTGCAAACTCTAAATGACCATTGCCCACATTAACAGGAAAACTTTACTTCCCTCATATATCTTCTGGTGTCAAAAAGACAAAGAAAAGAAAAATACTTTAATAGCACTGTTTACAAAGGAGCCAGAGATCCTATAGCTGAGATGAATCACATAGAGACTGACATTACAGTGAGAGCAATATTATTTCTATTTTTTTTTTAAATAAACCATTTTATCCATACCAAACTAAAAACAATAAAAAAAAAAATATATATATAAAATAATATATATACAACACCTCAACGAGGGTAATACACACTTTGTATACATGCTTTTGATTGGTGAGTCTACATTTTCATTTTGTTGGGAAAAAACTATTTTGGTATATCCGGTGTACAAAATAAGGGAAGTGTCTGTCAGCTTTGTTTTTTAAAAAGCTTATGATAAATTCTGTACACTTTTTTTTTAGCCCTGCAGACTTCAAGTTTCTAAACACTTCTGATTCTAGCACAAAATAATGTTGATGTGAAGGAAATAATAAACGCTCACTCTAGGATTTGAACAAAACTTATTTTAAAACAAATGCGCAGCTAACTAGCGCTAATAAAGAAGAGTCGATAGTAGGATCAACTGTTACGCTTTGAGGTATAGTTCAATATGGCTCAATTCTTTTGTTTTTTAGTTGGCAATAGTGAAGTTTGATTTGGAGTCCTTGACATTCTTTAATTTATAGTGAATATCTCCAATACTTACAGACACGATGACAATGTTTCACCAAGATGTTATCTTACTGTTTCGCAAAGCTTGAGTAAACAGCCATATTAAATAAATGTATTATTATTATTGGGACTATCCTACCCACTGTACTGATTTTGAGCTCTGACCACTGCCATCCCCTGCCCTAGCTAGGACATAATAGTCTTAATATTAAAAATACATTTATTTATACATTTTAAAATTGTTGTTCTTTTTTATGTTCTGTTTTTATGTATATCTTAAAGAATACAAATGTTACTTCAAAAGAGAAGATAATTACGTCCAATTCATTTTATGTGTCAATCTAGTCATTCATGTTTATCAAGGACTTTAAACTCTTCTAAGTCATTGGTTTTCCTGGCTGTTTCAGGCAACCCATTCTATTCTTTTATGGCACAAGGGAAGAAGGATCACTAGTGCAAATTTGTCCTGGCATATGGAATAAGATATGTGCCTAATAAGAAATATTACCCTGGTGGGAACAAATCTACCACTAAAATGGCTTCTCTTTTACTGTGATTAATTAGGAGCAGATGATGTTAAGGTTATGCTGTTCTGACCTAGCTTCTGATTCACATCTTATATGTCAGTATCTCATTCTTTAAAATTGAACCTATGATCCCAAGACATTTTAAAAAGAGGCTATTTATTAGATAGGAAAGCTACCAGTCGAGGACCACTGCTTTACAGAAAATAATTTTGTTTAATTTATAGTCTGCATAATAATTATATTGTTGTAGCTCTGTAAAGTGCACCGACATATTTCAACAGAAGTTGTGCACTATTAGGAACTAGACAAGAGTTGAATGTTGACATTGAGAGTTCTGTCTGAGTCTAGGAGCTTGACAAGAAGCTATGTTAAAGACACTGTTATGCTCTGTGTTTGTGATGTTCTGTTAATAAAGACTTATCCTTGTTGAGTTGCCTTCCTTAGAGCTTTTACAATATGAATATGAATTAATATAAATAAGCACTTTTTTGGGGGGTCAATAATTTACATTACCTTGACATCCGCTTCCAGGTCGCTGCCTGCGCCTGAGTGACTTAAGACGTTGTTAGCAATGCGGTGAGCATGGTCAGAAAGTGTATCCATAATATCTTTTTCTGAGATAGAGACACTTGATATGTGAGAGGTAGAGTCTGTGAAATAGCAAAACAAAAAAACATGGAATAGCACCAAAGAGTCAAACATTAAAACAAAAATGAAGAAATTAAAGGGAGATAATATTTAACAAAAGGTTTCTGTGGCATTATACGTCTCCAGAAACCATCTTTTCCCTTTGCAACTTCTTGTGTGACTAAAGAGGCCAATCCTTGATACACAGCTGCAGTCACAGGTTGGGCATATGTAATAACCAGGAGCTGTTGCAATTTCACCCTTTATTCTACTACTGTTGTGGCACTGGATAGATCCACACAGAGAGGGAGCATAAAGAAAGGGTCCTGAATTGCAGATGCCGTACAAATGGTTTAATCAAGCAAGAATTGTGTGCATAAACATATGATTCATTTGCTTTATTTATAAAGTTTTTATTATGTGTAATGCACAAATTGTGAGACAAATTTCCTCAAGGATAATAAAGACATTATTATACTTTGGTAGAGAGTTGAATGTTCTTAGGCTTCGTTTAGTTCTTGTGAGTCAATGATAAATACAAATTGTATATACAACTTCAGTTTACTGTGGTTATCATCTGAAACAGTCATTAACCCTTTATACGGTAGTTTAGCCTCTAAGCACTAGAATTGTAATACCATTTTGCATGCACATTTAAAAAGCTCAGCGCTTTAAGGGTTAATTAGAGAAAGTAAAGGAAACAAGTTCTTTTTATGACCAAAAAAATAATAATTGGGGAATTATTTATTCTAAATTGCTTTTGTTTCAGATTATGGGTATTACTTTAAAGGATAAAGAAAAAGCAATCATGCAAGCTTTGATCTGGAAATTCGTCAAAAGAAATTTTCAACGGTGATCTTATTCTTAAAATGCCTTAAACTTTACTAAGATTGAAACCCAAAACTCTGAGTAAAATGTAACACTAATACAACTGACCACTATATATATATATATGTCTCCTTTTGTCACAAAAGGCAATGGATGCGCCCAAATGATAAAAAAAATATTTAAAAAAAAAAACGCCCTGCAGCAGCACCAGAGTTTCCTCTCTGGGGCAAATTCCTGGGCCTAGGATAAAGGGGTCATGGGTGGCCCATGCGTCATGATCCATCTCTCGACCTTGCTGATGTGATCCAAAGGAACACATCACGTTACATTTGGTACCAACTCAGTTGCAGAAACTGCCGGAGGGAATTTCATAGCTGATACTCCCAACGCCTAAGGGGCTTCAATCTTGATTTCTCCTTGAGGTTGTCTCCTAAAGCCTCAGTACCGCAAGGCAGAGGGGGTTTGAAGTCAGAGTTTCAAAGGTTGTCATGGCCAGGGGGTGTCAATGGGGTTAAGCTCCCATTGTCTATAAAATACTCCTAATGGAATGCGTCTCAAATAGCCTCTGACAACTGAGTCCAGCACCTGGCCTGCTCGTGTGGCTTAGATATTAAGCTCGGCGAAACTGCTCTTACTAACAGGTGAAGGGGTGAAGGCGGATACCTGGTGCCACAAAACCGGGAGCTTCGGGCAGATGGAGCTTGTCAGCCTAGTAAGGCAGTTCATCTAGGAACTGACCACTATATCCAACAAAACAAACCTAAAATTAGAACTATGTCTAAAATTAAAAGTATGTCTCAAGACTAATGTACCTCCTGAAATCCTGGAAGTCTGGTCCCATAGTAAAAGTCTTCCAGTTGAACTTAACCTTCTTAAATCTTCCTTTGACACTGAAGAGCTAGCTAGACTCCCTGTCACAGAAAAAAAAAGCACTGATAATCATCATTCTTGATTAATATTTAAATATGCATTTTCTTTAAAAGTTGAAATGTTAACTTCACCTCTTGGTCTATAACTTGGTGATTGCATGGAAGAACTGAGAGACAACCTTTTATCCAGTTTCCAAGGGTCTGGTTCATCTTCAGATGTTATAAACTCATCTATACAAGACATAAATAAAAAAAAGAAAATGTTTGAAAAACTTAAAATGCTTTTTTTATTATTATAAAAAATGGCTTCTGAAGTTAATGTTTTTAAAGTTTCAAATGTTCTTGGTACATTTTTAAAATTTGTAATGCATGGTTGATATTTTGACCTGATACTTTAACAAGTTTTTTTTAACCAAAGAAAAAAGCAAAAAGCTAACAAAACAGATCCAAGCCATTTCTTTGGTCATCTTTGAGACAACCGCTATTCCCAGGCTCTCAACTCACCAGTTTCTATAATGTGCTTAGCGTGTTCTAAGACTGAAGCCAGACAACACACAATATAAAAATCTGGTTTGATGATGTGTTTGTTTTGTTTCATAAGTTGTATACATTCCTTCAGAAATAAATATCATTACACCCTAGCCCAAACCTGCCGCAGGGTTCAAACTTAGCAACATCATGTCAACAGTCCGGAGCACATGCCCCATGACAGCCTGGTCTGAGCTAACTATGAGCTTAAGAAAACATCAGAGGCACAGTGACATGACCATCAAAACCTTAAAGTTAAGCCAATGAAAAACAAGATAACATTTAAAACAAACTTAATTGTAAAACACTAACTCAACTCTATGGCCTTATTACAAGGTCTTCTGGGCTAGCAAAGACCTTCCTTCAGGGAACAGTACCAGCAAAAAGAAGAAGCAGCAGACAGAGAAAGCGATGGGAAGACAACATAGAAGAATGGACAGGCCTGCTATTAAAAGAGTTTCTATTTATTGCAAAGAGGAATGGATGAAGATGGTAGATAAATCTTGTGTGGTGCCCCAATGGTCCAACAGACTAAGGGCTAGGTGGAGGTGAAGTGAATTCAAGAAACTGACCTTCATTTCCGTTACTCAGCGAAACATCATTCATGTTTCCCATGTCTTCCTTGTGTACACCACCTCTGACTACAGAGCCACCTACACTTACTATCTTCCCATCAGGGGCCATAACCACACTTCCTTTCAAAGATTCCACCTGCCCTCCTGCTAAATAAAATAAAAATCTAATTTGAAATAAAACAAACTAGGATGAAAACTGTATAATATTGACTGAATCCAGTAATTAACAATTATTACTAACAGATAACAAAGAAGAATATTTAAAATAAGTTGAAATGTATTGGACTATATTAGCTAAAGTATAGTTTAATAGCCTTTACATGATTAAATCATATCTTTAAAATGATATGAAAACACAAGCATTACTTTATTCCTTTACCTAAAGGAAAATATGTACAGTAGTTATAAAAAAAAAATAAACTTTCCTAAAATTGAATAAAGACTGATATAGTAATAAAAGCCAATTCAGTATTCTGCATACTCTGTTAAAAACATTATTTTTTAAAATATATAGATCTATAAAGTGACACTTATTTAAATTTAATTGACCTATGTTGTATACTAGTAAAGTGGTTCCTAAAGTTAAACTAATTTATGACCCAAGATTATTTAAATAATAATAAGGCTTGTCTTTGAGTCTGATGATCAATGAGGAATGCAGTGTTTCCATATCTTTGAAAAATCATTATTTAAAAAAAAACAAAAAACAGAATCATTCCATGAATAAGTACATTTTTAAAAGTTTAGCTGTCTTTGGTACTAACATGTTTCTAATCTAAATTTAAGAACAAATAAAATATTTTTTCCTAAAGTTTCAACACACGTAACTAGGTACAGCTAGAGAGTTATAGCACATTGGCTTTTGGTTCTATTTAGGTCATGCTGTTGTATAAGTTTTTAAAATAAAATTATTAGATTATTAAACAAAAACAACAACAAAAATTGTTAGTTTGCACAAAAAAAACGCAATTTAAAACAAACAACGAAACAAAACAAAAATTGGTAATCATTACTGTGCACCTAATCATTCATTATTTGGAGCTGATACATTCACATTCAATATTTTTTCCCGAAATAATTCACCAGCAGAAGAGTTGTATAGGTTAGGGGCCACTAGACTAGGCTCAAGTATTATCTCCAAATGTTTTCAAATTACAAGTTTAGCCAATGACCTAAAGATCTTCAGAACCTACCTACATCTACATACAATAACAAATACAACAGAATTCATTCCAGGGCAGATCAAATGAACAGAATACTTTAAGATGAGTAATTTCAAGGGAGCTGAATCAAAGAAGCTATAGAAACTAATGATCTAAACCAGTGGTTCCCAAACGTTTTCCTTAATGGAACACTTCACACATTACAAGTATTTAGTGGAACACTTTGCTTAATTTTTTAAGAGAAATTAATTCTTGTGGTGGCCTACTAGTTTTTTCATTAGCTCGTAGAACACCTAGTCAGGCCTGGCAGAACACTAGGGTTTCCACAGAACACAGTTTGAGAAACACTGATTCTAAATGTCAAAAAAAAAAAAAAGGGGGGGGGGGGGGGGACTTGGTTCATCTTTCTCGAATGCACACAAATTCTAATTATACTAAAAATAAATATTCCTAAAACCCGAAGAGTAAAACTGTTGACAAACTCACAAGACAAAAAACAAACAAGTTTGGACACATGCTTAGCAAGGTTGGGGTTAAAAGCTTTAACTCTTTGTCTCCTAACTGACGACACCAACGTTGATTCCATCAGAATGTGCTAAATAATAACGGAGAGAAAGAGTTAACCAATATCTGCATGCTTTTTGTTTTGTTCTAAAGCCAACATTCCAAGTACTCATCACACAACTGTGTTATGCCTTGGTTTACATTTATCTGCAATCCTTCAAAACTGACACAAAACTAAACCAAACAAAATGCTAAAAAGTTTTTTTCTGAAGTATCTAAATGTTCTTTTTTAATGAAGATTACTAATTTTTTTTTACAACTCTCTATATCTAGCACTTTATCAGATAAATTTAATCTAGTTTTTTAAACTTAAAAACAAGATTTGTTTAGCACCTTGTTGTATAAACAAACTTGTGAATCTATAAATATAATCAACAAAAAATACAATACTTGGTTCACTCAACTAAATCTGAAAATCTCAGATAACTACAGGGAGGTAATTACTATGCTTCATTTGTTTGTACTCCATGCACTGAATATATTTATCTTGTACATATTTATACTTTCTCTCCATGCGCTGAATAAATTTAGCTTGTATGATTTATTCTTTCTCTAAACTTAATAACATCAGGCTCAACATAATAGGTTATCATCAAGAATACCTACATTGCTATATATCTGTATTATCTGTTTAAATATTTAGATAGCTGTATAGCTTGAAAACTTTGTCAGTTTAATTAGTGATGTTCCCAAATTGGTTAACTTAGAATATTTACAGTATTAAACTGACTTTTATAATCATAATGCAAAACCTCAATAAATGTGGCATGCAAGATAATAATACAAGTCCTGTACTTCATATAAGAAGAAATGCAATGGTTATTTTAATGTATTCATTAGTAAAGTGTTAGTTACTTAGACAAATCAACTTAAATAATTGCAATCAGATACACATTTAAGTGATGTATTGGTACATGAATATTTCAAATTTTGTTTAGTTTTTGGAGGGTTACTGCAAATCAAATGAAACATTCACAATGCAACAAGTTGGCCAGATTTTCATTTACCCATCAACAGCCATTGTCTTCTGCTATTGGCATCAAAAGAATCGACTAAGGAGCTAATAGAATGACCAGGGTGGTGGCCAAAATGAAAAGGTTCTACGTGGGCTGGCTCCAGGTGAGAATGAATTGGTTTAGACAGGGGAGGGGGCTGAAATAAGATACCCGTGTTGAGCGGATCTAACACTGCTGAAACATATAGGAAATTGAGATTTATTGTTAAAAGGCATAAATATCCTATATACATAAAGTGAACCATGTTATAATATAGTAACTGTATTTAGAGAAAAAGTCTTACACTGTAGTCCTCTAGTTTACAATATTTACAGAAGTATATGGTGTTGTTTTTCTTTTTTTTTAATCATGGATTGTCATGTTCAGATTTCCTTCAGTTGTTTAAAAGTAAATTTTATTGAAAACAAATTTTCTTTTCATTGATAAATTTCAATATTATGTTATTAGTTTCACAAATATGTTCCATGACTTATTTTGAATGAGAAAATGGCCAGCTACACCTTAACCATTAACAATGGAGTATAGTGCTTTATAGCAATTTATAGTTTGTTTTTTTCTATGATTATTACAAGACTCATTATGTAATAATCATAGGAAAAAAAACTTTATAGATAAAATGAAATTGTGTTTACAACTGATAGCATTACATGTCATGTCATACGTACTGGAAACCACAAAAAGTCATAACTGTCTGATATGAACAAAAGATATTTAAGAATTTTAATCATAAAACTATTATATATCATTCTAATAATCTCAAATGATAACTGGATTGCTAAAGCTATATTTCTAAATCAAATGATTTTATATTACAGACCCTCCAAATATAAAGATAAAAAAAAAATTACTGTATAATAAAAAAAAATAAGGCTTTTCTCTTTTGATTCCTGTCACAGATGAATGTGGTGTGTATGTACATATAAACTAATTGTACTTGTATAGATCAGTTGGAATGAATAGGACAAGTGTGTGTGTGTGTGTTAGAGATTAGTGAGGGAAGATGGCAGTGTGTGATGTCATGATTAGACAATAAAGTGTGTGTGTGTATTCATATGACAGAGTTTTTTCCATGATTTCAGAACCTGTTAAATGTGAGAAACTAGTCTATACAGTTCCAGAAAGAGTTTAGTATTTTACATGGCTATGGAGACACAGTTGTCACATACTATATAGACCTAGACTTAGGTCCTACCGCACCGTTTGGAGCTTTGGGCAGCAAGCTGTCTCCACAAAGATCTGTCACTGGCAATGTCTGAAGCCTCTTCCCACCTGGTGTCCACTGCTCTGAGGTCCTCCTTGAGGTGTGGACCCTCTGTCACAACCTTACCGAGGGGTCGACTCCCAGTTTGGCATAGCATTTCCTTGATTGAGAGCCGATTTCTATAACTGACTCCTTAGATCCATCTTAGCCATTTTTGTTGAACCACATTTAGTCTTTTCTCAATTTCATGTCTCACATGCATATGTTGCTGTTGGGATGACAATTGTGTCAATTATGTGTATTTTTGTCTCAAGTCCAATGGCTTGTCCAAATAGACTGCAGCCTTTGAAAAATGCTACCTGTCTTTCCTATTTGGACGCTACATCATGACAGGCATTCCCATCGTTTTGTTCAGTAACACCTACTATATAATTGATGTGAACTATAGATTAGACAGGTTGACCAAGCTAGACTCCACATGGATTTTTTTCAAGGGCAGTGTCGACATCTGCCTTGTATCCTTCCCAATCAGCTTTACTGTAGCACAATGTTTGTGGCTCTTTAGTGGTCTTGGTGTTGATATTAGAATGAGTGGCAGTCAGTAATATTGGAAGGTGGTCACCGCCAATATCCCCTAGTACTTGATAAGGTATGACAGATTCCAAGTTAGCAGAGACTAAAGAAAGATCTAGCAATGGAAGTAAGATGCTACAGAATTGTTTTGTTTTGTTTTACAATGTTTTGGATGTTCCTTCAGAGTTGAAGCTAGTTTACTTCCTAGTCCAAACCTCCCGCAGGACGACGGGGGATGGGAGTGGGCAGGGTTTGAACCCTCGATAAATCCGAACGACAGTCCAGCGCCCAACCGCACAACCAGGCAGCCATCCAGAAAGATCTTAGGTGTCACTTACCCCGGGTTCGCTGTTCTGCCTCATCGTGGCACCCGGGTGGAAACGGCTATTTGAGGAGATAGCTAGGCAAAATGAATGGCAAAACATAACTCCCGTGGGGATGCCCACGGGTAGACGAGAGTCCACCCCTTGCACGGGCGGGGTTGTAAAAAAGTCCTCACAAAAACTGTCACACATCCATGCGCCGTTCCTCAAAGGACCGTTCCATAAATGGCGAGTCCCCCACGGTTAGCTTGGTACAAAGAAGGAAGATGACGGAGGCTCCCAGTGCTCCTAGGCCTTCGGCCATGTGTCGGAGGCCGAAGACATTGGATACAGCAATGCTTTATATAGGCATTGACTCGGGTCGCCCTCAAACAGAACTGTGTTCCCACAGGTTTGTTTTTTTTTTTTTACTGTTACGGCTGGACGACCTAACAGGTTTTTTTCTTTTCAAACTTTGAGCTCGAAGAGCCTTCGGCTCAGCTCAGACGACAATCAAACGGTGTCACTTACAAAGACCGCATCACAAATGAAGAGATTATTAAGAACAGGATTAATACAGCCATTGGACCATTGTCAAAAAACTCAAACTCTATGGCCATATCACAAGGTCCTCAGGGCTCGCAAAGACCTTTTTTCAGGGAACAGTACCAGGGAGAAGAAGAGGAAGACACAGAAAGCGATGGCAAGACAGCATCAAAGAATGGACTACCCAAAGGACAGAGAGGAATGGAGAAAGACAGTTGACAGATCTTGTGTGGTGCACCAACAGTCCAACAGACTAAGGGATAGGTGAAGGAAATAAACAGCTGGCGTGATAGTGAACCATAGTAAACCATAGTGAACCAGGCAGCACTGAACAAACTTTAGTAGCATAAATCTACATATAATAATAATTAAATGCTGTACTACTACTAATACTACTACTACTAAGAAATAATGTGTCTTAATGCCATGTATACTAACCATCTTTTTTAAGAGACTTTTTATTTGTTTTAGCATCCAAAGCTTTGGTGAGATATTCAGCTTCTACATCTTCAGGTTTATCTGTAGAATAAATTTATTATCTTTATGCCTAACCATAATCACCAATTTCAAATCATTAAAATTTAATAAATAAAGTTGCACTGAATATGAAAAAGGACAGCCTGTAATATCGTCTGAAACACTAATACACAAACAAAAAAAGTATAAACTGTCAGATTTGGATAGTTGGGCACCTCCCATGTTCCAAGAATGCCTGACAAAAGATTATAATAACAGCTGATGTATTGAATATTGTCAGCCGTGGAGACTATTCCAAAAAACTAAGCAAGCTTAGGACAGAATACACAAGTATTGCTAAGTGAAGTATTTTAATACACTTCAATTTATTTGTTCTGCACTTTTCAGCTCATTTCTAAGCTCCTTAAACCCAACTCCAACTCCTGACTTTAGTTGGGGAAAGTAAAATCAGTTTGGTCATTGTGCTGGCCACACGACACCCAGTTTGTTAACCATTGGCCAAAGTAACAGATGACCTTAACATCATTTGCTTCATAGATCACAAGGTCTGAAAGGGGAAACTTTACTTTTACTTTTTAACTCTTTCTCTCCTAACAGACGATACCAGCATTGATTCCACCAGAATGTGGTAAATAATTACGGAGAGAAAGAGTTAATGTGAAAATCCCCAATGGGCAAAAACAAATCTCTTAGCAAAAGGCAGGGCTAGTGGAAAAATACAACAAGGCCTGTTTTAACCCTTATTTATAGCTGCTCACATCAGAGACACTGGTTTTAGACAAAAATGAACATTTAAGTGAGAGCTAGGAAGACAGATAAAACTTAGTACAGGAACAAACAAGGTAATGTACAGAACTTTTGGTGCTAGGGGTCAAGCTGTATACAGCGGTTAACTAACCTTCTTGATGGGACAGCAGGGTCATTGAAGAATGTTGCGGTGTTGCTGGCTGTATGTTCACTGTTGGAAGGTCCAGACTACCTCCAGCGCCTAGAAGAGAAAGACTACATTCAGTTTACAAAGTGTTTAACACAAGAACACTATTGTAATTTTACTAAAATTTTATAAGCACCTACGTAACATTTCGTTGCAGCCATTTTGGGTCTGGACAATAGTAATTAATGTTCTGGAAAATTCTGTGCATCATCTTCTAAGTCTAGATCTAAAAGCCTATCATTGGAATATTAAAAAGTCAGAGTAAAGTTCCCCCTTTCAGATCTTGTGGTCTATAGGGCAGATGATGTAAAGGTCATCTGATTTTGTGGCCTACGGTTAACGAGGGTGTCATGTGGCCAGCACAACGACCAACCGCCTTTACTTTTCCCCAACTAATGTCAGGTACCCATTAGAGCTGGATGGACTCAGAGGCGCCCGAAGATCCCGAAATTAAAAATCCTAGTCTTCACCAGGATTCAAACCCAGGACCCCTGGTTCAGAAGCCAAGCGCTTTACTGCTCTGCCACAGCGCCTCCAGCATTGGAATATTATGAAGTGCAATATATCTAAGCATTCGCTTAACCAGGATTAACCAGGTGGGGGTGGGAATGGGTCAGGGCAAAAAATATTGTCTCACACGTTTTGGGTCTAGATTATATAAAAACAAAACACAGAGCTTTTTATAATAAACCTTTTTAATATACTATAGTATATACAGTATGAATCCCCCCCCCACCCAATTTCCACCCACTCAAAACAACTTTAATAAATGTTTTGATTAATTCATGAATAAATTTCGGGAGCTATGATCATTTCGATTCCTGAGACCGCAATACAGAGTAGATGCACGACTGGATTGACACATGAAATTCCTTTTACCTTTACCTATCCCTTAGTCTGTTGGACCGTTGGGGCACCAGACAAGATTTGTCGACCGTCTTTCTCCATTCCTCCCTTTTTTTTTTTTTTGCCTTGTTTAGAACCTCTCTCAATGGCAGGCCCGTCCATTCTTTAATGTTGTCCTCCCATCGCTTTTTCTGTCTGCCTCTTTTTCTTTTTTCTGGCACTGTTCCCTGAAGGAAGGTCTTTGCGAGCCCCGTAGATCTTGTAATGTGGCCAAAGGTTTTAAGTTTTCGTCTTTTTACAATAATTAGCAGGTCGTCATGGGCTCCGATCGCTACAGTAACCCTGTCTCTGATTTCTTGGTTTGTGATGCGATCTTTGAATGTGATACCTAGGATCCTTCTGTAGCATCTCACTTCCATTGCTAGGATCCTCCTCTCTAGCTCTGCATTTAATGTCCACGACTGGCAAGCATATAAAAATGTGGCCATGACCAGAGAGCGCATCAGTCTGATTTTGGTGCAGAGGGCTTAGCCCTTATCTTTCCATATTATTTTAAGTTTTGAAAAGGCTGCTATGGACTTGTGCTATTCGGGCCAATAGTTCGGATTTTGTTCCCTCATCTGAGACAATAGCTAATGCTAACAGTACCTTCATAGCCCTCGAGGGCATCTTCCATTATCCTTTCAAGGAAGATATTGAAGAGTGTTGTTGACAGTAGGCAGCCTTGTCTTACTCCAACTGTGGTTTTGAACCTGTCCCCAATATTATTGTTGAAGTACACCGCACTGGTGGCATCCTTGTAGAGGCTCTGGATAACTTTGATTATGTTTTTATTAATGTTGTACTTTTCCATTGTCGCCCAGAGTGCTCCGTGCCATACTCGATCGAAAGGCTTTCTTGAAATCAATTAAAAGGACATGGAAAAAGATTCTCTTGGTGTTGGAGATATTTCTCACAGAGTATTCTGAGGTTTAGGGCATAAGGGGGTATTGGAAAGGGGTAGTACCTTTGATGGTCCGGCATGCTGCACCTATAGGTGGACGGCCTCACTGGTCCCCTTCCAACCCCTAAATCTCTCACATGTGGCTCCAAGCGCCATGCCCTGGAAAACCGCTTCAGCTGGAGGACTAAACCATGTGAGGGGGTGGTGATAACATGGCACCACTGGGCAAAAGGCCTTCTAGACTAAGGTCACCGGCCAGGGCGGAAGAGTCCCAGGATGGACTACAACGGCCACGTGTTCAGGACCAAGGCGATCCACCTAATTGGAGGCATTCGGCTGTGGTCAGCATGGAGAGGGATGGGCGCCACCACGCAAGTAACTAGCCCTCGTTACACCAAAAATGAGACATGAAATTCATAAAACGTAATTATCTTCTTTTTTTTGATGTAACGCCTGTAATATATTAGATACAGAAACACAACTATTTCTCACGTTCTACACAAACCTTTAGTAATGGGAGGTAACACAACAACTTGACTAGTTGTCTCCCTGCTGACGTCCCTAATGGGAGACAAATTGTGACGAATCGGAGGGAGCACCGGTACGCCAGAAAACTCGGAGGACGTAGAATCTGTTCTGGCTGAGATGGAAGGGAAGTCAGAGTCTGTGATGTCAGATCCGCTCAGTCGACTGGAAGGGAATGCTGTCAAAGTAAAATATATATCATAATTAAAAGAGAAGATGTTTTGTGGCACTGTCAAACACCTGTAGCATTGTCAAATAGCTGTAGCGCCTGAAACACCTGCAGAACAGTTAAACACCTGTCAAAAAGCTGTAACAATTCAAACCCATGTAGTTATCTTCGGAATTTGAAGGGTCTCCCACAACATGTAAAAAAGACAGCAAAACGCCTGTATAACAGTTAAACACCTGTGGCACATCAAAGACCTGTAGCATCATCACAGACTCGTAGCACCTTAAAACACCTGTAGCACGGCTAACACCGTTAAAAACTTCTAGCACTTTAAAACGCCTGTATCGTTGCAAATACCTGTAGTACCTTCTAACGCATGTATCATAGTATCATAGCAAATACCTGTATCATAGCAAATACCTATAACACCTTTTAATATCTGTATCAAGGCAATCACATGTAACACAGCTAAACACATGCATAAGCAACCTACCACATTGAATAAATATCATCTTCAACTTACCTTGTTTTTTAAATGCTGTGTCTTGGATTGACTCCGCCTTACGGAAGACGCCCAGGTCGAAATTGTTGTTCCGGTCATCGACCTCAGGGAGGGAGGAAGGGAGAGAAAAGGGGCCATTCTGTGAGTCAAGGAGGGACTGTATGGAGAGGACATGAAACCATTACTTACGACTAAAACATCACATGTGTACATAAAATATAAAACATCACAGGCGTACGTAAAATATAAAACATCGCAGGTGTAAATAAAATAGAAAACATCGCAGGTGCACATAAAATATAAAACATCACAGGTGTAGGCCTACATAAAATATAAAACATAACATGTGTACATAAAATATAAAACATCACAGGTGTACATAAAATATAAAACATCACATGTGTACATAAAATATAAAACATCACATGTGTACATAAAATATAAAACATCACATGTGTAGGCCTACATAAAAAAAATAAAGAGGAGAGATTGGATAACGAGACACGGAATAGAGAAAGGAAATAAACCAAGAAAGAGAGAGTTGAGAAGTGACACATGGCGGGAAAAAAACAACCTATAAATAGCTAACATTTTTGGTGTATCTGGCGTACTAAAAAAAGGAAGCGCTGAAAAGGTAGTTTTTTTTTTTTAAAAAGATATATGACAATTGTTGTGCACCTTTTAGCACTGTTGAATCAAATTTTCTGAGCCCTTCCGTTTGTAGCCCAAACTCATTTCAAAATGAAGGACGCTTTAGACGTTCACTCTACGATTTTAAAATTATTTAAAAACAACAACAAAAAAAGGCACCTAATGAAGAAGATTTGATACGAAGATCAACTGTCACTCTTTGCAATGTTTGTTAACATTACATCTCAATTCTTTTTTTTTTCGTTGGCAAAAGTTATGCGTCCTTGACATTGTTTAGTTTATCGTGAAAATCTGCAGCAGACGAAACCTTCCCATAAGGCGCAGTCATCAGCTATCTCTCATTGCTAGATACAACACTAAACCGTAATTTAGAGATTAAAAGAAAAATAAAAACAAACAATGATAGCACAAATTTCCCATTTCATATACTCTTTCTTCTAAGTATATTTAAGAATAGAATGGGTTGCCTAAATCAGACAGGAAAACAAACGACTTATAGGAGTTTAATTCTCTAATAACCTTTAGCGACTACACTGAATCATGAATGTATAATGAACGTCAACAAGATAAGTGCCGCGACTTTAAGAGTTTTGTTGTTCACTCTTCTGTCGTTGTCCTTGTATAGTGTATACATGTTTCGGATGTTCTATCAGAGTTGAAGATAATTTACTTCCTAGTCTAAGCCTCCAGCAGGAAGACGGGTGATGGCAGCGTGCAGGGTATGAAACTGGTGTCATGTACGCGTGAATGATGTTTTTTTACAGTTGTGGTTCTTTTTTTTTTATGAACTAGTTGTGTGTTTTGCATGATTTTTCGTCATGAATCACGTGTGTGTAAGACTTCTTGTGCTTGCTCCTCGTGAACAAGATGGTCTGGCTGTCTGTGGGGTCTTTCTGTGCCAGTGTGTCCACTGTTTCCCCGTGGTAACGCGCACGTTACTAGGGATGGGGTCCGTATTGAGCCAGACTTTGGGCTTTAACAAATGTACACACATGTACGTTGTGCTTGTGTAGTGACGCATTAGTGCTTAGCCTGCCGGGGTGGGTAACCTATTAGATTCAAATCATCCCCTATCAGGCCCTAGGCTCCCTAGCTAAACCTGCGAAACGCACCTTGACACCCCTGACCGTCGAAACGACCGAACGACAGTCCAAAGCGCTTACGGCACGACCAGGACGCCAAAATAACGTAACATCTGCAGGTTCGGAGGCGCATCTGTAGGGACAGATTGAAGAAACACAAGAGTCGAAAGCAATCATTCAACTCCTTAAAATGGAATGAAATCCCCAGACGAAGAATAATATTCACATCAAACACAAATCACTTGTTTTTAAGTCATATAAGAAGTTAAGTAACTTGACTGACAAAAATATTAAATAAACAAACAAGATATTAAACAAAGCACAGTGAAGTGGAGTGTATACTAATTACTGACCCACGACCAACGACTCTGATAACTTGCCTGGTTTTCCTATTTACATTCTCTTAAAAAAAAGACTGTTCTAAATGATTTTCCTAACACTTACAATTTTCTCTGTTTCTGTGACCCACATATTTAGGCCTATTTACAGAAAAAAAAACTTGCCAATGACTTCTCGATGTTTTGATTGGCTTGACACACAAACAGGTGAAATATAAAAAAAAACTAGTCGACCGGCGGCGTAACATACGCCGCTATTTTACAGGGCCGGCCTTAGGCCACTGCAACCTATACGACCGCAGTGGGCCCCGCACTTTCATAAGATTCGCTCTAGGAGCTCCAGGAAATCTCCCGAAATCCCAAAATATACGAAAAAGTCCTTAAAATATACGAAATATATACACAAAATTGTCATTTTGGGGTGTTATTCAATATGGAAAACGCCAATGTTACGCGAAATCCGTTTCGCATAGGGCCCCACAATGGTTATGTCCGGCCTGCTATATATATATATACATAGTAGATTACTTAGATTAGTTCCTAGTCCAAACCTCCCGCAGGACAAATGGGGATGGGATCGGGCAGGGTTTGATACATTTAAACGACAGTCAAGCGCACAGTCAGTCATCCGTAGTGTTAATACTACTCTTGTTTTCTCTGGACTATCCGCAGAAATAAGAGAGTGATCTTTCCTTTACTTGTCGACCATAGACATAAATAAATATAGACTGGCCGATTAAAGAGTTTTATGAAACGAAAACTTGTGACTTGCAATTTTGTGTACTTTACTATACAGCAGTTATGAGCAGTATAAAAGTTAAGTATTAATATCGATTTCACACCTATATATATTGTAAATAAGGAGGCAGTGTAGTTTAGTTTAATCTCTAAGAATGAAGATCATGCAATTTTTCATAAATCGGAAATCCGAATACAATAGATATACATGTGTTCAAGTTACATGAAGTTACTTCCTTCGGCCAGTCTATATTTATTTATGTCTATGTTGTCGAGCGAACTCTTGAGGGAAGAAGAGAATTATATATATAGAAGATAGATACTTTAAAAAAAATATCGCTTAAACTGAGTGAAATTGTATCAATTATTTTGAATCTATCATAAGTCATAGCTGTACACAATGGACCTCATTCACCAATCGTAAACAAACATCATTTAGCCACGTGGTTCTCTATCTCTCCTATACAAATTACGTAATCCATAGTGGCTGTCACGTGATACGTATTTTTTTTATTGTTTTATCAATATTATGACGTGGCTAAATGTGTTTATTTACGAGTGGTGGGTGAATGAGGTCCATTGCGTAGTCTACTCTCCTGGTCTTGCGAAGCTATCTCACATGTTGAGAAGAGTCCTTTTTCGCGCTTTAATGGAAGGGCAATCTCTGCCCTATCCCTCATTATTTCAAAGCCTTATCTCCCGTGAGGTTCCTTTTACTTTTAATAAACTAATTACGACTAATAAACTAATTACGACTAATAAATTAAATTGTTTTTGTTTTTTTTAATCGATTCCTATGTTGTATTCGACAATGAAAAATTGTAGAAAGTGTCAACTTGACCTAAGAATGGGAAGTGGGAGAAATAACGTGTACAAGATTTTGACCTGACGGACAGACGGACGGATTGAGTTGATATAAGCTTGGTAACAAGAAAAACATAGAAAGTACTTTAAAAAAAACCTAAAGCTTATACGAAGTGTAATTGTATCAATGGACCTCATTCACCAATAGTAAACAAACAACATTTAGTCACGTGATACTATTGTTAAAACAACGAAAAAAAACTGTCACTGTGTATTAAAATCAGATCGTAATTTGTATAGAAGAAATAGAGAATTGGTTTCTAAAAGCATTTTTTAAAAAAAGAAAAAAAAAGGGGCGGGGGAAGCGACCTGAATTTGAACTCGTGGCTCAAGCCTCCTCCTCGGGCCGACGTGCTAACCCCTCTGCTAGGTACTTTTGACTAGAGAAGATTGTATAGTTATATATTGTTTGTTTCAATTTAGAGCGGCGATCTATAAAGGGAACTAATTTAGCTTACACTACCACTTCAGTCAAGTACAATTTATTTCCCTTACTCGTGATACCAAACAAAATAATTAATTACCAATAGTTAATAAGCTAATTGGTTATTTTTAAAATTATTAATTCTTGTGTTGTCAGGTAAAAGAAATAACTGTGCGAAATTTCAGCTTGATCGGAGATTGGGTGTCAGATAATTAATGTGTACAACCTTATTACCAGACAGGCGGACAGACAGAGTGAGTTGATATAAGCTTTGTAAAAATTGACACATATCTTCATCATAATGGACCTCATTCACCAATCGTAAACAAACAACATTTAGCCACGTGACAATATTGATAAAACAATGGGGAAAAAACGTATCACGTGACAGCCTTTATGGATTACGTAATTTGTCTAAAAGAGATAGAGAATCACGTGGTTAAATGTTTGTTTACGATTGGTGAATGAGGTCCATTCTACAAACTCGTATCTGAAATGTGCAGTCAAGCAAGGTAGCAACAAGAAAATAAGCCAAGCAAAAAAAAAATACATTAATATCTTAAACCACGACAATAAGTGAATTTATTTTAGAACCACGAAAAATAAAAGAACAACATATTAATGTTTTAAAGAAAAAACAACATCAATTCGAAAGACAAAATAATTTCTGTAGCAGAACTGAGTGGATAGTGTTTCTTCGTGTAATTCAAAACACAGACCGGAGAGTCAAGCGAAACGATACAAAACAAGGAATCGATCACCGCAATGTATTTTCCTCTAGTACACTACTAGATCTAACCATTAGCATTGTCACTGTATTTTATTGTGCAGGTTTTGATAAAGAAGTTGGTAGAAATGTAAAAAGACAAATCGACAGAAAGAAAAAGGAATGGAACAATCAAAACAGAAGTGGCGGGAAAAAAATCTAAGGCACAGTCTCAAACAAAACTAGTAACAAAAAAAAGTTGTTGTTTTTTTTATCCTTTTTGTAAGAGCAGTTACTTTGTTTTTAATAACTAATAAACATTTAAAATTATATATATATTATGGTAAAAAATAAATAAAAACAATGCTTATATTAAACAATTATTTACTACATAGGCTTATCTCCCCTTAGATAAGTACATTTTCTCTATAAAAACAAAATTATTAACTACGACTAATTGATTTACTAATTGGTTGATTTTTTTTTATTGATTCATAATTATAATAATAATAATACCTAGGTCGCCATAACCAAGTTGCAAATTTAATACATTAATACATTTTTTGCTTTGACGCACAATTTGATTGGTAAAAAGATGCTCCTTCTTATTACAAATAGTTGCCACAAATAGTTGCCACAAATAGTTGCCACAAATAGCTCTAGAGTCTATTGACCACTTATTGTACTGGTATAGGATTATTTTGACTTACAAAACGGTAGATTTTAATCGCCCCGATCTGCTGTTTACGGACAGAAAAAGGAAAAACCACTACCATCATTGGCATCGCCGTACCACTATTCCATATTATTATTATGTTTGTTAGAAACGAACAAGTAGTCATTCTCTGGAGCTGCCAGGGTCGAGTTTCACTAAAGAGAAATGAAATTCAGGCAGCGAGAATCTTCCTAGGAATGTTAAGGACCTTGAAGGTAGCCTATCTGTGAAGTCAGTTGTTATAACAACCTCGGTTGATATAGATATATTGTTATTTTGGATAACTTCCATAAACGCTTAAGCAAAATCTTATTTTTGATATTATGCGTATCGCTACCCAGACTGGGTCCCGAGGTCCATTTCGCATAAGGCCCGCATTTGGTAGGGCCGGACCTGGCAGAAGAGCTCAAGGTTTTCTTGGTTTAGAAATTTAGGTTATAGAAACAGAAATATGGATGCATTAATCTGATTGAGTAAGCTGTTCAAGGAACTGTGTTTTTTAAATATATAGGTGTTAAACCTAAACCATAGAGCGATTGGTTCCTACGATAACAACTATTGTAAAAAAAAAAAAAAACGCAAACTAAAACTCTATGGCCATATTGCAAAGTTTTAAGGACAAGCAAAGACCTTCCTTCAGGGAACAGTACCAGGAAAAAGAAGAAGAGGCAGCAAAGAGAGCGATGGGAAGATAACATAAACGAATGTAATTGGCCAGCCATTGAAAGATGTCCTATCCTAGGGCAAAAGACAGAGAAATTGAGAAAAACGACAAATCTTGTGTGGTGCCCCAACGGTCTAACAGACTAAGGGATGCGTGAAGGTGTTAAACATCTAGTTAAGTGCGAGACAAAAAAAAAATATCAATAAAATAGAGAGAAGGTTAAACGTGGAGCAGTAGAGGTGCCCTGAGGTTGTTCAGACAGATAGTAGGAGTAACAGAAGTATTTAGAGTAACATCTTTAGTAAAATCACTAAATTTAGAAAGCCTTCAGGACAGAAGACTCAAAAGTAAAGTAGCAATTATACATAAAACACTGAACCATAATCTTCAAATACAAAAACAAAATTTAATAAAATACTCTGAAAGACACAAGGATAAAGGCACACTCCTCGTTCCATATGCTAGGACAAATTTGTACAAATGCTCCTTCTTACCTAGTGCTTTTAGAGCATGGAATGGGTTGCCTGAGCTAGCCAGGAAAACCAGTGACTTGGCAGAATTTAGGTCACTGGTTAATATGCATGACTAAATGCATGACGCGTAGGACGTAATCATCTTCTTTTTTTTAAGTAACGTCTGTATTATATAAGATAAGATGAAGATAAGTCTTACCGTGTAACAGGTGAATATCGCACTATCCAATGGAAGAGCGATGCTTTCAAAGAAAAACCCAGATCCCAGACGCCTAAGGTGAAACATGTCCTCTTTTTTCCTTGACCTTTGGCGGCAGTAACGCAGCTTCTTTAGTCTCTTTTTCGAGATCCTCATCTTGGCCTGCTTGACCGTGTTCTGCGGGTCTTCCTTTGGCGAGTTCTTTGGGTCAAGCTGACCCTTGCCGGACAATGGTAGCAACATAGTGTTTGTGCTTTACGTGTGTCAGGCGCACTTACATAAAAGAGGATTATTTCGAAGTAGACGAAACATCCTGCAAGACGGCAGGCGTCGGCAGTGGGCTGGAACCGAACTTGAGATCGTCATGTCGACAGTTCGGATCGCATTCCACTAGAGCATGCAACTGATATATTGTCAAATCCAAATGTTCTTTCATCTCAGCCAACACATTTTTTTAAACACTCGAAATATTCATTTAGTTTCTTTCCTGTCTTTCTAAATGCGTTATTTTTATTTACCCAACGCGTCGACGTATATAGGTCAGTGTCCAGATATGACGATGACGTCAACGGCTATCAGACGACAGCCAATGTTTGAAATCAAATGAGTTCAGACTGTATACAACGAGGCCTGATAGTGTACACGCTGTTTACTGAGGCCTTCTAAAGTTTACACATAAAATATACCGAAGGATCGTGTAGCTCTCACAATATACACCGAAGCATACAGCTGATTACATTTCTCCATAATAAATAATACAAATGAAAGTTTTAATTTTTTTTTAATTTCTCTTAGTTTGCAACAGTTGAAACTTTTTGTTTCGTTGTTTTTTATTGAAACACGTAGCCATTTTTTAAATAACAAAAAAAAAACAAAAAAAAAAAAACCTTTACTGAAGGATGAAGTTCAAAGGGCGATGTAGACGGCCTTGATGAAGGAAGTCAGAGTGCATACCTAATTAGCATAACTCCTTCAGACGTTAGCACGAATTTAAAAAAAAAAAGACTTTTAACAAATTTTTATGAATGCTTGTTGCTACTTGAATTCATATAGAAAATTCACTAATAATTATACTTTCTAAACACCCAATTATTCAGAAATTTAGAACCTAGAACAGAACAGTAAAAATTAGACTTCAAGAAATCAATTCACAATTTTTTGTTACTACAAACTATAGGAAGCACTGTATTACATCATAATAAGCGGCAATTTTTCATCCAATAGCCACTTGTTCAGAAACAAAACACAGTCCTAAAAGTAAAGATTGCTTCAACAATTTTTCTCTTCTTTATAAAGAAAAACCCAAGTGTAATAAAAAGGCGAATGGAAGTGGAGCGCCTCTTCAGAAGTCAATATTTCTCGTCTGCGCCCGGGAGAGTTACAGCCCCTCGTTGCACCAGAAACAGGGCTGGTCTATTAAAGTCTATTCCCAACAAGCTTATTATCGGAGGCCAAAGGGAGCCATTGTACGCATGAGTGGCGCTACAGCGCACGCACTGACAGCGCTCACGTAAATAATAAAAAAAGGAACCGGGCAGGACTGTGGTGAAAGAGTCCTGGTAGTCCAGATCCACCAAAACCCTTGATCATCATAAGACTACTGTTCAAGTCTAGTGAATAGTCTTTTGAAGATAATAGATCAAAGCCAGATCAAAGATGTTGGTCACCAATGTATTGATTTGTGTGCATGATTAGGTCATTGTTGATAGAACTTACTTAACCGTATTATGAAAAAAAATCTTTGATGAAGCATACACTTGTGAGGTCCATATGTTACTTTTTTTAAAATGTAATACATCTAATAGCTGATCAATGCTATTAATGTTTTCTTTTTTTTAAACAAGATAGATACTAAAATGATTTATAAAATTATAATTGAGAAAAAAAATCTCATAACAGCGGAAAAAAAAAAGAACTTATAATGTTTCGAAAAGACAAATTTATAATGGCTTAAACTGATCTAATAATATCTGGAAAAAAAAGCATCTAATAAAAACTGTAAAAAAAATATTTACAAATTAATGAAAAAAAAAAGATGATCTTAAAAAGCTGAAAAAGATAAAACAAGAGCTGGAAAAAAAAAGGACAGAAAGATGATATTATAAGAGCTGAACAAGATTTTATAGCTAAAAAAGTTTGAATAATAGCTATGAAAATAGGCTCTTACAATTGTTGAAAAAGATTTTTTAACATAATAGTTGAAAAAAAAATCATCTTATAAGGTTGAAAACGATGATCTTGTAATAGCTGAATAAAACAATATTATAACATTTAAATTGCTGGGGAAAAAAAAGTCTCACAACCTAAAAGGGATGTCTGCTAAACTTAACGATGCAACGTTCACAGGTCTTCCCATTTCCCATAACTCACTCACTCGACAAAGTTGTAGAATTTTGGTCACGTGAGCTTCTGCAACAAGATTCTTATCACAATCTCTTTTATTAATTAAGTTGTCCGTTTGATTTTTTTAAAAAAGTTTTTAGTAATGAGGAGAAGTCTAATGTTACCTCCATATTAAATTTTGGGTGTATTAGAAGCGAAAAGAGCTTAGACCGCCGTGCTAAATAGCGCAAACACATTATCATATACCGGTACCTTAAAAAAACAACATAGCTTTAAATAGTTTATTAACACTTCCTTTAGTATGTACACCGGATACACCAAAAAGATGGCTATTTATACTTTTTCCGCCATGTCTGAAAATCTCAAAGTGTGTCACTTCTCAACTCTTTCTTTGTTTCTTTCCTTTCTCAATTCGTCTCTCTTTTTCTGTTTCCAATCTCTCCTCTCTATTTTGTATGTAGGCCTACACATGCAATGTGTTATATTATATGTACCCCTGTGACATGTTATATTTTATGTAAACCCGCTAAGTACGCTTAAACTTGGCTTGGCTACCTATGAAAGGGGTTTGAGGGTTAGGGCAGCAGAGCAGAGTTGTGTGTTTACTGAGCGCTTAAAGGCAGAAAAAAAAAGCGCTCTGAGCATGCTCTATATATTCAAAAAAAAAAGATCTAACAACTCTCGTGAAATCAGATTAGAAAGAAGTGAAAAAGTGTGTGTGAGAGAGAGAGAGAAAGAGGGGGGAGAGAGGGACTGACAGAGAGAGGGAGGGAGAAGAGAAATAGAGAAAAAAAAAAGGGTAAATGTGGGAAAGTTAAACTTGTATTTTCCTCAAAATTTCCAGTACCGGTACACGATACACCGTAAGTTCCTAAATTAAGGTCAAAGTGCAGTCTATTTATAGGATTCAAACCCATTTCTTAATCATTTCAAGTATTTTAAATTTAAATTGAAATATGTCAACTATGCTTACCAATTCTATCCTTTAAATGTTCCCCATGAGGTAACGCCCGATATAAAGATATCTGGAAGTCACTACTCTTCTCATAAGGCGCCATGTTATTTCGTTTACAGAGCTCAGCAGATCAAAGAAACTCCAAACACAAAAGATCACTTCAGAGAACCGTCAAAACTTCACAACTGCCACCTAGTGTTCATGTTGCGAACATTCCACGCCTCTTCATTGACTTGTAATAAGCAACACACATTCATCGAATATTGTAAACTATTAAAATATGATCTTTAAAATGTGTAGTATTCAGCATAAATATCCTAGACTCTCCAGACTACTTTGGGAGGCGCGGTGGCTGAGCGGTAAAGCGCTAGGCTTCCGAACAGGGGACCGGGGTTCGAATACTGGTCTGGGATTTCTAATTTCGGGATCTTCGGGCGCCCCTGAGTCCACCCAGCTCTGACATTAGTTAGGGAAAAGTAAAGGCGGTTGGTCGTTGTGCTGGCCACATGACACCCTTGTTAACCGTAGGCCACAGAAACAGATGACCTTTACATCATCTGCCCTGCAGACCACAAGGTCTGAAAGGGGAACTATATTTTTTTTTTTTTTTTTACTCCAGACTACTTTACGTATAAGCTTAACTTCTGTGACTACTAAGAAAAGTGACTTTTTTTAGTTTTCGTGGTCCAAAGTCAACATCGCTGAGGTGTAAAAAAAAAAAAAAAAAAAAAAAAAAATGGCTATTGGTCTAAACTGCCCATAGATTGCACGTTGCGGGTCAGTGTTCAGGCCTCTATGACAATTGGCATCAATCTAGCAGGCATAAGGAATGGACCTCATTTAGCCACGTGATACTATTGATAAAAAATGAAAAAAACGTATCACGTGACAGCCTTTATGTATTGCGTATTTTGTATAGAAGAGATAGAGAACCACGTGGCTAAATGTTGTTTGTTTACGATTGGTGAATGAGGTCCATTATCACACATTAATTAGGCGAAGACAACTCTAATTACAACCAAAAGGGTCAAACTGAGTAAACATCGTCTGCAAATGTGAATCGATAAACGTCTTGCAATTGAACCCCCATTGTATAGGAGCCAATCCTGACACTTCACTGTAGACTTGCTGTATCTCCACCAAGCAAGGAGATCTACTGTTTGAGAAGCACTGGATTCTCCTGAAGCTCCACCCAAGACCTTGGCAGCACACAGGAAAATGCTATTGCGCTCGACCATGAAGAAGACTCCCATTAAACTGCATACATCGTTTACATAACACTATCGCTATAAACTGTGAGCTTTTTGACTGATGCAATATATGAAATGTATTGACTAAGAGACTATTGCATGTGCCGGGTACAAAAGAAGGCACCTGTTGAAGGCAGGCAAGACGAAGACAAATAAAGGCGGGAACTTGTAGATCTAAGTGAGTTGAGAGATACTTTGAAGATCGTTTGACATTTTGCCATTTAATTTGTACTGTTTATACTTCTACACTGATATTACAAACATTTATATATTTAATAAAATTTAAAGGGAAACTACATTTAACCAATCGTATCGCTTCATTCTTACAGTAGCTGTTAGGCTTAGTGACGGCCTAGTCCAGAACTATGGTACAGTTGTATATATGTATATATATATATATATATATATATATATATTTAGAGAGAGAGAGAGAGAGAGAGAGAGATCTAAAAGCATTAGGACAACCAACTCGAGAAAAAAAGTAACATTTTCATCTAATCCCCTCCCTGTCCTAAAATGCAAATAGATGGTGTGTCTGACTGATTCTAACAAACTGGTCAGTGTAAGGCTAGTCGAGACTACGTGTAGTCGGTCATGACAAGACAACCAAGCGATAGTGTTTGTTGTGTGTTGAGTGGTCAGGCGAGAAAATACACACTGCCGTAGTTAGTCAAGCATGTAAATCTACTTTCAACACGCAATTTTTTCTTTGCTTACAAGATCTAGATCTAACTGCTTAGACGAAGATACATTTCTTTTACGAGAATGTAATCGTCACTGTAATAGTTTTCCGTTATACAGTAAGTCAACAGATTAAATTAATAGGTTAGTGTGACGTCACATAGGAACCCGGTAAAAATCTGATCGTTTTGGATGCGCAGAAAAAAATGTCAGAAAAACAACAATTACTGAGTCATTATTGCAAATAAAAAAACAACAACAGAATAATATATTCATTATCTGTAAATCAAAACACATATTATATTAAAAATTGTCAATACCATCGGAGTTTCCCCTTCAAGTTTCTTTTGTTCATACAAGAGGATTTCAATCTTGTGTATGTATTTGTGTGAGCTAGTCAATACGCCTATAAGGTAGATTGGATTAGCTTTCTGGTTAAAACGCAACACTGGCCTTCTTGACATATCTTTGTGTACAGTACAGTTGAATATAACACACACACACACAGACTCACACACGGACATTTGGTACTTGAAGTGGACTATTATACGACCAAAATCTTTGACCAAGATGTTTATGATCTATTTATCGATTAGTTTAGTCACATCAAAGATTCTCACAGTCTGTAAATATGACACACTGAAACGAGACCGAAATCGCAAAGATAACCAGAGAACGAGGTCGATGTCGCAAAACCTTCACAGTATCCAAACAATGAAAACTGAACATACAACTACACACCACACGACATAGTCTCGCAAACGAGAACCACAGAGACCCTACAAAAAAAGGGCGATACTATTCCAATAATTTAGACCGGAAATAAATTAAGAATAAATCTTTGTCATACATTGGTGCTCGTCTCGTCTACCTTTTCTTTGGATTGTCCCAAAATGATTGTAATCGATTCTCGCGTTTGTAATTGAATTCAACCATTGTTGTATGCCGGAGTATCGTTTCTGCGGATCTTCCCTTTCACGAGTAAGGAGGCGTCTTAGATCTCTATCAGATGAAGTGCTTTTAAGTTTACATTGAGAATTATATTAAAGTCGTGTAAGATGAAGTTTACGACCTTATATACAATACTGTAGTACAAGTGGAAGCAACCTAGCTGGAGCTTTCTCTAAAGTTGTGCAACATTTTACGGAGTGAAGTATAACAACGGAGTGAATACAACAACTAATAATCAAGGCTAAAAATAGTAGAGAACGCAATCTCAACAACGATCCTTCGTACATTAGAGAAATATTCTACAGAGTTGTAATTAAAACTCATTAAATTGTCTACCCTTAGTAACATTTTTTTCTCAACTTAAAAATAGTTCATACATATCTGCATACATAATTAAAAACACAGAAAAACGCTTTCGAGGGTCATAAGAAAACTTTGCACTTATTTCAGCCGCGGTAAAGACTATGAAATAAGAATCTCTATGGCGTTTTTCTTTATCAAAATATGACAGCGAAACAAAACAAATACAATAGTCTCGTCCTCAAGTTACCGCTAAAAACAACAGTACATGGATTTAGAAAACAAAAAACCAAAACAGCAAAGCAAAACAAAAAATTCAAATTTTAAAATCCCTGAACTGTCAATTTTTTTTTATTAATTTCAAGCTTTGTTTAGACCAGTGATGCCCAAAATACGGCCCAGAGGGCCACATCCGGCCCAAGACGTGATTCCGTCCGGCACGCCTAAACTTCGATACAAAGTGTAGAAAATCTCCTCTCCACAAAAAAAGAAAAAAGTTTACTTTTTTTTCCCCTACGTTAGGGGTAAATGAATTGGTACTGAAAGTAAGCCAACATATTTGTTATATAAAGAAAGAGTGGCTCTTTTGAAAGAACATAAACATTCAGCAGATTTATGAAACCAAACAAAGAAATAAGGTGGCATTCATGGTTTGAGACGCAACTATTAGATTACACTTAGGGTGGAGGATTGATGAGATTACTTACCAAAAAGAGACAAGAAATAAGTCGGCTGTAAGGCTAGCTTTTGGGCTACTCACTTTGTAAGTAGAGACATGAAGCCATTTTTCAACTGCGAGCGCATAAAAAAAGTGGTTGCTAGCAATGATGGAAGAAATGTGTCCTAAAAAGAAGATAGCTTTTAAAGCTGTCCACCTTTCTAATGACAATTACAAAGGGAGAGAAAGTAAATATCTCCATTCGAAACTACCAGACAATGCAGATTTCGAAATATTTTCCCATTGTCACTGACGAGTTTACCAACCTATCTGATACTGCTCGAAATCTTGATATTTACCATATCACAAAAGAGATACAAGACACCGATAGCAAAGACAAACAGACACAGACACTCTTTTGTTCCCCTGGTAATCAAATCATTAAATAGGAACAATCTGATATAAACTTTGTCACATGAAAATTATGAGTGAGTCTGGTGTGAATGTACATTTTGGTTTCTTATAGTTATGTTTTTTGTTTGGTGTAATGCACAAATTGTAAGACAAATTTCCATACGGACAATAAAGATTATTATTATAATATTCAATCGCGGTACAAACAGCAGTTTTGAAAGCAGAAAAGTTGGTAGCTATGAGGAGCATGCGAAGTCCTGTCAAATAAATTGTATCCATCACAGAGGATCTTTCTCTTACATGGGAGAAATTAACGGGAGTGACTTCTGATGGCGCCACAAGTATGGTCACGTATTAGACAAGTTGCGGAGTCAAATGGAACCGAATTATTCACCAACAAAATCAATGTGGCAAGCTGTTCAGTCCTGGACCATTTTATAATGATCGTGTTCAGATTGAACAATACCGTCATTTCAAAAAACCATCTGCGGCCAATGTGTCAAGTGCCCCAATGTGTCAAGTGCCCAGACATAGTCTCACATGGAACTGATTGTCTTACAAAAGCCTGACATCCCTTTTTGACAAATTTCAAGGGATTCATTCATTGATTAATATAAGTACTAGATTCACGGATTTCTAATAAAAAAGGATATATTGTCTATTTCTCTTTTTAAAAAAAACAACTTTATGTCGATGTGGCCCGCGTACGAGTGTAGAAAATTAAAATCGCGCGCCGACAAACTAAGGTTGAGCATCACTGGATTAGGCTCTTTGGAATTGGAACTTTGATCGCAAATCAATAATCAAACTGAGCTTGTTCGTCAAATTCATTTTACTTTAAAACAAGATTCTTGAAGGGAAAAAAAAAACAATCAACAATCCAGCTATACATTAAACTTACATTAAACTAGACTTTCTGTTCAAATCTATTACAATAATTGGCCTACATATCGTGAACTTACTAGTTTAAACCTGTATAACCTCTGGGTTTAAACTGTGTTAAACTCTGGGTGTAAACAAAGGCAAACTTTAAGTTTCCACAAGTTATCGGCTTATCAAGTCTCATCCATTAGCTGGACACTGTTATTTCTAGCAACATGTCGAAAGTTTTTTTGAAGTTGCCTAATACGTTTTTTTTTTATTGACATATTAATCTGAGCGCGCGTGCTGTTCAATAACGTCACACACATGCGCACAGATACTTTTTTACACGCAACAGCAGACGGTATCCCTCTTGGCCGTTTCGACATTTATTAGGATACAAAAATCGATAAATTATAATGTCTTTTAGGCCTTCACTTCACATCCGAACCCACCTTAACAAACTTCTTTATAAAGTGTTTTAGACTACAGTGACATTCGTTTAAAGCTTTAATCGATCCAATAGCATAGAAACTCTCATAATGAATCGATATAATCCCAATTACAAGAAAAAGACGCCTATTATAACCTATTTCGACATGACCAACACATAATTTTTCGACTCAGAACCGGACACAACAGAATGAGACAGCATATGTTCCGAAAGCTAAAAGACGGGACGAACCAAACCTGCCCTTATGGAGAATCACCAGAGAATGCTGACCATGTCCTACAAAGCTGCATACTTTATCGTATATCTCTCAAGTACAGCTACCATCTCTTGAAGAGCTTTTCCAAGAAAGATGCTTTTCCAAATCACTCTCGATTCTTAAAGACAACCTGCACCCATTAAATCAATGTTACATAAGATCTGAACGAAGTGGTCGTCTCCTTTCCATTAGGACTAAAACTAAGATTTAAAAACTCCTTTATCCCACTTTCGGTCAGAGTGTTACAAGATCAGCTGTCGTCATCGAGAAGTACATAGAAGTCAAATTCATAAAGAGCTGGTTGTGAATGTGTATGTGTTTTCATCTGTGAATGTTGTTCAAAATTTTAATCAATATTGTTTTTGTACAGTAGTTTCGCTGAGCTTGTCAATTGTAGTCAAACTGAATTTCCATTAGATTGGATCAATAAAAATTATCTTATCTTATCATGAGGCCCGAACAAAACTCTGGCCCCAAACCCTCCTATAGAACAAAAACTATACGGAGAACTGTCTGATCTGGAAATCACTGCGCGATTCATCTCAGATAAAGGATTACAGATCTGAACGCTCCGACATGAAAAATAAGAGCGAAGAAGAAAGATGAAGAGTCGATATAATTTGATAGACACATTCTACAATGAAATTTGTTTAAAGCTTTGAACGATCCGAAAGTCTCGTAATGAATCGGTATGGTATAATTTGATAGATATTTGCGACATTGAAGCTCTAGAGTTCTAAAGTATTGGAGACTGCGACATTAAAAATTTAACACAAAGTTAATCTGCACTTTTTTGTGCTTTGACTTTTAAGATGCTCTTTATTTTTTACAATACCTCTATTCAAGTCACACATTCGTGGAGCCTGGATAGACACGAATTTCGAAAACGGCTCTAATGATTTACCTAGAAATTTGACAGTTGACGTATAACGTTTGAAAAAACGGCTAATTGGACTATAGAATTTGTCAAAGTATAAAAATAAATTAATTTTAATTTGGCAAGTAGACTAGAAACTGTTTACCATGAACAGACGATATGTCTTCGGGAATTTCCACATCATCTAGGCCAGGGATTCTCAACCTGTGGGTCGCGACCCCCTTAGGCGTCGATTGACGATTTGCCAGCGGTCGCCTAAGACCATCGAAAATATGGATTGTTTTTGTCTTTTCTTCTATTGCTGTGTGGATGGGGGTCGCCGCAGAGTAGGGATTGTAAAAAGGGGTCGCCGAGCTTAAAAGGTTGAGAACCACTGATCTAGGCCATCTTCATTCAAGAGTTGAATAATTTAATGTTCAGGAATAGTTTGCGCACCATCTTCTAAGTATAGATCTCAAGGCCTTTTCTGGGGGGGGGGGGGGGGGGGGGGGGGTAGGGTAAAAAATGTTACCCCATAATTTTAAATCTAGCATTTATTAGTTATTCAGAGAAAAATAATCGGTGTACAAGATGTATAATTATATTGTATACATGTCTTTTTTTAAAAGTATTTTTATTTAGTTTTCTTGTTTTCTATAAGATCTATTTCCTTATGAATTAATTTTCGTGTAGGTCTACTAATACGCGGAACAATGGAACAACTATTCAGGCCTAGCGGAACACTAGTGTTCCCCCGGAACACTGCTTGGGAGAAACTGCTGCATACAACACAAAAAAAACATTGCTTCACACACAAACACACACATTTCTAGGTCAGTGCCTTGAAGTTTAATAGCGCCAACTTAATTAAAGTCTCTCACACGTCAGACGCTATGATAGATCGATGCATTTAAAAGAAATAACTGAAGCCTGTATAGGACCACACACACACACACATCAATCCACCCATCTCACATGACCTAGCTTCTAGACCACTGAATTACGTTGTCTGATTTATAGTGTGGTGCGGCTTTACTTGTCCCTTAAAAAGTAATAGTAACTTATTTGTTTACTAATGACTGGTGAAGAGAATTCAGATTACTAATGTGCCAGATAATAATAATATTAGTCAAGTGTAGCCAAATTCTTGTTTTAAAAAAATACACTGATAAGCCAAAGACTGCAATTCAAAACAGAATAGCATATGCTTTAATTATCAAGCTGGTTGATGTAAAAATTAATTCCTTTAAATCTCTACCTATTTTGAGACGTATATTATTAACAAGCTTTATTAGAACGGACCAACATACCCATACATCTAGGACTGACTGAATGGTGTTTCAAATCAATCGAAATCTATTATATAAAACACAATGTAAGATAATAGTATGTTTCTTAAAGAAATCAACATCATTTGTAAATTTCTAATGAAACTTAGTATGAATATTTCTTGTATCATTGCGGAGACCGTCACAGGGCCCTAAATGTAGGAACTCATCCCTGCCCGGCACAGTGAACCACTAATAACGCTTGTATTTCTGCTAGCATATAATAAACTAGTCAAAAACAATGTTACGATCTCACTTAGATATTAGCACGGGTATTAAACATTAAATTATGCGTTCAATATATGAGTGAGCTAATCTTTAATATTGACTTACCCAATTTAATTTCAAAAATTTATTCACCGGCAATTTCGGCTTCTTCCTGGCACGTTGTTTTATTGTGTTGCTGTATCCAGATCTGACGCTCTTTTTCCTAAAGCAGCTTTGACCTTTCAACCCCAACTGAACCTCTGGTTGAACTACGATGAAGTACCAATAGACATGCTCCTGGCCACTGTCTATTTCTGAACTATTCTTAGTTTCCCCGTGCTTATTGTGTGGCATTGGAACTAATCACACTTAGGAATGTAAACTATCCCTACACCTTCAACCAACAAGTTCAGAAAATTGTCCGACTTATACAATTCTGAATGCTTGCCCGTTTGGAATCCGTAATTTGGTTTCTCTCTGTGTAATCAGCGGTTCGAAAAACAAAAGACACAGTTATGGAACTTGGACAATAAAATGTGAAGGTATCCAGGACTTGAAAAGCTGTGCATTAAGTCTATCGTTTGAAGTCGTGGAATCTCTAGTCTTTGATACTGTTCTATGTGATAGACGGAAACAGGTCGCCAGTATAAATAGTTAGTTATTTTAAAACATAGGTCAAGGTAGTTAAACACATGTCACGTTTGTTACCTTTAAACACGGATCACGTTAGCAATTTCTAAGCAAAGATCACGTTGCCTACTTTTAAACGCTGGTCACGTTAGCTATGTTTAAAAATGAACACTTGAATTTCTTTAGCACGAAGATCACGTTATCTATTGATCACGTTAGCAATTTTTAAACAAAGATCACATTGCTTACTTTTAAACACTGGTCACGTTAGCTATGTTTAAAAATGAACACTTGAATTTCTTTAGCACGGAGATCACATTAGCTAACGGTGCTTTTAAACATGGATCACGCTAGCTACTTCAACAAATACATCCCGTTAGCTACTTTTAAACATATAGCTTATCACGTTAGATACTTTAATGGATAGATCACGTTAGTTTCTTTTACACGGATAATCACCTTGGCTACTTTTCAAAATAGACCATGTTAGCTAATTTCAAACACAGATCACGTTGGCTAATTTTAAACATAGATCACATTGGCTAATTTTAAACATAGATCACGATAGCTACTTTTAAACACTCATCAAGTCAATTACTTTTAAAACACAGATCACGTTGGTTACTTTCAAGCCCAGATCACGTAAATTACCATTGAAGCATAGATCACGTTAGCTTGTGAACTGATCATTTGTCTTCCTAAATGAACATAGGCCTAAGTCTCACATGACTAGTCACCAGTAAAGACTTAACGTCGTGGTAAAATTCTATCATATTTATAAGAAAACATGCCAAGATACAATCGTATGCAGTCAGAGCATGTGAGAACCAAGCCTATATTCATATTAGGGGATTGGGAGGGCAGGAAAGGGAGATAATTGAAGTTCCCCTCTCAGACCTTGCAATCTATGGGGCAGATGATGTAAAGGCCATCAGTTTCTGTGGCCTACGGCTAAAGAGGGTGTCGTGTGGCCAGCAAAGCGACCAACCGCCTTTACTTTCCCCAACTAATGTTAGGTACCCTTTAGAGGTTGGTGGACAAAGAGGCGCCCTAAGATTCCGAAATTTAAAAATCCCAGTCTTCGCCGGTATTAGAACCCGGGACCCCCGGTTTGGAAGGCAAGCGCTTAACGTGACACAAGTATATCGTATTATTAACAAAGCTTGCTAAGATAGAATCGTTTGCAGTCAGAGCATTAGAGAACCAAGTCGCATTAAGGTATGGGGGGGGGGGTGCAGGAAAGGGAGATAACAGTTCATGTATTTGTATTTCATTAGTTAGCCAATCATAACAACGCAACAATCATAATGAATACTCCTACACAGTTAATGCTCATGATCAGACTTGGCGCGCGGGGTCATTCCTTTCATATCTGTACAATTCTATGCTAAGACCTTGAGGAATGTAAATAGATATGGGGCCAGCGAAATGTCCAACCGACATTACTTTCCCAGTCATGTGTATTGGGGGCCCGTTTAAGTTAGGGGAACTCATAGCTAATGGTGGATTGGCCCAAGGGAATATTACCCGAAAGGTAAATTTGTCCGGACTAAAACTCATTTTAATTTGATATTTTACGTTTTCGGCACATCGTCACAATTTAGGTCATATCGTACCCACAATCCCTCAAGTGTCATTCCCCCTTCATATCCTTTCTCTCCTAACAGACGATACCAACGTTGATTCCACCAGAATGTGGTAAATAATTATGGAGAAAAAGAGTTAAGTCACTAAAAACAAGGTCTATTCACAGTTAAGATAGTAAAAATAGTAAAAAATTATTAATTCAATACAAATCTGTTGTAAATATTATATATTCACAATCTCTCTGACCTATCACAAATCATACATAATAAACAGAAGAAATGTTATTGAGAAAGACATGTCTCTATGCCATACGGAAACCTCTGCTGCCTTACAGCTATACCCAAACATGGGAAAGGCTTCGGGAGTCAACCCCATGGAATAAAAATAAGGAGCTTATGCAGCAACACCCGGGAAGAACTTGCAATGCTAGTGATCCCAAACTGTAGGCCCCAATACCTGTTCATGTGATACATGGGCTGCATGAAGAGGAGGGGGACTGCTGTGTTGGCGCATTGTGCCCACCTTAGCTAACGCCAATGCTTTCATCTTACTACAAGATCAATCATACTCGCTCTACGATTAAAGGAGGTTATAAACAAGAGCTTATACTGAAGCTTTTAACATACATTTAACATATATTTCGCACTCGTTTAACATATATTTTAACATATTTAACGAACATTGGACATACATTTCAACATACATTTAACTAATATACATTTTAAATATATTTAGACATTAGGAACTTTTCTTTTTAAACGAAATGACATTTTTAAAGAGTCAACTTGGGAGGGGGGGGTATTTTTCTAGACGAATTAATCAGTCTCGCTGATATATTTAAAAGCCTTTACCTGTCCTTTATTTTAACTGACAGGCTAGAGGGCCACCTTACACGATCCGGTAATATTAAAGACCCCGTTACGACTTCATCGACCAACGACTGAGAATTGACAGGGGATAAAATATTAATGAAAACATTTTTTTTGCTGTAATAGAGAAGCGGGAAGGGGGGGGGGGGGGGTTAGTGGTCTGTCATAGAAAAGGGTTGGTCTAATCTAGTTTCTGTTAAAGGGAAAATCCGATGGTTTTTCAAATTTGAGTTATTGACATAGTGAAATTCTGCGTAAAAAATTGTAATAGTAAATATTTTACCCTTTTTTATGCTTAGAAACATTTATATTTAATAAATTAGTAAATTCTTGACATCTCAAAAAAAAAAAACACAAAAAAAAATAAAAAACAAACAGGGTTCTTTAAGATTTTGGTTTTAGCTCAGTCAAACGTCACTTCCCTCAACAAGACTGAAAGGGAAACCAGATTTGACCAATCGTATCGCTTCATTCATACAGTAGCTGTTAGGCTGTTAGGCTTAGTGACGGCCTAGACCAGAGCTATGGTACAGTTATATATATAGAGAGAAATCTGAAAGCATTAGGATAACCAACTCGAGAAACAAAAGTAACATTTTCATCTAAGCCCCTCCCTGTCCTAAAAAGTAAATAGATCTGACTGATTCGAACAAACTGGTCAGTGTAAGGCTAGTAATACAAACTGCTGTGGTTAGTCAAGCATGTAAATCTACTTTCAACACGCAATTTTTTCTTTGCTTACAAGATCCTACAAGATCCTATGTTTCTTTTATGAGAATGTAAACTATACTGTATGGTCTCCCGTTATACAATAAGTCAATAGATTAAATTAGTAGGCTAGTGTGACGTCACATAGGAACTCGGTGAAAGTCTGATCGTTTTGATGCGCAGGAAAATTACACCAGAAAAACATCAATTACTAAGTTATTATTGCAAATTAAAAAGAAAAGAATGATAAATTCATTATCTGTAAACCAAAACACATATTATATATATAAAAAAAAAAAAACAACTAATAGCGCCTTACGGGAGCCGCTAAAAATTGCCAAAACCAGCGGAGTTTCCCTTTAGGTCTTTATCCGCTTATAATCGCCAGCAATTGGCGACAGTGTTCCCATCATGCTGTATTCTCACTGCGAGATGCGACTCTATTCGCTGCACGACTTTGCGGGTGCTTTACTTTGTTCTTCTGTATCTCATTTGTTTCAAACCTCTCTATCTGTAGGCCTACTCGCTATGACATTAGCTAATTGTTAATACACATTAAAACACAAGGATTCGTAAACATTATGTGCCGATTGAAATGAGACCAAAAAAAAATATCTATGAAAGGCCAAAAAAAAATATCTATGAAAGGCCCAAAAAAAATATCTATGAAAGGCCAAAAAAAAATATCTATGAAAGGCCAAAAAAAAATATCTATGAAAGGCCAAAAAAAAATATCTATGAAAGGCCCAAAAAAAATATCTATGAAAGGCCAAAAAAAAATATCTATGAAAGGCCAAAAAAAAATATCTATGAAAGACCAAAAAAAATATCTATGAAAGGCCAAAAAAAAATATCTATGAAAGACCAAAAAAATATATCTATGAAAGGCCAAAAAAAAAAAAAAAAAAAGCACAAAAAAAAACAACAAAAAAAAAACATTATTTTAAAATGTTAAAAGTTTGTGAGGGTTGCTAGGGAAGCAGACGTATGATCCTGTGACCTCATCACGTCTGCTTGTTTCATTTTCATTTTTTTTTTTTAAATGACAGACCGGCATATCAACGTGAAACAAATACAAACTAATGTGGTAGAACGTGTCACAAAATTGTAAAACTTGTGACAAGGCATCCCTGCTGTGCGAATAGTAAAAGGGGGGAGGGGGGGGGGGGAAACAGGCACGCAGACTAATATGTAGATCAGTGTTTCCCAATCTGTGTTAGCGGAACCCTGGAGTTTCGCGAGGCCTGAATAGGTGTCCCACGAACCAGTGGAATAATTAACAAGTAGGCCACCAAGTGAATTAATCTCTTAAAAAAAAAAATAAGCAAAGTGTTCAGCTAAATACTCAGAATGTCCGGAGTGTTCCGATAATGAAAAAGATTAAAGAGATGCAGAGGACTGTCAGTATATCGGCTTCGATTGGAAAGACCTAGGGCAAGGCTTATGATCTTCTTCCATTAGCATTTTTTTTTTCATATGGGGGGCCACCAAATTTCCTTCGACTAAGGCCTCCTATTGTCTAAGACCGCCCCTTGGTTGAGCCTCTTTAAGTGAGTTCTAGTTAGTGCCAAAACACAATCAACGTAAAGACTCATAAGAAATTTAGGCACTTGTTAAGAGGCGGAAAATCCACTCTGGGAAGAAGTTGTAAAGGGCTGGATATCGCCCGTTGGCCGTAGTTAGGGCATCTCTGTCATAGACTGAGGAATGAAAGGGCCGATAAGTCCTGTCTGTATCACGACACAAAAATACAATGGAAAATTCGAATGTTTTGGTTTCTAAGACTTGCTAAGTTGTCTCGTAAATTAGGTCAACCTTATGGAGTAAAAAAAAAGGGGGGGGGTCGAGATTACTGCGTTCAATAAAGTAAACAAAACACCAGCCATCATCCAATTACATAAACATATAGCCTAGCCATAGCCGCAATAGTGTTAGCGTTTGTGCACAAGTAATCTAAAGCAGAGTGCAAAGTGAGAATTCATGGATCTATGTTGTTTTACTTTTAGAATTAATAAATCTTAGGAAGAATTACGATTAAGTCTGTTGTAAGGTTATGCAGACACCTTGTACGCCCATAGGAGGACAAAAAGGCAAACGAAGCTTTACAAAGGAGTGCACCGCTAAAAAAAAAAAAATTCATTCAGTTTGAGACATAGTCTATGATAAAGAAGAGAAAATAAACTTTAAAAACTAGGATTACAAAGTATTTGACGAAATATGACAGTAAATTTAATGCTGCAAAAGTAAAGTTTCGTATATTTTCAAACAAAGCGAATTTTTTGTGTGAAGTTAATTATTTGAGCCAACTTAATATGTGAAACTCCAGACAATAGTTTTTCGGATTATACTTAACAAGAAAAATGCTCTCACAGAGTTGATTTCTCTTTTTTCCCCACTGTTCTTACATAGGAAAAAAAAACGCTATTTTAAATTTGGCATTAAGCCCCAGAATACGAGAATTTGATCAAAACAGATACGCCTCCTTATTGCAAATACTCGACACAAGTTGTTGTCTAATCACCCGATTACTTATTAAACTGTGATAAGCCTATTTTGACTGCCAAAACGGTGGATTTTAATCGCCCTGATCTTCTGATTTTTTTATAAAAAAATTCGCTACTATCATTGACATCGCCGTGCCATAATATAAGGAAAACAAAGAGAATATGGGAAGCAAAGCTTGGATATTAAGCGACTATGGAAGTTATCTAAAATAACAATATACCTCCATTGTTAAATCAACTGAGGGGATAATGAAAGCTGATCTCACAGACACCTGTAAGACCCTTAACTTCTCAAAGAACATTCTCGTCACCTGTCAGAATAGTACTGCTGCCGCATCACCGGAAAATTTCTCAGTGGACACTGTTAAAAGGACTACATTAAAATTTTTCTATAACGAAGCAGTACCCGAGAATGAATATTATAATTTAGTTATAATTATAATTGAAAAAGCAGATCTTGAGAAGTTCTGACTAACAGGTTTCTTTAAAATAGCCCTAATTATACAAACACCTGTTTTTTTCTATGTTTTATTGTGGGTGGCTATTTAAACCAGAAAACGGGCTTATGTAATAAAGAATTGGATCAGTAATTGCAGTAAATAACGGATTGAAAGCCGGACATTTTTACACTTCAGGCAAAAGCCTGCCGGGCGTAGGACACGACCCCAATTAGAGGACATCTCCTTTTGCCAGGCATTTATCTCTAGTCCTGCCAGGTATGTTCGCTGGGCTGTCGTTCGGGTTCATACGTACAGACCTGTGATGTGGCAACGAGTTACTGGTCTGAACTGCCCACAGGTTGTGACGTTGCAGGTCAGTGTTCAGGCCTTCTAAAACGATTGGTCTCGGTTCATACCTTGTTCGCTGTCATTCCGCGTCGTTCTGCTGGAGTTTTTGGGCTAGGATGTAGATTATCACCTCTAAAGGAACACCCGAACTATGTAACTGAGTGGTAAAGCGCTTGATGACTGAGTGGTAAAACGCTTGGCTTCCAAACCGAAGGTTCTTAGGTTCAAATACTGATGACTGTTTTTTTTTAAATTCGGGATCTTTGGGGCGCCTTTGATTCCATCCAGCTCTAATGGGTACCTAACATTATTGGGGGAAAGTAACGGCCATTGGTCGTTGTGCTGGTCACATAACACCCTCGTTTACCGCAAGCCACAGAAACAGATGACACACTGAACATCATCTGCCCTATAGACCGCAATGTCTGAAAGGGGTACTTAACGTTTAGCCTTATTTTACAAACATTGTAGTCAATTATCAAGTCTAAATATGGACATTAAATATATAATATACAATATACGGTTCAGAAACTTGGAGAGTCACTAAAATAAATATGGAAAAGCTCCAGACCTTTGTTAACCTTCTATGAAGTCCAGTAGGGAATCGGCGCCGACAGGCGCCGTTCATCCCGTTGGTAGTTAGAAAGGCTTTTATCCAACCACCAGGCCTTGACACTGGGATTCTTCATCCCATGTCCTGTCTGAGGGCACCCAGCGGTAGACGGCCATATCGATTTACTGGGCCAGACCGGGCCGTGCCGCGTACACAGCGCTCCGTCCCCGAGCTTCGTCACCCGCTATAAGTGTCAGGGACAGTGCTAACTGCGGGGAGCTTGTCTCATATTCCTATAATGTAACCGCCACTGTTCCGTGCGAGGGTAGCCAATCCAGCAATCCGGAACTGATGACGACACCCTTTGTGGAACGGCGTGGCGGACTTTTTGGACTGGGTTGCAGGTTACTTGTTCCATCCCCACCCCGAGTGAGATAAAAAAAAAAAAAGCTCACCCAGGGAGACCTGCTAGAAGGCCTGGTTCGTTACTCGTTCTTTGCCTATCCAGTTCCACCCCTGGACATTTCCACCGGAGGACCACGCTGAGGCGACGGGTAGCTGGAATATCCTCCGGGACCTTTGTTAACAGATGCCCACGCCGGATATTAGAAATTAGGTGGCCAGAAAAGATAACTACTATTGATTTGTGGGAGAGAACTAGACAAAAGCCCATCGCCCAAGACATCACAAAACGAAAATGGAGCTGGATAGGACACACCCTGCGAAAACCAGCTACCAATGTTGCATGGCAGGCACTTGACTGGAACCCACAAGGAAAGAGGAAAGTGGGCAGACCCAAGCAAACCTGGAAGAGGTCAGTCATCAGTGAAGCTGAGGGTACTGGAATGACATGGGAGCAGATGAAGAAAGCTGCTCAGAACCGAGTTCGGTGGAGAGGTGTGGCTGCGGCCCTTTGCTACCCTGGGAGTGCACAGGATTAAGTCAAGTAAGTCAAGTCAAATATACAATATAATACATTATTGTGTATTGTATCAAAACAATATGGAAAGACAAACGGCATAGCCCTTAATACGAATTTCAGACTGATGCGCTCCTGGTCTTGTTGCTTGCGAGTCTTGGACGCTGATTGCAGAGCTAAAGAAGAGAACACTAGCCATCAAGATGCTACAGAAGGATCCTAGGTATCACTTTTAAAGATCGCATCACAAACCAAACGAAGAGATTAGAGACAGGGTTACTGCAGCGATTGGACCCCACGATGACCTGCTAACTACTGTCAAGAAAAAAAAAACGCAAACTAAAACTCTGTAGCCATATTACAATATATATCGGGGCTTGCAAAGACCTTCCTTCAGGGAAAAGTACCAGGGAAAAAGAAGAAGAGGCAAAACGAGAAAGCACCGGGATGACAACATAAAAGAACGGAAGGGCTTGTCATTGAAAGAGGTTCTAACCAAGGCAAAAGACAGACAGGAACGGAGAAAGACGCTCGACAGATCTTGTGTGGTGCCCCAACGGTCCACAAGACTTAAGGGATAGGTTAATGTGACATTATTGTTATGACATTGTTTGTTTGTTTTACATTTCAAACATTCCTTCAAGATTGAAGATTATTTGCCTACATCCGAGCCCAACCCTACTCCAGGTCGGCCGGGGTGGGATGATGGCGGAGTATGGAGGCGCTTCTGGTTCGAACCCGAAACTATCGAGACGGCAATGCAGAACGCAACCATACGACCAGGCAACCATCCATTGGCAGACGCTACCAATGAATGCAATACCTACTACAAGCACATCACACGCCTTTTAGTACAGCAAACAAAGTCCGTAATCCAAAACGCGAATCTATCAAGATCTATATGAAGCAAACATTGTCTCACAAAATTATTCCCGAGAGGATCGTGCAATGCAATGGACACAAATACAGAATGACTATAATATTGCAACACTGAACAATCTTACTAAAGGGCCTTGCGAGAGTGTCAGATACTTCTAACCAAAAAAGATCGTGGCCTGGTCATAAGCTGATTACTGACCTCTCACTTCTGGCTATTTGCTGGCTATTGATTGACTAATTCTCTCTTGGAAGGAAAAAAACCAACTTTCTAGACAGTTGCATAGAGTAGAACAGATAAAGTAATAGTGAAAGACATTTTGATAGCCTATTTAACTGAAATGAAGAGTACCTATCAATTGATAAAATTAGGAACATCTTTCAACTGATAAAACGAGGAGAACCCTTCAATTGAGAGAATGAGGAGTACTTTCAAGAAAATGAGGATTACCTTTCAATTGACAAAATGAGGAGTACCTTTCAAGTGATAAAATGAGGAGTACCTTTCAGTTGATAAAATGAGGAGAGTAGCTTTCAATTGACAAAATGAGGAATACCTTTCAAGTGATAAAATGAGGAGTGTAGCTTTCAATTTATAAAACGAGGAGTGTAGCTTTCAATTGATAAAATGAGGAGTGTAGCTTTCAATTGATAAAACGAGGAGTGTAGCTTTCAATTGATAAAATGAGGAGTGTAGCTTTCAATTGATAAAACGAGGAGTGTAGCTTTCAATTGATAAAATGAGGAGTGTAGCTTTCAATTGATAAAACGAGGAGTGTAGCTTTCAATTGATAAAATGAGGAGTGTAGCTTTCAATTGATAAAACGAGGAGTGTAGCTTTCAATTGATAAAATGAGGAGTACCTTTCAATTGATAAAATGAGGAGTACCTTTCAATTGATAAAATGAGGAGTACCTTTCAATTGATAAAATGAGGAGTACCTTTCAATGGATAAAATGAGGAGTAACTTTTATTTGATAAAATGAGGGAAGTACTTTTCAATTTATAAAATGAAGACTCCCTTTCAATTGATAAAAAGAGGAGTACTATCAATTGATAGTATAAAGGGTAACTTACTACATTATGTCACACTGGCAGACTATTAAATAGGTTCAGACTCATATTTACAAAATCTACTAGAACCAGCTTTCTTCTTATCTTATCTTATATGATACAGACGTTACTTCAAAATAGAAGATGATTACGTCCTACGCGCCATGCATAATAACCAATGACCTAAATTCTGCCAAGCTTTAAATTAGAATGGCGGGAGTGAGCATTATATTTTATAGCTAGAATTAGATCCGTAAGCCACAATGCCGTAAAGAAGTAAGGCGCATAAGGAATGGTCCCTTAAAACCACCACTGGTTGGAACTTTTATCTCTTTAAGTTAGACACAAAAATAGTTGTACAAATTGTAAGACACATTTCCTTATGGAAAATAACGTTTGTTATTATTATTTAAATCAAGAGTTCATTCCTACTATGTCAACTGTAAACATGATCTAATTGGCAGTGGCATATCTTTCTTACTTGCACCCAATAGAAAGAAAGTCCACACATTTAAATGCACAATCACCCACACAGCTCACAATGAACAACAATAGTGTAGGCCTACTGTTGGTGTGAATAATCAACTTCAAAGAAGAACAATAAGCACAGGGCCGGTCCTAACAATTGCGGGGCCCTATGCGAAATTGATTGCGCGGGGCATAGTCTGGGTGGGAATAAGGATAATAAGTGAAAATTAAGATTTTGTATTAGAAAAAAATTAGTCTTTGCATTTTATTCATTCTTCACTAAGTACAAACTTGCGATCAATTTAACTTTACTTTACGAACCTTGCAACCTATGGCATATTTTTATACCAGTGACTATAAAAGTAAATAAAGGTATTGGAACTTTCGCTAAAAACTCGTCCGACTATTACATTTTATCACATGAAAGCTGACATTGCCTTTTTTATTGGCGTTTTCCGTAATAAATAACACCCACAAATGACAATTTTGTAAATTTTTCAGGAGATTTTTATGAGTTTTCAGGAGATTTTAATAAATGCAGGACATTTCCAGGAATTTTTCGTATATATTTTGCAATTTAAATATATAGAATAGAATTAGCACGGGGCCTATGAAAGTGCAGGGCCCACTGCGATAGCATAGGTTGCAGTGGCCTAAGACCGACCCTGAATAAACAGATTGAATTAAAGCCAACTCTCAATGGTAGTACTTGTTATACTTAATCATTTCAAATGTGGAAATCTTTTTTTGGCTTGCTGGTATTCCAAATCATCTCAATTATAATATTAGCCATATTAAAGGAAATACTAAATCATTCAGAAATCCAGTCACTACTATTGAAGTGTGACAGGAATTGATTTAAGTGTGTACATGTGTGATAATGACTAGTTAGTAACCAATATATATATATATATATATATATATATATATATATATATATATATATATTGTGTTTACAGTCTATGACAATGACTAAACTCAATAGCAACAAGCATGACTTAAGAATGTACAGATGACTAAAATGGAATTCTTAAAACAAATTATAACTAAAAAAAAATACTTTAAAAAAAAAAAAAAGGATAGTGTATATAAAGAAAAGAACCGCCAAGTTACTGCCATATCTCAATACTGAAATATTTACCTCCCCTTTTCTATACACAACAACCTAATTCTCTGCACAAGGCTTATCTTCCCTAAGATTAGTACATTTTCTATGTAAAGTACAATTAATTAATTACAACTAATTGACTGAATAATTGGTTAATTTTATTTTGATTTATGTGTTGTCATTGACAGAGAATAATTGAGCAAAGTTTCAACTTGATCTGAGAATGGCAAATGGGAGAAATACTGCGTATAAGTTTTTCAACAACGAACATTTTCTGCTGTAATGACATTTTTAAAATGAAAAATAAATGTACAAGATTCAAGACAGAAAATAATACACTCTCTTCTCATTTTCCTATCATTTTCACAGGATTACATGCCTGATAATAAAAAAAGATTCTGTCCAAATGTGGTACTGGAGTGAATGAATAAAAAAAAAATGCAGACTCACCTCTACTGCCTCTTTCATGTTAAACTCAAATGCTTCAGTCTTGTCACCATCCAGGTGTTCATCTCCGTTCATAGCTCTCATAAGAGATTTCTCGTACAATTCCTACAAAATTAAATGAAAACAAGCCAGCAAGTAACATCTGCCTTTTTCAAAGTCAAGTAAAGAACCGATCTCTCAAATAACGATGGCTGCCAGATCATGTGGTATGCGCTTTGAACTGTTGTCATGATGGTCCCCTAGTTTCAGGGCCTGCCCTAACCATTGCGAGGCCAAATGGGAAACGGATTGCGCGGGGGCTCACGCTGGGTACGAATTTAGATTTTGTATTACAAAATAAATTCATCTTTGATTTTTGCATTTGTTCATCTTTTATGAAATTTAAAGTGATACATTGTGTTAATATTGTGATTAAATATGGATTAAATGTTTAATTAAAAGGTTAAATATTTCAATAAATGAATTTAAAATTAATGAATTTTTTTTTTTTAAATCAATTTATTTTCTTTATTATACTTTTGTAGTCTTGAAAATAAAATCAAACATGTTAGATTATTTACTAAAATAAAAAATGTATGTTAGTTTTAGTAACTCTACCCCTCTTGAAAATTTATATTCATCCCGGAAAACTCCATTTTCGATCAAAATAATATGCACTAAAAGAATCAAACAGCGGTTGTATTACAGGATAAAAGAGAAGAAAATTGAGTAATTAAAGGAGCCGCTGTATCACTCTCCATAAAAAACATTGAACCTACCTCTTGTTTTCTTAAGGCATAGTGGACAGCACTCTTGACCAGGAGGTCAGTTATGACATTGGTCTTGGACTCTCTGTCCAAGCTATTGTAGTCAACTACTTCCTGAATGTTGTCCGCAGTTCTGATGACCCTTATGTTACTGACACTTCCTGCTCTTTGACCCACGTCTGCTCCTTGCTCCTCAACCGCATCCTCAAGTGCTAGTAAAATAGTGCAAATACGTTACCATGACAATATGTTTGTTTGCTAGTCCCAATGTGTAGATGAGGTAAATAAAAAGCTATACTAATATAAAGTTTCCCCTTTCAAACCTTGCAATCAGATGATGTAAAGGTTATCATCTGTTTCTAAGGCCCACAGATAATGAGGGTGTCATATAGTCAGCACAATGACGGTTACCTGCACAGCATGGCGTGAATGTGAAATGGTGTGAATGCGTGTTGAAAGGGTTAGAGAGAGAAAATGGATCCAAGAATAATGTAAATAGACTTATTTTTGATAGTATTAATTGTTAATCAAGATTAAAGTATATATGATCTACTATATATAGGAGTCTGTTGGTGTATGATTCTTAGTATCATCTGCTCATAACAAGTGGCGCCCAGCTATTCCCCAACTAATGTTATGTATCCATTAGAGCTGGGTGGACTCAAAGACACCCTAAAGATCCCAAAATTAAGTGCCTTTATCTTTTTGTATTTCTGTGTATTTTATTACGTTTTGGTTTTGTATTTGAAGATAATGGTTCAGTGTTTTATGTATAATTGCTACTTTACTTTAAGTCTTCTATCCTGAAGGGTTTCTAAATTTAATTATTTTACTAAAGGTGTTACTCTAGTTAAGTTGTTTGTTATGAATCTCACTGCTCTATTTTGTGTCTGTTCCAGTTTTTTAATGTTTTCTTGAGTTAGGGAAGAGTGCATCCAACATTATTTACATCACAACAGGAATGGCTTAATCTCTATATGTAAATCTTTTTTTTTCTATACATATTAGCTATAAAAAAATCTATCTTTAGCTATAAATTAACTTTCCTTTAAAAGTTAGGCATGCTTAATGCTAATTATCATATGAATTATGATAAAAAGGGTGCACATTTAAGATAATTCTGTTGTAACAAGTATGCATACTAAAGAAACCAAAATAAAAGTCAATGCACAACGAGTAAAAAGATGTTTAAGATAATGACTTTAAGAAGTGACTTACAAGAGACATCAGTGGGCACTCTATAGAAAGTGTATCCAGACAAACTGCTTGGAGTCAGGAGCATGCTCTTCATTAGCCTGTAGGGCTGTGGCATGTGTGACAAGTCTTCATAGAGTAATCGCCTCCGCAGGTTTGGTGCAGAAATGTTTGCTTTGTACAGAGATCTCTCTGTGATGTAGCCTAGGAAGAAATTTTTATAAATTAGGTTTTCAAGAATTGCAATTACTTACTTTGGACCAAATGTTTAAAAACAGAAAAAGCAGTTTTTGGCAAATAAAAAAAATTTGATTATTTTTAAAAATAAAATCATAATCATAGTTCATAAACCAAAGTATCCCAGGTTCAAATCCTGGGATTTTTAATTTCAGGATTTTTAGGGCACGTCTGAGTCCACCCAGCTCCAATGGGTACCTAACATTAGTTTTGTTAAAGTAAAGGCGGTTGGTTGTTGTGCTGGTCACATGACACCCTTGTTTACTGTGGGCCACAGAAGCAAATGACCTTTATATCATCTGCCCTATAGATCCCAAGGTCTGTAAAGGGGAAACTTTATATATTAGCATAGCTTAAAAGTAGTTTAAAGTAAAATCTAAATCAAGAAAATTTTAAATATAAATCAGAGGGAATTTCTGTTGAGTTTAAAAAACAAATATTTATCGGTTTTTACTATCTACCATGTTTAATGATGTTGTCAAACACACTGTCATCCCATGTGCGAGTCCATGTAGCCAGGTAACGCTTCGCAGAGAATCCTGGCCTGATCTGCCGTTCAAAATTGTCTCGATGAGTGTGAACAAATTTAAGGTAGACTTTGTTGTTTATTGCATCCTGAATAGAAAATAAAGTTAGTAGATAACCAGCCTATGTCTAAAAAAAATAATTATCTTTATGGACAATCAGGGCTGGGGCCTCCACAAGAAAGGGGACCTCCACAAAAGAGATGAAAATATATCAGAATTTCGACTGGTCAAAAACTTTAAAGTTTTTTTTTTATTTTTTGGGGGGTATTTTTACGGCTGGAAAAAGTGTTGTGATCAAGAAGAGTATGCTTGTAGCATGGTCATAATATGTAAATTTAGCTCTGGATTTATGACGGTGCTTCTAGCCTACGCAAACTAAAAAGAATACTAAATGCACTAAAAATATAAGTATTAAATATTTTTTTAAAATGGAGAGTGAGATTCAATTTACAGGAACTCTCATTTCTTTCTTCTAAAATATAGCATGCTTTTAGATCTAAGTATTTTCAATTATAAGTGAATCTTTATATCTTTATTAAAACTTTCGAAAAATTGTAGGGCCACGCCCTGGGGCCTTCACATATATGGCCCTGTGGACAATTAGCTAAACCCAATTTTTTTTTTTAATCCTACAAATCATGATAGCTTTTAGAAGATTAAAATTCATGCAAGAGATAAGAATTCCTAAATGTCTTCCTCACACTCTAGAGAGAGCTAACAGTAATCATAAACATGATATTAAGCATCGGCCATAGAAATAGATGACCCTTACATCATCTGCCCTATTTGATTGCAAGATCTGAAAGGGGTGCTTTACAACTTTATTCTACTACATTGAAATGTATTATCAAACAGCATAACTTGAAGAGTTATTTAACTAAAGGATTATTAGTGCTTTTTCTGTTACTAGAACAAAGTATGTATCGATATCAGAGAATGTGATAAAACAATAACAACATAGTTTAAGAATGAAACGACATGTTACTAATTACAATTTGAGCATGTTGAGATCTGTTATTATATAATATTAATGTGCATTGATATTTGAGAACAGACTGACACATGATGACAATAAGCATTAACATTAATGTTTACATTTCAGAATGTTCAATACAAATACTCACTTCAGCTCCATATTTTAAAATTGACTTTGTCAGATCTTCAACAGTTCTCAAAGTTTTCTGGGAAAAATGGAAACATTCAATCAATTATTCTATCAAAAACACTACTTATTCATAAAATAAAACAGGAACATAATTCAATATACTTTAATAAAACCTTAGCAATCTTAAATCCTATTGTATAGTTCTATAACAAAATTTAAAATTGGATAGAGTGAAAAGCTTTAATCTTTGTGATTTTCCGTTGAGACTTTAGTTTAGTGTTGGAAGCTGAACACTCTATTATTTAACCAATTCTATGTATCCTTTACAAGCCAGATACCTGAGAATCATCCGTACTAGTTTCATGATCATGATGCTTAGAATGATATTTTCTCTTGGACGCTCGCTCCACGTTTCTCTGGGCCAGATCCTCTGAGAAAAGAAGAAGAGCCCCTTTCCTTGTGGTAAAAGTCTTTGGCACCCTGTAGGACTGTAAGTCTTTAAGTGAGCGTGTGCTGTACTGACCACTGTCCACATCATTGTCAAAGTGTGTCTGTACCGGTGGTAAGTAAACTCTATCTGGATGTGTAGTAAAGTTGTAGTAGTCCTGTAGGAAAGTTGATTAAAAAGAAGATATCACCAAAATATTATGTTCGAGTAATGAATTCTTGCCATGCACTCTTAAAGATTAATATTATACCTTTGTGTTTTAGCATCAGATTAAATATAAGAAAAAAAAGTATTCAAATCAAGTTTTTTTTAAGTTTCAGAGGTTTTTTAGAAACGAAGATTATCATTTCCCATGCCAGAAAAGGCTGTGGTGCACATCTTGTGAGTGTGTCTGTTGCTCTGAGAACTGCAGCGAGACGTATCTGTGAGGTCATTAGAACTGTAGGGGAGCTATGAGGCGCTACGCCAAACAGCTCAGGACCCTCTGTTTAGCAGCCATGATTTTTCTATCAGTGTATCCCTTCATTTATTCCTTTAAGTATATAAGGCTAGATGCATTGTGATTAAATCTATATGGCAAGAGCAAGATCTTTATTGTTCAAAACTGAATTTAATATGTAATTTGCCTTGGAATATAATTAACTTTCTGAAAATACATTACAACTTCTAAATCATAACTTTAAGATTAAAATGGCTTGATTTTTTAAAAAATTATTATGAACCTTCCTCTAAACTCAATAAGTGACAGAACCAAAGTTAAAAGCATTCAACAATTAAACATAACATTTGGTTTTTAATTTGTACAACTAAAATTTTATATGCCATTCAATTTAAGCTATGATTGTTTTCCATAACTTAAAATTTAGCCACAATTTATTTTAAAAAATTGATCTTGAAATCAATTACAAATCATGATGAAACATGACTAGTATTGTCAAAATCTAGATCATTACACACAAACAGATTCTATCAATATAAGCCTACTGTATTATTTAGATAAACTATTAAGCTTCTTACCTCTGGTTCGAGAAAAACATCCACTTTTTCATGTCCATTGCTATGGACCTCACCAACACCACGACTTAGTAGTGACAAATTCAGAGCACCACCGGTCATTTTCTTTTTAATCAGAAAAATATTGATCTAGATCTAAATCTAGCCAGGTTTGTTTATTATTACCTCTTGTTTATCATTATTATTGATTGATTGTTGCAGATTTCACTGAAATAAATATTATTATATTACACTACAACAAAATAATTGATAAAACTTAAAAGTCAACAGAGTCTAGATCTATGTACTATAGGGTACACTAGGAACTTAAAGACTTGTGTAAGTTATAAATTAAGCTAGGGAACTTAGGGCACCAGTAGACCTATATACTATCACTCAGAGACATTTAGTCTAGATCTACAAATTAGAGTTATTTAATTAAAGAATTGATATAGATCTAGATATAATTAAAAACGAACTTAACTTTAAAAAAAGAAGTTTAAATAAAATTTAAAAAGTTAATAAATGTAAAAATTAAGTAATCCAAATTTAGATTTAGAATCTATACTACACTCGCTGATACTGATATGACAGTGACTAGTGAAGTCTATAAATAATGATATAATCATATAATGTCTGTCATAATAATCATATAGTTTTACTTTTAGAGACTATATTTAGAATCTAGATAAAGATTTTGATTTTCTAGATGATAATGATATGACAATGATGTAGATCGATCTTATAAAATAATCAATATCATAATGATAATCATGGACATGAATGATATGAATCTAGAATTTGAATATCTAATCTAGATTGACTAGATCTAGTATAGTAAAAGTTTAGAAAAATGAATGTACACTAGATTATTATACTAATCCTAATGTAATATTTGTTCTATTGTGATATGGAGTTAACTTAGATTTAGTCACAGAGTAAAACTTTGTTTACGTTTCATATTGATAACACTGTCGTTACTCAGTCACTGTCGAAAAGAGGCACTGAACACACGGGAAATGATTTCCCACCATTTTGTGAAGCGAGGTGCGCTGCTTAGCTACGCTGAGAAAACAAAAGATTCGCTCTTCATCTCAATTACATTTAATAATTAAAGAAGAAACAAAAGCTGTTTCAGCATGCACGCGTTGTCTCTTGGGGTGTAGTGAATCTATAAAGACATCAAAAGGAATTCAACGAACTATTTCATAAATTGATAATCAAGCAAGACATCACCTAGGTCCTAGGGCACTGGAGTCTGGACTACCCTTTAAAAAAGGCATTTTATTTCAATAAGCGTAATGGAAAAACAAATAAAGCATATTATTTTTATTCATTGTAAATTTCAGAATCAGATTAATTATTAATAATTAATAATAAATAAATGAAAAGCTACCATGAAATCTTCTATAATTAAACGAAAACAAAATCTTTCAAGCAGGTATTAATTTAAGTACATAACAAGAACTCTTCTGTTCCCTATGCAATCATTAAATAAAATCCAACTTTCTAATGTTTAATAGGCACTGTGATATGTACGTATATTTTGTGTATTATCGTATAAGCGTCGTTTCTTTTCATTGTGTATTGTTAAAGGAATTCGTCTAAATGTAGACATTGATGGGACAAAACGACTAGAAAGGGTTTTGCAGCAATGGTAACACTCTCTAATATAGTCTGGGAATATACCAAACTGACCACGGCAACTAATATGCTAGCCTACAACGCCTTTAGGCCTATAGTGAGCTTCTTTATGGTTGTGAGAGCCGGTCAACACACACACCAGGAGCATAGATTAAACATTTTATACTTGAGCTGCCTGCGACGCATAATGTAAATTTCCAGGTGGAATCGTGTCTCCAACCACTGTTATATTATCACAATACACTAACAATACTGATGTTTAAAAGTCACACTCCATTTTTGTTAACTTGAAACAAGGAGAGACCAACCAGCAGAGACTAATACACAGTGACTACACACTGCTGACACACTTAAGAGTAAACCGTGAACATGTGAACTTACTGAACAAGAGAAACTACAAGAAAACAAACACACACACAAAATACATAAACATAAATACACATATAAATGTAACAACCATGACGTTTTGAAATTGGCCAATACGCACAGCATCGATGCTCTTTTTACACAGAGAAGAGTACGCTGGCTCGGGCACGTCACCCGCAAGCCAGATGGAAGAATTCTTAAAGAAATCTTCAATGCCTAGCTTGCGGAGGGAGTCAGACCCAAGGAGGCCCAAGACTAACCTACAGAGATGTCTGCAAGTGAGATCTGAGGACTACAGGGAACAGTGAAAGTATGTGGGATGAAAATCGTGCAAGATCGGATAGCATGAGGACTGTGCGCGGTGATACGAATCTCGCCGAGAGCAAAAGGAACGAAGCGGTCCTAGTCAAGAGAAAGAAATAGAAAGCTGCCATGTTTGTGTCAAACTTTGCCGCTCGAAAATCAGTTTGTTTAATCACATCAGATTCTGCCCGACTCGAGAAGAAACCAGCACTAATGACTCACCTGGGAGCATCCATTGTCTTTAGAGACAGGAGCCAATGTATCACCTTCATCTATCCCTTAGTCTTTTGGACCGTTGAGGCACCACACAAGATCTGTCAACCGTCTTTCTCCATTCCTCACTGTCCTTTGCCTTGGATAGAATTTCATTCACTGCCAGGGCCGGGCCATTCTTTGATGTCTTCCTGGTACTTTTCCCCTGAAGGTTTTTGCGAGTCCTGTGGACCTTGTGATGCGGCCATAAAGTATGAGTTTTTTTGACAGTGGTTAGCAGGTCATCGTGGGATCCAAATGTTATATTAATCCTGTTTCTAATCTCTTCAATCGTGATGCGGTCTTTGTAAGTGACTCCTAGGATCTTTAGGAAGTTTTTTAAGCATCTTAGTTCTATTGCTAGGAATCACATCACTGCGTTCAAACAGACTATAAGCTCTATATATTATTGTGTTTGAACGACAGTTTATAAATGAAAGGTAAATGAGAATACAAGAAGAAACATGTGCTAGGTAGATCTAACAATACAACATTTGCAACATCTGCTAACATACGGAATAACTTGTTGGCAAGGCAACGCCTCATCTAAACTGTTGCGACGTCTAGAAAACATCATTAAAGAAGCATCAAAAATTACACTCACAACATTACCACATTTAAAGGAACTTTTTGAACAAGTGTCTAAGAAAAATCGAAAAAAATCTTGGAAGACAACGGCCACCCGCTCCATCAGAACTACGTCAGGTCGTCGCGAAGTGGGCGGCTGCTGTCAATCAAAACAAGAACGGTGCGGTACAAAAACTTGTTCGTACCTCACTGGGTCAGACTCTATCACCGCCACTCATTGATCAGGGGACATGAAATGCACCAAGATACCTGTGTGTAGTCGCTGAATGAACTCTGTATGTTGTCTGTTGTATTTATGTGTATTTTTCTGTTGTGTTGTCTTTATATGAGAAAAGAGTCCTTGTAATCACAACAAATTTCCGTAAGGATCAACAAAGCAGTCTTAGTTTATACCTAGATTTAGGTTTTAAAAAATGAGAAATAAAAAGAAATCAAAAAAGGGGATTAACGTGGAGACGCAAACAAGTGTTCTTTGAAAATGGAGCAGCAGCATCTAGGCAAAGGTCTCGACTTATGGGGCCTGTCTGTAGTCTTCTTCTCCTTCTAGTCAGCTTTGGGCTGCTGAGCTCTTTTGCAGACAGTGCCAAGGAAAAATAGTGTGTTTTCTTCAGTTGTTCAGCACTGCTGTACAGGCTTTTGGTTATGTTGGGCTGTAGTGGAAGTAGGGTCTCTGGGTCTGCCTAAGGTGGATTAGGGAGGGGCATTCAAAGAGGTTAGGGTTTAGTTTCATAGAGGGGTAAGTGTGTTGGAGATTTCTTTTGTTAAGATGGTAATTTAACAGGTTTGTCCTGTTCTTAGTTGAAAGAATTTAAGTTGCTCTTTGCGGGGGAGGAAGTATGTAGTCTACAAAAACATCAAAACAACTTTTGTATGTCACTGTCTGCACAGCAATCTAAGCATATTCATCTTATACACTTTACAGGAGAGCGAAGCATGAGCTATTAGAACGGCTGCCTGGTCATGTTGTTTGAGTGCTGAACTGCCATTGCGATGCTCCTGGACCGAAACCCTATTCCGCATCACCCTGCCGAAGGTTTGGGCTAGGATGTAATAATCTTCAGCTCTGAAGGAACGACAAAAACATGTAAACAAAACAAACAAAAAAAACACAAATGTTATGTGTACAATTTTTTGTTTTCAATGTATATATTAAGTATCCCTCAAAAACATTAACATTCATAAAAACCTCATAAACTAGCTAAAAAACAATGCTATATATTAAAACATTAGTCTGAAGAGGACTCAATATTGAAATAACACATTTTCTTCTTCATTAAATATAAACTCATCAGCATAGCAGTTTTCTATTTACTATTTTAAATTGTTTTTGTTTATTGAGCAAGTTGCTAATCAATGAAATGAAGTCAGCCATTAAAGCACAGAGTCATGTTGGACTATTGTGAAGTTGCAAATATATAATTATAGTTCTTTCCTTTTTTTTTCTGAAATGTTTAAAGAGCAAATGATAATGAATATCGTAGTGATGCTACAGAAAAATCAACAACATTTGATAAAAAAACAAAAAAAAAACAACAATCAACAGAAACTTAAAACTTTCTTATGTTTTCATGACAATAGAAACATTTTTGTTTTGCACAGAATTCATATTGATAGTTTAAAATATAGTATTTGGTTAAGAATGATTAGCAGTTTAAATGGCTGCACCTTAGTGCTCAAAAGCAAATAATAAGGAAAGTTTTAAAAAATGGGCAGGTTAATGTGGTGCTAAAAAACTGGGTCATTTTTAGACTGAATTTGAGGCAATAGCAATTTCAACAATAGAAGCACTGAACCATATAATCTTCAAATACAAAACCTAATAAAATACTTAGAGAGACACAAAGATAAAGGCACATTCCTTGTTGCATATGCTAGGACAAATCTGCACAAATGCTCCTTCTTCCCTAGTGCTATTAGAGCATTGAATGAATTGCCTGAGTCAGCAAGGAAAAAAATGACTTGGTATAATTTAAGTCATTGGTTAGCATGCATAACTAGACTGACCTAGGAAAACGCGCAGTACGTAATCATTTTCTTTTTTTTTTAATTAACATTTGTAATTTATAAGATAAGACAATAAAGTCAATCTATAATAGAATGTACACAATGAAATACTGGCATGTATGTCCACACTTGCTACCAGTGCTTCTAGCAGAAAATAGCCAAACCAGAATACACACATGATCTTTCTCAAAATAACTTCACTACATCAGTGATTGTCTGGAAAACTGGCAAAAAAGAAACGGTTACAGAGCAGATAAATTGTGAACAGTTGGACCAGGACTTAAACAACCAAAAAGACCCATTAACTACAACAAGAAAAGCTAACCCAGACAGACTTAGAGAAATACAGATACTGAAATGTGTACAGAGATAAACATGACAAATATCAACTTCCCCCTCCACAGTTCATAGGTAGAGAGGCAGACACATAATTTAAACCATAAACACCCTCTGAAGATATTACTTCAAAACTCTTGCAGACACTAATCCTACCTCAACATGATAATATATTTAACCACATGTCAGATCCACAGATTACATCAGTTTCAGTAAATTATACATGGTTTTATCATAATAAAAGTAAAAATAACCAATATGTAAGTCTTTTCTGGTTTGCCTAATATACATATATACATGTTTTTTTTTAGAAACAGTAGATCAGCAGAAACCAATTAAAGAGCTAAACCTAATGCCATAAAGATGATGGTTATTTGACTGAAAACTATTTCTTTGACAACAATAGGTAGTAAAATAATGATCTAGTCTTAATGTATAAAATAGAATCATCTTGAATACATGATCTTTTATTACAAATTTGGCACACCAATTAAGAAAACAAGAAAAATGAAATAAGGAGCAGCAGTAAATTCCATTATGTATCACTCAATCCTTTGCATAGAAAGAAAAACAACAACAGGTGTATTATGGGAAAAGTATCATACAGACATTTAAAACAGAAGTGTAACCCTGTATATACCCCTATGTTCACACCCAACATACATACTCATGGGAGGCGATAACCTGATACATACACATTTCAAATAAAACTAAATTTATGATTTACAGATACCATAGGTTAATACAGTGTTGTTAAATCATATTAATGTCAATTATACCAAAGCATAGTACAAAGTTGCTAAGCTCTATTAGTTTATAATAACACTGGACAGTTCACTGTTGTCAATCTGTTTTTCTTTCAGAGAAAACTTTTGTTATGTAGTTTAAAAAAAAATGTAAAAAAAAAATAAAAAAAATAAATGTATAACTCTATATACACTAACAATGTATAACCTCATTTATATGTTATTGTCACAATAAAGGTATTAAAATTAGTGATAAACAAAAGAATAAAATGTGAAAACATCAAAGAAAAATTAAAATTGTAATACATATCAGTTCATTACATTCATTTACATTACTGTGACAATTTATAATAATCACAATTCAGTGTGAATCAAATATTTAAATTAAAAAATCTTTAAAATCGACACAAATTTTTAAAATATGTAATAGATCCGTAGTTCAACTAACACGAAGGCACTTCGGTTTGTTATTTTATTCTGCCTGTTAAATCACACAAGATAAATAAACATCTACCCATTGAGATAAATAAATGTCTATAACAGACGAATAATATAAAAAGACTTTAACTGTAGAAGTCTATAGTATACTCTGTTTAACCAGAATGGAATAAGAACAAACTTAAAGTATCATTTATAAAACACAAGCTAACTACAAGTTCTCAAGGTTGTAGGTAAGGAGAATTTATTTATATTTAACATTCGTAGAATAAGTAGACCTAAGCTCACTAATACATATATGTCATTTACAAAAGTAATTAATATTTGTACTGCTGAACTAGGTTACAATCCTAAATACCAAAATAATTAATACTGTCTTTTTTTTAAATATCTATAAGAATGGATTTATTTTGCACATTTAGCCCAATAACTATGTCAGTGAACATCCAGGATGAAATTAATTACCATTTTATATTCACTATAATAGCAGTATACAACTGCCGCTTCAATGCCCAGCAGTGACATCACAGTGTGAGGGACAAGAGATACTAAATATATATGTATATATATATATATGTATATATATATATAATAATAATTAATATATATATAAATATAAAACAAATGTTAAATATTATTTGATCATTACTTTAAAACAAATATTTTAATCTGAACAGGAAGACCTAGATTAGATTATAACAACTCAAAGACTGGCATGATTTGTATACTCAGTAAAAAAAAAAAACTTGCTTATATTAAGCCAACATATTGTTTCCCCACTACATTGTTTATAAAATAAAAAATACATAAATACAAAGAATGTATACAAAATTTACAAGACTTATTTCTAGCATTCAAACATTACCCAAAACTTACTGACACAAAGAGAAAGCCATTTAACTTAGGATATAAAAAAACTCCTCTTATTGTAGAGTTTTAGTTTAGGCAAATTAATTATAAATGTATATTAAAAGATTGTATAATATTCTTTTTTTTTTTTTTAAATTTATTGAAAAATTAAATTTAATGTAAGTGCTCTATTAAGTACCTGGACGTGTTTCCCAAGCTCTTTTTTAATCTAATGTTTCATATAAAATTAGCATGTGAAACTTAGCTGTGATTTTTTATATTTTTTTTAAAAGCCACTTTCTTTTTTAACAAATACAGTAAACCTACATTTAGAAAACCCTGCTCGGTCCAGCAAGGTTTCCTATATGTCTGTTTATTGTGCTGCATTCCTCATTAATTTTCGGGCTCTTTCTTTTTACAAGAAAATTAAAAGATCTGAAATGGACAAAAAGAAATAAAAAGAGCAGTAATTTTTCACTAACTTTGAATAACAACATTATTATTTCTAGCTGATTAGCTAATCATTTCAAGAGGAAGAGAATCAAATAACAGTCAAAATATTTGACTATACATTGACGAACATTACATAATTCAGAAATAGACATAGATTAAACCTCAAAACACTGTCAGAAAAAGACTCACATTAAACCCAAAAATACTGCCAGAAATAGACATAGATTTAACCCCAAAACACTGTCATCTTATCAAATTTGCATGCCTTGTTAATCAGGAAACAAAATACAATGTCTGAATGGCAGTATTCCAGGAGAGCCCACATCCTGTCTTTAAATAACTACTACTATAACAACACATTCTGGGATGCCCCTGTGTTCACAAAAATGTAATGGGCACTTGTTAGGGTATATAACTGCAGTCCTTTAGCTGGCCTCAAGACATAGCCCTACATCATAGCCTGATGAGACAGGTAAGCTTCTCAATTACAAACAATGAATCTATGGGATATTTTATTTACCACAGTCTTATTATTATGCTTCATCCAAATACACTAACATAGGACTAATAGGACAAATACATTGTTTCCATGAAGATTGATATGATGAGCCCAGAGAGTGGAAATAACTGTAAATTAAATAATAAAAGTCGTCAACTGAAAGGATGCTTCCATCCGTTATTGGCGTGAACTGGTGGCGGAGATGTTGCCGCTTCTTCCACAGGTGTGGCTATCACATTTTCTTGATGCTTGCTGGCCTGGTGGTTTACGTCGCAGTCAGTTGATGCACTTTCTTCACATGTTTTGAAAGTTGCTATATTTCGGTTAATGTCAGATACATCGGGGGGAGGTGACTCAGTGTCGACTACCTTGCATTGTTCTACTTGTTGGCACTGCTCCACAGCATTCAATACCGCATCATTACAAGGGAGACTAATAGTATGAGATTCATTAGACACAAAAGCCTCTGAACTTTGAGCTTCAGGCTTAATGCCCTTTACCTCTACATCTCCATCATCACACACTTGAATGACCTTTCCACTTTGATCTTCAGAATTCACTTTCACATTTTTATCTAACTCATTCTTCGTTTGTGGACTAGTCTTTTCGTCTTCTTTAGTCCTATCTTTTGAATGACCATGGGCTGGGCCATGCAATGTAGCTACCGCGGTGAAATTAGTCAGTTGCGGGATGGCTGGTATGGTCAGCTCCCATTCATCGGCCGTGACCTCCATGGCCAGTTTCTCCATCAGCTCCACCAGTTTTTTGGCCTTCCTGACCTCATTCTGGTGTATAATGGTGTATAGGTGCTCCGTCAGTTGCTCTTTCACTTCCCCCTTCGCAAACAGATCCATCTTTGCCGCTATAAACTCTTTCTCAGCTTTCTCATAGCGTTTTCTGTAAAGCCGACAAAATAAATGAAGTTATGTTATTAAAGTTTCTATATTGTTTAATTATAAATTTACAAGCTATAAAATTAATTTTAAGCATTTGAAACTTAATACAACAATAATGCCATCTTAATGAACTTTGTAAAAAATTGTACTGAAAAAGTTTTTTTTAATCATTCTTGGCAAAGACTTAAATTGTAACAAAACAATTTTTTAACTCATTCTCTGTAATTATTTTCATTCCGATAGCATTATTTATTTTGCTCATTTGTATTTCACTATCCTATTATAATTAAACTTCAATAACTTTTTTTTTTGATATCAGAAAATGTTATATTTAGCATCATATTATAGGGAAATGCATGCTCTTTTCAATTTAGTTTAATGGGGTCAAATCAATGTTGGCATCGTCAATTAAGAAAGAAATAGTTAAAATATGTTTTCTAAGGATAGCCTGTTTCTGTATGGGACAACCTAAGAGTCTTAGGCAAAAAAAACTCCCAGAAATCTTAACCCAACAAAAAAAAGGAACGATTTATCTCTAACTCACTGGGCATCGTTGTACTCTAGGCTTGCGATTTCAATTCTGTCTCGGATGATACTGACATCAGCCGTCAGGAGGGTGTCCAGGTGATTTAACTCTTGCTGTACTCTCATTAGCTTCTCTGCTTCTGCTTTGGCCTTCTTCCTCCTGAGACACGGCACAAACAGAGAACAAAAGAAAATGTCAAACTATCACAATAAGGCCGTGGCGGCTGAGTGAGGGGTAAAGTGCTTAGCTTTCAAATTGAGGTGTCTTGAGTTCGATTCCCAGTGAATTGAATTTCTGGGTTTTTAGAGCGACCCCCTGAGTACACCCAAGCTGACAATGGTTGGAGAAAGGTAAAGGCTGTTGGTCATTGTGCTGGCCACATGACACCCTTGTTAACTGCAGGTCACAGAAACTGATGACCTTTACATACTATGGTCTAAAAAGGGGAACTTTTAAAAAAATCACAATAAAACAAAGTTTGTTGAGATGCCTGCATAAAAATGTGGGCTACATAAATAAAGAAGCAGGCTGATAAATTAGAATATTGATTGGTAGAGCTTTGTCATTAGCACTAATAACCAGGCTAACACATAGATATGCATTTGACATAATAATAACCTTTTTTGAAGGAAAGATGTAATTTATATAACAAAAAAACCCTCAAAAACAGTTCATTTCAGCTGTATTTAGGATACATGCAAGTGCTTTACCTGTTTTCTATAGCCTGAGCAAGGAGAGCTCTCTTATGCTTATTGGCTTCCTCTATGACTTTCTGCTGCTGTTGAAATTTCTGAACATTGCTCAGCTCCACACTGAGAAAACCAAAAATAGAATCATTTTTCAATTAATGCAATGAAACAAACAAAAATTTCAAATGTATTCATTCATTCTAGACATTTATTTGATTGGAATCCGCAAGGAAAGAGGAAGTTGGCAGGTCCAAGCAAATCTGCAAGAGGTTGGTCATCAGCAAAACTGAGGATACTGGAATGACGTGGGAGCAGATGAAGAAAGCTGCTCAGAACCCAGTTCAGCGGAGAGGTGTGGTTGTGGCCCTACGCTCCCCTGGGAGCTCACAGCAATAAGTAAGTACAGTAAGATATTCATTTACATTCTGTATATATTAATCTTTTCTTAAGTTGGGCTAGGAAAGAATACATTACTATTTTGATATTTAAAATTAAAAACTATTGTGCATATTAATACAACTGTTACAATATTGAGAGCTGCTACATTCATTTCACATAAACATTATATAAATACCAATAAGTATTGAAATAAAAAAATTTACAGTTGTTTTGGACATCACAATTTTAAAAGCAGCAAACATTTTTTTTTAGAATTCAATGTCACAGAAACATTTATTAGGCTAAAAGACTGAACAGGCTTGTCCCAAGAGCTACAGGACTTTCAATGTCACAGAACCATTTATTAGGCTAATAGACTGAACAGGCTTGTCCCAAGAGCTACAGGACTTTCCATGTCACAGAAACATTTATTAGGCTAATAGACTGAACAGGCTTGTCCTAAGATCTACAGGACTTTTAAAGTCACAGGAATATTTATGGTCCTAAAAGTAGAATGTTGAGAGAATATGTTTTCTGCCGTAGCCAAGACTAGAATTAAATTATTTCAACCATGATACGTTTAGTATACTGTAAACATCCAGACTTACTTGAATGCCTCGGCTTCATCCAATTCCTTAATATCCTTTTCAACAGCGACTAAACTGCCAGGTGATTCTAGTACCCTCTCAGTCAAACTACCATCAGATGTCTGGGAAGCTGTAATAGTGACAGCTGGCTGTGAAGAAGAGTCAGTTTCCTTTTTGTTATCAATTCCCTTTTGGTTATCAATTTTCTTTTGGTTATCAATTTGTTTATTCTCAGAGGTGATAACATTTGGGTTCAACGCATTTTTCTCCTTTCTCTGAGGAGCGGTGGAATTTTGGCTAGCTGGCTTGTTTGAAGTAATTCTTTGTGCTGCAACAGACTTACCAGTTTTTCTTACAGGTGCACTATTTTCTGAAAAAAATTATTTTGATGAATTATAAATTTACAATATTTTTTTACTTTATAACGTCGCATGCAAGAGTTTAATTGGAGTTTATTTGTAAAACTGATATATTTCAAAGTACCATGAACTCTCTAGGGTCTTGCTAATTAATCCCCTGTGAAGGGTCTTGCTAATTAATCCTCTGTCCCTCTGTAGAAACTTTTTTTTCTAGTTAAACAATAGCCTTAATTATTTTTATTATCTTATCTTATCTTATATAATACAGATGTTACTTCAAAAAAGAAGATGATTACATCCTAGGCGGCATGCATATTAACCAATGACTTAAATTCTGCCAAGTCACTGGTTTTCCTGGCTAGCTCAGGCAACCCATTCCATGCTCTGCTCTAATAGCACTAAGGAAGAAGGAGTATTTGTACAAATTGTCCTAGCATATGGGATGAGGAATGTGCCTTTATCTTTGTGTCTTTCAGAGTATTTTATTAATTTTGTTTTTGTATTTGAAGATTATGGTTCAGTGTTTTATGTATAATTGCTACTTTACTTTTGAGTCTTCTGTCCTGAAGGCTTTGTAAATTTAGTGATTTTACTATAGGTGTTACTCTAGTCAAATGTGAATATTCATTTGTTATGAATCTCACTGCTCTATTTTGTGTCTGTTCCAGTTTCTTAATGTTTTCTTGAGTTGAGGGGTCCCAAACGGAGGATGCATATTCTATTATTGGCCTAACCAAGGTTAAATAACATTTTAATTTTATGTTCTCATTTGATTTATAGAAATTTCTTTTAATAAATCCTAATGCTTTGTTAGATTTTTTTATAGTTTCATCAATATGTGGATTCCATGACAGTTTTTCATTTATTATAACACCTAGGTATTTTGCGTTTTTAGTCTGTGTTACTGGTTTGCCATGAATAAGATAAGTGGAATTAATTTGTTTTAGTTTTTTTGTTACTCTTAACAACTGACATTTTTCTGGGTGGAAAGACATGCTCCAATTTGATTCCCATTTCTGTAATTCATCTAATTCTCTTTGTAAAATATCTGTGTCTTGTGTTGTTTTTATTGTTCTATATATTATGCAATCGTCTGCAAATAATCTGACTTTTGTTCCTGAAGTAATGCAATTTGGTAAATCATTTATGTAAATTAAAAATAGTAGTGGACCCAAGACTGTTCCTTGAGGTACACCTGAGTTTACTGTTATCGGTGTTGATTTAGAGCCATTTATTATTACAGTTTGTTCTCTCCCTATCAGAAAATCTTTAATCCACTGATGCAGTGGACCGTTAATGCCGAAATATTTTAATTTTTTAAGCAAACTATGGTGGTGAACTTTGTCAAAAGCCTTGTTTGTCTAAGTGGTTAATGATGTTGCTACATATTATGTGTTCTAGGATTTTACATGTAATGCTGGTAAGTGATACTGGTCTGTAGTTTCCTGGGTCACATTTTTCTCCTTTTTTAAATAGGGGGGTGACATTAGCTTCATTCCAGTCCTTTGGTACTCTGCCCTGGTTAAGCGAAGCCTGAAAGAGTATTTTGAACACTGGGGCTAGCTCATTGCTAAGTTCTTTGAGTAATCTAGCTGGAATACCATCAGGTCCAGAAGCTTTATTTGGTTTGGTGTTGGCTAATAGTTTTTTAATTCCATTTTCTTGTACTACTATATCTTCTATGTTGTCTACTTGGTTCAAATTCAGTAATATGTCTTTGTCTCCTGCGGCTGAGAATGCTGATGCAAAGTATTTGTTTAGGATGTTTGCTTTAGTTTCATTATCATTATGTATTATGTTATGTTAATCTTTTAATGGCGCTATGCCTGTTGTTTCCATTTTCTTAGACTTAATGTATGACCATAGGTTTTTGTTGTTATCTTTAGATATTAAATTGTTTATGTATTCACTCTGCAGCTGTCTGCTTACTTTTTGGGTTAAGTGTTTAATTTTTATATACTTTTAGTAAACTCTTTCTGCCTTAGTTTCTTTAAATTTTCTATATAGGTTTTCCTTCTGTTTACAAAGCTTCTTTAGTCTATTATTAAACCAGCATTTATTTATTTTGTTTGATGTGTATTTAGTTGGTATATGATTTTCTATAATGTTTTTAAGATGGTTTTTAATGAAATTCCAGAGGTCATCGACTGGTTGGTTAATGTCTTTTTCTAATAAGAATGTTTGTTGAAAGTTTAATGCATCTTGGTGTAGTTGTGTTAGGTTACATTTATTCCAGAGTAAGATTTTTCTTTTGGGTTTTGTATTGGCTACTGCTTTTATCTGACTGTATTTTTATGATCTCATGGTCTGATAGACCAGGGATAATATCATAATCAACTACTAATCCTGGTCTGTTGGTTAAGAAGAGATCAAATGTGTTGTTTAATCTAGTTGGCTTTTTAATGATTTGATCTAAACTTAATTATACTAAAAGTTTCTAACTTTTTAGTTAACTTTTGCCCATCACTAAAAATGACTAAAATCTGTCTGTCTTGACATGGTGTAAAAAGAAAAGGATATAAATAAGAAAATTTAAAGATTATAACACTTTTAAAACACCATACTTCTCATGTGTTTGAGAGTTTCTTATGATTTTTTATTCTTGAAGGTAGCGCTAGAAAAGTGTTCAAAACTTTAATTAAGCTCTTGAAAGCATCGACCTGACCCATTTTAACATCAAATCTAATTTTAACAATGAGTAGTAATACAATAAAACTTATCAACTTTTTAAGACAAATGGATGAGGAGTTCATAGATACAATCATTTTTTTCCTAGGTTTAGAGTCTAGATCTAATTCTTACGGAGATACACAAATTCAAACATAAAAAATGTCGGCGACTGTGCCTGAGCTTAACTTGTTCGATTGATGTCAGTTACTCTTCTAGATATCAATCATATTATAATCTAGATCTAGATGTTTATATGAGTATTATGAGAAAAGAGTCCTTGTAATCACAACAAATTTTCATATTATAAGATCAATAAAGTATTATAAAGCAGTCTTGAACTCTTAGAGTACCTGAATCTGGTAAACTAGCTAATCGCATTTTTCGAAGATCTTCATCGCTAAATCCTGACCATACAGCCATGGTAACGGTAGTTAGTTGAATGGACCTAGTCTAGTATGAAGCACTTAAAGTCCAATGTTTACTAGATTCTAGATCTAGATCTAAATCTAAATAATAAACTTCTAAATTTCATTTATATTTAATGATCATGATGATTTCTTCGCTTCGTCAATGAAAAGACTCTTGCGTAAAAAAATATTAGAAAAATACTGTTTGTAATCAGGACTATGTAAAAGCTATTTTGATTAGTCCGTGCATGGATTCTAAACCAATGCCTCGCAGGTTCACATAAAAAGACTTTTTTTTTCTTTCTCAGGATCGGAAACAAAATGGACGTTTCGTTGATGACATAGGGGTCATAGTAACATCCGTTTCTGAATCTTGGTCTTGGGTTTGTAAACACTTTTGTAAACATATAGATCTAAAGTAAATACCCCAATTATTAAAACCAATGTTTAAGCGATTTTAATTTAGTGCAGCCTATTTTACTGAGTATGGCAAATGAGTCTGCTTAGGTTTTACTAGACTATATCCAATAATTATAATCCATCATTCCTCTTTTTTATCATTGTTATTGACTCGAGAGTTGAGTCACCCTTACTTAGGCCCTGCCCCTGCCCCTAATGATGCCCTGATATTCTGATTGAATGAATCATTAGACTTACATTTACTCTATTACTGATCTAGAAACTAGATGTACACCTACATTAGCTCTAGAGCTAGAGTCTAAGACTTGAATTCTACGCTCTGATTGTTAATTATCATAATCATATTCATATGAATTATAAATTTTGAAAAGAAAACATTTAAGATTATCATATGACATGAAGAGTGAATCTACTAGAATAGATCTAGATTCTAGAACTAGAATCTATCTGCCTTTCTTAGTTTCTAAATTAATAATTTAATTAAGTAATTAATCTTGACTAATTTACTAGTCATGCATGTTAATCAGTGACTTAAACTTGTTGGTTTTCCAGGCTGATTCAAGCAACCCTAGTCACCTAGAGGCTATACACTGACTATATTATTATATCATTTCACTATATATAGTGATCTGATATTCCTATATTATTGAATCACAAGTAAAGATGATTAAAGTTACAATTACAGTAAATAGCTTAATAAGATCTCTATATATATATAGACGACCAAATTTAGAAATCTAAATCCAAGTAAGAGTAAAAATTTAGAAAGTTACAGTAAATAGCTTAATAAGATCTATATATATATAGAGTAAATATTTAGAGAAACCAAAGTAAATGCTACCAAAATATAATTTTACATCAAGCTGCTCTAAAGATCTCTGATATACAATTTTTCAATATAGCTTTCATTTCTAGCAGAATAAAATAAAACATTTTGTAAAAAAAAATAATATTAAAAGTATGTTAAAAAAGACTAAAATAAAGCAAATTATATAATATCTGTATTGATTCTTATCTTCTTCTTATCTTATATAATACAGACGTTACTTCAAAAAAGAAGATGATTACGTCCTACGCGTCATGCATTTAGTCATGCATATTAACCAATGACTTAAATTCTGCCAAGTCACTGGTTTTTCTGGCTAGCTCAGGCAACCCATTCCATGCTCTAATAGCACTAGGGAAGAAGGAGTATTTGTACAAATTTGTCCTAGCATATGGGACGAGGAATGTGCCTTTATTTTTGTGTCTTTCAGAGTATTTTATTAAATTTTGTTTTTGTATTTGAAGATTATGGTTCAGTGTTTTATGTATAATTGCTACTTTACTTTTGAGTCTTCTGTCCTGAAGGCTTTCTAAATTTAGTGATTTTACTAATGGTGTTACCCTAGTCAAATGTGAATATTCGTTTGTTATGAATCTCACTGCTCTATTTTGTGTTTGTTCCAGCTTCTTAATGTTTTCCTGAGTTGAGGGGTCCCACACGGTGGATGCATATTCTATTATTGGCCTAACCAAGGTTAAATAACATTTTAGTTTTATGTTCTTATTTGATTTATAGAAATTTCTTTTAATAAACCCTAATGCTTTGTTGGATTTTTTTATAGTTTCATCAATATGTGGATTCCATGACAGTTTTTCATTTATTATAACACCTAGGTATTTTGAGTTTTTAGTCTGTGTTACTGGTTTGCCATGAATAAGATAAGTGGAATTAATTTGTTTTAGTTTTTTTGTTACTCTTAACAACTGACATTTTTCTGGGTGGAAAGACATGCTCCAATTTGATTCCCATTTCTGTAATTCATCTAATTCTCTTTGTAAAATATCTGTGTCTTGTTTTGTTTTTATTGTTCTATATATTATGCAATCGTCTGCAAATAATCTGACTTTTGTTCCTGAACTAATGCAATTTGGTAAATCATTTATGTAAATTAAAAATAGTAGTGGACCCAAAACTGTTCCTTGAGGTACACCTGAGTTTACTGTTATTGGTGTTGATTTAGAGCCATTTATTATTACAGTTTGTTCTCTCCCTATCAGAAAATCTTTAATCCACTGATGCAGTGGACCGTTAATGCCGAAATATTTTAATTTTTTAAGCAAACTATGGTGGTGAACTTTGTCAAAAGCCTTGGAAAAATCTAGTAAGATAGCATCTATTTGTTCACTATTATCTAAACCTTTTGAAAAATCATCAATTAGTCCTATTAGTTGTGTTTCACATGATCTATATTTCCTAAAGCCATGTTGGTATTGGGTGAGGACATTATGTTTGTCTAAGTGGTTTATGATATTGCTACATATTATGTGTTCTAGTATTTTACATGTGATGCTGGTAAGTGATACTGGTCTGTAGTTTCCTGGATCAGATTTTTCTCCTTTTTTAAATAGGGGGGTGACATTAGCTTCTTTCCAGTCCTTTGGTACTCTGCCCTGGTTAAGCGATGCTTGAAAGAGTATTTTGAACACTGGGGCTAGCTCATTGCTTAGTTCTTTGAGTAATCTAGCTGGAATACCATCAGGTCCAGACGCTTTATTTGGTTTGGTGTTGGCTAATAGTTTTTTAATTCCATTTTCTTGTACTACTAAATCTTCTATGTTGTCTACTTGGTTCAAATTAAGAAATATGTCTTTGTCTCCTGGGGCTGAGAATGCTGATGCAAAGTATTTGTTTAGGATGTTTGCTTTAGTTTCATTATCACTATGTATTATGTTATGTTCATCTTTTAATGGCGCTATGCCTGTTGTTTCCATTTTCTTAGACTTAATGTATGACCATAGGTTTTTGTTATCTTTAGATATTACATTGTTGATGTATTCACTCTGCAGCTGTCTGCTTACTTTTTGGGTTAGGTGTTTAATTTTTATATACTTTTTGTAAACTCTTTCTGCCTTGGTTGCTTTAAATTTTCTATATAGGTTTTCCTTCTGTTTACAAAGCTTCTTTAGTCTATTATTAAACCAGCATTTATTTATTTTGTTTGATGTGTATTTAGTTGGTATATGATTTTCTATAATGCTTTTAAGATGATTGAATGGTAGCCTGGTTGTTTGGTATGTGCTCTGGACTTTTGTTCTGGGGTCTTAATATTCCTGAGTTCCAACCCTGCCTGATGCCAACCCCTGCAATATTGTGGTTAATTTGGGCTAGGATGTAATTATTTACAAATCTGAAGGAATATCCAATCATGTAAAACATTTTACAAGCAAATAAATGACATTTATATAAACCAGAATTGCCTGCCTTTTTTGTTATACATTGGAGCATTTGGGATCCTTTTTGTAAACATTTTTAAAAATAAGGCTTCTAAAAAAACAGAATGCCTTGATGAAGTCCACCCTACATCAGTGAGTACTTTGAGCACCTGACATTAGTTAGGCAAAGAGTATTTTTTTTATGGTTAACCAATTGCTATAGAAACATTAGATTTATGCCCTCTGGACAGTGAGGTCTTAAAGGGAATCTTTCATACATGGAATGATAAAAAAAACTTACTAACATTTATGAATTTCCCTTGCTAATTATGTGATAAGCACAGGAGATTGCCTGCTAGATGTTTTCATAGTACTCATTCTTGTTTCTGAAAATCTGGTCAAAGGGACATAACTTTGTTTTTCTTCAGAAGAGTAAATAAATACAAATATCACTTTCATGAGTTATTTCCCTGATTTGAATATTATTCATGAGAATAAGAATATAGTACTCTATTCATTGTTCTCTTTTGTAGCCTGTAATATTGATAGTCATTAATATTGGGCATTGTAGTACAGGCTATGGCCTTAATGTCTCTTTTTTTTAAAAATTGATACTAGGATGACATTTAGATGTAAAAATGACATCTGTCAAGGTGGGTTTACAGGTCTATCTGGGGTATGACATGCTCCACCAGGTTCCCCACCTCAACGCTGATTATTAACTTCCTGTTGGGGTTGTAATTTGGCTGTGGCTCATCTGCACGGACACCCCTGACAGTCTATTAGTTAATATGTTAGATAATTATACAGAACAAGTAATGGTACTAAGTTATCGTATATCAGTTAACAACAAGAGTTTAACTGACAACAGTTTAATGAATAGATGATATAATATGACATGGATTATGAGTAGGTACACAATAATAATTACAATGTCAAATACAAGTTAAGCAAATCATTCAATCTAAATATGGCACACCTTATGCACAATGCAACAGCTCAAGCTGGCCTCGCAACACCCACAACCCAACTTTTGATTTTAGAGCTACAACATGAAGAAGAAAGTAAAATAAACTAACTTACCCAATGCTGGGGGAGAAAACAACAACAGAGCTCCATCTAAAGGACTGCTATCGATCAAAACAAACAGAGCAATGACGCCAATATAATGCGTCTGTGGTGATTATGTTTTGTATATAATATTGTAAACGGTACGTCATAGAACCTTGGTTGTAAGACTTAAAGAATTCTATAACCCACTAACCATTATGGTGCATAAAAGAAAAACACCAAGCAAGAAGCAACTCTAGATGCGTACGACAACATCCCTACATCCCTAGCTTATATCATTTGCTCTTATAAATATATTCACTTAACACAGTGTGTGTGTGATAAGCATTTTTTAAAATTCCAAAATGATGCCATTCAAAGAAAAGTATAACTTTTTAGATGTCTGAAGTGTTTTATTCTTAATCCCCTACAAGACTAAAGCTGGTCACGTCTGTTAAGGATTAAATTGGCCGTCTCCAAGAAACTGTAGGCCACTGGGAAGGATGTCTCCTAGAAGTAATTGTTAGACTAGCGTCTTTTTGCTCTGTTCGAATGGGTCCTCAATGATCGAAACCAGGCAATACCATATTTAGCAGGTTGACCTGTGGATATTTTTGTTCCTGGATCAATTACCCTAAAACCTCCTCACAACTTGAAATACTTTCATATTCCTATTTATGTGCTCACTCCAACAATTAGTTTTGTTAAAAAAAAATCCTATGATTGTTTTCTTTGTCTCTCTCCTCTACAGATGACTAATGGTGCAAGACCAGTATTTTGTGGTGAACTCTACTTGTCAAGCTGGCATCCTATGAAAGCCTGGTTGTTGCGAGCGGTGGGATCAGTGCTGAGGAGACTGGCCACCATCTGACTGGCTTATTTATCGGAGGAAATCAGAATCTCAATACACGGGATGTTGGAACCATTACTGGTACTTAATCTGTCCTTTTTTTTTTTTGTGACTGTCAAGCTAATTTACTTAACCTTCTAACTTTTGAGGGGGCACAGGTTTCTGAACCTGGGGTCCTGGGTTCGAATCTCTGTGAAGACTGGGATTTGAATTTCTGGATTTTTAGGGCACCCCTGAGTACACCCAATTCTAATGGGTACCTGGCTTTAGTTGAAGAAAATAAAGGGGGTTGGTCATTGTGCTTGCCGCATGAAACCCTCCTCCTTAACCATTCGCCAAAGAAACAGATGACACTAACATTATCTGCTCTTTAAGGTCCTAAAGGGGAACTTTTTTTTTTTCAACCTTTAGAAGGGTAGCTTCAGCAACTTTTTACTAAGATATTATTTGTATTAAAATAGTCTCCAGTGTCTGACTGAAAAAACTGAAATTACTTTTGGAACCCCTTCTGTGGAAATACTGTGATGATTACTCAATCTGTATCATTATTAACCACAAAAATGTGAGAAATGAAACCTACTCATTAAGCTCTCAATAAAATCTACAGCGTTTTATTCAACTGAAAATTCCTATCTCTACAACACAGGCCACTGGTCTTCTTCCTTGCATTGCTGACCTACCATTCCCTCCCCCCCCCCCCCCCCCCCCCCCCCCCAACATTGATCCATTTGACCATTCGGCAGGTACACAGAGGGGTAAGACTCACAAAGACACAAAAATGCTCATCTAAAATCACATTCACACCAGATATATTTTGGGTTAGGTAAATTACAAAACTTCTTCTTTGTTCTCATCCTTATGTTGAAGGATTCAGATAACGAGACCAATATCTGAGAAAACCTGTACAGTGGTTTCCAAATCAATCAGCTTTGTACATATAGTTTTTACTTCTATAGGGGTGTTATGAGGCCAGTATCTTGTTTGGGACTCTTGATAAAGGATATGGTAAGAATTCTCTTGTGACACTCCTCAAAAAAAGTTTTCATTAGTCCAAATTTTTAGCTCATGTAACATGGTTGTCTCATTCTTTTGTGTCCTGTTCTGAAGCAAAAAATTTGATGTTGGTCATGTCGGGATAGCTTATAATAGATGTCGTCTTTCTTGTGATTTGGGTGAGAGCTTGTCCATTTCTCATTTATTCTATTCACTATTAGTTTCTTCCAAAATGAATTATACCATCCTTCCATATATATATATATATTACTTAGACTTAGGTCCTCCCGCGCCGTTCGGCGCATTGGGCGGCAAGCTGTCTCCATAAAGATCTGGCAATGTCTGAAGCATATATATATATATATATATATATTTTGCTTTTTAAAATATCACCAACAACAATTCAGCTATGTCGGAATAATAGTGACCATCGCACCAGACTTAATGAGTAAGAAAAATCAACAAAGAGAATTCGCTTTTCTACTTGTCGATTTTATTTTCACAGAAGTATGCAACACAGCTGACCCAGACGAAGTAGAGATATTGAGTCTTGTCAGGGAACAAATTCCTCGCTATCGCCTGCGAGCGGATTCTATCACCAATTTCAACGGTTACATCCACACCGACTTTGCCCAAACAAATACGGTTACACTTGATGAAGACGACGCAGACCTCACTCCAGAACAAATAGGTGAAACACTGAAATATTTTGGTAAGTGTTTTTTGAATACTAGTTCTGAGAGTTTGTTTTTTTAATCTATCAAATATAAAAATGTTTTTATGAAAGGGTGTAAGATGAGGTTAAAAGACTTGATTGCACTTCTGTGGTATTGGTACTTTATAATTGCATGGCAATAAATTAGAGGTTTATGAAGACATACTGTATAGTTTTAGGTTAGTTTAAGGCAGCGGTTCTCAATCTTTTAAGCTCGGTGACCCCTTTTTACAATCCCCCCTCTGCCGCGACCCCCCCCCCCCCCTACACACACAGCAATAGGAGAATAGACAAACAATCCATATTTTCGATGGTCTTAGGCGACCCCTGGCAAATCGTCAATCGATCCCCATGGGGGTCGCGACCCACAGGTTGAGAACTCCTGGTTTAAGGCATGATTTTTGTTCTTAAATATTAAGTAGTTATGTGCCCTTGTTTTAATGGCTCTGTTAAGTAACATTAAATTGTTGCTCAAGTTTTGAAAAGCTTGACCAATTCAGCATTATGTTTAATACATGTAAAAAAAAATGTTTGATTTTTTTCTCAGAGACCAATAATTTGATTCAGTTTTCATTTTTATGTAGGATCAAGTCGCTAATTTTCTAAAATTGCTTTTTTTAATTAATCCTTTTTTCAAAATAGTATTTTCATGGCCGCAACAGCTGAATAAAATATATATGAAGTAGGCAGACTTAAATGTATTTATTACATCTTTTATGAACGGTTATGATGTAGCTGCATTTTTTTATATTTAGTGTTGCTTAACACATTCTCTTGTCCTGTTGGTACTTTCCCTTAAATAGTTGATGCTTTCCCCTTTCTTGTCTGTACATAGGAATATATTTGATTATGTTTCCCCTATTTTAAATGTAGTTAAAAAATGTTATTTTATAATGAATTTTCTTGATAATATCTGTGGATTCCTGTTTCTTATTTATATGAATATTAATGTAGTATTTTCCCATTTCCTACTGTTCGTAGTTATTTATAGCTCTATGTGCTGGTCATGTTATTTAATATCTGGGTTAAAACTTAATGTTGATAGCTGTCTTCTTTCCTAGTCTTTGTCTTTTTACTAATGAAGATTTGAGTAGAGAAAAGTTTCCGACTTAGATTATTTTAAAAAAAAATATTGAAAGTTGTTAGTGTTTATCAATAGTAGCTTTTTTAACAAACAACAATATGTTACGAGTTATATCAAGACATATCGTCCTAGAAGGCCTGAACACTGAGCTGCAAAATCATAACCTGTGGGCAGTGGAGACCAATAGCTCATTGCAACGTCACAGGCTGGCATTGGTCTTCAATGCCCACAGGCTGCGATGTCACAGCTAAGTGTTGGCCTTTTATAGCAAACTGTCTCAGTTATATATAGCACTTGAAAAACAAAGGGTGATTATGCAGATGGATTGGATAAAAAAAAATATTGTTTTCAAGGTTTATAAATATAATATATAATGTTAAATAGCAGTGAGTAGGAAAGAAGTCGGAGGAATTTTAAGTCTTTTCAATATTAAGCAAATCTCCATTATTTACTTTTTTTTCCTTATGTATGTCTCATAGTATTGATACTGTGTCGTCTAACTAGTATTTTTAAAACAGGAATGTTTGAAAGAGCAAAGTAAAACTATTAAAACCTCATTTAATACAGTTTAGTGATTCATCCACTTTTTCATTACACTTTTTAAAATTACAAATTTATTTATTTATACAAATATATTTTCTCTCAGCTTTTGATTAAAAAAAAAAAAAAAAATTTTTACGAGATGAGACATCTTTAAAATTGTTTGACCTACTTGGCAATACCTTTTCTGTTCAAGTCTGTTCTCGAATCTCTTGTAACGCTTCCAAATTTAGCTCTAGAGTTAAAACCTTGGTAATTAATTAAGAAATTTATAATTAACCAAGTTTTAAAAAAATAATTTTTTTTTAAATTATATTTCTTGTGTGCACATTGGTGTAGGCCAACCCCCCCTTTTTTTTTCCCCCAAGTCCTTTCTGGATGTTAAAGAGAATAGTTTTGAAATTAAATATTAATTAATTACAAAAAAAAAACAACAACAATTTTTCCCTTCCTATCTTTATGTAACAATTCCATTTAAGAAGTGGATGGGGTTATTAGATGCTGCTGAGTTTGGCAAATACCATATTAGACAGATGTGGCTTTTGTGTGGAATTGTACATAGGCTTAGCGAGGAGCTGCAGGCGTCTCTCTGTTTTAACAGTTGAAAGGGTGTGCCTGCGTTAACAGCGACAACTGGATTAGACTCCGGCAAACATTTGCCTCTGAGCTTTAGTTTGATTTGCATCAGGAGCGGGGGGTGGGGGGTTGCATCCGCTGAAAATTAACAGATTTAATTTAGTTCATGGGAAGAGTTTTTTTTCTTTTTTTAATAAGTCTGAAGAAGTCTAGGCATTGTTTTGATATATTTTGGTGGTTAATTGTTTTGTTATTATTGTACATAAACTATAGGACAGCCAATCTACTGATTTTCTCATAGTTTGTAGCATATGCAATTAAATTGCAAGCCTACATTAGACTGTCAACTATATTTATAAAGCAAAGGGCATTAATTTGATGACTTCATAGGCAAAATATGTTTAACGTTGAAAGAGTTACTTCCCTTTCATCGATTATATTTATTTGTTGTCCGGTCTGTGTAGTGAAGATATCGTGATAAAGGGTAGTGATAAACAAGTACACTTTTGGTTAGTTCACATATGGCTCACATTAAGATAGATTGTGCACACTGTGTTAGTTTACACACACACACACACTGTAATAGATGGTGCACATTCCTATTTGTTTACTGGATTATGGTTTTTTTTTTTTTGGTTGTTAGTTGTCCCTATTCATTGTTGAGCCTCCTCCATGAAATATTGATTAGACCAGAGATGGGCACAATTTTTTTTTAGAAGCAGGGGGGAAAAAATTAAAGCGAATAAAAATTTGACGTCTTGAAATCCTCTTTCAAATTTTGTCATGATGTTTCCTCTATTTATCACCCTAGTTAGCAGGCTTGTCCCTCTCGATTGCAACTGTTTTTATGCAACTGTTTTTAGCAACTTGATTGGCAAATAGAACAGGTTGTTGTTTGAAGCCTTTTAGGTGGCCCCCAAAAGTTTTGTCAATAAAATGATTATTTTTCTTCATGTGACATAGAATATCAACTCATATTAAAATGGTCAAGTTTTATAATCTGAGAATAATGTTTATTGTTAATCATTATTTTAAAATATATGTCATGCAGGATTAAACCTTTCACTGGGCTGGTGATGGCCCTTGTCCATAGTTTGCCCATCTTGCTCTATCGTATGTGTCTCCCTTTACAATTCCTTAGTGTATAAATATTTATTTATTCTAAAAAGGTTTTAGACAAGATGTTTGTTTTCATTTATCTCTTGATGTTACAGAGTTTGCTAAGAAGTATTAACCTGACATGCCCTACTTCTCTGTGTGTGTGGGGCCCCCTTGGGGAAAGGTGGCAGGGGAGGGCTGTGGTTTCAGATTTTAGTAGCCCTTGGTCTGACCCTTAGTCAAATACAAGCTTGTTGACTAGAGGATAACAGCTGAATGCTTGAAGTCTAGCCTGGTCACATACTTTGTTTAGTAGGGACTTGAAACTATTTTGTCAGCCAGATTATTTTTGATAGAAACATTTCATTTGAATTGTTGATCATCACAGTTAGGGGAGGGGAATAGGGGGAGGTATGTGTGTAAAAAATGACCTTCTAATGCATGTTTGTGGTGTCTTTACAATACTCTCATATTTTGATTTTTTAAAATTATTTTTATTTTATTTACACCCCCCCCCCCCCTTTTTTTTTAGTACTTGACAAAACATACATACATGGTGGCAACATGGAGTATGGCTGGGATTCGGAATTTCGGATTTTCAGGGCACCTCTGAGTCCACCCATCTCAAATGGGTACCTGACTTGAGTTGGGGAAAGTAAAGGTGGCTGGTCATTGTGCTGGCCACATGACACCCTGCTCGTTGACTTTTGACTTTTGGCCAAAGAAACAGATGATCTTAACATCATCTACTCTGTAGACCGCCTGGTCTGAAAGGGGAACTTTAGTCTTACTTTATACTGAACTTGTAGCAGAAAGTTAAAAGTTAACAAGGATTTGAACGTGGTAATACTGCAGCGATTTAACCATTCAGCCACATCATTTCAGTTGCTTTTTCATTAGCATAATGTCTTTCATACTTGCGTTTCTTCTTTACAAGTACCTACACTTTAGTAGTCTTTACAAGTACCCACACTTTAGTAGTCTTTACAAGTACCCACACTTTTGTAGTCTTTTCAAGTACCCACACTTTTGTAGTCTTTACAAGTACCTCACTTTAGCAGTCTTTACAAGTACCCACACCTTTGTAGTCTTTTCATGTACCTACACTTTAGCAGTCTTTACAAGTACCTACACTTTAGTAGTCTTTACAAGTACCCACACTTTAGTAGTCTTTACAAGTACCCACACTTTAGCAGTCTTTACAAGAACCAACACTTTAACAGTTTTTACATGTACCTACATTTTAGCAGTCTTTACAAGTACCCACACTTTAGTAATCTTTACAAGTACCCACACTTTAGTAATCTTTACAAGTACCCACACTTTAGTAATCTTTACAAGTACCCACACTTTAGTCCATGCAGCCTTTTTATTGTTAATTTGTTTGTCTAAGGCTATCTCAGAATGTTAGCCTACACTTTACTAGCTGACACCTTGTCTGATATAGACTGATAGCTAGGCACACATTTACAGCAAACTGGACGCCTCTGATTATCATAATTAAGTATACAAATAGAATCTACTCAAGTGTTTATGCTCTAGATGGAATTGATAGCAAAGGTTCCGGTCCTGGGCAGGTAGTGTAGAAATTGGAGTGCCCTCTGGCGGTGACTCAAGATTGTGTATTGATGGCACATAACTATTCTATGATGTCCCCTTATAATAGCTCATTATATTCGTTATAGTTCGGCATATCCATGTTTCAATATATCCATAGTAGTTCAGTATAACCATAATAGTTCAGTATATTCGTATCAGTGGAGTATATCCATAATAGCTCAGTATATCCATAATAGCTCAGTATATCCATTGAGACAGCATTAAATGATTTTTTTTACAGTAGCGTTTATTGTTTAGCATTGAAAATAGGCGAAGTGGTACATATTGACTTCTAAACGAAACTACTTTTGTTCAAGCCCTGATGAATTTAAGGTCAAGGTCACCCAGCTATTCAGAGTAAACACAGGGCTAAGCTAAAACGAAGACCAAGTGAGTCAAATCCCTTGTTTCGATATCATTTTATGAAATTGGAGCTTCATCATTAAATATACAGCAGTGACGTTTTCAAATAACTGTCAATTTGCTTACCTCTCACCACATAATACTTGCAGTGGAGCACTTCCTGGTTCTTGTATCGCGCTCCTTTTAACACTGAATTGATGACTGTGTAAGATTTTGGGTGTTATTTATTGTTGTCTGCGAGACTTACGAAAAAAAAATATCATTGTTTAAAGACGCATAATTTATTGATTGATTCTTGGTTTTGCATGGTAGAATACAAATCACGGAAAATGTCATTGTTAAAAAAAAAAAAAAAGAAGGGAGTGAATCACATTCATTTATTTCTCTCCCTTTTTTTATTTCTTCTCCCCCTTTAGAAGGTGCTATAATCGTGTAGTCAGAACCAAGACCCCCCCAATATTCAGCCTCTCCTCCCTTCCTTCTCTCTCTTCTTCAAGCTGCCGGCGAGTTGACCAGCACTGGTCAGATGGACGCCTTCACCGGTGAGTACCTGACCATAGGGCATGCTGTTGTATTTCTCTGTTGTCATGCTCTGTGTTCTTTCAGCACTTTTTGTTTCAAATTTGTAATTTTCCCCCAAAAATGTATTTGTTTCGTTATGAATGTCCTGTGTTCCAATTTTTTATTTTGCTCCGCGTTCTCTTTGCCTGTGAGTTTAGTTTTACTTATTGCTGTGTTTTCAGTTGATCAATTTTCTTCAAACTTTTTTTTTTCTTTGAAACTTTTTGTTTTTCAAACACTTTACTGTTGCATGTTTTCTTGTTTTCTCTGAGCTTAAGCTCTTGTGTAGCATATGAGTTAGTCTTACTAAACGTTTTACTTACTGTACATGTGTGTAGACTAGAAACACCCTAAAGCGCGTAGGCTGGAAACTCACTAAAGTGTGTAGACTGGAAACTCACTAAAGTGTGTAGACTGGAAACTCACTAAAGTGTGTAGACCTACTGCTTGCGTGTCGCCTTGCATGCTGTGAAGTCAAGATATATAGCTGTAGTACAGCTAGCCACTAAAGATATAGACAGGGTCAGACCGAGAACAATCTTCATAGAAGGCCTGGACACTGACCTGCAACGTCACAACCCGTGGGCAGTGGAGACCAATAGCTTGTTGCCACGTCACAGGTCTGTACGACGTGGCAACGAGCTATTGGTCTAAAATGCCCAAAGGTTGTGACGTTGGACCTGTCACGTGGCAACGAGCTATTTGTCTAAACTGCCCACGGGTTGTGACGTTGGACCTGTCACGTGGCCTACAGTCTGTCACGTGGCCTACAGTCTGTCACGTCGCTTGTCAGTGTTCAGGCCTTCTATTGCGAATGGTCTCCTTCTAAAACATTCTGGCTGAAAATCCATCCAATTTTCTATTTAAATTTCGAGTGTAGGTTCTATGACTTTAGAAGTGACGTTCCGCCATTTTGTAGTTATAAAACCTTGCAAACAATGCTTTCTATAGAAGATTATCTATTGATATTGCTTTTAGATCTTGCAAATGTTAATTCCGCCATCTTATGGGGTATCTGCCCATGTCAACATTGTGCAAATCATTTTATTTTTCAGTGAACAAAATTGCTAAATCGACTTCATCTTTGAAATCTCCATTTGACTATGCTCTGATCCCAACCTTAAGTCTGCATTTGACTATGCACTGACTTAAAAAAAAGTAAATTTACTTTTATATCTAAATCATGTGTCAGAGCTTTCACTATGTCGCTAGTGACGTGAATCTACAATCTACCTATTGGATCCTTTTTTTTTTTTAGAGAGATGTTTTACCTCTGTTTGTATAATCTGATCCCTCTTAATCATACAATACATGCTGACTTGAGGCTTTCCACACCTAGGATCTAAATATAGAACATCCACCTCGGTCCAAGCAGTTTTTGTCAACTAAGTTTTTTTAAACGTCAGAGAAATGTGCGTTTACTGAGAATAACAGTGCGTGACACTTACCTATATAGTAGCAGTATGTGTCACTTACCTATATAATACATTTATATATGTCAGCAATCAAATTTTCACGTACACCTGACGTCTTCTGAGTCGACCTACATCTATATTCGAGTTACATATATAATTTTAACTTGGAGATAGCTAAAAACTCTTAAATCTTGAAGCAAATAATAATTATAGACGCCTTATAGACATAGTAATTGACATACTGTGTGATTCTGAAGGTAACGAAGTGGTATTTGTACTTATTTTTGTTTGTTTATGGTCATTTCCTCAGTGCTTTTTTGTTTTTTTAAGCTGTTTACCTCGGCAGCTCTGTCCACGTAGGCTTGAAGACAAAACTGATTGGATTGTTCACTTATGTGTTTTGTTGTGTGAGCCAGGGCCTTTTACTTAGTGGTCTTATTTTCGGACTACATTGTACTTAGTCATTTTCCGCCTCGCATGGTGCTGTGGTCCTGTCTAGTCAATTGTTTCACATCGTGTTCTAGGGGTGTGGTATTCCATTTTTTTTTTTTTTTAAAGTTGCAAGTGATTGATTCAGACTTGGATTACATGCTAAGTGTTGCTATACAGGTTTAAGTGAGTCTTGTATTTAGTGTTAATGTCTTCAATGTAAAAAAAAATAAATACTGGTATGCGCTCAGAACTGTCGTGACGATGCTCCCGTGTTCGGGACTTGCCGTAAGGTTTAGACCGTGATATAATAATGTTCATTAACTTCGTTTCTGAAGGTAATTTTGAAACTTTACTAGAATTGATTCGTGTCTTATGCTTCTAACGAAGAGCGTGAATAAATCTATTCAACTCAATTTAACTGTTGAGGATTGTAATGTCTTTATTGTGTGTGTGTGTTATCAGCTGAAATAGTTTGACATAGTAACAAATGGACTTTGTGGGAAATGTTTTTTTTTTAGTACATGTATAGATTTCAATATCTCTTGGGGGGGTTCCAAGAGGTCTAATCACATTCACAGGTTTTAAGGTCACTGAGATATAGATCTGTGCGCGCGTGTGTTGGGGCTACTGTTAGTAATAACAAACTTGATCCTAGTGTCCACTAATGTTTACACTGGACGGGATTAACACGCGTGGGCGGCTAGCGGAACTCTCCAACACAGGTTTCATTGATAAGTGTCGAGTGTTACAATGTTATGGATTGGGGTTTTGAGGCTATGTTTGCTTGTGAATGGCCGAGTAGATGCAGGGAATGATGGGAACTTGACGTGAAGAACGTGACTGACTTCTGGTCTCTCTCGTGTTTAGACGAACGTTTCACTGGCCAGTGGTCATACAGAGAGGTGGCGGGTCCATAGTATCTTCGACCCAGACATATTAATCCTTGCTGTCTGTCGCGGTCAGTGAGATGGGATGCAGAACATGTCCTGGCCAGATCAGAACACTGGTGCAAGCAGATATTGATTCGTGTACCTATTATCACTACCTAATGCAACCTAAAGATAGGAGGAGAGTGGAGGGGCGGGACTGTTTTGGATTTGAACTTATCTATAGTCATGACAGACACCTGTAAAAGTAAGACTGTTGTCATTTCTTAATAATCAGGCCTGTTGTCGAGTCCGAAGATTAATTAATTAGGAGTGCTTTTTGTCACGTGGCTACGCACGCCCTAGCTGCGACCTACATATTTTGCCACATCCAGAGCAGTCTTAACCATTGTGGGAAGCGTGGTCGAGAGGCTAAGTGCGCTTGAACTTGGCTTGTTTTGGCTACCCGACTCCCGACTCGGGCAGAGTTGTGTTTACTGAGCGCCTAAAGGCAGCACGGAAAACCGACTCCTAGATACCCCCCCCCCCCAAACTGGTCTACAAATGAGATTAGACCAAAGCGCTCTGAGCATGCTATAAGCATGAAAATAGCGCTATATAAAAGCTATAATAATAATAATAATAATAATATTCTATAGCGCCTTTGAAGAAGGCAATGTCGGCTCAAGGTGCTTTGAGACCGTAAATAAACACATGACAATCACAAAGAGACAAACTAGTTTTAAAATAGTTTGAATAGGTAGAGAGTCGAGGTCTTAAATGCTTTCTTTCAACAAATCATGCATGTGATCTGCCTGAGCGCGGTGGGACGTGAGTTCCAATCCTGTGGTCCATGTATGACAAGAAGACTTTGGCCTTAAAGTTTGTGGAAAAAGAAACACAACCATAAGTCCACGGAGCACAGGGTTCTCTGGTGGTCAGTTCACTTAGGGACAATGATGATCTAAGTATTGACCTAGTGTCATTGATTCTTGCACTGCACATTAATGGTTGTTGTCACTTGATCAAGACGTTGATACTTAATTTTATTTTTTTACATATGCAGCTGTAATACTGTTAGACACTGATACACGCCTCACACAAACAAAAACATTTAGATCTAGGAATCGCAGATTTTTATTGACAAAAAAAAAAAAAAGTACATTGATCTATTTATTTTGGGATTTTTATGAACAAAAAAAACAACAACAACATCATAGATCTAGGTACTTGGTATTTTCACGAAACATTTTAAACACATCTCTTTGTTTAGTTTTTAATTTTCTAGTTCCGGATTAAAATGCAATGACCTAGAAAAAGAAGTGAAAGCGCTACGGAGAAATGCGAGGGCGGCGCTATAAGGAACTTAAAGAAAATTTATTAATGAAAAGAGGGAAATTTGCGGAAATTTTGAACTAACTAAAGTAAACAATGTAAAGGACGCTATAGTGAAAGATTACCGCTGTCCACTAAATAGAAATGACTGTACTGAAAAGAGCCTAGAACTCTAGCGCTAAAAAGTGCACGAGGAGCGATCCCATACCTTTTAAAATGCATAACCCTAGTGCTTCTTAGATCTTGTACACCGGACACATCAAAAAAAGCTGATTATGTATAGCTATGAACATTGATACTGACCATTGGGAAGACAATAGCCCTAGACCGCACTAGTTATCTTATCTTATATAATACAGACGTTACTTCAAAAAAGATGATTACGTCCTACGCGCCATGCATTTAGTCATGCATATTAACCAATGACTTAAATTCTGCCAAGTCACTGGTTTTCCTGGCTGGCTCAGGCAACCTATTCCATGATTAATAGCACTAGGGAAGAAGGAATATTTGTACAAATTTGTCCTAGCATATGGGACGAGGAATGTGCCTTTAGTTGGAGAGACACGGTGACCAAGAAAGCTATGGACAGTGAAAAAAAAACATGGGCCTCAGCTCTTGAAGCAAAAAGCGTGCCACGCGGAAAATGGCCGGCTCCTCTACCACCAACGCGAAAGCCACATTGACCTGCGATATGTGGAATGAAGTGTCTCTCCAAAGTAGGGCTCCACTGTCGAGATGAGCTCTAGTCGTTCTACAACTGAAGGAGGCCAACTATCCCTCATGGATGCAAATGCAATGCATTAAAAGTTTGTTTACTTTGTGTGTTTGAAGGGCGGGAAGCATGTAAATTAAGGATGTAGAATTAGCTTAATGTCTGATAAATAATAATAAGGCTTGTCTTGTCTGATAAATTGTAGTGAGTTATAATCACATCATAGCCAGCTCGGTTTTAAACTGTTATTTTAAAAAAAAAATATGTGTGCTGTTAGTGTGTGTGTGTGTGGGTGATCTATTAACCTACTTAATGGCAGGAATCAAAACAAAACATCGATCTTTTTTTATCCCGTGTATTGATCTCAAGATCATTGTCGTCGAGCGCCGAGTCCACACATGACTGCTTCCTCTCTGTGGGCCTGCCATGTCACCCAAACCTGTTTCGTCGGTTCTCTGCCAGTGGCACTGACGATGACGCGCGTCGCCGTGTGTTTTTTTTTTTTTTGTGGCCGTATTCGTATGACGTGTGCCTCCATGTACACACCTACCTGGAGAGAAAGATCTACATTCGGGTGTATCGGTCTGTGACATGACCGGGTCGACACACGCTGGGGGAGGGGGCGGCAGCAGTGCAACAAGTGTTAAAAAGATTGCTTGCAAACCTTTTCTTGGCCTTAACGTTTTGATCAGCCCGTGGTGTAGCATTATTTTGGTGACGGTATTGTGCTGGCGCTACTGTGCCCTTGCCATGGATGTAATGGCTATGTTGAGATTTCTGTTAAAGGATTGCACTGTCTATTAAAGTTTGTTTGTTTTTTTTTGTTTTTTTTTTGGCTTTTCTATTATTTTTTTTTAAACGCCAAGATTCATTCCCACCGGGCCAACGCCTTTGTCCTTGAATGCTTTGACACGGCACCATGTAGACAGGGGCGCCCCTCCAGCATGGACTCTCCGGCCCCCTACGACTACGACGGGCTGACCACGCTGAAGGAAATCACAGGTAAGCGGTCAGATCCCCCCCCCCCCCCCCGATCCAGTGCAGTAGTTGGCATTGTCTTTACACCACCCTAACCCTGTAGTCGCTTGCAAGTAGCGCTGTGTACTCGGACAATAGTATGGGCTTTTATTATATCTGTTATTGTAGGCTCTTTCTCTCTATATCTACACATAGCTGGGCATTCACTCAACTCTTTATGTTTCGTATCGCTCACTAACCTTCTGTTATTATAGCCACTTGCAGTGGTTCTCAAACGTCTTCTGTTATTCTAAGTAAGGTAATAAATATTGGAGATTTTCATCCTTAAGCATGAAAGAAGCTCTATACAAAACAGTAACACACAAATAATAATTATAACAAGCCTTTTGGTGTATCCGGTGTACAGAAAACGGAAGTATTGATAATCGAAGTATCTTAATAGTCAAATATAATAATTTGTATACACTTTTCAGAATCGTAGAATTCATTGTCTAAGCTCTATCGCTTGTAGGATATAGTAAAATGTATTATTTTGTTGACAACAGTGCTCGTTTAAAGAGGCGTCCTTGACATTTTTTTTTTGTCTGTTTAAAAATCTTTCCCGATCTTCCTCATTATCATTTTCTTAAAAAAAAAAAACACTTTCATCTGTACCATTATATCCCAAATTCGTTTCTCCGTAACTCTATTTTTTTACTTAAAGAACTTAATGGAGATTTTAAAAAACTAGTCTTAACAAAGAGCAGATTACCCTGATTCACTTTTGGTGTGAAAATCTCCAATACAAAAGATGTATCGCTTATCTCTACGAAACTAATCAACTATATTGGATTAACGACTAATATTGTAACATGATCATATTGTATTTAACGTATTGAAATTTACAAAGATAATGTGTAAGCCGCAGTGGATTTCTCTGTTTATTATGTTCAGCATTAGTACTTACACTTATAGTTCATATATAAACTTTTGCTATTGTACATTTAATGAGACATTTGATGCCACTAGTCTTATTTTGTTTTAGTTGTAAGTTTTGTTTTGTGTATTAGCCTAGCCTTTTTTTTTTAAACTTCTCAATCTAATTTTCAGGGTGTCTTTTTTTTCCTTCTGCTTATTATTGACATTTGATTCACTGCCGAGTAGAGATTTTGTTGAATTGCAAAACGTAGAGTTATTTTTTTTTCCCCCTTCCACTTTTATTTCTTCGTTCAGTTGGTACCCAAAGTGACTTCCCTTTACTTGTTGATACGGTGGTAATCTCCCTTTATCCCATTCACGTGCCACCTAGCACATCTATATGATCGACATTTTTTTTCTTTCATACAATATCTACATTATGGATTACATACTACTTTTCTTCTGTGTGGCTGTTTTGTATTTATTGTTATAATATGGTTTTCATATTCTTGCATAGATGTATTTATTTTTGCAATTAGTTGGAAACTTCAGACTGAAATATAATTCAAGAAAGATTAAACCATAATTTAGTAATACAGAAAAACAAGTTACAAACAGTCATGCACTGGGAACTATACATGTAGTATTCATTACCCAACCTTTATAGTTTCATAGTTTGGGTTGTCTAAATAGGAGAAACAATAGATTGAGACCTTACAATTACATTCATCACACAATCAAGACTTAGAGTATCTTTTAACATGAAGGGGACACAATGCAGTTAGTTTCAGTGAATTTCTTTTCCCCCACTTTACATATCGCTTGTTAAAGTCATTTCTCAGAGTCTTTTGTTAAAGTCACTTCTCATAGTCACTTGTTAAAGTCACTTCTCATAGTCTTTTGTTAAAGTCATTTCTCAGAGTCACTTGTCAAAAACACTTGTCAAAGTCACTTCTCATAGTCAATTGTTAAAGTTATTTCTCAGAGTCACTTGTTAAAGTTATTTCTCAGAGTCACTTGTTAAAGTCATTTCTCATAGTCACTCGTCAAAGTCACTTCTCATAGTCACTTGTTAAAGTTATTTCTCAGAGTCACTTGTTAAAGTCATTTCTCAGTCACTTGTTAAAGTCACTTCTCATAGTCACTTGTTAAAGTTATTTCTCAGAGTCACTTGTTAAAGTCATTTCTCAGAGTCACTTGTTAAAGTCATTTCTCAGAGTCACTCGTCAAAGTCACTTCTCATAGTCACTTGTTAAAGTTATTTCTCAGAGTCACTTGTTAAAGTCATTTCTCAGAGTCACTTGTTAAAGTCACTTCTCATAGTCACTTGTTAAAGTTATTTCTCAGAGTCACTTGTTAAAGTCATTTCTCAGAGTCACTTGTTAAAGTCATTTCTCAGAGTCACTCGTCAAAGTCACTTCTCATAGTCACTTGTTAAAGTTATTTCTCAGAGTCACTTGTTAAAGTCATTTCTCATAGTCACTTGTTAAAGTCATTTCTCAGAGTCACTTGTTAAAGTCATTTCTCAGAGTCACTCGTCAAAGTCACTTCTCATAGTCACTTGTTAAAGCTATTTCTCAGTCACTTGTTAAAGTTATTTCTCAGAGTCACTTGTTAGTCATGAGGTTCCTGTCGGCCTACTAGATCTTAATTAGATTTTGTTTTAAAGTAAAAATGAGTTTTTCTAATCTTTATTTTTTGTTTTAACTTTTAAAGATTGGTTCAATGGTAAGTTTGTGTGTGTGTGTGTGTGTGGAGTTGTCAGCTGTTGTTTTTAATTATGTTTATTTTGATATTGGTTATTAATTTGCTTTTTGTATACCTATATATCTAGCTGTTTTTTTTAATTGACTAATTGATTTCTAGAGATGCCATTTCTTCGACTTATAATCATGTAGAGTGTGCAGTGATGCGTGAAGTGGGATTTAATATTGATTTTATCTTGTCTTTTTGTCAGTGTACAACCTGGGAGCTGGTCCCTAGTTTTATTTTTCGCGCAATCAATTAAGTAGTTTACTTTAGGCTTCAGAAAGGAAAATAAAAGGACGAATGTGTCGATGCATGGTCTGTATTGCTAGAGAAGTATGTCATTTGACGCTTTGGGTTGCCAGCGTGGAAGCGTGCTTAGCGTCTAACTTAGAGCTTGGATCTCTCTCTCTCTCTCACACGTTCTCTTTCCTCTAAAATTAGAGTGACTTCTTTGCTTCTATGAGCGAGTGACTTCTCTACTTTTAAGAGTGTTAGACTTCTTTGCTGCTAAGAATGAACTATTTCTTTTGCTGCTAAGAGGAATTGCTTTCCTGACAATGGTTGGCTTTAAAAACAATGGTTGGCTTTACTAAGAGTGGTTTGATAACAGGCTTGCACTTGCGTTCATACACATCATCCCATTTAGTCCGATGCCAGGTATAAAGTCCGCGTCAAACTAAACTTATCCATTGACATTTAACTCCAGGGTTTAAGAACCAACTCTTCAAACGATGTTATTAGTGCTAGCCTGGATTAACAAAAAATGTGTTTAAGTAAAAATAGAATATTTCTAATGATTGAATGGCCACTAGGAATATCAGATATTTTTTAGTCGATGACAGTACACGAATCAATACAAAATTAATCAATTAGTTAATCAATTACTGGTAATTAATTAATTTTATTTTACACAGAAAATGGGAGTTAAACACGGCAGTATTGAGATTCCAATAAGTATCAGCCAAACCTCTCTTTAAAAAAACAAAACGTCATCGATTAGTAAATAAAGTAAATTATAGCAACAACAACAAAAAAAAAAGACAACCCAACGCAAAATGTTGGTTTGGATTTTTGTTGTTTTTGTTTGCGTCGTATTTTTTTTGTCGTCTGCTCGAGTTGTGAGCAAACAAAATGGCGGCATCAAACGTTTTCCTAATTGCTGGAACTCGGTTTAGAGATCAGATGTGACGATATAGATCAACTTTTTAACATTATCACCGTAGCGTGCACAGCCTTCTGCTTGTAGTCGTTTGAAATATCTCCTACTAGTCGACCGGCGGCGTAGCATACGCCGCTATTTTGCAGGGCCTATGTGACCGCAGTGGGCCTCGCACTTTCATAGGACCCGCGCTAATTCTAGGTGTATAAATTATTAAATTAAACCATTTTATAACTTATAACAGATTTCCCGCGGCCTCCTGTCAATTTACCAGGAGCTTCTAAAAATGTCCTGAAATTGCAAAATATACGAAGTCCTGGAAATCTCCGGAAATTATTAAAATCTTTTTAAAAAACTCATAAATATCTCAAATATATAGTCAAAAATTGTCTTTTTTTTGGGGGGTGGGGGTGTCATTCAATATGGAAAACGCCAATCCTACGCACTATAAAAAAAAAAACGGCATTATGCAATACCCGTGATCTATGTAGGAAACAGATTTCTTATGATACAATCTATGGCTTCGCTACACGCAAGGCTCGTAAAGTAATTCTGTACGTAGTAAAGAATGAATAAAATGCAAAGACCAATTTTTTTTCTAATATAAACTCTTAATTTTCACTTATTATCCGTATCCCTACCCAAACGTGGCCCCGCGAATTCCGTTTCGCATAGGGCCCCACAATGGTTAAGTCCGGCCCTGCTATTTAGTGACGGGTGAATACAGAGTAGATAACTTGTTCTCCCCCTCTTTTTTTTTTCGCCGCTAATGTTACGTGGGGTATGTAACTGTAGTCCGACTTGCAGAAATAAAAGAGTGATATTTCCATGACTTCTTGGTCACAATGGTTAAGTCCGGCCCTGGTATTTAGTGACGGGTGAATATTTCTTGTCCCCCCCCCTCCCCTCTTATTTTTTTCGCCTCTAAAATTACGTGGGGTAACTCTAGTCCGCCCGACTTGCAGAAATCAAAGAGTGATCTTTCCATTACTTGATGTCCAAACTCTTTTAAGTTTGCTTTTAGGTTTGTGTAGGTGAAAAAAAGATAGAGGAAAAAAATCTATAAATTTTGTTACTTGACATTATGGAATTTTATATTCAGGTTTGGAATGGCTGGAAGAAATCGACTAGATGAAAATAAAAAAAAAATTGTCTGATGGCCGATAGATTTGCGGTGGCTGAGCGGTAAAGCTCTTGGCTTCCGAACCGGGGGTTGTCTTTGAGTTCACCCAGCTCTAACGGGTACGTGACATACGTTGGGGAAAAGTGAAGGCGGTTGGTCGTTGTGCTAGCCTCATGGCACCCTCGTTAACCGTAGGCTACATAAACATGATGACCTTTACATCATCTGCTATATAGATCACATGATCTGAAAGGGAAACTTTACTTTACTGGTGGCCGAGTGCTTAAGCACTTTGCTGTCGAACCAAGGGTCCTCTAGTTGAACCTTAAATAAAGAGATTTTTATTTTCTTGTATTTTTGTTTTATTTCTCCTGGAAGCTAGAAGAGGGGTGAACGTCGCCAAGCATCTATCTGACCTGTGCATACTGCAACAACTGACGTTGGCGCCCATCCCGGCCCCCCGACACACCATTTTTTTTATTTGGTTTCTGCGGTTTCACCTTTACCTATCCCTTAATCTCTTGATTGGTCTGTTGGGGCACCACGCATGATCTCTCTTCATTCCTCTTTGACTTTTGCCAGGATTAAAGCCTCCAACATTTCTAAATATCGCCCCCCATGTTTCCCCCTCTTTCTTTTCCCTGGTGCTGATCCCTGCAGAGTCTTTGCAAGCCCAGAAGAGGTCATTTAATGGCCGTACGTACCCATGTTTTTTTTTTGTTGTTTTTTTTACATTGGTCAGAAAGTCATTATTCCATTCGATTCAAAAGCCATTGTGATCCTTGGTATATACGATATCTAGAATCCTGCAACTCAATTCCATGGCTAGAATCTTCCTCTCTAATTCTACCGTTTCGAGTCCATGATTCTGCAATGCAGATAGTGTGGCAATTACCAAGGAGTGCATCAGTCTGATTTTTTTTTTTGGATTGAGGGCTATGCTTTTGTCTTTCCAAAGTGTCTTGATTCACTATTCAAAGTTTTCGACTTTTGAAACTGATTTCTATTTTACTCAATCTAACGTCGAAACAGTTGTATAGACTAGATGGCGCACATAGAGTCGAGAGATTTAAGTCGAGGGGGGGGGGGGAGAGTGTCTTTTGCGTTAACTTCTAGAAAAGCAGCAACGTGTCAGTCGTGACGTCAGTGTGATCGGGTGACAACATCCCCATGTGTCAGTCGTGACGTCAGTGTGATCGGGTGACAACATCCCCATGTGTCAGTCGTGACGTCAGTGTGATCGGGTGACAACATCCCCATGTGTCAGTCGTGACGTCAGTGTGATCGGGTGACAACATCCCCATGTGTCAGTCGTGACGTTAGTGTGATCGGGTGACAACATTCCCATGTGTCAGTCGTGACGTCAGTGTGAACGGGGGATAAAACTGCTGAATGCATTCAGTGCTGCTGGCTGTGAAGCCACCCGGTACATTGAATACACTTAAAACGGCCCTCGGCAACATGCCACAGGGACATGCGCAGGGCGGGCGGTGCTGGGTAACGGGGGGGGGGGGTGTTAAACTTGGCTGGAAATTTCCTTTGATAACAACACGTATTGAAAACATGATTGACTTAGTTGACTGACTTTTGATTTGTTAGTGAGGACTTCATCGATAGGCTACGTGAGCATGCAAACGTATATCTCTCAATATGTATAGAAGAAAGTCTGTATTTTTCTATATGTATTGAAGAAAGTCTGTATATTTCTATATGTATTGAAGAAAGTCTGTATTTTTCTATATGTTTTTAAGAAAGTCTGTATTTTCTATGTGTATTAAAGAAAGTCTGTGTCTATTTATATGTATTGAAGAAAGTTTGTATCTCTTTATCTGTATTGGAGAAAGTCTGTATCTCTTTATTGAAGAAAGCCTGTATCTCTCAATATGTAAAGAATAAAGCCTATGTCTCTAAATCTGTATTGGAGCAAGTCTATATCTCTATAGTATATAATGAAGAAAGCGTTAATAATCTGTAGATCTATAATTTAAGTAAAACTGGTCTCTCTAGATCTCTAATGAAGACAAGTTTACAACTGTAATCAATGTTTCATGAGTCACTTTTGTTTGTGTGTGTGTGTGGGGGGGGGGCTAAGCCTTTAAGTTGTTCACATTAATAGACCCATCGTGCAGAATTCCCCTCCCCGCACCCCCCCCCCTCCCAAAAATAAAACAACAAAAAAACAACATCATGCTGTTTTTACCATTACCATAATTAATATGCACCTGACCTTGCGTCTCTACCAATGTCAAGATGACGCGGGTTACGGTGATAGGTCGCTGTGCCATAAATTGTCGTGGCTCATCGCTAACGAAAGTGTGTGCGCGTGTTAGGGTGCTGAAGGTCTTATGTGAGATCATCGACTTGTTGCTCTACTGTTGAGGATTTCCTGGTTCGGTCACCAGGGCGGCGCTTCTCAGTCAGGGAGGGGAACACGCGCACGCGGTACAGTTAATAGGTAGATCTAGACCTGACGAGGACGTGGCCTACGTTTACATCTTGTCCAAAAACAAAACATGAATCAATACAAAAAAATTAGTGAATTATTGGGTAATTAATTATTTTGTTGAGTATCAAAAAAGCAAAATAACTACTTCTGGAAAGATGTGGCTGTATATGTGGAGTTATTTCCCTTATTACGTTTTGTACATGTTTTTTCCTCCCATTCTCGGAAAAAGTTGAAATTAGTTGCATAATTATTCTAGTCGAGGACAAAACACGAATCAATACACACACAAAAATTAACCAAATTGCTAATAGAGTAGTGGTAATTAAATAATGTTGTATAAACAAAAAGGGAGCTTTTTCCTGAAATATTGAGATATATGACAGTTATGGTCTTCCTCTTAGATAAGTTTTGTTTTTTAAAAATACGAGTTTTTAAAAATATTTCGCTTGTTTTTTTTTCTGCGTCTGTCAATTAAAGAACACTTATTAGATTTTGCAAGAGAAATTAAAAAAACAACAACAACAAACACTTCTCTGGTTATAATAGGTAGTGGGGGGGGGGGGGGAGGTCGGTCTAGAGAAGGAAATGTGTTCCAGGTAATGAAAAATATAGGTCTTCAGAAAAAAAAAAAGGGGGGGGGGGGTATGGGGTAAAGAGAGGATATAAAAAGTTTGGCAGACATTTTCAGATCCTTTTCTAATTTTAATGTTACACTTTGATTGGTCTTGCCATTGTTTTCCTGTCAGTCACGTTTGTTGGTTACGCGCATTCTAAGTAAGTGTCTTAAACAGGATTCAGCCATTTTGAAGAAAGGAGTGCCTGCAACCATTGGTTTTTTGTTTTTTTTATTCTTTATCTTCTGTGTAGCTAGCCTAGGATGTACGCTGAACACGCTCCTGCCGAGGATTCCTCAACCTGGTGCCTCGGGGGAGACGTCTGTTTTGGAAGCAGACAAGGGGAGCGTACCTAGGCCCCCTTCAGGTTACCAAGGTGGGGAAGGAAAGGGAGCCCTGATGACCCAGCCCAAAATAGTCCCCCACGCCCTTCCTCAAGGAGGCCGTTATAGAAAGACTGGGCCCGTCTACGTATATGTTGTGACCCAATCGGTGAAATTGTCGTTATAATTGTGTCACCTTAAGAAATGACTTGGGATGATGAGGTCCCTGTCCATGCCTGTCAGGAAAAAACCCTTCCCAAAAGGACCAACGGTATAATGGAGATGCATAGTTTTAATGACTCGCCCACTTCAATATCAACCTCACGAAGTGAAAGGAAAGAATATGAATCTGTACGGTAAAAAATCTGTTTCTTTGTTCTTAGTTACTTTAAGCACCCTCCGACGTTTATTAGCTAGTGTTAGCTCTGCTGTAAGATTTCAGTGAGTTCTGGGATCACAGAACCTCTTCCGTTGTTATTAGCGACAAGAATCGCGTCCTATTGGATCTACACGGCATGTCAATTATAGCTTATTCCTAAATCGATGAATGTTTTCAAGAGAGTATATGTCCATTTATTTACATGCAATGGGATTATGTTAATTGTTTAGAGATTCAGTGAATGGAGTATAAGCCTGAGTTAATGACTTGTTATCCTGTTAGTTACTAGCGTGGTTCAACTTAAGATCCAGAACAGTAGGGAAACCTGTGAGCATTTGTAGCGACATAGAAATAAGGTCAGGCGATAGTTTGATTTCATTAACGATCTGAATCATTCATCGCCCTAAAGACAAAACCAAACAACGCCTCGTGGTAAATATTTTCAGTTACGTATTTGTTCCACCTTTTTTTTTAGAATGCAGCACAAAGTAGTGAATAAAACATAACACACCGGCGGTCTTTTGATTGGTTCGTTCAGTTTGGTCTGTTGCGATGGTGCACGTAACAGTTGGGTTTCTCCTCACCTAGTATGGCTGTCTGGGGTCGTGTGGAATGCTGTCGTTTCGCTAGTCCGGGGTTCGAAACCTGTCCGTCCTGTGCTAGATTTGGGCTGGGGTGTAAACACCTTGATTTCAGGAGGAGCACTAGAAACGTATTAAAACAAACAATATTTGTTCTTTAACCTGTCATGTAATCTACAACTGTGTCATTGTTCTATGTGTTAAATATTTTGTTGGTATAAGTTTACGTGACTAGAAACGCTAAATCAGGTTTCTCTTATATTTTAAGAATATGCAGAAAAAAATGCTGATTACAAATATGTAATTTGATTTCCTCGGAGATAAACAGTTTTTAAAATATATATTTTGAAGTTTTATTTCTTATTACCATATATTGTCATTGGAAATACGCCATTTTGGTTTTAAGGCTTAATACAAGACTTGAATTACTTGCCAACATTTTTCTGTTGCTGTTTTGTCTTTCTTTCTAGCAGCTGTTAGATCTAATATTAAAATTCATTTAAAATGATAACATAAGAACAAAAAACTCTCTTTAAAAAAGTTATTGAAAAAAAAGAAGAAGCAACTTCATCAATTTATTATTAACATTTTTTTAGACCTTCAGTTCTGTAAATACGCTTAAAAATGCATAAGTTGACCACATAAGAATAAAAATCTCTTTAAAAAAAAAGATAAGGTATCTGGGCATCTAAACTATTACCATTTTGGTGTATCCTACAACAATGTCCTCGCCTATGCCTCAGAAACAGGGTGTGTGTGTGTGTGTCCGTATTTTATATTAGATAATAGTGACAGTAATAGAATATCTCTCCCCCCCCCCCCCCCCCACTTTTTTTTTTCGAATTAAATTAAAATATATTGAATAAAGTAGAAGACAGGAGAGGTATGTAATTTAGGCGTAACCAGAAAGGTAATTTATTACTCTAGTAAGATAAGAACGAGGACCGCTTACTTTTTGCTGCTACATGTCGACCTTGACATTAGTGAAGTGAAAGTTCGTGGAGTTGAAGAACTGTTGCCGCTTGCTTTGTGTGTACCATGTACTGCTGTTGTGTGTACAGTGACTTCCTTGTACACTTTCAAGTCCTTGCTTCTAATTATGGTTCGTCTGAATGTGCATGAATTCGAAATGAAATCACTTTTTTTTTCAAGTCCTTTATTAGAGATTTCGATGCGCTCTCCTATTGGCTCCCCTCCCCCACTTCATACATAGCGCCGACTTTTGACTAATAATCAGGCGTCAAGGGAGACCGTCTTGACAACACCGAGACCAATCGTTATAGAAGGCCTCAACACTGACCTGCAACGTCACAAGCTGTGGTTAGTTTGGACCAATAGCTTGTTGCCACGTCACAGGATTGTTGAGGGCTACTATAACGATGGGTTCTGACTACACTCCCTTGTCACTGGTTCTGGCCTTATGTTTGAATCCCAAAAGGTGGGCTACTGTGGGGGAAAATGAAAGTGTTCAAGCATGATATGGAAGTGGATGTCGTCGGTTGCCGGGAGTCGACTCTGTTGAGGTGTCATTGCTGGTCTCCTGTTGTTGATATCATTGAACTATTGTTATATTCTAAGTACGTCCGAATTTTCATATTCTCAAGAGATCTTATAAGTTACAGACGTTCCTTGAAAAAAGATAATTACGTCCTATGCGTGTCAATATATTAATCTAGTCGTGCATGTAAATTAGAGGCTCTAACTCTGCTTAAGTTATTTGGTTTTGCTGTCTGATTCAGTCAACCCGTTCCGTGCTCTAATAGCACTTGGTAAGAAAGAGCATTTGTTAAGAAGTCGCCCTAACATATGGAATAAAAATAATGCCTTTATCTTTCTGACTTTATAAACAAATGTTGATTCGGCTCTATGACCAAAAAGGGACGTCCGCCCCCCCCCCCCTTTTTTTTTTGTACAGCACTATTGCACGCTTACTTAGTAGATTTTTAAAAAAGTTGTTTAAGACCGTCTGCACTTAAGTTTTACATCGTTGTTGCTCATGGAAGTAGTTTTATATTTGACAATCCGGCTTACAATGGGCAGTGCTGCGAACTGCCTAGGCAAAGTTATTGATTATTTACATTTTTTTTTTTGTTTTTTGTTTTTTAGAAAAAACAACAACAACCGATTCCAAGGCCAAGGGAGACATGGTTTTTGTTTGTTCGTTCTACCATTGTTTTGTTTTTTATACAGCTTGGGGGTCATCTCGAAGTAGAACCATCTTGCGTCATTTTGTGTTTGGCGCCATGACAACCTGTGCAATTATTTTCCCGTTCTTACCAATTTCCCGCCTACGGATGCTGGGATTGACTAGTTTGGCTGTCATCCATTGACTGTCGTTCTACCAGTTGCTTCCGATGTGACGTCATTGTTTCGCGCGCTTACACTTTGCCGCTGCTTCGGTAGCTGTTACCCTGCCCACTTACAATCCTATTATTTGTCCTGCATTTGATGGCCAGAGTTTTTCGAAATTTGTTGTTAAATTACGCCACGCTCCTTTAAGTGCTATTTTGAAGAATTGTTCGTCACTAGATTGTGTGTCTATATTTTTGATAGATTCGTGTCAGCTTTCGCGATCTTTTCTTGGCGCTGACAAATGCAGAACTGCATCTGTGGTTCTAAACTTGTTTCACTAGTACCTTTTAAAGAATACTCCCAGGCTTCATTTTATCAAAATTCAGACTGAGTGAGATGTTCTGCGTATTGGTCAGCAAGCTGTCTCATAAAGATCAAGTCTTTTTCCCTAGTTGAAAATTGCGTCCAATCACTATATCTCCGGAACCATCTCTTGAAAAACATTTTCATCAAAGATCCCTTTCCACAACAAACACAATTCTTTAAGACAACTTGCAGCCATTAAATCATAGCTACATAAAATCTGGACAGAGTGGTCGGTCCCTCTCCATTAAGGCTAGAACAGAAAGAGTTTAAAACTCCTTTCAGCCAGTGTGTTTCTATGTCACTTGTCAACGACAAATACACAGAAGCCTAATCCATAAAGCGCTGGTCGTGTACAAACTTTTGGCCAGACAGACAGACACACATATTGAGTTGATGTAAGCTTTGTAAAAATCCACCAGGGTTTCAACTTGTCATTCATTGGGTGGCGGTTGATCGCGCAGGTTTGGAACGACCGTGTGATTCAATACACAAAGACCATCGATTTGTCGATATTGTTTCTATTTGTGAAGCATGGTGACCGAGGGATAAAGGGCTTGGCGTTCGAACCGAGGGGACCTCGAATTCGAATCCCGACAAAGACTGGGATTGTTAACTTAAAGATTCTTAGGATTCCCCCGAGTCCAGCCAACTCTAATGGGTACCTGACAGAAGTTAGGGAAGTAATGAATGTTGGTCGTTGTGCTGGTCACGTGACTCCCTCGTTAACCGCCGGCTACATCTTTACATCATCCGCCTTCATAGATTGTAGCTCTGAAAAGTAAAGTTCCCCCTTCAGACCTTGTGGTCTACAGTTCAGATGATGTAAAGGTCATCTGTTTCTGTGGCCTACGGTTAACGAGGGTGTCATGTAGCCAGCAAAACGACCAACCGCCTTTTCTCCAACTACTGTCAGGTACCCATTAGAGTTGGGTGAACTCAGATGCGCCCAAAGATCCCGAAATTACAAATCCCAGTTTTCACTAGGATTCTAACCTGGAACCTCCTGTTCAGAAGCCAAGCGCTTTACCGCTCAGCCACCGCGTTCTGAAAAGGGTCAACATTATATTCTAAATTTCTTAAGTCGTCTGTCACTTGTAAAGATATTGATGTGACAAGTTTTTTTTTGTTTTGCGGTGTAGAAAGAGGTACGAATGACGTATGATTAGTACTTGGGGGAGAGTACTAGTGTGCTGCTTTCATAAGTGTGTCGCCAACTGCACGAACGTCCTATCTAACTACTCCTCAAATCGGCATTTCTTTGGCCCCTGAATCTGTCGCTATCTATGAGCCTGCGAGTGATCCGTGGTCCCAGTTTGAGAGACCCTAGCGGCTCAAGCCGTCCTCGCTGATAAGTTTGATTACATAAGTATTTTGTCTTGCGTTGCTGGCGTGGAGAAGTTTTACCAACATGACATGTAGGTTTTGCTTTTCGTTTTCAGTACGTTTTACTCTAGAAACGGATAATGTTTTTCTTTTTAATGCGATGTGAGCACGTGGCCAGCGTAGATGAAAACTGGCTGTAAACCCTGGGTCAAAAGGGCGGTAATTCCTTCTTCTCATTTTTTTAAAACGAGTTCCACCTTTCGTGTTTTACTTCTGCTAGTTATTCTGAGGGGGACAATGTAGTCAGACTGGATTTCCGCTGGTTTGATTCGTTTTGGACCAATACAATTATCTTATCTCATTTATATAGCTCTTTTATTCATCGTCTTTCTCTTGAATCCTTCCGTTTATGCGCGATACGCTTGTGAACCAAGGGGCAGACGCGCTGGGGGTCGCGTGTCACGTGCGGCAGGGGACAACAAATTCACGCCTGACAAAACCGCAGATACATATTTGAATAAATTGCCAGCCCAACGTGTGTGGTGTTACCGAATGTTTACAAATGTGGATGTATAAAACATGTTTATAATTGCATACTCTTTTTGTGTCTAGAATCTAGACAGTGGCGTAGCTAGATTGGGGGGGGGGGGGAGAATCGGAAAATCCCTCCTGGGCCCCCACTTGAGGGGGGGGGGCCTCATATGAAAGTTTTTTTTTTACATTAAATATTTCATATTACGCCCCCAAAGAGGTCAAGCCCCCCCCCCCCGGGGGCCCTCATATGATGGACAATTCCTAGCTACGCCCCAGAATCTACACATATTACATTACACACTACTTTAGACCTCAATTTGAGAAGCGTACATTTTAGTGAATAATTGCTGTGTATATTGATCAATGCGTTTTTAGTTCAAAGTCTGATTCTGTGATATAAAGTTTTGCTCAAAGTTTGATTAACTGCTCAGCCATTTAGACCAAGGACTAAGACAGCTTTATTGATCCTTATGGAAATTTGTTGTGATTACAAGGACTCTTTTTCTCATATAAAAACAACACAACAGAAACATTCACATAAATAATAATAATAATAATAATCTTTATTGTCCGTATGGGTATTTGTCTTACAATTTGTGCATTACACCAAACTAATAACATTATAACTATAAGAAACCAAAGTGTACATTCACACCAGACTCACTCACAAAAAAAATAGAACAGATCAGACCAAAAAAAAAACCTGACGTGTGACCCACAAGAGAGGGGGGTTTGAGGCTGGGACTGTTCATGACTACAAAGAATTAATAGTCTCTTAGATTTGAAATAGATATCAGGGCCTCGTTTCAATGTGGCTATTTCCCCCGGTGCTGTCTTTGAAATAGACAAGTTTATGTGTAACTAGAAGGACCGTTATAAAACGTGTGACTAAAAGATAGGTGACACCGCCTAGGGGAAAAAAAATTACGCTAAAGTAGGCCACAAAAGTTATGTAACCAAGTTTGCCGATTTGGCTTTTTTTTTTTTTTTAAAGCCATGTCGGCAAGCCAGTAAATATTATAAAGAATGTACATGTTTGCGTTCCTGTTGGTGATAACATTTTTTTAAACGGAATATTGGAACACGAGATGTACTAGTCAATATGTTGAGATTGTTGTACACAAAAAATACGTGTAGGATTTATGTTTGTCTTCTGCATTCAGTGCCATGTTTGTGAAAAAAGGGGGGGGGGGGTATATAAACTGAGTCCTAAGAATTGATAAAATAACTAGCGACACCGGTTTATTTGTCCTTGAAGTATTGCCCCCCCCCCCCCCCCCCCCCGTCTCTGTCTAGTGGAGCGCGTTGAAAATGTTGTCTGCCAATTGGAATCAAAAAAAAAAAAATGATTATGCTTGATTTGAGATATGAATCGCAGCTCGTGTAAATGTGTGTGTCTGTATTTTATATGAGATGTTATTGAATTATATATAGGCTTTGAACGCCAATATTTTTTCTTTTGGTTCTTCATTATCTGTTCATTTCTTTTGTTCTAAATATATGAGTATTTTTTTTTTTCAAAGCTTTTATCAACTTACTCTGTCTGTCTGTCCGTCTGTCTGGTAAAAAGTTTGAACATGTTTTTTTTCTCCCATTTCCTATTATCGAATCCAGTTAAAACTTTGCCCAATTATTCATTGAACATGACGAGACAAGAATTAATGAAAAAAAAAGTTAACTAATTGTTGATGATTAATTATTTTGTTTGGTTTTGAAATAAGGGAAATAAATGCTACTTAATGAGATGTGGCTATATATATATATATATATATATATATATATATATATATATATATATATATATATATATATATATACACACTTTAATAGATAAGACGGTATAATTCATTTTTTATCCCCACATTCAAATGTTCCTCTTTATTTTTCTCTTGAGAGTTCTTGTGGATTACTGACTTAAGCAATGTTTAGCAAGTTAGGACATGTTAAGTCATGCCTTTAGCTCGGGCATTTAAGTTCTCGGACCACTGGGGAGATGCCCTCGGGCTGCAAGCGAGGTGCCCACAAACCGTTTCTAGTTCGCAGACCGTCAGGTTATAGAGCTGTTGTAAGCAGACGACCTTGGCTTTTTGTTTACAATGCGTGCTATAGATAGGGCCCGATGTAGTGCTGAGGGTTATTGGGATTGATTTATAGCGGCTTACGCGTAAGAGACGCGCTTAATACTATTAACAATAATAATCTGTATTATCAGTGAGGAAATTGGTTTTACAATTGTGTATTACAAACAAGCCAAAGATACATACTTAGAGCAAACAATTTTACAATATTATACGTTCAGACCTTAGTTTCTCGCCAACGTTACATGCGAAACTGACAACAGTGAGTTACAGTTTGTTCAACGATTTAACTGTTAAAGGAACAAACGTGTTTTGTGTCCATTTGTTGTTTTTTGTTGTTTTTTGTTGTTGTTTTTTTTGTGATCGGCGTCCTATATCTTCTTTGTGATGGTCAAAGGTTCAAATCATGAAGAGGCTGATTTTTTTTAAGCTTAAAATGTTTATAGATTTCTTAGCAATGTTTCTCTCAAATAAGTGTCCAAGTACGGTTTGTTTGTAGCCTATGATTTTACTAGCTGCATTTACAATTCAGTAAATATTATTTTTTTTTATGTTCAGATTGCCATAAGGGAGTGAACAAAACAAATAGGAGGGAGGGGGGCAGGAAAGTCAAACTTAGTTCATGAAGCATGAACAGTTTTATGCAAATGTTCACGTGACCGGGAGTAGCATCCCTCATCCAAATGTAGCAGATGGCAACGCTCACCTAAGTCTTAAGTCTGTAGGCCTCAAATGTTTGTCCCGCGGCCGTCATGAGAAACTCTCCAACTGTCTCTTTCTGAGGTGATCTGCTGCCAGCTACGTTCCTCTATGCCAAGAGGGCAAAATGGTGCCTGGGTTGATCTTTATAGCGCTTCCGGGGGCACCGCTGTTAAATAATAAGCTTATTTTAACGGCTCTGTCATCACGTGTGAACATATTAGACGTAATAATAATAATAATAATAATAATAAAAAAACAATTTTAAATATCCACTAACGATAAAGTGGCACCTTGTGTTACTCTTCTGTTCGATCTACTTTGTTTTTTGTATCGCGTTTTCGAAACCAAATTTGCTTCGAGGATTTTAGTTTCGTTTTGTTTTGTTTATCTCACCTACGTTCACTTCCGGTTGTTTTTTTTTTTCTGCATCATCCCAACCTCGCAAAGTTGGTCGAAAATTGTTTGGGACATAAAAGGTGGGTGGGGGGGGGGGGGCGCAATGTTGGTGGAAATTTTGTTCGGGGCCCACAGTTCATTGACTTTCGCTCCACAAACACACACATTTGCAGTGGGTTGCAGGTAGCTACCTAACGGCCCCATTTTAGTCGCCCGTCGTTATCAGTTGTTTATAGTCATGGACAAGGTATTCCAGAGAGCAGATGTAGAGATGTAGGCCAAACTGAATTTAGAATTTAAAAAAAAAAAAGAAAAAAAAATAGGTTAAAAGTTTGGTTGATAAGTCCAAGAAGAAGAGGGGAACACACCAGAAGTTAAGTGTTTATAAATAAATGTTGTTTTTTTTTGGGGTGTGGGGGGGGGGGGGCGATACATTAAGGGATGGAAATAAATCCACACTTGTCGTCCTTGACCTCGGGTTTTTTTCCCCCTCGCCTAATCTTGTTGGTAACGGGGCCATTGTATCTTGTGTCCTTCTGTTGATTTCACTCTGTCAGTGGGTTTAGTATGTAATGTAAACAAATCGAAGCTGCTGGATTGATTGTACTTATTGTTACTCTGTTGTCTTAAGGCTACACACATACGCCAGTACATTCGAACACCCGGGACAAGATAGCCCACCTGCCCACACACTTGGATACTCATCTGCTTAGAATAAAACATACACACGAATCCATACTCACGACAATACACACATACACATTTATCAACACATGCATTAACTTAAGGCTACACACATACGCCAGTACATTCAACCCCCCCCCCCCCCATATATTTTAGCCTTCTACCCAAACTCCCAGCGACACACATACACACTATCACATACAGGCACACGATCACACACACACATACACCAACACAGATAAACTCATACCCATGCGCATGTCCCAAGCGTAAAAGCCCCAAGTGAAGTATTTGTTTACACTGTCCCCATATCGATTCTGTACCGATGGCGATAGTCATCGATCCGGGCAGGTAGATTTTTACGATATTCTGCCCTGATAGTATCAGTATCGTCAAGGTGATTAATTATAGATGCAAGATGAATGCACTTAAATTTCCGAGCAGGCGGCCATTGGTGTTTTTGAAATGGGAAAGTGATTACTGTGCGGATCTATCTCTTCTTCATGTGTACCCTGGACAAAACACAAATCCATTGTTTTGATGATCACTTCTGCCACTCGTAGTGGAGGTGGAAAATACCCATACCCTAGTTAGTTTAAGTTATTTAAAAAGAAAATTTTTTTTTTCAGTTCTGTCGATTTGTAGAATAAGGAAAATGCGCCAATGTTTTCAATCAAGCTATGAAGTGGGATAAAAAGGAGGGGGGGGGGGGGGGGAAATAATTTTATTTTTGACATTAAAAAAAAAAAAAATAGATGCTTGGTTAAGTGTAGCCGAAAATATCTAGAACTAGTAAGTTATACCCAGCGTTTCAAGCACTGTTTGGGGAGATATTTGCTGGACGCGTTTTTTTTTCTTTCTTTCAGCTCATAAGCTTTTTTTTTTTTTTTGTTTTTTTTTTAACTTTGACACTTTTGAACTCAGCATTGACCTCAGACTGTTCCGCTGCTGGTAGAAAGCTGCCAAACTGTATAAGGAGTGGGTTTTTTTTTTGTTAACGACCATCGCTGTCGTCACGGGTGGGCACTAGTTCGATTCTAGCCCTGCCTGTCATATTGCTGTTTTGTTATAATCTTCATTCTCTAAACGCACGTCTGAATCGTACAAACCATCAAATATTGTCGATCTCGAGAGATGCAACACAAAGTCACAAACCACATCCACTCTCTCTCTCTCTCTCTCTCTTTCACACATACACACCCACCCACTCTATCTCTTTCACACATACACACCCACCCACTCTATCTCTCTTTCACACACACAGAGAGAGAGAGAGAGAGAGTACCCGAAACAAAAGGCACACATACATCAAGATCTAATGTTTCGATGTCCCTCCTTATCATTGGCCCCCTGTGTTGTAATGAACACTGCAGCACCACGCCTTTCCCACTTTGAACACTTAGATCACTTGAGCTACATTTGAACATTCTGATATTCGATGTGAGATAAAACTCCCCCCCCCCCCCGCCCTCCGCCCTCCCGGGGCTCTCAATCTTGATGCATATATTTCTAGGCAAGGTGTATTATGGGACTGTAGCGCCAGCACATTCTGAAACAAAAGGAAAACCTGAACCACTGAAAACAAATGCCAGATAGGAAAAATAAATAGGACCCTCCCCCACAATGTATGAGGCCCTGGTTGACAATACATATGGGGCTCTGCTAGACAATACACTGGGGGGGGGGGGGGGGTCTTTCATGAAAAAGCTTATGGGGCTCTGCATAACAATATATTTGGGGTTCTGCTTGACAATATATTTGGGGTCCTACATGAGATGGAAAGTTGTTGTTTTTTCTAAATGCTAGCTTTTTATTGTTTTATTGTAAACGTTGAAGACCCCCCCCTTTTTTTTTTCTTTAACTCCCCCCCCCCTCCCCGACTTTAACTTGCCTAACAACTGGACACTATGTTTCTCGACATACAGACAAACAATATTTTATAAACTGCTTTTCTCCCTGCCCATAAATCACACAGTCGGGGGACTTTAGTTACGGCTACAGTTACTGAATCGATATTGGTTTGCTCCTGGCATAGAAAACTTTTTATGACACAATATAGGTGTATATCAAACTTGATGCCTGATACATAACAGCATGCAACAAAAAGTTTTCTAATCAAGTTACTGGATGTATTGGTAGGCAGAGTGGATGATATGTCAGCATATGTATTTTTTTAAACTACGATACCAGAAACTGAAGCTTCCCCCCACCAACACACACACACACACACAATTTCCGTATTCTTACATGATTTTGTTTTGTTCCGGAATCAACAACTGACAGTAGATTGCAATTCGCTTTGTTTCGCCTATTCAAGTCATTGTCCACCATCTTTGTTTCCTAGGACGCCGTGAAGCTGCCAACTTTGTTTCCTAGGACGCCGCGAATCTGCCAACTTTGTTGACAGTGTAAAGTCTATATGACATCATTAGCCAATGTGATAGTCATTGTAATATAAAGCTGCACTTGAAATGTCATCGGCTTAATAGAGATTGAGATTGAACGAATCTTTGCACTAAACCGAGTATGCATGTCAATGGTGTGGATCTATTTATTCGTGTCACCGCATTGCAGCCGGATCAGGATGTTATGCCGACATATGCAAATGTAGTTCTTTGTATTGTGTGGCCTACGTGTCCAGAGTGTGGGCATGGTGACCTCTTGACTTTCTGCATGTTGGGCTTGAGGTTTTTATTACCTGGAAACGGAAGTGGGGTACGTAGTTGCAACACCTTTTTGTTTGTCTCAAAGTTTTCGAGATGGGGCAGTGTCATGGAAAAAAAACAACATCAATACACTCTCTTTCTCTCTTTCTTTGTCTCTATGTATCCATCTCTTTCTCTGTTTCTCTTTCTATCAGTCTATCCATCAGCATATCTGTAAAAAAAAAAAACATCAATACACTCTTTTTTTCTATGTATCCATCTCTTTCTCTGTCTCTCTTTCTATCAGTCTATCCATCAGCATATCTGTAAAAAAAAACAACATTAATACACTCTTTTTTTCTATGTATCCATCTCTTTCTCTGTCTCTCTTTCTATCTGTCTATCCATCAGCATATGTCTGTTTGTCTGTGATCTATTACTCTCTTTTTTCTCTCAGTTTATTTATGTATCTGTCTTTTTCTCGATCTTTCTCTCTTTGTCTTTCTCTCTTTAGCTATGTATCCATCTCTCTCTCTCCCTCCCTCTCTCCCTCTTGCCTGTCTATCTCTTTATTTCTCTTTATCTGTTTATGTATCTGTCTCTTTCTTTCTCCCTCCCTCTCTCTCTCTCTCTCACACAGACACAATCACTCCCATATGCCTGTGCTGCAGACAACTTGGCATCACCACGGGAGTCCTTCTCCTCGCCACCTGCTTCCATTAACTTCAGATGTTTGAATATTCGAATTTTAATCCTGACTAGCTCTAGTTAGTAAGTACTTAAAGACAACAACTTCCTGGGCGTTTGGGGGTGGGGGGGTGGGTGGGGGGGGGGTTGTTACGTCTTATTATGTGATGAGACTCTTTATCGATACACTAACATCAAAACAAACAAAATCATCGTTTATACATCAATAAAATTATCTTATCTTATAAATAATTTAATCATCAACACTATTTTGTTTTATTTCTTCAGTTTTGCTTCTGCCCTGCTTTCAACACGCATGTCGCACCATTCCCCATTTACACCACGATTTACACACAAAATTGCAAGTCACACATTTTCGTTTCACAAAACTCTTTAATCGGCCAGTCTATGTTTATTTATGTCTATGGTCATATTGTTCAACATTACCACTTTCCACTCAAACAGTTTTCTATCTTTGCTAAAGTGTCAATTTCACTCCCCTCCCCCGTTGGTTTTTTTTTTTTTTTTTACAAAGCTCACGTCAGCTTACTCTGTCTGGTAAAAAGTGTGTACACGTTATTTCTCCCACAGCCCATTCTTAGATCAAATTTAAATTTTTGCACAAGTATTTATCGGTGGTAGACAAGGTATGAATCAATGCAAAACATTAACCGATTAGTCAATTAATTACTAGTAATTAATATTATTTTGTTTGATACCAAGTGAAATTAATCCTCCAGTATTCACATAGATGGCTAATTAGTAGGGTTTAGTCCCCTTAAATAATTGTTAACGCTATATCTCAAACACGCATTCTCCGGTCAAACAATTATTTATTGTACCTAACAAAACATGAATGAATAAAAAAAATATACCAATTATTCAATTAATTATTGGTAAGCAATTATTTCGTTTGATATCGAATATGGGAAAAAAAACTACATTATTGAAATATATATTTGTGAAGGAGGAGTTCTTCCCCTTAGATAATGTTTTATTTTTTAATAAAATGATTTTTTTTATATTTTGTTTGACGACATTGCTAGGTCACTTTCTCTCAAGCTAAAATTTCAAGAGCTTTATAATAATTACATAGTGGATATACGACATACACATGCTATATAGTGATAGCAGGGCCGGTCTTAAGCATAAGCAAACTAGGCAGCCGTTTGGGCGTACGATTGGTAGGTCCTCGCACTGAACTTAGCATATTTAGTTTTAGAGAAGAAATATCGAAACTTGTGCCCAGTGTTATTGTTGGAGTAGAGACTGGGTTTGAAATAAATTTTGTAATTTTTATTTATTTTTTTTTTAGTTTATTTTTTTTTTCTTGTTCATTTGGAGCCACCAAAGTCACGTCGCCTGGGGCCTCCAGTTATCTAAGGCCGCCCCTGGTGATAATAGGATACATGCCAACAGTTGAAAAATACCGACACTCGCATACAATTTTTGTATTCATATAATCAATATCAATAATACACTAAACTTCGAGACGATAATGCTGGACCAAAATCAAACATTTGTTTATGGAATGGAAAACAATATACAAGAATATATGTCCGTTCTTATACATTCGGGATAAATATAGATCGACCTGAAGGTTGTTGCACCAACAATTAGAATTGTTGAGAATCTCGGAAGTCGCACGAGTGACGATTTTTTTTCCCCTTTTCATTCTTAATTCTCATTGACATTGATCGTGACCCATTCTGTTTGGCTCGGTTTACAGGCGGCAGGAAACTGCAGTGATAACATTGACTTTCTGAATATATCAAAAAGTATCAAACTGTGCCAACATGACTTGTTATCTAGTTTTAGTTTCAAGAGAATCAATCCCACACGCGCACATCGGGGCCCTTTTTGTATCCATAGTTTACCTAAGATAAACTCTGCCATTGCCTAATATTGCACATGCTAAGGAATTTTTTTGTTTATGACATAACAAGATAAGAGGTTTTTATATAGAATTTATATCTTAGATAAGAATTGAGATACTCTACATCTATGGTTGTACGGTGTAGCCTTGAGTTTCCTCCCTTTATAAAGTTTTATGTGCAGTATTGCAACTTTGAAACGAGGTCACCCGCCATATTTGTATGCAAAATATCCTGAAGACAGGAAGTAATAATCAAGTCAAACAGTAGCACTTCGTGTTCTAACCTGGTTAGTCTTGTCAATATTCTAGGTCTGAAAGTCACGTGATCTCATTTGCATTTCTTGTAAACTTTTCGCCCGTTTTTATTTGTAGTGTGAATTCGTTTCAATCCGTTGTTAGTGTAGCTCCGAAGATTTTCAGCACTCGTTGGAACGCTGGGCCGACTCTTAGAGTATAGATCTGCTGTAAAAATGTTTGACATGTTTCGGATGTTTCTTCAGAGTTGAAAAGATTCTACATTAGTCCAAACCTCCCGCAGGACAACTGGGGATGTCATCGGGCTGGGTATGAACCCGAAGCCATCGAGACGACCAAAGGACAATCCAGAGCGTATACCGCACGGCCAGGCAGCCATAGATCTGTTTACTGGCTGTCGTGCTTGACAATTACAGTATTGGTACTGGGAGTAGAAGAAGAAGGGGGCACATTAATTAAGACAGTTTTCACATTGTCCAAATTTATTGTCTCGCCATTACCAGCATTGTCTGACCAAGGGTATGCCCTTTCTCCAGAATGGACCTCATTCACCAATCGTAAACAAACAACATTTAGCCACGTGGTTCTCTATCTCTTCTATACAAATTGCGTAATACATAAAGGCTGTCACGTGATACTTTATTTTTGCTTTGTTTTATCAATATTATCACGTGGCTAAATGCTGTTTGTTTACGATTGGTGAACGAGGTCCATTGTTTATTGCTGATATTCGTACGTTTCTTGAAGGCCCCCTCATATTACAAAAAGTCAAATGTGTAGGTTGCTATTTTCAATACCCAATGTGAAAGTCTTGTTATATCTAGGGAAATAACAAAGTGTCACGAAATAGAAACGTGCAGGGTTTGTTATTGTTTTTTTTCCCGGGTTGTTATTTTTGCAAGGTCAGCGTGGAGTCACGTGTATCAAACTATTTATTATGTCAAGGACCAGTGACCCGGAACCTGGTGGTCTACGTGACGAAACTCTGCTACCGTTCATCGTCTGCGACACCTTCTTTTGTTGTCATTCCAACCAAATTGTAGCCCGCCTCCTCTGTGCTTCACTGCGTTTGCCCCAATTTCCACACAATTGTGGGGTCCCCCCTTAGAGCGCCCCCCACTCCCCCACAGTTCCTCCCCAGGAAGGGAGGCGCATGTTGTTGCTTCGTTGTGGGTCAGTGAACAAGCAGCCAGATCGAAGTGCATGTCTCTTAATAGAGGCGTTGTCTTAGAAGGGAGGCAAGTGTGACGGAAGTTGTCATTTCATGTCGTCTCTATGTGAGTACATTTGGAAATCATCTCCTAACTGTCTAGCGAATCATTTTTTTTCTTGGTCCTATACCGTCGCCGTTTAACTTTGGGCTAATAGACATTTATACTTTTGATATCAGCAGAGTTGCTTTTCGTTTTATTTAGTGTTTGGACTGGAGTTGAAGAACTCATTCTGTTGCGTTGCATGTTGGTAATTGGTGATGTAGGATGATGGTGATGTAGAATAAAGGGATGATTTGTGTATGAATGTTTGAATTGGTGGCTACATCTATGAATAAGAAAAAAAAGAACAATGACATTTTTTGTACTGTGCACTTTAGGACGAAATTCCAGTTTCAGTATTTGTTGAAAAATGTATCAAAACATATTTAGTTGAGTTAAAGATGAATAAATTTCGATATTTTTTTTAAACAATTGTTACTATTAACTTGCATTCTCTTTACCGGGTGGCGGGTGTAAAAAGTTGGACGGGTATTTTTGAAAACGGCTCTAATAAGTTGGCAGTTCGTTTATATTTTTAATTCCTAATTGGCCACACAGAGAGTGCTCTGGTTTGCCGTATTAAATTTTTTAAAATATATCATCTTAAAATTCAGTTTGGCGTAAGTCTTTTTTTAAACACGGTTTCAGCGGGAATTTCCGCACTCGACTCAAAGGTTTCTTTGTATTTAATAGAACTTTTTGCGCATCATTTTATGTAGACTTAAGTTCAGTGAACACGGCCTTGTAAAGTCATTAGCTGAAGTGTTAAAAGAAGAACTAGATTGTACACAGCTCATTGGAAAGACTCAATACAATAATTAAACAAAATAAGAAATGAAAGACCGCCATCAGTTTTATGAAGTAGTATCTGATTTAAAAAGTTCAAATTCATTTTAATGCTGTTTTGGTCTGGCCTTGTCTCACTTAATGCACAATGAACTCACCGTGAGAAGTCGAGTACTTGTTGGCTTTCATCGTGAGCATAATCCTGTTTTCAGGGGATACAAAGCAGGATTAACAAGGCTTTGCTGTCCTGGCAAACTGGATATCCCCCACGCTCCTCGCTAGATTGATTTGACTTATTATATTTGTACAAATTTGTTTTGTAATTACCTTCATTTTTAATTAATGCAAACTCCCCTCCACCACAAAAAAGAATAATAAAAAAGAACGATGCACTGGTCTTAAAGGTTATAACCTCCATGGGGTCAATCTGATACCTCCCCCACACACCACTCAAAAAACAAACAAACGATGCACTTGTCCGAAAGGTTATAACCTCCTTTACATTTAACATTTTACTTTCCTCTTTATTAGTATTACCTCCCATTTTAGATTTGCTTTACTAATTCATTCGCTAGGTATTACCTCCCTTGTGGACCATTAGCTACAAATGTTCATGGCGGTCTGAGCTACATTTTCAATTAAAGTTATAGAAGGTTTACAAGGGGAACATTTTCTGCATATGAAAAAAAACGAGTGGCGTTATTAGCTTCTACATAATCACCAGAGTTCATTAACCTGCCAAACTAATTGTCTGCCCATGGTGGATAATGGTGGATAATGACGATCTGGTAGTTGGCACGTAAGAGAACTGATTTCGAGTTGACCAGGAGTTGTGGTTCATCAACAAGATGGACGTGCCTGTGTTCACACAGATTCTCTCCATTTTTTCCCCTGTATCAGACACTCATCACAGCAGCTTCATGCCCCTTGTCCTACTGTGGACGGCAGTCAGGCTAGCCCAAGACGAACAGGGAATCGAACCCTGGGGGCAGACGACAAAATGAAAATAAGAATACAAGTCGTTGACGAGCAGTGCGTTTGATCATGACTCGCCCCTGCCATGAACACGTTAATCAATTAGTGGTAATTACATAATTTTGTTTTACATAGAAAAGGGGAGAAAAAATTTTCAGTATTGAGGATATGGCAGGGATTTCGCGGTACTTCACCATAGATACGCTTTAAAAATATTTTTTTTTTAATTTGCTTATTAGTTCTTGTGTTTTCTTACGATTTTCTTTGAGTTGCTTCTCTTTCTCTTATTCACACATTTATTGTCCATAGAGTAATTCATGTTTAAAAAAAACACATCTATATTGGGGCGTCTTGAACTGTTTTTATTGAATGTCCTCTCATCCCCCAGCAACGCCACCCCGTCCTCTAGGTTATGTTTTCATTCTACCCATAAATTTGTGCCCCCGGATTGTCATACTTCCCCCTCCCCCAAACAGAGCAGCTGTCGCAACGACCTTCGCTTCTTGAGAAAAAGGGGGGGGGGGGTCTCTTTTACGCTGATTGGCCGTGAACGCGAACCAAGCGCCCCCCCCCCCCCCCCCCATCTCCCTTACCACTGCTTTTGTTTTGAAACTGTCTCCACATCCAGGCGTACAGAGGGATCACATTCGCTATCGACAAGATTTGTGTGTGGTGTAGATTTAGCTCCGCGCGAACATTTGGGCCACACGATTAAGCAAGTAAATAAAAACTCTGCGGCGCGTCACGTGACTTTGTAATCAGCCGCTTTTAAAAGGCGGGCCCATCGCGACTGTCGGCAGTTTAGCGTTCAACTATCGCTGGTGACGAATCTTTTGGCAACACCCAGTAGGTATCCGCGTGACCATAAGGCTTTAATTCAAAACACAAATAGACTTTGTGGCAAAGTGGGGCCCACGGATTATTGCATGGGTTGAGATCGCAAAGAAGCGCTGCTTTGAAGTCAGCATTAAGTACCATGTATAGAAGCATCAACTCTAACGCCCTACAGCGTTCTATGACCTTCGACCTCACGGACGGGATCAACAACAACTTCATCGCCGGCGACGGCATGACGGAGCGGCATGTTGGCTCCCCAGGCGAGGGGGTCTCCCTTGACGACAACGACAACAGCCGGCACGCTTTCCACCCTCCTGTCCTCGTCTTCTCACGTCCGATGCTTGCCCAGTGCACGTTCCGTCCGCTGGACGCGGACAATTTCCAGGAATATAATAAGGAGCTGGTGGACATTTTGTCCGCCGACAACGCCCACTGCCGGGTTCGTCACTCCGACGACATGGGCATTAACTTCCACAACAACAAGATCAACTCTTTCAGGTCGAAGCGGTCAGCCACGGCCCCAAACTCCCCCGGGCCCTACTGCAAGAAAGACAACCAGCATCTGTGGAAGTCTTTCAGCGCTGCTCCCAGCAGGAAGAACTCCATCCACTACGAGACTCTGGAGAGCGTGACCGTGGCCGAGCTGTATAATGTGGCCGAGGACGCTGACCAGAGCAACGATGATACCCCACATGCTTCTGGGCACACTACCCCCAACGACAATGCAGCTGAAGACACGCCCGCGGTCGTAGAGCCTGCCTCGCCCCGCGACGGACCCGTTACTGAAGATCTCAGTTTGTTGAGGTCTAGAACCGAGTCGGTGAGTTTTGTCAAGCTGTTCAACCGAATCCGTCTGGAAAGAGATGCCAGCTTTGAATCCATCTCATCAGATGGTCAGAGTGATCCGAAGGTTCTGGATCAGGACATGGTGGACAACAGTGTATATGATCGTGAGTTTGGCTTGATTCACTCTCTCTTTGAATCCTTTGAATCGTCTTTCTCTCTCATCTCTTACATTGAAAAACAAAAAATACTTCACATAAAGCTTTTTTTTTTTTTGTCTGCTTCCCTTTCAACCTTAGTTTGGACACTATCAAATTATATTTAACATTAAACCACTTGCTTTTAATTTTCAGTGCATATCTTTACAATAATTACAAAGCTTGAAAATTGTAAATCTACTAGTTGCTAATGATTCAAAGTCATCTGATGGTCTAGACAAAATTAAGAGTCTTAAATTGTATTAGTTAGTCTGTTTATTATAAGTTCACCAAGGAGGTCAGTGAACCCTGGGCGAAGTTTGCAGGTTAGATTGAGCTTCCCGTGTGCTATGCATCAACCGCTTTTCGTTCCATAACGCTACAGTTTGAATGAGATATTTAGCTAATAATAATAATTATACACTTTATTTTGATTGAAGAGATTTGTTTTACAAGTATGCATGGCACATAGCAATAGATTATCAGAGCAAACAGTTTGTAGGATAGCACACACAAAAATATACATTCATATTCTTTAACACCACATTTACAACGTTAATTACAGTTGTTGGATGATTTAGTTACCGAAAAGAATAACAGAGTACTACTATTTCAGCCAATCAGAGCGGACACTATAAGATAAAGCAAAATAGATTTTAATTTATTTATAGAGGGGGAAAAAAGCTTTTATCAGGGGAGACTACTTAATACTAGTGAGTCTGCTGCTACTTAAATCTGGTAACACCATTAACACATTGAAATGTGCATCTCTATTGATTCCAGGCCTTCCATTAGCTACCGTTTCAATTAGTGTCGGCTTAGCCACCAGTAGCGACATTAGAGTGGATGGAAGGTTCACTAAATGTACACTGTGTAGTAACGTCACCCGTACATAGCCAATCTATATCCTACACGTATCTCAAATACTATCCCTTTACATTCAAACTGCGTGTCTGATTAACGGCAGTATTTTAAGTCGAAATCCAGACATAACTAGGCCTGGTATTAAGTATATAGGTGATATATGAAGATGTATGTAAAAAGTGAAATGGGATAATTTGACGGTGACGAGTTGACCATTTGGTACAGTCAAATCAACATGCACATTCATTGTATCCTGTTCTAAGCTCTATACTGCCTTCGTTTCTTTCTTAATTTAATCGGAGTTCTGATTTCCGATGATTTTTTTTTTTTTTTGCGGTTAACTTCTGATTGGACGCTTGGTCTCGTTTGTAGGAGGTTATTCCGACGATGCAGTTGTGTCCCATGCAGTTGTGTCCCGGAGTGATTCCCAGTCCAATATCCTACAGAGTGTCTCACTGCCCAATATCCCACAGAGTGTATCACAGTCCAATATCCCACAAAATGTCTCAGAGTACTTCCGTTTTGGCAATACTTTGAGAAGCTTCGGTCAAGATGTGGCGTCTGCTAAAGTGTTCCGATATCTTGACTGAAGTAATTAGTTCCTTCTATATAATGGCTAAATATACACTTACGACAAAATTGAAGAGCTGGAAAAAAAAGGGGGGGAATAAGCCAATATAAGTGTAGTCCATTGTTTATCTGTTTATTAAATATCCTCCAGCAGTTTCCACCCCTTTATGTTGACGTCAGAGAATCGTGACACCAGTTTCGTCGTGTTCGATTTCATTGTTGAGGTTGTGTGCACAGCGCGTGCATGTGATGTCATTGACAGCAGCGGAGAGAATCTGCTGACTTCTGCTTTCCATTTCCTTACCTCCCCACCCCCTTCACATCGACTTCTGGCTGCCCTCATGTGTTGACAGACAAGACCTGCTTGTATATTCGACGAATAGTCTTTCAAAGTGTGTCAGTAACAGTGTTACTAAACTCGGGTCGCAGTCATTTCCCATTGATCCAATCCATTAAGTTTTAGAGCTGGTAGTTATGGCCAAACTGGGAGCTACTTCAATAGGTGCTACACAGTTGTAGAACCACTGCCTCCCTCTACCCGGGAGTCACAGTAATGTGAAAGTAACAGTTACAACGTTACAGTGTTACCTAATATTGGACTGTGCCAAGTTGTAATAATAATAATAATAATCTTTATTGTCCGTATGGAAATTTGTCTTACAATTTGTGCATTACACCATGCAAAAAACATTATAACTATAAGAAACCAAAGTGTACATTCACACCAAACTCACTCATAATTTACATGTGACAAAATTTATACCAGATTGTTCTTATTTAATTATTTGATTGCCAGGGGAACAAAAGAGTGTTTGTGTCTTCTGTGGAGCAGTTTCTCTTATGTTAATAATTGAATGAACATTGTATCTCTCAAAATAATTAAGGCGGGCATTTTTCTTTTGGTTTGTTCTGTGATGATAAATACTTTGATATATGTAAAGAGTGGTATGATAAATATTTTGATATATGTAAAGTGTGGGATGATAAATACTTTGATATATGTAAAATGTGGGATGATAAATGGTTTAAATAGATGTGTGATGTATGAAGATAAATACTTTGATAGATCTTGTGGGATGATAAATACTTGGACAAATGCTAAATGTGTGTTCAGGGATGATAAATATCTTGATACATGTTTGTAGTGTGTGGAGACAGAGATCCTTACAGATTATCACTCCATGGCATTCAATACCATTCAGTTGTCAAGGGAGGCAATTATCAATTGCTTTGTTGTAGGAATGCAGTTATGTGCCTCAATATTTGCACCCTGAGTGGCCCTGTCACATCATCATTGTCTCAATTCCAAACAGGAAACTTGAGTAGTTTATATGTGGCCTGGTGTTGTCATTGTCTTCATAGGTTTGATTCACAGCACAGTGCATATGATTACTAATGTTATAAAAATATTTACCACTGGTAAAGTAAAGTTTCCCCTTTCAGACCTTTCGATTATAGAGCAGATGATGTAAATAAAGGTCATCTGTTTCTGTGCCCACGGTTAACGAGGATGTCATGTGACCAGCACAACGACCAACCGCCTTTACTTTTCCCCAACTAATGTCAGGTACCCATTAGAGCTGGGTGGACTCAGAGGCGCCCAAGCATACAGAAATTAAAAAATCTCAGTCTTCACTAGGATTCGAACCCAGGACTCCCGGTTCGGAAGCCAAGTGCTTTACCGCTCAGCCACCAAGCCCCATACTGGAACAAACAGCTATTAGATATTCCAACCGACCAGACCCCTCCCATTCCATACAAATAACAAGTCCTGGTAAAGACAATATGATCCTTGTTACAAAATTGCTTCCAATCTTTTTTTTTTTTTTTTTTTTAAGTTTTCTGGTTTTAGATGATTGGCTCAGCACCCTGCCACAGTAAACACTTTTTTTTTGTGTTTTTCATTTGCTTTGCCCACAATGTGCCTAATGTGACATCTAACATTGTTCTGGTCCTGGAGACTTTACCACTAATCACTCACAGCCTGTAACACTAACAGATTTCAGATTCATCTTTCTCACAGTAACAACATGTACTTATAGAGTGAGATTAACATATATGTCTAAACACAATATGGACACTACATTTATAGAGTTGATCCATGTATAGACGTATGATGTATATATATATATATTATAGTACATATAGGCTACAATTTGTTTCAAGGATACATATAGACTACAATTTGTTTTAAAAATAGTTTTTCTTATTACTTTATACATTTGTCATAAAGAAAATTATACTATATTTTTAAACTCATTTGAGGTCATCAAAGAGATTATTTAAAGAACAACACACAAAAAAAGCCACCGTAACTTTTTGACTATTTATTTTTTTGTCCTTGTTGGCTGAAAATTATCTGAAATTCAGTCCATTGTCTGAGCTGCATTTGAATTACAGCTTGGGAATTCCCAATCATTTTCAAAGGAAAGAAAAGACATTGTTATCTTTTGATTGGGCTGATTGAGTTCATGGTAACTCCTTATGCACTAAATCACCTGAACTTTAAACTTATCTTTAGGTGGCACTGACATACACATCATTTGTATATAAACACACTTGTATATATTGCACTAATTCATGATATGCTATTATAAACACATATATACCTGTCATAGCAGCAAACATATATTTTAATGATCCATTATTCAAACAGAATTGTTTTAGAAGTTTGTGTGTATAAGGTCAGTAAAAAAAAAGTAAAGTTCCTCCTTTCAAACCATGAGGTTTATAGGGGCAGATGATGTTAGCGTCATCTTTTTCTTTGGTTAAGTAAAGCTCTCTTTTCAGATCATGTTTTTTTTGGCCAACAGGTAATGAGCGGGATGGCCTGTGGCCAGCACAACGACCAACCGCCTTTACTTTCCCCAACTTAAGTCAGGTACCCATTACAGTTGGGTGGATTTGGGGGCGCCCTAAAAATCCTGAAGCTCCAAAACTCAGTCTTCGCCGAGATTTGAACCCACAACCCCAGGTTTAGGAAGCCAAGGGCTTAACCACTCAGCTACTGTAGGATCAATAAAAACAAACTATGTGAACAATTAGAATTGGAGTTTAAACTCTGTGTATTTAATTTGAAGAACTGGGAAGGAGGGAGAGGAGGAAGGACTAGACTTCTGCTCTTAGGAACCAAAGTCTCCGGATTTCTCTAGATGGCTTCCTGTAGTTGATTGGGGGGTGCTAGCTTCCCCCTCACACCCTTCTTTTTACTGTATAATGATTAGGGACCAACAATCCTCTGGCGAAGTTCTTTTAAACCTTATAGGCAGATAAGAAAAGTCAATCCAGTGTATATTCATTCGTTATGTAGATTACATGCTAATGAGCCATGAGTGTGGAAATAGACTGATGTCTATTATTAACTAACAGTATCAGTTGCCTCTTGTTTTATCTTGTTGTGCAATGATGACCTAAAAGTGAACACACGCTAAAAAAAGTTGCTGGTCATAATGAGATTAGATACCATGTGACAAGTCATGTGACCATTCCTATGAAGCATTAGACAAGATAATGGCTAGAGAAAGGGGAAAAAAACATTTTTTCTCTAATGATAAACTATCCCATAATTTTCCATTGAAGAGATAGGGCAATGGGTAAAAAGAAAAAGTTGCACTGTCATTTTGATAGTTTGAATTCATTGGTTGGGGTTGGAAGTTATCTTAAGACTGAAATAGCAGTTCGTATAGGGTGGCGACCCCAGTACAACAGGGAAATCAGAAGTGGTGTTGTGGGGAGGGATGATCTCATCACACAGGCTAGCGTCCAGCCACAATCACAGTCAGCGATATGATGCCATTTTGTTGTCTCTGGCCATCGATGAACTCATTCGTACCGCCTGTATATATATTTTTTTTTATAATGCTTGTTAGTTTACATGGAGAGCTTAAAATAATTTTTACTTTTGTATCATATTAACACATTTTTGTGAATTAAATAGAATACTTTTGAAGTAGGTTTTTTTTTAAAAGTTTTTTTAGTGTTTTTTAAAAATATTTTTTAAGTTGTTTTTTTTTTAATTCTCTCAAAGTTGTTTTTTTTGTTTTTTTTGTAACTGTTTATGTCAATTAATTAAATTGAGATTAAACAAAATTTAAAGCTAATTGTTTTCCACACAAACTCTATTCGGAAAAGTAAGTTTAAAAAAAACAACCTTTTTGAGCACAGTTTTTAAGACTTGATCTATTTCTAACGCTGCTACCTAGACATCCATAGAGTACTAAAGTTGACTGTTTCTTTCACAGTTCTCTGTGCGGAGAGGGTGTCGCAGATGACAAAAACCTACAATGACATAGAAGCTGTCACACGTTTACTGGAGGAGGTAAGAACAGTTAACTAGTTGGACAAAAAAAAATTGATCCTAGTGTCACAATGGTGGAGACCTAATAGTAATGTCCTCTTGCTGATCCAATAGTCTGGTGTCTGTGGTGGAGACCTAATGGTAATGTCCTCTTGCTGATCCAATAGTCTGGTGTCTGTGGTGGAGACCTAATGGTAATGTCCTCTTGCTGATCCAATAGTCTGGTGTCTGTGGTGGAGACCTAATGGTAATGTCTTCTTGCTGATCCAATAGTCTGGTGTCTGTGGTGGAGACCTAATGGTAATGTCCTCTTGCTGATCCAATAGTCTGGTGTCTGTGGTGGAGACCTAATGGTAATGTCCTCTTGCTGATCCAATAGTCTGGTGTCTGTGGTGGAGATCAAGGTTTTAGGAACATTCCTGTTTTAATAGATATTTCCCATCTGATGGGGAAGCTGTGATGAATGTTGGCTTTAGATCATAACCCATAGATCTTAACCCATAGATCATTAACCCATAGATCATTAACCCATAGATCATACATAACCCATAGATAATAACCCATAGATCTTAACCCATAGATTATTAACCTATAGATCATTAACCCATAGATCATAACCCATAGATAATAACCCATAGATCTTAGCCCATAGATCATTAACCCATAGATCATTAACCCATAGATCATTAACCCATAGATCATTAACCCATAGATCATAACCCATAGATCATTAACCCATAGATCATTAACCCATAGATCATTAACCCATAGATCATTAATCCATAGATCATAACCCATAGATCATAACCCATAGATCATAACCCACAGATCATTAACCCATAGATCATAACCCATAAGTATCTTAAGGAACAATAACTCTTCTGGAGAAACTTCACCTTCACCTCTCTCTTAGTTGAACCATTGGGGCACCACACTAGATCTGTCTACCATCTTTCTCCATTCCTGTCAGTCTTGTGCCTTGGATAGAATTTGATTCAACGACAGGCCCGTCCATTCTTTTATGCTGTCTTTCTCTTGTCTTCCTCTTCTTCTTTTTCCTGGTACTGTTCCTTTGGAGGAAGGTTTTTGTGAGCCCTGAGGACCTTGTGATGTGGCCATGGAGTTTAGGTTTTGTTTTGTTTTTGACAGTAGTCAGCAAGTCAAATAGATGTATAAATCCTGCTTCTAATCGTGTGATTTGTTGTCATTAAACATATTGCAGACAGTTTAAACATTTGACCCATCTCACTGGTTTAAAAAATGATACAGAAAACTGCATGAATGTCTGGTTTGGACTGTTTCTCACTATAGTTAAACAGCAGTACCCTGCTCAGAGTTTGTGATGAGAAATAGGCGATGACTTCATATAACTTGTTTTAAAAGCATATTTTGAATATAAATTTTTCTACATCTTTTTTTTTTTCCCCTTTTTTACAGAAAGAGCGTGATCTCGAGTTAGCCGCTCGGATCGGTCAGACTCTTTTGTCCAAGAACAAGGAACTCTCTAACCGCACAGAGTCTTTAGAAGACCAGCTGACCCAGGCCAATGACAAAGTCAACCAGCTCCGACATGACTTAAGTATGAAAGAGGAGCTGCTCCGGTTCTACAATGAGGACTTGGAATTGCAGCATGGTGCCGACGTTACACCAAAGTAGGTCACGTCTCACATCTGTTTAGAATTGATAGACGCTCCTTCAAAAGAGGGAGATAATTATGCCCTACAACAAGCGTTAAATAGTTTGTATGTTGACGAACTTAGCCAAGTTATGTATTTCATTGAAAATGTAGAGCTTGTTTGTTCCATCTTATAGTGAGAAACCAGCTCATGGAATCAACGTTGATTTCCTGGAGAGGAAAGTTAAGAATTTGGAAGATGAAAACTTAAATTTAAGGCTTGAGGTGAGAATATTTCATTGATATTGGAATGTCTTCCCTTGAATTGTCCTCTGTTCTGTAGCTGTCTACAATTCCTTTTCATTTGTTTACATGATGTACATTAAAAGGAACTCATAATTGGAAAGTATTGTTTTCAATGAATCAGGATTTCCAAATCAGAATGTTTAAAAATTAACTTCATTTTGTAATTTAAAAAACTAAAAGCTTTCGATGAGGCATGTTGTTCTAAGAAGAAAAACCTAACCTTATTCTTATTGGAAAAAAAAATCTAGCAACACTGTGTTAGGAAGAAAAGCTTAGCAATATAATTTTATATTCCTTTGCATGCTAATAGATAGTTCACCTGCAAAGTTTGTAGACTATTTATTGTCACAGATCACAACATTTAAAATATGCATTAAGTGCACTTTTGTTGAGGTATCAATCTAATGTTTGTCATCTCTTAGATGATGGCAGCAGACGAAAGCTTTAGAATGTAAATAATACATTTTATGTAATGTTTAACATGAGTTTGATCTCTTTGTGTCTAGAGTGCTCAGCTCAAGTCAGAGACAGACAATCTGGAAGAAAAAGAAAAGCGACTTGTTGAAGATTGTATTCAACAGTTAGGTGAGAACCTTTTACTCCCCGAAACCTGTTTACATACCTGGCTCTACTGAATATTTAAGAAACCAATTTAACCTATAGTATAGACTTTTTTTTATTTTGAAGATGTTGATCTGTCTTTACATTTATCTAGCTCAGTGTTTCTTTTTCCCTATCGAAACACTTCACACATTCTGAGTATTTAGTGAAACACTTTGCTTATTTTTTTTAGAGAGATTAATTCACGTGGTGGCCTACTAGTTAATTATTCTAATAGCTCATGGATCACCTATTCAGGCCTCACGGAACACTAGGGTTCAGCAGAACACATTTTGGGAAACACTGATGGGACTTGACTTAGTTCTTTTTACTCCCATTGGAGCATAGGGTTGCAACGTGTCTAGGCCTGGTTCCAGCAAGAAGCTTCCTAAAGGTCACTTCTTAGCTCAAAAGGGAACTTGGCACCTGTTAGAAAATGTTGGATGTTTACTCATAAACTCTGCTTTCTCCATACTCAAGTCTCCAAGAAAACATTCAATTCAACATACCAACCACCTCTTTTAAACTGGAGATTACTTTGTCATGAGGGTTTTACACATTCAACTGTTTGTAATTATCGCTTGTTGTAACTCTAAGACATTTTCTTCTTTACCTTTGGAATTTAGCTGAAGTCAACCAGCAAGTTGAGTCTCTGGCTGAGGAGCTGCACCACAAGGTTGAAGAAAATAACCACCAGAAAGAAGAAATCACTGGATTCTTGGCCCAGATTGCAGAGCTTCAAAAGAAAATTCGACTGGTGTGTTGAGCTATTATATATTTTAGTAATTGAATGGTTTGGCTTTATTTTGAGAGAAAGAATATGTGACTAAATTAGAGCTATGTAACTAAGTTAGAGCTATGTAAATAAGTTAGAGCATAACAAAAATGTTTCCTATTGAATTAATTGTTTACAGCTTACGCTGGACAATATGGACCTTCATGAGAAGCTTACAGCGTCCCAGGAATCTCAGCGCAGGTTGACTAAAGAGGTTGGTGGGCTCTTTGATTTCTCTTTTGTTTTATTATTATCAATACAGCACACTGACATCCAAATATTAGACAACTGACCTCATTGATCATAGAAAGAGTTGACCTCAGGTCAGTGTGGCCAACTACTTACCATCCCTGAGAAGCATTCAGAACTAAATGACATGAGATTACTCAGATGAATATCAAACTTAAGTTGTAGAAAACTAAAGTAAGGCTGTGTACCTTTTTTTTTTACTTCAAACATATCTTCTGATTAGTAAGCTTTGTTTTTTTACTAACTAAATAAAAATACAGGTTAGGCTGACTTAGGCTCCAATATTGACCTGATGGAAACACCTTGTGATCTATTGGGCAGATGATATAGAAGTCATCTGTTTCTGTGGCCCATGGTTAACGATGGTGTCATTTTACCATCACAATGACCAACCACTTTTACTTTTCCCCAACTAATGTCTTTTTGAGCTTGGTGGACTCAAAGGCGCCCTAAAGATCCTGAAAGCAAAAATCAGTCTTAAACAGGATTCAAAACCTGGACCTCATTAGCCAATCGCTTTACCAATCAGCCACCCATGCCTTTTCTGTGGGACAATAGATCCCAAAATCTAACTTAACAGACGTTACTATTTCAACCTTTTGTTATTATGGTTGGTTGTTAAATCAGCTTTTGACCATCGTGTTGTCCCCTTTGCAGCTGGGCAGTATGCAGGACAAGTATGATGAGCTGCTGGAGATGCTGGAAGAAACCCAGGACGAGCTCCGCATAGCCAAGGGAAAGCACAAGGTCAAGGCCAGCGGCCAGCACCACCACTCAGCATTCGCCATCCCAACAGACTCTCTAGCGTCAGAGCTTGAAACATCACTACAGCAAGAACTGTCTCAGTCGACCAGAAGGTGAGTTTCACACTTAAGTCTACATGCATTGTCCTAAAACGTGTCATTTAATAAACTAACTTAATTAACTTCAATGGGTAGTACTTAATTGTAGCAAAAGGCTTGTAGAATCAATTTTATTTTTAAAATCCCAATAAATTAATGAATTAAACACACACACTAACACCCCGTAATTAACAGAAATGTTTACAAATATAAATGAACATATTGAATCAATTGACACAATCCAATAGAATTAGATATAAAATGGTTTAACTGTAAACATGGTTATAGAGAACTCTGGATAATATTGGACTAATAAAGTTTTTTCCAATACGTTTTCTGTAACAATGTGTGGTTGTAATTAACTATAGTTGTTAACTACATTAAATTTTTTTGTATTTTAACATTTTCCTTATTATTACAGAGCTCAGAGTTGGAAAGTATTTGAAACGGCTAGGGCTGCTAAAAGAGCCGCTGCCAAGGCTGCAGAGAGGGAGAGCACATCATCCACCCGGATGTCATTGCTGAGCGTACCCACTTCACACAACGAGAGTGACTCTCAGAACCAATCAGCCTACCCATCAGATGTGGAGAGCTTTGCTAGTGACGGATACAGTGCTGACATGGACAGTTTATATGGGTAAGTGTATTGGCAGCCTGCGATTAGCACTAATCTTTAATTTACGATTCAACTAATACAGAATCTTGTTAATTGAACTTCATCTTGACGTTATCATTTTGGTCCAAATTAGCGGCTAGTCCAAATTAACCTGTACTTACCATATTTCTGTTGCATTGATAGCATACTTTAGCATGAATTTTGTTTTTGGTGTCTTAATCAGGTCCAACCCAGAGTTGGGACGGCCAGGCATACCAGGCTCCAATGACCTGGAGAGTGCTTTGAAGAGGCTGGCCATGAGAAGAGCCAATGAGCTGAACGAGAGGGACTTTCATGAGGAGGAGAGGAGGAAAAAGAAAGAACAAGAATCAATGCAGTGAGTAGTGAGAACTCTGTAGTTATCTCTTTGCAATTCAGGACTCGTTCTGACCCTTTAAGTCAAGTAGTTGGAAGAATTATCTTCAAAGTTTTAAACTTTACGTATTTACTAAGGAAAGCAATTTTTGCATGGGGAAAAAAGTGAATGTATTGTCTAAGGCTGGGGTGAAATAAAGATTCACACTTTATAGATCCAGTGTCTAGCCCATGACCAGCTCTTTGCTTTATTTTGGGGGTTTTATTTACATTTTCAACACTTGTTGACTCCTGATATGATGTCATGTGATGTTTGGAGAGAGACAAAAACATGTTGTTTTTTGTTTTTTTTTATTTGTGATGTTTATCAAGTCCTTGTTCAGTTCCAATATGTTTGGCTTGTCTTGCAGAAGTGGAGCCACTTCCCCATTTGGCACCAAGAGTCCAGGTTCTGTCAAGTCTTACCAAAGTGGTTACTCAAACAACTGGAGCAATCTACCCGGTTCAGGTCTTTCATCTTACAAAATGTCTGACAAGCTTCAGATTGTGAAACCATTGGAAGGTAGAAAGGCTATCCCTTTTTATTTCCGTTATTTTAGAATCTGGTATTGAATATAGTGGTAAGGAAACTTGAGGGATTCAGACTATATACCTTTAGAAATTGGTCTTTGGATATAGTGGTGAGGACACTTGAGGGATTCAGACTGTGTATCTGTAGCAATTGGTCTTTGGATATAGTGGTAAGGAAACTTGAGGGATTTAGATTGGAAATATTTAGAAAATAAATCCATGTAGTTTTATATCAGCTTACTTATATTGAACCATTTTTCTGCATATACTAAATAAAATTAACATCTGTCAGAAAAAATAATACAAAAAATTATGCAACTATGCTGGATTTGCTTAGATAATTACTAGATTAAAATTGCCAATATTACTGCTGTATTCGTCTATTTCCAGTGTGAAGTTGTGATTTCTGTTAGTTTTTAGAAAGTTAATATTAAGACTAATTCTCTATTGATCAGGTTCCATGACACTCAGACACTGGCAGCACCTTGCTACGCCTCACCTGGGAGGCATATTTGAAGAGAGGGACGGGGTGCAGATCAGGGGAGAGAAGAAGTTGGACCTGGTGGAGGAGGTGTACTCCCTGAGTGACTTTGAAGAAGATGGTAAGTAGCTTCATGCCACATGTCATGTCTGTCATTGATCTGAATGGATGTCCCATGTCATGTCACAGCTGTCATTGACTTGAAGGGATGTCCCATGTCATGTCACAGCTGTCATTGACTTGAATGGATGTTCCATGTCTGCCACTGAACACTTTAAGAATGTTTGTTGAGAGAATCTTAGTCATTAGTTGTAGGTTGTAACTGTCTCAACTCTGTCTCAACTTTTGCTCTCCAGATGATCCCAATGTCCATACCCGCAAAGAGCAAGACAGCAGTCTTATTTACACCTTCACAGATTCAACAGTTCGGAACCCTGGACCTTACCGAGGTCTGGGCACGCTAAGCAGTATGAAGTAAGTTCTATCTCATAATAGTTGACAAGTGAACTTTCAGGCCCATCTAAATGACACTAAGGGCTGATTTTGTGCATTCTGTTGAAAATAAAAAATATACAAAACATATATTGGAGGCTTGGTAAAGCGCTTGACTTCCAAACCAGGGTCCCTGGTTCAAATCCTGGTGAAGACTAAGATTTTTTATTTCAGAATCTTTGGGTGCCTCTGAGTCCACCCAACTCTAACTCTACTTGACATTAGTTGGGGAAAGTAAAGGCGGTTGGTCATTGTGCTGGCCATGTGACACCCTCCTTAACCGTGGGCCACAAAAACAGATGACCTTTACATCATCTGCCCTATAGATCGCAAGGTCTGAAAGGAGAACTTTACTTACTTACTTATTGAAAAATGTTGTTTGTTTGTCTGGGTGGAGAAGGAAATCTTTGTGTGACTATGAGTTTAGTTAAATACAGTAAACTTTCTTGTTGGAAATCTATATAATTAATTATATTATTTATTGATCCAGTTCATCAACATCCGAGTTTCCCGTTCACTCTTCAACACCAAAAGCTGAACCGCTGACCCTTCAGGCCATGGCGCAGGACAACACTCAGAGCACCTACAGCATGTCCCTTGGCCTCGCTGCTTTACTTCAGAGTCGAGAGAGTGCCGGCAGCGACAAGCACGCTGTCTCCCGTGTCTCTGCACCAAAGTTCAACAGCGCCAGTGCCCCTGACAGCAAAACGTCCCTGCCATCGACACAAGCTACCTCCCCCCTCAATTTGACAGACTTGAATCAAAGGGTGCTGTCTCGCAGTGTTGCCCTCTCCTCGCCCAGGACCCTCCCTGGGTCAAGGTCCTTTGAGCAGATTATGAAGGAGCGGGAACACTCGCCACAATTTTCTTTGGACGAAGCAGACAGGAAGGAACCTAGTCTGTTCCCTCCGGGGATGACTGGTCAGGGCTTCCTTCAACAGCTGAAAAACAAAGGCTACTCGTTGTATGGTTTGTGGGGCGGCAAGCCCAAGGAAGAGACTGCTTCTTCTGCCGACAGCAGCACTGACGCTGTAGGAGGTGCCACTGCTGCGCCAGTGGAAGACCCCAAAGCCAGCGCCAAATCAGTGTTTGTCAACGGAAGTGGAGTAGGCGTGCTGGGCGCTCTCACAAGCTTTAGAAGGAGTGGAATTTTGTAAAGCAGCCAAAGACAGAAACTATTATTTATCACTTTTATATATATATATACCTTTACAAACTGTTTGATGGAGAAGATTGTACATAAATAAATCTCTATACCGACTGTTGGTGCTGACAGTCTTGACTTGGTTGATGTCAAAAATTCATTTCTTTGTCATGCTTTGGACTTCTGTTTATTTTATCACTTGTTTTACTTTGGAAGTTTGTTTGCAAACATTTACAGAAGTAATAGTGTAGTTAGGGCAGCATTCAGGTTAGATTCTTGTAAAAGTCACCTGTTGTTTTTTTTTAAAGTCAAAATTGTTTTACAAGTTTGTTTTGTGGTCTTGTCATCATTTTCTTAATTGCTGCAGTTTTTTTTTTTTTTTTTTTTTTGTTGTTGTTTATTTTCTGTTGTTTTAAAAGACAAACAAATCTTTGCTGAGTTTTAGCAAGGAAACTTGATTATGTTGTTACATAAGAATAAAGTCAGCAATAGTATCTTGAAGAAAAGATGCAAACTTAGTAATTGGTTCAGCCAACCATTAACGAATATTTGCAGGTTAATATAAAAGCCTAAAACTTTGTAATTAGATTGTACGTTTTTTTTAAATGTTAAGAAAAACTAACAGGAATGGAAATGACAAGATTTTATTGCAAGAAATGGTAGCATGCATTATGATGCCAGGATAATGGTTTTGTTTGTTTTCATAATGACAGGGTTGAAAGAGATGGAACTACAAGCTAGTAATATATTATATGAATGTACAAATATAAATAACAGTTATAAAGTCAAACCATTTTGATGGGATACACTTTTAATATGATGTCTAAATATGTAAAAAAAAAAAAAAAATTTTTGTATGAAGTGTACATAAACAATAATAATTTATTTTCAATTTGGTTTCTCATGCAAACTTAAACTGGACAACTTGTTCAATTATTTGTGTCAACTTGAGGGAAGGATTTTTTATTTTTTTTTTCAAATGCGCATTTACATTCTGTAAATGTTTGGAGTAAATACCTACTGTGATATAGGTCAGAGCGTTTTCGGACGCAGAGAAAAATTAGTTCAACATTCAACAGTCGGTAGTCAGGACATATTTAATGGCAGCAATTAAATGTTGTTAATATTTTGTTTCTTTTTTTTTTTTTTTTTTTTTTTTTTTTTTTGTGTTTTGTTTGTGTCTTTGTAAAATTTGCAACTCGCTCAATTTGGTTTCAGTAGATAAAGAAAAGAAGAAGAAAGAGAACAAAAAATGTTAAAATGTTGGCAATTTTTTCCGAGAATTAATTTGTAGACTTATCTATGGCAAAGTAAAATCTAAAAATGTTCTAAGTACAAACTGGCACTGATAACAAAAAAAAAAAAAAAAAAAAAAACAGAAGCATATTTAAAAAACAAAAAAACAAAACAATCATATTTAAAAGATACAAAACAAATAATAATTAAGATAAGTTTCTAGTGTATACAGGATTTATTCAAGAAAGGTTAACAATTATGTGAATGAACACTGTAATTTTACTACTAATGGTTTTGTTGTGTTTGCCATTTCAAAAGTGTGCTAGTTTAGAAAGTGTAACGACTGTATCTCAAATGATGTTTGAAAATAGTTCATTTGGTATTTGGTGTAACAGTTTCCATTGAAAACTGCCAAGGTTTAACATTTTAAAATTTTAACAGTTAGGGTTGTTCTTAAAGGTCTAAACCATCAAGATTGTATTTCCGAAACATCAGCCTTTTCTTTAGTTTCTAATAAATAATTTAACGTTACATTGCTAAAGACATAACTAGAGTTTTTATTTGAATTCTGGTGTAAAAACAAATAATTCAGTTAATGGTAGAATAAGTTTCTCTCTCTTAAAAAAAAATGTTAAGATGTGTGATTTAGCTATGGAAATTGTTGGTTTAGCTATGTTGACAATACTTGTTGGCTGTGTTAGAGAGTAGGCTACTATGTTTAAGGTCCACTCTGATTAATTCTTCCATAGATAGAAGTAATGAATTGCATTATGTACCTCATTAGTGATCTGACCTGTGTCTCTGTGATTTGATACCCTATTTTAATTATAATAATTAAAAAAAAAAAGCTCCTGCTCATTTGAATGTATGTCTGTTGTATTTTATGCATGCAAAATGTACAGGCTTATTTGATGTTATAAACAAAGTCTTGTATTGGCTTCTTTTATATAGAGATTTTTTTTTTACCTTTTTCTCTGTATCATAGAAAGGAAATGTGGAATTATTTTATCTCCAAAGCTCTATAGCCATTGTTTGATTTCAGATTTGACCTTTGTCTTTCATTGTTTGACCTTTTTATGTTTTGTTTAGCTCATCTTTTGATGTAATTTTCATCTTTGCTTAGAGTTAGAGCAATAAGTACCCACCTTCGCATTGACAGTCATTGTTCTCTGTTTTTTTTTTATTTTTCTCTTTTTTTTAAAAATTTAGTAGGAGAATGATTCTAACAGCCAGCGATAAAACTAAAGTTTATACATTTTGAATTGAAAGCTTGCATGTTGTTAATAGAAGTCTAGCTTGAATAGTTTGCATTTGTCAAATTAGTCTTTAAATACAGATTTGTTTATAATGTATAAACTATTTAAATTATTATTTCTAAGTATTGGTGATTTTTTTTTTTACTATAGAAGAACTAGGGAATATAAAAAAAAAGTTGAAGTTGTTTGAAAATGCATCAATTGGTCTCCGTGTATTTGAAAGAATTAAAGTCTCTCTTTCGAATGGGGTATGGGTCTAGAACCGTTTTTTTTTTTTCGTCTTTGAAAATGTGTTCAGCACATCTAGCCATAATTACAGAAAGACCTTGACCTCTTGATACCAATATCTTTTTCATATGAGCCTATAGGGTATTCTTTCGATCAGTCCATCTGTCTGCAGACTTCTTGTCTGATAAATTATAAGTGTTGCAGTCAAGCCAGCTTTAATTTTTAAGTAGATGTTCAGTACTTTCAGATATTTATTTATATTTGTATTGCCTCATGACTAAATCTATTTATTGTAAATGTTTGGAACTATTGAAAAAGCTCTTTAGAAAGACTTTCAATAGCTTGCATATTTCAGATGCAATGTTTGCTAAATGTTTAACTAGCAATTGATTTCATAGTCAATTAGTAATAATTTATTCTCAGGTTGATTTTGCTAGTGTAGAGCCTGCAGGTTTGATTTCACCAGTGTGTTTGCTGAGGCTCTGTTTTTCACCTGTCTCATTGACCATGGCTCAAACCAAGAGTTTGTACCCCAGACATAATGTTGTGATTCTAGTGTACATACGTATATGTTATCAAATGTAGCAGTATGTCTATTTAATATGAAATTATTACATTATCATTAGATGACTTCTTTCTTTTTCAAGTCAGGATAGACCGAGCTCAGAATAGATGGTGAAAGAATTATGGGAATTGGAATAAAAAATGACTAAAAAAAAATGGAAGCATACAACTTGTAGACATTTCACAATAGCACCGATTGCTTGTAACACTTATACTACTGAAAGATTATAGTTTCTAAGTTAACTGTACAAAACAAGTAGCTAGTACATTTTATGCTGCTGCCTGTTTTAAATAGTCAAAAGTACATTGTATACATATTGAAACAATTCAATCCTAAGATAAAGAATATATGCAATTTTTATAGCTGAATTATTTAGATTGACTAAATATAATTATGTTATTTTTTTTTTTTAAACAAATATTCTGAAAATTACTTATTAGCTACCAATTCATTGTTTATTCCTTTATATTTCCCTGCAACATAAGGCATTAAAAACATGTGCATTCAAATTGTGATTATGCAAACATTCAAATTAAAATGACCTTCAACTTAAACATAGTTTTGGTACTTTTGTTTTATCATTTGTCTTTCTTGGAAAAAAAAATTTCTTCAACTTGAATTGGACTTAAAAACTCAGTCAACCGACTTGATTGTTGTGATTCTATATAGGTCATGGAACATCAGCTGGAAGAGTTATGTGGTATGCTAGAGTTGTCTTTGCCTAACAGTGGTTCTGCTTAGACAAGTTTAATTAATAATAGAGTTATGTGTCTGGTGCATAAGTTCAAGTGTTTGTTCACTGTTCACAATGACCAGAACTGTTGCGAGTCTTTGCATGTGTATATTGTTTATGCTCATTTGATTGGATGAATATTTGTACTTTAATTGGGTCTATCTATTGTTATGTATATAAATATCATTATACATGTATCTAAATTTTGAGTCAAGGTTGAAAAATCCTCTCATTGGATGTGCCATAAGATGTTTGTCTTGTCCCAGGTGCAATAGACAGAAATTTGGCTTCTACAGTCTTTCTCCAACTGAAATAAAATGCATAAATAAATGTTTCTCCCTTGTTCTCTTAAAATATTGCTCTGTATAAATAGAAATGTGATGCTGCTTTCTGCTGTTTGGGTTGTTCCCCCTTTAGAATGAAATTTCTGTTTATAATGTTGCTGTTTTTGTATATTTCATCAAAAGACAGCTGATCGTCTGAATCAGGTAAATTTGAAATAATTCAGTGGGACCTGTCAGGAGATACACAGTCAGCTTGATGTGGGCTATCTCTGTACCAATATGGCATAATTTAGTATATCTGCTTCTTAAGTGGGCTCCAGAGCTTTCTGGACAATTTAATGGTATGTTGAATGCTAGCACCAGTGAAATAGCTTCTATCCCATGTCCATCTTGTAATTTCTACCAAACTAAACATACCAAGGATACCATAAGGTCCAAATGTTATTTGTACTTAAGTAGAGACACTTAAGTCTCTGACCTAGCACTTTTTTTTGCTTCTGTGTTAGGTATTCTAATGCTAGACTTTTAGTGCTAGATATTCTAGAGCCAGACAATATAGCTCTAGGAATTCAAGAGCTAGACATTTAATGACAAATCTGTTGGTTTTAAATTTATGGTACACATATAATCATTGCTCCTTTCAAAACGATCATTTGATGTTTAAAATACAGTACATTCAAAGTTTTCATGTGGACTCTAGTGTGATGATGATGATGTAGTGTTAGTGTTATTCTTGGGTTGAATTGTATATGATTTAGAACCACTGGGGTCTTCAGTTTCCAGTCCTAGATTAGATGTGTTTGTGATGTATTGAAGTGATTTTAGAGATGTCTGATGTCAGAGCACAGAGCTCTTGGTGTTAGGATATACTTGAGAATGTTAATGAGGACATGTGCTGATATCTCATTCCTAGAGTACTATTTGGTCATGTTTAATTGTTGTTTTATTACATTTATATCAACAGCTATTTAGTTTATAAACATGAAACTGTTAATGAATAAATATTTTTAATGAGAAACAAATGTGTGGCTTCTTGTTTGTTTTTACAAAGCTTATTTCAATTCTGTCTGTCTGCCTGTCTGCTAAACATTTTGTACAATTTGCTTCTCCCACACCCAATCTCGGATCAAGTTGGAATTTTGCGCAATTATTTCTCGTACTTGACAAAACAAGAATCAATTTAAAAAAAAAACAACAATTAGTTAATTAACTATTGGTAATTAATTATTTTTAATAATAATTAAGAATTTTTAACTCTAATGTCTAGACGGCCCTACTGAAACATGGAGAACAACTAAAGTAAGAACAAAAAAAGGTACAGACCTTCATCAACATTGTCTGAGTAATATCTTAAAAATACACTGGTACGACTACAATAGAAATCACTAAACTGGGGGGAGATGAGTGGACAGAAAAATATAGAGGTGCAGATCTTAGAGAGAAAGTGGACAGGGATTGGTTACACCCTTAGAAAAGTTAACAACAACAGAGCTAGGCAGGCCTTAGAGTGGATCCCACAGGACACAAAACTCGGAAGACCAAAACCTTAGAAAAGTTAACAACAACAGAGCTAGGCAGGCCTTAGAGTGGATCCCACAGGACACAAAACTCAGAAGACCAAAACCTTAGAAAAGTTAACAACAACAGAGCTAGGCAGGCCTTAGAGTGGATCCCACAGGACACAAAACTCGGAAGACCAAAACCTTAGAAAAGTTAACAACAACAGAGCTAGGCAGGCCTTAGAGTGGATCCCACAGGACACAAAACTCAGAAGACCAAAAAGAACGTGGCGATGCGGTATACTAGAGGAAGCCGAAAGGACAGCAAAGAGCTGGAAGCCTTAAAAAAAAAAAACTAGCAAGAGACGGTGGAGATTGACGTGTTTTTACTGAGGCCCTATGTTCCATGAGGAACGCAAAGGAAAGATGATGATGATGAATTCATTATTTTGTTTTGGTATGGTATCGAACAAGGGAAAGAAATTATACTTGACAGATGGTGTGGTATAAGTTGAATTAGTCCTCTTGATGAGGTTTGAGCCCTAAGTGAACACGTTTTTTATGCATTTAAAAAGCAATCACGGTAACATTCACACAGATACCACCTTCTTCCCCCTTGGTCAAAACAAGTGATAGGATGATACACGAAATGTCGCTAAACAAAAACTATTGGTAAAAATAATTCTAATCGCACAGATTTATTAGTGTTAGTCCAGGATGCGCTAAGACCTGTTTTGAAGTCGTCGTTCCTTTAGTATAGTTCCATGCTTAGTCTAGAAACTCTAGATTATATATAGTCTATGGTCTAGATATATTATAAATTTAATTACATGACTAAATAAAGTAAAGTTCCCCATTCAGACCTTGCAATCTAGCCTATAGGGCAGATGATGTTATGGTCATCTGTTTCAGGGCCAACGAGCAACCGTCTTTACTTTTCGCTACTCAAGGGCGCCCTATAAATCCCAAAACTCAAAATCCCAGTCTTCACAGATATTTGAACCCAGTATCCCCGGTTCAGAAGCCAAGCGCTTAACCACTCCGCCATCGCGCCCTCAATCGATTGACTGATGCAAACTAATTGATACAATTGCACGTAGTATACCGGTAAGTTTTGGGTTTGTTTAAGTATTTTTTCAAATGTTTTTCTTGTTGGTGCTTATTCTGCACTAGTACTATGGATGAACAGTTTACAGGTGGCCAGGTGTTGTCCCTGACTCACTTGGGCATGTGCTGTCTTCAGGTCTGTGCATTGGCTTTAGCAGCTTCCAGTCCAGTACGGCACTATAGTATTTGGGAGCATTTAGCTTTGGTTGCCGTTATAAACCGTTGCTGAGAGCATTTGGTTTTGTAAGCCTTTATAAAAGACCGTTTGTAGAATTTAGTTTTATAGGACCTTACTAACTGTTATTGGGAGCATTTCTTTTTGTACAGGACTGCGGTTCGTGAGTGGTAAAGCGCTTAGCTCCTGAACAAAGAGGTCCCGGGTTCGAATTTCTATAAAGATTTGTGTGATTTTTTATTATTTTTTTCGGGACTCTAAAATATCGTCCCTGAGTCCACCCTACCATTAGTCATCGAAACATATGACCTTTACATCAGCGGCCCAATAAATCGCAATATCTGAAAGGGGTACAATATAATTTTAAAAGGCAAAACAGTTTGATTACTTTGTTTAATTAGCACGTGATCTAGTAGTAAAAAAAATGTATAGCTCATTCTATATCAAATCATACAATATATATATCACCCTTCACATATCCTTTAGTCCAGTGTTTCCCAGATTGTGTTCCGCGGAACCTATGTGTTCCACGAGGCCTGGATAGGTGTTTCGCGAACTACTGGAATAATGAAGCTATCTAAATAAAATAAGCAAAGTGTTCCGATATAATACTCAGAATGTGCGAAGTGTTACATTAAGGAAAACGTTTGGGAAACACTGCCTTGGTATGTTAAACTGTTGGGGCACCACACAAGATCTGTTGACCGTCTTTCTCCATAACTGTCTTTTGCCTTGGATATAATTTCTCCTAATGAAAGGCCCGTCCATTCTTTTATGTTGTCTTCACATCGTTTTCTCTATCTATCTCTTTTTTTTTCCCGGTTCTGTTCCCTGAAGGAAGGTCCTTGCAAGCCCTGATAACCTTGTCATATGGCAGTAGAGTTTAAGTTTGCGTTTTTTTGTTGTTTTTTTTACAGTGATTAGCAGGTCATCGTGGAGTCCAATTGCTGCATTATTCCTGTTTTTAATCTTTTCATTTGTGATGCGGACATTGTAAATGATACCTACGATCTTTCTGTAGCATCTTAGTTCCATTGCTAGGATCCTAAACTCGAGATCTGCAGTCAGCTTCCAAGATTTGCAAGCGGCGCGGCAAGCATGAAAAAATGTGGCCTTAACAGAGACCAATCATTATAAACGCCTTGACCAGGGAGCGCATCAGTCTGATTTTAATCTCTAGGGCTATAACTTCCCAGATAATATACAGCATAGTTCTTTAATCGTAGCCGGTGTTTACTGCTAGTATATTGTTAAAATCCTGCCTTGCACCAGTGCTTGTGGTGCGTACGAACGCACTATTGGACTAGGCCCAGAAGTGCTGTGATAAAAAATAATACTATTTTTATTTATAAAGCGCTGTTTACAAACAAAAATGTATGCTCAATGCGCTGAGATAACATTACAAATATAAACACGAGAGCTAAAATGACAAACTAATCTAAAAAAGTTTTAAACAGATAGATTCTAGGTCTTAATGTTCTATCTTATCTTATCTTATATAACACAGACGTTACTTCAAAAAAGAAGATGATTACGTCCTACGCGTCATGCTTTAGTCATGCATATTAACCAATGACTTAAATTCTGCCAAGTCACTGGTTTTCCTGGCCAGCTCAGGCAACCCATTCCATGCTCTAATAGCACTAGGGAAGAAGAAGTATTTGTACAAATTTGTCCAAGCATATGGGGCGAGGAATGCGCCTTTATCTTTGTGTCTTTCAGAGTATTTTATTGTGTTCTTTTTGTATGTATTGTGGCATGTTGTCTGTCTGAGATCAATGGGGAGTGAATTCCAAACCTTTGGTCCGTGCACTGAAAAAAGCCCGCAGACCGTAGTCGGCGTAGGGTTTGAGGGAGAAACGTGGCACCACTAGAGGTGTTGAGAAGTGAGAACAGTGTTTACATCTGCATCAAGAGATTAGGAAGATTCGGAATTGTTAGGGAACTAAGGAGACGTTCTTTCTGCTGCCCGAAGACTAGTTGGGACTTGGAGCGAATCGGAGAATGCTGTCGTTTGTCCGTATTCAGGTTTGGTAGAATTAAGAACAAGACTCTTGGGAATGTAGAAGGCTGTTGTGTGTTTGTCCTGTTGAATAAACACACGTATTTATTTACTGTAGAACTTCGTTGAGTTGCCTGCTTTTACTTCAATATAATGCATTAAAATTAAATTTGGGCATACGCCCCTTTATTTTTAACTTTGTTCGTCATCGGGTATTCCCGCATATATTCATTAAAGAGTTAAATACGTAAACAAATGTTCAGTAGCTTTTTTTTTTTTTGTGCGAAGTCTTGGGTAGAATTAATTAGTCTACGTCATTCATCGGCAGTAGATTAGTAGCATAAGGGTTTATTAAAAGAAATTTCTATAAATCAAATAAGAACATAAAACTAAAATGTAATTTAACCTTGGTTAGGCCAATAATAGAATATGCATCCTCTGTTTTGGGACCCCTCAACTCAAGAAAACATTAAGAAACTGGAACAGACCCAAATAGAGCATTGAGATTCATAACAAACGAAAATTCACATTTGACTAGAGTAACACCTTTAGTAAACTCACTAAATTTAGAAAGCCTTCAGGACAGAAGACTCAAAAGTAAAGTAGCAATTATACATAAAACACTGAACCATAATCTTCAAATACAAAAACAAAATTTAATAAAATACTCTGAAAGACACAAAGATAAAGGCACATTCCTCGTCCCATATGCTAGGACAAATTTGTACCAGTACTCCTTCTGCCCTAGCGCTATTAGAGCATGCAATGAGTTGCCTGAGCTAGCAAGGAAAACCAGCGACTTGGCAAAATTTAAGTCATTGGTTAATATGCATGACTGAATGCATGTGGCGTAGGATGTAATCATCTTCTTTTATTGAAGTAACATCTGTATTATATAAGATAAGATAAGATTTTTTTTCGGTCTCAAATGTACGATTACGAAATTTCATCCAACTTTACAAATCTACCCGACAATTACGTTAACACTTCCTAGACGTCCACTTTTCTTTGATGTTGGTGGACAGACCAAACGATGGAGACCGGTGTGGACAGCATAGTAGCACTAATTACCATTCGACAGCTGCGCTGGGTCGGACACGTATCCCGCATGGACCTCATGCCAAAGGCGATCCTATTTTTTGCGAGCTTAAAGGAGGACAGCGAAACAGAGCAAATCAGGCGCCATTTTGTCCTCACTGGCATAGAGGAAAAGTAGTTGTCAGTAGATGGATTCTGAAAATGTCATCAGTTGGAGAGCTGTTACTAATATGCTGTGGGACAAACATTCGAGACTCAAAGGAAAGCCCTTATTGAAGACAAGCGCAGAATACGGATAGAAAACTCAAATAGACCGCCGGTGGACAACGGATTTTGTCTGCATGAAGTGTGAAAAAATAAGCAGATCGCAACTGGGTTTGGGTGGTTAGGCCTATTTGAAACACTGCACTCATTTTTAATCTTCGGAATCGAAGACATTGCCATTATTATTATCTCGAACAAGGGAAAGATATTGTAGGCCTACTACCTACTTGACTGAAGTGGTGGTTTAAGCTGAATTGCCCCCCTTCGTAGGGGGCCGCTTCTTGTTGGTTAGATACAATTACACTTAGGATATGCTTTTTTTTATATTAAAAAAAAATTCTTGTTACTTGACTTGATGTAGGAATAGTAGGATACAAAAATTCTTTAGGTTCACCCTAGAATGAATTGGGGGAAAAAAACTGCATTCTTTTATTTCCTCGTTTTAAAAGTAACCTACTCAGAATATCTCAGGTTCCCATTTTAGACCTTGCGTTCTAGCCTAGATCTATAGACAGTATAGATTATAGATCTACGTCTATGTTTAAATCATAGACTATATTACTAGTCTATATACATAGGATCTGTCAAGTGCTACCTCTTCCCATGGAGAGAGAGCATAAAGGAAGGGTCAAAGATTGCAGATGTCATACACAACAGAAGCAGAAACAAGGGTGAAAATGCAACGGCGCCTGGTGCTTATATATGCCCAACCTGCGATCGCAGCTGTGTATCAAGGATTGGCCTCTTTAGTCACACAAGAAGTTGCAAAGGGAAAAGATCGTCTCTCGAGACTTACAATGCCACAGATATACATAGAGAGAAGTTAAAATCAGAAGTTTCTAAGTCTACTTAATGTAAGGCTATTAAGGGTCCAATTTGCATCCTATCCTGCCCACCCTCTCTCTCTCTCACACAGAGGGTGAGAGAGATAGGCCTACAGCTTTTTTTCCCTTCTTTCTATTTTCGACGTCTACGGCAAAGCCCCTCCCCATTCCGCCAGCTACCGAATAAGCATTCTGTTTAATTTTATCCCCAACTTAATCTCAATAAATTTACTTCCGGTTGAACTAGATCTGCTGCTTTGTTTTCATGTCATGGTTTATTAGATACATAGATAGATCTAGACTCTAGATCTAAATTTGTTAAATAAAGGTCTAGGATGGATGAAGTGCCTTGTAAGTTAATTATTATTAATTATTGTTTAACGCAAACTCTGATTTTTGTGTGTGCATGATTTGCTTGCGTTGGATGATTTTGATTTGGCACTTCGCTTTCGTTGAAAAACTGAACAACTTGTAACTCTTACTCTTGTTCGCAAAAAGACGTGTTGAATAGCTTGTGATGATTAATTCTTTCAGGATGTTGGCTGGAGGCTATCTCAGTATCTGATCTCTTGTCTTACTCTTAGTTTTAGTCGCCTTAGAAGGTTATACTAAGTCGTCTAAGTTATAGACTCTAAAATACAGATTTTAGATCGATAAATCTGTAATACAAATACTAATAGTGAAATAGATCTCTAGATTCTAATATTATAATTAGACTCTATAATATAATATTCTAGACAATCTAATCTAGTCAATCTAGATCTAGAATAGATTCTTAGTGATTCTAGAGTTCTAGACTCTAGACAGTGTAGTAATAAATAAATAATGAATAATGTAATCTAGTATTAAATTATTTAAATAGATCTAGTAATAATAGCTAAGGCTAAAGACTTTCTTTAGATTCTTAACTTAAGATAGAAGACAGTATCATGAGTATGACTGTCACTAAGACTAGACTAAGTGGTCTAAGTCTAAGTATCATAATTTAGTAAGTATGAGTATAGAAGTCTATATTGAACGATAGTAGATCTATAAACTATTTAGATCTAGTAAAAGTATAATTTGTTAATTATAATTTATATATATAATAGTCTATACATATATTTAGACCGATGATAGATCTATAGTCAATATATAGTAAAATTATAATATAATTATATAGTATATAGAACTAATAACTTAATCTGTATTTTATAAATCAATATTTTATATTGTTTTTCTACTAGATTTTATATACTTTATCAATCTAGATCTATTATTATCATGTCTATCAATCTAAATCTAGATCTCTAAGATACCATATTCTATTCCTTGTCTGTATACACTATTTACTATTAATATTATAAACTCTAGACTGCTTTATTTGTTATGATTACAAGGACTCTTTTCTCATATGAAGATAACACAACAGAAAAATACACATAAAAAGAATAGACACAACATAAAAGTTCATGCAGCAATTACACAGACTCTGAAACAGATATAGATCTAGAACCTAGATCTACATGGTTCAAAATAAAAAAGATCAAGATAGTTTAGATAGTAATATATTATATTAGATACATTAAAAGATGTAGTTTAAAATTTTTATCTAGACTGAAACTAGTTCAAGTACTAGGTAAAGTTCTCCTTTCAGACCTTGTGGTCTATAGGGCAGATGATGTAAACCTCATCTGTTTCTGTGGCCTACAGTTAACGAGGTTGTCATGTGGCCAGCACAATGACCAACTGCCTTTACTTTTCTGCAACTAATGCCAGGTACCCATTAGAGCTAGGTGGACTCAGAGGCACACAAAAATCCTGAAATTAAAAATCCCAGTCTTCACCAGGATTTGAACCCTAGACCCCTGCCAAGCGCTTTACCACTCAGCCACAGCACCTCCTCTAGTTTAGGTGTAGACTGTTAAATAAAAAATTGAAATGACTTAAAAAAAAAAAGAAAAATAGAAATTGATTTAAATCTAGTTAACCTTTGTTTGTTTGGTTTAAATCAATGGTTTATATATATATATAATATATATATCCTGTTGTCTTTAATGTTTTACGAATTCTTATTAATCAATAAACTCAAGAGTCAACAATCTGGACCTGGTTGTCTCATTACAATAGAACGTTTTTTGATTTCAATGTATGTCACAAAATTATTGGTCAAATAATTAATTAATCTAATCTAAATCGGAAGTATTTTTTTTTTTTTTTTTACGGTCACTTTTTTTGGTGTCATTAAGGATTATTCGGCATGCTGATACAAGATACTGGTCTTAGAAGTTTTTTATCCTTTTTAAAAAAATTGAAGCATACATGTGTTACCTAAGCAATATTAAAGACACAGCTATAACAAAAAGAAAACAGCAAGTTAAAAAAAAAAAGAGAGATGGCATCACAAACTTACAATGAATTCCTATGTCGAACGGGCACTCAACAACTTAAAGAGGTTGTGACAAAGTGTCACATGAGGTTTGTGAAAATGACTTGGAGGCTTTTACAAGGGAAATGCCAACATGAATTTAGGGTCACACCATCATCATATTCAAGATAGAAGCAAAAAACAAATCCCTCATTGTAACATCCTGTTTTTAAATGTTATTATCATAAACTGATTTCGTGTTCCTCTGCAAACTAGACTACTATCTACTTTTTCAATTGCCTTGAATTGAAGGGGAAGTGAAATGCATATTTTGAAGTACTCCACACTGCCTGTCTGTAGATTTCACATTTATCTGCAGACCTAATTGTTGTTGCACTTGTGCTGTAAAGGGGCAAACATCTGACACTCTGTTACCATCTGGTCATTGAAATTAAGGATGATCTCATTTGGTCAATAAAACTAAGAATTACTGCATATCTGGTCATTGAAATTAAGAATGATCTCATTTGGTCAATAAAACTAAGAAAACTGCATATCTGCTCAATAAAATTAAGAATGATCTTATATGGTCAATAAAACGAAGAATTACTGCATATCTAGTCATTGAAATTAAGAATGATCTCATTTGGTCAATAAAACTAAGAATGGACTACATATCTGGTTAATAAAATTAAGAATGATCTCATTTGGTCAATAAAACTTAGAATTACTGCATATCAGGTCAATACAATTAAGAATGATCTCATTTGGTCAATAAAACTAAGAATGACTACATATCTGGTTAATATAGCTAATAGTGACACATCTATAGTGGCCACACATTTGTCAATAAATATATGAGCACATATCTGGTGTTAGCTGTAATCTACATATTTTGCCACATCCAGTCTTTGGCAAATATGGTCATCCCCAGACTTGATATGTGCCCTGCCCAGCTTAGCTGTTGAACTATAAAAGCTGTAAAAGTAAAATTGACCACACATCTGGTCAATATGACCAACAATGTTAGCTCTCCATATATATAGTTTTTTTCTTCTATGGGGTGTGTTTTGTGGCATCTTGTTGATAAGAGTATGCAGTTTTAAAGGATATGGTTGGGATTCTCTCGTCTCAATTTTCAGCTTCTGTAATGCTTGTTGTCTTATCTTGTCGCATGGTTTGGGAACAATTAAAAAAATTTTTTTAGTCACATTGACAGAGTTTGCAATAGGCATGTTATATTCAATATACTGTAATTAATATTTCAGCAGAAATAGAAGGAAAAAAATGGTGACATTAAAGTTCTGTTGGCTGGTCGTCCACTTTTTCTTGATGGACTTCAAAAACTATTCCATTTTCTCGTTACAGAATAAGTTTAGGTACTTGTACCTATCTGATTGTTAAGATTATTGCTATAGTATCTAGCTAAATTAAAAATAATTATTTATGATAATATAAACACAAATGTAAAACTTACTATAAATTTATTTTTTTCCTTGACATTGATACAAAACATTTTAGAGCATGGTTAGAGAACAAACGGTAAACTTCTTAAGCTGCTTGGCTGTTTCTAACTTATTCAATAACTCTTATTTTGTTTTCCTAATAATGGGATGACTGTGATTTGTTGTATCAGTTGTTGAGCTCTTACGTCTTCATTGTGTTTGTAACTCTTCTGTGGGATGTGTTCACTACATGCTAGAGATATGTGTTGTGTTAACTCATTCACTGTGTTCAAGTTATGTGTGTTGTGTTAACTCATTCGCTGTGTTCAAGTTATGTGTGTTGCGTTAGCTCATTCACTGTGTTCAAGTTATGTGTGTTGCGTTAGCTCATTCACTGTGTTCAAGTTATGTGTGTTGTGTTAACTCATTCACTGTGTTCAAGTTATGTGTGTTGTGTTAACTCATTCACTGTATTAAAGTTAGTGTATGCGGAAATGGTTTTTTGTTAAGTGTTTATTTAAGTTTATAATAATTTAAACCTACTTCATTAGTATTCTTACATTTGTACTTTTACTGCATATTTAGTTCCTTATCAATGCTTTTACTTTTTTACAAAGCTCTTATCAACTCACTCTGTTTGTCTGGTAAAAAAAAGTGTGTACACATTATTTCTCCCACATCCATTTTCAGATCAAGCTGAAACTTTGCACAGTTATTCATTGACATAGATAAGACATCAATCAATATTAAAAATTTAGTTATCTGTAATTAATTATTTTGTTTGATATTGAATAAGGGAAATAACTTGTACAGTTTTAAGGAAAGTTCTTCCCAATAGATTAGGTTTTTTTTTTTTTTTTTTATAGTTCACTATCTGATTACCATTTCATTCTTGTCTTTTCCAGAAATATAAACCTTTACCCGCTTGATGTAGCTGTGCTGACAAAATGAAAGCGTTATGCAAGCTTAAGACTCGTGGGATAATTTATGTACAAAAGAGGGAACAATAGGCATGCAAAAAATGTCTGAAAGTGAAAAGAAGATCAGTAAGCTAAAGAGAAGGTTCAGTAAGAAGCCAGCGCAGAGCAAAAGCAACGCCATTCCAGAAGATGTTCCGACAGGAAATGGCAAGTCGGCTACCCTCCCAGAGGGCATGTCACTTATTCAGCCGCACAGCAGTGAAGGTCTGTTGACTAAGCTAAAGCGAAGGTTTCACTTTGGCAGCAAGGGGAAGTATGACTTTAAGTCATTCATAAACTCGCCTTCCAAGCCACACTGGATGCGTCGCAAGAGTGATGACACACAGCTAAGGCACGCGGAATGTCCAGCTGAGCTAGCACCAGGGGCAGATAATGTTGTAACCAAAGCGCAGTCTGCCAAGACTCAAAGGAAAGCTAAATCGGACAAGGAGGATGTCATACTCATAAGGAAGGATAAAAGAGTTAGTGTCCTTTGCAAAGCTGAAAATGGTGAAAAACATGAAGTCATTTTCACCAATGAGGATGTCTCTGATGAGGACTCGTCGGGTGCATGGGGAAGAATGGAAGAAGACCCTTATGCGACTATTAGCTCTGTCAAAGAGTTTGCACCAATAATTAATTCAGAATCCACAGAAAATAGTGTCACTAGTTTTTCTCCTAGTGTTTCTCCAGAGCCAATTTCCATGAATGCACAAAGTGTCCCTTTGCTTCTTGATGATCATTACCCATACGCCAAGATCAACACAGACAGAAAAAGTAAGTCCCCTGACTGCCAGCAAGTGTATCCCCAAGCAACCTTGTTCAACTCTAAAGCTGCGGCCTATAGGAAAAGTAGAAAAGAGCCTGACTATGAAACTTTGGACGAGGTGAAAGAACACAGAAAAACAATGAATGGTTTCACAGAGCCTATGCTTGTGGAATCGATTCCTGTTGAAGATGGCTGCCCAGAGATGACCTCTGCATTGGATCCAGACTATGAGACGCTGGAGGAGGTTAAACAGAGATGTGCTGATACTTTCCAAAAACCTTTGTCTGTGAGCTCGGCTTCTCCTGTTACTTCGCCCTCTCTCTCATGCACCGATCAAGAAATCAGCGTGTCTGACCCAAAGAACAAGTTTGATCTTCCAACAAAGGTAAGAATTTTTAATAACCAAAGCATGCACAAATATTTTTTTTTTATTAACCTATTTAAAATAGGAACCAAGAGATTTAAAATAGGAACCAATAGAGTTTAGCTAAACGACTTAACATAGTAATCTAAACCACCCATCAAGCCATTAAGTCCACCAACCCTATAGCTGATAATATATCATATTAAATTAGCTAAGTTCAATTAAGTTTCCTTTTTATTCTTAATAAAGACGTATTGTCTTAGATGAAATTGGGTTGGTAAGTTATAGAGTGCTTAGCACCCAACCTAATTTTTAGAGTTAAAAATCCATGTGGATTCATAGAGGGCAGAAGGAAGTTGATTTTATCAATCTCTAAATTGGTACCAGAGGCTAACTTAGGAAAGTAAAAGCAGCTGGTCACACTGCAACTCTGTTACTTGCAAATTGAATCTGACAAAACAATAACATTAAAAAAAAACAACAACTTAGGACTATAATTTTGTAAACCAGAGAAACAAAATGATTTAATTTTCTCAATCTCATTTTAATTAACAGGTTTATATTTATATGAGATTATATATATATATATATATAAAGAAAATTCCATTATATATTCCTTTGTAATGCACCAAAATGTGTAATTCTCTTTACAACAAAATATTTTGTTGTTGATGAATATTGAGAATATATAAACTTAACTATTTCTTTTAACTAAATGTACATTAACGTCTATTACAAATGCTAAAATAATGAACTATTACCAATATGTGGATTATATTTTTACAGGGAGTAAACTGCACAGATCATAAGCACACCAATGGTTCTCTAAAATTACCTGCCCAGCAAACGTCTCAAGCAATTGTGAATGATTCCTTTACACAGCATGACAAACATTCGGAACATGAAATCGAGGAGTGTATGTACGATAACCCCAACGTCATCATTAGGAAGTATAAAAATGAGGCGGCCTTGAACCCTCGAAGAGGGCAGACCATGTATGAGCCTCCTCTGATCAAGACTCCAGCAGAGGAGGAACTGGTGGAGAAGCTGAGCTCCCTTCTGGCTCCACCTCTGCCTTTGAGGAACTACCAGAAAGACGAGGTGAAAGGAGAAAAGAGCAGAACTGATGGCTGCAGTGCCAGACACTCCTGGGCATCGCAGACAAGTAGGGCATTGGATTTTATTGACAACCACTATCTGCGTGACTGCAAGAGAATTTCACCCTTCAGCTCCAATCATGACATGGAATCCAGCAGAAACAACACATTAAAATCTGGCACCAAGAGAGTTGAGCTAAACGACTTGAAGTGGTCGTCCAAACCATTCAGCAAGTCCCCCAGCCCTATAGCGGATGGTAGAAGCTCAGTTGAGCCTGTTGTGGAGGATCCATCCCCAGTAATACAGAAGCAGATAGAAATTTCTTTGTCTCATCAAACACTTCCAGCAAAGCCTCAGGAAATCATTAAGCCTTTAACAGCACACACTGATGAGGCCAGCCACACTGATGCGGCCAGCCAATCTGACTACTGTGTGAATCTTGCAAAGAAGATTGTTAAGGAAGCTTGTGAAAGGGCAGTGAAGGAGGTGAATGAACAACCTGAGTCCAGTCATGAAGTGGATTCGATGCACACCCTTAATGGCCATACCTGTATAACAGAAGTTAGTTATCTATCTAACACAGGTATTAAGCAGAATGGCCTTATCAGCCATGACAATGATTTGAAATGTGAAATCACAGACAAACTCGATGGTAGGAATAAAAGTATTAATATAAGTTCTGTCACATTCTCCCATGAAGTTGTTAAGCAGGATGGCGATTTAGAAGATATAAACCTTCACACAAGTGGACCGGACACTAACAGTGTTGTTTGTCCACCAGAGGACAAAAGTAGTGGCCAATCTTATAATGGTGTGAATGAAGAGAAAGCTGTGGATAAAATCGAAATCTATAAGCTGCAAGGAGCCAGGCCCAAATTCAAGCCCCTTCTGTTACCTTCTCAGACATTGTTTTTAAAAGAGGGTAGAACATGCGCTGGAGTGACCAAAGAAGCAGTCGAGAGTAATGGGACACGCAACGAGAGAAGGAACCTCAAAGAGCAGCTCTCTGATGACTCTCACACTTGGGATGAAGCCATGTCACCGTCTTTTTCTGATATGAACTTTCATGAAGCCATCACCGAAAGCTTCCAACTTGAACTGTCAAAAAACGTTTTCTTGCCCCACATCCTTGCTCAGGTCATTCCAGACTCGGGCAAGGACTTGCAGGTTCACGAGACTGTTTATTTAGATTCTGATTCAGAAACAGAGGATGGGCTCTCTGTCCACAAAAGCAGGGTCGTACATGTTCAGAGGGACTTGAGTGTTATTAAGGTGGCCAAGCCCATACTTTATGTCAATCCCAGACTACTGGAGAACGTTATCAGTGGTCCTTTTACAAGCAGTCAGAGTTTTGACGTCAACTACTTTGTGAATGGTATTTTTAAGTGGGGCAGATATTTCCATGACTTTATAGAAGACAGAGAAGCTGTGGAAGCCAAGTTGAAAAGCTTCTTTCACTTCCTGTGTCACATGCTGCTTAGTGAGTCTGAATGGTGCTCAAAGAATTTGAGAATGATAAAGGAACTTCAGGAGGACTTTGATGTTATGCAGAGTAAGATTGAGAGACGATTAAACAGTATTCAAGATCTGCCAACATTCCAGGATGTCAGAATTCAGCTTCTAAAAACAGAAGAGCTAGACAACTGGGTACCTGAATTTTCACACTGTTTAACTAAGCAAAAGAAATTGTGCATTGTGAAAGATGAAAGTGAAGTTTCAAGAGAGCGAGACAGAAAGCCTGGAGTAGAAGTTATTAGAGATGACCTACACTCTGACGAATGTATGGTTGACGGTGTCAATGGTACATGTCCTCTTGGCTGCATGCACTCACCTTGTCTATCACCAACCAAACCTCAGGACATGCTTGCTGATCTACTGTCCTTAAGCAGTGGGACACTAACTTGTTCCTCTTGTGGTAAAGAAGAAGAATCTGACTCTGAAGATGAGATGATTACCCTCGAGACATATGCCAAAACTGTGAGTTGCACATCTTCTAAAATGTTTCCAACTCGTGTAAACTATGATAAAAATGCAGGGTACTGCCGTGCCTTATATGGAGAACTAGCATACACAGCAAAGACGAGAAGGCCAAGATCCTTAACGAAAAGCATATTGGTTCCAGTCTGTTCCACAAATTATTGCCTTGGTGCCGAGAATCATATTTCATGGAATAACTGGTGCACAATGGATGCCATCTTCAAAAAATTAGTTCCACACATCTCACCAAGGCTTGATTTTCAGTTCTTGTTGAAAACTTACTCAGAATTTAAATATTTCATCTTGAAAGACAGGAATCGAAACCTTGACCTCCGTGGCTGCTTCACCAAAAAATATCTTTCAGATGAGGAACGGTGCTGTAGGTTTGAAGAATTTGTCTTCCTGAAACTCCTGCGTGATGAGCTGCGTTACTTTGCCTTTGTTCTGCTGAGATCGAAGTCTTCTGAGGCTCTTTTCCTTGAAGAATGGGATATAGGGTTTTCCCTGTTGAGTCTGCTGAAAATCGTTCTTAGAAATATTCACAAAATGAAAAACTCTTTCAGTAGGGAAAAGGTTGTAGGCCAGGGCGAAGGAGACGACTTTCAATCGTTCCCTGGAGTCAAACGCTGGAAACATTTCCGGCACTCTGCGTTTAACCGGTGGATCTCTGCTCCACTCAGTGATGCAGAGGTCAGTTCTGAAGATAAAGTGTTCCACATCGAAAACATGTCGAACTTTCACTGCCACGCATTGTCAAGGACTTTAAAAGATTGGATGTCCCCTCAGGAGTACATCCAAGATCCAAATGTTCTAGTGTCCTGCAGGGCAGTGTTTGACCATCCAGATGTCAGGTCATCAGAGTTGACCAGTATGAGAGGAGCTGAAGGTAAGCCGCAGTCTATTAAATCTAAATATATATTACTTTATTAAAACATTAAAACATCTAGATTGAACCAATGTTACCTACTGAATGGTAATTTAAGTCTTTAACGCTAATACACATATTTTTTCTTTGCACTAAGACTAGATGATGAAGAAAGTTTGTGGTGTGCACAAAACTCGTAGAAGGCCCTTGTGTGGATCAATCACACATATATTACATCACGAACTAACACTTCTACATTGCATTCATAGTTACCTTGTATTTGTACTAGCAGACATTTTAGGAGAAAAAAATTATGGTTTTAGTCAACAACATTATAAATCTGTAAATCAGGCATGTCAAACTCGTTAAGGTGTATGGGCTGCATAAAGAACATACTATATCCTAAGGGGCAGCAGCCAAAAATCAGTTGCAAAACAGCTTATATAAATTAGAAACAATACAATAGAATACAATAATTAATGGCATACATGTCCCTTAGTTAGTTAAATTTGCAGTACAATTTCATAATTAAAAATTACTAAGATTGCGCATTTTTTTCTTTGTCCTGATGCTTGACATATTTCTGGGAGACAAGTTTATTAATATCGGGTGGAAGTTTGTTTGTCACTGACACTATCATCACTGACGACAAATTATGATCAGGTAATCTCAAACAGTGAGGTGATTTGTAGCTTGTATTATAGAAACTAACTGCTCACAGAGATCAGTGCTTGCAAAAATAGCTAGAATTCTGGCTGCAAATTTCGCAATTGAATGTGTACCGTTTAGGTAAATAACTAAACTTTGGCGCAGCCACTTCTTTATTCTTTGCTTTAAACAAAGAATCTAACTGCTATTCTATCAGCTCTAGCTGCCAGCAGCATTTTCAGAAGCAAATGAACATGGAGATAAAAACAAAGAAAATTCTTGAACGTATCATACAAAGTCATGAAAACGGCCAGTGGAAGCATCTACTAAGGATTCCAGGTGTAAGACATATTTACTAAATGTTGTAAATATTTAATCTTTTTAGTTCATGACAAGTGAACAAGATTTTCTCTTCATATTTGATTTTTCCACAGTCGTAATTTTGCTTGAAAGCACTTCACGTGATCACACGCAGTTGTGACAATTTAGTCTTTACTTTGAAGTTTCAAATTCAGGTCTTGCAGGTGACCAGTGAGATCAATTGCAAATGCAAAATCCTGAACCCATTCGTCAGTATGGAAATGTTCAACAGGTTCACCTTTCATGTTCAGAATCAATACAATTTCTTCACGCAGTCAACAAATCTCTTCAATTCTTTATGACAGGAAAGCCAGCAAATTTCATGTCCAATGTCATTCAGAAACATTGAAAATTGGCAATGATTTAAACTACTGGCACGAATAAAATTGATATTGACTGAAACCAGTCTTATGACATGTTGTAATTGCTTTGTGCGTTAGGTTTCTTGGTGAATGATGCACTGAAAATGAGCAGTTTAAAATTAGTATTATAGTCTCTCTTATTTTTGCAAGTAGTTATGCATCAAAACCATTTCATAATGGTTAGTGCGCCATCCGTTGTTAGCCTAGCTAGCTTTACCAAAGGTAAATTGCACTGCAATATCACCTGTTATTTCTCAAAAACATCCTCGCTTGTTGTGGTGTTATGTATAGAACAAAGCTCAAGTAGCTCCTCATGTATCTCAAAATTCCTGTCACAGGTCCTTATGAGTATAGCCAACTGTGCTACACCCGTTATATCAGTTGACTCTTAGAGAGCCAATGAGAATATTTCAAAATCTATTATGTTCTTTAATTGTTCACACAAGCTGAATGACATATCAGTTGTTCTATCTGTCACAGTGTTACTAGTTAAAGTTATTTCTTTCAATGCTTTCACATTTTCTGGACTTCCGCAGCTTTAACGACACACTCCGTCATAAAATCCCTTTCACTAAATGATTTGCTATGGCTTGCAATTAAGTTTGAAAAACATGTAGCTGGCTTTCACTGCTAACTCAATCTCGTTGTTCAGTTTAACAAATAATTTTTCAATTCAAGTAGCTTGTCATCTTTTATTTTCCAGCATAATAGTTTAACATTATTGTGATAATTTTTGAGGTGGCCAAGCGAGCCGCATGCAAGGCGGTCGGAGGCCCAAACGCCGTGTTTGACATGCCTGCTGTAAACCATAACCTCTTCGAATGCCCCTTCCCAATCCACCTTAGGCAGACCCTACTACCACTACAACCCATCATGACCAACGCCCTATACGGCAGTGCTGAACAGTGTGCAAAAGAGCTCACAGCTCAGCATCAAAAAGCTAGAAGAAGAAGTCATTAACATATTATAAACAGAGATCTTGCTTTTATAGTAAATCATCACTCTATAAAAACAATTTGAAAATGTAGCCAAATCATTGCATCTTTTCTTTAGAAGGAATAATGAAGACGACATAGTGACCAAAAATATTAGTTGCACTTATTTTGAACTTAAGGACAGTAAATTGTTTTGTTTTTTAATTTTAGTTTTTTTGAGCTCTGAGTGTGACATACAGAAAACACAAAAACATTGAATGACTTTGTTGAATACTTTGTTTGGGGTAATTTAGTTCCCTATTCATATGCTGTTGAATACTTTGGATTAAAGTTAGGTTGTCAATGTACTACCCTTTTCCAAACAGGACAGACATTTTTCAACCTTCACTTTGTTTCAAGGGGCAATCATTGTTTTCATAAAATCACATTTTAAGTAATTCTCTATCTGTATTTAACTTGTATTCACCTGGTGGGGGCTGTGTGCTTGGTTGGCTGGTTCAATTACAGCAGTGGTGTTCTGAGACAGAGGACATTGGCATTTTGTTTGACTTATGAGCCATGGCTTTTTTAGACTAGACTAGAAGTTTCATGAAGTCATCATATAATAGAATCTAAAGTTCACCTTCACCTATCCTTTAGTCTGTTGGACCATAGGGGCACAGCAGACATTCTGTTGATCATCTTTCTCCATTCCTCTTTTCCTGTTGCCCTGGACAGAATCTCTCTCAATGACAGGCCTTAATGTGGTAGATTCCTTTGGTGTTAACTTTTCTATGGTAGATTCCTTTGGTGTAAACTTTAATGTGGTAGATTCCTTTGGTGTTAACTTTCCTATGGTAGATTCCTTTGGTGTAAACTTTAATGTGGTAGATTCCTTTGATGTAAACTTTTGTGTGGTAGATTCCTTTGGTGTAAACTTTCCTGTGGTAGATTCCTTTCTTTAATAGATAGCCTTTTAATTGCACAGAATTGAAACAGAGTTTCAATTGATTATTTAAATCCCAATGCACAGCAGTAATAATAATAACATTTGTAAAAATCTCTGACATGGATTTTAAAATTTTTTATTATTGAGTATAGTTAAGTACTATGAACTATTCTTAAATTGCTGGCAGATAGTGTAGTGATACATACATATTGTTGACTGATAATGTTGTTTTGTACAAAACACTTGTGTCAATTGATGGCAGTATAGTGATTATGAGCTCAGTGGCTGAGTGATTAAGAGCTTGGCTTCTGAATCTGGGTTTGAATCTTGGTGAAGATTGGGAATTTGAATTGTGGAATTCCACCTAACTTTTATTTTTTACTAGTGATCTCAAGAAATGATGTCTTGTAGTGTCTATGTTATTGGAACTGATGGGTGTTCATTAGTGCACAGACTTGGGTGGTGATGATGTTATTGCTCTAGACTCTAGTGTTATGACTCTACATTGCGCACTGTCATTTGGCGCAACATTGTGTACCAGAGGAGACGATAGAGACCAGAGGAAGGAAGATGGCCGATGATTAGCGATGTAAACAAGAAGGCCTGAGATGTGATTCTAAGTTTGGCTCTAGATGTAGTTTATAATTGATTATTAAACGTTCCGTTTTATATCACTTTCATTGAGGTTTATTGCTAAGTTATAGCAATTGGTATATATCACATATATGGCAGTAAAACATGAATGCCACTTCAAAGAACGCTCTGCACCAGTTGCAGACCAGACAGCATCTAACAATAAGCTTGCATATTTGATACCTTTGCCCCTCTGGCACGTGGGTTGGCTGGAGTTTAATATTTCGTTGCCTTGCCTAAGCTAGAAACTCATTCAGGGACAGGTAATGTGGATACAATTTCACATCCTGTATCTTAGTTGTACCCAAACTAGTCTAGTACTTTAAACTTGAATGTCTCAGCATCGGACTGTACTTCGAGGAACAAATGTGACATTACTGCTTCTATTTAGCAGAAAGTATTTTTAATATAAAAAAGGTTTTTAGCTGAAAGAATAGGATTTTTTTTTCTCTGTTAAATCTTGATTAATCTCAGGATTTTGTATCCTATATATTGAATTGATGTTATAAACTCTGACAGAAATGCTGATAATCACTTGACATTTCATATTTAATTGAAACATTTTGATATCAACAACAAAGTATGTCAGGTATTTTCACAGAATCTAGTTTAGATTCAGAGCTCTCAAACTTGGGCTTTGAGAAGCAATATAGGCAACACCCAGTCATGTTAAAAAAGATATTCTATGTATTTAAACAAAACCATTGATCTATTTATATTTTTTTTACCAAAAATGGGTTAAGACCAATGACTGGTGGGAGAAAGAAAACATTTTGTATACAAGTCAAAATTCTTCTGTATGCCCTTAATTTGATGAAACCGTTTTCACTAATGATATTTTAGTGGGAGAGTGCGGCTCCAACAAATGTTCTTTATGCAGGGCAACATATTTTCACTATGTCTTCTACTTCTAGCCAGCTTTTTTGCTGCTGAGCTGTAAGCTCTTTTGCAGACTGTGCCAAGGAAAAATAGTGTGCTGTTCTCTTACTGGTTATTCAGCACCGCCGTACAGGGCTGTTGGTTATGTTGGGCTGTAGTGGAAGTAGGGTCTTTTCTAGATAGATGAGCTCAGGCAATATTAGGTGTTGGGTGATTACATTTTTAGTAAGGGTCAAAGCATGACATTTTTATGGATTTTTAAAACCTATTGAGGGGGTGTATTGGCTGAGCAGTTAAGAGCTTGGCTTCCCAACTAAGGGGATTTAAGTTTGAATCTGTGAAGACTGGAATTTTAAACTTTGAATTTTTAGGATGCTCCTATGGCTGCCCTACCCTGTTGTGCAGGTCACGTGATACCCTCATTAACTATCGAGCCATAAAAACAGATGAGCTTTACACCATCTGCCCCATTGGTCACAAGGCCTAAAAGGTTCACCTTTAAAACCCAGTGGATGAATTTGTTCAGGCAAGCAGATGGAGTCAAGATTTCATTGTCCTGGACTCAACTCTGTAATAGCACTACTATTACAAAGAAGAAGTCAAATAAGTACATCCCTTAACTTCCAAACAGAGGTCTTTGTGTTAGCATCCTGAAGGGAAAATATTTTGTTTTAGGACATCCCTGTGTATAATCATGTTCAAGAAAGTATATTTAGTGTGTGCATTTCCCTTGTTTTGTTTTTTGTTTAATGACACACTTAAGTTGAATTAAGATATCTTAAAAAAAAATAAAAATTTGTAAGTAAGGTAACACTGAACTCTAGCAGAAAAAAAGAAAGACTATTGTAGTCCTCCTCATGGTATGCACTCCCTTGTTTTGTTTTTCAATTCTCAATCTGTACTAGAACCATTTGAATTGAAAATCTTTTTAAATCACTCCAACACTTTGGCTCAATTTGTTTGGGGAAAAAAAGTTTCATGTTTTTAAATAAACCCTGGCTATAAAAATAGTTCTAATACTGTGTTCACTCAAGCTTCTAATGCAGTGTCAGTAAACACAAACTAGTTCGACATTTATAAAAGTAAAGTTCCCCCTTTCAGACCTTGCGGTCTATAGGGTAGATGATGTAAATTTCATCTGTTTCTGTGGCCTATGGTTAACAAGTAGGTTGTCATGTGGCCAGTACAACGAAAAGCAGCCTTTTCTTTTCCTCGACTACTGTTAAAGCTTGGTGGACTTGGAAGCGCCCTTAAGATCCTGAAATTAAAAATCCCAGTTCTTGCCAGGATTCAAAACCCCAGTACCCCCGGTTCAGAAACAAAGCGCTTTACCATTAAACCACCACACCTCCTAAATATTGCTAATAAAACCCCCAAAAAATCTTTCCCTAACAGTTCAGTGTGACACATCAGGATACAAACCTGCATTAAACTATTGACTGCTTGTAAACTGTGCTAATTTTAAACACTAAATAATAAAAAAAAAAAAAAAAGAATGATTCAAGCAGTTAAATCATTAAAAAAAAAAACTTGATACAATCCCACGTCTGGTGTTGTTGTCCCCCCACCCCCCCCCCCCCACCCCCCTTTCCTGATCCACCCCAGTGAATGTATCTCATACTCTAGATGTTTCTCTTTTCATGCACGTTGGCTTAAATTCAACATTAATACAAATGTACCACAGGATGTAGCCTGTAACAGATGACTCAGACGAAGCTTTCGTGTATTAAATTCACTATTTGTACGCCCATGTTTACATTCTGCTTCTGCTAATGTTGTTTTTCTTGTTTTTCTGCCCCTTTTCTTTCAGACCCCAAGCCTCTACATGAAAGAGAAGACTTCTTAGAGAGTATGGAGCAGCTGCAGCTGGTAGGTTGATAGTTCACTTGACCTTGACATTTGTTCACACTTGAAGTCTGCCCAAATTTTGTTTCTATTTTACTATTTTTTGCTTCCTTTTTTTTTTTTTTTTTTACAAATTGATCAATATCCTTTTATTTATAATCTTTGTCGAAGGGGTTGAATAACCACTTAAGATGTAAATTTCTTAGGCGTTATTGAAAAGTTTTATTTTTTGTTGGTTTCCTTTGTTTATGTTATGCTCAAGTAAAAAAATATTTATAAAAAAACTTTTTTTTTTTATTTTCCTTTCTTTTAAGTCTACTAATATTGATAGTTTAGAACAGTGTTTCCCAGACGTTTTCATTAACGAAACACCTCACACATTCTGAGTATTTAGCGCAACACTTTGCTTAGTTTTTTTAGAAAGATTAATTCACATGGTGGCCTACTAGTTAATTATTCCAGTAGTTCGTAATACACCTATTCACGCCTTGTGGAACACTAGAAACACATTTTGGGAAACATTGGTTTAGAATGTTAACTAGTAGACTTCTGCAGGGTGTCTTTATATTTTTTTTGTATGGAGAGCTAAGAGCGTTGGCTTGATTGAATCTGACAGTATATTTCTCTTATCTTATCTTATCTTATATAATACAGATGTTACTTCAAAAAAGAAGATGATTACGTCCTACGCGTCATGCATTTAGTCATGCATATTAACCAATGACTTAAATTCTGCCAAGTCACTGGTTTTTCTGGCTAGCTCAGGCAACCCATTCCATGCTCTAATAGCACTAGGGAAGAAGGAGTATTTGTACAAATTTGTCCTAGCATATGGGGCGAGGAATGTGCCTTTATTTTTGTGTCTTTCAGAGTATTTTATTAAATTTTGTTTTTGTATTTGAAGATTATGGTTCAGTGTTTTATGTATAATTGCTACTTTACTTTTGAGTCTTCTGTCCTGAAGGCTTTCTAAATTTAGTGATTTTACTAATGGTGTTACCCTAGTCAAATGTGAATATTCGTTTGTTATGAATCTCACTGCTCTATTTTGTGTTTGTTCCAGTTTCTTAATGTTTTCTTGAGCTGAGGGGTCCCACACGGTGGATGCATATTCTATTATTGGCCTAACCAAGGTTAAATAACATTTTAGTTTTATGTTCTTATTTGATTTATAGAAATTTCTTTTAATAAACCCTAATGCTTTGTTGGATTTTTTTATAGTTTCATCAATATGTGGATTCCATGACAGTTTTTCATTTATTATAACACCTAGGTATTTTGAGTTTTTAGTCTGTGTTACTGGTTTGCCATGAATAAGATAAGTGGAATTAATTTGTTTTAGTTTTTTTGTTACTCTTAACAACTGACATTTTTCTGGGTGGAAAGACATGCTCCAATTTGATTCCCATTTCTGTAATTCATCTAATTCTCTTTGTAAAATATCTGTGTCTTGTGTTGTTTTTATTGTTCTATATATTATGCAATCGTCTGCAAATAATCTGACTTTTGTTCCTGAAGTAATGCAATTTGGTAAATCATTTATGTAAATTAAAAATAGTAGTGGACCCAAGACTGTTCCTTGAGGTACACCTGAGTTTACTGTTATTGGTGTTGATTTAGAGCCATTTATTATTACAGTTTGTTCTCTCCCTATCAGAAAATCTTTAATCCACTGATGCAGTGGACCATTAATGCCGAAATATTTTAATTTTTTAAGCAAACTATGGTGGTGAACTTTGTCAAAAGCCTTGGAAAAATCTAGTAAGATAGCATCTATTTGTTCACTATTATCTAAACCTTTTGAAAAATCATCAATTAGTCCTATTAGTTGTGTTTCACATGATCTATATTTCCTAAATCCATGTTGGTATGGGGTGAGGACATTATGTTTGTCTAAGTGGTTTATGATGTTGCTACATATTATGTGTTCTAGTATTTTACATGTGATGCTGGTAAGTGATACTGGTCTGTAGTTTCCTGGATCAGATTTTTCTCCTTTTTTAAATAGGGGGGTGACATTAGCTTCTTTCCAGTCCTTTGGTACTCTGCCCTGGTTAAGCGATGCTTGAAAGAGTATTTTGAACACTGGGGCTAGCTCATTGCTTAGTTCTTTGAGTAATCTAGCTGGAATACCATCAGGTCCAGACGCTTTATTTGGTTTGGTGTTGGCTAATAGTTTTTTAATTCCATTTTCTTGTACTACTAAATCTTCTATGTTGTCTACTTGGTTCAAATTAAGAAATATGTCTTTGTCTCCTGGGGCTGAGAATGCTGATGCAAAGTATTTGTTTAGGATGTTTGCTTTAGTTTCATTATCATTATGTATTATGTTATGTTCATCTTTTAATGGCGCTATGCCTGTTGTTTCCATTTTCTAAGACTTAATGTATGACCATAGGTTTTTGTTGTTATCTTTAGATATTACATTGTTTATGTATTCACTCTGCAGCTGTCTGCTTACTTTTTGGGTTAGGTGTTTAATTTTTATATACTTCTCTTGATCCTTAAATGTAAACCTTTTATCAGTATGTTTCTATTTTTCAAAAAAATATTCTCTGCTGTATCACGTTTTTCTTATTCAGGGATTCTCACATTTAAATAATACTTTGAAACCAGCTTTACTCCTCTTTGTTTTATTATAATTTAAAAAAAAAAAAGTAAAATACCCCTTTCATTTCTTCCCATCTAAAGGGCAGACAGGGTGTCATGTGATCAGCACAGTGACCAACCGGCTTTAATTTCCTCAACTAAAGTCAGGTGCCCATTAGTGTTGGGTAAAATCAGCAAAACCCCCCCCCCCCCCCCCCCCCCCCCAAAAAAAAAACACACCATTTTTTAAATTAAGGGCTGCTAATCTTATTTTTCTTTAAATATTAATTACAATAAATTAAATATTTAAAATAAAAAAAAATATTATAAAAGAGACATTAAGTTACCGCTAAAATTAAGATGAGTTCATTGGCCAGCACAACTACTCATCACTTTTACTTTTCCCTTAATAATATCAGGTACCCATTAGAGTTGGCTGGAGTCCTTGCATACTAAATATCCCGAAATTTTAACTCCCAGTCTTCACCAGAATTCAAATTAAATTCCTCAGCTCCTCAGTCTAGTACTTGATCATTCAGTCACCATGTCCTCCCCAAATTTTTTTAATAAAGTAAAATGTTATTTTAGAAGATTGTAAGATTTTTTTTACCTACTGGTACCAGACATTTCATTCTTGACTTTTTTGTCCTGAAAACATGAGCTATTTATAAGCTAACATTAAAAGAAACATTAATAATTCATGTGACTTGTTTTAAGAAGTCCAAGAATGACAGAAGAAAAGGGCACTGTTCCCAACATATATTTCTTTTTTTTTCTTTTAACTTGACAGCAACCCTGGTATTGGGGTCCCATCTCTTATGAGCAGGCAGCGTTGATCTTGAAGGACAAAGAGGATGGATCGTTTCTTGTCAGGGACAGCTCCGACCAGAAGTACTTGTTGAGTCTGAGCTTCAAGTCCCTGGGGGAGGTTCATCACACAAGGATAGAGCACGCCAAAGGTAACCATCATTGATTGATAGATCAAGCAGGTGAAGCAAAATTACTGTCAGCAATCGTTTCCTTCTTTAAAAAACTAAGATTCACCAGAAAAAACAAAACAATATATATATAAGAAAACCATGCTGGGCCAAAGTGAACAAAATTGACTAGCCTTTTGCCAGCTGCAATAATACAGATTTATTAATTATTAATTAGTTATACAATTCTAAACTATTAAAATAATTTTTGTAATATTGCATCAGTAAGCTGTCACTTGACTTATTAATACTTATGGCTTCCAGTGGATTAATAAGTAGGTACATTTTGGGATCAGTGGCGTCACTGCCTAAGGTCTCTGACTCCTGATTTTTCTTCAGGGTTAACTTCTAAAGCCTTTCCCATGTTTAAATGTAGCCAAAAGTCATCAGAGTTTTGCATTCAGGGTTTTCCTTCTACGTGAGCAGCTAGCCAGGGCTTACAAGTCCCTCATGAAGCTTACTGATTTACACCCAGCTGCTCACCTTTGCCCCTTTTACTGTCAGTTCTGCCTGAGCCATAATCAAAGGTCAGGAGTTGAGCTGGTTGAATATACATAGAACAGGAAATAGCAAATCATTTTATAAAAGATTCTATTCAGGAAGTGTTTAATGATTTAGGAAAAAGATTTTCTATTAGGTTTTATTTGCATTTCATTACTGACAAGTTTCAACAGATGACATTAAGATCCCAGATTGTTGTAGTACTGACCTTGTTTCACATTTGCTATCTATGGGGCAGGTGATGTAAAGGTCATCTGTTTCTATGGCCAATGGTTAACGCATTGGGTGTCATGTGGCCAGCACAATGACCGACTGCCTTTACTTTCCCCAACTAAAGTCAGGTACCCACTAGAGTTGGGTGGACTCAGTGGCACCCTAAAGATCCTGAAATTCAAAATCCCAGTCTTCACCCAGATTCAAACCCAGGACCCCAGGTTCGGAAGCCAAGCACTTAACCACTCAGCCACCTTGCCCTGAATATATGAGACTAAATCTAGCCATGTAATAATTTGAATCTTTTTATGTAACCCAAACAAAAGCTTTAATAATAACCATCACTAAAAACATACATTTCTCTAGAATATATATATATGGCTTGACCTTTGACCTGCCCTACTTAGCAATCAAGTTTTGGAACAAATTTTGTTATTTATTTTATTCAAGTTATGGACAACAAAAAAAAAAGTTTAAATATTAGAATCCACTCAAAGACTCAATCTAGAACAAATCTTAATAACCTTTGGCCTGACCTAATTAGGAATGAAACTTAACAAATTATCTTTTTTTTATATGACTAAATGAGACTTGTTTGTTAAAAAAACTAAGTAATCCATATCATTTCAATCTGTGCCAACTTTACTGGACTAATTATCCTTTAGACAACAACAGTTTAAAAATGAGCATCAATGATTCAATTACTTTTGTTTTAATTACATTTTTTTTTAAAATGTTAAGTGCATGTTGTTACAAGGTCTTAGGTCAGTTTGTTTTAGTAATCTAGCTGCCTAGACACATTTTTTTTTGTTGAGCTCTTTACAGTAGCCACAAAAATTGCTTCATTTTTTTTTTTGTAAGTAGTTAAAGTGACCTGAACACCTTCAGAGAGATGAATGGCATAATGCTAATTTCTATTCTCTTAGGGGACATAACAATTGTCAATAGTGTATGGCAAACAACCATTCATTCCCATCTAAAAAATCTACGCAGATTAAACCCCTCATGGCTGCAATATTGTGGGGCATTAGTAGCAAAAATATTCAATTATAAAACATTCAGATTTGAAAGAAGACAGGCTAATTTAGGCTAGTGCAAAATGCAATTGTAAAAGCAGCTTCAGTTCAGTAGAATTCTGTATAGAAGTAAAATTCTGGTTTTAAAAGGTTGTTCAGACATCGATATGTCCTCATAATAAGATAAATTTTTGTATTGTATAATATGACACACCTTAGTCTCAAAAATTATTGGCCATGGAAATGGCTTTGAATAAACTCTACTCCAGTTGTTCTGTGTAACTCTTTTGTCCAAAGGCACTGTATGCTAGAGGATATACTACTTATGACAAATCATCTGGTACTTTAGATATAAGGTCTGGGACTTGAAATGCTAGGACACTTAAGACGTGTGCTCTAGAACCTTGGACTGAAGATATGTGGCCTAGATCTCTTCCCCCCACCCCGGTTAAAAAGTGACTAACAATGACATTGTGTTGTTCAATAATAATTGTATTTCAACATTAGGTTTGTTCAGTTTCTGGTCCCAGCCAGAGTCTCATGGGAAGGCCAGGATCTAGGACTTAAGACGTGTGCTCTAGAACCTTGGACTGAAGATATGTGGCCTAGATCTCTTCCCCCCACCCCGGTTAAAAAGTGACTAACAATGACATTGTGTTGTTCAATAATAATTGTATTTCAACATTAGGTTTGTTCAGTTTCTGGTCCCAGCCAGAGTCTCATGGGAAGGCCAGGATCTGTGAGTTTATTGAGAAGTCGATACAGAACTCAAAGGATGGCAGGTTCCTGTACTTCCTGCGACCAAGCGCCAGGGGGACACCTCCTCTTCCAATCAGACTCCTGTCCCCCGTGTCCAGAAACTTCAGGGTAGCTACTCTCAAACATTTATCCAGGTCAGGAATTGGTGAATCATTTAAAGCTTTTGTAGTCTCTTTTCTTTGAGGCTTATCAGTCATTTATTTTATGCTATTAGTTATTTAATGTTTGTAAGTACAGGTCATTTAGTGCTTATCATTTATTTGATACTTCTTGGTCTTTTAATACTTTACAGCAGCGGTTCTCAACCTTTTAAGCTAGGTGACCACCTTTTTACAATCCCCACTCTTCGGCGACCCCCATCCACACAGCAATAGAAGAATAGACAAAAACGATCTATATTTTTGATGGTCTTAGGTGACCCCTGGCCATCGTCAGTCGACCCCTAAGGGGATCGCGACCCACAGGTTGAGAACCCTGCTTTACAGCCATTTGGCATTTACTTTTGTTTTTAACAGGGGAACATCATTGGATACATTTTAAGTGCCTAAATACTCCTTCAGTTTAAAAATCCTCGCTTCCTTAAAGATGATCCCAGTCTTGACTTCATCTCAGATGATATAAAAGTCATTTGATCTCATTTCAAATCATCTGTTTTATAAAGTTTCTCTTCAATTCTGTTCGCTAAGGAAAAAAATATACTTTGAGATTGTAAAAAAAAAAAACAACTAAAATTGTCAGACTTTATGATCTGTGGGGTCTACAGTCCGGTACCCATTAGAATTGCGTGGACTTAATCCCTAGCCCTAACTACTCAGCCACCACTTTCTCCCCCCCCCCCCCCCCCCCCCCAACCAAATCTGAGAATGTAATAACTTATTAGGATTATATTGTGTCCATTTCAGATTTGTTGTTTGCCAGACAGTCAGGAATGACCACCTGGACAGACTTCCAGTCCCTGAAAAGGTCAAACGTTACTTGCGGAACAAGCAGTATTACGTTGAAATCTTGGACGAGGACCAGTGGGCCTTTGATGGAGACTACGTGAAATCTTGACCTTTTTGTTTCTCAACAACTGCTGATGGTTATACGCTTCCATAGTTCATATTTATCTCCCCTTTTCCTGGTGAACAAAATACCACAATTTCCAAATACCAAAGAACATATCATTTGAATTTTTTTTTTTAGTTTGACCACCTTTAAGGTTATTTTCTTTAGTAACTGGATTACCTTTCTCTATGTAGTTGTTAGTAGCTAGTCCAATGTGGGCTGTGTTTGTATGTTTCTGGCATTCCCTAGAGTTCCCTGATTCAGACCATTAGATCAGGTGTAATCTCAGATGACCTGAGGTTACCCACTAGTTGATCAGTGGCTATACCAGCCTTTTTTATCTTTTTATTATTTTTATTTTTTTTCCAATGGAGGGGGTAGCTGATCATTGAACAACTGTACTTTCTTTTCTGGGTTGTTTTTTGAATAGCATTCTTGATGTAGTCTTTGTTCCTGCATTCTCAAAAAAAAAAATAATTTTATGTACATTGTAGAAATATTTTGTGTGTACTGGCAAGGAGTTTCTCTCTCCTTTTTTTTTCTTTCTGTGGTGTCCTTGGATGTCCTGCTTGGCAATTGTAGGACATTTCTTAGGGCTTTTCTGATTTCTTTCTGTGGTGTCCTGAAGTCCTGCTAGGAGATTGTAGGACATTTCTTAGGATCTTTCTGATTTCTTTCTGTGGTGTCCTTGGACCTCATGCTTGGCAATTGTAGGACATTTCTTAGGACTTTTCTGATTTCTTAAATCCTTCTGATTTCTTTCTGTGGTGTCCTGAAGTCCTGCTAGGAGATTGTAGGACATTTCTTAGGATCTTTCTGATTTCTTTCTGTGGTGTCCTTGGACCTCATGCTTGGGGATTGTAGGACATTTCTTAGGACTTTTCTGATTTCTTAAATCCTTCTGATTTCTTTCTGTAGTGTCCTGCTAGGAGATTGTAGGACATTTCTGATTTATTGCTGTGGTGTCCTTGGAAATCCTGCTAGGTGATAGTAGGACAACTCTGATAGATTTTCTTGCTTTGCTTTATTTATTTATTTTTTTATTTTTTTTTGTATGTATGTCCACATGTTGCCACATTGTGTGCTCCTTGAACTGATAGCCTGTAAAAAAAATTTTTTAAAAATAAATATTAATATACATACATATATATAATATATACATATATATATAAATATCTATACAATGATTATAATACTTTTTTTAACTGCTAGAGTTTGTCAATTTTCCAAGACTTACACAGATTTCAAAGTTTTATTTTTACAAGTTTTATGTGCTGTTTTTTTTTTTTTTTTTTTTACTGTAAATAACATTTAAAACCCTTTTTTTTAAAAATAATTATTTATTGCATTTTATTTTCCATCACATGGAGAAGCAGAGGTTCCATTTTTTAAAAATTTTGTTAGAAAATGTATGTTTAATTATGCAAAACTTAATTGTCCAGCCCATGAGCCACCTCGGGCACACCGGCTCATCGGCTGTCCATACATATCATTGTACAGAAGTTTTGTGTATTTAACTTATGCCACTGTGTGATGTTTTAAGTTCACTTTTGTTATTTCAATTGTCATGCAGTCACTTGTGTGTATGTTTAGTAAAAATGTCTAAATATATTCATTTATTTCAAGTTGTGAAGTGCATAGCAATCCTATTATTTTTTTATATTTTCAATGTCTACGTGCTACTTACACTCTGCTCATGGGTGGAAGGTGAATGGAAAAGTTGGTGAAAATTTGATAAGAGTGTCAGTGTAATAACCCCAATGTTGTGGGTTCCAATGAGATCCAATAAGATCTGATCCAATCTGATTTTAATTGATTTTATTTGAACATAAAGCAGGAATTGATTTTCTTATTATTCTGATTTGTATAATTGTATCTTGTTTTATTTTTGTTTGATGTGTCTTTGGTTTATGTATTTATTTATCTAATAACATTTTGGTGTTATTACAGTTTAATATATGGGTAATACTTTTTTTTGGGATGATTGCATATTACTATTGCTAAGCATAAGTTTGTGACGAGTGTTGAATTGAAATATTGTTTTTTTTTAATCATATTACATCAATTAGCATAACGTTAACTTCAGATTGTATTTTTGTTACATGATAGTATTATTGTTACATTCATGCTGGAGACCCATAATACCCTGGACAGAGATCATGATGGTTGATTCACATTAGGCTTGTCGCTGTGTGTACAGAGTTTGCTAGTGTCTATTTTAGAAGCAACCAACAGGAGCACAGTGTTTTTTAAACTAAAATCTCAAGATTTCCACTTGTTTACATTGACATAATAGAAAACCTTGTCTGGCCCTTGCTTTGAACTGGGCAATGCTCTCTTCCAAACACCAGTGAACTACTGTTTAGAGTTTTTTGTTGAAAGTTAAATTCATAAATTTGTTTCCTGTTTTAAATTTGGTTTGACTTGCCATGACTACTCTAGGATATTATTTCTCGCATGATGGCTTACAGAAGTATACTGAGCTATAAGAAATTTCTTACTACTGCGCAATATTGTGCAGTTATTTTAATGAGGCTATTTCTTGATAAAAGTTTCTTACAAAATCAGTTATTGTACCTGGTTCTGTGCATACAAAATATATACTTCATAAAATAATCATGGACGTGAAATGTTATAAAATTAAACTCTCTGTTGTAGTTCATTATCAGACATTTTAAAAAAAAACAACATCCTACTGACTGACTTTACCATAATATTGCTAAGAGACTATCCTGGACGTCCATTATGACTAGGGAAATGTTATACAAGTTGAGACTCTCCATTGTAGGTCATTAGAAGACATTTTAAAGAAACCACATTTTGTCTTTTTAAACATTTGTTTGCAAAGTTACAGCTTGAAATGAGTGTTGCTAACTTTGGTGTTTTTTTTTGTGGGGGTCAGCAGTTACATATTAATCATAAATAAAATAATCATACAAGGATTACAACTTTAAATAAAAATAGTATGATCATACTTCATGCTAGTGAAATAATAATAATATAAGAGACTTGATCAAACAAGAGTCACAATGCAATTTATAGATAGTAGATGTGGGGTAGTTAGTTATATTCTTCTAATAAAAAAGACTGTAGAACTGCTAACCTGAAGTGGAAACATGATAACTAATTATTAGAGGTAGAAGTTGATTTGATATTTTCACTAATTTGTCATTTTTATGTCAGTACAAATAAGTTTACTGAAGTGAATCAAATATTTTTCTGCTTGTATTAGAGAATTGAACTTACTGCTTGTTACAAGACTTGGTATGTTGAACAATTTACAACAAACCCATTGCAAAACATTTCAATTGTTCACTCCCAAAGAGCAGACCAGTTTGTGTGGAAACCAATGAAGGTTTCGGTTTTCTGCTTTGGTTCATGTGTTTTTTTTTCATGCAGTATTCATTGTTTGGTTCAGTCTCAGCTTTATCAACAGGAGCTGTCTGTTGAAATGGTTCACTTGTGTCATTGCAATGTCCTAGAGGACAGGCTCTCACACACACACACGGAAACCCATAATGAAATATATATATATATATCTACTCAGCAGGGCCGGGCTTAGGCCACTGCAACCTATGCGGTCGCAGTGGGCCACGCGCTAATTCTAGGTGTAATTTATTAAATTAAAATGTTACAAATTATATAAAATAGCAGGTTTTCACCTGCTTCTTGATTTTCCAGGAGCTCCTGGAAATCTCCTGTAATTGTAAAATATACCAAAAAGTAATGGAAATATCCTGAAATTACAAATCTAACTAATAAAAAAACTCCTCAAAAATAGACAAAAGTTTCATTTTATGGTGCCAATACGCGCGATAAAAAAACAACACTGTCAGCTTTCATTTAGTAAAAATTTATTGTAAAGATGAATGTATTTTTAATACAAAATCTGTATTTTGACATTATGCTTTTCCCCACCTAGACTGAGCCCTGCACAATCCTTTTCACATAGGGCCCCCCTATTGCTAGGACCGGCCCATCTACTCAGGAAAGACATGAGACATAGGTCTATTTAATGAAACTAGTGACACTAGTAGTGTGATTTGGGAAACGTCGAGTGAGACACTGACCTACATTAGGATACCTGTGGTGAAATAGATTTACTCTAGCAGATCGAGATGTAGGCCATATGCATCAGATTGGAACCACAGAAATGTTTCACAAGGTTTTTCAGTATTTCCAAAGTCTAATGCTTGGATTCCAAACATACGACAAAGTTATCCCACTTCGATATAGTCTATCATTGAACTGTATTCTTTTGTGGTATTCATTTTTTTTTACTTTACTTTTCTTTAAAATTCATAATATTATGGTAGATAAAGCATCAAACTCGTTAATATGTGGGGTAGTTCTATGTGCCCTTTTTTTTAAAGGTTGACTAGATAGTATGTTAACTCTTGAACTTAGCCATGGCCTGTGATTATGTTGCCTACCGAACTGGTTAAAGGACAGTCAGGGATGTTGTCTGTTGTAGTGCTAACTGGCCAGTCGTGATATTTTCTATAGATTGCTAAGTAGCCAGACAGGAAGTTGTTTCTTGAAGTTAGCAATAGACTGTGGGTGTGTTGCGCTGAGCAATGGCCAGTCAGGCGTAGTCTATTGAACTGATAAAAACCAGTCAGTATATTGTTTGTATAGAACTTAGCAATGGCCTGTGTGTGCTGTCTATTGAATTGATAAAAGCCAGTCACTATATTGTTTCGATAGAACTTAGCATTGGCCTGTGTTGACTATTGAACTTGTAACCTGTTTTTTTTTATATAGTGCTGTATAGATATAGCTCATTTTTTTTTTTTTTATTTCAATGCATTTTTAATGCCACCAATGGAGATATTAATGTCCAGGTGTTCACTAGAATTTAATCAAAACTTTTTGTTTTTATAGAAATATGACATTTATTGTAATTTTAAAAACAAAATTATTTGTACATTTTTAGAATGAGATGTGCAAACTAATGTTCAGAAACCACACATTTTTTTTGTTTTGGTTTGTAAGCTAGTATTTGTTTCTTTTGACTAAATATTTTTTTTTATATGAACCAACAATGTGGCCCACCCAATCAATGGGCTTCACTTTGCGACTGAATTCTGAGCCTGGACATTGAAGCACTTTGAACATACACGTATTGTTTTTATATCTTTACTGCAGGCATAACCCAGTTTATAAGTTATATATACCATTGACTCAAGCCTGTTGCTTGATACTAGAGTGTTATTTTTACTTTCAGCTTATTACTTTGTGGTATGAATTATTTTATTGTAAGCATGATTTTTTTTTTGTTATGAAATGTTTTGTAAGTATGTACATTTGTTTAAAATTCAATTTTTTTTAGTAAAAGCAATTTTTTTAAAACACATTTTTACACACTTTTTTAAACAGATTTTGTTAATATATCTGTATTTTAAATGTGTGTATGTAGAATTTGTAACATTTACTGTATGGGATGTGTGACCATGTGACATTAACATAGGAAACATACTGATAACTGGGATTTGAGACATGACTCTTTAGAGTTCTGCAGACTTGCCAATTAGCCAGACAGGAAGCTGTTTCTTGAATGGAAGGATGCAATATGCTATGTATCTCACAATGAAAGACTTTAACTCTTTTCCTCCTAATTAACAATACCATAGTTGATTTGACCCTATTAAGTTAAATTAGCTTTTGGTTTTATAATTGTGTATTTGTGTTGCATAAAAAGAGCATGCATTCTCCTATAATTCTATACCAAAAGAAACGCCTTCTGATAAGAAACAAAAATGTTATTGAAATTTAACCCTAACAGGGTAGAATGTACACGTGAAAAAAAAAAAATCTGTTAGAACGTGGAAAATCATAAGAAATGTGTGCTGTTGGCTAAGATCAAACTTCAATGAAAGAGGCAGCAAATCTTCAAAAACAGAAGCAGTGACAGCCCATGGAAACCTTTTCTAGATTAGTTCCCCCTACCTCCACATGTCCATAAAAGTGAATGGAGCAGAGAACATGAAGCATGGAAGGAGAGCTGTACAAAAACTATAATGAGAACTGAATATGTAATTTGATGTTTTGTTTTAAAAGTAGTTGCTTGTAGAGTGAATCTTTTCCATCGTGTGGAAGTGATGGTCTAGTAGTACAGAGTTGATCCAATTAATAACTCTTATTACATCAAGTTACAGTGATAGACTGGTTGGTGCAGTACATGTGACTGATATGGAACTGTTGGTCAAATTAGTTTTTGAGATTTGGTTAGAATTGTACAGTGAACTTGTGTGTGTATATAGTGAACAAATACTATTGAAATCCACTTCTTCAAACATGGTTCGATGCTATATTCAAAAACATTTCTTGTGAATTGCTTATAGTATATCAAAAGCTTTATACTGAATAAACATTTGTTTTTCTAAATCTTGTTATGTATTTTTTGTAGAACTAGTTTGACTAGTCTCAAGAGTAATCTATAAACAAAAGACAATACATAATAAAAAAACTAAAAAAAAAAACAACAACAAAGCTTGTATTAAGCATACTTGTAACAATTAGTTTGGATAAGTGTGTAATTAAATTTGTGATAGATCTAGATTTACATTAACATAAAGCATTTATACAAATTTTTAAAAAAATTAAAACGACCTGAATTCAAACGCATGGTTCAAGCCAACATGATAGCCACTCTGCTAGTGAAGTTATGAACTTATATAGTTATCTATTGTTTCTATAGTCTCAACCTATTTTTCAGGTTTGTGTTTATGACCATCTATAAAAGAAACTAATTCAACTTGTCCTATCACTTCAGCTAGTACAAAATCATTCCCTTGTTTGAGATACTAAACAAAACAGCTTGATCGAAGATTGGGCGTGGTAGAAATAACGTGTACAGACTTTTTACCAGACAGACAGACAGAAATGATATAAGCTATGTAACAACAACCAATGTGTGTCCATCATTTCTCTTTATTAATCCAATCAACAATATCATGAACACATTGCCCCAGACAGTCAAATCAGTGTTGATAACAAAAAAATTACATTTTGATACAAAATGTATTGGGAGTATTAGGCATTAGACAAGACAAAACTATGGAACTTAATCTATATTATAGTTTTTGTTGTAATAACAACACAAAAATATATACATGTAGTTCTGTAGGTGTTCTTTACAAAAAAAAAGTCTATGCTTAAAAAACTATGGAACCTAAAACTATATTATGGTTTGTATGAATTAATAACAACACTAAAATATATATATACTAGTCCTATAAGTGTTCTTTCTAAAAAGTCAATGCTTAAACATAAGACAGGTCTAAGCATGTTTTGTCATTAGTTTTTTTAGAGTTTTCCATCATGACTAGAAAATGGATGTGCTTGTCGAGGTCTTTGACAGGAACTATTGCTGGAACATTTTAGCACACACACAACTACAGGATTAAAAATTTTTAATTTTTAACTCCACAACCTGTTATTGTGCTATTCCTTTGTTTAGGGTCACCTTCTATTTAAAGGTTTGTTTCCTAGTCTACAGACAGACTATTGCTTGTTTCCTGTAGTCACATTAAAGTTTTGTTGGTTATGCAAAGGCTTGGGCAGCAGCAAAAAAAAAAGAAAAAATTCCTTCAGAAGTAAAAAAAAACCCATTACATTCTAGCTCAGACCTTTTGCAGGATGACGGGGATGGAATGCAAGCAGGGTTTGAACTCGGGACATTAGACAATAATTCAGGGCACATACCACATTACCAAGTAGTCATCCATATTAAGATGAACAATTATTTACACAAAGAAGTTTTTAAAAAATGTGTTTTTCTCTGTCCACATTTAGAGTCTAGTTATTTAAAAAAAACAACATTTCCATGCAAGTCAATAATACAACATTTTGTAGTTGACATGAAGTCAAATAGCTGATTTCATACAACTCTTCAGTGATATGTTTCATCTCCAGACTTTGACGGAATATCATTCACAAACGTGATGTACCGGTAATCAAAAAATACCATCAACATTCTGATAACATTTCACCCGTCAGGAATCACTTGAGGAATTACCAACAGGAAATTATGTATTATACAAAATGTATATCACAGTCGTTAGACAATATGACAATAAAAAAAACCCATTGATTAGTCAAATAAATGTAGCGTGGAAAAGGGGTGAGCAACAAAGAAAAAAGAAGGAAAAAAAAGGGACTTGCCAGAATTTAAATAAATAAAAATAAAATGTCATTGTTGTCTCAAATATACAAATAGTTATACAGTTTGTATTACTGCATTTTTTAATTTAAAAAATATCAATCTTATAAAAATGTTTTTACAAGTCAAAATAAAAAAAAAAAGTTCCTTTTACTGATACTGAACAGTTAGTTGTCAGGGCTGGGAGCTTACAGGGTGGCACCAATACTACACAGTAATCAGGGCTAGCTCACATTTTAGCACTGATGTTGCAGAGTTAGTCAGAACAAGCTCAGAGATGATGGCTCCATATAAGTTCTAGCACAACTTTATTTTTAACATATTACACAGTGACGAGGGAAGACAACATTTTGAATAATAAAAAAAAAAGTTTTCTGAATGTTTTATATGAACTGAATAACAGAAATTAGAGGAGCAAAGTTGTCTAGAGTTGGCGATCCAAGTTTGCTTTCATTTGTAACTGATCCCTACCATATTAATAGCAAAAAGGTATACAATGTGTAACAGTTACTAACTAGGTGTCAGAAGTGAGATAAGAATACATGATTTATGTGACAACTTCCATCTGACAGTTTTAAGCTTAAATACGCTGGTCGTATTAACTATTCTTACCAAAACCTCTATAATGCATAGTAAGCAAGTCTAGTTAATTTTGATGTTGAACCACCGGATAGCCAGTCCAGGAAGCAGCGCTACAACGGCTATTCCCATCATCTTAAACAAGGTCCACAAAGTAAAAATTTCATTCATGGAATGGATCTCAGACAAGACACTTCCAGTCTGGACACACACAAAGTTGTAAGGCATTAAACCTGGCAAGGACAAGAACATGATCAGGAGCTGATTAGTTCAATTATTTACATCATATTCTGTAAAACTATTATATTATTCTTTTAAAGTCAATTACTATTTCTCCTCCAATAAGCTCAATATCATGAAAGATACAAACTTGTATAACAAACGTATACAAACAGGCTTGTTGAGGTGGGAGGGGTGGTTGATGATAACGCAAGAAGATCAATTTATATTATGAATATTTTCAACTACCTTATTTAGCCACTAATACCAAAGTAAGTCAAAGTGGTGAAAGTTTTGGTCAATAAATAATTGTCAAGATAGCATTCACATAAAAAACAAAGAGAAATATATAATGGAACATCAATAAGAAAACTTATAAATTATTTACCATTATTCTGTTTTTCTTTCATTTCTAGGTTATTGTAAATTTAAAAAAATACGGCTGCCATTTCCACATCACTTCTAATTGTTAGGAAGCCAAGATCTTTACCTCTCAGCCACTGCACATAAAATATGTTAGTGATAATAGCTGATCACTAAACAGTCTATTTATATATACATAATGCCACAATGTCGACTCCCACAAGACATGGGATATGAATGTATGCAAACGGGACATGCTCTTCAAAACCAACACTAACAACTGGGAGAAAGTGGCACTGGATAGACCCACATGGAGAGCAAGCCTAAAGGAAGGGTCCTGGATTACAGATGGCGTACACAACAGAGGTAGAAAGAAGGGTGAAAAAGGGACAGCACCTAGTGATTACAGATTCCCAACCTGTGACCACAGCTGTGTATCAATGAGTCACACCAGAAGGGAAATGATCATCCGTTATGAAGGATACAAATATATATATACATTTCTATGTGTGTGATAAGAAGTGAAACTCATGAGGCAAGTCAAAGAGACAAACTGATACATTGCATTCACAAGAAAGTGGAAAGATGGCCCAGTCTTACATTTGCAACAAAGTGGAAAGATGGCCCAGTCTTACATTTGCAACAAAGTGGAAAGATGGCCTAGTCTTACATTTGCAACAAAGTGGAAAGATGGCACAGTCTTACATTTGCAACAAAGTGGAAAGATGGCCTAGTCTTACATTTGCAACAAAGTGGAAAGATGGCACAGTCTTACATTTGCAACAAAGTGGAAAGATGGCACAGTCTTGGGTAATTTAGTTTGCTAAATTACACTAAGTCTGTCTGTGATAGTCTATAATTGAAATCGCTCACTGCAAATATATAGATTTATGCTGCTTTTTACCAAAGAACTTTACAATAAGTTTCCTTGCTTTTTTAAAATAGCAACAATAAACGTGGATTTATTTTTATATCATCTTATCACACTGAGAATAAGTTTCACTTACCTATAAAAACAGAAGTGAAAAACAGATGTATTGGAATACCAACAATGGGAGAGCTAATGTTGATGAACCAGTTGGGACTCATGGGAAACAGTCGGATGAACAGGAGGAAGAAAAACAAACTGTCTCGGTTTCTCTGGACCTGCAAAGCAGACAAACAGAATAGCATAGGCCTATGTATCAAATAACTAAGTCAGTGCGGTAAACCTGTATACAATAAGTACAACATATTAAAACATCAAACATTCAACAAATTAATAAAAGAAAAGAGAACACTAAAATGGACATGTTCGACTTCTTAGAAAATTATTCATTAGTTTAAATAACTTAAACCTAGGCTTGGTGTCTGAGTGGTAACGTACTTGGCTTCTGAGCCGAGGGGCCCTCGGTTAGAATCCAAGTGACAAGTGGGATTTTTAATTTCGGGATATTTATGGCTGCCTGAGCCCACCCAGTTTTAATGGGCATATGGCAATGTTTGTGGAAAAGTAGAGGGGATTGGGTTGTTGTGATGGCCACATGACACCCTCATTAACCATGGGCCACATGACACCCTCATTAACCATGGGCCACAGAAAAAGATGAATGAATTTTACATCAACTGCCTCATAGATCCAAACATCTAAGAGGGGAAGTTTATTATTATCTTTTTTTTTAATGACATCAGTACACGAGCCTAAAACAGGGTTCCCCCACCATTCTGAGATTAGGATTTCAGGAGAAAATATTCGATTTCAGGAGCGGAAAAACGTGAACTATATCTATATTTAGTAATAAAATAAATAAAATATAAGAATTACCATATAAATTACCGTATAAATTTTTTTTTCCATTTCAAATTAGCAAATTTAAAAGTAACTGATTAAAGAGTAAAAAAGTACTTGTAAACCAATAAGCCTATTTGCAATACTCTCTCTATATATATTGCTTGTATTAGTCAACATTAGGAATTAATTAAAATCTCTAAAAACAAATTGCAATGTATAACACATTATCAATATCAGTTTTCTATTTCAGTGTAAATCTCTTGCATTGATTGTTTTTATTAACAATAGGTGTCTTTAAATCTATAAAAATCTAGCTCTGAATCATAAAGATACAAGTGAATTTGATAGTAAAACCATGAATAGTTTAATTTTATATAACAGCTTAAATACTATATAGACCATATTACACTATACTCTAAGCCCCATCCACTTCACAATCTAGATTTATAAAAATAAAACTAAGAGAGAGATTCCAGAATCTAAGTAGATCTCTATTAGATCTAGAATTCTAGAAATATAATCTATACTATTAATTATATATACTCTAAGTCTAAGGCCTCCAACGTAAAAGTAGAATAGTAGGCCCTATATTCAGTATAGTGGCTATAACTATTAGATCTATATACTGTCTGTAACTATATCACTATATCTGTCTCTATCTAGATTGACTAGATATATCTATCTGCTATCTAGATCTGACTAGAGCTCTACACTACTAGTAACTAGTACTACTACTAGATCTACAGAAGATAACTAGATCTAGATTAGTCTAGATTGACTAGATCTAGATCGTACTGATCCTAGTAGACTAGATATAGATCTAGAATAGATCTACATTTTTTTTTTTAATATACGTAACTAGATCTAGTATTGATCTAGTAATAGATCTAGATCTAGTCATTTCTAGTAGATCTAGAATTCTAGATCATCATCTACTACTACTACTAGTCTAGGCCAGGCATGGCCCAGGCTAGATCTAGAATAGATCTATCATCTAGATCTAGTAGACGATAATGAATCATTATCATCTATGATAATCTGTAATGATACTGATAGATCTAGATGAAAATGAAATCAAATAGATCTAAACTATTATCTAGATTTACGGTCTAGTCTTAATTTTAATATTAAGTCTTTCTAGATTTAGATCTAGATAAAATAGATCTAGCATTTTCATTCTAATTCTAGATCTATCAAATCTATGTAGATCTATATCTAGATCTAGGTTTTTTGGTTTTTTTTACAAAAATTACTTTTGAGATCGAGATAGTAAAATTACTAAATTTAGAAAGCCTACAGGACAGAAGACTCAAAAGTAAAGTAGCAATTATACATAAAACACTGAACCATAATCTTCAAATACAAAATTTAATAAAATACTCTGAAAGACACAAAGATAAAGGCACATTCCTCGTCCCATATGGTAGGACAAATTTCATAAATTTGTACAAATACTCCTTCTTCCCTAGTGCTATTACTACTATTAGAGCATGGAATGGTTTGCCTGAGCTAGCCAGTAAAACCAGTGACTTGTCAGAATTTAAGTCATTGGTTAATATGCATGACTAAATGCATGACGCGTAGGACGTAATCATCTTTTTTTTTTTTTGAAGTAACGTCTGTATTATATAAGATAAGAAAAGATAGACTTAGAATACCGGTACTTAGATCTTTGTTTATATATGCCAGTGACTACTAAAGTAAACAAAGTATTAGAACTTCCGTTTTAGGTTTGAATTCGCCATATTATTACATTTTTATTAAATAAAAGCCTACAATGCCGTTTTTTTTCTTAATCGCCCGTAGGATCGGCGATTTTCATATTGAATGACACCCAAACAGACAATTTTGTCTATTTTTCAGGAGATTCTTATGACTTTTCAGGAGATTTTAATAATTTCGGGATATTTCCAGGACTTTTTCATATATTTTGCAATTTCAGGAGATTTCAGGAGACCGCAGGAACCCTGCTAAAAGGCTAAGCTAGTGCAAATAGGAAGTTTCAATATTTGCAATAGATTAACTCTTTCTTTCCTAATTAACAATACCAAAATTGATTTGACACCATTAAATTAAATTAATTTTTAGTTTTATAAACTTGTATTTGTGTTATATAAAAAGAGCATGCATTCTTCTAAAATTCTAGACCAAAAGAAACATTTTCTGATAACAAACAAAAATGTTATTGAAGTTTAATGATAACAGGGTAGAATGTACAAATGTGAAAAATGAACAATTCTGTCAGAACATGGAAAATAATTACGGAGATAATGAGTTAATGTAAATATTTTCAAACAAATCTTTGAATACCATCCAGGTTTTATCTGTTATGGGAATATTTGCAATTTATTCTCCATGTTTCAAATGTTCTGGATAAAAGGGCTGTTTAATCAGGAAAACTTCTATTTCAATCTTATCTATTGATCAATCAAGATAAAAAAAAAAGGAACTTTCTTAAATATCTCAGTAAATAAAAAACTATGTACAATACTACAATTAAATAAAAATTATGGTCAACCAATATCTTTAAAAATTATACTTTGATGGACAAGTTACATGTATGGTAGAGTGCCTGCGTGCTAAGTTCTGAAGGTTAATTGGGACCCTTATTTCAGCTTTAATGAAACGTTTCTATCCTTTAGCTAACTGGAAATCTGGAGTTGTAAATGTCATCTTCCAAGGGAAGAGTGGGAAAAAAAACATATTCCCTCATACATATGAATATCTATATTTTATTGGTTTTGTTGTACAGAATAGGCATAGTAAAATTCCCACTACAGACCTTGCGATCTATAGGGCAGATGATGTAAAGGTCATCTGTTTCTTTGGCCAATGGTGCCCTGAAAATTCAGAAACTCAAATTCCCATCTTTACCAGGATTTTAAACCGAAGGCCTCAGGTTCAGAAGCTGAGCACTTGAACACTCAACCACTGCTCCCCCATGTATAGTATATATTTCATACTATAACATGTTCAGTGCATTCTTATCTATTGTGGAGGGGAAAGGGGGGTATCCTGGAGGTTTCTATCAAATCTCAATTTTAAATACCTGCTTTATCTCAAAATCTCATGTTTGACTTCTGTTTAGGATATCTGACTCTCCAAAATACAGTGTAGTCTTTTTTTTTTCTTCTTTGAATTCTCAAGACAAGCAAAACTATATAAATTTCTATTCTAATCTTGTAACCTTTTATTCTGTCGTGCAAAAAACAGAATGTTTTTATTTTTGTCAATATTCTCTTGGTATGCTTCTTACCTTCTGTTGAAACATGTGGACCTTGTCCCTGAAGTATCTCATGACAAAAGGTTTGGCAAAGTTTCCAGACAAGAGGAAACAGAACGTGGCTCCAATAGCAGTCAAGGTTGAGGCCAGGATGAAGCCAAGGTAAGGGCCGAACAAAACTCCAGCCAAAAGATTCTGGGGATTCAAACAGACCGTGATCACAAATTCTAAAAAATAGCAAAGTTATGGAGTGTGTGAGTGTTTCCTAGGTGATGAAGAAAGAGAGCGCTAATTGTGAGTCTTGTAAAATGATGCAAGATCAGAGGCTCTTTCATAATCTATGTTAAGAACGAGGGACAACTGAAGGATACCAGAGTGTAAAAAGATGTTTTTGTAGTGAGTTAGATTTTGTTTAAAATACCATTTTATATTATTACTACATGTATTTCCTCTCAAGTTAAATTTGTCTCTATTATTCTTAGTTGTTTACTAACAAAGTGGTGCGCTACAAGTCAACAAATATCGTCAACAAGCAGAAAAAAAATAATTTTTCTCTCAGTTCAAATAAAACCAAAGCAAAGAGATTGTGTTTAAGTGAGAAGCATTTCATTTCTTTAAAAAAAAATTTTCAGAAATCGTTCCGCAAAAAACATTTATTTGCAATTCTTTAAATGTTAACAATTTATTGAGGCTCACGAGAATCAGTGATGTGAATATAGGTAACTTCTAATCAAAATATATGATTTGATGTAACTTAAAGTGTAAAGAAGATAAATTGTCTGGGAGAAAAAAAAGATCAAAAGTGATCTATAATTTTTAATTATTAATCAGATTATTCTAAAAAGTTAACAGCGTTCGAATAATGAAATTTAAATACGTATTAAAATTTATTTTGAATTATCGTAATCTAATCAACATTTTTTGTTACCAATGAAAAAACAATCACAAAACAGGATTAGATAATCTGAATTGGCTAAGGTTGATTGGAGACACTATACAAAACATTCATGGTAATTTTTTAAGTGAGAGATAAAGTGTCAGTCTTGCTGTGCACTCCTAGGATTATTGGACAGACGCTGATTGGCTTTCACTGGATGAAAGTCAACCTGTTTTTTTACTAGGAAAAAATTATCGATTAGGTAATGTGGTCAACTCGTAAGTAATATTTTGTAACCCTTTAAGTCCATAACAACGCTCCCATCGATGATTTTACCCAGCTATAAAAGCTCTGATCTTAGGAAAATCTATGGTGCCATACAGGATGAAACAGGGTGGAGGACATGCACTAACCATGAGATATATCCATTGTATGAAGACCCACCAATAGTGACGGAAATAAAAAAGAACACCTTGAAAGAGTGTCAGACAACAGAGGAGCGAAAATCATATACAGGCAAAAACCAAAAGGCACGCGACCCAAGGGCAGACCCCGAATGCGATGGATTGACGATGTGGAAGCAGATCTGAAGCAGCTTGGGGTTAGGGCGTGGAGACGAAAGGCCCAGGAGAGATCTGAATGGAAGGATGTGTTAAAACAGGCCTGAGCCCTCCATGGGCTGTAGCGCCACTGGGATGGATGGATGGATAAAAGCTCTGATCAAGGCTGGCAACACCAGTGTTTAAAAATTTATTTTTTTTCCTCCCGTATGTTTTTGATTGCTTAAAACTTATCTAGAATAGTTTCCCTTTGCTAAACATCCAGAATGTCAATGTAATTTTACAGTGAAAGATTTTTTGAAAGCGTGGGGTCTTAAAAAGACTCTATATTTTCTTTAATTGTATGTTCTGGATGATGATAATGAGCTCAGAACATTCATTTAAGTGTTTTGAATGGTTTTCATATAAAGGTATGTGGAACTATGAATAAATATTGTAAATATTTTTTTTTCATAATATATTTCCTGATCTAATATAGACCCAGATCTGTTGACTTGTCCACGTGGTCATTTTTCCAATAGTAGTGGCATGGATTATTAGCTCCAATTTTCCATTTCATTTGTTTTAGCTGTGTTTTCTCTATAAATTTGTGACAATATGGATAAATATGAAAAAAAATAAATTTCCATATGGATCACAAGTTTTTTCTAAGATCAGGTCTAGATCTAGGTCCTGAAGGCTTTTTCGCAGTCTGTAAGTTTTTATTTTTAAATTTCAAACATTAATATAAAATTTTTTTTTTTGTTTTATAAAAATTGCTTTGCGCTATATAAAAAGGGCATCCATTTCTATTTAATTCTATACTAAATCTATCATTTTCTAATAAAAAACAAAAAAAATTTAAAAGTTTAATCGAAGCATTCTTTTTCACTCCAAAAGTGAAAAAATAAACATTAATTCCATCCATGTGGAACATAAATCCGGAGTCAAAGAGTGAATAAGCTGTTACTGTACGAGTGTCTTTAAAAAGATTGAAAATTGTATATTGTAGCCTAACTAGCAGATAACCTTAGACTAGTGAAGTAAACTGATGTGATTTATATTTCATGTATTGGTGAAGCATTTTAATTTTAATATAGCACTGGTATTCAAAAGTAAAGATTAAAAAAATAGGACCTTGAAATACAGTTTCTTTATCATGAGAATGGGCTTGACAAGAACTGATTTCAGGATTCCCTCTCTGACTCTCCTACATAGTCTGTTAAAACCTAGGATGCACTGGCTAGAAAATTAAATTTTATCACAAAAGCCTAAACTCTGGTCAACACATCTTACTATAAAATCTAAAACTCTGACCACAAAAGCTTATCATGGCAACAAAAACTGGCCAGAATATCTTACCGTAAAAACTAAAATGATGACCAGAACAGCTTACCATAAAAACTGATCCAGGAATAGCAAAGGTCTGCTTGTAGATGTAGCCGAAACAGTAGACAAAGAGAAGATAACTCAAATGTTTACTTTTCATGTTCTTAAGAAAAGCTCCCATTTCAGAGACATCATCAACACTGGTGGGGAATTTCAGCTCAAACCTAGCATATAAAAAAACAACAACAAATAATGACTTAATTGAATAATTTTAAAATGTGATTAACTCAGTGATAGCATTCTGTTCAACTACTTTTAGTTAACCAAGGGACGAGTGACATTAACAGCTTGGTTGAAAGACAAGAGAGTTTGACAACCAATGAATTTAAAACTAAAATGTTGCTTTGAGCTGAAAGATTTACAGAGTGCACAAAAGCAGCACTGAGAGCTTCTCCCAGATCTCTCACCCATAGCATTGTAACAATCAGACCAACATGCTATACAAGTTAGAAAGACACAAAGTCAAAAGCAATAATTGTTTAGTGGAACTTATAAATGTGAAAAGAAAAACTTCCAGAAAGAATGACTGCTGTTGAAACTAAGCTATCAAATGTTTTCAATGACCTGGCAGACTAACTTTACATTGATGTGAACTAAACTAAGAAAAATCTGGGATGTGTGGCAAGTGGCATTAACTGCTTGGAAATCTAACCAAGGAGTAAAGTAAAAACAAAAAGTTAAGTACCCTTTTCAGACCTTGCAATCTTTAGAGCAGATGAGCTTAGGCCATCTGTTTCTATTGCCGATAGCTAGTGGAGGTCATGTGGCCTGAACAACAACCAACTGCTTTTACCCTCCCCAACTAATGACACACACCCATCAGAGTTGGATGGACTTAGGAGCAGCCTAAAACCCTCAAATTAAAAAAAACCCAGTCTTTACTGAGATTTCAATCCAAGATCTGTGCTTTATCACACAGCCACCAAGGCATGTGTCAAAATCCTGATCCTGGTCAGTTGAAAGACGTGATTAGAGTTGAGCTATAAGCAGCATGAAAACCTGCTTGCTCCCTCACATGTCCATTATTTGCCTATTTTGTTTCTTTAGATCAAAGCACTTCTCCCAGAGATTCTATGTTTCCCTTCTTTCCTACCACCCCCCAAGTGTCCAAAAAGTATATAGGCCATTCCTAGACACAGATTTTCATATAATAACCAAGTCATCAGCATTATATACACCTATTTTATGTAGAAATTCGCTAAATGCTATAAATTTAATAGTATCCATAAAACAGTTGTTTAATAAAGTATAAAGGTGATGGCATCGTCATTTGATGAAAATAATTTTTCCTCCGCATGCAACATTTAGTTTAGGAAAGACACTGTATAGGACTACTGTCTGGACAGGTAGTGGGGTGGGAAAAGTGTATAGGATGCCTGGTCATGTCATATGCACTCTGGACTGTCATTTGATCATTTGATGTTATTGATGGTCCCTGGTTCAAATACGTCCCGCCCGCTGGAGGTTAGGTTGGTAACACTTATCAACTTGATAAGTAAAAAAAAAGTAAAGTTCTCCTTTCAGACCTAGTGATGTATGGTAGATGATGTAAAGGTCATCTGTTTCTGTGGCCTACGGTTAACAAGGGTGTCATTTGGCCTGCACAACAACCAACAGCCTTTTCTTTTACACAGCTAATGTCAGGTACCCTTTAAAGCTGGGTGGACTGAAGATCCTGAAAGTAAAAATCCCAGTGTTCACTAGGATTCAAACCTGAGACCCTGGTTCAGAAGCCAAGCACTTTATCGTGCCTCCTACGTGATTAAGGTGGATAAAATGTAATTAATTACAAAAGTTACTTGACGTACTTCTCTCCATCCTCTTCATATGTAATGCCTTTGGCCAAGAGATAGAGTGTTAATGTTGCAGCGCAGAAGATGACTGGAATCCATAGTATAGAATAGATGCTTCCTCCTGTTACCACAGCCCTACTAGTAGGAGCTCTTCTAGGCATGTCAGAAATGTATCAGGACCAATGACAATACAACAGTCATGATTACAATCTGATAATTAAACAAAAATAATAAAAAATGTTCAACAATATATATATAACTACTTAGACTAGTAGATCTATCTAAATCTAGTTTTGTAAACTTAGATCTAGTTCTAGACTCTAGATGCTAAAAAGATTTGATTAAGTAAGGATAGTTCTGGAATATATTAATTTCAGATAAATCATAAAAATTTCTAATCTAGTCTAGATCTAGATAAGAACTACACTCTATGAGTCTATTATTAGTATTATACTCGAGATCTATAGACTAGATTCTAGATCTATCTAGACTAGATTCTAGATCTATCTAGACTCTAGACCAGTGGTCTTCAACCTTTTTTGGCCATCCGCCCCCTTTTCGAATTTTTTCTTTAAAAAAATATGCCAGCGCTCCCCTTTAAGAAAAACAGTTATAAAGAAGCATGAGAAGGCAAATTTGAACAAAATATCATCTATTTATTAATTTTTATGCTGTCAATAACACTTATCCCGCTTGGGAGACTACCGCATGCCAAAGGCCTATAACTGACGAGCTTTGAGAAGGACTGTGAGCGCCATTTCGCTCTCACTGGCATAGAGGAAAGTACCTGGCAGCAGATAGCCTCTGAGAGAAACAGTTCGAGAGCTCTTACAAAACCTGCGGGACAAACATTTGATGCTCAAAGAAAAGCCAGCATACAACGGATTTGTCTACATAAAATTCGGGAATTTAAGTCGGAAGTTGGGTTTGCGAAGTTATGTGAAACACTGGACTCAGTTGTAATCTTCGGAATTAAAGGCAAAAAACAGCCAATATTATCATTATGGAAAAATTATGTCAAATAATTTGCAGTGATTACACACAAAAATTAATTGTAAAGACTTTCTTTCAAATCCTAAGAATAATCTCTGTTTAAATTTTTGAATATTAAGGCCTACTGTTTTTAGGTTTAATTGTAAATTTAGTTTTATTTTTTAATATAAATATTATTATTGCTTAATTCACTACAAAATGAAATTAAGCTATTGGTAACCTTGTGCCTCTTGCAATCTGACAATATTAGAAATTTCAAGCTTTAAGTTAGCCAAGGCAAGGCGAAGGCCTCCTCTATTTGCTTATTCATTAACTTTGTTACGCACTAAATCTAGGTTAACCATGTATGTTTACTGAAAAGCTAAAACATAATTCCAATTTCAACCACAGTTTTGGAATTTTACTGAAACATTTAAATGCAGCCACATAACTGTTGTCTCCAGGGGCATAGCTAAGAATTTCCATCGTTTGGAGGCCAAGGGGCTTGACATCTTTGGGGGCCGCTGCATTTTGCGTAATATTTAATTAAATTAATTAAAAAGCAATAATTTGGGCCCCTCCCCTTTTAAATGGGGGCCCGGGGGATTTTCAAATTCCCCCTCCCCCACCCTAGCTACGCCACTGTGTGCCTCCTATGTTTACACTCTTTTTACTGAAGACATAGTTTTGTAAATCTATTTTTTTATGCAACTCAATTAGAACGTCAGTAACAGATGTTTAATAATTGTCATTTATATTTTTTTTTTAATTTTAGAAGCGAATATTAATTTCTTCATAGAGCATTGTTATGTGAATTGCATAGATATCGGTGTCCTTGGGCAGTAATTCATTTGTGAACAAACAAGTTATGTGAGATTGTAAAACTCTTTAAAATAGATTTAATATCTCGATAAAAGAGAAAATGATATTATCAATAAAATCTCTCAATCTCATTCCTAGCAGTCGGAGGTTCGTTTCATTCATTTGTGTTAGATGCCTTCCATGTAAAACATTTTTTTAGCCTGCTTTAAGTCATCGCCAACCGTTGAATCTTCCCGTTTAAAAAAAAAAAAACTTTTTTAAGAGCTTAAAAAAACGAACCATAACAATTAACAAACCCCTTTCGAAATCCAGCGAACTTCAATTTACAACCAGAGTCTAACACCTTTTTCACCATTTGTTTCACAAAACTGTTGAAAGATGCGCTTATTTTCGGCATGGGTTTGTATTTTATTTACAATTTTATAATTAGATTCAAATAGAAATGAAATTGCGGGGTAAACTTTTCTTGTGTATCATAACTCACAATGTGAATAGTGAATAGATCTGTTATTTATTCTATATTACTTATAAAGTCATTGTAGCGTCCAATCACTGATGGCTCCCTATATGTCGTCATAAGCTACATAACTAGGCAATTTTGAAATAATATTTCATCTCTAACAGAAAAAAGTCTTTTTGTGTTACATATGTCATAAAATAAATTTAGTTTTAATAAATTTTTCAACAATATCATAAGAATTTTTAAAAAGCTAATGCATTTTTCTAAGAAGCCACTAAAACATATACAGCTTTGCCGTTTTTTTTTTTGTTTTTAATATTGTTTTACTAATAGATTTTTATAATTGTTCATCAATATTCTTAAATTATTTTTGGATATCGCTATATGTTCGTGAAGCCGACTTGGTTTCAAAACCTCATCTAAAAATGCCATCAAAGTAGAACTTCCTTTTTTTCTAGTGGCAATTCACTAAATCTCAAAGAAAATATTACATGACATACCAGTGAGTTTTAGTAACAACATTTTGTCAATGTTTTTTGTTTTTAAAAAGTTAAATTATTCTATTAAATGTTACCTATATTGTTTTTTGCAATTAACATTTACATATCAATATATTAACATATGTAGATAAAATTAACTATAATGTAAAAGGCGTATTACCTACTTTGTTTCTCAAATCTTAAACGTTTATACGCGCGAGATCCAAGGACTATAAATACTCCACAATCATAGCAAAAGAGTAAGAATTTAAAAATAGAAAATGGGATTCCCGAACTCAATTTCTATTGCTGTTTCTGTTCTTAAATTAGAAGCAAGTTTACTATAATTTGTCTATATTTAGTTTCCCAGCTTTAATGTTGAAGAATTTTAAAATTTGTTTTGTTTCAGAGCACCTTTAGTTTCTTCTTTATGCCCAGCACCCCTTTACCGCCCCATTTTGTGCCCAGCCCTTTGGATCTCAGCGCCCCACAAAATCTCAAGAACGCCCCCTAGGGGACGATATCACCCCTGTTGAAGACCACTGCTCTAGACTCATGCCTTGTCTCTAGATGAGATCTAGGTAACACTAAATGATACTAAGTGATTTTAATTTAGTTGAGTAAATGACTTGTACTATTGGGCATTATATTATGGTTATATTATAGAGTCTAATAGTGTTAGTGTATACTATCTAAATACTAGATCTATGAATCATCTATGGCTATGGCGACTATAGATATACATATAATTATAGATAACATTGCCGCGACATTGGATAGTCACAGTCAGTGTCTAGGGGGAGGGATATGTGACAATATGTCACTATAACAGTATAATCTACCTACTGAATATAGTAATTATACTAGATTCTATATATCTAAATATTATTATACTTATTTATATTATAAAAATGTCACTATCAATCAATATTCAATCATTATAATATCTATCATCACATCACAGTATCATCACTAAGTTGACTAAGTTCTAACCCTTCTTTAATCTTAGACGACTTTGCGGCTTGGACGATCCTTGATCAACTTGAACACAGATTCTAGAGCTAGTCGACCTAGACTCTCTAGATTCTGGAGAAGTAATTTCTATACACTACCAATCTAGATATCTAATCTAGATCTATACCTACATCTAGATTACTCTAGATCTGTATTCGAAATCTAAAATACGATGGTACGATTTTCGTAAGGTAGTACACTCTGAGGTCATGACACCGGAAGAAAAACTGAGTCTACTTAGAATGTATTCTAGTAAACCGGAGTTCCCACTTCCGAAGTATTATATAATATCGACAGCAATAATATCATAATCTAGTATGCCTACATATAGATCTAGGTCAATATATAAGCCATATAATATATATATATATGTGTGTGTGTGTCAAACATAATTGAACTATAAGATAACTATTTTGTTTTTAAATTTGTGATTGCTTTTTTTTAAAATTGATACGCAAACTTTTTTCTTCAACGTTTAGTTTTAAAAAATAATTAAATAAATATATATAATAGCCTTCCATATATATAAGTTGGCCATCTAGGTCCATAAGAAACAGATGTCGTTAGCTTATATTTCTTTAGTGTCTACAAATCAAAACAATGGCCTATATATTGAATAGCGTAGAAGTGCTTCATTTTTTCCACTTCAACTTTCAAACATTGCACATAGGCTTACAAGGGGCATGTGCTCAATTGCGGTTTTTATTTTTGTTCTTTTTTTTTAAGGGTAAAAAAAATCGTTTGCATTCAGTTTGCAGTTATTCTATATTTAAATATTAATTGTGTAAGACCAAAAACAAAAACATTATTGACAATGTTAATTAAATTAAAAGTAGAATTATATCTTATCTTATAGGCCTATCCTATAATACAGACGTTACTTCAAAAAAAGAAAAAAGATGATTACGCCATTCATCTAGTCATGCATGTTAACCAGTGACTTAAATTCTGCCTTTGGTTAACATGCAGTGTAGACCCATAGAACTGTTTGACATGTTTCGGGTGTTCTTTCAGAGTTGAAGGTAATCTACTCCTTAGTCCAAACTTTCCCCAGGACGTCAAGGGCTGGTAGCTGGCAGGGTTATGAACCTGTGACCACCGAGAAGTCCGAACGACAGTCCAGCGCGCAAACCGCACGACCAGGCAGTCATCTTTCTGAGTAGGCCTGTTTTTAGAACTAAAGGTTGGGCACTTTTGTTTTTATATTTGTAAATTTTGGTTCTGTTTAGGTTTATGTCCAGAAGTGTCTCTACGATTATGATTTTACCAAGGTCTAGTCAAATGTATGACATACATCTCATGGGTCTATTTTTTTGGTCAGTTCCAATGCAGCGTTTTGATGTTTTCTTCAGTTATTGTCCATGACCAAGGTTAAAAAAAAATGTTAGCATAGCATTTTAGTTTTATGTTATGGTTTGATTTGTAAAAAAAAAATTCTTTTAATAAACCCTAATGTTTTCTCTGAGTGGTCTGATTTTCCAAAAAAAAAAAAAAAAAATGTCACCAATATGGGGATCCCATGATAACGTTTCATTCATTATAACATTTGCATATTCCGAGCTTTTCGTCTGTGTAACTGGAACACCCATACCTCACCATAAATTATAAGTAACTATAAATGGTACATATTTATTTTAGTTTATTTTATGGTCACCAGGACATTAAAGGACACATTCCTATTTAATTAACGTTTCTTTATTGTTTTAATGTGCTATGTCATTATGCAATAATCTGCTAATTATACTAATATTTTTGTTTGAAATTAATACTTGATTCCATTTCTCTCTCCTGGACCACGTGATCCACAAAAAAAAAAAAAAGACTAGATCTATAGGCCTATACAGGACGGTTTCAGGCCACTGCAACCTATGTGGCCACAGTGGGGCCCCGCACTTTCATAGGCCCCCACACAAATTCTAGAAGTAAATTATTAAATAAAACCATTTTAACGTATTATTAAAGGGTTCCTGGAATTTTCCTGAAATTGCAAAATACACGAAAAAGTCATGAAAATGTCCTGAAATTATTAAAATCTTCAGAAAACTTATGCAAATCTCATTAAAAATAATCATTTAGGGGTGTCATTCAATATGGAAAACGCCTATCCTACTCGGGATAAAAAAAAAAAACGGCATCGTCAGCTTTCATTTAATCAAAATGTAATAATCAGGCAAATTTAAAAAAAAACAAGAGTTCAAAAACTTAATTTACTTTAATAGTCACTGGCATACAAAAATAGATCTGAATGTATATCGACCACTTAAACAAAAGCGATATTTCACTAGTGGATAGTAAATCTAAAAGGCGGATCTGAATGTTTATCCGCTTTTTTGTCGGAAAATGACTATCTACTATAGATGGCTCGTAAAGTTAATTTGACAGTATTTTTGTATGAGTCTGAATAAAATGCATTGACAATTATTTTTGTTTCTAATACAAAATCTTAATGTTCACTTATTATCCTTATCCCTAAACCAGACTGGGCCCCGCGCAATTCATTTCTCATAGGGCCCGCAATCTGTAGGACCGACCCTGTCTATATAAGGTATAGGTATGTGGTTAGGTTAGGTAGGCTAATAGAGGCACACAAAATTAAATAGGTTCATTAAAATAAATTGACAAACAAACAGAATTTTTTTTTTAGTTTATCGTAAGAAGATAAAATGTCACTTACTCGTCAAAACATTTTGTTGGCTTAAAAATAACAAGTCCATTTTTTGTTTTCTGTGGTATGGTAGATTTTAATATTGAAACTTCACAATTAAAGTATTACCGTTTAAAGTTGAAACAGCCATGACCTTATTTACAAGTGGCTACAAAGTACAATAGGACTGCCACGCAAATTGGGAAGTTGTTGAACTTTGACCCTGCCTTGCACCGGCTAAGCGACACATTTCGTATGATACTTTAAAAAAAATACGTATCAGATCTACCTGATGTGCTTTTAAATTTAGATGGGCTTTTTTTTTTTTTTTTTATCTAATTTCGCTTTGGTTTGAGTGGACTTTTTGGTCTAATAGAATTTGATGCAATAGGATCGTATTGCGTTTATTTAACTTTAAATGCCCAAATGAAATATATTTTTTTTATATTCGTTAAAAACTCTATAATTTCCAGACTCAAAGATAGATCTTTAATGAAGACGGACTCGGATAACAAAAATAAAAAAAATAAAGTAGACTCTCCACGCCGGGGACAGCTTTGTTTGCATCACATGTGGCAAAATATGCAGGTCACATGTGGGCTTGCGTTGTCACGTGAAATAGCAATGTGCGGGTGGTGCGGGTCGCACGGGGCATCAAGTGGTGGGGGGGGGGGGCATCAACCTGAGGACAAACTTTCTCAATAAAACTACACATTGTAATTACATACATAAAAAATCACATTTATTTGTTTCGGTAATTAGTTATTACCTATATTCTTTCTTAAATGAAATTAAATATAAGCTGTAGACCAGCTTGAATCAAATTTTACCAGATTTCTTTAAATCTCTGAAGGCAATGCTCTTTTTCACTTTTGTTATGCCTTACATGTTGTCACTTCATTGTTCAATGCACTGGTTATACAGACGTTTATAATGGAGGTGTTTTTTTTTAAAATTACTAATTAGAACTGGTGCAATCTCTTTTGTGGACCAGTGGGGGAGGAGGTATCTAGGAAAAGGTTTTCCAACCGCTCAGCAAACACAACCTTGTTAGATTCAGGATTCGAACTCAAGCCCCCGTGTAAGGTGGCCAAGCCGTAACCAAGCGGTTTTAGCCTATCAGCTACACATCACTTGCTTGGAGGGAACTTGAAGTTTGTCTGTGACTGGGCAACAATAAGGACAGCAAGACTCAATATTTAAATAAGCAAGAGAGAAAAATGTGGAGAGCACATCTGTAGAGAAACTTGGACATCATGCGTTTTCTTTTAAAGTAGAATCTGGCACTCCGTGGGCATCACGAACGAGTTGAAATAAGAATTGGCAGTACAAAATCAAAGAAATATCCTGGAGTGAAATTACTATCCAAGTACGATCCATTCCTGAGACACAGAATAAATCTTCTTATCTTATCTTATATAATACAGACGTTACTTCAAAAAAGAAGATGATTACGTCCTACGCGTCATGCATTTAGTCATGCATATTAACCAATGACTTAAATTCTGCCAAGTCACTGGTTTTTCTGGCTAGCTCAGGCAACCCATTCCATGCTCTAATAGCACAAGGGAAGAAGGAGTATTTGTACAAATTTGTCCTAGCATATGGGACGAGGAATGTGCCTTTATTTTTGTGTCTTTCAGAGTATTTTATTAAGTTCTGTTTTTGTATTTGAAGATTATGGTTCAGTGTTTTATGCATAATTGCTACTTTACTTTAGAGTTATGTTAAATACATGTCCTAACAAAATCAAAACGAAGTTATTGTAATATAAGTGCTCACGAAAACAAAAAATCACACAGAAAGTTTAAAAAGCAAATATTTCTCGATTATTTTCCACAGTTCATCTTACATCTAAAATCTGGATCAAAATTTTATGGCACATTGTCACGCAGAGCCTCAAAGACGTATTGGCCACAAGGAAAAAATTTGCCAGGCAAAAAAAGAGGAAGATTTTCTATCAACACACAAGAAAGAGCTACTGATGGAAATACCTTTCTTGGACCGTATTGTTCATGAAATAATAACCTCATAAAAACAACGTCATGATAGATATAAATTTTAGTTGCCTTTATTGAATCCACGATGGAAATCAATCTCGATGGTTCGACTTATACAAAACGAATTTCATCTGGTGGCTTCAGATAATTGCAGTTTCTCCAGAAGTCTCTAAGCTTCCAAAACAAGAATCTATGGAGCTCTATTTTTTTTTTTAAATATCAGTCTCCGAATATTGCCATCCTGATTCGCATATTTTTTTTTTTACTAATGTGTTAAGTGTGGCTACGTACATGCGAAGTTTTTCCAAACTTACTTTTAGGAAGAAATACTTACAACTTATGATAAAACGAATTTACGACTCCTTAATTTGTCAATTTGGTCTATTGAACAAGACCTAGTGGAAAAAAACTGATTTCGATAAAATTATCGATAGTTGGCCGGCGAGGAAACACGTGAGATTCACTTGTGTACAATCGATTCTTTGCAAAATAGCAATGCCGAAATAAGGAATACTCTTTATTTTGAAATTAGGAACTTATCGCTGTTTTAAAACTTTTTTTTTTTTGGAGGGCATCGTAAGGAACTGCCGCATATGGCATCAAATACCCTAGCTACGCCACTGGAAATACTACACTCATCTTTAAATCTTCTGCACTTGAACCAATCTACACCGACGTATAATAATAAGTAGTCTATGTATGTATATGCATGTATGTTTGAGAGTATGTGTTGATTCAAAGACATTATTGTATACTGTTCAAGGTGGCGATAAAACACTTTATTATAAATATTCTAAATGAAACAATTATAATATTACTGTACCTTTATTTTCAATACAACAAAATCTTGTTTGACGATTGCATTATTATATACAACAATATTCAATAAATAAATTTACATGTTAAATATTAAGAATATGAAACAACACAGACGTAGGCCTATATGTACCTCAGTAATGTACAGTAACATTCTAGCTAAGTAATGTACAATAAGAGTATAGCTAAGTTGTCTTTGGTCCTGATATTGGCGTAGCTTGAGGGGTGAACTTACAAGGGCGACCTCCCTGATTAAGACCGTGTCGACCCTGACTGCTGTAGAGTCTATGCACTACTTCTGCCACACTTTTGCTGCGACGCAGGCCAGAGAGCAGAGGTAAATCGCGCGACAGGGCGTGGACAGCGTCCAGGTCGGGAGGCACCCGCGGACACGGCGCAGCCCCGCCCCTCTCGCTGGACTTTGTGGCCGAGCTGACCCTGGCCACGATGGCCCCAGCTTCTTCCTCGCTCACTGCCCGGTCGTCGGCGTGGGGGTAGACGAAGGGTACCAGCTGCTTGTTGAGCTCCCTGTCTCGCTCACCGCACAAGTGACACTCCACGGCACTTTTCGCCCGGCTGGCCGCGGTTGACCTCGACAGCTGGGTCAGCACCTTGTCCAGTTCCACGCGGCTCAGGGGCCTCGGGGCCGAGGCGGGCCGGCTGTCGGAATCCATCGTCGTCTCCGCTCTCTGCCGAGAGAGTTGGTGGGCCAACGTGGGCCTCTGTATTCGTCGCAGGAATCTTTCAAGGTCAAGTTCCACTCGTTTCTTGAAGCGTGAACTCGTCGTCTGCTGTGAGTTCATTAAACCAGACATCTGGGAATTGGGGAAAACAAGCAAACAAGAATGCATAAGTTAATGTAAAAACATGTACTCATTTACAATAATGACTGCGTTTAATCTTCAGAAAATATAAGGGATTAATTCCATTTAATAAGGCTGATGAGCTTACGTTCTCAAGTTTCTTAGACCAACGGTTAACTAGGCTGTTTTGTGGCTATCACCACGGCCAAATCGTTTTTGACTTATCCTGCAAATAAGATCAACCCAATTACTTATAAATCATGATAAAGATATAGATACTTATTTGTAAAGATTTGAACCCAGGCCCTCTTGTTCAGCAGCCAAGAGTTTCATCTAGCACTATCGAGATCCAAACCAAGACCAATCGTCATAGAAGGCCTCATCACTGACCTGTGACGTTGCAACCTGTGGGCAGTTTAGACCAACACATCACAGGTCTACACGACGTGACCAGGAGCTACTAAACCCCACTATAACGAATGAGTCAAGACCAAACTCAGTTTAACATTTTCATAGTTAAAAAGTGAGCCTACTATAAAATCACTACGCTAATAATAGTCTATGGGATGAAACAGGGACAAGGGGGGCAAGTGTGTCAACCTTATTCTGTGAACTCTCTTCATCCGAAGAGTAGCGAATTCCCAGACCTCGCTATTTCCCGACACTCGTGATTCCGAATTGATGGATTCTTCACAGTCCAACGACACAGAAAACTAGCTCAAGACGATAGACCCAAAAAAAAACCCAAAAACAACTACTTTAATAAATCCATAAAATTCATACAATCCACAGTAACCATGTATGACTGGACAGGAAAAGCAGACTTGTGTTAAAAGTATCGCAAGAATGTATATAATTACTACTATCCAATCTAGTGATCATGTTACTTTAGTAATATTATGTTTCTGTAACATGCTAGCAGTTAATCTTATCACTCTGGACTGGGATCCACGCAGGAAGAAAGCAGAAGCGGCCTTAGGGGGTGTGAGTGGGGCTATCACCCCAGGCCCCGCGCCTTAAGTGGGGGAGGCCGCAATAAAGAGAATCTTTTATCACTGTCGGCCCATTGTAAAGTATGCTTGGCTCTGATGTGGCATCCGCCCAGGGCCCCGCGCACGGTTAAGGCCCACTCTGGAGAATGAATGAGAGACATATGCAACAGGATGGACAAGGACCCAACTGAGGGAAACTTGTCTAGAACTGAATTCTACTGTCAAGTACTGGTACGGCCCTTTGCTCCACCGAAAGCCAAAAGGATTAATCTACGGTCAAGTACTGGTACGGCCCTTTGCTCCACCGAAAGCCAAAAGGATTAATCTACGGTCAAGTACTGGTACGGCCCTTTGCTCCACCGAAAGCCAAAAGGATTAATCTAACTTCAAAGTCTTTCTTATTAATGTGTTTTTTTTTAAAAGTAATTAAAGACACATTTGGTTTATGCTGCTAACCTAGATCTAGTATCAGGACCGAATTTAGATTTGATAAGGTTCTAAGCTATTTGAGATACAGATGTTACTCATAGAAAGAAGATGATTGCGTCATACGCGTCGTTCATCTATTCAACTTGCACAAGGCAATTGGTTTTTTTTTTTTTTTTTTTTTTTTTTTTAAATGATTGAAATTATCACATAATTCATCCCCCCCCCCCCAAACTACCTAGAGCCAAGAGGGGCCCTAAGCCATGGCTTATGTTGCCTACAGGTATACTAAATCCAGCCCTGTCTATTATCACGAATGACATGACACTAGAGAATAAAGGCATGTACGAGGTTGCTAATAAAAGAACATGTTTAAATTCTGTTCAGTTATTAGATCTACATTCGTTGTTATTAGGCCTACTTATGGGCCTCGTTCTGAATCCGAGGATTGGTGTGTATGAAATCGCAAAATTTATTTTGGCTGTTAAAAATGGTATCTAGTGTTAGCGATGGCTGCAGGATTCCTAGATTTTCTGATGATAAGATTGCACCATTAACCTAGTGCCAACCTACTTATATATTATGCATTCAGGCACTCCGCCCTTTAAACCAGCAGCTATAGATGGATAGATCTATTAGTTGCCCAGACTTTAACAGTATAATGATTGGCTGCCACAGTAGCGTAGCTAGATTTGCCATCATTTGGGGGGGGGGGGGGCGGGGGGCTTGATCTCTTTGGGGGGGGGGGGGGAGGGGCTCTTGCATTTTGACATTCGACATCATGACATGAGATAATGGCGTAATATTTAATGTAAAAAAAAATTCCAGCACTCATTGGGATTTTTAAATTCTCCTCCCTCCCTCCCCCTAGCTACAGGCTGAGTCGCCACGTTTTTTTTATCACATGGCAACAGAACAAAGACTATGGAATAAGGGTCAATTAAAAAACACGGTTTTATTAGCATACAATCTTGTTGATCAAAGAATGCACAGTCTAGGAGTCTAGTCACATATATGCATCTGCATATAATCACACGTTTTGATTTTAGCCCGCGTGGCAAATGCTCGTAAATTACAGCTATCTTGTCTTTGCCTACAGAAATATATCAAATATTCTATCTTCTACTTATTACAAGAAAACTCTGTTAAACTTTCACACTTTTGAATTTAAACTGCAAAATGTTTTATTTTTTCAGTGTTATGTCTTGTGCGTTGACAATTTTTTTTGGAATGATAGTAATGGCATGAACCGAGATGCTAATTTAGCAAATGATCAAATAGTGTATTTTTAGACTGAAGGGGCGGGGCTTAGCCAGACGACTAAAAGCTTATCTGATCCCCTTATATTGTGGAGACAATGAGAAATCAAGTTAGACTCGAATAGGTTGAAAGTAGATTTAAAAAAACTGTTAAACATCTTGCATTTAAAATTATACTGTTGAATATTAATAAGCCGACATGAAAAGTTTGTAGACAAGTAGGAAATATTTTGTTTTTAAACAGGATCTAGATTAGAGCTTTGATTTAAATTTGTTTTTAATGTGTCATTATACATTCATTTTACAAAGACTATACAAAGACTATACAAAGATTATACAAAGATTATACATAGATTATAGTAAAGTAAATGTAAAGTTGCCCTATCAGACAAGGGTGTCATGTGGCCAACACAACGACCAACCGCCTGTCCCCAACTAATGTCCAGTACCCATTAGAACTTGGTGGAGTCTGAATTAAAAATCCCGGTCTTCACCAGGATTCGAACCCGGGACCCAGGTTCGGAAGCCAAGCGTCTTACCGCTCAGCCACCGTGCCTCCACATACAATATACATTCGCCTAATTTGAGGTGGAGTTATCTAGAGACACCTGACAATACAATCACAACACAGGGATATTAAAAAACAATATTGGCCTAACTATCTATCTTCCTAACACCTATCCCCTATTCGTCCAATTTGGTTTTCGCCAAATTAGTAAATCCATCAATGTTTCTATACATCGAAGAGATAATGGTAAGAGAAACACATGAGATATAACTAATTATTTTGTTCTGTTATGAATGTTTTAACTCTTTCTCTCCTAACTGTCGATACCAACGTTGATTCCACTAGATTTCACTAGAATGTGGTAAATATATACGGAGAGAAAGAGTTAAGTTTCCTCCTATTCAGTAGGGCGCAACACCTAAATTTGGTGTGGGGCTGTGGGCGAGGTGCATTTTGCGAGGCCCCATTGTGAAAAAAAAACAACAGATGAATATTATAAATAATATAAACTTGAAAGTACCACAACATTTAATTTATAAAAACGCAATTCAAAAGAAACAAACAAAGAAACATAAATTATTTATACTAATATCGCGATTCGTCTAAGAAGCTAGACCTATATCTGCTTGAATAGATAAAACTGCCAAAGCTAAAAATCTTTTCGGACCTGCTGTACATATAGATTCGTGGTTCCCGGTCATTTCATCCCCGGTCACTTCATCCTCGGTCACTTCATCCCCAGGTCATTTCATCCCCTGGTCACTTCATCCCCGGGTCACTTCAACCCCCGGTCACTTCATCCCCTGGTCACTTCATCCCCGGTCATTTCATCCCCTGATATTTTCATCATCTGATCATTTTTATCTAACAAATTGTAATTTTAAAAAATCATGAACTGAGCCAATATTTAATGTCTTCATTTTTTATTTAAATGACAAAATTGTAGCACGTTTATGTTTAAAAGGAATTAAAGCCAAACTTCTACAGGCGACATGATAGCACGAGGATGGGTAAACTCCGCCTTTAGTAGAACAAAATAAAACCTTATTTCAAGGCTAAAAATGACGCGCCCATTTTCAAGAAAGAGCGATTGGGGATGAAGTGACCGGGGATGAAAAGACCGGGGATGAAGTGACCGGGGGATGAAGTGACCGGGGGATGAAGTGACCAGGGGATGAAGTGACAGGGGGATGAAGTGACCGGGGATGAATTGACCGGGGATGAAGTGATCAGGGGATGAAGTGACCGGGGGATGAAGTGACCGGGGGATGAAGTGACCGGGGGATGAAGTGACCAGGGGATGAAGTGACCGGGGGATGAAGTGACCGGGGATGAAAAGACCAGGGATGAAGTGACCGGGGATGAAATGACCGGTCACTTAGCCTCCGACTTGAACCGCCTCTGACTCCCACGGCCTCGCGAGCTTAAAAAGTAGTCATGCGAGTGGGTAAGAGCAGTGACTTTCTACTTACGAATCCGGTGACCGGTCATTTCATTCCCGGTCACTTCATCCCCATACTAATCGAGCACAGCTCTTTTCTGAGCTCTACTTGACCAAAAAAGCTACTAGATTCTTATTACAAATAAACCTAGACAATGATAGATCTACACCAGTTAGGTAATTAAACACTTCTGGACTTAGACAGATCACTGTACCTACTCTACCAGTATCTTATCTTAGCACTGCATGGCCTGGACATAGACCAAGTCTCTGTACCTAACAGGACCATACCTTAGCACTGCATGGCCTGGACATAGACCAAGTCACTGTACCTAACAGGACCTTACCTTAGCACTGCTTGGCCTGGACAGACGGGCCACTACGTCTACCAGCTCTTCCTGACTGATTCTCTTTGTGCCAATCATGACCGGCGGCTTGGGTGGAGGGGTCACCCTGTAATAGTAACTGGACATTGTGGAGTAGATCAGACCCGGACACTCGTCCTGTTGGGTTATTTAAGTCATCTGAGAACATTATAGATAATAGACAATGTCAAGAACTGTAATTTATTTATTTAGCTATTTTATTTTTTAAATTACATGTAGACTCTAAGTTGTAGACCAGCTTACAACTTATTTACTAGATTGGTTAACTTGAGGCAAGGTTCGGCAAGGTTGTTAACGCCGGAAGTGGAAATGGTTTTAAGCCCGTCATTACCTATAAAATGCTCCCAATGGCATGCGTCTCAAATAGCCTCTGACAACCAGTCCACCTACTGGCCTTCACGCGTGGGTCAGATACTGGCGGAACCGTTACCACCGACAGGAGAAGGGGCAAAGGCGAGCAACTGGCGCCTAAACCAGAAAGCTTCGGGCAGGAGAGGCTCGTTAGCCTTGGTTGGCTACCCATCTAGGAGAAGGAAAACTCTGAATTCAAACCTAAGCTGCCTTGAGGCTATGCCCAAACTCGGGAAAGGCTTCGGTAGACAACACTGAGGAAAAATCAGGAGCTGGTGACCCTTAGGCAGATTGTGGCACACCGTGCTATAGCCTGCGGCACAACTGATCCCAAACTGTATCGGATATTCCGTTCCTTTATTCACAAACGCTGCGCTGAGAGGGGGGAACTGCTCTGTGGGCGACATCGTTCTGACCATAAACAATGCCCAGGCTTTCATCTCACTTGTTCGAGATGAACCATAGTCGTTCTACGACTGAAGGAGGCCAACTAACTTAAGGTAAAGCACTTTTACAAGACCACTTTCTACTGAGGCCCTTGGTATATGTTGTTGCTTCATGATTCAATGCACTGGTACATTTTTAATTTCTTGTTCCGTACTTCTCTAGATCAGTGATTCCCAAGTGGTCTATATAGACTATAGACCCAAAGGGGTCTCCACGACTTCCAGGGGGTTAACGAGAATAAAATAAAATGAATTGAGGGTCTATGAGTACATCTCATAGACCCCCCAATTCATTTTTTCGCTCTCGTAGATAGGGGTCCAGAAGTTCCTGACTTTAATTTTGATTTTCCATTAATGGAAATAAATGCATGATTTGAACATGTTATTTGTATCAAAAATGTTATTTTAAATTTAATAACTTAATTAAATAACATAATTTTGCCTATCTAGTATAAAGATATTTCAGCGCGATTGCCAATTAACTAATGGAAAAATTGACACCACTAACCAAGTTTAAACCTAAATTAAAGCCATAAATTTAATTTTTTTAATTAAAGATTTAGGATCATACCATACACAAACTAGCTTTTATTCTTTTGTGAGGCGATTTCATGTAATACATATTAACTTTTATTTGCTTGGTTTTAATTTGAATTTCATTAATAAATGTAGCAATTTACAACTTTCTATGTGACTCTTGCAAAGCTTATATCAATTCACTCTGTCTGTCTGTCTGTCTGGTACAAATTTTAAACTCGCTATTTCTCCCACTTTTTATTTTCGGATCAAAATGAAACTTTGCATTATTTAATGTTGCTAACAAAACATGAATGAATAATAATAAAGCATTGAACAGATTAATTAATTAGTGGTTATTAATTAATTTAGCTTGATATCGAAGAAGGGAACTAAATCTTACAGCATAGAGAAATATGGCTGTAAATGTGGTGTTCTTCCTATTAGATAAGATGTATTTTTTAAAACATTATTTTGCACTTGTTTTTAGCTTTAGTCATTTCGGGAAGCGGATTGCTAGTTGTATTGCAGTCTTTCAATTCTCTCATGGATATTGGGAAAACAGTATACATTATCCAATTAATTTAGATCTAGATGGAGGCGCGGTGGCTGAGTGGTAAAGCGCTTCCGAACAGGAGGGTCCCGGGTTCAAATCCTGGTTAAGACTGTGATTTTTTATTTTGGGATATTTAGGGCGCCTCTGATACCATACCGCCCTAATGGGTTCTTGGGGGAAAAAGTAAAAGCGGTTGGTTGTTGTGCTGGCCACATGACACTCTCTGGGGGTCGATTGAGAATTTGCGAGGGGTCGCCAAAGACCATTGAAAAAATGGATTGTTATTTTTTATTCTACAATTGCTGTGTGTGTGCGGAGGAGGGGGGGGGGGGTCGCGGCTAAGTGGGCGATTGTAAAAGGGGTCGCCGAGCATAAAAGGTTGAGAACCGCTGGTATAGACCGCAATGTCTGAAAGGGAAACATTTTTTAACCTTTCTTTTAGATGTAGATGCGATTAAAATATGGGCAATCTTTTAAATAGTATTTCAATATCAGACTTGTTTTAAAACAGCAACAACACGGTCATTCTGACATGGAAACCAACCCTGACCTATATAATGTTTACTTTTGAGTTCGTCTCATAGACATATATTATAACTAGACTGGACATTTTATAACACTACAAAAAATGTCGTGAAAATGTTTTAGAAATTTGGATCAAGGCGTTGTTTTGTAAAGTAGTTAAAAGAAGTGAAGTTGTTTTTTTTCAACCCTAACCTATGTAACATATAATTTAATTTTTAGATCTAGATCTAGGTAATTGAGCATCAAAAAATAAGAGTAGGCCTACTCTCGTCTCATAATTATTATTTTGCAATTTTTAGATACATCATCTAGAAAGATCTAGGTAATCAATCAATTTAAATGTAGGCTACATAAGATGATTAAAATCAACAGACATGAATAATTTCGACCTAGGATTTTCGAAACATTATCTCAATGGAAACTAACAGGAAATGGCTTTGTTTCATATATTAGCGTGTTTATATAGTTATGTGATTAATAACCCATTCTTAAGAAAATCCGAGAAATGATTTTGCATTATTTCTAAACTTTGAAAACCAAAGATCATTACTTTTCGAAGGCAGAAAAGATTGATTGGGGCGACTTCCAAAAAAAGAGTTACATACATAAAAATCTATACATAGGCCTATAGGTCTGTGAATCGATCTATCACAGATAAGAATTAGTTTCTGGTTTCCAGTCTAGATCTAATATATAAGTCTATGGTTTGTCTATTCCTCTTTCTCCCTTCTCTTTTTATTTCTACTAAAAGTATTTTTTCTATAAGTCCTCCGTCTCTTCCTCCCCCCCATCCCCCTTTTACCAACTTCTATATCCCAACGAAGATTGAACCGCCATGTTAATGATTTCACTGCGTCATCGGCCTACTCTTAAAATACTCTCTAACTCCTTAACGTGTGACGAGATTACATGTAACATGAACATTCCCAGAATTCCCCCCACTTTAAAAAAAATACGAACCACTTCATTCTGGATAAGGAAAATTATTTTTAGAGTGCAACATTCGATAATATTTTTTCCCCCCTAAAGTTATTTCAAGATTCAGGAATTCAAATAATATGGAAGAAAATATTGGCACGTGTGTAATTCTAGAGGTCGCTTGTGCGCTCGATTTTTATGGCAGACGAAGGCTAGAGAGTATAATTTCAACAGGTTTTCTGATGAGATCGATGACGTCATTGCAAGCAAAAAAAAAAAAAAGTCATGAATACATTATACTTTAAATAAGAGTAAAAAGAAAAGATTTATAACGAGAAGTGAGAGGGAATGGAAAAGAGATAGAAAGAGAGTAAAAGAGAGCGTTAGAGGGAGAAAGAGGGACAGAAAGCGGGAGATAAAGAGACCACGGGGAATTAACAAGGAAAAACCAGACTTAGCAAAGAATGAGAAATTTTATAGATGAAGTAGCACAGTGATGTTCAAACTACGGCCCGTGAGACAAATCCATCTTCTCTGCTAATGTCAACGACATTTAGTGTTAAGAGTGGTATTAGCCTGCACAAGTCAATCACCACTTTAAAATATTAAGCGCAGGATGGAGGAAATGCAAAATTATTTAGTAACGTGAAAAACTGGACTGTTAATTGATCTTCGGGACCGAGGACAAGCCATAATATTGAATAACGAGTCCTCATTTATGAGAACTGGTCTGTTTCCCGAAGTTGAAAATGACCAGGGACTCTCCTATCACGGGGCCCCACTTAGGCACTTGGCCTGGGCCCCACTCAGCACCGCCTAAGGCCGAAAACTTCTAGATAGTAACGAATGAACGCGCTTTAATGTAAAGAAGATACAATCACACACACTCCAAAGTACCATAAGTCTATGGACCAATAACTAGCAGACTATTATTTAAACTAATTTTACGTTACAAAGGTATAAAATGAAGAACTCGAATGGCGACCCTATAAAAGTGTATCGCCTGCTCATGTTAGATGACCGATGGGTCATATTAACCCAAGCTGACCCAGAATTCATGCACTAACGTCACACATCCTATTTTATCATTAGCGCCTTCCTAATTTCTTTCCCACTGGTCTATTTCTATTTCCCCACTAATCTATTTCTATTTCCTCACGAGTACATATTTAGATTGGTAGACTTACCCCTTCGACTCTGCCAAAAAGCAATCAAATTACTCTTGACGTCTGGAAAGTTGAAGGGAGAGAACTGTTTACTATTCCTCCTACCGCTAGGTGGCGCCAGCAGTCCACGCGTGACTCTGGGCTACGTTTTACTATTGTTCTTATTGCCTTTACAGGGCGATTTTTTAATATATTTTTTTTTTCATTGGCTTGTAGGACCAATCGAATGTTTGGTCTTAAATCGACAGACGGTACACCCAGTCATGGAAATGAACCAGTTCTGGAAATTCTCATAATGGCGTTTAGCAATACTCTCATCAATAGTGACATGAAGAGTGAATACTAAATACATTAAGGTTTCGTACAAAAGTACAAAACAGAATAAACAAGAAAAAAATGCTTGACAGACAAAAAGAGATTAAATAGATGGTCAAGCTGGTTGACTTGTTTCAGATATTAGGCTCAAAAAAGTTTCCCTTTCAGACCTGGCGATCTATAGGGGAGATGGTGTTATGGTTATGGTTATGTATCTTTGGTCAACGGTTAACGAGCAGGGTGTCATGTGGTCAGCACAACGACCAACCGCCTTTACTTTCAACAACTAGGTTATGAGTTGGGTAGAGTCAGGTGCCCACTTAAAAGTCCCGAATTTCAAAATCCCAGTCCTCGCCAAGATTCGAACCAGGGACCCCATGTTCGGAAGACAAGCGCTTATTAACCACTCGGTCACAGCGCCTCCCTAGTAATGTGTCTTCTTAATATTCATAATTAGGATGAAACACTTTTAATAATTTATTTAGAATAAAACTTTACTGGTTGATTTCCAGAGACGACCAATTTCCAGAACCGAGCGAACTATAAATAGACCACTCGAGAAATCAATCAAAGCGATCGATAGAGCATTGAGTGTTTCCCAATATCTTAAGTAGAATGAACAAGAGAGAGCTATCAAGAAAGAAACCGTGATTTAAGGGACGGTACCGAGTGTGTAGCTGTAGGTGAGAAGTGTGTGTGTCTGTGTGTGTGTGTGTTCTGTAAAGAAACAAAGGGGAATAACTTTATAGATCTGTAGGTGTCGCTGCTGGAGGCTTTAATGTTTACATTTTAAGGTCTTTCCTTTTAAATGTAATTTATCGATAATCAATACAAAACGCAGGAGATAAATCCCATTTACAAGTAAACGAACTAGTATTAGGCATTGTCTACGAGTTCTTTAAGGCAGAGACGTACTTAGAGGGGGACAAGGGACACTACCCTCAAGGGCAGAGATGCACCAAAAGAAAAAAGTATTGCAGGTAGATATTTTAGTTAAGTGTGACATTCTAAGGTTATTTATACTATACTGTTATGAAATACTTTAAAAAAAATTGAAACCCCAATATTTGTATGTAATGGACATGGTAAATGGGAAGGGGGTAGCGCCAATAAAGTACCCTGCCCAGGGTTAACGTTGTGTTTACTTCAACTCTGCTCCAAGGGGGTTGATTACACCAATTTAAATTTAGGGGCATTATTGCTAATTATAATTAGCTGAAAATACTTTTTATATTTCCAGTTCAACCATACACAGATGGTCGCCATGTACACGCATAAAAAAACAGAGGATATTTCAGGCTGCTACCTAGACATGTACACAAGATTCAGGGGGAAAAAAATCACGATTTTAGAGATGGTGTACATTTTGTACCAAGCTTCTATCAACTCACTCTGTCCGTCTGTCCGTCAAAGTTTGTCCACGTTCTTTCTACCACAGCCATTTTCGGATCAAGTTGAAACTTTGCACAATTATTCATTGGCGTAGACAAGACATGAACCAATAATTTTTAAAAAAAATTTACTATTTAGTCACTGGTAATTAGTTATTTTGATTGATACCAACAAGGAAAATAATCCATCAGTATTCACAGATCGACTAAAGTTTTTGAGTTTAGTCCCCATAAATAATTGTTAACGCTATTTTTCTCACACACATTCTCCGATCAAGTTGATACTATAAGCAATTACACAAATCAACCAATTAGCTTATTATTTAGTTCGATATCGGATAATGGTTCTACATTGTTGATAGCCAAAGTTGTCAGGGCGGAGTTATTCCCCTTGGATAATTTTTTTTTTTTTACAAGATTCGTTACTTCGTACACATGATTTACATTACTGAAAGAATATGTTTGGGATATGTATCTAGGCCTACACTGATTGAAAAGGATAGATGGACAGAAACGTTAGATAACCCTTTTTTGTTCAATTTCTTTTTACCATAATCAAGAGTTACCTTTTCTCGCCTACGGTGGATCTCCTTTATTTATTTACCATAAACACTAAACATAAATAATTAAGGTTGTAAAATAGGTTTACAAGTAAATCCATAAGTACTTAAGAAATCTGGTCATTCTTCACAACAGTGGTAGAATCGTGTTGCCTTTCTGGTGATGCCTGCAAAAGAAAGTGGCGTTCTAATTCTAGCCAGAGCTGTGACAATTTGGTCTGCCTTAGTAGTAATTGAACTATATTAACAGCACCCCCTAATCCGCATGTCAGATGATTGTGGAGAAAATACAACACAGCTCTCTTCAAACACAATCTAAGTGGGCTTGTCGGATAAGTAAGTTAATTAAACTTGTATGATAAGCGGGTGTGAATAGTAAGTTGAAAAGTGAAGCGATTGAGCGTGTAGAATAATTGAGGTTGCAGGGCCGATCTTAGGCTACTTCAGCTTTCATTGAATAAAAATGTAACAATGAGGCGAATTTTAACTACAAGAAGAAGTTCCAATACTTAATTTACTGTAATAGTCACTGGCATACAAATATAGATGTAAATCTATCTCGACCTCTTTGAAAAAAAAACAACAAAAGCGATATTTTGCTAGTCGATAGTAAATCTGAAAGGCAGATCTGAATGTTTATTCTCTTTTTGTTGGAAAACTATCTTCTACTGTAGATGGCTCGTAAAGTTAATTTGACAGTGCTTTTGTACTTAGTAAAGTATGAATAAAAGGCAAAAACGAATGTATTTTCTAATACAAAATCTTAATTTTCACTTATCTTTATCACAACCAAGAATGGGCACCGCGAAATCCGTTTCGCTTAGGGCCCCGCAATCTGTAGGACAGGCCCTGTGAGGTTGCATGATAAGTGAGCTTCTGTGATAAATTAAAGATTGTGTTATAATTAGGCTTGTATGATAAGTAGTCTTGTGTGATAAAATGACGTTTTTTAATTGAGCTTTATGGTAAGTTGGCTCGTGTGATTTATTGACTTGTGTTATAATTGGACTTGCATAATAAGTGGGCTTGTGTGATAAATTGGCTTGCGTGACAATTGATGATAAGTGGCCTGTGATATGCGGGTTTGCATGATACGTTTGCTTGCATGTTAAGTGGGTCTTGAATGATAAATGGATTTCTATCAAATTTGCCAAGTCCTCAAGTACATATTCCTTTCATTATCATATATTTATTATATAACTTTCTAAGCGATCTCATACTTCAATAAGAAAACGCATTTCAGACAATGTCATGAGAGGTCTGCTTCGCACGAGCGCTCCAAAGACTTATAAATTCAATTACCGTGACAATATGGGGAGGTCGCAGAATGCTAGAAGGGAGGGTCATTTGTAGCAAATCTCAAATCAGCATTAGTTAAGGCGCTTTCTTTAGTATCCATTTTTTTGTTAGAAATTTCGGATTCCGGAAACTTGGTTACTAGAAACACTGGTTGCAGCATGATTGGCACGGAAATAAATAAATTTCGGATTCCGGAAACTTGGTTACTAGAAACACTGGTTGCAGCATGATTGGCACGGAAAGAAATAAAAACAAGGTTACAAAGACAGTTGGTGTGGAAACACAAACTCAAAATCGGCCCCCTGAAGTGGTCCACCCAGGCAGGCTTCAATATTTTCAGAAAGAACATCCAAATGAAATTATATCAAAGACAAATGAGAGATATGAATGGAGAAATAAGGTTGACAGATCTTGTGTAGTGCCCAAATGGTGCTGCAGATCAAAGGATAGGTGCAAGTGAATGCAAAGTTAGATGTGAACCTGGCCTAATTAGTTCCCCTTTCAGACCTTGTGGTCTATAGGGCAGATGATCATACAAATTACATTTTATTTCTTAAAATAAACAAATCTTTGCTTTTCTTTAGGTAACTTTATTTTTTTTTTAATGTTACTTTTTTTAAAAAAAAGTTATCTCCCCTTGTTATTTCTACGTGAGTGGCCAGAGACTATGCAACGTTAGCTCTATTGACCATTTTTTTTCTCCGCCAAGAAAACGCCAACTATTGACAAAGTAAAGTGCTAATCTAACCTAGACTCTTCATCTTTGACCCTCTTTCGATTCCTCATTCCTCCAAAACCTGATTACATGATTACACAATCCCCCGGTATAAATATAGCTGACAAACGCTTACATATTTAGAAATAAACCTCTTCTGTATAGAAAATAAAAAACAAAATCATGATTGGAAAGAAGACAAAAAACAAAAACGAAGTGAACAGACGAGATATGGCAACGAGGCTCTTCGGAAATCGATAGTTCAGCAGCCGAGAGCGAATGCCAATGAGACAGAGCTATCGAGAGTGGGAACAATATACTTGTAGAGGGAACAGCCAAAACTATCTGGCAATTAGCTGGTAATACTAATATAGTTTTGTTTTTACCGCCCGTCGTCTGCGGAATACTTCGGAACAAAAGAGATTTGGCAGGGGGTGGGGAGTTTGGGTAGGGGTGAATTGAGAGTAACAGAAGGGGTGGTGAGAATGTTCCAAAAATGTATTTTTGGCGGGAAATAAAGACGTTTTTTCTTCATAATGTTGAACCTATTAATAGTTCTGTCGCTATGAGCAGCGTAATCTCAGACCAATAGCTCTAGGGGTTATTTATAGAGTTATTCCTCAGGAAGTATTGGCGTTGCATTTTTTTCCCTCTACATCCTCTCTGCTCCCCTCTCTCTTTTTCTCTATTGTTTATGGCCAAATAAAAATGAAAAGGATACTGAAAGAAATGAGAACGAGAAATTAGTTGTTGTTTTTTTTAATCCAGATGCTCCAAGAAGATGTTTTTTTTTTAAAGAAGTCTAGATACTTCAAGAAAATGTGTTAAAGATAAGATGCATAAAGAAATGCCTCCTAAGATAAAATGCTTCCGAAGATAATATGCCTCAAAAGAGAAGATGCTTCAAAAGATAAGATGCCTCCGAAGATAAGATGCCACAAAAGAAAAGATGCTTCAAAAGATAACATGCCTCCGAAGATAAGATGCCTCAAAAGACAAATCTCTAATCTCCTGGTTTGTGATGCGGCCTCAAAAGATGAGGCGCCTTAAAAAGTCCACAAGCTTCATAGAGATGTCGTTTATTGAAGGGTGATGTGACACCATATCCTGATAGTAGACATACACGGCAACAAATACGCTATATGCTCAGGTTCCAAGATCTACAGACCCGCAAAGACTTTCAAAAATTAAAAGAGGTTTTAAAGCCCTTATCTCAGCTAGGAAGTTGGCATAGACTATCACAGGATTGTTATGGAGTGTGTGCGTGTGTTTCCTAGGTGACGATGAAGAGAGGTTAGGCGATTGGTTGGCGGCTGTTTGTTTTAGGATGACGAAATACGAGCTGAATTGTCGTAATGCAAATGTTACGAACGGCAGACGATCTAGAGACTAGATAGAAAAAGAAGTGTATTTGTGGATAGATTCTCTTTAAATCTCAGTTTATTTCAGTGCTATTATTTCTGGGACTATTGGAATAAAAGTTATACCGAGTGTTTGTTTGTATAGCGCTACTTTCATGCTTATAGCATGCTCAGAGCGCTTTGAGTAGACCAGTAGGGGGGAGGGGGTATCTAGGAGAAGGTTTTTCCGTGCTGTCTTCAGGCGCTCAGCAAACACAACTCTGCCCGAGTCGGGTGTCGAACCTCGAGCCCCCTTCATAGGTAGCCAAGCCAAGCCAAGTTCAAGCGCACTTAACCTCTCGACCACGCTTGAGAAAATTGTTCAAGTTATCCAAAATTTATTCATTAAAAATATCGTACTAGCAATCTGGGGCTACAAACAAATTACCGATCTTCAACAAGGATTCACTACGATGAATACATAGCAGCCTGTAATAGGCTTTGGTCTTATTTGATGGCCGACTTCGACAGATTACCCTGAAGAGGTTTGAGTTTCTTGTACGCGCTTATTAGATGTGTTTAACTCTTTCTCTCCGTAATTATTTTTCACTTTCCGATGGAATTATTTATTTTGTTTCACTACCCTCTTATGATTTAACTATTTGTATGCAATCAGGAAATGTTATAGAAGGTATACAATTATAGAAGAATGCATGCTCTTTTTATTAAACACAAATTAAATTTTATAAAATCAAAATTTAATTTAATTTAATGGAGTCAAATCAACGTTGGTATCGTCAGTTAGGAGTAAAAGAGTTAAACTACTAAAGAACAAGATCTATCACAATGACAAGACGAAGGGTTAAGTCCAGACCGTTAAATACGTGAATAAAGTTTTATGCATAAAGGCCACAACCAAGTCTCTGACAGTAATTACTTTGAATTCCAATCACCTACTGAATAATACCAAAGTAGTAAAGGAGGAGACAAAGGATTAAGTCTAGACCGTTAAATACGTGAATAAAGTTGTATGCACAAAGGCCACAACCGAGTTACTTTGAATTCCAATCACCTACTGAATAATGTCGGCACGGGTAGCTGAATTCCACTATCCATGACATCACTACATGTCGAATTCAAAGTCCGTCAACTCTGGTGCGTCTCTATACTAACTGCCTAACAGAGAAGACAAAGAGAGAAAGACAACTTTAAAGAATGGACACGCACATTAATGGTGAGTGACAAAAGAATGTCAAAAAAAAAAATTAAGAGAATTAAACAATAATTTAAATTAAATTAAATAAGGATTTCCTTATATATTTAGAGAAAGAGGCGCGGTGGCGGAGTAGTAAAGCGCTTGGCTTCCGAACCCGAGTGTCCTGGGTTCGAATCCTGAGATTTTAAATTTCGGGATCCTTAGGGTGCCTCTGAGTCCACCCAGCTCTAATGGGTACCTGACATAAGTTGGGAAAAAAGTAAAATGTTTAGAGTGAGCACCTTTATAGCCCATTTCTCAGGATTTAGAGGTAAGCAGCGCGTTGTGCTGGCCACTTGACACCCTCGTAAATTAAGCGTTGATCTTTACATACTTTGCCCTAAAGAGAACATGGTCTGAAAAGGGGCACTTTAATTTTTTTTTGGCTTCTCTATTTAGGGATAAGTGTTAGGGTCACATTTCGTTTTTTTTTCCTTCTCATAGTGGACGTTTACAATGTCGCAAATACTTGATCAACTAAGCTTTGGCTGATGTACATACTGGAAGTTTAGCCATGGGTTAAGCTTGCTGCCCCACGGTTTCACCTCTTAACACTAGCCAACAGAATACAACATTCAGAAATAAATCATTGAAATATATTGACACTCTCTTCTACATATAAAAAACACATTTACAAACATAACACATGAACACAAACATAACACATGAATACAAACATTAACAAACATAGCACATGGATACAAACATAACTAATAAAATACTCAGAAAGACACAAAGATAAAGGCACATTTCTTGCTCCATATGCTAGGACTAATTTGTATAAGTAATCCTTCTTCCTTTATCTTATCTTATCTTATATAATACAGACGTTACTTCAAAAAAGAAGATGATTAAGATTCCTTTAGTGCTATTGGAGCATGGAATGGGTTGCCTGAATCAGCCCCCCCCCCAAAAAAAAAAAACAACGACTTAGCAGAGTTTAAGTCTCTAATTGACATGCACGACTAGATTTTAACTCTTTCTCTCCAAACTGACGATACCAACGTTGATTCCACCAGAAAGTGGTAAATAATTACGGAGAGAAAGAGTTAACTCTTGGATACTAGTAGGACGTAATTATAATATCTTTAACGTGACGTTTGTAATTTATATTATATAATACATAACACAATTCCAGATAACATGTAATGATGACAGATATTGGCTATATTGTGGGAGAGGTTCACATCCATAAATATAACCAAACAATATAAAAGTTCAATAACAGATGAGCATCACCAGTAGTCAGTTTCAAGATGTACTTTGCAGACATAGGTCCGAGAGTGGGTGTGGGAGAAATAATGTGTACAAACATTTTACCAGACAGACAGACAGAGTGAATTGATATAAGTTTTCAATCATTCAAGCTACTAATAATTCAAAATGCTAATAACGAAAGCTAGGAAAATAAATGCCAATGTGCTAGCCGCTAGCCGGTCTATATAAAAAAACAAAATGCTGTTTTGTCATGTGTGTGTAACTGTTTCATGGTTTGACCAAAGACCTTCCGATCAGTAAAGAACATGTCCAGACAGAAATCCCTATCGCTCTATCTGGCCTACGCTTAACCCCAAAGATTATGTCAGGTCAAGTTGAGCTACTGACCGCAGACTTACAATACAAGTTGATGGTCTCACTCGTTCTTCAAAGAGCCCAAGATAGAACGGCCATAATGGGCCCGGGTTTACATGCAAGCGATAGAGAAAAGATCGATTTGATGTCTCTGGTGGGAAACCTTTTTTTTTTTAGGGGCCTTTATACTTCTGTAACCCCACGTCCGTCTCAAGTCCATTTTTTTCCCTCTCCTTTAAGTCTTTCCTTTTTCTTCTTTTGGTTTAAAGGGTGTGCGAGTTTGTGGCCGGGGGGGGGGGAGGTATTTTAAGCCCAAGATAAAATTGGAATCAACCAAGCGACGGACAACTCTAGTATCACTAGAGCAAGAGTTACTGGCCTTAGCATCATTACTGACACCCGAACAAACGTACAGACAGACGAACGAGCAACTCGACTTATAGGGTCATAATTTTAAAAAAGAATTCTGTGAAGGATCTTCGGTAAAAAAAAAAGTTTACTTTTCTCAAAATTGCTAACTTCTCAGGTCTACCTCACAAAACGTGCAAAAAAAACCAACAGCTTACATAATAGGAAGAAACGCCTTATTACCGTCATATCGCTCAATACTGCAAGATTTATCTCCGATTTCTATATAATTAACTACAACTAATTGTCTTGTCTTTGACAATGAATAATTGTGCTAATTTTTTTACTTGATCGGACTATGGAAAGTGTGGGGGGGAATAACGTATACACGATTTGAGACAGAAAGACAGACAGACAGACAAGCAGACAGACAGAGTTGATATATGTTTTATAAAAACGCTTGTAATGTTACAAAATATATCTTTTTTATTTTAAAAAAAAAATTGAGAGTGTGATGGCTGAGTTGCAAAGCGCTTGGATTCAGAACCAAGAATGTTTGGATTCAAGTCCCGTTTCGAATAGGGATTTCTAAAGGAATTTTTAGGGCGCCCTTGAGTCCACTCAACTTTAGTTAGTACCTGACAAATGTTGAAGTATTTGTGCAGGTCACACAATACACTCGTGTCCCCCCCCCCCCCCCCCCCCCCCCCAAAAAAAAAATCTGCCCCATAAATCTTTAGGTTTGAAATGGGGACCTATACCTTGATTTTGTTACTTGGAACTGAAAGCTTAATCATTCTTTGTAGTATATTGGCTATACACATAGTTCTATGGTTATACACACAGGTCTATGGATATACACATAGGTCTGTGATTAAACACACAGGTCTGTGGTTATACACACAGGTCTGTGGTTATACACACAGGTCTGTGGTTATGCACACAGGTCTGTGATTATACACACAGGTCTGTGGTTATAAGCCTACTTACAGGTCTGTGGTTATACACATAGGTATATGGTTATACAAACAGGTCTGTGGTTAAATAAATGGGTCTTTGTTAATACACCAACCATTTCGTAGAGTGCATGCTATTGAGAAATGTTGTAGCCACAAGGTTATAAATAAATTGCGTACTGTTGTTTTTGTTTGTTTGTTTTTTGCTGTTCATTTTTTACTTTTCTGTTTCATTGGGGGCCACCACATTCACTCCGCGTAGTGCCTAAGGCCTCCAATAATCTAAGGCCGATCCTGAAACCCGAATGTTCTACTTCATGGACAACTCGATAAAGGCAGAACCTCCGATATCTGGATGTAATCAAAACGGAACTCAAGGCAGTTGACATCGCTGTTGCCTATTAAGCATATAATGCCTTTTTTTTAAAGCTATTATGTATGTAAGCTATATTGAACAAAATATATAAACACAGATCGTATAATACAAATATTCAGGGCCGGTCCTAACAAATGAGGGGTCCTATGCAAAACGGATTTCGCGGGGCCCAGTCTGGGTAGGGATAAGGATAAAAAGTGAAAATTAAAATTTTGTATTAGAAAAAAAAATCGCCTTCACATTTTATTCATTCTTTACTAAGTACAATATCACGATCAAGCTAACTTTAAGAGCCATGAGTGTAGCAAAGTCATACAGTAGGCCTATATCCTCAAAATACTGTTTCCTACATAGATCAAGCTCAATAGCAATAGCAAATATTACCAGTTGTTCAATCTATCTTCGTGAATTGTTGACCTCAAGTAATTGAATGACAACCCAATGTGAGAATTTTTATATTTTCAGGAGAAAATCAAGAGGCCGAGGGAAACCTGTAATATAAGTTATGATGGTTTAATTTAATATTATACACATAGAATTAGCACGGGGCCCAATGCGGCCGCATTGTTTGCAGTGGCCTCAGACCGGCCCTGCAAATATTCATGAGTTCCACATTTGGTACTAAAGGCTATAAACAAGGCGCTTGACTTACGAACCGAAGGGTCTGGGGTTCAAATTTGATTTAAGGCATCGCATCGTTAGAGCACTCAAGGTCTTCCAAGGAGGAGACAGATTCTAACTAATTATGAGTGCACATTACTCCGGATTAATCGTCGTGAATTAGAGAAGTTTAAGAAAATATTATGATCATTTTAAAATAGGTTAGAAATGTCAGCATAAAATATTTTTTCTTCTTATGTATTTTTTAAAAATCTTTTAAAATACAATTTTAATAACAATATAGTAAAGCAACTATGACTTCCTTTATTCATTAGCAATGACTCCGATGAATTAAAAAAATTAGATTTTTCGCGTTTAGAAAGAAAAAAGTAGCCGTTGCATCAGAACTTTGAATGGATTAATAAATTATGCTTTCGGATTTTCACTCTCTTTTCTAGTTAACGAGATCTAAACGAAACGGACAGACATATAATACAAAACTAATAGCGTCTTTTCCCCTTTTGGGGGGGCCGCTAAAAAAGCAAATTACACACTCAAAATTCTATGATCGTAGCCTAAGGGGGTTTTGAGTTTAACCCCCCCCCCCCCTTTTCAGCGGGGTTTGATACTAAAAACTAAACAAAAAAAGCAAATTACACACTCAAAATTCTATGATCGTAGCCCAAGGGGGTTTTGAGTTTAAACCCCCATTCAGCGTGGTTTGATACTAAAAAATAGGCTACCTCTTCAATATATAAAAAAAAAAAAAAAAATTACACACTCAAAATTCTATAAGCGTAGCCAAGCCATGGGGGGTTTTGAGTCTAAAATTCCCCATACAGAGAGTTTTGAGGTTGAAAACCTCTCCAATTTTATTCTAAAGCAAACTACAGTCACCAAATTCTATGAGCGTAGCTAAGGGGGTTTTGAATTTGTTAAAAAAAATTCCAGAGATTTTTTAGTTTAAAACCTCAAACAGATGATTTTGACGATAAAACTTCCCTTTTCGATGTAAAATCTAAAGCAAACTAGTCACCTAATTCGAAGAGCGTAGACAAGAAAGGTTACTAATTTCTACCAGTAGCTGGGCTGAATTAATAAAGTGCAGTGAATAGTCATCTGCCAAAATTGAAAAAGACTAAATGTGGCTCAACAAAGATGTCTAAGAGGGAATTTAGGAGTCAGCTATAGAGATCGGGTCTCAATCAAGGAAATGTTTTGCCGAACTGGTAGTGGACCCTTAATAAGGTTGTGACAGAGCGTCGTATGAGGTTTGCGGGAAAAAATGAATTACGCATAATAAGAGTTGCGATGACATGGACGCCATTACAAGGAAAACGCAAACAGGGACATCCTAGTACATTATGGCGCCACACTTTCATGGAGGTCCTCAGAGCAGGTAGGAAGAGGCTTCAGACATTGCAAGTGACAGATTGTTGGGGAAGTAGCTTGGCGCTCAATGCTCCGAACGACGAGGATCTAAGTCAGTAAGAATAGCACATTAGTTTTTTGAAATAAAACTTTTTAATAGCAGGGTAATGCACAGTGGATACCCCACAATATGCATTTTGTTGGCTTTCAATACTGGAAATAGTGTTTGGCGGCGGGGCTCCGCCCCCGCGCTGGGCGAGCGCCCCTGGCAAGGGCGGGGAGTCTACAATTTTCCCACTAACTCCAGGAAGAACCTATTCTAGGGCACACTAAACGACTTCCGAAAGAATGGAGGGTCAGAATGTACTAAAGATTAATTAGGTGTGTAACACACACACTTATATTTTGCCGGGGGGGGGGGGGGAGAATAAAAAACATCATCTCCGACCCCCGCAAAAAACATCCCATGGATGGAGAAAAACAACAATAGAACAATGAAGATTCACGCTGATCTGTCAACTAGTCAAAGCACTAACACAAACGTTTAGCAGTGTATTCCCCGGGATTTGGCCTCCAGGCTTCCATGAAAACTGGAGACGGCTGCCTTCGAAAGAATCCCTGGTTCATCGTTTGGCATGTGAGGACATGTGTAATACATGTTTTCGTACATGTGTCTACAACAGAGGACAATAGGCATGATGTCTGCAGCCGGAAAATAGGACAATCAAATGAACTATGAACAATTTCTGGGGGCAGAATATTATTTTTCGTGAGAGACCAGCAAGTTTGTTTTCTTTTGTTTTTTATGATGTAAAAACTTTTTGAGCTACTGAATAAAACAAAAATAAGGGCGTGTCCAAACGCAAACTTAGATTTTTTTTTTAAATTTACCAAAATATCAGTGTCGGTTAATGTCTCACTTTTTTATGTGCATATTTTTTTCTTTGTAGTTCTTATTTAAACTTTCTCTCTCTGTCTCTCTCTGTCTCTCTCTCTCTCTGTGTCTCTCTCTCTCTGTCTCTCTCTCTGTCTCTGTCTCTCTCTCTGTCTCTGTCTCTCTCTCTGTCTCTCTCTCTGTCTCTGTCTCTCTCTCTGTCTCTCTCTCTCTGTCTCTCTCTGTCTCTCTCTCTTTCTCTCTCTGTCTCTCTCTCTTTCTCTCTCTGTCTCTCTCTCTTTCTCTCTCTGTCTCTCTCTTTCTTTGTCTCTCTCTCTGTGTGTCTCTCTCTGTCTCTCTCTCTGTGTGTCTCTCTGTCTGTCTGTCTCTCTCTCTCTCTCGCTTCCATGTTGCCTAATATCTCTCGTTTTGTCTACCTCTTTGGCTTCCCTTCTCTCCGCTTTCTCTATTCTCTACTCTATCTCGGCCCTCTTTCTCCGTTTCTCTCCTCTTTCTTCTCTTCCCTCTCTTCTAATTCTTATCTCCCTCCCTCTTCTTTTACTTTTTCTCCCTTTCACCCCCCCCCCCCCCAAAAACACACTCAGGAAAAAAAACACTTTTTTTACCGGTTTTTTTATTTTTAACCCGTGAATTCTGTTACTAAAATTAGTCAATGAAAAGGCTGTTCCCGTCTGCTCGTGCAGTCACTCATTGTCTCATCACATCTTCACCTGCACGCGGGAGATCAGAGGAACAGGTTCCGTAACTCCTCTTGAAAGAGAACAATATGCTGGCGCATGCAGGTACAGAAGAACCAAAAACACACACACACAAAAACGCACTTACGGAGAGCCGTTAGTGTCACTTGTTTTTCTGTAAGATTAGTTTTAATAAGTTGATGCATGATTGCTAATTTGTAAAGTAAGGTCCCCCTTTCAGACCTTGCGATTTATAGGGAAGATAATGTAAAGGCCATCTGTTTCTGTGGTTTACGGTTAACGAGGGTGTCATGTGGCCGGCACAACGACCGACCGCATTTTTTTCTCCACAGCTATTGTCAGGTACCCATTAGAGTTGGGTGGACTCAGAGGACTCCCGAAATAAAAAGAAAATCCCAATCTTCGCGGAATTCGAACCTGCGACCCCTCGGTTCGGAAACCAAGAGCTTTTCCACTCAACCACCGCGAGTCCATTGCTACTTTGTAAGTAGATGTATGGCTGCAAAACTCTACGTTGTCATTTATTTAGTTCTTCTGTGCCCTACCCACCACACGTGTTAAAATACCTTACTATTGTGTTAATATCATATTAGTTTCAGAACAACTTAGTGCTTTATTATCTTAGTCTCTTATAGCCTAAATACTTTGTTATCTTAGTTTCCAAAATAGCGTAGAATCTTAGTTTCTTGATACCCTATTAGTGTCTCAATACTTTAGTATCTTAGTGTCTTAATATATTATCCTAGTATTTTATTACCTAATTAGTGTCTAAATATATTAATATATTGGTGTTAATATTTTAGTGTTTTTAGTGTCTTAATGTTTAGTCTCTTTGTATCTCTATACATAAGTACATTGTGTCTTAATGTTTAGTCTCTTTGTATCTCTAGACATAAGTACATTGTGTCTTAATGTTTAGTCTCTTTGTATCTCTAGACATAAGTACATTGTGTCTCAATACTTTAGTTTGTTAGTGTCTTAATACTTAAATACATTCGTGTCTTAATCCTTTAGTATTATAGTGTCTTAATGCTTAAGTATCTTAGCGTCTAAGTATCTTAGTATTTTAGTGTCATTATAAATAAGTTAACAGTGTATGGTTTTATCTTTTAGATTACAGACGTGACTTCAACAAGAGAAGATAATTACGTCCTACGTATTTCTTTATGTCAATCTAAACATGCATGTTAATCAATGCATTAAACTTTGCTAAGTCGTTGGTTTACTTGGCTGATTCAGGCAACCCATGTCATGCTCTAACTTCACTAGGGAAGAAAGAAAACTTATACGAATTTGTCTTAGTATATGGAATAAGAAATGAATCTACTTCTTCCCCGCCCCCCCCCCCCCCCCCCCCCCCCAAATAATAAAAAAATTGGAAGATTAAAAGTTTTTTTGTAAATTGCAGATTATTCGACAATTTGTTTGTAATTTCTGTTGTATATAGCAGATGTTCTCAAACTTTTGAGACATGGGATCTTTCCATATATTCAATATTCAAAACTGGCCCACTGGCCCACGTCAGGTAAATGCTTAGTATATAAGTTTTAAAATGTAAAGGGAAAATACTCGCTGAAGGGGCGCTAATTGAGAATATAATTTTTGAAAAATAAAATTTCTTGGATAATGTTCATGAGATTTGTATGAAAGTATTTATGCCTGGCTTGATGTTTATACGTAGCAACCGCAAATCTCATTGAGTGCCAAATTTATAGTTGGTTTCTTTTTTTTTTTTTTGATGAGTTTCATTACGTGTGAGTACCACCGAAATAACAAGACAGGAAAGCTGTCAACTTCTGTACTTTGTAGAGTGTGAAATTAGAATCTGAACTGTAAATAGATGTTGTGGTATCCATGTTCAATCATTCTTCGGAATCCCTGCGGTCGTCTCGAGGATCCCCTAGAGGTCACGCTAGTGCGCAAACGTACATAAATAGTATTGTTATATTATTATCTTATAATTATCTTTATATATATTTCTCGCCGTGGCCCAACTTAACAGGACACCACAATGAAAATGTCATGGAAAGATAACTCTTTTATTTCTGCAAGTCGGACTAGAGTTACCCCACGTAACTTTAGCGGTGACAGAGAGCGAGGACTCACATCGTACTACACCGTCCTTACTGTCTTGCTGTCCTGGACTGCACTGCCCTTTCTTGCATACTGTCTCTCGCCCGTGAAGGCTTTCGACCACATGACCATAACACGGGTCGTATTTGCGTGTACTAACAGTACTGTCCCTTGACAGCCATTGACAGTCGTTGACCTGTGTGATTTGCCTGAGCCACATGTGCCAGTAGGTCACACACACAATGACCTTATCAGACCGCCCATGGAAGGCAATCTTATATAATACAGACGTTACTTCAAAAAAGAAGATGATTACGTCCTACGCGGCATGCATTTAGTCATGCATATTAACCAATGACTTAAATTCTGCCAAGTTACTGGTTTTCCTAGTTTCATCAATATGTGGATTCCATGACAGTTTTTCATTTATTATAACACCTAGGTATTTTGCGTTTTTAGTCTGTGTTACTGGTCTGCCATGAATAAGATAAGTGGAATTAATTTGTTTTATTTTTTTTGTTACTCTTAACAACTGACATTTTTCTGGGTGGAAAGACATGCTCCAATTTGATTCCCATTTCTGTAATTCATCTAATTCTCTTTGTAAAATATCTGTGTCTTGTGTTGTTTTTATTGTTTTATATATTATGCAATCGTCTGCAAATAATCTGACTTTTGTTCCTGAATTAAATTGGTAATTCATTTATGTAAATTGAAAACATCAGTGGATCCAAGACTGTTCCTTGTGGTACACCTGAGTTTACTGTTATTGGTGTTGATTAAGAGCCATTTATTATTACAGTTTGTTCTCTCTCTATCAGAAAATCTTTATTCCACTGATGCAATGGACCATCAATGCCAAAGTATTTTAATTTTTTAAGCAAACTTAAGCTGTTTGGCTCTACAAACCAACGACCAAGTTTCAACAATTATATTTGTAAAAATTGCTTTACAAATCAAATTAATGTTAGGCCTATTATTCTCTTCACTGAAACAATAAGTGGTAGCTAATACTATCTTCAAGTAATAATAAGCTGCCATCTTGAAGTAATATACAGTCACTACAGTATCTTTAAGTAATTATAAGTTGTATTTTTAAGTCATTATAGAGTCGAAGATGTATGCAAACGCGACAAGAAGCTATTCAAACTCGACACTAGCATCTGGAAAAAAGAGGCACTGGATAGATCCACATGGAGAGCGAGCATAAAAGAAGCGTCCCGAATTGCAGATGTCATACACAACAGAAGCAGAAAGAAGGGTGTAAAATGCAACGGCGCCTGGTGATCACATACGCCCAACCTGAGATCTCAGCTGTGAATCAAGGATTGGCCTCTTTAGTCACACAAGAAGTTGCTAAGGGAAAAGATCGTCTCTCGAGACCTAAAATGCCACCGACAAGAGCTCAAGAACTAGTGTGATGCTGTGGTTGCCTTTGAGACTAAGTCAACAAATAGAAACTACATTGAACCTAATGGAAAAGAGTGTTTTCATTATTCATATCCATTTCTTTTCCATTGCTCTATCGTTTAATTTCACTACAGATGTGTATTTAGCATATAAAATATGAAGATTTAAATAAATAAATAAAAATTTGAATCTTGCCAGAATAACAGGCTTAAACATTTAATTTTAAAATATAACCTTTATGGAACACCGTAATTATCCATCCTCTCGCTCACTTAAAGCGATACGAGGCCCCAAGTGGCGCGAGGGCGGAGTACGAGCGAGTAAGAAAAACAAACACAGCGATGTCTGAGATTTGTGTGATTCGTCTGCTACTAGTTTTTGTGTCTGATTCACAGAATCTAGACTCCTGTAGTCGCTACAATTCATTGGAAACTTAATCTTTCTCAATAACAGACCTATTGGTACTTATTCTTTTGTTTTGAAATCAAACCACTTTGTCGACTTTCGTGGTTTGTATTAACCTTACGAATCGATGATTGGATAACTCGAGAGGTAAATGGAAATTTTTTTTACTCTCTAAAGTTTATAGTGCAATCTAGATCTTCTAGAATCGTTTTGAGGACAACGATAATATTTTCCATGACAGTGATTCCCAACCCTAGTGTTCCTCGAGGCCTGAATAGGTGTTGCACGAACTACTGGAATAATTAACTAGTAGGCCACCATGTGAATTAATCTCTCTGAAAGTTAAAGACAAAAGGCATAGTGTTCCGCTAAATTCGGTCACTAATAGAATATGCATCCTCCGTTTAGGACCCTTCAACTCAAGAAAACATTAAGAAACTGGAACAGACACAAAATAGAGCAGTGAGATTCATAACAAACGAATATTCACATTTGACTAGAGTAACACCATTAGTAAAATCACTAAATTCAGAAAGCCTTCAGGACAGACGACTCAAAAGTAAAGTAGCAATTATCCATAAAACACTGAACCATAATCTTCAAATACAAAAACAAAATTTAATAAATTACTCAGAAAGACACAAAGATAAAGGCACTTTCCTCGTCCCATATGCTAGGACAAATTTGTACAAATGCTCCTTCTTCCCTAGTGCTATTAGAGCATGGAATTGGTTGCCTGAGCTAGCCAGGAAAACCAGTGACTTGGCAGAATTTAAGTCATTGGTTAATATGCATGACGCGTAGGACGTAATCATCTTCTTTTTTGAAGTAACGTCTGTATTATTTACGATAAGATAAGAAGATACTTCTAATGTGCGAAGTGTTCCGTTTACGAAAATGTTTGTGAAACACTGCTCTGTATGTTAAACGTTACTGTTAAATGTCAAACCACAAATGTCAAGTTTACTAGAGATCTAGATCTATCACTTGCGCCTGATTTCAAGAATCTAGATCTATAAATAAAATTGGGACATGTTTAATCATAGAGATACACATTACACAAAGATAGAGGCGCATTTCTTATGCCATACGCTAGAACTAATTCGTACAAGTGCTCATTTTTACCTAGTGCCATTAGAGCATGGAATGAGTTGCCTGAACCAGCCAGGAATACCAACTACTTAGCAGAGATAAAGTCACTGATTAACATGCATGACTAGATTGACACATGAAATGCGTAGGACGTAATCATCTTCTTTTTTGAAGTAACGTCAGTTGTGTTTAAGATAAGATTCCATTAAACTAAGTATAATGAAAATGGTTACACATAAATAATGGAGCATTTCGGACTGTCGTCACGAAGTCCCCTAGTTCGACCCCTGCGCGCCGCCCATCCTCAGCTATTGGGGCTTTGAAACCTGTTTTTTTGAATTTACGCCTACATCCGAAACATGTAAACCATAAAATATAGAAATAGATTTAATATCCGAGTTATATAGTTGTAAGTACGATACGTTACATAAGCATAAACTTATATATCAGCATACTTGCTAACAAACAGACGGACAGATAAAGTTAATATTATTAAAAGTATTTATAAAACTGGTCACAAATAACAAAACAATTGTCCTGTTATTTTTTGTGACCAAAAGTTTTGTGTTTATTTATTTTATTATCATCCGATACTTGTTGATTCTCACGAGCCAACCAAACCCAGTCAAGGTCACGTCTGCTCATGTTTAGAAGACAGCCGATCACTATTACTTGTAAGCAACCATATCTTTCGCACTTCGCTAAACATTATCCTGAAGATTATAACCTATGACTCAGCAATAAGCTCATATCATATAGGGCCTACGAACACACATACTCACGCGCAAACACACTTCTAGTTTTTCGCAGTTCACTATTGAACCTACTCGCTCACTATTGAACCTAGTCTCTCTCTCTCTTTCTCTTGGCGCTCTACGCCAAATTGACCCAGGCGGACAACGACTTTGTCTGCATCAGTGGTGGCAAAATATGTAGGCTCTCCGGTCCTCGTGACATACTGTATTCACCCTTAATCTTCAAAATAAAAACCTGACTGTAAAACAGGTACTTTGTCTTTCGGCATAAATGTCTTAGATATGCGCTGTAATATTTATAAACCTATTTTTAGTCAATATTCATATCTATTTTTAGTTGTTTTTTTTTCAACAAACAAAGGCAAGACGCCAGACATTTTCTTTAATTACTGATGAGATGACAACGATTTATGTCTGTTTCTCCCCGTGCGTTCTTGGCTGGCGTATTGTTTTCAGACTCGGGAATGTAGGCATGTACCTGGTTTCAAACTAAATCTGGTGGGGGGGGGGGGGAGAGAGAGAAGGAGGAGTTATAAAGATAGAACTACAAAAAAAAATTAAAAAAATTAAACTCTGCATTCATATAACGAAAGGTGAGGAAAGATAAGTGAGGGAGATGGCAGTGAGAGAGGAAAAGCAGAGAGAGAGAGAGAGAGAGAGAGAGAGAGAGAAGTTGAGACAGTGGGAAAGGTCAGACTGACATTTAACATCTCTCAAGTCTGTTAATACCTTATCTGTGGCATTTTACGTCTCGAGAGACGATCTTTTCCCTTTGCAACTTCTTGTGTGACTAAAGAGGCCAATCCTTGATACACAGCTGCGATCGCAGGTTGGGCATATGTAATCACCAGGCGCCGTTGCATTTTCACCCTTCTTTCTGCTTCTGTTGTGTATGACATCTGCAATCTTTGACCCTTCCTTTATGCTCTCTCTCCATGAGGATCTGTCCAGTGCTACCTCTTCCCAGTTGCCAGTGTCGATTTTGAAGAGCTTCATGTCGCGTTTGCATACATCCGTATAACGTAATAGTGGGCAACCAGCGGCTCTCCTGCCTTCTATTAGATCGCCATACAGGATGTCCTGTGGAATTCGACCTTCTGGCATTCTACGAACTTGGCCAAGCCAGCCAAGGCGTCTGCTGCTGATAACAGAGCGGATGTCCTGGCACCATGCTCTTTGTAGCACTTCCTCATTGGTTATCTTATCTTGCCACCTTATTTTAAAGATCCGCCTTAGGCATCGGAGGTGGAAAACATTCAGCTTTTTTTCCTGCCATGAGTAGGTTGACCATGTTTCACTTTCGTACAGCAAGGTGCTAAACACACAGGTCCGGTAGACTAGGGCTTTAGTACTGTTAGTCAGCAATATGTTGTCCCAGACTCTTTTCTGCAGCAGTGACATGGTGGCCATTGCCTTGGCTATCCTGTTGTTTATGTCTTTATCCAGTAGAGTGTTGTTGGATATGATGGAGCCAAGGTAACAAAAGTGATCAACAATTTCTAGTGGTTGGCCATTAATGCTTACTTGAGGTGCAGTGTTTGTGTTTTGGACAAGTATCTTAGTCTTGCTTTGACTGATGTTTAAGCCGAACTTCTGGCAAGCAGCAGATAATTTGTCAACCAGGCACTGTAGCTGAATATCAGAATCAGCCACAATAGCTGCATCATCAGCATACAGGAGTTCCCTGACGAGTACCTTCCTAACCTTAATTTTTGCCCGCAGCCTTGATACATTAAATAATTTTCCAGAGGATCTTGTATGGAGAAACACACATTCGTTTATGTCGTTGTACGCATAATGCAGTAGACAGGAGAAGAATATGCCAAACAGAGTAGGTGCGAGCACACATCCCTGCTTGACACCACTACAAACCTCAAAAGGTGCTGATTGGGCTCCATTGAATTTGACAGTGCATTTAGTTTCCTTGTGAAAACACTCAATGAACTGCAGTAATTTGGGAGGGCAACCTATTTTCCTCAGGAGTTTGAAAAGGCCACTTCTGCTGACCATGTCAAAAGCTTTAGTCAGATCAACAAAAACGATGTAAAGGGGTCTGTCTCTCTCTCTCTGAATTTCTCCTGCAGTAGTCGTAGAGAAGATATCATGTCTACAGTGGATCTACCACTCCTGAATCCACACTGAGACTCTGGGTAGACTCTAGAAGCTATCACTTGCAGCCTGGATAGTGCCACTCTAGCAAAGATCTTGCCCACTATACTGAGGAGAGAGATACCCCTGTAATTGTTGCAGTCACTCCGATCCCCTTTGTTCTTGTATATTGTGACTATAGTTGCGTCACGCATGTCCTGTGGGACATGACCTGTTTCCCAGAGGAGAATATAGAGTTCAGGGAGCAGGAGTGATTCATTGACTTTCACTACTTCCACTGGGATACCATCACTCCCAGGAGATTTTCTATTTTTTATGCAGTTAATTGCTTTTTTAAGGTCACTGAGGCTGGGAAGATCATCTAGGCATTCCAGTACTGGAAGATCTGGTAGAGAAGCCAGGGCGACATCGTCTACTGTGTTTTGTGTGGCATAGACTTCGAGGTAGTGTTCTGTCCAACGTTCTAGCTGCTTGGTTTGATCTGTAATTTTTTCTCCTGATTTGGATAGAAGGGGGGCAGGCTTAGACACTGTTGGACCCAGGACCGCTTTAATGCGATCAAATAGAGCTTTGCTATTTCCTGAGTGGAGACTGTCTTGGATTCTGTTGCAGGTATCCCTCCAAAAGTTGTTAGCACATTTTCTAGCCATTAGTTTCGCCTCTTTATTAGCACTTTTGAAGGCCTCCAAAGATCTTGGACTTGGCTTTGTCTTGTGAGCGAGGTGTGCAGATCGCTTTTTCTCGATGCATGGTTCCTATATGTGCTAGATTCGCCTCAAACCAGTCTACATTTGTGTGTTTTTGAGGCCCAAAGGCGGTGATTGCCGAACTGTAGATTACATCTCTTAATTTCTCCCATCTGATAGAGATGTCTTCTTCATCACTTAACGAGGGGATTGAACTGTTCAGGAGCTCGCCAAAGAGTGCACACTTCTCTGGGTCACCTACATGGTTGACGTTAATTCGCCTAGTTCTGGGTTGAGTGGAAGTATAAGCCTTCTTGAGAAGTAGTTTGATTTTGCTTAGCACTAGTGAATGGTCTGAGTTGCAGTCCGCACTATGGTATGAATGGGTGTGGATGACACTTTTCAGATCCAACCTTCGGGTAATGCAGAGGTCAAGCTGGTGCCACCTTTTTGAGCGTGGGTGCTGCCAAGAGACTTTATGGCGTTCCTTGCCAGAGAAGAATGTATTTGTTACACACAGTTCATGAGAGCTACAGCACTCGAGTAGCCTTTGGCCATTGTCATTGATTTTGCCAACACCATGAGGTCCCAAGCATTGAGGCCATGCATCATTTCCATCACCAACACGGGCATTAAAGTCTCCATTTATATAGAGGTGCTCGGATTTTGGAATACTTTTAATTACCTCCTCTAGAGCTTGAAAGAATCTGTCTTTGTCCTCTTCCGGTGCAGCAAGGGTCGGTGAGTAAGCACAGATTATATTGACTTTGCCATGCGGTGATGCAAATTTCATGTGTGCTACTCTTTCATTGCCAATGGAAAACATCGCGATGCAGGGGACGAGACTGTTTCTTATTGCGAAGCCGACGCCATGTATTCTAGGGCTTTGTTCTGGTTTTCCTTGCCAGTAGAATGTATAGTTGCTTTCTGTAAGAGATCCTCTGTCTGCCAGTCTGGTTTCTTGCAGGCAGGCCACATCAATGTTTAGTCTGCTGAGTTCTCTGTTAGGGTTTTCTCCCTTAGCCTTAGACCTTACAAGGACACACACACAAGGCAGTGCGGCTATTGACCTATAGCTAGGGGTTTGGTTTGTGGGCAACAGGGCGTGTCCGCACGCCGACGGGCCATGCCTGCTTCACATCTTGGGGCCAAACCTCCTCCGAGACCCTTGCAGTTTAGCCTGAGGCTTCGCAGCCTCAGTTTCCATCTGCCACCACGAGGAGGTACTGCATAGGACTTGCTGTGGAGAGGCTATGTACTGGCAAGAGAGACTTACAAAACTGCTCCCCTTTCACAGATGCTAGCCAGCGGTGGCAACAAGTCAAGCTACCACACTAGACGCTTCACACAGCCATTTGACAGACAATACCTTATCACTGTAAAGATAAATCTCTCTTTTTTTTGACAAAGCCTATATCAATATCAACTCGTGTCTGTCTGGTACAACACCTTATTTCTTCCACTTTCCATTCTCGGATCAAGTTGAGACTTTTCACAATTATGTCATTGTCGAGGACAACACATAAATACAAATTAACCAATAAATTAAAAATTAACCAATACTGGGTGTTGAAGACTTTACATTTTTTAGTCCAGGAAATGGATTTTCTGAGGAAAGCAAATTGTCCTTCAATTGCCCTCTCCAGTAAGTTTAACCGTTGAGCTTTACTAGTAAGTTTAACCGTTGAGCTTTACTAGTAAGTTTAACCGTTGTGCTGTACCAGTAAGTTTAACCGTTGTGCTGTAACAGTAAGTTTAACCGTTGAGCTGTACCAGTAAGTTTAACCGTTGTGCTGTACCAGTAAGTTTAACCGTTGTGCTGTAACAGTAAGTTTAACCATTGAGCTGTACCAGTAAGTTTAACCATTGAGCTGTACTAGTAAGTTTAACCGTTGAGCTGTACCAATAGCTCGCTGCTGTCACAGGCTACGACGTCGCAACCTGTGGGCAGTTTAGACCAATAGCTCGCTGCTGTCACAGGCTGCGACGTCACAACCTGTGGGCAGTTTAGACCAATAGCTCGCTGCTGTCACAGGCTGCGACGTCACAACCTGTGGGCAGTTTAGACCAATAGCTCGCTGATGTCACAGGATGCGACGTCGCAGTTCAGTGTTCAGGCCTTCTATAAAGATGGGTCTCGGTAGGGTTTACTTACAGGGCCTTATCCACGAGGTGGGCCCCACGATGGGGAAATTCTTCTGTTACCGTTAGCCCCACATATGCGTGGCTTCTGTCACACATTCTAATGAACCGTATCAAAATCTCCCTTATTTCAAATAAATTTGCATACTTCAGCGAGTCCAGCATATATTATCTAGCGTATTGTTGGTTTTTTTTCCGTGAGAATGTTTCAGATGATTATGTTGTGTAAAGGCCACTGAATCAATATAACAACAAATGCAATGGACCTCATTCACCAATCGTAAACAAGCAACATTTAACCACGTGATAATATTGATAAAACAATGAAAAAAACGTATCACGTGACAGCCTTTATGGATTACGTATTTTGTATAGAAGAGATAGAGAACCACGTGGAACCATGTTGCTTGTTTACGATTAGTGAATGAGGTCCATTCAAACATCCATTTGGTACCTGCATGGGATATTACATGTGTATTGTAACAAGAAAAAGACCTACACTCAAACCCATGAGCATATCATTTTGGTATATCTTATACAGCCTTCGCTTACCAAAGTCCTTTCTGCCTAGCTTATGACACTCGCCCAGAAATCCGTGTACTGTGAAGGCCGCCTATGCTTATTGTTTCTATTTCCTCGAGTATGACCACATTGTTTAATTGCTGGCCATAGTATGTAGAAACTAAACAGCTGTGATAATTTTAATCCTAATGCTGGACTGCCTCGAAAGTTTCAAACACTTCAGTGGCCCGTGCCACCATGTTCTTAATTTAGTTGTGTTTCATCTAAAATCTTCTTGCCATGAGATATAGTGTGTATTGTATACCCCAGGACCTTGCTGATGTGATCCAAAGGAACGCATCTCATTACATTTGGCACCAACTCAGTTGCAGAAGCTGCCGGAGGGAATTTCATAGCTGATACTCCCAACGCCTAAGGGGCTTCACTCCTGATTTCTCCTGAAGCCTCAATACCGCAAGGCAGCCGGGGTTTGAAGTCAGAGTACCCCTCTCCTAGATGAACTGCCTTACTAGGCTGACGAGCTCCATCTGCCCGAAGCTCCCGGTTTTATGGCGCCAGGTATCCGCTTTCACCCCTTCACCTGTTAGTAAGAGCAGTTTCGCCAGGCTTAATATCTAAGCCACACGAGCAGGCCAGGTGCTGGACTCAGTTGTCAGAGGCTTTTGAGACGCATGCCTTTAGGAGTATTTTATAGACAATAGGAGCTTATCCCCATTGACACCCCCTGGCCATGACAACCTTTGAAACCAGGAGAATGAATTTCTGAAACTTAGAAATGCAGGAAAACGCTAAGTGACCCGGGCTCGAGGGGGGGGGGGGGGAAGGAACCTTGCGGCGCTCCCCAAGACCCCCCTCCCCCCTGCTGACTTAGAGGGAAGCCAACGTATATTTGTTTCGGTCTAGCTAGTTTTTACAAGCAAAAGTTTGAGAATTGGCACAAGATTAAACCGTGACCGCTAAGTCTACAAAACAAAAACAAAACAAATAAGTCTGATAATAATCTACATTTAATGCATATGTAATAAAGCAGTGTCTTGGAATCCGAAGATAAATGATGAGTGCAGTATTCCACGTCCGCCAACCCCGTTATGACCTACATATTTTGCCACATTTTATGCAGAAAAAGCCGTTTTCAGCTGGGAGATCAATATTAGTAAAAATTATTGATCAAATTTGGTTCTATATTACCTTGTCAAATAGACTTCTAATCCATTTTATAGCTGTGGAATAAACTGTATTATGGTTAAAACAACAACAACAAAAGCACAACAATATTTTTATTGTGAAAATTTCAATAATATATTCCCCAATTTTTTTTTAACATCACCTCATTCCCATTTCGTGTGTTATTCTAAAATCCTTGCGTGACAGACCCAAAATGGCACATCGGTCGTGTTAACCCAATTAATATTTGTTAAGTTAGTCTGCTGGAATACAACAAGTGTTGACATTCAAGAATGACAACTCCTTTTTGGATTGAGACGTCTGCGAACAAGGGGAAACAATCCTGACGGGTCTATTGACGAATCTGTCAAGTAATCTATTTTTAGAAATTGGCATAACTCTGCCCTTTCAGAGATTCTTAAACCTGGCGATCTCACTCGATGAAAAGCTCGGTTAGTGAGCAAAGATTAAATAGAAGCATTGCACACATTAATAAATAGAAAGTACATATACAAACGTTTAAAATGAGGTAAATTAATGTAATCATTAGACACCAAGTAACATTCACATGCTCACAACATAAACACCATGCACCACCCCAACCTCCAACTGCATGTTACAACAACACTCATCTCTATCGTATAAGCAAAAATTACTTGTTACAAACATTTGAAATAGATGGCTCCTTCTCCAGCCAATTATAGCTCCACCTACTAACTCTATTTCTAACATTTGAAATAGATGGCTCCTCCTCCATCCAATAATAGCTCCACCCCACCACGCTCATCTCTTGACATAAAATCTCTTAAAATCTTTATGGCTGTAAAAATTTGGTTTCAAATACTTTTACTTTTCTTGTTAATTTATTATAAGCTACTGCTCAGCTTAAGTATTGATATCCTATTATTATCTTTCCGGTGTTTTACCAAGGAGGTGACGCGGGAAGGTGTGGCAGACGGTTCGATGTGAGGTGTGATGATGTGTGAGGCCTTCTTGTAATGCATACATTCATTCTTAGAAGAGAACTTTGCTTTTTTTTAAATTTCTTTTATTTTAAAGAAAAGCGATCATGTAAACAATCACAAGGATACTTCTTCCACACCCACCCTCCTGTCACAGCTGGACAGATGGGATCATGGCGCACCGAGAAAGCTAAAAGCTAACCAGGGACTATTGGTAAAAAAAATTTATGTCTGGGTCAGTTGCGTATATAATAACATTCCCAATGTAAACTAATTGATGCAACTACACCTAATATAAACATGTTTTCAACTATCAAAACATAACTTTTACTACAAGCTCGACACGTCATGACAGCATTCATTTTAAATTTATTTTATCAAGGTGAACAGAGACTCTTATTCTCAGGTTCAGAACATTATGTACTTTAGGTTTGAACTTTGAATAGAAATATCTGTAAACAAACAAAGTTATTCGATGATCATTAGACCAATTGGAAGTTGTCTGAGCTTGTGTCCTAATACTCGGAATTATCAAACCGTTACATGTGGGACACCGGATGCCACCTCGTTAGGTTACATTCGATTTGGTACGAAATTAATGTAACAAAAAGTTTAGCATCGTGGGTGGTCCAAAATTTTTTTGTTTGTTTAATGTTGAATGTAATGTGCGCGGACATTTCACAAGATTTGAAGGATTTGTTTTTCTTATTTTTTAGTATACTCTACAATTTTTAAAAAAAAATTAGCTTTAAAATAGTGTAGAATGATTACAAGACACATGGATAAATAGATAGATAGATAGTTAGATATATAGACGGACAGAGGCAGAGAGAGATAGAGAGTGAGAGAGAGAGAGACAGAGTACCGGTGAAAGCAGATTTTGAATTTCGGTATTCATAGGATGCCCCTGAATAAACTCAGCTCTACCTGATCTAGGTCAGGTTCTTTCGCCTGATGTGCATCCTGATCTAGATTTCTGATCTACTTACATTAAAGTTCATTTCGCATTCGTTATACTCACGTAAGACTGGCGACACCAACTTTGTACGAGTCTTTCTAAAATACACACACACAAACTAAAGCAAAATAATGAACCGCGCAAGAAACGATGTTTGTGTTTCCTGTCAGTGTCAATTAACTTCGCAGCAGACGATAAAGGAATGCTAAGATATCTCTCTCAGGGGAATTAGTTTCCACCATTTTTTGTTTTCCTTTAGAAATGTTTCAAAATTGGACGTGACGTTCTGATGACGTAATATGACGATGTGAGATCGAGATTACTCGGCACAAAATAATAACAGTAATGACGTCATCAAATTGTGTTTCGTAGTTCCTGTAATTCATAAATAATCATATTCACAAAAAATCATGAAAAGAAAAAAAAAAAGGTTAGATTTACATAAAAAAGATGTTAGTGTGTGTTCAGAATCTATTATAATCTTATATTAGCTAGACGTTATCAATTGGCTTCTTAAAAAGGCTGAAGCAGACAACAACTTTGTCAGTGTTAGATAAGGCGAAATATGTAGGTCACATCTGCGTCTGCGTAGTCCTGTTAAATACTCCATTCTTGTTCAATTGTACACGTTGAATACTTTGCCTTTATGTATTATTATTATTATTATGTTAGAAATGAACGAGTAGTCATCTCTGGCGCTGCCAGGGTCGAGTTTAGCTAAAGAGAAACAAAATTCATCGTAGTCCCTTTAACAGTTTCCACTGAGGAATTTTCTGGTGATGTGGCAGGTCTCCAGCAGTACCGCCCTCTGACAGGCAACGAAGATGTTCCTAGGAATGTTAAGGGCCTTGAAGGTATCTGTGAGGTCAGTTGTTATTATCCCCTCGGTTGAAATAACAATTGGGTATATTGTTATTTTGGACAATTTCCATAAACGCTTAATCTCCAAGCCTAGGTTCCCATATTTTCTTTGTTTTTCTATCTTAGTTTTTCTTAAATTATGAGACAGTGGTACGGCGATATCGATAATGGTAGCGGTTTTTTCTTTTTTATCGATGAACAGCAGATCCGGGCGATTGAAATCTACCGTTTTGTCGGTCAGAATAGGCCTATCCCAGTACAGCAGATGTTCAGTAGACTATTATTATTATTATTACAGTTGCTTTTTGATAGAGATTCCATAATCAGCACACTCAGTAATCCGACGGGCTCCGACGTTAACTTATGTCATTAATGTATACTGTTGGAGGCGCTGGCTAAGTGGTAAAGCGCTTGGCGCTTGGCTTCAGGAGGTCCCTGGTTCGAATCCTGGTGAAGATTGGGATTTAAAATTTCGGGATCTTCAGGGCGACTCTGAGTCTAATGGGTAAATGGGTACCTGACATTAGTTAGGGAAAAGTAAAGGCAGTTGGTCGTTGTGCTGGCCACATGCCACCCAATGTTAACCGTGTGCCACAGAAACAGATGACCTTTACATCATCTGCCCTATAGACCGCATGGGCTAAAAGGGAAACTTTAGAAAAACTTTTAATGTATACTATAGAACGTAATTTTTTATAACAATGTAGGTATGCTTAATTTTATTACAGTTTGTGAAAGCTGAAATCATTTTTTTAAATCAATAAATTGATCTATCCTTTATTTTATACACTTGGAAGTTTAAGACAAAATCTGATTTCACAATTAACAGAATTTCCGTGACATAGAAGGTTACATTCTTTGAAGTTTAGCTAGTCTTTGATAATCCGACATTTTCGGTGTAATCAGACACACGGTCCAGTTACCGTCAGATTATCAAGAGTCAACTGTATTTACAAAGCTTATCAGCTCACTCTGTCTGTCTGTCCGTCTGTCTGTCTGGTAAATAGTTTGAACATGTTTTTTTTCTCTCATTTCCCATTCTCGGATCAAATAAAAAAACTTCTGCACAATTATTCATGGAACATGACAAGAAATGAATCAACCATAATTGTTGGTGATTAATTATTTTTGTTTGATTTCGAAATAAGGGGAATAAATGCTACCTAATCAGAGGTGTGGATATATATGGATTTAGTCTCCTCATCACGTTTTGACTTTTTTTTTTTTTTTTTTTACTTCCAATTCTCGGATCAAGTTGACATTCTGCATAATTATTCATATTCGATAACAATACACGAATCAATACAAAAATTAACCAATTAATTAACATATTAGTACTTATTAATTAATTTTGTTTTATATAGCAGAAAGGGAGCTAAACCCTGTCATTTTCAGATAAATAGCAGTATTTAGCGGTTCTTTTCCTTTGATAAGCTTCATACAGTGGACTAAATTAATGGAGGACAGTGTAAGAGATTTTATATTTCATGTATAGAATAGTACTGGACTGAACTCTACTGACTTACCTACAAGCTTTCTCCCTAGTAATATTCCAGGACTCAGTAACCGGAAGTAAGAATAATATCGTAATTATTTCTTCTGAATTCTCTAAAACGTATTCGAGATGGCACTCTGCAATCCAAAAAGGGATGTCATATATGTGTGCCATATTGGTAGGCCTACTATAATACCAAATAGTATGATATTCACTTAACCATAGCTTACAAATAGAAAACCAAAATCTAATGAAATACTCAGAAAGACACAAAGATAGAGGCACATTTCTTATTCCATACGCTAGAACTAATTCGTACAAGGGCTCCTTTTTCCCTAATGCCATTAGAGAATGGAATAGGTTGTTTCAATCAGCCAGGAAAACCAACGACTTAGCAGAGTTTAAATCATTGAATAACAGGCAATTACTAGAATGACACTAGACTGACACATCCATTGTGTAGGACGCATTTATCTTCTTTTTTGAAGTAACGTCTATAATATATAAGATAGCAACGACGCTTTGCAAAAGTGAGGCCATTCAATATCAACATATATGTAAATAAAAATTGATTACACCTGATGACAACGGCTTCGTCTTCATTAGTTGTAGCATAATAACCAGGTCACAAGCTGGTTTACATGGTCATGTAAATACTACACACATTCTTGATATTTGGAATTAAAGACAAAGTCTCAATATTAATATAATAAATTTCGATTCTGGCAGTAGCAGAGAATAGGGCAACTCATTGTTCTATTTATGCCATAGGGAGCACCCTGGAAAAAACTATATCTTTTTTTTTTTCCAAACCTTTATTGCTCCAAACAGAAAGCACCAGAACTGCACATTCTGAAGCGACTCGTCGACACTATTTCTGAAAACAATTTTTAATAAGGTAACAGAGAATCTATTATATACATTCATCTACAAAGAAAATTTACATAGCCATAAAGCCTCATATAAGTCTTCCAATACAGAGGTTTTCAAAGTGTGGTCCGCACCCCCCTCCCATTGGTCCTCGAGACGACCATACGGAGTCCGCAGAAAGATTAAAATCATATAAAATTAAAATAACTTCTCCGCTAAAAGCCAGTTTATCCAATCGAATAATTTTAATATTAATCAACTCGCCACGCACTACTGTTAAATATGTTCATTAAGTACTAGTCTATGACGAACTTAACCACTTGGATATTCCCGACTGAGTGTTGAAGCCTTTTGCGCAAAGCCATTCTAATAGAGGTAGCAGCTTATTACAATAACACCATACGAGGAACTTCAACCAATGTCTAAACGTGGTTACCAAAATTTATCTTTTCAAAAACAATTTGATATCCACCATTATGGGTACAGAAGCAGTTTTCGTGTGTTTTGATTTGATAAAACGTGGATTCACCGCCGTAATGTTTCTGATTTGGTAAAACGTGGATTCACCGTTATGTTTCTGATTTGGTAAAACGTGGATTCACCGCCGTAATGTTTCTGATTTGATAAAACGTGGATTCACCGTTATGTTTCTGATTTGGTAAAACGTGGATTCACCGCCGTAATGTTTCCCTCATCACAAGTCAAATAAACCGACCAGAGATTTGTGCTCGTAAAGGTTTGCAGGTGCTACTTATAAATGTTGAGCCTGAAAGAAATTCACTCCTAAAATCTCATCATCCAAGTCATTCATTTGTTAAACTATTATTTTAAACAAAAGTTATATTTTCAATAAAAGCTTATAAAACATTAAACCACTGTTACGTCAGATCTGAACGCAGTGGTCGTCTCCTTTCCATTAGAACTAAAACAGAAGATTTAAAAACTCCTTTATCCCACTTTAGGTTAGAGTGTTATAAGATCATCTGTCATCATCGAGAAGTTCATAGAAGTCTAATTCATAAAGCGCTGGTTGTGAGTGTGTATGTGTTTCGTGAGTGAAGGTTGTTCAGGTTAGCATCTATGTTGTTATTGTTACAGTAGTTACGCTGAGGTGGTCAACTGTAGTCAAACTGAATTTCCATTTCATTTGAACAATAAAAATTATCTTATCTTAACTTATGTACTATGCATTTTGTTTTGCACATAGGGGTCCGCGGGCATGTCTAGATTAGAGAGAGTTGTCCCCGAGTACAAAAAGTTTGAGAACCTCTGTTCTTCCTTATTAATTTCTTTGTATTCTACCTTCGGCTGTCCAGATGCCATAAAGAACAATGCATTTAACTCTTGCCTTGTTACATAAAATAAAAGCTCTTCGCCTGGTGTTTTAGACAGAATGTGTTTGCATTAAAAAAAAAAAAACGGGGGGGGGGGGGGGAGGTATTATTTTTGAGTGAGTTTTATCTTTTGTTATAGTAAATGTTCTTCTGGTGTTAGCAGGGAACCAGGGGGGGGGGGGGGGGGTTCGGGGAGTGTGAGCTGATTTCTGGTTAAACATAAAAGCAATGTGTTCTCTCCCTTGTATGTCTGGAAGTGGGAGAAGACTTACGACGAGCGAAAGGAAAAAAAGACTTATAACGAACTCTTTCTTGTTTACGGAAGTAAGGCAGCAAGTCGTCAGCTAGACGGCAATGATAATTAGTGACGACATCTACTCAACAGTTATACAGAACAGAAGGATCTTGCTCTTTTTGGTGTGTTTTTTTGTTCCCCACTCAAAAAGAAAGAGTACAAACCTGCAGAGTCGTTTCTTGGATTCATTTCTGGGCTTGGGGTGTTTGTACCTCCACACAGCTAGTCCAACTAAACTATTGTCGGCGTATTATGAAGAACTTTAAAACTTGAAAAAAAAAACCGAACAACTTCGTTTTAAACAAAGATGAACTTTATCGTACATACTTGTGACATGGCAACGAGCTATTGGTCTCCACGGCCCAAAGGTTGTGACGTAGCAGGTCAGTGTTGAGGCCGTCTAAAACGATTGGTCTCGACTTAATCCAATACATAACCGGGGTTGAAGTCTAATGCACTTACTTTTGCATTCTGATTTAATTGAATAGGACTTAACGAAATGAGCCGGCGGAGGAATCAGAAATGATCAGAATTAGTTCTGCACAGAAATGAATGAAGCACAGTTGCCAGCCGTTTGTCGTTTGGCTCGCTTTTCTTCCAGAGATGATAGGTTTTAGGGACACTAGAATAACAAAAGCTTGTTTTGAAATACTGTGTATCTCTGCAGACAAACTGGACCGGAAATGATGTAATGGATGATCTTTATATAGTCAACAAAATCTAGATCAGGTCAAAGTTCAGTTATCGCGAAGAGCTAATCAAATCTATTTGTGTTTTTCTTTTCTGCATTTACTTACGAATTAATATGTGCGCTCCTTGTTCATTTCTCCAATAGTTCGCGGAACACCTCTTCAGGCCAAGCGGAACACATTTTCAGGCCTCGCGGAACACCTATTTGGCTTCGCGGAAACACCTATTCAGGCTTCGCGGAACACATAGTTAGGCCTCACAGAACACCTATTCAGGCTTCGCGAACACAGTTTGGGAAACACTGGTCAAGATTTCCTTATGCTATTTTAAAGACACGAGAAACATTTACAAAAACACTAACTTAATAGTCCAGGTAAGTCTAGAATGATTCTATATGAATAGTGTTTCCCAAACTGTGTTTCAAGGAACCCTAGTGCACCGAGAGGCCTGAATGGGTGTTACACGAACTACTGGAATAATTAACTAGTAGGCCACCACGTGAATAACTCTCTTGAAAATAAGCAAAGTGTTCCGCTATATACTCGGTATGTGCGAAGTGTTTCTTTCAGAAAAAGTTTAAGAAACACTGTTCTAGAACATCAAATAACATAAGCACACATATTCTTTTAGGGAGATACTTTTGAACCTATTTTAAGTTTATTGCAATCGAAAATTATACTTATTTAAATTAAGTCTACTCTGCTCACACCGTATTTTTATAATTTTCCATTTAACAATTTTAACGTGAACCGTTGTGTAAACCGTAAACTTACGGTAGTGTCTTCAGTACTGAATAACCATTTATATTTCTTGGAATCTTTGGGCTTGCATAGGAAATAATGACAGATCCTTCCGAAAGAATCCCAAAAACTTCGTTTGTTTACAACAATGGACAACCCAGTGATCGTTATGTTTGGACAGTTTATGTACAATTTTAACGTGAACTGTTGTGTAAACCGTAAACTTATGTTAGTGTCTTATGTGTTGTTGGCAATGTAATCTCTTCAGTGCTAAATTTTTTTAAAAAAAGGATCTAGAATGAGTGTTTTGGGGCAGATCTCAATTTTAACATTTTCTTGAGGACAGACCTTTGCTCCGGCAACATTTGATACTATGACTGCTTGAACATTAAGAACTTTGTTTTTAGAGAACTCAAGATGCAATTCTAATACAGTGTACGATAAACGACAGACAATGATGTCATTTATATGTCTGCGGCAAACAGCCTATGTCATACATGTTTGTGACTAAATAGCCTATGCCATACATGTTTGTGAAAAATAGCATATAACATACATGTTAGTGACTAAATAGCCTATGCCATACATGTTTGTGAAAAATGGCATATAACATACATGTTTGTGACTAAATAGCCTATGTCATACATGTTTGTGAAAAATAGCATATAACATACATGTTTGTGACTAAATAGCCTATGCCATACATGTTTGTGAAAAATAGCATATAACATACATGTTTGTGACTAAATAGCCTATGTCATACATGTTTGTGAAAAATAGCATATAACATACATGTTTGTGACTAAATAGCCTATGTCATACATGTTTGTGAAAAATAGCCTATAACATACATTTTTGTGACTAAATAGCCTATGACATACATGTTTGTGACATGTTTGCGCCCAAAACGAGACTTACCCATAATTTCCCACTAAATCCGATGAAGAGAAGGCAGATTTAATTATTATTTAGCAGACGCTTCAATAAACACCAGACGAGGTGTTACATAAATTGCTGGCCAGTCAGGGGCGTAGCTACGCATTTTCCATCATTTGGGGGCCCGGGGGGGGGGCTAGACCTCTTTTGGAGCCCCTGCATTTTGAGTAATATTTAATTTTTAATGTAAAAAACACTCATTTGGGGGCCCCTTCAAATGGGGGCCGGGGGGGATTTTCAAATTCCCCCCCTCCTCCCCCCACCCTAGCTACGCCACTGTGGCCAGTATATATTTATTAAATGTAAAATAATAACACACTGGCAAGTCCGGCTATCACATAATAACAATATGTAGTAATGCTTTTTAAACATTACAAATTATACGTCCATTTACTACTATGGCCAGAGCGACTACTGATGTCTGACCATGTGGTCAGCTTCCAAAACGAGGCTTACCCATACCCACTAGATTTCCCTTTCCGGGTGAACTATGATAAATAAGTGTTCTCAGAGAAGCTCGCTCACCTCTTGTCACAGTAGTTCTCAAACAATGCTGTGACACCTATGTCATACATGTTTGTGACACAGATGTGACAGTCCTTACAAAGATACCAATATTAAAAGTTGGACCTCCCACCCCCCAAATGCTAAGCACGCGACATAGACTTTTTGTTTACGACTTTAATAATATTTGCATCAGACGAGAGATTTATTCCAGGAACGTCGAACTCACCCGTAACCTCTCTCCTATGAATACATTATTATCAGGAGGATGTTTTTTGGGCGTATTAATTTTTGCCGCAAATAGATCCGGGCAGGGATTCGGGGGAGTCTGCATTGTCACAAGTTGGCCGGGGGGGGGGGGGGGGAGTTGGGAGACGAAGCTCCCACTAATAGGATTCCACGCCGAGAGGCTGATGTTTGACACAATCGAGTCAGACAACGCGCGGGAGTTTCGAACAAAAAAATCCGATTCTAAATATAGATTTGAGCTCCAGTCGGCGAGGGAAAAGACATTAGGGATATGTGATTGCAGCGAAGTGGGATAGGAGAGGGATAAGGTGGATTGGATGCTTCACTCGTGAAAAAAAATGGAATAAAACAAAATTAATGGTGGATTTGTAAACTGGATAAGACAGTGAGATACTTAGCATCATAGTTGAATATTTTAAGAGATTTTTTGTTGGCTTTGTCATGTTTTTTTTTTTTACAAACCTTCTATCAAGTCACTCTGTCTGTCTGTCTGTCACAAATTTTGAACACGTTATTTCTCCAACTTCCTTTTCTCGAATCTAGTTGAAGCTTTGCACAAGTATTAATTGGTCGTAACCAAACACAATCCACAAAAAAAAAGATAGACAGAGAGACAGACAGATAGATAGATACATAGATAGACAGACAGATAGATAGATAGATACATGCATACATACATATATACATACATACATATATACATACATACATAGACAGACAGACACATAGATAGATAGACAAACAGACAGACAGATTGATAGATAGATAGATAGATAGACAGACAGATAGATAGATAGATAGAAAGATAGATAAATATATAGATAGATATTTAAGCACATCACGGGTGTCTATGCCTCATTCTTCCCTATGAATAAGTTACCACACAAATAAGCTTAGGGAAATAGTAATAGTGTCTCACGTCAACCTTCTGTCCATTGTTAAAAACGCAAATTGAGACCGTTCGGCCTTACCACAAGATTCACAGTGCTTGCAAGGACTTTTCTGCAGTTCAAAAATCCAGGGGGAAAAAAAGATAGACAAACGAAGCAAGGGGGCAGACATTCCCAAAGAATGGACAGGCCAATCAATGAAGAGACTCCTGACCAAAGACAGAGGAATGGAGAGAGATGGCTGACCCCAACTAAGGAACAAGGAAAAGCATATAATGTAATAGTCTATATATATATATATGTCTTCGAAGGAACATTGATCAGGACATTATGCTGTTGTGATTGCTTTGTTGCATTTCACGTCTAAAAGGCTTTGATACAATCCTTGATACAAAGCTGCGGTCACAGGTTGGGCATCTGTAATCACCAGGGGCCATTGCAATTTCACCCCTTCTTTGTACTACTAAATGTGTATGGCATCTGCAATCCGGGACTCTTGTATAGCGGGTTTATATACATATATTCCACCATCGCATCTCTCAGCAATATGAAGTTACCAGAAGCTTCCGCTTTCTCTAGTATTGTTGTGGTTGTTGAGTAAACAGATGTAGTCGTAGAGTAGATTTAAGTCTAGATGAAGTATTTCTTATTTAACTCCTGGAGTTCGTTCAACCAACAACATATACCAACTTGTATAAAATACTTAAGAAAAACGATAGATACTTGACAACTGTTTAATCCAAAATATGAAGGGGCACAGTCCAAATGTCGACAGTTACTACAGATGATGTCTCGCCATTAAGATTAGAAGTGGGTCGTTCCTGTCGTCTCTAACCGTTACAATCTATCCCATAATTTCTATTCAGTAATATCCCATAATTCCTATGTCCGTCTAAAATAGTCTATTTATAGTCTCGTCAAATTCCCAATAAAGTAAACCTATAACAGTATACAACAGTAAAGCGAACTTTTTTTTTGTTTGGTGTGTATGTGTGTGCCTGTGAGGTGGGTAGGGGGCGTGAACAAATTTACTGGGTAGAATTTCGTTGGCAAGGGAAGTAACACAAACAAAGAAACATTCGCCTTCTGATGGTATCTGCTTGCGTGTAACGAAATAAAACAACGGGAGGTAACTCTTAAGAGTACTTTTGTCGTCTGTTCAGTAGTTACGTTTGATAAAAATATATGTATATATAGAGAGAGTTGTCTTGGTTGTCGACCTGAGCGCCACATAGGAAAATCACACGCACACATACATACATACAAATATACATCCATACACATATGAGCTTTTTATGTGATGGTACGCACCGGTACGGCCTACCGGCACCTTTTTGAAAGTGGGAAAAAAAGTATTACTTTTCTTGTATTTTGACGTATATTATTAATTTATTAGTGGTTAAAAGTTAGGCAGAGAACCGGCACCTAAACACTATCACTACATTTTTTTAAGAAACATGCACTGTATATACTATAAAATGCATTCTCTACACTTGCACACCCACAAGCCATTCCTGGCGTTTTTTTAGAAAATGTACGAAACGATTCTCGTAAATAACCTACATCCACATATAGTGCTTCTAGTAGACGTCGATTCCTCAAACACACTAAAAAAAAAACTAAGAAACTTAAGGCCTTTACTTTTTATAGAGAATAAATTCGGATGCATATATAAAGGGACCAACAACGTTTCAAGTCTTATAGATGACAGGTCCATTCACATTCTAATTCTTATTGGTATAGTGGAGTTGTCGCATGATCTCGAGTTAGCCCCGCTTTCACAAACATTATCTTGAACAGTGTAGAAATATAAAAAGAAGGAACGGAAAAGAAGTCTGATAACGAGAAACTATCGCTGGGACCCTTTGCAAAAAAAAAAAAAATGTAGTAAAATTCTGAATGTTTTCTCGCAAGCACCAGCGTTGTGATGACAGCATTTATGAATGAACAGGGTCGGCGCCAAAAGAAACCCTAATACCAAGACGACAAAGTTGTTGACTTAAGTTGAAATACAAAGAGGCTTTGCTCAAATGTGAGACAACCATTAAAGCATTTGTTTTACTGATTTTAAGGATAATAAACACAAGTGGTCATGTTCTGCAGCGTGTGTAGCCAGCTGCTGAGATGCGGTCAAACTAGGTTTCTAAGTTATCGTGAAAGCAGCATATGTGAGTAAAGTAAAGTTCCCCTTTCAGACCTTGCGATCTACAGGGCAGATGATGTTAAGGTCATGCGTTTCTTTACCAATGATTAACGAGCAGGGTGTCATGTGGCCAACACAACAGCCAACCGCCTTTATTTTGCCGAACTAAAGTCAGGTACCCATTAACCCATTAATTTTAAAAATTAGATGGTTCCTTTTCGGAAAAGAAAAAAGTAGACGTTGCATCAGAACTTTGAATGATCTAAAATATCATATTGTCCGATGTTCATTTTCTCTTCTAGTTTCTGAGATATAAACGGGACGGACGGACGGACAGACAGGCCACACAGAACTAATAGCGTCTTTTCCCCTTTCGGGGGCCGCTAAAAATCATAGTCTTTATCGAGATTCGAACATAGGACCCCAGTTTCGGAAGCGCTTAACCACTAAACCACCGCCTCTCATGACCTTGTGAGATGGGTAGTAAACAAACGGAGGATGAAGGTTGGTATTTGTAAATTAAAGTCCATATGTTTGAGAAAATGGCGAGGAGTAAAAGTGAATTATAAATTTGTTCGTTGATGGAGGATCTTCAGTTGCCTTGAATGTAAATGTCAATCACATGTATATTTTAATGTATAAATTATCAGGAGTTTTTGTCACAACAATACCCATTCAATGTGTCATACTTTATTCATTTAGTGACAGCGCTTAAGCATTGTTACCGGGTTCATCTAGATTAAATATGCATATATTATAGCCTACTAAATACTTTCGATACATTATTAAGCTTTACACAATTCTTTTGAGTACAGATATGATTGGACTATCACCGGACGACCATCATATGGCAATCAATTTGTGGGCCAGATTGTATAGAAAGGCCGGGCCAATTTTCGACATCCAGTCTGTCCCTGAAGAGGACTTAGACTAATTCTAAAACTACGAAGACTAACAAGACTAAGTTTTAAGTCTTCTACTACGAAGTCTAATGAGACTACGGTTAAAAAGACTAGACTAAGTAGGCTAAGACTTAAGAAGACTTAATACTAAGACTGCTTTATTGATCTCTATTGGAAATGTGTTGTACACCACAGGGCGTACTGTTCCAGCGAATTAAGACTTGAAGCTGCTCAACGAAAACATTACTTTGTTTACTGATTCATGAATGTAACACTTCGCTACTTCATAATTACCTAGATCTTGTCAAACTGAGCTCTATTTGAACACAGTGTTTTTCTAGAACAACAGTTTCTGGTTGACCGGTTGTTGTAATTGTCTGCTTGGTTGACTACAACAGCTGGTACAACTTCTGCCCACTTACTCCAGCCAGCTTGTTTAGCTTTCCACATTAGTTCTTTTTGTGGTTCTGACGCTTTACATCCAGGGGTTGTATCAGAAGTAGGGTATCTTCTACCTAACAGCTTCTAAAAAATTTCAAAGGGCACAACACGCACACATACACACATACATAATCAAACTCTTCCCGTCCTTGACTGTAACTGACAGGAGGACCTGGGTTACAACTGATGCGTCTTTTCTCCGATCAGATCTAATGTGGAGGACCAAGCCCTGATAGGACGTTTCTGCAACAAAAGCTTCGCCAATGATGGTGGGAGAATATACAACGCAGGTGTTACTAAAAATAAACCTGTTGCGAAAGAAATGGAGGTGAAACTTACACGAGGGCAGAGCGCAGTAGCTAATGTCGTGGGAGGGAGGGAAAGAGGTATTAGGTATTGAATGGGTATTAGGTATTGAATGGGTATTAGGTATTGAATGGGTATTAGGTATTGAATGGGTATTAGGTATTGAATGGGTATTAGGTATTGAAGGGGTATTAGGTATTGAAGGGGTATTGTGTATTGAATGGGTATTAGGTATTGAAGGTGTATTAGGTATTGAAGGGGCATTAGGTATTAAATGGGTATTAGGTATTGAATGGGTATTAGGTATTGAATGGGTATCAGGTATTGAAGGGGTATTAGATATTGAAGGGGTATTAGGTATTGAAGGGGTATTAGGTATTGACGGGGTATTAGGTATTGAAGAGGTATTGAAGGGGTATTAGGTATTGAATGGATATTAGGTATTGAAGGGGTAATGGGTATTGAATGGGTATTAGGTATTGAAGGGGTATTAGGTATTGAAGGGGTATTAGGTATTGAATGGGTATTAGGTATTGAAGGGGTATTAGGTATTGAAGGGGTATTAGGTATTGAATGGGTATTAGGTATTGAATGGGTATTAGGTATTGAAGGGGTATTAGGTATTGAAGGGGTATTAGGTATTGAAGGGGTATTGGGTATTGAATGGGTATTAGGTATTGAAGGGGTATTATGTATAGAGGGTGATTAGCTACGTAGGAGGAGAAGATTAGCTATTGATGATTATTAGCTATTGAACAGATGTTTTAGCTAGTGTGTGTATTATTTTTTTTTATATGTGGGAGATACAGTTAAAATAAACTTAACAACTATAATATAGACTAAAAAGAAACTCATTTAGTAGTCTCAATTTCTCCAAAACGTCAATAATACCTCACAGGCACAAACACATAAAAGGCATAATACAAAGTATTGAATATCACTCGAACACAGCTACCCTATCTTCCAAAACACACACGAGCTGAGGTGGACATGTAGTCAAAATACGTTCAAACTAATACATTTATCTTTTTTTAATACAAAAAAATGACAAAAATAAACCAACAATAATAGCAACAGAAATAAAGCTCAGAGCTAAAGGCTCAATACTAAAGATCAGAGTTAAAGGCTTAAAACTGAAGAACGTGGCTAAAGGCTCAAAACTAAAAATCAGGGCTAACGGATCAAAACTAAAAATCAGAGCTAAAGGCTCAAAACTAAAAATCAGGGCTAACGGCTCAGAAACTAAAAATCAGGGCTAACGGCTCAAAACTAAAAATCAAGGCTAACGGCTCAAAACTAAAAGTCAAGGCTAAAGGCTCAAAATTAAAAATCAGGGCTAAAGGCTCAAAACTAAAAATCAGGGCTAACGGCTCAAAACTTAAAATCAGGGCTAAAAGCTCAAAAGTAAAAATCAGGGCTAAAGGCTCAAAAGTAAAAATCAGGGCTAACGGCTCAAAACTAAAAATCAGGGCTAACGGCTCAGAAACTAAAGATCAAAACTAAAAATCAGAGCTAAAGGCTCAAAACTAAAAATCAGGGCTAACGGCTCAAAACTAAAAATCAGGGCTAACGGCTCAGAAACTAAAGATCAGGGCTAACGGCTCAAAACTAAAAATCAGAGCTAAAGGATCAGAAACTAATATTATCAGGGCTAACGGTTCAAATCTAAAAACCAGGGCTAAAGTCTCAAAACTAAAAATCAGGGCTAACGGCTCAGAAACTAAAAATCAGGGCTAAAGGCTCAAAACTAAAGATCAGGTCTACTACTTTCGATAATATATGATGCTTTGTTGAAAGCCTGACTTACATACAAGCCATTTTCTCTACTATGTACTTTACTGTCTACGTCTGCCAGCTGACACACAAACACACACACAAACACACTGTATTAATACTACTTGAAAGTAAATGTAACAAACACTGCGCCAATAATCTTGATGAAAATAATGTATACAACACTGGTGTTTCTTTCTCGTCTGCTGGGCTTCATTGAAATGCAAATTAAACCTAACAACGAGCGTAATTTAAAACCTAGCTCAACTTAAAGAGCAAGTTTTCAAATAAAATCTGGTTAAGATAACTCCACACCAAGTTGACATTTACATCTTTCGCAATAAAAATATTTAAACATAATATGTTTTGACATAAACCTAGTTCCACTTTGTAACGTTTTCCAAAATAAGTACCCACTCCAGCTTAACACCGTATATATAATCCAAAACTTAATTAAATTGTACAACATGTTTAACCCAAAAAATATATTTATAAAAAACATAAGTAGGTTACCAAAGCAAGCGAAACAACAAGCTTGGTTAAACCAACAATGGTGAGAAAAACTGGCCATCTTGTTCTCCTATCATGTACCCATATTCTGCAACGTCATTCGTTTGTCTGACTACGTCACTACTTTTACAGTCGCTAAAAACAATACACAATATATTTATTTACAAAACTAACTTAATCACTAAACTAGGTCACTACACAAGCCACTTTTATGCGCTAATCTCTTTGTTTTCTTAAATAATATCAAATCTTTTTTTCTTGTTTCAGATGGCAGAACTATTATAATTCTGATACATACAATCAAAACCATCTGACCCATTGATCTGCAATTATGGCTGAAGCCCAGGCCATTGAAGTGCGCCATAAATCTTGTGGCATCGATCCCACGGGCGCCAAAAACCACAGGAAGGCACTGCGTCCACTGACCATGTCCGACAAGCCCGGGGCCAAGGACATAAACAAGGCTGACCCCACCATCACCAAAGTGGAACCCATCCCGCAGACTAACTTCGCCATCGCCATGCTGGTCATGTTCTGTTTTAACCTCCCCTTCGGCGCCCTGGCTCTGTATTTCTCCCTCCGAGCAGCGGCGGCTTACAGGGATGGAGACAAATCGAAGGGGGCCTTCAGGTCGAGGGCGTCTATCCTTTTAAGTCTCTTCGGGATCATGCTGACCATGGTGATCGTCTGCAGCGTGGTGACCTACATTGCCGTCCACAAACACAGTAAACGAAGCCAAAGAAAGCCTAACGCTTCAGCCCTTGGATTTTGATTGTCAAAAAAAGTCTAGTTCTTAAATTAGCGCTTTGGATCTCGACCCAATATTTCTGAATCGTTAAAGATGAATACTTGTGCTTCTTTGAAAAAAAAAATTTCATGAATGCGTCTTTGATGTGATCGAAAAACCAAATTCTAATTCTCCCATTTCATCTTTATTATTCTACTCTCTCTACACATTGGGCTAAACAACTGAACTGAATTTTGGGAAATTAGCAACATAAATCTAGCAACATAAAACTAGCAACATAAAATGAGCAACAATGGTTTAAAAGTCTAGAGATGATCTAAAAGTCTAGAGATGATCTAAAAGTCTAGAGATGATCTAAAAGTCTAGAGATGATCTAAAAGTCTAGAGATGATCTAAAAGTCTAGAGATGATCTAAAAGTTTAGAGATGATCTAAAAGTCTAGAGATGATCTAAAAGTCTAGAGATGATCTAAAAGTCTAGAGATGATCTAAAGGTCTAGAGATGATCTAAAAGTCTAGAGGATATTAGAAGTTTATAACTCTGCATGATCTTAAAAGTCTAGGGTGATCTTAGAGCTTAAATCTAAATGAACAGAAAGTCTAGTTCATCTAAAAGTCTAGAAAGTCTAGATCAACTCTGCCAGACTGAAGTCAGATGTCAGATAATAAGAACGAAATATATTCGATCTAAAAAAAAATCAAGATCGATATGTTTTGGAATTTAAAGACAGGAAAACATTACAGACATATTTATTGGTGTGACATACTGATTAGAGTGATATACTGATTAGTGTGACATATTGATTATTGGGGCATTCATTAGTCTGACATTCATTAAAGTGATAAATTAATTGGAGTGACATACTGATTAGTCTGAAATACTGATTAGTCTGACATACTGATTAGTGAGACATACTGATAAGTGTGACATATTGATTAGTGTGACATATTGATTATTGGGGCATTCATTAGTCTGACATTCATTAAAGTGATAAATTAATTGGAGTGACATACTGATTAGTCTGACATACTGATTAGTCTGACATACTGATTTGTGAGACATATTGATTAGTGTGACATATTGATTATTGGGGCATTCATTAGTCTGACATTCATTAAAGTGATAAATTAATTGGAGTGACATACTGATTAGTCTGACATACTGATTAGTCTGACATACTGATTAGTGAGACATACTGATAAGTGTGACATATTGATTAGTGTGACATATTGATTATTGGGGCATTCATTAGTCTGACATTCATTTAAGTGATAAATTAATTGGAGTGACATACTGATTAGTCTGACATACTGATTAGTCTGACATACTGATTAGTGAGACATACTGATAAGTGTGACATATTGATTAGTGTGACATATTGATTAGTGTGACAAATTGATTAGTGTGACATATTGATTAGTGTAAGTTCGAACACAAAAACAAAACGTGTGGCCGTAAAATTTCGAACTGGAAGGAACAAATAAACAAAACAATAAAGAAAAGTTCCACCACCTGTGCATTGTTTATAGACAAACACAACAGCAATACGTCTACGAACAAAAAATGTTTTTTGCTCCTTTCCGCCCAAGTCTTTTCGACTTCCAAGCAATAATACCAAGATTGACGTCATCGAGGGTAAACATTACCTAGTTTGTGTGTTGTTGTTTTTATTTTATTTGAAGCTATGCATGGGAGGTAATTCAACAGTACGATGTGAAATTGCCTTGTGGAGGAAATACAGTTTATGAGTTTCGGGAGTTAAGTGTAGAAGCCGTATTTTAAATGTACAAAATGTGTATCTGTTATCTTGTGTAAATATTAAGTAAAAAATGCCCACTTTTTTATCGCCAGATATGTTTGTATAAGAGCAAAAATATGTTCTACTAATAGTGGTTTTAGAACAATTTATGCAAATTAGTGTTCACCATATCTAGAAGAAAACCATTTCAGAAATGTTTTACCTTACGCTATACCGGCAGATTGCAGATGGTGGCTCAGTGTTGTATATATAATCGCTGCTTTACTTTTGTGGCCAACACAATGACCAACCATCTTTACTTTCCCCCAACTAAAGTCAGAGTTGGGTGGACTCAAGGGCGTCCTAAAAATTCAGAAATGTAAAATAAATGCGCCGTTCAAACTCAAATTCCAATTTAGTTCTTATTTTAATTTTTGTTTACTTGTTTCTCACATTTGTACCAAATGTTACCAGACGTTAAAACTCTATCTATACCTTTGCTGGCAAATAGTGATGGTAGTATTAGGTATCAGGATCGAGTGCCTCATGCATGTCATCTGATGGCACATAATTAAGTCTAGTGCTTTACCACAAAGCCACCTCGCCTCCCTTTCTTTTATTGCCTAGTAGTTTAAAAAAATGAAAATGGGGTGGGGGGAAGGGAGGAACTTTTTGACTAACAGAAAGTTCTTAAGAAATAAAGGCAGGATAGATTTTATAGTGGCTGGGATAACGCAGCGAGCTAGCAGCAGACGTCAGCTAAGTGACTAAAGTGGCTGCAAATTAAAAGAAAGTTCCGAGAGTATAGACACTATCTTCAAACGAGGCGCTCTTTCATCTTTATTTTGACGTCATTTATCGACATCTTTGATGGGCTTAGAGAGTATGTCACGTTGTATGAATGCTTTACTATCAAAGGTCAAGTGGGAATTTAAAATATCTACGGCACTTACTGATAGAATAATGTCTTGTAGATAGGGTTAGGTTTAAAAAGTAAGGAAGCGGTATTCAGCTCAAGGTCAACATATCGTCAGCTCTTCGACATCAAACAAACACACACACACATAGATTCTTAAAAAAAAAAAAGCTCCCCTTTCAGATTATGCGTTCTATAAGGCAGATGATGTAAAGGCCATCTTTATTATGTCCGACGATTAACGAGGGTGTCATATATCCAGCACAACGACCTTCCCTTACAAATTAGCCCCAGTGTTCAAAATACTCTTTCAAGCATCGCTTAACCAGGGCAGAGTACCAAAGGACTGGAAAGAAGCTAATGTCACCCCCCTATTTAAAAAAGGAGAAAAATCTGATCCAGGAAACTACAGACCAGTATCACTTACCAGCATCACATGTAAAATACTAGAACACATAATATGTAGCAATATCATAAACCACTTAGAAAAACATAATGTCCTTACCCCATACCAACATGGCTTTAGGAAATATAGATCATGTGAAACACAACTAATAGGACTAATTGATGATTTTTCAAAAGGTTTAGATAATAGTGAACAAATAGATGCTATCTTACTAGATTTTTCCAAGGCTTTTGACAAAGTTCACCACCATAGTTTGCTTAAAAAATTAAAATATTTCGGCATTAATGGTCCACTGCATCAGTGGATTAAAGATTTTCTGATAGGGAGAGAACAAACTGTAATAATAAATGGCTCTAAATCAACATCGATAACTCTAAATCAACACCGATAACAGTAAACTCAGGTGTACCTCAAGGAACAGTCTTGGGTCCACTACTATTTTTAATTTACATAAATGATTTACCAAATTGCATTACTTCAGGAACAAAAGTCAGATTATTTGCAGACGATTGCATAATATATAGAACAATAAAAACAACACAAGACACTGATATTTTACAAAGAGAATTAGATGAATTACAGAAATGGGAATCAAATTGGAGCATGTCTTTCCACCCAGAAAAATGTCTGTTGTTAAGAGTAACAAAAAAACTAAAACAAATTAATTCCACTTATCTTATTCATGGCAAACCAGTAACACAGACTAAAAACGCAAAATACCTAGGTGTTATAATAAATGAAAAACTGTCATGGAATCCACATATTGATGAAACTATAAAAAAAAATCCAACAAAGCATCAGGGTTTATTAAAAGAAATTTCTATAAATCAAATAAGAACATAAAACTAAAATGTTATTTAACCTTGGTTAGGCCAATAATAGAATATGCATCCACCGTTTGGGACCCCTCAACTCAAGAAAACATTAAGAAACTGGAACAAACACAAAATAGAGCAGTGAGATTCATAACAAACGAATATTCACATTTGACTAGGGTAACACCATTAGTAAAATCACTAAATTTAGAAAGCCTTCAGGACAGAAGACTCAAAAGTAAAGTAGCAATTATCCATAAAACACTGAACCATAATCTTCAAATACAAAAACAAAATTTAATAAAATACTCTGAAAGACACAAAAATAAAGGCACATCCCATCCCATATGCTAGGACAAATTTGTACAAATACTCCTTCTTCCCTAGTGCTATTAGAGCATGGAATGGGTTGCCTGAGCTAGCCAGAAAAACCAGTGACTTGTCAGAATTTAAGTCATTGGTTAATATGCATGACTAAATGCATGACGCGTAGGACGTAATCATCTTCTTTTTTGGAGTAACGTCTGTATTATATAAGATAAGAAGATAGAGTTGGTTGGACTTAGAAGCGTCTTTAAAAATCCCGAATTTTTAGGTCGCCTCTGAGTCCACCCAAACTAAAATAGGTACCTGGCTTTAGTTGGGGAAAGTAAAGGTGGTAGGCCTCTGTGCTGGCCACGTGACACCCTGCTCGTTAACCGTTGGCCAAAGAAACAGATGACCTTAACATCATCTGCCCCATAGATCGCAAGGTCTGAAAGTGAAACTTCACCTTTTTTTTTTGTTTACTTTCTATATGAAGTTATTACTAATGCTAGAGATAATGGTATGTGAAAATAACAGTCGTTTCGTATTTGTTAATATTAGCATAGACTTCTAGATGCATCTATAGAAAGACTGGAGTCATGCATCCTCTCTCTCCCCAGCCCCCAGCTCCAATCAGTCCATCCAACTAATGACGCATTCAATATGTCTGCCTCACAGATGCAAAAATGTCGTTTTACGGGTAAAATTGTGTAGAGGAGTTATTGGAGAGGATCGGGGTGGGGCATTACATTCTACGTGGTATCTGACATGGAAAGGGGGGGAAGGATACAGACAGGGGAGGGGGTGGATTTCTTTTTTTTTTCAGTGTGACAGAGTTAGACCTCACTTCTGCTAAACTGAATGCAGATTTAGACACGATACTAGATTTAGATTTAAGCTTTGACACGATACTTGAGCTAGATTTAAGCTTATATAGACGATTCTAGCTTTAGCCACGATACTAGAAATAGATTTAAGTTTAGACACGATACTCGAACTAAATCTAAGTTTATGGAGACAATACTAGATCTACATCTAAGTTTACAAAGACGATACTAGATCTAGATCTAAGTTTAGAGACTAAACCAGATCTTTTTATAAGTTTAGTTACGATATCAAATCTAGATCTAGGTTTAGAGTAGTTTAGACACTATATTAGAATCTATATTTAGATTAAGTTTAGAGACGATTGTAGAACTAGCTGATTTAACTTTAAAGATGATACTGGATCTAAGTTTAAACATGATACTAGATCTAGGTTTAGATACTAGAGACAATACTAGAACTAAATTCAAATTTTATAGGGCCTACGATACTCTATCTTGATATAAGTCTACAGGCGATACTACATTAGCTCCTGGATTTATCTAGAATAGCGATAGTTTAGGGGTTCCCACTGCCTCCCACAGTGATATTTTCAAACATTTTTTATGAGATAATCTGCTGATGTTGATTATAACATGAGCGTAGCCAGTGTGTGTGTGTGGGGGGGTATAAGGACGCCGTATCTCCAACAGATTATGACATTATCAAGTCTAAATAAGGTCATGACTACATCTAGGTCTAAGTTAAAACACACAAAAAATCTAATAAAATACTCAGAAAGACACGAAGATAAAGGCACATTCCTAGTTGCCAATGCTAGGACACATTTGTACAAATGCTCCTTCTTCCCTAGGGCTATTAGAGCATGGAATGGGTTACTTGGGCTAGCCGGGAAAACCAGTGACTTAGCAGAATTTTGGTCATTGATTAATATGCATGAAGTAACGTCTGTATTATATAAGATAAGATGCTATATCTATATCCAGTGCTTTTTTTTTTGGTAAAAGAATAAGTGCCGCCCCGTGCCAAACTTTTAACTACTAATAAATCCATACTATAAAGTAGAAAGTAAGGCGTATGTATGTATGTCGCAAATAGAAATCCAAACCGTTTGACCAATCTTGATAAAACTTGGCAGAAATGTTTCTTGGGTGCTAACTGGAACCGTAACGTATGTATAGTAGCCCCAAAACAAACTTTAGACCATACAAAAAAATTTGCCCAACTCTATTAAAGTATTAGTATTTCATAAATCTAGGCCATGTTTACCATGTTTACATGAGAAATGATCGAAAGGATCTAGATCTAATTTTAAGAACTACACTTTGCACAGATAGTTTTTTACTTTGACACATGAAAATTACAAAGTCTAGTCTATTGATTTCATATTTAATAAAATTAACCTTCAAATTTGTCTTTCAAAAGCATTTCTATAAATTCGTTCCTTATATCTGCGAATTTAGAAGTACAGACATACTTTATAATCCCATACATCTATTGAAGCCGACATTTAAGTCTAGACCTAGACAGTCTAGATCTAACTCTAATTATAGATCTAATTCAAAGAGTAAAGATCTACTTTATACTTTAACACATGAACATACAAAATAAAGTCTATTCATTTCATATTTTAATTAAATATATGTAGACCTATCAGCAATTTTTTTTATTTGAAATTAGCTATTTTGATAGCTCCATTCATACTATTTTTACATTCACGCATTCGCTATACTTATAACATTATTATTTTGTTTAATTGTTTACAAAACACTCTCAGTGACTATATCGACAGTAATACGCAAATTAAGACCCGCAGGCCGCGGGTAATATATGTCTAGTTAATAATAAACGTTAAATACATGAAAAGTAATATTTTTCCCCACATTGAAAAGGTGCCGGTACTTCGTACTGGTGCTTACCTTGAGTAAAAAAAAAAGCATTGTCTATTTCTAAGTTTATTAATTAAAAATATTGCATGCAGGGGAAGATCTCGAGCATTCTATATGTGTAACTCGTTGCAGAAAGAAGAACAATAACGGATCATTCTTTTTCTTTGTGTGTGTATTTTCGGCATTGGAAAATTGGAGCAAGATGACCTGGTCTAGTTTTTATCTGTTCCATCTATTTTTGAACCAATCTCACTTTCTTTCATGCTCTCTCTCTCTCTCTCTCTCTCTCTCTTCCAGTGAAACTGCATTGTCAGCTGCTGTGAAAATATTCTCGAAATTTCTTTGTTCCCCCTTTTTTTTTCTTGGTTGTTAATTTGATCAACTTTGTGACCGGCTTTCATCTGACATCATCCCCATCCCCCTTCTCTCTCTCCTTCTCTCTTTCCTTCTCTAGCCGCTTTTTCTTCATTCCTTTTATTAATTTGATTTTATTTCCTTAGCCTCCACTTGGGTGTTTCCCTTTCTGAAAAGTTACTCTCTTAAAATTATTCTTTCTTTTTTTTTTTTTTCTTCTATTTCTCTTTCTTTCTTTTTCTCTTTTCTTTCTCTCTTTTTCATTTTTTTTTGTCTCTTTCCTTCTTGTCCTCATTTTTCTCTCACCCTAATTTGTTTCTCTCTTTCTTCCCTCCCTCTCTCTTTTTTTTCCCAACCTTATTTTTTTTTTTTTCCTTTCCTTATACTCTCCATTCCTTCTTTCTATCCTTCCTTCTCTTTTTCTATTTTTTTTTTGTTCTCGAATCTTTCTTTCTTTATGTCTTTAAAATACCATCATTAATCCCTCCCCCCATCTTCCCCCCCCCCTTGCTCAACTCCGCAGGGTATTGAACTGAGGTGAGGCTGGGAGATTCATGAGGTTAGTAATTAAGACGCACACACACAAAACAAAATTACTTAAATGTCAGAGCTGCTTGCGTGGTGCCGACTCATAGTGATTCAAATCCATAAGCTCGTCGCCAATGCTCTATTATTCTGTTGGTGTAATGACCCTATCACGATCATTTAACGATTAACTGTTGAAATATGAGACAGCTTTATTTAGGCCTAACTCAGTTCACGTTTAATAAAATGAAAACAAAAACATTAAAATATTTTTTTAAAATATACAATATCTCCTTTACACAACTTATAGAGCGATTGTTTTTCTCTTTATAACAATTAAATATTACATTTAAAAAAGGAACATTCACACCCCCCCCCCCCCCCGCCCCAAGAATGAATCCTGATGTTAAGTGAATGTATAAATCTACTAGACTTTATAATATTCCAATGTTAGGCCTTTAGATACAGACTTAGAAGACAACGCAAAATGTTCATGAACATTAAATTATTAAACTCTTCTTGAACGAATCCGGAAATACCCGAACACATATAGTCCGTTCAAGATATTTTTCTCGTTATGTAGCCAAATTTTTATTAATTAATTATTTTTTTACTTTGCAAAATGCTAACTGTCAAGCTAGAGTTTTCCGAGTGTGAACAACGAGCTAGTAATTCTTTTCGCAACGATATACATTGTCTAATTCTAGGAAAATCGTTAGATACATTTTCGAGAAACGCGTCTACCCATCCAGAAGTTTACACCCAGGCTATTGTTTTCACGAAGATAGGAATTGAATAGAGGTACTGTAAAAAAAATCATGTTACAGTGTTTGAAAACCAAGTAGATTTGTGAAGCAAGCGTTCTTATACATACACGTACATACACATAGCGTACATATACGTTAGAAATTCAACATGATTATTGCTGACGCGAAACTTTCTTTTAACCACGGCCAGCACAAGCTGGGGGGGGGGGGGGGGAGGGAGCTGTCTGGGTCGAACATACTGAGAAAGGTATTGCTTTCATCGGATGGCGTAGTATCAAATAATATAATATGTACTGCCCTGAATTGTGAGCCGACTGGCCACCTGACAGAGCCATCCCGTCAGGATGGCTGTCTGTTTGTGCGATGTGCGCGCTGGTCTGTCGTTCAGACTTATCGATGGTCCCGGTTCTAAACCCTGCCCGCTTCCTCACACCGCGTCGTCCCGTGCGAGGTTTGGACTAGGAAGTCAATTATCTTCAACTCTGAAGGAACATCCGAAGCATGTTAAACATCCGAAACATATAAAACAAACATCCGAAACATGTAAAACAAACATCCAAAACATGTAAAACATAAGAAACATGTAAAACAGTTTACAAACATACGTGTTTAGAATGTTTCCAGAAAATGTAGCTTGATTAGTTTAGAAATTCCTCAATACATAAACTTTATAAAATGTATTTATGTTAGCGTCAACATTGTCTTAGATCCTTCAAACCTTCCTTCTTGCGTATACCCTTAGACAACGCAAAGTCTTTCTTTTGCATTCACTTACACAATGTAACTTGTTTCTTGAGTATGAATTGTATTCATTGTATACTTCTGTTTCATCGTGACCTTATGTTTCAAAACGGCAGATGTTGCTAGTAGATGACCTCTTCCAGTAACCACTGTTGACCACGGTGTTGTTTGGTCAGCAACACATCTAATATACTTTACATTTTCTAGCTTTGGGTCAGACAGCGATTTGGGAGCAGCCACCTTAGTGCCGAGATCTTCGCATCTTCCTAGCCCTAACCTTTAGATTCTTGACCACATTTCTTATATATTTATCCAAATGTCCATATTAGAGGGGAAAAAAAGCCAAACTTAGTGTCACTTAAAGACTGACTCATTAAAAAAATGTTTCTCTAAACTAACAATTTTCATACATACATAGTCAAAATATTCGACCAGAGTCGTTTAATAATGCCGTCAATCGCTCTACCACGCCACCACCCACTTATTCACTCACATTCCTGCCAACTAAAAGCTCGTCTTCCATTATCAGAGATCCTCGAAGTTGGAGGCAAATACCAATAGTCAGTTATGTTAAGAAGCCCCTCTCTGCCTATTGATCTAGCTTGTACCAAAAGTGACCAAATAGCAGCCATTGACTGCTGCGGTAGATTGAGTTATAGCTCTACGGGTCTTCTACCTGATAGTAGTGTCCGCCCTGGACTGTTAAGCAATAACTTCAAGTGTCCAGAAGATAGTCCTCATCTCCTGTGTCGTTTTCATTGGTCCTTAGATATACTAACTGTATTACTGTATTACCTCCCCTGTTGGTCAACTGTATTGTTGACGTTAAATAATTTAATTGTCTTCCACATTGCTGTGAGTGCACTCATTGATAAACTTGTCAGAAAGTATCTTTCAAACGTGAGGGCGACGAAAAGCGCTTAGCTCAAGGCGCCAGCAGTTATAGACTAGTTCCGACACTGACTGGGGTTGGGTTAAGGACTGTACTCGGTTACAAGTAACAAAAAAATTGGTGTCAGTCATAGATATATTTTATATCTATAGTGTCAGCACAACCACGTTCAAAGCGAGGTCTGTGTAATTGACCGAAGTGAATAATATCACCCGAATGAAGACTACTCGTCTAATTACCGGAACGAATCATACCAGACAGTTCAGAGGAAGTAAAAAAAAAAAATGCGTAAAGTTTAAGTACAATTTATAAATAGAGGATTGGAAATAACGTTGGAGACAGGTCATAGTGACAAAAAAAGTACGAAATATAGATGCTATAATTGGATCACACGATTTTCTAATCGTGACAAATAGATCTCTATTTATGCAACCAAGAAGAAATAATAATGGGAAGACAACTTACAGAACACGACGATCAGTAACTATGGAAGATAAAGAAGAAAAGCACCAGCAATATACAGTAAATTGGTTAAGCGTTAGAGCGCTACATAGACATTATTATCAGATAGGGTTACCAAACAGATAGGGTTACCAAACAGATAGGGTTACCAAACTGATAGGGTTACCAAACTGATAGGGTTACCAAACAGATAGGGTTACCAAACTGATAGGGTTACCAAACAGATAGGGTTAACAAACAGATAGGGTTACCAAACTGATAGGGTTAACAAACAGATAGGGTTAACAAACAAATAGGGTTAAGAAACAGATAGGGTTAACAAACATCTGCATAATCAAGAGAGGACCAAAAATGAAGACAAAGTCTAACAAAGGTGGGGAAAAATTATATTGACATTTATACAAATATCACTTATCTTCGAACTCGAAGACAAGCCGTATTATTATATACATAGGAGGTATTATAGAATACATAGGAGGTATTATAGAAAGGTATATTATTAGGTATATATTATAGAATAGGCGCGTTGGCTGATTGGTAAGCTCTTGGTTTCTGAACCGGAAGTCCGGGTTCGAATTCTGGTGTAGACTGGGATTTTACTTTCGGGATCTTCGGGGAGTTCACCCAGCTCAAATGGGTACATGACATTAAATGTGGAAAAGTAAAGGCGGTTGGTCGTTGTGCTGGCCACATGACACCCTCTTTAGCCGTGGGCCACAGAAACAGATTACCTTTACATCATCAGCCTCCCCCCCCCCCACCATATAGATCACAAGTGGAGAGAGAGAGAGACAGACAGACAAAAATGGGAGAGAATCGTTAACCATGAATCAAGAAAGGGAAGGAATTCAATTTCCTCACTAAATATTGTCCTTTGTCCATTTCTTGGTTTTTCTGGGTCCCGTCTTTCTAACAAACTAAAGCTTAGGTCAATGTCGTGGTCTGGACGTTTCCCTTCTCAGTCTTTGTCATATGTGGACATCGAACAGAATACACGTGACCATGACGTCACTAGCTGACCACTTGCTTGCTTTAGGCTCAGACATTCAAATCTAGAATCCTCAACGCATAATACAGACATGTCTCTAAGACTGACTCTTTGTGAAGCTTTTCAGTTTGTAAGTTTCAGTGTGCATTATCCTAACAATAAAATACAAGTACCACGTGACCGAGCCTCGCTCGGATGAATAATTTGTTAAGGAAGGATATATACCCGAAGTCATTTTGGGAATATTTTTGTAATTACGAAACGTCCTCCTCATGGGCGTAGCCGGGGGAATGGGGGTTGGGGTTTAAACACCCCCCCCCGAAATGAAATCCCCACCCCCCTGAGGGGGGGGGGGGGGAAACGGAATTCAGTGATTGATTTTTTGCTTTCATTTTGTTTATTTTAGGTGAGTTTTTAACACTAAATCATCACTTACCACAGCACAGCCGAGGGGGTTTTGAGTTTAAAAAACCCTACCAGGGGGTTTTGAGATAAAAATCCCTCTACCAGGGGGTTTTGAGCTTAAACCCCCTACCATGGGGTTTTGAGATAAAAATCCCTCTACCAGGGGGTTTTGAGTTTAAGAGTTAAAGTTGCAGTTAAATTCCCCTCTTCTATAAACAAAGGTGTGTTGGTTGTTGATCCCGCTAGGTTGGAGGGTGCCTGACATGTAAATAAGTTTGTTTTCGATCTGCAGACGGGTGTTTTTGTCGTTGCATTGTTGTATAGAAGTGACGAGGAGGTCGGTGGTACCCCTATGATGTGTGTTATTAAAATGGATAAAAAGTCATTGTCGTCTGACACTTGGCCATGTAAGCGACGTAATTGTCAGACCTCCGAACCCCCCCCCCCCACATCCCCCCCGAAAAAAATTCCTGGCTACGCCCATGGTCCTCCTACAGTCTAGACCAGGCATGTCAAACTCATTAAGGTGGATGGGCCACATAAAAAAAACTTACTATGTCCTAAGGGGCCGCAGCCAAAAATCAGTCGCCAAAATAGCCTACTAGTTTTATGTAAATTATAAACAATACAATAGAATAATTATTTAATGGCATACCTGTACTTTAATTAGCTAAATTTGTGGTACTATTTGGTAATTATAAATTACTATGATAATTACTATTATTGTATTTGTCCTTATGCTTGACATTCTTTCTGGGATACAAGTTTATTAAAGTTAGGTTGAAGCTTGTTTGCTACTGACACTGTCATCACTGATGACAAATTTTGATCAGATAATCTCGAACGGGGAGGTGTTTTTGTAACTTTCATTCTGGAAAAGAACTGCTCACAGAGATCAGTGCTTCCAAACATAGCAAGAATTCGGGTTGCAAATTTCCGCAACTCAACGTTCTTTGCAAGTAAATAAGTGTAGAATTTTGGCACAGCCTCTTCTATCTACTTCGCTTTCAACAAAGATCCAGACTGCTTTTTCATCAGCACTAGTTGCACATTATCAGCAGCATTTTCAGAAGCAAATGAAAATGGAGATACAAACAACGAAAATTCTAGCTCGTATGAATCGAAGTCACGAAAAAGGTCATGGAAAGCATCTTTTAATGATTCCAGGTGTAAGACATATTGACCAAATGTTGTAGCCGTATTGAATCTTTTTAGTTCCTGACACGTTGAGAAGTGAACTAGATTTTCACTTCATATTTGATTTAACCACAGTCGTCATTTTGCTTAAAAGCACTTCACATGATCACACGCAGTTATGACAATTTTGTCTTTACTGTGAAGTTTCAAAATTCAAGTCTTGCAGGTGACCAGTGAGATCAGCTGTGAATGCAAAATCCTGAATCCATTCGTCAGTTTGGAAATGTTCAACAGGTTCACCTTTCGTGTTCAGAAACAATACATTTTCTTCACGCAGTGAAAAAAATATCAGCTTTAACGACACACTCCTTCCCTGTTTGACATGCCTAGTCTAAACAAACCACAACTCACGTCGTGTCGTTTTACATAGCTTCTTTTGCGTAAAACTATTGGGTTATTATTGGGGCTTGGAAGAAAGTATTTTGCAGTGTAATTCTAAAATGGTTACGTTCGGACATTTAATATTGCAATTAATATATTCATTATGTCTTAGTTCGAAGCACTAAATGATACAAAATCGCTACGTTATAGAGTAAAACGTGCACCTTGTAACAAAGTAAAATAGCACTTAAAAACATCGCGTTAGTATTCCAAAGATGCGTTATTGTGTAGCATCTCTGTTACGCCGACCACCTTTCAGCTCACTAAAAAAAAAAGTGCCCTGCCCAGCGTGACTGTCAGACTATAAGAAATTCATACCCTTTCGCAAGAATATCGCTGCTTGCTCGAATGGAATAAAATACTCGCGGATTAAGATTTAACCTGAAAACAATTTCCAGTGTTAACTTTTGACATAAAAACACCAAACATAAGGCTTGTCTTCGAGTCCGAAGATGAACAAGAAATGCAGTATTTCCAGTGGCGACATTTTTTGTCCCATCTAGCGCAGGCATAAAACATCAATGTGTAAATAAAACTACATTAGCTGATGAAGCAATGATGACTCAAGAAATGTTTTCGATACACCAGTGATGTTTCCACTATTTCACAAAGATAATAGACCTTCACTGATGTTTCTATGATGTTGCCATAAGTCAATGATAACTTATTATCCCAATGTGATGTGTTATAGTTTAGGGTTAGGGTTAGATAAACAAAGCACGGCAAGATAGCATAATTTTGTTGGTTCAAACAACTTGATTTAAAAATACATACAGCTTAATGCTCACTATATAGACATATTGGCCTATCTTTTGGTTTAGTGATTCTATTCTATGGTGTAGAGTTGTCTAACTGAGTGTCTAAATTGAGTGGTAAAGCGGGTGGGTAAGTGGTAAGGAGAGGTCCCAGTTTCGAACCTTGATGAGCAGTAAGATTTTTTTAATTTCGGGATCTTTAAGGCCTTTTAAGTCCACCCAGCTCTAACGGGTACATGACAATTAGTTAGGGAAAAGTAAAGGAGGTTGGTCATTGTGCTGGGCACATGACACCCTCGTTGGCGATGTCCTGAAAATCCCGAAATTCTAAATCAGTCTTCACTGGGATTCGAACCCAAGACGCCTCTATTATATATTATATACATTATTTACCTTAATTGATAATGAAGGGCCATTAATGTTTGTTCCAAAGGTCTGGTGTATAAGCTTACTGTTAATCCACTCACAATCTATGAGAATGTTGCCCTGTTGTGTTATTATAGGATTGTATATAGATATAATCATGTGAAGATTATGTTTCGATATATTCATGTGAAGATTATGTTGATGTAATCATGTGAAGATAATGTTTATATGTAATCATGTGAAGATTATGGTTAATTTAATCATTTGAAGATTATGGTTAATTTAATCAGATGAAGACTATGTTCATATGTAATCATGTGAAGATTATGTTTAGATGTAATCATGTGAAGATAATGTTTGTATGTAACCATATGAAGATTATATTTATATGTAATCATGTGAAGATTTTGGTTAATGTAATCATGTGAAGAGTATGTTCAGATGTAATCATGTGAAGATTATGTTTTGATTTAATCATGTGAAGATTATGTTTCGAATTAATCATGTGAACATTATGTTTAATGGAACTAAATAAACATTATATTTAGCTGTAATTTTATGTACCAATACATAATGTGTAAATGTACATGCATGTACAAAATGTTTAGCTGTACTTGTTCACTATGTTGAATTCATCCTTAGCTGCTTATACTTTGAGGTACTGCCTTAATATACATTATGCATTTTAGGGGTCATCCACATCTGTCGTCGTCAAAATAACACTGTGAATAGGTATGCGCAAGGTTTATTGTTGTTCTTTTAATACATATTTGCAAAGTTTATATCAACTCTGTCTGTCTGTCTGGCCAAAAGTTTGTACACGTTATTTCTTCGACACCATATTTTGGATCAAACTGAAATTTTACACAATTATTTCTTCTACCTGACAACACAAGATTCAATTTAAAAAATTAAGCAATTAGTTAATTAACTATTGGTAATTATTATTTTTTGTTTAGGAGGTCATATAAGGGAAAGAATTAGTACTTGACAGAATTGGTGGTATAAGCTGAATTAGTCCCCTGTATAGGTCATCGTTTGAGTCTTAGTGAACGCAACATGAAAAATAGGACGAGACTATAGAAATACTACATAATTATATAACCTTCCATGTTCATAAGCTCTCCACTCGCAGAGTGGTTATAGCGTTGGCTTGAGAAGCCTGAGATGTCTGCACTACTTAGTATCATCGAGAACATTCATTGCTGTAACTATTTTACGTTTTCATGTTTGAGAGTTAGCTCCATGGATGATAGTCTTTACGTGAAGGGAAAGACACGGAGACAGAGGGGTGGGGGGGGGGGGGGGAGAACATTCCCAGCATTCCTTGCTACTTAGCAGACGATATCGCTAATAATATGCACGCTTCTTAGTCGTGAATTGGCCCCAACGCATTGAGTTGTGAACAGTAAACATAATAACCTAGATCTTGGTTGCAATAACAGATTACAATTAACAAAAAAAAATGTAATTAAATTCACATAGTTGAATTCTTTAAGGAAAAAACAACCCAGATCTAGTGGAAATAACACTATAATTGTTTGAAAAAGAGAAACCCAAGGGAATAGAAAGGACAAAATGTAACATTGTCGATTTTTAAAAAAATATCTAGAGTCTAAGCCCTGGCCAGATTTTTACAAATAATCGATATTATCTTTTTGTTTTATTGTTAATTTAGTCTTGAAACGTCGAACAAATTTGCCAGGTTCGTATTCTCACCAAAACTATTTAAAAACAGCATCGATACCATCTATATTCTTATACAACATTGAAAATAGAATCGATTATTTTATTTTTCGGGGATCGCCCATCACTAGCTGTTGGGAGAGTATCGCCTCTGTCAGGTGTCAAGTCGACTTCTTGGCTCGTCTGCTCTGACCTTTGTGAGGAATGCAGACACGGCTGCTGAATCCTTTTGAGACGAACACTCTAGATGTTAGTTACGTCTACGTGTACATAGAACGTCTGCAATGTGGTCACATCTACAATGTGGTCACGTCTGCAATGTAGTCACGTTTGCAATGTAGTCACGTCTCCAATGTGGTCACGTCTGCAATGTAGTCACGTCTGTAATGTAGTCACGTTTGCAATATTGGCACGTTTGCAATGTTGTCACGTTTGCAATGTTGTCATGTTTGCGAAATGTCGTCGTTCGGAAATGAAAGATGAAACTAAAACATTAAAAATGTATAAGCTCCTTTTTATAGAATAAAATTATAAATTATGGCTTTTATATAGCGCTACTTTCATGCTTATAGCATGCTCAGAGCGCTTTGGTGCAATCTCAGTTGTGGACCAGTGGTGGGGGTGGGGGTATCTAGGAGAAGGTTTTTCCGTGCTGCCTTTAGGCGCTCAGTAAACACAACTCTGCTCAATGCAGGTGTCGAACCTCGTGCTCCTTTCATAGGTAGCCAAGCCACATTTGGAATTGTTTATAGGAAGGTAGATATTTTGAATTATTTATAGGAAAGTAGATATTTGGAATTATTTATAGGAAGGTAGATATTTGGAATTATTTATAGGAAGATAGATATTTGGATTTATTTCCCTTTATTTAAGATTTTTTTCAGTTGTTGTCGAGCAAGTATTAGAAAACAATTAATAATATTGACAAACGTAACATGTGGATAACTCTTCATTCCCCCAAAGTCAATGTGACAGTAATTAGTTTAAGACGCCACGTGTTGATGACCCTTATACCACCACGTTCTTTGATAGTAATTAATTCAAGACGCCACATGTGAATAACCCCTTATACCCTCCCCATCTTCATGTGATAACAATTAGTTGAAGCCGCCACATGTGGATGACCCTTTATACCCATATGTTCATGTGATAGCAATTAGTTCCAGACGACTTGATATCTATAGTGAGAGATACTTGTACAGAGATCTTACAAAATAACTTAGGCTATGTTTATAGGGAGATTCACAGATGTTTCATGTGTATATTTAGAATACGAAATGAAACCCAGCTGCTTTTGTTTAAAAAAAAAAGGTTAATTTTTGGTTAATTTAGTTCGTTTTATTTAATAAAAAAAAAACCTTTTCTATTTGTAATTGTGTTAAGTAGAAACCATTAGAAAAATAAAGTAATTCGCACAATACTACTTAAAGTAAAAAAGATTTACTTTAAATTCTGTTGTTTTTACATGTAGACAGCCTCTTTATGCAAAATGTTTCTACATCTTTTAATTGGACACTGTAGACCAGGGGTTCTCAACCTGTGGAAGGCGACCCCCTTGGGGGTCGATTGACGATTTGCCAGGGGTCGCCTAAGACCATCGAAAATATGGATTGTTATTTGTCTATTCTTCTATTGCTGTATGTGTGTGTGTGTGTGGGGGGGGGGGGTCGCGTCAGAGTGGGGGATTGTAAAAGGGGGTCGCCGAGCTTAAAAGGTTGAGAACCGCTGCTGTAGACCAACTAGAGTCTTTTTTTTTTTGCTGATGTAATTTATTATTTTATTATTTAATTCGTTGCTTTAATGAATTATTTGATAATCTGAACAGTAGACATCCTAAAGACTCACTATGGAGCCATACAAATGTATTTCTACTGATAGGGTATTCCGTTGCTCGCAGTTGGTAATTCTTTTCAATATCTTCCAGGATAAGTCATTTTCTATATCGATGACGTAGCTTTAGTCATGATAAAGAATTTTATACAACGCCTAGGCAAAGGGGAGATAGTTTCCTACTTTTCTTGGAAACGGCTAACATTCTCAATTTTTTTCTGACCCGGGGACCCCTTTACATAGTTAAACTTGTCAACGGTCCCCTTAGTGAAAAAGCTACATAACTGCAAAGTTACACATGTTAATAAAAAGAAAATAAACCCACACCATGTTGATATAATAACAGGTTTAAAATAAAATGTAAACCAAAAATGACTTCAATGATGTTGATGAGATTATATGAATGTATTCATATCCCGTTTTAAGTAGCAATAGCGAATCTCCACGAGCACACATTTCTAGTCAGTTTCTTTGATTTGTGATGAGGTTCATGACAGCGATGTATCCACGTTTTACCGAATCAGAAGACAGGAAATCAGCCCCCCCCCCCTTTGCCCTTCCTTCCGACCCTGGGCTCCTCTGAATTAGTTTGGATTTGTCTTTGGGTGGAATGTGAGTTTGTCCACGTGATTTAATGCGCAGTCAGTATATCCAAGTGAAGAATGTCCTCAAATCTTCGGTTAGCTCGTCATAAAATCTTACGTAATAGACATCTTTAATCAGTAGTGAGTGGAAAGTTAATTATTTTTCCAGTTATCCGATTGGATAAACTGGCTTTTAGAAAAGAAGTTACTAATTGTTTACAATTATCCTCTTACTGTGGACCCCCTACTGTCGTCTCAGGGTCCGCGGACTACAGTTTGAGAACCACTGCATTATGTAGTGTAAGAGGATTGGATTGGGTTATTTCCCTTGACAATCAAATGCTCTACCGGGTACTTAAAGGGAAATGGAAAGTTATATTTAAACTGATGGTAGGTGCTTTCGGACTTAATAAGACCCTAAAATATTTGAGAAAGCCTTTTATAAGTGCTAAATATGTACAGCTGCTGACCGGGAAAAGGGGAGGGATTTGGTTACGCGAACTGTCACAGCGCCCCCTACAACGAAAGTCAAGGGACAGATGATGAACTATGACTTCCGGTTACCTAAATGGGCTAAATTGATAAACAACGAAGGAGTAAACAGTGAAATAATAGGGCCTATATTTAACGTACTAGGATTATTCCTTCCTAGCAACTCACTCGATCATTTTTTTTCGAGGGGGGGGGGGGGGACTAAGACAGTGTTGTCCTTGACCTTTAGCTTATGCAGCCTATACGCAGGGCCGGTGCTACAGGTTGCGGGGCCCTATGCGAAACGGATTGCGCGGGGCCCAGTCTGGGTAGGGAAAAGGAAAATTAAGATTATGTAATAGAAAATAAATTAGTCTCTTCATTTTATTCATGCTTTACCAAGTACAAAATCACCCCGAAATGACATTTTTGTCTGTTTTTAAGGAGATTTGCATGATTGTTCAGGAGATTTTTAGTATTTCAGGAGATTTTCATGACTATTTCGTATATTTTGCAATTTCGGGAAAATTCAGGTACCCTTTAATATTAAGTTAAAATGGTTTCATCTAATAATTTACACCTAGAATTCGCGCGAGGCCTTTGGAAGTGCGGGGCCCAATGCGGCCGCATAGGTTGCAGTGGCCTAAGACCGGCCCTGAATATACGTAAATCCTGCACTGACTGATGGCTACCTAACCTTCTAGTATACGCCTCTGCCATGAAGATAGCCCCGTGTTCTATCCCGATTCCGTTCCCGTCCCGCTGGAGGTTGAACAGGGCGTTCTAGTCGTGCTATCTGAAAAAATAATAATAATAATAAGGCCTGCCTTCGAGTCCGAAGACAAGTGAGGAGTGCAGTATTTCCCGTGGCTGCGCAGCCTCAGCTGTGACCTACATATTTTGCCACATCCAGGGCAAGCATAACCATTGTCCGCAGGTGGTCGAATTAGATTTCCTTTTCGCCGTCTGCGTTTGTCATCGGCAACGGATTTTCTTTTGGTCTCAAATGAGCATCCCGCGGCCTTCGTGAGTGAGCCGGCTCCAACTGTCTCGTTCTGAGGCCGCATGCAACCAGGTGCTCTCTTCTATGTCAGCCAAGGAAAGTTGAAATATTTAGGTGTTATAATGCAGGGCAAAGTATCATGGAATCCCTCATACTGACGACATTATTTTAACAAATCAAAGCATTAGGATTTATTAACTCTTTCTCTCCGTAATTATTTGTCCACGTTTTGGAAGGAATTCTTCATTTAGCTCATTACTATTTCACTACCCTGTTAATATTGGGCTTCAATAGCTTTGTCGTTTGTTATCAGAAAATGTTGAATTGGTATAGAATTAAAGGGAAATGCATACTCTTTTTATATAGTTCAAAGTCAAAGTTTAAAAATTAAACATTAATTTAATTTAATTAGGTCAAAATCAACAATGCTATCGTCGATTAGGAGAGAAAGAGTTTACAGAAATGTGTACAAACCAGACAAGAACATAATACTAAAAATGCTATTCAACCTTGGTTAGGCCACTATTAGAATGTTGATCCTCGCTTTGGGTCCTTCTCAACTCAAGAATACATGAAGTAATAGACGCAAAATAAGATTTTTAAGAAACGAATGTTCACATTTGATTAGAGTAAAACCGTTACTAAAATCACTCAATTTAGACCAGACGTCTATAAAGTAAAGGTGAAATAATACATAAAACACTGAACCGTAATAAACAAAGACCAAAAATAGGACCTAATAAAATACTCAGAAAGACACAGACAGTGCGTCTTTCTGAATAACAGGAACAAAACCAAGGCCGTCTTCTCGAATACAATCGCTATCAACAAATCGAGCGTCCAAAGACAGGGTCTGAGATCTTATCTTATCTTATATAATACAGACGTTACTTCAAAAAAGAAGAGGATTATGTTCTACGCGTCATGCATTTAGTCATGCATATTAACCAATGACTTAAATTCTGCCAAGTTACTGGTTTTCCTGGTTGGCTCAGGCAACCCATTCCATGCTCTAATAGCACTAGGGACGAAGGAGTATTTGTACAAATTTGTCCTAGCATATGGGATGAGGAATGTGCCTTTATCTTTGTGTCTTTCAGAGTATTTTATTAAATTTTGTTTTTGTATTTGAAGATTATGGTTGTCAGGTTTAGGATTTATTTGGGTTGTTAACTAGCTGTATACTATTAAGGTCCCGGGGTTCAACCTGACAAGAACATCACTAACACACAGTCGTACATACAGTAACCAACTAGGTGAATAGTTTAAATAACAACAAAATAAATGAATTTAATTTTGTGAAACTGATATATGTGTATGTACAATGAGGATGATAAAATAGACAATATATATATTGGATATATATATATATATATATATAATAGGTATATATAAAGATATTATTCACTAATTAATTTAAGCACCTTTGCTTTTGTCACCCTAGTTACATAGTCCACCAGACTCTGACCGACTGGCGTCACAAAAACTGCCAACCTCGGTAATAGTAAAGTTAGACCTCAGATGATCGCCAATTTGACAATGACACTGAAAAAAAAATGAGACGGCCAGCGATGCCCACAACTCCAACACTGGCACCCTATAAACGAAATAAACAATACTCTCAACTTCTACACTAAAAAATAGAAATAGTGACAACCTCATACAACAGACAATAATAGATATCACAAACGAATAACTCACCCTAAACAGGGGTCTCAAAAATCCTACTGAATAATAAGTCCGAGAAACTAGTACAGACAAAGAACGTTTTACGAGCCAACACACCGTCCGTTTCAATCAAAGAGGGTGAACTGCCTCATGACAAAAGAATGACCAATAGATGTCACCGGACTTTGTGACGTAGCAAAACAATTCAAAACAAAAAAATACAAGACACTCTCGCCCCGTACAAGTACTACGACTAGAGGAAATAAAAAAAAAGAAAACAGTTAGGAGAAAGAAAAAGACACTTGTCTATACTACGCGACAATGGTTCAGTGTTTTATGTATAATTGCTACTTTACTTTTAAGTCTTCTACCCTGAAGGCTTTCTAAATTTAGTGATTTTACTAAAGGCGTTACTCTAGTCAAATGTGAATATTCGTTTGTTATGAATCTCACTGCTCTATTTTTTAGTCTGTTCCAGTTTCTTAATGTTTTCTTGAGTTGAGGGGTCCCAAACAGAGGATGCATATTCTATTATTGGCCTAACCAAGGTTAAATAACAGAGATATTTGCAGTTTCATTAAAAAAACAACAGCGAATCATGCTGCTGCTGCTGCCAAAGCTTGGTTTTGACTCGTGCCACGAGACCGTTCTTTTATCCTGTGTCATCGTAACCTGGTGGACATGTTTCACCTGCTATTTTATCTAGCGCCTTATCACCGACCAAAAGAAAATCCGTTGCCGAGGACAAACGCAGACAACGAAAAGAAAATCTAAATCGACCACCTTCGGACAATGGTTATGCTTGCCTTGGTTGTGGCAAAATATGTAGGTCACAGCTGGGGCTGCGCAGCCACGGGAAATACTGCATTCCTCACTTATCTTCGGACTCGAAGACAAGCCTTATTAACATTACCGACCTCAACTCCGCAAGATCGTAGATACATTTAATAAGATGACTGCACTCTTCACTCTTGTTCAATGAAACTTTCAAATTGGTCACACCGAAAGACAGCTGGCAAAGATTTCTCCTCAAATGCAAAAAAAAAAAAAGTTTCCTATTCTGGACCTTAACTAAATATTATAATAACTATAAGTATAATAATAACTATAATAATTATGTGCAAATGAAAACAGTCGACACGACTAACGTCCCATAGAAAAGTTCACTCCCTTTATAGTGCATAGAATTGCAAGCCTATAATAAAGCGTGCATGGTCGGCCATCAACTCCTTATCTTATCTTATATAATAAAGACGTTGCTTAAAAAAAAAGATGATTGCGTCCTACGCGTCATGCATGCACTCCTGATTAGCCATTGCAACTTATTACAATAATAGCTTATCCTTACAGCTGTAATTCAGTGGAAGCACTACTTATTTCATTTCTACTTAGGAGAAGTTAATTTGTAGGTGTAAAAAAATATAGGCGAAAATTGGACTACTCAGAATACAGAATATAAATATATATAATGTGTCTCGTAAAAAGTCGGACATTTCTGATTTGAGAATTTTCTTAACGACACGTTCGTATGTCGCACTGGGAGGACACTTGATTCCATTGAATGTGTCTAAGGGAAAAAGAGACAGGGTGGGGGTGGATTTTTTTTTTTGGGGGGGGGGGGGGGGGAAAGGGTGGGCAGTAAGGGGAGAGAATCTGGTGGGGCTGGGAGAAAAGTAGGAAAGAGTGAGGGGAGGGAAATCAAGCTGTGAAATGAAATCATGGAATGCTGACCGCAGGAATGACCACCCCAACGATTTTTTTTTCTTCATCAGCGCTTCTGTTTGCTGGACTGTTGAGTATTAAAGGATTGCGTAGCACTCTCGTTGGAGAAGTTGTAGGCTACCAGTAAACTTGTAAATTGAAGTGAAGCATGTGATTCAGTGCTACATGTTGATTAGTCAAGATACACTAAACGAAATGACAAACTGTCTTGCGAGCCAGATTTTTTGGCTTCTGTAGAAATGTGGATTAAAAAGGTTCACAAATTGAGATCAATTTATTTATTAGCTTTCGATCTGTTCGATTTGCAACATCTGGCTTGATTAAAAGTGGCCAATACTAGATACACATCCACGGTCACGGGCATTTGTTATCACCAGACGCTGTCTTTCTGCTTCTAGTGTGAACGCCATCTGCGATCCAGGACCCCTTCTCTTAGATAATAGTGAACAAATAGATGCTATCTTACTAGATTTTTCTAAGGCTTTTGACAAAGTTCACCACCATAGTTTGCTTAAAAAATTAAAATATTTTGGCATTAATGGTCCACTGCATCAGCGGATTAAAGATTTTCTGATAGGGAGAGAACAAACTGTAATAATAAATGGCTCTAAATCAACATCGATAACTCTAAATCAACACCGATAACAGTAAACTCAGGTGTACCTCAAGGAACAGTCTTGGGTCCACTACTATTTTTAATTTACATAAATGATTTACCAAATTGCATTACTTCAGGAACAAAAGTCAGATTATTTGCAGACGATTGCATAATATATAGAACAATAAAAACAACACAAGACACTGATATTTTACAAAGAGAATTAGATGAATTACAGAAATGGGAATCAAATTGGAGCATGTCTTTCCACCCAGAAAAATGTCTGTTGTTAAGAGTAACAAAAAAACTAAAACAAATTAATTCCACTTATCTTATTCATGGCAAACCAGTAACACAGACTAAAAACGCAAAATACCTAGGTGTTATAATAAATGAAAAACTGTCATGGAATCCACATATTGATGAAACTATAAAAAAAAATCCAACAAAGCATCAGGGTTTATTAAAAGAAATTTCTATAAATCAAATAAGTACATAAAACTAAAATGTTATTTAACCTTGGTTAGGCCAATAATAGAATATGCATCCACCGTGTGGGACCCCTCAACTCAAGAAAACATTAAGAAACTGGAACAGGCACAAAATAGAGCAGTGAGATTCATAACAAATGAATATTCACATTTGACTAGAGTAACACCTATAGTAAAATCACTAAATTTAGAGAGCCTTCAGGACAGAAGACTTAAAAGTAAAGTAGCAATTATACATAAAACACTGAACCATAATCTTCAAATACAAAAACAAAATTTAATAAAATACTCTGAAAGACACAAAGATAAAGGCACATTCCTCGTCCCATATGCTAGGACAAATTTGTACAAATACTCCTTCTTCCCTTGTGCTATTAGAACATGGAATGGGTTGCCTGAGCTAGCCTGGAAAACCAGTGACTTGGCAGAATTTAAGTCATTGGTTAATATGCATGACTAAATGCATGACGCGTAGGACGTAATCATCTTCTCTTTTGAAGTAACGTCTGTATTATATAAGATAAGATTGCCTTCCATGGGAACTATCTCCCTCCCCCACTGCTGATGTCTATTTAGAAGAGCTTCTTGACGTGCTAGAATACATCAGCATATCTTTAGAAGTGTACGACCAGCAGCTCTCCTGCCTTCTGTTACAAGATCAGCAGTCGTCATTGAGTAGTACATAGAAGTCAAATTCATAAAACGCTGGTAGTGAATGTGTATGTGTTTCGTGTGTGAATGTTGTTCGAATTTTTCATCTATACTGTTATTGTACAGTAGTTATGCTGATGTTGTCAGCGGTAGTCAAACTGAATTTCCATTTGATTGGATCAATAAAATTATAGTATCTTATTATATCACCACACAATATATCTCGTGGATCTCAACTCTGGGGCGGTCTGATAAGGTCATTGTGTGTGTGACCTACTGGCACATGTGGCTCAGGCAAATCACACAGGTCAACGACTGTCAATGGCTGTCAAGGGACAGTACTGTTAGTACACGCAAATACGACCCGTGTTATGGTCATGTGGTCGAAAGCCTTCACGGGCGAGAGACAGTATGCAAGAAAGGGCAGTGCAGTCCAGGACAGCAAGACAGTAAGGACGGTGTGGTACGATGTGAGTCCTCGCTCTCTGTCACCGCTAAAGTTACGTGGGGTAACTCTAGTCCGACTTGCAGAAATAAAAGAGTTATCTTTCCATGACATTTTCATTGTGGTGTCCTGTTAAGTTGGGCCACGGCGAGAAATATATATAAAGATAATTATAAGATAATAATATAACAATACTATTTATGTACGTTTGCGCACTAGCGTGACCTCTAGGGGATCCTCGAGACGACCGCAGGGATTCCGAAGAATGATTGAACACGGATACCACAACATCTAATTACAGTTCAGATTCTAATTTCACACTCTACAAAGTACAGAAGTTGACAGCTTTCCTGTCTTGTTATTTCGTTTGTACTCACACGTAATGAAACTCATCAAAACAAAAAAAAAAAAGAAACCAACTATAAATTTGGCACACAATGAGATTTGCGGTTGCTACGTATAAACATCAAGCCAGGCATAAATACTTTTAATCTTCCAATTTTTTAATTATTTTTTTTTTTTTTGGGGGGGGGGGCGGGGAAGAAGTAGGTTCATTTCTTATTCCATATACTAAGACAAATTCGTATAAGTTCTCTTTCTTCCCTAGTGAAGTTAGAGCATGACATGGGTTGCCTGAATCAGCCAAGTAAACCAACGACTTAGCAAAGTTTAATGCATTGATTAACATGCATGTTTAGATTGACATAAAGAAATACGTAGGACGTAATTATCTTCTCTTGTTGAAGTCACGTCTGTAATCTAAAAGATAAAACCATACACTGTTAACTTATTTATAATGACACTAAAATACTAAGATATTTAGACGCTAAGATACTTAAGCATTAAGACACTATAATACTAAAGGATTAAGACACGAATGTATTTAAGTATTAAGACACTAACAAACTAAAGTATTGAGACACAATGTACTTAAGATTTAAGGCACTAAGATACCTAAGTATTAAGACACTAATGTACTTATGTCTAGAGATACAAAGAGACAAAACATTGAGACACGAATGTACTTATGTCTAGAGATACAAAGAGACTAAACATTAAGACACTAATGTACTTATGTCTAGAGATACAAAGAGACAAAACATTGAGACACGAATGTACTCATGTCTAGAGATACAAAGAGACAAAACATTGAGACACGAATGTACTTATGTCTAGAGATACAAAGAGACTAAACATTAAGACACTAATGTACTTATGTCTAGAGATACAAAGAGACTAAACATTAAGACACTAATGTACTTATGTCTAGAGATACAAAGAGACTAAACATTAAGACACAATGTACTTATGTCTAGAGATACAAAGAGACAAAACATTGAGACACGAATGTACTTATGTCTAGAGATACAAAGAGACTAAACATTAAGACACTAAAAACACTAAAATATTAACACCAATATATTAATATATTTAGACACTAATTAGGTAATAAAATACTAGGATAACAATATATTAAGACACTAAGATACTAAAGTATTGAGACACTAATAGGGTATCAAGAAACTAAGATTCTACGCTATTTTGGAAACTAAGATAACAAAGTATTTAGGCTATAAGAGACTAAGATAATAAAGCACTAGGTTGTTCTGAAACTAATATGATATTAACACAATAATAAGGTATTTTAACACGTGTGGTGGGTAGGGCACAGAAGAACTAAATAAATGACAACGTAGAGTTCTGCAGCCTTACATAAACACATGGTGTAGAACCAGGCACAAACAGGGGGTGGAGACGAAGTAGGTCCAGTAACGAACAGACACTACAGCGACAAGAGATGACGGTCATCATCATCAAACTCCATTTGGGTGAGGGCTTGAGAGGCTCAAATCCTCTCTTTCAAAAGCCCTTTGACAGAAACCCTGCTATCTTGCGTAGTGCATAAATGTCGCCATACAGGTCGAGAATTTTGGGTTTCCCAGACCTGTCGAGACGGAGATCAGCAAGACTGGGGCAGTCAATCAGAATATGAGGTACGTTTTCCTCTTCTTCCCCGCAGCGGGGGCACCGTGAATCAAAATTTGGCCATAGCCACGAGAAATATGAGCCAACAGGACAGTGGCCTGTCCTGCACTGTGCTATAATAGCTTGCTCAGGCCTGAACAGCCTCCACCACGGGGAAGTGCGGTCAGGGCGCCTCATGCGCTCCCAGACTCCACGGGCTTTTTGGGACTTAACCCAGTACTCAAACCACTTTTTCATTTCTGTTTTTTGTATTATAGCCAGGGCTTGATGAAAGCTTGCAGTCTGTTCAGTGGGTGGAATTGGCCCTCCCTGGTGGGCCAAAGAGTCTGCAGTTGTGTTGACGGTAGAATGGACAGTGCCCACGTTGTTCTGCCTTTTTACGCGCGGACACAAGACGCCATCTAGGGGGAAAAGTCATGTGGATATCGGGGGGGCCAGTGTGGCCTAAACAAGTATCCACCCCACTACACACAAAACAGGTATTTACATACTAGGATGCTAAGATATTAAGACACCAAGATAATAAGATATTTAAATAGTAAGATATTAACATATTTTAACACCATTAAGGTGTTAAGACACTAGTCACTAGACAAAACAGTGACTAAGACACTAGGAAACTAAGATATTAAATACTACAATAACCTAAAAATAATAATTTTGTCTGAATTTACATATATTCTTAGCTTAAATGAAGAGGAAAGAAAGACCTATTACTTCAAGGTGTTCATCTAGCTTTCTTTGTAATTTTATTACTTCTTTATCTTGAATGATGATTTTGACAGCTAGTCTTGTCTAACAATGTTGATCAAACCAGTTCTTAAAAATAAATCTCAACATACAAACGGCATTATACAACAAAAAGGACGACATTCATGATTTGAACAGATAATAAAAGATTGTTCAACTACGCCTAGAGATTGAAGGATCGATGGGAATATTTACCAAAAAGAAAACAAGTAAATGAGTCTGTGGTATAGAATGTTGTTCATTTTGTAAGTAGAGAAATGAGGCCATTTGTAAAATGTTTGTTTGGCATGTTCCGGATGTTCCTTCAGAGTTGAAGATAATTTACTTCCTATTCCAAACCTCCCGCAGGACGACGGGGGATGGGAGCGGGCAGGGTTTGAACCCGGGACCATCGAATAATCCGAACGACAGTCCAGCGTGCAAACCGCACGAACAGGCAGCCATCCTGGCGAGTATAAATAAAGATGAACGTGAAATATCCCATTAATTAATGTAAGTACTAGAGTCCACGGGCTTCTAATCAAATAGTTTCAGGTCGATTTCATTTCATTTCTGTAACTCCTCATTCATATGGCCAGCGATACAAGTGTCGGAAATTAAAATGGCCCGAATGTCGAAATAGGTAAGGCATCATTGGACTATGGGATAGGTAAAGGTTAAAAAAAAAAGGTAAGACCTCGTTTTAGAAAACATCAAATTTTAAAAAGAAAAAAAATCAAGCCAGAAAAAAAAATGTTGGAGATTTTTTAAAAAAAGGGGGGTTGGGGTGGAGGAGGTATTACATTTTCAAATATGACGTTAAAATTATCTTTAGTTGAAGGAGATTAAAAGCAATAAAAAGACTTAAAGCATTTTGTGACAAGCTTTTAGACAACGTTGGGGATGAAAATGCTAAATTCCTGAAGGCTACTGCTTTCAAATGTTCTTATTAATGTATTATGTAAAGTTTTCCTTTCAGATCTTGCGATCTATGGGGCAGATGAAGTTAAGGTCATCTGTTTCTTTGGCTAATGGTTAAGGTTGTCATGCGACCAGCACAACGACCAACTGCCTTTACTTTCCCCAACTAAAGTCAGGTACCCATTAGAGTTGGGTGAACTCAAGGGCGTCCCAGTCTTCACCAAGAAACCCAGGTTTGAAACACAAGCGCTTACCCACTTAGTTACCGCGCCACCCATTAATGCTATAGGCCCATGCCTTGTAAAATATTCCATAAAACAGTGATGCCCAACCTATTTCGACCTGCGTGCAATTTTAATTTTCGACATTCGTGTTGCGGGCCACATCAACGAATATGTTCAAAATCGAAATGAAATTGACTTGGAGCTCTTTGATTAGAAACTCTTAGATCTAGTACTTACAGTAATTAATGGGATATTTGAAGTTTCTCTCTTTTTTTTTTTCACGCGTCAAAATGGCTTCGTTTCTCTACTTAAAATGTGAGCAACATTGTAGCTACCTTAACCACCGACTGATTTTCTTGTTTCTTATTGGTAAACATTCCCATCGATCAATCTCGAGGAGTAGCTTAACAATTTTTCATTTGCGGATCAAACCAACAATGTCGTCATACTTATCTTATCTTATATAATACAGACGCTACTTCAAAAAAGAAGATGATTACGTCCTACGCGTCATGCATCTAGTCATGCATATTAACCATTGACTTAAATTCTGCCAGGTCACTGGTTTCCCTGGCTAGCTCAGGCAATCCATTCCATGCTCTAATAGCGCTAGGGAAGAAGGAGCATTTGTACAAATTTGCTTTATAATGGCGTTTAGGGCCTATATGTTATTCTGTTTTTAAAAAACAACCACACTTTATTTGCAAAACAAATATGTTGGCTCGCTATCATGTTCCAGAAAAAGTAGAGATCCTTTCACTTTTCCCGGTATATTTTACATTCTGAGTCCCATTTCATAAACGCACAAATGTTAAAGGTCATCATACCAATCCATCAGAGAAAAATTGAGGGCTCTTACGTAGGTGAAAATGTTTTGTTTTTTTGGAGGGAAAAAAAGGGTGGGGAATTTTCTAAACTTTGTGCAGACTTTTCGGATGGAACAACGTCGCGGGCTGGATCTGGTCCGTATTTTGGGCATCACACGTGACCTCCTATGTCGAAGGTGCCGCATCACTGTCATAAAACATTTCACATCCTGTTATGGTTATTACAAAGGGAGTTAATCACAACTGCAAGAATATTGTATACAAAAGTCGAGCTATTCCTCTTTAAAAACTGCGTTTTCATTGTAAAGTAAGTTTCTCTTTAAGTACTGTGGTAATTTATATAGAGAGAAACTATTTAATAATAATAATAATAATAATAATAATAATAATAACGAAACTCGACCCTGGCTTCGCCAGAGAATGACTACTTGTTCATTTCTAACATAATAATAATAATAATAATCTTTCGTCCGTAAGCAAATTTGTCTTACAATTGGTGCATTACACCAAACAAAACATTGTAACTAGAAAAAAACAAAATGTACATTCACACCACACACACTCTGAACTCTTTCTCTCCGTAATTATTTACCACATTCTGGTGGAATCAACGTTGGTATCGTCAGTTAGGAGAGAAAGAGTTAATTTACATGTGAAAAGTTTATATCAAATTGTTTCTATTTAATGATTTGATTGATTCTATGGGGTTTATTTTTATTTTTAATGCTCAGATTGCCATACCAGATAGTAACATTAAAACTTAAAATATTGCAGATGTGAGCGTGATAAAACATAGCCAAGGCCTTTTCACTAACATTAAACGAGGACAGTTTTCTTAGTAATCGTAATCTTTGCTTCCCTTTTTTTGCTGATATAATCAGTATTTGCAGTAAAATTTAGTTTATTGTCTAGGATAGTACCAAGGTATTTTTAAGGTATTTAAAAGTTTGCACTATTTCAATAGTCTCTCCAGCTACAGAAACAATATCATGTTCCTTCTTTTCCCTACGTAAATCGATTATCATTTCTTTGTTTTTTTTTACATTTAATAATAAAAAATTATCTTTACAGTATTTTTCTATGTGTTCTATTTCTCTGAAATACTCATTTACGTCTGAGCTCTTTGAGAGCAGGGCAAGAAGAGCCGCATCATCAGCGAATTTTGTAAAGGAGAAAAAGGACTATCGGATTGAAAATCATTGGTGTACAAAATGAGCCACAGTGGCGATGTCACAGCCCCTGGGGCGCCCCTGTGTTAACTATGCATGCATTTGATATTATATTAAGATCTCTGGGTCAAAAATTCATTAGCCCATAGTATTATGTATGGACTCATCTTCAACACTTTCATCTTGTCAATGAGTAAATGAAGTTGTATGGTGTTAAAAGCTGATGAGAAATCAATGAAAAACAATCTTACAGAAGTGTTCGGTAAGTCCAGATATTTGTAGACACAATTTAAAATATTTAGGATGGCATCGTCTACACCTTTACTCTTTTGGAAAGCAAATGGTAAGGACAGTGATACCCAAGCCTACTGCCCGGGGGCTACATCCAGCCCGTGGTGTGATACTGTCCAGCCCCTCTCTAATAAAGCCATAGTTGATCGCTTACATTGAACTCGGGACGATTTTTAAAGATTTCATGCAGCCTGCAATACATACGAGGCCCGCAGGCCGAAAAGGTTGAACTTCACTGCCCTGAGGAACTGTCCATGTTCGCATCCTATTAGACAAGTATAAATGGCATGATAGTTTTCACCTTTGAATAAATTCCAACTTTCACCCTATTTGGTTTCAATCTTGTTGTTTGTTTTTTTTTGTCTTGTATTTTGTAACGTACTGTAAACGCACATATTAAAATGTTAGAAATTTGCTTTTTTTCGATTGCTACTAGCCCAAACCCGGCATAGTTTAGAATGTAGTCTGATATTATCAGTAATCTAAATAATTTCCAAAAAGTTACTTTCAATGCTTTTTGAGTTTCTCGCTAAACAGTTACAGAGGTGCAGCTGGAAGAGTTTCATGTATACTGCAGGAGTAAGATATATTAGCTGTATTTCTTCTTCGAAGTCTTTCATCTACTTTTGTGACAAAACCTTGCGAGGGTGTCACGTGTCCAGCACAACGACAAGTATGGTCGTGCGGTTTTCGCGTTAGACTGTCTTTCGGACTTATCGATGGTACCGGGTTCAAACCCTGCCAGCTCCCCATCGTCCTGCGGGACATTCGGGATAGGAAGTAAATTATCTTAACTCTGGAGGAGCATCCAAAATATGGAAAACATTTTACAAAAAAAAAACATTTTACAAAAAAAAAACATTTTACAAAAAAAAAACATTTTACAAACAAACATTTTACAAACAAACAAACATTTTACAAACAAACATTTTACAAACAAACATTTTACAAACAAACAAACATTTTACAAACAAACATTTTACAACCAAACAAACATTTTACAAACAAACAAAAATTTTACAAACAAACAAACATTTTACAACCAAAGAAACATTTTACAAACAAACAAACATTTTACAAACAAACATTTTACAAAAAAAAACATTTTACAAACAAACATTTTACAAACGACTTTGATAAGATATCTGGAGCAATGAATTTAAAATTCAACTTAAATCTTAATTCAACTTAAACATATTCTTACATTACCTTTATTTCAAAGAAAGTAATGATGGTTGTAGGAAATATATACAAGATTAAATAGTTGTAGTGTAGACAGTATTTCATTGAATCTCGAGAGTGTTACAACATTGTTCATTATAAGAGTAGTATCACAGTGTAATACATATTCATCTGTCGTCATCGACAAGTCCATAGACGTCTAATTCTTAAAGCGCTGGTTGTGATTGTGTATGCGTTTCGTGTGTGAATGTTGTTCGTATTTGCATCTATATTGTTATTGTACAGTAGTTACGCTGCGGTGGTCAATGGTAGTCCAATTTGCATACAAAGCAGCTAGAGGAACTGAAGATGCCATTCTATTGCTTTTGGACCAGCTTTATAAGCATCTCGATACACCCAAAACATATGCACGAGTCCTCTTCGTAGATTTCTCCTCGGCTTTCAATACCATACAGCCACATCTAATGATAAACAAACTGAGTAACTTAATTGTAAGCCCTTACGTACAAGCAAGGGTTCTAAACTTTTTAACCCAACGTCCTCAGTATGTTAAAGTCAACAACACCAAATCGTCAACTCGAGTACTATTTACGGGTGCACCACAAGGGTGTGTACTTTCTCCTGTACTGTACACTCTTTACTCTGATGACATAAGAAGCATCTATGACTCAGTTAAACTCATTAAATTCGCTGATGATACTGCCATAGTCGGTCTTATTTCAAGAGACGAAACTCAGTATCGAAGCTCGATAGAAAGAGTTTACAAACTGGTGCACCGACAACTTTCTAGAACTGAATGTCACAAAAACTAGAGGACTTATAATAGATTTTAGAAAGAAAAAACAAACTTTACGTGAACTGCAAATAAACACTACATCTATAGAACAAGTAAAGACATATAAATATCTAGGCGTTATCATCAACAACAAGCTTTCATGGGAAGACCACCTTGGAACTCTGACAAAGAAAACAGCCCAGCGACTCTTATTTCTATACAAACTCAATAGCTTTAAACTAAACAAGAAGATCTTTGAGACTTTTTACGGCGCGACAATACAAAATCTGCTAACATACGGAATAACTTGTTGGCAAGGCAACGCCACATCTAAACTGTTGCGACGTCTAGAAAACATCATTAAAAAAGCATAAAAAATTACACTCACAACAATACCACATTTAAAGGAACTTTTTGAACAAAAGTAAAGTGTTTAAGAAAAATCGAAAAAATCTTGGAAGACAACGGCCACCCGCTCCATCAGAACTACGTCAGGTCGTAGCTGTCTAACCTGCTGTCAATCAAAACAAGAACGGAGCGGTACAAAAACTCGCCACTCATTGATCAGGGAGCGTGCAATGCACCAAGATACCTGTGTGTAGTCGCTGAATGAACTCTTTATGCTGTCTGTTGTATTTATGTGTATTTTTCTGTTGTGTTGTCTTTATATGAGAAAAGAGTCCTTGTAATCACAACAGATTTCCGTAAGGATCAATAAAGCAGTCTTAGTCTTAGTCAAACTGAATTTCCTTTTGATTGGATCAATAAAAATCTTATCTTAGCGGACACATCAGCGTTTAGTTAGTGGTCAACTATGTCAAGAGACAATGAACGGACCTACAGGACAGAGTGCTGGTATAAGCTATCCACATGTAAATCCACTTTCCAAACTCCAAGACAGAAAGTAAAAGGAATTAACTGGTTACTTTTTTGTTTTCAAATTTAATAAAGATAAACATTTATTATTATTAAACAGCCATCATTGAAACTCATTATGTGTTTATGTAGGTCACGTGACACTCATGCCAAGTCAACAGAAACATGACCTTTTCATCGTCTGCACACATAGATCTAGGTCGCAAGGTCTAAAAGAGGAACTGTATTCACAATGTGTACTATTCAATAGAATTTTAAAATTATTATTATATTTTTTATTGTTATACTGGCATTGTATAAATAGTTCTTGTTAGCCAGAATTAGGAACAAATTGGAATACTAGTTACTTCCCCTTATGTAAATAGTAATTAAACCAAGTTATTTCCCCCTTGTGAAATTTAAAGTAAAGCAAATTAGACGATCATTTGAAATTGAATGAAAAAATGAATTTCTTATGGACTGACCCATTTTTTTTTCAAAATGTGTGTTCTCTTGTACCCATCACTGTCACAAGCATGGTTTTATTGAAGAAAAAAAAATTCATTTGGGGTTCAAAGAAGAAGGTACTACTATTTCCAATATCCTGGTAAGAAAATTTACCTCCTAAGTTTCTCAGACAAGTCATGTGAATGGGTTACATCCCCTTAAAATTCCTGCTTTTAGGGGTTGTAACACTGACTGATGGTTAATACTTACTTGGATATGCTTTAATCTCATCATTAAGATATATAATATTTTTTTTATTTCTTCAAGCTGTTGTTGTTTTTACAAAACTTTCTTGCCGCCCGCTAAGGTTTTAAATCGTTGAACTCAAAGACAAGGTCAAGTCTCAATAATTGATGTATTGTTCTCTAGATATGTTACATTCATACTTGCTTTTTTTAAACACATAAAGTGACAAGTGATACGAAATACACTTCATAGCACTTGCTTTATCACCAGATGAAGAAATCAGTTTACAATCAGTTGTTTACAAACATCAATTTCTAATCTCAATAAGCTCAGAAGTTTCCAGGTACTAGATGCTATAAAAAAAATGCAAGCTTTATCTGAATACAAAATTCAAAACCTGCAATCTATATAGGTACTGACCTCCAATGCAGCCATTTCTAACAAACAAACTAAAACATTTTTGCTTTCATTTCTAAAATAAAACAAATATTCATAGTTTTAACATACAAGGGCAACATTTACCTGGCCACCAAAATCATCCAACCAGCTCATTGGCAATACATAAGTAAGATGAAGATCTAAACATCAACTATTTTGTAATCAAGCCAATGCATTAAATGTTAAATAATAATAAAATATTACTAATAACATATAACTCTTGTCACAAGTCATATCATACTCATTTCTCTGAACCATACATTTTTTAAATGTCAAGTTAATTAGAATAGTCACTCTCATAGAAGGTTCATACCATGCAGATTAGTTCACCTGTTATAAAACTTGTTTTCTAAGAAGGCTAGGTTCTGACCACTTCCTTCCATGTTTTTCAAAATAATAGTCCCAGCAGGTTGCTCAACAGGGTCCCACAGTCAGTACCATGGTCAACCACCCAAGATTTTCACCCTTGGGTCCAGGTAACCCAACTTTGCTGGTAATCACAGGGGCATTGTTCCAGGCCTCCAGAGCAGCAAACATTTATTTGCTGTCCATAAAAGGCATTGACCTTCCCCAATATCTTATGTTCCCATATTTAATGGGGCCATCGTAAATCAAAACTAGTAAGTCTGAAAGAGGAAAAGACCTTAAATATTTGGTCAAGTAACTGCGGCTTAGACCCAGCCACTATCAATCCTCAGAAATGAGAAATAAAAATCTAAAAAAAAATACATTTCTAAACAGAAAATGATGATCTAACACTGAGTTGAACATGAAATACTTTTAAAAAAAATAAATAAAAAAAATGAACATAAACTTAGAAAAATAAACCTAGACATAAAAAAACAACATACAGAAACTTAGAAAAGACAAAGAAAAATAAACATAAACTTACTAAAATAAACATAAACACAAAAGTTTCTTAGAGTTCACTTTTCATTAAAAATAATGCAATGTAAATAATATCAAAATATTCCAAGACTCCATGACTATAACTGAGACCTGAAGTGAAACATTTTGTGATCATAGCTTATGCCCACTTCTAGTTGACACATAATGGTTCTATCATAACGTCCAAGCTTTTCACTTCAACTATTTGCAACATCTATGAAACACACCATCTAGTGTTTCTAAGTTTAAAAAAACATCTTATCTAGGTGTAAATATAACATTTAAATGTATTAGAAAATCAACTTGTGACAATCAAGTATTTTACAAATTGCATTAATTACAGTGCCAACATTTAAATGGTTTAAATTAAATTAAATTTAAATAAATTAAATTTAATTTAGTTAAAATTTAAACCAAAAAGTGCTGCAAAAAACAACTTTTGTTAAGAAATTTTACAGCAAAAAGCTTACTCTGACCTGTGGGAACTACATACAAAGGAAAGAGTTAAACACATTTTAAGATGAACTCAGTCATACTGACCACATGACACCCTTATTAACCGTGGGCCACAGAACCAGATGACCTTTACATGATGTCCTATAGATCTAAAAAGGGGAACTTTTAATCACAATTCATGATGGCAGCTGTTCATTCATCCAATAGTGCATTAAATATAACCACTAGAAATGTATATGCTACATATATTCAGCTAATAGAAATTTTTAAAGATTTTAGTATAAATAAAAATTTAACATGTATAGGTAACATAAATAATTGCATTGTATCAAATTCAATTATTAAATAGGTTAAAGATTATTGGTAGAAAGAGACAAAGGTTAAAGTTGAAATACAATACAAACAGTAATCCTATTCTCTAACACTTAAAAGTTTACAAGTAAAAAAAAAACAATTATCCTAATCAAGTTATGTGTAGGGAGTCCCATTTTTTAATGACCGATTTGCAACAGGAAATGGCAAAAGGATGCGGAACTCATCCGAAATAGATATTTCCAATTTTATTAAAAATAATGTGACTCGGGCGAAATCATCAAACAGTCTCTTTGCAAATGTCATATAATCTTTCTGCTTCCATCTACCAGTACAAAACTTCATAGTTCTATCACATTCACTTATATATATATATAGGTCAGTGCTTTGAAACACTGTTTGCCCACACAGGAGCGTAGAGACAACATACAAATATAAACAGAAGAGAACATCCAACAACAGGAGGTATAAACATAAATAGAAACAGAAATAAACACAAAATAAACTCAGAAGGAAATCAACATTCACATGCTAAAGTAGTAACAGAGTTGAGGATTTCTAGCTTCCAACCAAAAGACACTGTACAGATAAATAAAAAAAAAATCAACAACTTTGAATCAATCACACAAGACTTAATCAATCACACAAGATTAAAACAATCATAGCAGATTGAAACAATCACTGAACAGTAGCACTGGATGAAATGTTAAACAAAATGGAGGTATGTTTTATTAAAAGAAGGGTAGGCACATTCTAAGCCTTTTAGAACAGGAGGAGAACCACTGCGGTGGCAACAATGTAATACTGAGATCCCCTGACACCAAACCTGGGACATCATTCTTTTTGAAAGCACCCGGACTAGGGAAAATGAAGCAAATAAACTAGTGGCTCTAGAGAGCTAGGACAAGGTATACTTTTCTTTCAGCAAATCAACCAGGTCCTGACGTCCTATGTCCTCGCTGGCCAGGACATCCAACAACAGGGTGACTTTGTCTGGCCCAGTGGTCCCATCCTCTCTGTAACTTTGGAGTGCCCCAAATATCTGCCTGTAGCTATCCTGTGAAAGAAAGTGAGCAATTTAACTTCAGACTAAAGAAAGTGAGCAATTTAACTTCAGACTAAAGAAAGTGAGCAATTTAACTTCAGACTAAAGAAAGAGTGAGCATGCTGAAGTACATAAAGGGAGAGATCCAGGGGTTCAGTTGAGATGGAGGAGAATGATGGGGATCAGGGGACCCCAATTGCATTTGCTCAAGGGACCAACACCCATGAACAAAGGGGTGTTATTAATTGATCATCTAGTTGATGGGGGCCTTCAGAAAAGAGGGTCGGTGAACATCCAATCTTTAATCCTGTCCATAGGTCAAAGGTTCAGAAATGGGATTTATCTGACGGGAAGCTTCTGTATTATCTCTTGTCCACTCGACTCTGAAGTTTGAAGATTATTCAATATGAAAATGTTTTATTTCTAACGAACTTTAAAAAGTTTCTTTTCATAACCATTTGTAGAAAAGTTCAAGTAGGTGTGAAAGAAGAGGGCTAAATGAGCATAAAAATTAATTTAATTAATTCATTAATTAATTCCATTTTTTTAAAATCAAAATGTCTGCTACCCCTACTGGAGGACTCCTGGTGGACAGCAGCTTTGTCTGCATCAGATATGGAAAATATGGCAGGTCACAACTGGGTTTGTTAGGCCATCAAAAATACTGTACTCATCCTTAATCTTTGGAGTCGTAGACTTATTGGTCCAACTTATTAGCTCTAGGATTTCTATTAAATAAAGCTATCCTTTTCATTGGTTTGGCCTAACTGTCCAAAAACTATGAATTGACTTTATGAATAATATCTGAAGTAAAGCCATGCAAGCCAAGAATTGAAAAATGATTCTTTATCAAAGTTGATTTGTGCAGATAGTTAAGAAATAACTAAATGGGATCTTTTCTTCAGTCCAATTTCTTTCAGGAACATCTTTGCTACCATACCTTAAGTAATGATAACATGCATTACATTTTAACAAAGGGTGTTATTTTGAATTTTTCTTTTCTCTCTTATCTTTTCAAAAATTAAAATTCAAACTTTTTTTTTGCAGACTTCTGCTTCAATGTAAGAACTAGCCATTAAATTAGTTATTTTGGTTTATCTTTTGTGATCCAGATTTAAAACATTCAGTTCAAAGTTAACTACGCTTAAGTTATAACATTAATCCAGTAATTTACACAAGACTAGTTCTCATAAAACAAAAAAAAAAAAACAATTCAGTAATCTAGCAACTGGACTGGTTCTGGATGGCTGCCTGGTCGTGGGTTTGCGCACTGGACTGTCGTTAGGATTTATCGATGGTCCCGGGTTCAAACCCTGCCTGTTCCCATCCCCTGTAGAGGGGAGGTTTGTACTGGGAAGTAAACTATCTAAACTATCTTCCAATGTGAAGGAATATCCGAAGCATGTAAAACATTTTTCAAACATTTTTACATCAAATCCAGTAACTTACACTAGGCTAGTTCTCCTAAAACAAATAAAACAATTTCTGTAATCTAGCAACTGGACTATTTCTGCTAACATGAAACCAGTAACTTACACTTGGATAGTTCATCTGTAACTGCTCCACTTTGCTCTGCAGCAGACCCAGACGAAGCATCAAGATGGACCAGTTGTGACCCAGATGAGAGGCTAAAAATGCTAATCCACTGTCTGACAGAATACCACTCTCTCTCTCTTGTGGACCGTCTAAGGTGTCCGTGCTGACAGCAGAAATGAAGTCAGTGGCTGCTTTCATGTACTCCTGGTGACAGTGGTCATCTGTGGAGAGCATAAAGTTACAGGTTCTTATAAAAGAATTAAAAAAATACAAATGGTCTTAGAAGACAAAAATAAAACATTAACAACCATTTAATAACTGTAAGACAAAATTATTTCCAATCCAATGTTTCCTTATGGATAATAAAGATTATTATTATTGATATTTCCATTAATTTGTAAAAAACTTAAATCCACAAAAAAGGAACTGTTGAGTCCAATTAATCTACAGTAGCGGTTCTCAACCTTTTATGCTCGCCGACCCCTTTTTACAATCCCCCACTCTGCCACGACACATACACACACATACAGCAATAGAAGAGTAGACAATAACAATCCACATTTTCGATGGTCTTAGGCGACCCTGGCTAATCGTCAATCGACCCCCAAGGGGATCGCGACTCACTTGTTGAGAACCCCTGATCTACAGGTTTTGTAAATAAGCTGCAACTGAAAGTAAGATCTTTAAAGCTGTTTTTGATTTTTTTGTACTTAAATCCTACATTTATTAATATTAAAATAATCCACTTTCTTATTTTGTAACAGAAATGATTTATAATATATAGTTATAGTTGAACATGTATGTAAACATATATACAGTGCTTTTTTTGTGACACAGCGTACAAACACCTTTTTCAATGTGGGGAAAAAATTATTAGTTTTCTTGTATTTTAACATTTATTATTAATTTATAACTAGTTAAAAGTTAGGCAATCCATCACTGAGTACCAGCACCTATTTTTTTTTTTACAAAAAAGCAATATATATATATATATATATATATATATATATATATATATATATATATATATATATATATATATATATATATATATATATATATATATATATATATATTATATATATATGTATATATATATTATATATATATATTTGTATATATATATGTAAATATATGTATATATGTGTATATATATATATGTATGTATATATATATATATATAAATATATATATACACATTGTCACTCTTTACTACATTTGTTTACGTCGATATTTGTGTTTATATCTTGGAACAATTTTCATATTTATGTGCTATAAACTAAAATGCAAACTGAATAATATTTTAATTTTTACACACTGTGGATTATCTGCAAATAAAAGGGTAATAGTGTCAAGGAGGAATGGTTTGAACTCAATAGCTATTATTGTGGTAAGATGCATTATCCATGGCATAAAAACCCAATGGAGTAGAACACAACAGAAAGTTAGCATTCGTATAAGAGGAGCTCCACATGTTTCGTTCATAATAATCGGACAAGTATCTATAGGTATTTAATATTTGTTTCTTTAATTATTTGTTTTTTTAGAAAGATTATAAAGCTATACAAAATTCTCTTTGCATATAACTTAACACCACACTTTCATGCAGGATCTCAGAGAAGTGGGTTGGGTCATACCGTGTACATAGTGTTCTGCGCTCTGGTCCTGGGTCTGCTCATTAAAAACGAAGACGCTAACTACTGGGAATTTCTTCATATTCCTGCACTATAACCTCCAAAATATAGTGTAAGGACCGCCACCCCACCCATGGGTTCACTGATGACAGCCCTTTGTGTGGAATGGGGCGGCAGACTACTTTGTCAATTTAAATTCCATCCTTATCCCGGAAAAGATTTAAAAAAAAAAAAAAAGCTCAGCCAAGGTAACCCAAATGAGGCTGTTTTCGCTATTTGTTATTAAAATATCTAGTTTTACTCTATTTCCATCGAGGCGCCACGTTGAGGCTACAGGATCTGAAATCCTGTCCTTTTTCAAACTAGAATTAGGCGCTATTGGGCTAATTATTATATTGAGTTAATTATTATATTGGCAGAAACTGTTATATTTTTACAAACAGCAGAACAAATACACAAATAAATTTTTGAGATTTTATTTTAGAGAACAATGAAATAAATTTGTCTAAAAATGGGGTTTCTTATTTAAAATGAGTAAGACATTATGTTACTTAGTTTGAATCCCCAACAAGAAAATAATGAATTTTTAAAAATTTGGCTAGAAAATTGCACTGACCTATATCAAGTAGTGGGAAGACAAAACAAGTTGGCACTGAGTCATCAGGACATTTGTCACAGCATTTCATGGAGTAGACTCCCTTGGGTATCGAGTGCTCTAGCACATAGCCTGGGTACCTACAGGGGTCATCCAGACCCAACAGCACACAGTGCATGCACACCAGCGAGATTTCACATTTCAGTAGTGGCCAGTCCTTAAAGAGGCTCATGGCTGCCCTTCTAACACTCAGCACCAGCGACCAGATCTCCTGAAGGTCCGAGGCACCCCTGGCTGACACAACCACCACTGTAGAGTCCAGTCTCCTCTCCCTGACCACCAAAAGACTTGAACTGTTGACCTCAGCAATGACCCCATCCTGCCAGTTTATCCTGGGGCCGTTGGCAAGGAAACTGTGTAGCTTCACAGATAACTTCTCAAAGAAATTCGGCGGAGCCTTCCCAGAAAACATTATCTCCATTGTCAGCTCAAATGTGTTTCTGGGAAGAATGGACGGCCATTTGGATTCAAAGTCTTCTGGTTTGCTATCGGGGAAAAACCAAGGGAACTGGACAATAAAAGACGATCCAATAAGAGAATTGGTGGTTGAATTTCGCAGTTCGAAACAAAGGGAAAACTTAATCAGAAGAGACATAACAAGTTTCAGGAAATTGTCTGATGTCTCGGTTGATAAGTTCAAATGGACCAGCAAATAGCCCAGCATCTCTTTGGTCAGCAGCCCTCGGCCCAGGAAGTTCTTCTTCATTTTATTGAACTGAGACTCTGAGAAAGACAACTCCTGGCCAATATCCTGGTTGTAGAAGACCACCTCCTCAAAGTCGTGCCTAAACACTGCCCGAAGCATGTCAATCAAAGACTCAGGTTTCTGGAAGATGGTGGTCTTGAGCAGGTCATCTTCATGGTACCAGACAATTTCCCCGGTAGAGTGGAAATACTTCAAAACCATGTCAAGGCTGCTCTCTGGTGATCCTCTCATTCCCATCATGGACTGTTGGTTCTCGGACATCACCTGGAAATAAAAAAGACTAACTGAAATATCATTCTGAGAACATTTCTTTCATTATTTTTAAAAGCATCAACCTGAACAAAAAAGGCAAGAAATTTCTTTAAAGTCAAGTCCCATTCAACTAGCTTACAAGCAATGCGGTAGCAAAGCTTTGGCTGCTTTATTGATCCTTATTGCAAATGTGCTATATGGTTACATCAAATCTTTAAAAAAAAACACACAATATTCCACAGAAAAAAACAGAGACAATATACAGAGAAGTTAATAGATTTTTTTTTCCTTTTCCCTAGTCAACCAGTAGCAGTGATGAGAAACCCTCAAAAAGTACAGAACAAAAGTGTTTTTGTAGTATTTGGTTTGACTCTATGTACTTTAAGAGCTGTAGGGAACTTCAAACAATGAACTAACCAGTCCTGTAAAGTAGCCGTCTCAAGAATCTCGTTTATCTTCAAAAATTTCATTTCCAACCAGCACCTGAAGGACTATCAGCTTATTGAATATTCTGACACATGCAACGTTCAAAATTCAGAAAATGTGAAGAACTACTTAATACCAATTAGAAGATATACTTGCAAGCTATTGAACATGTTTTCAACTCTTCAAACAATCTGGCGCTCTAAGGCACTATCTCTACATAACAAAATACAAATCTATAATACAAACGTTAAGTCTGTCCTATATGGTTCAGAAACTTGGAGAGTCACTAAAACAAATAGGGAAAAGCTCCAGACTTTTGTTAACAGATGTCTACGCCGGATATTAGGAATTAGGTGGCCAGAAAAGATAACTACTGTCAATTTGTGGGAGAGAACTAGACAAAAGCCCATAGCCCAAGACATCACAAAACGAAAAAGGAGCTGGATAGGACACACCCTGCGAAAACCAACTACCAATGTTGCAAGGCAGGCACTTGACTGGAACCCACAAGAAAAGATGAAATTGGGCAGACCCAAGCAAACCTGGAAGAGGTCAGTTATCAGTGAAGCTGAGGGTACTGGAATGACATGGGAGCAGATGAAGAAAGCTGCTGAGAAACAAGTTAGGTGGAGAGGTGTGGTTGCGGCCCTATGCGCCCCTGGGAGTAAACAGGATGAAGTAAGTAAGTAAGTAATTAACATGTTTAATGTAGTGATAATGTAGACTCTTGATGTCAATAAATATTATGCTTAAAACTTTTAAAATTTCTGAAACACCCTGTATTTGAAATGTTAACAAGTAAAATGTAGATAACTGTTGCTGCAAAAAACTTCATGATATGCAAAATATCAGCTAAAATATGCAAAAAAAATATTTTAAAATTAATATACAACATCGGCAAAAAATATGCAAAATATATTCACAATTATTTTTAAAATGCATGATGTGCTTGAAAATTCCATTCTGTTTGGTAAATCAGAGTTCCACCTTACCTGCTGAAAGATGCCTAGAACACTCCCCCAGCTGATGACCTTACCTGCTGAAAGATGCCTAGAGCACTCTCCCAGCTGATGACTTTACCTGCTAAAAAATGCCTAGAACACTCCCCCAGCTGATGACCTTACCTGCTGAAAGATGCCTAGAACACTCCCCCAGCTGATGACCTTACCTGCTGAAAGATGCCTAGAGCACTCCCCCAGCTGATGGCCTTACCTGCTGAAAGATGCCTAGAGCACTTCCCCAGCTGATGACTTTCTCTTCAGCATGCTGAATCTGCTCTAAGAACGTGAACCATGGTCCAGGAAGTTGACTGGCGGGCTTCGTCTTCAATACTTCAATCAAATAGTTTCTCAGGTCCTTCACGCCTCGCAGGTCGTCAGCACAACTCACAACAAAAATGTTTTGGGGAAGCTGAAGAAATAGTTATGTAGACACACATTTTGAAATTATTACATTTACATTTTAATTGTTAGACAAAAAAATACCATTTCTAAATTGATAAAAAAAATTGTACACATTTTTTTTAATTGAATATTCCATCATAAATATTGACCACTAGCATATTCATTTTGACAATTTATGAAAATTAAAATAATTTAAAAGCCTTGTGACCTTTAAAAAAAAATCCTTAATATATTTGCCCATATGTATATTGCACATATTTTATACTTTCTAAAAATGATTACAAATGTTACTTGAAGTTATTCACCTAAATACAGTGAAGGGAGCATGAAGAAAGGGTCAATCAAAGAAAAGCTGGCTGGATAACACAAAAGAATGGACCAGTCTCTTTCTTGATATTCTTCTAATTACAGCTTCTAACTGGGAAAAGTATAGGGATATTTGGTCACAGCACCCCTATGACAAACGTCAAGGGACAGATGAGATGAGACTGGTCACAACAATAAAATAACAATAACAACAAAAACAAAAATTACAATTTGAGAAGCGGCATAAAACATTTTTTTTGTTTGTTTACTGCAGATGTCAAGTTAAGGTCTAACCTCGGATCTGGAGTTTCTCATCTTTTGCAATTCTTTCAATTTCTCCTCCAGACGTCCAACTCCAATCTCTGGAATGCCGCTGCTGTACTCTTTGGTCTCTGGCTTGTCGATTTCTTCCAGGATGTGCTTTATTTCTCGTTCAATTTCTTGACATTTGCGCTGTTCAGCGCGGTGCATTAGCCGCAGGATCTCTTCCACTTTTTCCTTAACGTCATCCTCACTGCAGAGGTCACAGTGCGTGCCGACTAACACAATTTTGGCACCTGCTGCTCGATCAATGATAGCATCAAGCCAGTGGCCAATAAGGTCTTCATACACCTGAAAAATGTGTTAATATATAAAAATAAAAAAAAAAAGGAATGCAAAATTTCTAAAATTTAAAATAAATGAATAAACATATTAATTAACTGAATAGCATTAAAATTACTAATCCAGTAGAAAAACTAATTACAATTATTTCATTTTAAAATTTATTTTAATACAATGCGAGTGACTTAAATGTCTGTATTTTATCAGATAAGATTCAAAATTGAACATTAGGCCACTAAATTAAAATTGTTGGCTGTTCTAGATAATGAGAATGGATTTTGATACTGTCAATGGCAAAAGAAACTTAAATTTGTTAAACTTCATACATAAAGCAACTAATACCAGAGTGTTTTTCTGATTTTTCAACAAATATGTTGAAGCTGATCTTTCAAAACAATGTGAACTTTAATGAATTTGAAATAATTTTTTTTCTCACTTAGTTGAAGAGAACAACTGGAAACTACTAAATTTATCTTTAAATGAATCTATTCATAAAGATATGCTGTAGCCAGATTAATAATCTATTCATAAAGATATGCTGTAGCCAGATTAATAATCTATTCATAAAGATATGCTGTAGCCAGATTAATAATCTATTCATAAAGATATGCTGTAGCCAGATTAATAATCTATTCATAAAGATATGCTGTAGCCAGATTAATAATCTATTCATAAAGATATGCTGTAGCCAGATTAATAATCTATTCATAAAGATATGCTGTAGCCAGATTAATAATCTATCCCTTTATCTCAAGGCTTCAGATATTAAGATTCATAAGAACAAAACATAAAGTATCAACATCCATCCATCCATCCCAGTGGCGCTACAGCCCATGGAGGGCTCTGGTCTGCTTCAACACATCCCTCTATTCAGATCTCTCCCGGGCCTTTCATCTCCACGCCCTAACCCCAAGTTGTTGCCTCAACTTTCTAACTATATAATTGAATAAAGAATAAATAATCAATGATACTAGATGAACTATGTGTTTCTACCTGTGAGGTGTATTTAGTCAGGTCAAAGACCAAGACATGGAGAGCATCAGACGACAAGAACAGATGATGTGCAGCCTGGTAGATGTGATGACCTCCAAAGTCCAACACCTGGACGCAAATCAAATAAACCAATGAATGACACAAAAACAAAGACAATAAATATTACTTAACTTTTATAACAATTCTTAACTTTTTTCTTTGAAGACCAATGACAAACTAGACAAAACAAACAGAACATGAAGGGGGTTGTGCTAAGTCAACTTCTTTTATCCAAAGGATGGGTTTTGTGCTTTTATTATGTTAAACTGAAATAGGATCCTGACAAATAATAGAGATGTCTGCATTGATTGAGACAAAAAATTCTGGGTCCACATGAAATACTGCCCTCTGCCTAACTCTTCACACATGAATGTAATACCCGTATTTTTATTATGTAAAATTATATTCAATATCAATAAAAGCAAAAAAAAAAAAAGGTGATATAGAAAGCCGCCTTCTTATTTTCATTTACTGGTGGACATAAAGATTTATGAACAACTACAAAGTGGTCAGGATGTATGCAGTGTGTATTATGCTTTGGACAATACAAATTAAAGTGTAGTAAAGATAACTAAAAAAAGAAAAACATTTTGAGAAAAAACACTGTTAAATCTTGTCAGCCTCTCCCCACCCCTTACCTGTACTCTAAGCCTAGACTCAGGCTCCCACAGGTGTCTCTCCATTACCCAAGTGCGCTCATGCTCTGCTGTGAGTTTGGACTTGCCCAGCATCAAAGCCTGGCGAAGACTAGTCTTGCCAGCTTGCGCAGCACCAATGAGAATCATCTTCCACCGATGGTGGGCCTCTTTCAGCCTGATACCTGAACATAAAAAACAATCAAAATAAATTTAGCTACAAAAATTTATAGAAATACATTACACAAACAACAATAAAATGTTTGACCACAATGCCTGATTCATAAATTGCTTTATGGAAGATACTATGTAACTTGTTCATTACTGCACCTAAATATTTACACAGTACATGTCTCTTTTATGAGGTCTAACTAACAATTATCATCTTAACAATTTTAGCAAGGAATTATAAACCCATTCTTTTGTTCATCATGAAATCAACCAAAAGTATTTTTTATTTACTATAAACAATAGACAATTTCTTTCTGTGAAGAACAAACTTGATAAATGAAGTTGATCACTGTTACAATATTTGTCATAAAAAAATTGCATAGCAAAAGTAGTAATGAATAATTAAATGCATGAAGATTGTATCTCACAAAAGCTACACATAATCAGATCTGTGGTTTACAATAGATTAAAATGTAACAAGTTTGGTATTATTTTGGATGTGATTAAACTCAAGGATTTTTGCAATAAAGCAGCCTGTGACACATGTGTTGGTAATGTACACAGCCCCTAAACTGAAAAAAGTTGGGAACTATCGTAAAAGCAGACAATTTTTTAACTGACTAGAAAAATTCATAAAAGAATTCTGCGATTAAAAAATTCAAATTTATAAACAACTTTCTCAATCTTTTTCTCTCTCCACATTACATCTACATCTATGTTTATCTTACGGAAGATACTCAAGTAGGAAAGATGTGGAAAGAAAATAAAATTTGTTTCTGGATTTCTAAGCTAGAAAAATTAGTTCCTGAACTACAATATCACAGGAATTATGTTGTTATTAGCAACATTTGATGCACTTGCCTGCCATGTCCATTCCTAGCAGTGAAAAATAATGTTCTCAAAAAATATATGATATAAAATTTCATGTGGAGTTAAAAATTCAGCCAAATCTGGTAAATTAGGCCAGTGGCTAATTTGGACTGAATCCTAAAATACCAAAACAGGACATATTGACACTGAACCAGCCAGAACCAAAATGAACGTAACCCAATGTGGTTTCAAATATGTTCTTGTAATGTTTCAACTCAGCATTTTGTAAATACCTATAAGCTCTCAATACTGGTAATAGGCTTAAATTAAGTTAATCATTAACTATTAATGACTTATATCACAAATTGAATGTTCTATAATGTTCTATAAAAATATTTGTATTAACTGAAAATAAAATCAAAACCTTTCAGAAATTCAAACAAGGCTTGTGTTCCGAGTGTAGTAATCTCCTTGAACGGACTGTGCAAGTTGTTGTTAAGGATATGAAGTCCATCATTCTCCGCCAGCCTGTCCAACTGATCCATCAGTAGCGGCACCTCACTCAACTGGTTGTTGCTGACGTCAAGGCTGCGTAGATTGTGAAGGCAATAAATAGATTCTGGAAGCTGGAATCAAAGATTGCCTATAATCAAAATCTGCTTTCAAAGTAGTAGTTTTTATCAAATACAAAAGATTTTTTTTCCATCAATATCTAATGAGCTTTCTTCCCAGAACTTGTATAAAAAAAGATGCTGGAATACATTTTTTTTTTTTCATTAAAACAAAATACACTAAATGCTTTCAATTTCAAAATTAGAAAATCTATATGGCAGCAAAACTTGTAATTTTTTAGCAGCTGACTCTCATTTATATATATATATATATATATAGGTGGGGCATTGCACATTGTTAAGCAGTTCTAGCTGTAATCTATATATTTTGCCACATCCAGCACAGACACAGCCACGGTCTGCAGGGGGTGACTCTCTTGACTGTCTACTTCTGCCCTTGGCTGTAGGTTTCCTTTCGGTCTCCAATGTGTATCCTGCAGCCTGTGTAATAAATCTCCAGCCATCTCTAGTTCTCCTTATATAGACAAGGGCTATTTCAATATAACCAGAGTAGCTATAAGTAGATAATTTCCAAATAATACAAAACACATTCTAATAAAAGACTCTGAAAGAAACAAGGCCATTTTCCATTTTATATGCTAGGAAAAATTCTTTAAAGTGCTCTTTCTTCCAAGTGCCATTAGAGCATGGAATGGATAGCCTGAATCAGCCAGGAAAACTTATGACTTTGCCCATTTTATATCCATAATTTACATGCACAACTAGATTTACAAATCCTTGTCATTTGCTGACGAAATATCTGTAACTTAAAAGGTAAGATAAGATATGCATACAAGTACAAAGGTGAACATCCTATGAGAAGAAATGACAAGCATTTCAAAAAGATTGATTTTCAGATTCATGGAACAATTAGAAGCTGAAGAGCTTGCACTGTAAAATTTAAAGATTCATGCAAACGGGTCATAACCAATAAGTTGACAAACAAACACACAAAAAGAAGCGAGAAGCAATACTTTGGTCAACTGATTTGTAGCGACTCCAAGATAGTACAGCTGCTCTAGTAGACACACTTCTTCAGGCAACTCTGTCAGCTTGTTGTTGTCCAGCTCAAGCACTTGTAGGCGTTTCAACCTCTTGATACCTGGTGCAATACCTGGGAAAGGGTTGGTTTACAAATGTATTGAATAGGAAATACAAAGTAGGCAATCATAAAATACAAGCAAGGCAGATCCACCTATAGTAACATTAACCTAAAAAATTGCTTTATGTACAATCATTGCATGGAAAACAATTTTAGATGATAATAAATCCTTTTTCTGTGAACGAGGGTGCTATGTGGCAAGAACAATGACCTACCACCTTTACTTTCCTAACATATGTCAGGGACTTATTAAGAGTTGGGTGGACTCAGGGCATCCTGAAAATCCAGAAGTTCAAAATATTAGTTTTAACCATGCTTCAAACTTGAGACCTCACCCAATTCAGAAGCCAAATTTACCAACCAGCCATAATGTCAAATGACACCCTTTTAAACTCTCCATTATACAAACATTAAGGCTCAATATCATCTGCTTTTATGGATCTTTTTAAACCCTCTTTTACACTTGGTATGTAATCTATAGGCAAAGGAGAAATGTGTCATTTTAAATTTGTGATTAAATATTAAAGTAAAAAAATTATGATCAGTTTGAGTTTTCATTACTTTAAAAAATGTAATGCTACAACTGACAGCAATTAACAGGGATAAAAGCAGTGCTTTTTTTGTAAAGAAATAGGTGCCAGTACTCAGTGATGGATTGCCTAACTTTTAACTACTAATAAATTAATAGTAAATGTTAAAATACAAGAAAAGTAATCATTTTTTCCCCACATTGAAAAAGGTACCAGTACACCACTACAAAAAAAGCACACCTGGAACTTGTGTGGGTGTGGTGGCTCCAGCTGACAGCAATTAACAGGGATAAAAGTATACCTGGAACTTGTGTGGGCGTGGTGGCTCCAGCTGACAGCAATTAACAGGGATAAAAGTATACCTGGAACTTGTGTGGGTGTGGTGGCTCCAGCTGATAGCAATTAACAGGGATAAAAGTATACCTGGAACTTGTGTGGGCTGAGTTATAAAGTGCTTGTGTTCTGGACAGAGGAGTCCAGAGTTAGAATCTCAATGAAGACGGGTTTTGAAATTCAGGAGTTTTAGAACGCCCCTGATTCTACCCAACTCTAATGGGTTCCTGACAGTAATTAGGTAAAGCAAAGGCAGCTGGTTTTTGTTCTGGCCAAATAACACCTTCATTAACCAAAAACCATAGAAATTACATATATATATCTATTCAACATCTCCCCTAAAGGTCACAAGGTCTGAAAGGAGTGCCTTACTTAGGATAGTTGTGAGCTGAAGTTTATTTAATTTATAAAGAAAGAAACATCGATTTTTTTGTAACATTACCTTTTATTGTTTATTTCTAAAAATTAATTACAACACTCTACTGATTTTTCAATCAATTACAGACTTTATTAGTTTAAATATTTTATGTTCACAGACAAACCAAAATTTAACTTACAGTGTCTTGGTTCAAAAACCCAGTGAAATTTAGCATAGTTCTTTTTTTTTCTTAAAATAAGTCTTAAAGCTTTATAAGTATTGTAATTTGTCACACTTGCTTATAAGACTATTTTCACAACAGTTCTATATATAACACCAGATGGATAACTAGTCAACCAAAATTCTATCTGCACATCAAATTACAGAAACCTCTTTAAGTATTATTAATGACTTACTGTCCAGGTAGTTATCACTCAAGTTCAATCTCTCCAGATAGCGCAGTTGGTAAAACTTGTCTGATATTCGCAACAGAGAGTTTCGCTTCATACACAGCTGGGTCAGTTTGACAAGGCCACAAACACCCTCAGGGATGTCCGTAAAATAATTATCATTCAAATAAAGTTCCTTTCATGTGACAGAAAGATGAATATTTAATGAAATAATTCAACAACATAAAAAAAAAAGTAGAAAGGAAAAGAAAAGAAAAAAATAGCCTTTATTATGATATTTAACAAATGTTAATTTTGTAACTGACATTATAAAAAAATCTGGGACAACCTCTAACAGCTTATTAATATTGTTATTATTACTATCTAATAGATGAAAAAAAAATGTTTCTTATGTTCCTTAAGAATTAATACATCCTATCCCAAATCTTGGACAGAATGGTGGGTTATGGCAGCAGGCAATGTTCAAGTTGAGACAATCGAGATAGCAGTCCACAACTAAGCAACCATGAAATACATTTTTCGGTACTTAGCAAAATTTATTTAAAGCTAAAAATAGGAATTTTTTTGTAACATTGCCTACAGTTATTATACAATTTCTGTTTTAAGTTGCTAGTATAGGTTCAAGTTTACTTTTTGATAAATTTATCAATTTATTTCAAATAAAGTAGAAGACGACAAAGTAGTAAAAGAATTGTTCAAAAGACTATTACTTACCTCAAGATCCTCCAGGCTAAATAAAGCTTCAGGTATAGTAGCCAATAGTCTTAAAGCACCAGACAAATCCACTTTCTTCAGCTTAGTACACTTTCGTAGGTCTTGGGAGACTTCCTGAAGCTGATTCCATTTCAGGCTTAATACCTCCAGTTTACGCAAGGACCCAATACAATCTGGTATTTTTTTAATCCGTTGCCATGAAAGATCAAGGACAACTAGATCTGGTAAGCCGCAGACACATTCTGGGAATTCTTTCAGAGTCCCGCTGGGGTATATTTTCCCAGAGAGATTAAGTTCTTTGAGTCTTTTGCATCTACGCAGCTCATCAGGGATCTCTTCTAACAGACTACCATTCAAATTGAGAACCTTCAAATGGGAAAGTTGTGCGATAGAAGGTTCTAGAGTTGTAATATAATTATGTTCTAAATTTAGTTCCTCTAATAACATCAGTCTATAAATAGGAGCAGGAATTTCTGACAGATGATTAAAACTTAGATTTAGTCTAGTCAGTTTACTGCACTCGGCAAAGGCAGCTGGTAATCTAGTCAGATTGTTGCCCACTGCATCAAAAGACGCTAAGGTTTTGGACAGAACTCCTAGCGATGTTCCACCAACAGGGAAACTCAGCAAACGAAGAAAAGGTAGCCTGATTTCCCGGAGCTCCATACTGTACAGACTTCTGGGTACCCATCCTCGGTAGACCCCTTCAGGTACATGCAAAATTTCATTTCCTGGGCTTTGGTCAGGATCTAAAAGATACTGGTTGAGCGAGTCTGCCATATTTGTCATGATGTAAATAAAGTTCAACGATTTTCTTTAAAAACCTATCAAGAAAAATGTAATTTTAAAAGATTGATATACAATTAAATTAACAGGACCTAAAGCTACATGTTCACTGGTAGATAATTTGTAGCTTGTTTTAGTCTTTTTTTGGTTTTATAAGTTTCAGATATTTGGTTTTATAAGTTTCAGATATTTGTTTCTTCAGAAATGAAAATTATGACATCATAGCCCAAACCTCTTACAGGACAGCATATATATAAATATGTATTAAGATCTAACACACACACACATATATATATAACACCAGAAGTGGTAATGATTTAAGCCCATCATTCCCTATAAAATGCTTCCAATGGCTTGTGTCTGAAATAGCCTCTGACATCCAGTCTAACTCCTGGCCTCCATGCGTGGTTCAGATATTATCACCAACAAGAGAAGGGGCAAAGGTGAGCAACTGGCGCCTAAACCAGTAAGCTTCAGGCAGGAGGGGCTTGTTAGCCTTGGTTGGCTGCCCATCTAGGAGAAGGAAAACTCTGAATCCATACCTCCACTGCCTTGAGGCTATACCCTAACATGAGAAATGCTTCAGGAGACAACCCTGAGGAAAAATCAGGAGCTGGTGACCCTTAGGCAGATTGTGGCACACTGTGCTACAGCCTGGCAGAACCTGCGGCACTACTGATCCCAAAACTGTATTGGATATATTCTATTCCTTTGGTCACATCAGCTGCATGGAGGGGGGGGGGGGGACTGCTGTGGAGGAGAAATCGTTCCGACCATAGACAATGGCCAGACTTTCACCTCACTTGTTCAAGATAAACCATAGTTCTGCACCACTGCCAATGACAAAAAGTAATGATTGCTATTGGAAGCGCAAGTCAATCCTCACTTTAAAAATCCAGAGCGCAGGATGAAGGAAATATTTTAACACGTGGCATACTGCACTCCTCTTTAATCTTCAGACTCGAACTCAAGCTTTATATATTTAATACTACTATATTTATATAAAGTTTATAATAATATTAACAAAGAGCCCATACTAAGCATATATGTAATAGATCACAAATCACTGGGTTATAGTCTATGGATCTATTCTATATCAATATTTATTGACTTACATAGATCACATAATAGATCACAAATCACTGGGTTATAGTCTATGGATCTATTCTATATCAATATTTATTGACTTACAGCTTTGTTAATAGGCTTTACGATCTCTTAAAAACTTAAGGGCTAACACCACATTTTGATGTATAAAAGAAAAATTCTAGATAGATTTTAAATTCCATTCTAATTTTAACTAGATATAGATAGAGATCTGCTATTGCTACACTCTCTTTCTCTTGTATAGAGACAGAGATAACTAGACAATTTGATAAATAAATAAATGATAAATAAATTCATTTTATAAATGATAAATAAATAGACTATAACTATACTGACTATATATATATAGAGAGAGAGGATAGAATCTAGAATTAGTAACTAACCTAACAATCCTAGATTCTATCTAGACTACACAAAACAACACCATCATCAATGATAGGACTAACAATCTGGAATCTACTTGACTTGAGATCAACACTCACTATTTCCACACTCATCACTGTTCTGTAGTCACTGTATCGTACTGTAAGTGTAATAATAATACAACTGTATGTAGACTACACTACACATAATCATCATAATGAATGATAATAATATGACATACTGCAGACTTGATCTATATTATATATAGTTAATATAGATTATAGATCTAGATTATAGAAGACAAATGAAGTATTTACTTACTAAGTTACTTACTACTGTAAGTACTGTACTAATAAGTTAAGTAACTAGTACTACACTCAACACTGTCTACACTCAACTACACTGCGAATACAGGCAGCGTCAGGTAAACTAATCATGCTAATTACCTTAACTAATACTAAATTATCATTATATCATATATATAGATCTATATGATTGTATTTGATTATTATACAGTATAATTGAGTATACTAGATCTATACACTACACTTACAGTGATATATTGTTGAGTTACAGACCTAATCTTAGACTCAATTAAATTATACTAAAAAATCTATCATTCTATAACGTAGACTCAGTAGTTCTAGATCTACGCGGATCATGTTCCCATTGTGATTGTTTAATCTAAAAAAAACCTTTATTAAAGTTAGCCTCTAAACTAAATCATGTATTAGATCTAGGCCTATAGATCTAATGATTCTAATCATATCTCATCAGATCTACTCGATCTAGTCTCGTATTTTTATCTAAAACATTATATACATATGTACCTCCACTTAAAGGTGAAGGAGAGTTATTGTGTCAATTTCCTGTTAATTCGCTCCCTTTAAAAATTGACTAGCACCAAGGGGACTTAAGTTAAGACCCAAGTTCTAAATAAGAGATATAGATCTAATTACTATCATTTTCATTTATATTTCAATTAAAAAAAACAAAAACTTTCATAATCAATGCAAATATAAGCACCACTTTTTGGACCTACTAACTGATTTAGATCTAGGCGTAGAATATAGAAATGTATTCCGGATAAGCACTTTTTTTAAAAAAGAATATATTGATTAATGATTATACAAGATTAATATAGATTAGCTAAACAAAATACATACTGCATTCTTCCAAGACACATGTTATGAACACAATAGAGTCTGAAAAGACCCTACGTTGGAGATACTTGTATTGTGTTTGTGTAATTCATTATTTAAAAAATGCTCACTTAATATTTGCGAACAACTAAAGAAATAAAATGATAACCGAAAATGAAAGGATCGGTGCAGTATTTTACGATCCATCAGTTGCGACATGCATATTGTTAGATAATGTTATTGGTCCAAACAACTGGAAATTCAGTTTGACTATTAATTGTCTACCACAGCATCTCAACTGGTACTATAACAAAGTTGTCACTTTGACACATTGGTGTATATCAAAATACGTAACTATGTAATAGGCAGGGGTGGGTAACCTTTTTCCGTCGAGGCCGCATTAAAAAAAAAATTGGAGATTGGGGGAGGGGAGGGGCGCACATATACATATGTATATATGTGTACTTACAACTTAGAAAAAAAAAGATAACTAACTATGTATACTACAGGAAACTACAGACCAGTATCACTTACCAGCATCACATGTAAAATCCTAGAACACATAATATGTAGCAACATCATAAACCACTTAGACAAGCATAATGTCCTCACCCCATACCAACATGGCTTTAGGAAATATAGATCATGTGAAACACAACTAATAGGACTAATTGATGATTTTTCAAAAGGTTTAGATAATAGTGAACAAATAGATGCTATCTTACTAGATTTTTCCAAGGCTTTTGACAAAGTTCACCACCATAGTTTGCTTAAAAAATTAAAATATTTCGGCATTAATGGTCCACTGCATCAGTGGATTAAAGATTTTCTGATAGGGAGAGAACAAACTGTAATAATAAATGGCTCTAAATCAACACCAATAACAGTAAATTCAGGTGTACCTCAAGGAACAGTCTTGGGTCCACTACTATTTTTAATTTACATAAATGATTTACCAAATTGCATTACTTCAGGAACAAAAGTCAGATTATTTGCAGACGATTGCATAATATATAGAACAATAAAAACAACACAAGACACTAATATTTTACAAAGAGAATTAGATGAATTACAGAAATGGGAATCAAATTGGAGCATGTCTTTCCACCCAGAAAAATGTCTGTTGTTAAGAGTAACAAAAAAACTAAAACAAATTAATTCCACTTATCTTATTCATGGCAAACCAGTAACACAGACTAAAAACTCAAAATACCTAGGTGTTATAATAAATGAAAATCTGTCATGGGATCCACATATTGATGAAACTATAAAAAAAAATCCAACAAAGCATCAGGGTTTATTAAAAGAAATTTCTATAAATCAAATAAGTACATAAAACTAAAATGTTATTTGACCTTGGTTAGGCCAATAATAGAATATGCATCCACCGTGTGGGACCCCTCAACTCAAGAAAACATTAAGAAACTGGAACAAACACAAAATAGAGCAGTGAGATTCATAACAAACGAATATTCACATTTGACTAGAGTAACACCATTAGTAAAATCACTAAATTTAGAAAGCCTTCAGGACAGAAGACTCAAAAGTAAAGTAGCAATTATACATAAAACACTGAACCATAATCTTCAAATACAAAAACAAAATTTAATAAAATACTCTGAAAGACACAAAAATAAAGGCACATTCCTCGTCCCATATGCTAGGACAAATTTGTACAAATACTCCTTCTTCCCAAGTGCTATTAGAGCATGGAATGGGTTGCCTGAGCTAGCCTGAAAAACCAGTGACTTGGCAGAATTTAAGTCATTGGTTAATATGCATGACTAAATGCATGACGCGTAGGATGTAATCATCTTCTTTTTTGAAGTAACGTCTGTATTATATAAGATAAGATACTATCTTTTAATTAACATATGCACTGTAATATACATTTACTTTTTTTTTACACTCCCTATAGAGGAACTACAACAAGAGTTAGCAATTTCTTAAATGAATTTTACTAATAATCTCTTCATAGAGACCTCTAACATCATACCATTTCACCACAACGGCTTTGTCTGAGCGAAATGCGGGAAAATATGCACTTCGCAACTGGATTTGCGAAGTCATGTTAGACATTGCACTGCTCCCTAATCTTCGGAATCGAAGAGATTGCTATTATAGTTGTTTTCAATATGAAGTATTGAACTGTTTACAGTCGTGCATAATACTGCATAATGTTCCTGAACTGTGGAACTAGCTTACTGGTTGTTATCATCTTAACTGCTTGCATTTGTTTATTTTCAATCAAAACATTGCTTGCTTACAGATATATGTGGACCCTAATAATGTGAAATTTTAGCAGCAATGTTTTTTTTTTAAGCGTGGAAATGCAGTTTCTAGAAAAAAAACAACATAAAACTTCCGTGGAAGAACTGACTTGAACTTCTCTTCCAGGTCATAATTTGCTTGGAGTTGTGTCCTCTGGAGTTGAATCTGCTTATGTACTAAATGGTGAACTGCTGATATTGAAAACTGTTTCTAAGTTCTTGACTTCTTAAAATTTGCTTTCAAAATTCCACAATCAAAGAATAAGTTGTGTACTTTTCAACCCATTTTGCTAGAAAGTTTCACGTTTTAGCTACTATCAAAACCTGTCTCTTCACTTGCTTGCCTGGAGAAATGGGATGACTTTGTTTAACAAGATTTAACATGCACATACATTTTATGTGCAAATAACCAATTTAACATGCACATACATTTTATGTGCAAATAACCAATTTAACATGCACATACATTTTATGTGCAAATAACCAATTTAACATGCACATACATTTTATGTGCAAATAACCAATTTAACATGCACATACATTTTATGTGCAAATAACCAATTTAACATGCACATACATTTTATGTGCAAATAACCAATTTAACATGCACATACATTTTATGTGCAAATAACCAATTTAACATGCACATACATTTCATGTGCAAATAACCAATTTAACATGCACATACATTTTATGTGCAAATAACCAATTTAACATGCACATACATTTCATGTGCAAATAACCAATTTAACATGCACATACATTTCATGTGCAAATAACCAATTTAACATGCACATACATTTCATGTGCAAATAACCCATTGGGATAGTGTTGATGGCAAACATGAAGTATATCTTTCACTCTTCATTAGAAATATTAGTAACAAAGTCACAGGAACAAAACAATTTCTTCCTTGGGATCTCAAGTTTTTCTCATTACCTTGAACATGCTGTGGTAGCAAACATGGTACTGTTATGTTTCCAAATATTCAAGTAATTCTCTGACTGCCTGTGGTCAAGACCCCTAGCTCTGATATGTTTAAGCTCTGGGAAGCAGAGCTAAGTGCGCTTGAACTTAGCTTGGCTTAGCTACCTATGAAGGGGGCTTGAGGTTCGACACCCGACTCGGGCAGAGTTGTGTTTGCTGAGCGACTGAAGGACACCCCCTCCCCCTCTTCCCCCCCCCCCCCCCCCGTCCACAAATGAGATTGGACCAAAGCGCTCCGAGCATGCTATAAGCATGAAAGTAGCTCTATATAAAAGCCTTTTTTTTTTTTATTTTAATTGGGTCAACATGTCTAATATTCAATGCAGCTTTGCACAAACTTTTCCAGTGGTAAGAGTTTACGGCATAAAACGCTTCAGCGGACCGCATGTGGCGTAATTTGCCCACCCCTGATCTAGTATATTAAATTTGACAATTGTTTCCCTTCGAATGCTTAAAATTATCAGAACGAACGATGGACTAATTAAGTTTTTCAACATCGAGTCTATTGTAAGACAAGTGGTCTTCTTTATCTCCCCAGTTCTGAGTCCAAACAACATAAGAATCAGGGGCGGACTGGCTAAATGGGCATTTGAGCAAATGCCCTGTAGGCCGGTACCCAAATGGACCGGTAGGGCCACCGAAATGGCCTGATGGAAGTCACTATGGCACATATCAAGTTTTTAAAGGTTGTATATTATCTCCCCAGTTCTGAGTCCAAACAACATAAGAATCAGGGGCGGACTGGCTAAATGGGCATTTGAGCAAATGCCCTGTAGGCCGGTACCCAAATGGGCCGGTAGGGCCACCGAAATGGCCTGATGGAAGTCACTATGGCACATATCAAGTTTTTAAAGGCTGTATATTTCTTATTATGTTATTATTATTATTTTTTATCAAAGGCCCTCTGAGCGTCTTGTTTTAACAGAAAGTCTTTCACAGACATTACAGTGTAATACTCTTCTAATCGAACACATTTTCCGAAAATAAAATGTAGAATGTAGACAGTGCTACTAGTAGGCTTCATCTTTTTAGGCACTACATAATTGCTGATTTAAAAAAGACGCTATATTGCTTATTAAGATATAGAGTTCACTGTATGCATGCATATCGATACATTATCAAACTTAACAATGATTTTTAAGGACCGATCCACCTAGAAATGGATGCCCATCACATGATAGAGAATTTGTGGGCCGAATTTCATAGAAATGCCCGGGCCGATTTTGATACCCAGTCCGCCCCTGGGCTGAATATGGTATCCCAAGGCGTGAACGAAACCAACTGGTGGACCTCGACTTTGCAGACGATGTAACTGTGGTGACACCAAGTTCTTTAAGTCTTTAATTGTTTAATAGTAATATAATGTACAAAAGGCTAACATTTATACACAAGCAAATCCGCTAGATGTTTCATTCTTTCCCATTGATCACTACACACACTCGTGACTGCCCTCCAGGCCACTAACTGTCCAGCACACACACACACTTGACCGTGTGTCACGGTTGGCCACACATGCCGTAAAGTAAACGTGCCACAACAATAACATTATACGAAAGAGATAACAGAGAGCAGGCCGGATTTAAGGGAGGGCAGGCGAGGCTACCGCCTCGGGACTCCAAAAGACGGGTGTCAGTGTCTTTGTAAAGTAAATTTTCTCTTTCAGACCTTGAGATCTTTTTTGGCAGATGATGTTAAGGTCATCTGTTTCTATGGCCCACTGTTACAAGGTTGTCATGTGGCCAGCACAGCGACCAACCGTCTTTACTTTACTTTGCCGATAAAGAATGCCCGACTGGGATTGTATAGCTATGTATACCGATGTATGCAAACGCGACATGAAGCTTTTCAAAATCGTCACTAACAGCTGGGGAAAAAAAGTTGCGCTGGATAGATCCACATGGAGAGCGAGCATAAAGGAAGGGTCCCGGATTGCAGATGCCGTACACAACAGTACTAGAAAGAAGGTTGAAAATGCAAGTGCCTAACATGTGATCGCAGCTGTGTATCAAGGATTGGCCTCTTTAGTCACACAAGAATTTGCAAAGGGAAAAGATCGTCTCTCGAGACATAAAATGCCACAGAATACACATATCCAGTGGCAGATAATCGGTCTCAGTATAAGTTTCAAAAGATATACACAGTTTTCTCCCCTGTTAATTCCACCGCGACAAGTAACGTTTGAGTCGGTGCCATCTCTACAGTTTGCCCTTTCACAATTCATGATAAGACATTACAGTCTTTAGTCATAGTACTTTGTAAAGTTAAAACTTTAGAAATGATTTTAAATCATCGAGTTACATTGTCTTAGACCGTGACCTCCGTGACCCGAAGGCGCCGCTTAGACGGTATGAAAACCACAGACCTATATACTAATATAGCCTCCTTAAGTATTCTTTTTAATTTTTCTAAGGAAATAAAAAGCTAAGGGACTTAACTGCACAAATAAAAAAATAGAGGAGAAAAGGAAAGATTAGAGACTTGGAGAGAGAGAGAGAGAGAGAGAGAAATAATATACATTTAATTGTGTTTTTTTTAACAAGGCCCGTGAGATTAAATAAACTGCTCCCATTGTGATCAATATTTCAGTTCACAAATGAAATCATGATGCGATTCCCCAAACCCTGACCTACATAACGTTATAGTAAAATCTGGCCACTTCGTCTGCGCAGCTTACTTACACGGCTTACTATCTATTTTCAGCACTTCTGCCAAGGAAAAAAAAAAGTGTACATAAGTGTAAAGTATGAAATAAGCACTAAAAATAAATTCGAATTTTGCTATTTGATACTATCGTGAATCTTAGTTTATACTTTGATCTTAAAGCTATTTATTATTATAAGTTATTTCTTATAGAGATTGCTTTACGTCTATCAATATATAGGTCTATGTATTTATATAGGGCCTATACTAAATTGAAAAAAAAAAAGTACTCTACAGTTAAACTAAAGGATCTATATGTAGGATAAAGGGTTTCTATATTATTTCATACTGTGATAGCGTATCATATAAGTGAATGGTAAGTTGTGCTTACAGACTACAGCTTTAGCTTACGTTTGACTATATAAAGAAAATAAGACTTGAGACAAAGCTTCTTCGTCAGTGAGTTAACTGAAGAAAAAAAATGTCACCATCATTACTATTTCTTTAAAAGCAAAAATAAAATACAAGGCTTGTCTAATGAAAAACGGCAGTATTTCATATCAAAAGATAGTGTTTGTGTTTTTTAGTGTAGTGGCATTTAGTAATGACAGATCGAAAATTAAATATTAGCCTGTTTAGCAATCTAAGCGGGTCCGAACATTCTATAAATTGCCAAAATTTGTTAAAAAAGGGGTGGGGGAACACTAAATCACCACATTAGTGAAGAAGAAGCTTTGATTTTATTTTCAGTTGCGCATAGTTTAATGTAGTTATATTAATTATTAATACATCTATTTTTTTAAATATTTCAATCAACACAGCAGCCAAAACGCTACACTGACAGTATAAATGTAGGTCGAGGGGAGGAAGTGAATACATTTTCCCCCCTAAAAATACAATTCTGGCGGGAGTTGTTTTCGACTTCCGTACGCCATTGTTGGAAAAGAAATTAATTGGCGCCGACGCCAAGTCCATGGGCTTTGATATAGATATCTAGATATAGGCTTTATTGATTCATTGTTTCAATCCAGTTTTTTTTTGTACAAATCTGGCAATTTAAAAAAATGCCTGAAATAGTTAATATTGATGATTTTGATAGCAATAGTGTGCAATGTTCAGACGATAGCGTGTTTGATATAAGTCTTGGTGGGTCACCAATTCCTATAGGTGTACAAGAAACCAATATTCAGACCGATATCGCCTTGCACACAAAATATGGTAAAAACAATTCGTCTTTTTGTAATTCCATTGAACACAATAGTGTACCTAAATTCACCCAAAAGTCTAGTTTATCTAGAAATTTAGACTTAGATACAGAATGATATTTCATCATTTATGAAACCTTGATAGTTTATGGATAACTTTATGGATATAACTCGCTTAGTTGAAAACATTCAAACATTATCTCGTGTTTAAATTTTGATTTTTCTTGTGGCTCATTTTTTTTTTCAAATGGGCCGTTAGGTACTACTCAACTAGAGTAATTTTAGATTACAATCGTCCTAGTAAGCCAAAGTAGTCCTATTAACTTTATGCGTTGAATGAAATTAGACCAATTTTATATTTACAGAAAATTGGATCCACTTCTGCAAAGTTCGATCCAGCTGTTTTGCAGAAGGTCTGGTCCATTAAAAGAATCATTTCAAGCTTATCACTGCTGGGTTTAGGTAATATTTAAATCTATTCTATTTAATTAATCTTTTTTTTTTCATAGTTACTAGAGTCTATGTTCAGTTTGGTGTAATGCACAAATTGTAAGACAAATTTCCTCACGGACAATAAAGATTATTATTATTATTAATTTCAATGTAGTACTTAAAGTGTATGTTTGATCACAAAAGTTGACTATAATTTGTGTATATATGATTCTAAATTACTGAATCACTTTTAGTCAGTAAATGCCTCATAAAAACTAGATCTAAATTAAATATTTGTTTGCGCGGGGGGGGGGGGGGGGGGGGGGGAAAGATCTACTTCATTAAGTAGAATGATAAAAAAAAAATGTTGATAAAAATATACTGAAAGGCTTGGTGAGAAAGGGGAAGCATTTAAAACATAAACAAAATAAAGTAAATTTCCCTTTCAGACCTTGTGATCTATAGGGCAGATGATGTAAAGGTCATCTGATTCTGTGGCCTATGGTTTACAAGGGTGTCATGTGGCCAGCACAATGATCAACCGCCTTTACTTTCCCCAAATAATGTCAGATACCCATAAGTGCTGAGGGGACTCGAGGCGCCCATCTATCCAGAAATTAAAAATCCCAGTATTCACCAGGATTCGAACCCAGGACCCCAGTTAGGAAGTGATATATGCCATTTCAAAATTTTTTTTACAAATTTTAAATTTTTGCCCCGTGGTTGTTCTCAAGTATTTTCTGACCCACAGAATGAGAACTGCTTACAGCTTTATAGATATGTATGCTTAAATTTGACAAATAATTTTTCCTCTTTTCAGTCCCGGGATCAGAGTTTTAAATATTTTTAATTACCCATTTTTAATACAGCTACCAGCAAAGTGTTATTAAAGTTGTATACTTATTGTGTTCCACAGATGGTGTCAAAAGTGGAGATGTAGTCAACACTTAGACAACCAAATCAATCATTTAGCTACACCAATTTAAAGTGGTGTTCAAGCAGGAATCTGGCAGCATTTATTACCATCTCTCATTTCCTTCATTCTAAAATTAAAATTCAAAGACATCACATGCTGATGATTGGAAGTGAATTGTATAGTATACTGATTTTATAACAGTTTACAAGTTTCATAAATTGTACCTAATATAATTTCTCTTTTTTTTTAAATCTTAAATATAATTTACATAATTTGTTTTTTTATTAAAGGATGTAATATTAACTTTTAAGTGGATATATATAATTTTTAAATCAAAAACAGACCATATTCTTTTCTTGAAAAATTTTCATAATCACAAAATTTCTTAATCCTTTGCATTAATATCTTTTTGATGAATTAAAGACCTTGCAATCTATAGAGCAGATGATGTTAAGATCATCCATTTCTTCAGCCAGTAGTTAACAAGAAGAGCGTCATGTGGCCAGCACAACGCCCAACCATATTTACTTTCCCCAAACTAAAGGTACCCATTAGAGTTGGGTGGACTCGGGCGCCCTAAAGATCCTAAAATTAAAAATCCCAGTCTTCGCCGAGATTCGAACCCAGGACCACAGGTTCAAAAGCCAAACAACTAACCACTCAGCCAACGCGCCCCCTTTTCAATGAATATTTTTCCAGAAGATATTTTGACTTATCTTGACATTTATACAATATTTCATGTCTTTTTGTCAATAACATATATATGTGTTTGATTCTATGCCTATTCAAAATTTTATTATTGTTGATGTATATAAAAAGAATTTTATGATATGTTTCAACTATAGTATTTGAGCCTGTACATTTGTTTTTATGCTTTACATCATACAAAACAAACAGCGGGTTCATGGAATAAACATTTCAATCAACCGATGTTGTTTTCATTAGTATTCATATATTCTGTACCGAATTATTAATAGATCTTTTCTAATATAATTGAATTCATAACATAAAAAAAGGAAAAAAAAATAAAATAAAATAAAACAACTCAAGAAAGACAAAGATATTTCTTTTCTTTAAAAAGGAAAATTTATTTCCTAAGTTTATCCTGAGGTATGATCAATAAAATGATGATGCAGCAATTAAAAATAGCCTACAAGTAACATTTAAGTGAATAATGTTATTATCTAAAATTATAATGTAAATGTCAGAAAATCAGCTAAGTTACATGTTAAAAATAATAGAAATACATATATATCACATTTCAATAGCAAAACAGTAGTAAAAAAAATATTTTTATTATGTACCCCAAGTACATTACTTTATTATTTATCTATTAAGAGAGCTCTACAAATATGGCCAGCAGTGAAAGTGTGCTTAAACTAAATAGCCTGGTTTGCCAGTATACTGGCTTTTGGGGGGTGGCTTCTAAAATTAGTCCGTTTCTTGTAGTTAGAGAGTTTTTAAAGTTATTTCTAAAAACAAAAATAGTAAAAAGAAACGAAACCTTCCTTTTTTAAGCGTCTTTATGCAATAAACTGGTTTGTTTTTTGTTTTTGTTTTATTATTATTTAAATTAGTGTGTTGCTTAGCAAACATAAATATGGATGCTATGATAGGATGCAGTGGTGTTAGTGGTAGGCCTAAAAGATTAACAGTAGCACAAGCTACTCAATTGTTTTTAGCTTTAGAAAGTTATAGTGATAGTGAAGATGATTTGACATATTTGCCAATCAGTACTGCCAATACATTTAGAATGTCCCAGCCTTCTAAAAGTGGAGTCAATTCTAAGTTAGATTTGACAAGAGATTCTACACCATTTGATATTTTTACCAGGCTAGTAGATGGTTGTATCATGACCTTTTTAGTTGATAGCATAAATGATTATGCTAAAATTGTGATTCAAAAACACAATCCTCCTACTGTCAGGTCCACTTTAAATAATTGGACAGACACAAATGTTGCAGAAATGTACAAGTTTCTCGCAGTTTTTATTTTGATAGGTCTACAAAACAAAAAGTCTGTCAGGGACTTTTGGTCTAATAAAGACATATATTATCAACCATGTTTACAAGAGCTAGAACGACATGGCCTGAATTGTGCCCATGTGCCCAAAATCAAACAAGAGCTAGATTTGAGCTCTTGTTCTTTAGCATGATGCATGTAGGTGAAGCGGTCTCGGTCGGTAGGGATAAAGTTGAACCCTTCGTAAAGATGATGTGTTCAAATTTTCAAAAGGCATTTTATCCTTTTGAGAAGGTTGCTATTGATGAGATGGTGATAGGATTTAAAGGCAGGTTTGGACCATTACAGTACAACCCTAGTAAGCCTGAAAAGCACCACATAAAAAATTATGGCCTGTGTGATAGCAGTACAGGTTATGTAATAAATCTTATTACTTATTATGGAAGTGACACTTCTTACTCAGACTCATCAAACAGTATTACCAGCCATGCAGTCAAAATATTTGATACCCTTCTACAACCACTTCAAAGTGGGCATCATATTTTTGCTGATAGATATTATACATCAACAGATCTCTTGGAATATCTAACTCAGCAAAGATTTTATTATACTGGGACAGTCAACTTGGCTAGGAAAAATTTCCCTGCCGAGCTCAAGAAGCAAAAGCTGCGTCACAGACAAAATCAATTTTACAAGTCTGTGGGCAGTATAGATGCTCTTTGTGTGGCATGGCAGGATAAAAAAGCTAAGAAGTCTTGCATTATGGTGTCCACAAAATCAACCACCCATCGCATCATTAATGTGCAACAGAAGCGCAGTGCTGTCGAGACGCCAGAAATGGTTCACGACTACAATATGATGATGAATGGTTGCGACAGGGCAGACCAAATGCTCTCTTATTATTCTGTGCATTCTAGAAAAAGCATGAAATGGTGGAAGAAAGTCTTCTTCTGGATATTAGAAATTGCACAGATTAATGCCCTCATCATTTATAATGCCACACAGGTTACATGTGACCAGCCTTCAAAAAAGCTTTCTTTAAAAAAATTTAAAGAAACTTTAATTGATGGTTTAGTTGATGCTGCCACTGCACTGGGTGATGTTCCCAGACAGGTGCAAGTGAAGACTGTTAAAGCTGACAGCAAAATAGCACCTGGGCCTCATCTTGTTCATTATGAAGAGAATGATCGCCCTTGTGTCTATTGCAAGAGTCAATCACAACGGAAGCGAAATAGATTCTTATGCTAGGGTTGCCCGTCGCAACCTCGGCTCTGTGTGAAACATTGTTTTCGTCTATACCACGAGGATCTGGCAAAACAATAGCTTTCGAGTAGTGGCAGTAGCATCAATGTAATGTAAATAAATGTATATATATGTGTGTATGTGTAAAATGTAAATATTATTCCTATTTCACTGGATATTGTTTTTGCATAAAATGATTTCCAATTGGATTTAAAACTCTACGCATCTAAGGTAATATCTGTTTTATAATCTTCACTGCATGTTTAAGTGTTGTATATCAAATTATTCAGAAATGAATCTTCTTTCTAATTAATAAAAAGTATTTAGTCAAAATGGTCAATACAAAACAAATAAAGAGTATATATTGATGTTATTGCAAAGAAAAAAAATCTGCGAAAAAAAATTGACTATGATCTAAGACATGAAATTACAAATTATTTACATGTAGAGAATAAAGAAAGGGTAAAAAGGAATTCTTATGCATATCTATGTAGTTTGAGATATAATTTATGGTAGCTGTAATAATAAAGAAATAAAAAAAAAATTATTTTATAATAGATATGGAAAAAAAAGTAGTTTAATTAAAAGTACTGCGATTTAGAAAAAAAATTAAATTAAAATAAATAAGCTAGAAATTAGGAAAAAAAACTTGATTTATGTTTATCAAAATGAATTTACTTTAAAATGAGTACAAAATATACTCTTTTCAAGCAATATTATACATATAGTATGTATAACAAACCTAGACAAAAAATTTTTTTTTACTCTTTTTATTTTTTTCCATCCTATTCAACCTGTAAAATCATCTTCTATACAAATTAAATAAACTACAAAAAGATTAAAAAGAGTTGTGTTGGTGAAGATCTTTGCTTTAATTTGATGCATGTTTGCGCATGTGTATTTTTTGCCTTGTATTAAAACCTTTAGAAAGAAAGCTAATTTCATTGATTCTTTTGACTTAATAAATAACAGAAAACCTAACAGTAAAATTTAAAATTGCATAAAAGAAATTGAACAATAACACCGCAGTTAGATCTGGCAAACAAAGAAAAAAAATGCTGGAGTGTTAAGAAACCCTTGACACCTGTAACTAGAGTACGGGTATAATTTATCTATATGATTGACTGACCATGCCAATGTGCTATCTTTTTTTGCCTGACCACTCAACACTATTGCGGATGCCCAAGGAAAAAAATGCACGATGGTCAACACCATCAACTATACACACTACACTAGCACTACATGTGTAGGCCAACTACTACTACGTCAGTCTAACCAGGTTGTTACTTACAATCAGTTGAACAAACAGTCTATTTATGTTGTTTTTTTTTGGTACAAGGGTGTGGATGATTTTTTTCTTCTATAGTTGGTTTTCCTAATGCTCTTAGATCTATATAACAGTAGATCTAAACATAGATATCAATAATAGGCCCACAGACTACAATTAAATCTATGGTTCACAACATTTAAGGTTCAAGCTATTAATAACTATAATTGATTTTCCTGCCGTTTATTAAATATCGTTTGCTGCAAATGGATTTATCTAAAACAATAAATAATTGACCTACTACGCTTCAGATTCTAACTATTCAATAACAGCAACTATCATTAAGCCCTCAAGCCAAAACCAGAAGCGGTCCTTGGACTTAAAATTACCAGCCTGATGATCAGTTGTTGGTCTGAAATGAATACATATATCCAAAGTACACACTATACAAGCCACATTGCAATTTACTTTTGAGAGATTTACATTAGTAACTAGTTAAATATATACTAACATATTTTACATTGACCCTCCCACACACAGCCTTTACAGTTGATGGCCTCGTACATACACACAGACACGCTCTTGCTACACAGATTAATTTGTGATAGGCCTATCTGTTTATAAATACTGTTAGGCTTTCAAACAATAAGGTCTATAAAAGGAAAAAAAAATAATACCAATATAGGTATGTTATTTAACAGTTTTGCAAAATTTTCAGCAACAAAAGCTATGTACAAGACATCTAGGTATTCGGCTCTGGCCGAATATCATATTTTATTATTTGGCAATATCCGGCTCCGGCCGAATATCAAAAAGTACTATATGGTGCACCCCATGACCAGATATACAACAAATTCAACAAGTCCCTTGAAGCTTTGGAGGAAAACAATATGAAACAAAAGTTTGAACTGTTTCATCCAACAACAGAACGTTTAGATGATTTTCTACATAACAACCTAAAACCACTTGATGCAGCTCTTTGGAATGTTTTGAGACCCTTACTTTTGCTATCTCATGGCCAGGCAACTGTTGAAAGAGGGTTTTCATGTAACAAAGAGGTAATAATTGAGAATATGCATCAGCAAACTTAAGTTGCATAGAGAAGGATATGTGACTTTTTGAAAATAAATGGTGGTGTTTTAAATGTAGCCATAACAAAACCATTACTAACAGCTGCTGCCTCTGGACGTCAGAATTATCAACAACATTTAGAAAAAGAAAAAACCAAACCAGCTGAGGCGGCCAAATATTTGAAAAGGAAAAGACAAGATGATGAGCTATCAGAGTTGAAAGAAAACCGTAAAAAACTCATGGAAGAAGAGAAAATTGTTAAGGACGTCTGCGGACAAATATGCAGATGAGGCAGAAGCAAAACAAAATTTCAAGCTTTTGTCGAAGTCTAACGACATGCATCATGAGGCTAAAGTAACGTCAGCTGAACCGATTGTTCTAGAAAGAACAATACACTCAAAGCTTTTAGACTGTTGAGTTCCTCGTTATTTGTATATAGTGTATATATTAGGGTGGTCCAGAAAACCATACTGAAAAGTTTAAGTTTGTAGAATCATTGCTCCACATGGTTTGTTTTTGTCCATTGGGTATAGGTATTTGGCCTGCAAAATTTCAAGCTGATCGAGCAACATCTACAGGTCAACCCATTATCAACATTACTTGTCTGGTGTCCGCGCTTGCGATTTACGTCCGACTTTGACACGTTATAAATTAATTTACTTACTTACTTGTGTGCTGAATTCTAACGTGCATGTTATTTTTTTATTTTGCAGTTGTTACTGAATTAATACTAAATTGCCATTGAACTGAAATTGACCTATTGAACTCTTCAAGTAATAAACTATAAACAACAATGGCTTCCTCCAGTTTGAGATCCGACCCACAGAACTGGCTGATTGGAAAGCCAATTTCTCTGTTATCTACAGCAAGATTGCCACGTATGCTGGATGTACTTCAACTGCTCCAGTTTCATCATTTAACTGAAGGACGAACTCTTCCGGAAAGTTATAAAATGACTTGTGATGCAGCTATTTGTATTTGGATGCGAGCCAGAATACCAACACAGCGGGTTGACTCATGTGTCAGAAAACTGTCAAAGCTGCATCAGAACTATCTGGCTCTGAAGGTACACAGAACACGAAAACGAGAAAGCGACAGGATGAAAGAAGACATGTTTAAAGGTGACCTTCAAGAATTGTTTGATATTGCGACAAAGGACGTGATGACAGAAATACAGAACGAAGAAGATCGGGAATTTCTTCGCATGCAAAGAGAAGATACTTTTTCCTGCAGCATGACTGGAGTAGACGTAAAGACAGCATCAAAAGAAAGCAGGAAGAGGCAACGAGAGGAAAAAGAGAGAAAGGTGAAAATGAGATATGAAGAACGCATGACAAAGGGCTTCAATGAAACAGAAGGTGAACTTTCTTCGTTGACATCTAATTCGGAGTCAGAAGAAGATGAGGAGTATCAGCCAACTCAAACTCAGCCATGTACGCCTACAACGTCAACATCAACAGATTCAACACCTGGTGCTTCATCATCAAAAAAGAAAGTTAAGAATATCTTCCAGTCCCCTGAAGTTGTAGGTGATTTGGATCGTGTTTGCCTCCCAGACCGTGGAGCTGTGTTTGTTGCTGGAGCTGTTGCACAGGCGCTTGGCCATGACATTTCAGAAATAACATTATCTCGAAGTTCAATCAGACGATCCAGAATAAAAGAAAGACAACGGGCTGCTGCAATGGATGAAAAAGAATTTTCTTTGGCAGGACCACTATTGCTGCATTGGGACGGTAAAATATTGCCCGACATTGATGGATCAAAGGAAAATGTGGATCGCATAGCTGTTATTGTTACTGGGAATGGCCAGGAAAAACTGTTGGGTATTCCAAAAATGGATAGAGGAACAGGAGAGGCTCAAGTAAATGCTTGCATTGAAGTAATTGAGAAATGGAATCTGCGTTCCCAGATCAAAGGCCTTGTATTCGACACAACAGCTAGCAATACAGGGCTTCATAAGGGCGCATGTGTTGGAATTGAAGAAGCTCTGGGAACTGAAATGGTCTGGATTGCATGCCGTCATCATGTCATGGAAGTTGTCCTTTCAAATGTTTTCAAGTCTCTGTTTGGTCCAACTGAAGGTCCATCAACTGCACTATTCCAGCGATTTCAGAAACAATGGCCATCAATGAACCAAGATGCTTATTCTACAGCAAGTGATGAACTGTTTCAGGATCCAATATTGAAAAACATGCGACAGGAAATGCTTGTCTATTTACCAGGTGCTCTTGAAAAAAAGCACCCAAGGGACGATTATCAGGAATTTTTACGTTTATCCTTCTGGTTTCTTGGTGGACACAAAGACAAGGAGAAATTTCGAGCTCCCGGTCCAACACATCATGCGAGATGGATGGCAAAAGCCATTTACGCACTGAAAATCTTTCTTTTTAAGACTCAGTTCAAGTTGACTGTTCGTGAATCCCAGAATATCACACATTTGGCTCTCTTTGTCAGTCTTGTTTATGTAAAACAGTGGAACGAAGCACCACTTGCAATCCGAGCCCCTCTCAATGACATCGAATTTTTATCAAATCTGAAGACCTATCCGAATAAGACTGTTGCCAGCAAGGCACATGAAGCATTTTCAAGGCACCTCTGGTTTCTCTCTGAACATTTGGTTGGCATAGCCCTTTTAGATGACAGAGTGTCAGCATCAATCAAAGAAAAGATGGTACAAAATCTACTTCGACCAGCATTGGCAGACATCCCTCGGCGTGTAAAGTTGACAAGTGAATCTGAACAGTTGAAATTGGAGGACCTGGTGACAGAAAGGACGACATCTTTCTTTGATGTCCTCATGGAAGAAGGCAAAGAAAAGTCTCAGACATTCCTTAAGAAACCACCAGGACAGTGGACATCTGATCCAGTCTTCAAGAAATTTTATGAACTGGCTGCACACATGACAGTTGTAAATGATGTAGCTGAAAGGGGAATTAGTCTTATTGAGAAATACAATGATACACTGACAAAGAATGAGGAACAGAAACAGTTTATTCTTCGATTGGTTGCAAACCATCGCAGGAATTTCCCAACTCCATCAAAGACATCACTTATGTCGTCGTCATAGATTATCCACTGTGAAACTGTCAAATTTTAAAACTAAGGTTTTCATTAGATTGTAAGTTTTAGTTACATTTTTTAATTACAACTTTAATTTAATTTCTTAATTTTAATTTACTTTAAAATTTTAACCTTAAGTTTTAAATCGATCATCAACTATAATTGACAATAACTATTTCATTTGAGATAACCCAAAAAACTGTCAAATGGGTTGACCTGTAAATATTATTTGTTTTCATTAAAATTTTGCACAATTGTTATTAACATAACAAAGAACAGAAATAACCTTGTGGACAACTTAAATCTGTTACTTTGTTTTTCTGGACCACCCTAGTATATATCAATCTTTTTATGTAAGTAAAGAAAATGTTTTTTTAATCGTATATTATTTGTCTTTTAAAAAATTGGTACCATTATGATGATCTTTTTTTGAGTCTGGAAAATGTTTTTGAAAGTCTGGAAAATGTCTGGAATTTAAATTTACTTAAGTTGTATGAGCCCTGATAAAAGAAAAAAAAAGATTAAATAATACAAAGTATCTATGAAACTAATGTAACACCCTCAATTGAATATAACCATGTCTTTAAGAACTGCTTTTAATATAAATACCAGACTTACAATCACATGTGACAAATAAATAATAATTTTGCAATGAAAAAAAATACTATAAACAATTCTTATAGCTCAGCTCAATCTCAATGTGATTAGAAATTCAACATTGATAACTATGCAGTTTTATCATGAGAAATATGTGACCACATATTTTCTATACAATTTGTGTGAGAACCTCAACAATGCTGGTCTATTAGTGCAACTTTCTGTCTCACATCAGAACTAATGATTTAACACAACTCATTAACAGTAGCACATGAAGACATCTTAGCATTAAATATGGACATAAAAAGTTTTTGTTTCAAAAGCTCTACATTGAATGTACTTAAGAAAATTAACAAAACAGCTCTAAGCAAAAAAAAAAAAAAAAGCTTTAGATCGCTATCTCCCATAAGAAAAGGAAAACTCCACCGACCCCAAGACAAAAACCAAACAATGCTGAGTACAAGAGGGAAGTTTACAACAGAGGGTAATAGTTGCAAAATGCAAAATGTTCAATAGCTTCCCTTTGTAAAAACAATTTTTTTCCCCAATGTTTTTTAATGTTAAAAGTGATTTTGCTTAAATTCATGTTTCAGTCTAGTTTGATTTTTCTGATCCGACAAAAATTAGCTTTTCATTGACATATAATTTTTTAAAAAATATTATTATTGAATTTAGATAATAAAATATTTCTTGGATCTAGATCTAAGGAGATTTGTGCACAGTCAATGAGTTTTCTTTTTTTTTTATTCAAAATCCAAAATGAAAATAATTTTTTTTTGGTTGTATAGAGTCCATGCATTTCTCTTTAATTCTATGCCAAATATTATTTTCGGATAAAATTACAAAAAGTTATTGAAGCTTAGTCATTACATGGTAGTGCACTTCCAAAGGGCAAAGTGGACGATTCCATCAAAATAAGAAAAATAATTTGAATAATAGGCTTAAACCATAAATTAATGTAACAAAATGCCTATTACTATTTCTAGATTGAAAGTGTCAAACTTACAACATCAAACACAAGTGAACATAGCTCTGCTGCCACATTACTGGTGAGAAAATGCCTGGATATGGGACTGTGCACAAGATGGAAGTGCAAAAAAAGCACTCAAAGTTATTACCTATGGAGAGCTAGCCACAATGCCAAATACATGACACTGGCAGCTCTAGTGCTATGAAGCTGAAGGATCTGTTAGAATATTTTCCCTGTCCATAACTCAGCCTAGAAATCTCCAACTTGTAAAGTATTAAGGAGATAGAGATTCTGCTTCTTTCAAAAAAGTGTTACAGTCTAACCCATGTGAAAGCATAGACATTGGAAAGCTAGAATGTGTCAGGTATGTGCAAAAAAGGCTCGATGCATCTTCAATGTCTCAAAAAACAAGGTTCTGAAGCTTGAAGATGGGAAAGGACTAAGCAGATTAGGTCAACACACTTTAAAACTATTATGGTATGGCAATAAGACAGTTATAATGGGGATTTACAGGCTATGGTTTTAGCTCAACCATCTTGCTCCATTGGATTTTATCCAAAGCAACAAAACTGTGACCCACGTTGGTGTGGCTATTTGAAGGATTCTTCGAGTTGTAACCATAAAAATTTATTGCTAAGGAGTGTTGAGCCATATTTTAAATTTAAATTTTAAAAGCACGGAAAGACACAAAATGCAAAGTGGCTAAAAAAACTTATGGGACAGATGCAGTATTTGGTTGTGAAAACTACTATTGAGGAATCAGGTTAAAGTGCTGCAAGCCATTTTAATGATGGAGCTAGTTCTATTTTAAGACGGCATGATAAGCTAGGTCTCAGGAATTTGGGGGGGGGGGGGGGGGGGGGGGGGGAAATGGAGATTCAAGTTGTACCATACAATTGGGAAAAAAAAAAAAGAAATCATTTTAAATTGCATTTTTTATTCCTACTATAAGCATGTATCTATTATATAAACTTTGTTTTATGTAAATAAACCATGTAGAAGTATTTTAAACAAAAAATATGAAGTTATTGTGTGTGTGTACCTTAGCAATGTACGGAGTGGCCACCTGAAATGTGTAGTTCTTTATTTTTTTATTACATTTTAACCCTTTCATACCCACTGTTGCCATATGGCAACACATCCAAAATGGGCTCATAAAACCAAAATATAAACACAGCCGGTCTCACTTACTTTTTTTTTGCTAACAGACAAGAATCTGCCATGTTTGTTCTTTTGGTTTTCATTTTAAAATTCTTGACACAAAACTTACAGTATATTTTTAAAATTGACAGTGTATTAACAAAACAGAGGTAAACTTTTAAAATGTTTTAGTTATTATTTCCAAACATTTTCTATTGGAAAAAAATATTACTAGTTAGATAAATAGTAAACAATGTAATTCAATGAAATATAGGCCATACTGCTATTTTGGTTAGGTGTACCACGCTATTTTGTGTATGTTGCCAAATGGCAACAATGGGCAGTGCAGGCTGTAAAAACAATGCAAATTCACAAGTCAATAATAAATGGATTTTAATCCACAACTCCAAGAATCTGTTATCTTAAACCTTACCCTAACAACAACTGCATCCCTAACCACAAAAATAGCGTTGTAACCTTAACCCTTAACCTGGAATAGCGGGCCATTCATAACTGATTGACATGTGCCTATTGTATTTTAGCAGGTAATGGATGCCGATTTAGAGATAAGAGTAACTCGTTCCGGCCGGCGTGCAAGACAGTTGGTGATCATTCCTGATGCAGATATCTCAGAGGCTGAAGCTGAATCAGAGGATGATGTTGATGATCCTGATTATGGTACTACTGTACCTACTGTCAGTCAGGATGATGAATCAGATTTGAGCACAGACGACGACGACATCCCTTCAGCAAATCTCTTTCAAACAACGTCCAGCAAGAGTCGAAACAAGAATGGACACAATTTCCGTTGGCGTTCGATGAATCAGCCTTTGTCGACACAACCTGGAAAGATGTGCTTCCTGATTGTCCAGATGAAGTTGGCACTCCAATCAGCTATTTTGGACAATTCTTCACTCCAGATATGGGACAATTCTTCACTCCAGATATGATGCAGTTAATGGTTGAAGAAACCAACAGATATGCTGTTCAAAATGGATCACGGTTCCGAATAAATATGCAAAATCTGGAGACATGTGTTGGAATTCTTTTATGAATGGGTATAGTGCACATGCCACATTACCGAATGTATTGGTCATCAGAGTTGCGATACAATGCCATTGCTGACTATATGAGTCGCAATATGTTTGAAGATATTGGTCGATTCATACATTTCAATGACAATTCGAAAGTGATAACTAATCGTAAGGACCAAAATTACGATTCTTTGTACAAGATCCGACCACTTCTTGAAAAATTGCGCCAACAGTGCCTCTTGGTGGCCCCAAAACAGAGATAGTCGATTGATGAGCAGATGATCCCCTTCAAGGGAAGAAACAGACTTCGCCAATATCTGCCCAACAAACCAAAGCGATGGGGTTTCAAGGTGATTGCAAGATGTTGCTCACGTACTGGATTCACACATGACTTTACTCTGTACGAAGGCAAAGCCCCAGAGCTTGCACAGGGAGAAAGTGTTGGTTATCAGCCTGCCGATTTTGTGATTCTGTTGTGCAAATCACTTCCACAGCAGTGGAATTATATCATCTACTTTGACAACTGGTTTAACTTCCCAGAACTTCAGTTGAGACTCAAACAGTATGGATTCCACTCGGTACACTCAGAGCAAACAGACTGCGAGGTTGTCAACTGAAGTCTGAGAAAGAACTGCGGAAGGAGGGACGTGGATCATATGATTGCAAGGTTGATGCAAACAGTGGATTATGCATTCTGAGGTGGTTTGATAACCGTGCAGTCCAAATTTCATCGCAGTCAAACCTCTGAAGATGGTGGAACGATGGGACAACAAGGCCAAGAAACATGTTGAAGTGCCATGTCTGGCAGCTGTGACTGAATACAATGCAAACATGGGTGGTGTGGACTTGTTTGACATGTTGGCAGGATTATACCGTGTTGACCACAAGAGTAGAAAATGGTATCGTCGCATCTTTTACTGGGCTCTAAATGTAGCTTGTGTGAATAGCTGGATTTTATATCGACGACACTGCAGTCAGCTGTCTGTTCCCAACAAGGACGTTTTGGATCTTCTTGGATTCGTAACAAGAATTTCACAGTGTCTGATTGTTATCAACAAACCAGCTCCTCCGCTTCAACGCAAACGTGAACGGCCATCCATCAAAGCAACTGATGATAAAGAGGAACAAGCACCACAACAAAAAAGAACTGTGAACTCTTCACCGCTGACAGAGATCCAGCTGGACAATGTTGGCCAATAGCCTGAGCACAAGTCTGTCAAAGGTCGCTGTCGACAGTGCAAGACTTCAATTATTCGCACATCATGCATCAAATGTGGTGTTTTTCTTTGTTTGACAACTGACAAAAATTGTTATGTTACGTACCACACAAAACAATACAACTGATCTAACATAAAATTTTGTTCATATGTTGACAAAAAAATTACATGTTTCTACATTATAATATTGGCGTCTTTTGTTCTTTCTACACTCCCGTAGCTGCCATATAAGCCATATTGCTAACTTGGTCAGCTATACCACTATGTTCCGCATGTTTTGCTAAATAGCATCAACAAGGGCATCGATGCCCATTGTTGCCATATGGCAACGTCATCTAATTTGCGTGCGGGGGGGGGGGGGGGGCTCAAGAATATTTGTATTGATATTTGGCAGGTCAGACAGACCTATTTTAATAAAAAAATTAATCAAAAATTTTTTTCCACAGTAAACATAAATGTGGGTGTGAAAGGGTTAATAAAAAAACTTCAGTCTAAAATTTTGTTACTATTGTGTAATTAAAACAAAAACTAAGGGATATTACTCTTAAATTCTTATACATGCTTTAAGTCTGTTTAAATGACTTTGACCAGAAGTGACCTTTGAATTTTTCTCTACTTTTTTCTTGAAAAACTGTATTTGTGTGTATATCCATATAGAATATATTTTTATGTGCAATATATTTATTTCAAATTGTTAAGAAGAAGATGGCTCAAGAATATTTGTATTGATATTTGGCAGGTCAGACAGACCTATTTTAATAAAAAAATTAATCAAAAATTTTTTTCCACAGTAAACATAAATGTGGGTGTGAAAGGGTTAATAAAAAAACTTCAGTCTAAAATTTTGTTACTATTGTGTAATTAAAACAAAAACTAAGGGATATTACTCTTAAATTCTTATACATGCTTTAAGTCTGTTTAAATGACTTTGACCAGAAGTGACCTTTGAATTTTTCTCTACTTTTTTCTTGAAAAACTGTATTTGTGTGTATATCCATATAGAATATATTTTTATGTGCAATATATTTATTTCAAATTGTTAAGAAGAAGATGGCAGGCACAACTTAAAAAAGATGGAGTTTTGCCATGATATTTTGGTCAAATGCACTTCAGCCGATTATGAATGGCAAAGTAGCTTTAAAACATCCCCTGATGTAGATGAAAATAAGAAAGGCATGAAAGAAGTTAATATAAGAATGGTAACTTTTATTAGGTCTATTGGTCGAGGCCACAGTGGCCTTTTAAATTTCCGTCAGCATATCAATAGCCCACCCCCACTTACAAAAAGTAAAAATAAACAAATTTTTCCTGTTGCTCCGTGGCAGAGGAAAGTATAATAGCAGCAGCAGCAGAAGTCAAAGAAAAGATTAGAGTTATAGGTGATATTACTAAATGTGGAGTAAGTGTGGATGGAACTTGGCAAAGATGCGGCCATTCCAGTCACCAAGGAGTTGTCAAGGCTATATCCTTAGAGACCAGAAAATGCCCGGATACAAAAATTTTAACTAATGCATGTAGACAGTGCACAAGATAGGAGTGCAAAAAAAGCACTCAAAGAGTTGTGAGCTATGGAAAGCTCACCACAAATGCCAAATAAATCACACTGGAAGCTATGGTGCTATGGAAGCTGTAGGATGTGTTCGGACATTTTCTAGGTCCATTCATCCACCTAGAAATCTCCAGTATGTAAAGGGTAATCATGAATATAAGCTTCATGGTGTATTAGAAGGCCGAAAATTATCAGAAATAATTTTAAGAATATGAAATAAATATAAATAGTGTTTTTGAAAGATTTGGTTGTAAAAAAGAGAACCTTTATATTTATATGACATCAACAAAAAGCATTAGCGACTAAAGGTTGCTCAGCACACTGACATTTTGTTGTCAATGATGTCACAGAGGTGTTGCCAACTTGAGTATTTTGAGATTTTTTTTTTTTTACACTTGCACGCTTGTTTTTAGACATAAATTATATAATTAACTATACAAACTCTTTCTTTCTTCTAATAATTATATTAATAAAGAACACTTTATCAAATTTCTAGATGATGAGGATGAAACATGAAATGGTTTGTCAGAGGCTCTTCTCTCCATGCTAGAGAACCTTGGTCTGCACATCACCGACTGTCGTGGCCAGGGATATGACAATTGTGCAAACATGAAGGGAAGGGAAAAGGAAAGGAAAAGCACCAGGGAGTTCAAGCGCACATTATTCGCAACAGCCAAGTTTTTTTTATTCTTCTTACGGCTGCCATCATCTCAACTCCAGCCTGTTTAGCAGAAATATTATCTAGTTTATTGATTGTTCATGAAAAATATTTGTAAATCATTACGTTGATTAACCTTAAAGGCAAAGTCTTCCATGCAGAACATTTTATAATGCAGTAAAATGACCAATAGTACAGTATCTACTACCTATGTAAGTTACTACATTTTGTAACAACAATAAGGCCAAAAGCATTTCAGGCAGACGAGACGTTAACATGATGTGGGTAGGTATATATAATCTACCCTTGCGACTTAGCGCCCCGCAAATGACACTCGCATTTATACGTCACATTTTGCCAGGAACGCATATTATTTCTGATGACTGGGCGGCTTATGCCAACAAAGAAAACATACACAATGAAATATAGTCATTAACCCTCAAAATGCGTGGGGCCACGATCGTGGCTTGATGTAAACAGAAATTATAAGGCGTGAGGCCACGATCGTGGCTTCGTTTATATACGATCATTTCTTTCGTATTTTCTCTGTAATTAGTTGCAAAACCATACATATCCATTTACTTCCTTCACTTCCAACTTTGAATTTGCAAAGGACGCCAAGTTAATTTCTTTCTATCATGATTAATCAATCAAAAATGAGTAGTGACAGTGAAGTTGATTTTCCAAATCTGAATAAAGACAACCTAACTGATGAGAAATTTATGGATTCTGATTTAGATGAAGATTTATCTGGTAAGTACAAATTATACGGATAATTAGATCTAGTCTAGGTCTAAATATAGGCAATATCCTTCACGTGTATCGATCTTTTTTTTTTTAAACAAATGTTTTTATCCATAGATTATTTTAATTTGGGGGGACCAAAAGTAACTAAAAGGGGCGTGGCCCCTCAAATTGTTTGTTTACATTATTAGATTAGATCAATATTTGAAAATTAGTAAGCTTTAATTTAAAATATGATATTACTAATAGTACATCTAATAGATCTATCTAGGACAATCTAGGTCCTAAGTCAATCTGTAATATAATAATTTCAGTATAATTAGTCTAGATCTATATCTTATGATAACTTTTTTTCTTTATTTTCAGAATCAGATGAGGTAGAATCTTTTACACCCTCTGCTGAAGAATGGAGACCTGTTGATGATCATGATTGTGGTCCCAGGCCAGTTTTATTTACAGCCCACCCAGGCCCAAATCATGCACCAGCTCCAGATGCAAAGCCTTTGGACTATGTCAACCTTTTTTTGACAGATGACATTGTAAATTTGGTTGTCAATGAAACCAATAAATACGCCAGGCAATTCATCGAAGATAACCACGAAAACCACGCCAAGATCTCGTGTCGACAAGTGGACACCTATCTCAAATGAAGAGTTTAGGGCATTTTTAGGTGTGACAATGAACATGGGATTAAATAAAAAGCCCAACTGCAACGCATATTGGGACTCATGCAATCTGAGCCAAGAAACACCTTGGTTCCCTGTTCACATGAACCGAGATCGCTATCAGATCATTCTAAAATTTCTTCACTTTGCTGACAACATGCCGTTACCAGATAGAAATGATATTGGTTTCAAGCTTTTCAAGGTCCAAGAACTTATAAAGCATTTTAATGCTAAATTCAAATACTTTTACCACCCCACTCAAAATGTCAGCATTGACGAAAGTATGACTGGGTTCAAAGGAAAAACTCCTCATATCCGCCAGTTTATGCCTAACAAGAGGCATGCCAGATTCGGCATTAAGATGTGGTGTTTATCAGACAGTGCTAATGGCTATCTTTGCCAGTTTGAAATATATGAGGGCAGTCAAGGAAGAAGAATCGGCAATGGCAGGTCTTATACACATGAGCTTATTATTAGGCTTATGACTGCAGCCGGTCTGTTAAACAGAGGACACCACTTAGGGATAGACAATTTTTTTTACCTCCATAGAATTATTGGAAGAACTTTTTACTGAAAACACTACCGCTACAGGAACTGTTAGATCTGACAGAAAAGGGCTACCAGATGTTTGTGTTAAAACAAAATTGAAAAACAAGGAGCTCATCACAGCCAGAATAGGTAATCTGCTTTGCTTGGCTTACCAGGATAATAGCAGAAAGCCAATCTTGCTGTCTACTGCTAGTAAAGCTGGTCTCATTGATACAGTAAACAGCAACCTGTAACAAGACCTGCTGTGATTCATGCCTATAACCAGGCCATGGGTGGTGTTGACTTGGGCGACGAAAAACTTTACATGTATATGGCTGAGCGCCGAAGCTTGAAATGGACAAATAAAGTTTTTTTCCCTATTTGGAAGAGCAATTCTAAATAGCTATATAATCTACCATAGCAACACATCAGACAGACCAAAGCTCTCAAGGTACAATTTCATCGTGTCTGCACTAGAGAGCATGACATCAAACTTTGTACCCCAAAAAGTGATACGTCGAAAACGCACTAGAACAGAGATGGAGGCTGCACGAATGGGTCCAACACCACTAACACAGACTGTAGCAGGTCATCCACTTGATGGACATGATCTTAGCAAACTGCCAGTGGGGAAAAAACGACAGTGTGTTGCTGGTCATCCAACTCGTGTCAGAACTGGGTGGGAGTGCACAGGATGCAAAGTTGGACTGTGTCCAGAGTGTTTTGCTAAATATCACAGACAGTTGTAAATAATCATTCTTTCTACTTTTACAACTCTTATATATATGTGTGTATATATTTTTTTCTTAAAATTTTCTAAATGTGGTGGCTTTTTCAAGCTTTATTAGTTGTGATTCTCATGGATTAAATTTTTGTTGTGCTTTTTTAAAAAATGGTTTATATTATTTTTTTTAAATTTTTTTATTTTTTATTAATATATTGTCTGCACTTAATTAAATTCCTTATTCAATTAGTTTTCAAAAATGTATAGGTTTAATAGGCTACAACGCGTAGTTTAGCTTCTAAAAGAAAAATAAGCAAGTGGGTCTCCAATGTTTGTAAACACAAGAATTTTAATCCCACTTTTCAATGCACTCTCTGTAAAATAACTGAGCACTTGAAGGGTTAAGTAGTCATACACAAGAATAATTTCGTGGGTCCCGTGGACAGTGACACTCACACTCACACTCAAAATGTGAAGAATCTCTGGATGAGAGCAAAAAGAAAATTAAAGAGACTATTTGGTACAAACGATGTGCTGTTCACCTCAAATCTGAACGAGTTTATGTTTCGAAATGACAGGGAACACAAACTCAAAATCGGCCCCCGAAGTGGTCCACCAAGGCAGATTTCAATATTTTTCAGAAAGAATATCAGAATGAATTTCTATCAAAGGCAAATGACAGAGAAGAATGGAGAAAGAAGGTTGACAGATCTTGTGTGGTGCCCAAAGGGGTCCGGCAGACCAAAGGCTATGTGAAAGTGAATGTGAAGTTAGATGTGAACCTGGCCTTTACCTAACTAATGCCCTATAATGAATATCAAATCGTTTTTGTTAAGTGTCAATTTCTTATTCAAATCTTAAAAAAAAAATAAAAAATCCTCTAGCTAAGTGTTACATGTAACCCTGTGCTGTAGTTCACGTAATAATATGAAAAACTACTTATTAATTGTTGTTTTAAATTTTGTCCGACTTATATGCATACTAAAGAGATTTTTTCTCTAAAAAAAAAAAAAAAAAAAAAGTAAACATTTTCTTTGTGTAAATGTAGTAGTTAGTATGACAGAACTTACTTAACTTAGCAATACAAATTTAAAATAAATAAAAATAATTTTTCTTTTAAAAACATCTAAAACCATTTGCATAAATGTGTTAAAAATATGGTAAATGACAACAAGGAATGTCGTAAAATATACTCCATGCACCTTCATGATTACCATGTAAAGTATTTAGGAGATGGAGATTCTGTTTCTTTCGAAAAAAGTGTTAAAAATCTAACCCTTATGGCGGCATTGACATTGACAAACTAGAATGTGTAGGGCGCATGCCAAAAAAGGTCCAGAACACGTCCCAAAACAAAGGTCTGTAGCTGTAAGATGGGAAAGGACTAAGCGGATTAGGTCGCCTCACACATAAAAACACTCTTCAAAACTATTATGGTATGGCAGTAAGAAAGAATGCAGGGTATCTACAGGCTATGGTTTTGGCATTAAAATCAGTACCTGACCATGTTGCTTAATCGAATAAAGCATCAATATTGTGACCCACATTGGTGTGTCTAATTTGAAGGATCCTCAAGTTAAGTTATAAAGCATATAAACTCAATGCCAAAGAGAGTTGTGGAGTTCATTAGGCCAATTAGTTATGACTTAGCAGATGAAAAGCATCTGTCTAGGTGTCTGCACGGAAAGACACAAAATGACGAGTGGCTTGAAAAACTTATATGGGACAATTGCAGTAAGGAGTATTTAACCCCCTAGACACCAACTTTTACATTTCTAAATGCCAGAGTGAAAGAGACTGAAACTGCCATGACATAGCTCACAAACATATTGTCACCCACTCAACATACATAACAATTCAAATTCAGGAAAGTGCAATACTTCACATTCTCCCACATGATGATCATGAACGTAACTGTCTGGAAGGTATCATTTGATATGTCCTATCAGTCCAACTATGGAGATAATGATATCCTTAGGTTATCACAGAGCTATGCTGTATCTTAAAGCTTCACGTGTGTACAAATAATCATTCCATGTCAAATCACACCTAACAAGGAAATTAATACAAAAAAACAACATTTGAATAGAATTTCGATACTCTCAAAACTTTTTCAAATCACAAGAAAAACAAAACTTTTAGTAAAATCTAAACAATCTAACATTTATGAATACATTTAAACATTTGATATCCTCTGGTATCACAGAGCTATTTTGCATCTTTACACGAATGTAAATAATAATCTTTTTATGTTTAATCACACCTAAACTCTCTGTCAAGAATTGAAGTTTTTTAAACATAAGCTTAATTTGCAACAGAGAAGTGAATTATCAAAGCAAGAAAAATATATATAAATGCGATAATCATAGATTATACATTTTGCTTTTATCAACTGTAAATGTGCTTAATGTAAAATCTTAAAATCCATCTCAGGAGTCAATTACTGAGATCACGTCACAAACAATGAAACCCTAAGCTGGATGGGCAACCAGCATCACAGAGGTTTGCAGGACATTCCATGGGTAAATGAGAAAAACACAAAGCAAAGATGTCCTTGTATAACTGGGCTCGGCACCTTCACGAAGGACCTTAGGGCAGTGTAAACAAGTTGGGAAGAGGCTGCAGACATTGCTGGTGAACAATATCTATGGAGACAGCTTGCTGCCCAATCCACCAAAGGACAACAGAGTATCTAAGTCACCCTACGAGATGTCAACTTAATTCTCTGTCAAACTAGAAGATAAACATAAACTTGTTGTTTTTTTTTGGCACACACTAAGTTTATTCTATAATAATGGTACCTGTAAATAAAATATGGCAAATATTTTAGCCCAAATATTTTTTTACCATTAACAATAAATTGATAAATATTGTATTTACCTCAAGCATATTAAGAATTATAGGTCTCATTCTTTAGGCCAAAGAGAAAAATCTTGATTAGATCTAGACTCAGTGTATTTAGTAAACTATCCTTTAATCCACTCATCAGTTGCCATGATCTTGTAAGATTAAACTGCAAGAAAACAAGATAAACAGTTAAAAAAAAATAGTTTTCAAAAAGACATTAATAAACTTCATACATAATAAAATAATTTTTTTTTAAATTACATAAATATATAATTGTTTGGTGTAATTCAGGTATCGAACATGTGACACCGTCAGCTGCAAAAATAAAATAAAAATACATTTACTGATTCAGCCAATAAGGAAGGTTTATTTGTGCGATTAATTATTGGCATGTTCATTATATGGACACTTAGATCTGAAACAAGACATAAAATGAGGTAGTGGTGGCTGAGTGGTTAAGCACTTGGTTTCCGAACCTGGAGTCCTGGGTTCGAATATCCGTGAAGACTGGGATTTTGGATTTCATATTTTTAGGGCACCCGAGTCCACCCAACTCTAGTTTGGGAAAAGTAAAGGAGGTTGGTTGTTGTGGTGGCTACACGACACCCTGCTCGTTAAACGTTAGCCATAGAAACAGATGATCTTAACATCATCTGCCCCATAGATCGCAAGGTCCTAAAGGGGAAACTTCTTTACTTTTACTAGACCTAAAGTTCTGATTTAGAACTCTTAAGATTTACATAAAAATGTACTCAAGTTATGGCATAATGATGACAACATGGATGCCTACACCATGTTGGCTCTTGACCTAGATCAAATCCTGACCTGAATAGAGGTTTCGTAAAAAAAAAAAATGTATTCTTATTTAGTTAGGATATAGCTTGCAATAGAAATGAAAATGACAGTTTCTTATTTAGTTGGGATATAGTTCTACTAAACAAGCTTGCAACAGAAATGGACATGAGTGTTTGTAAAAGCTCAACAAAAAGAGAAAAAACTGAGCTGAAGGGAATAAACAACACACAAGAAACACCACTTCGAAGGAGAAAACCTATTGAAACCATCACAAACAAAGAAGGTCTAGGCTGATGCAGATGCCATGCTTTTAACACTCTACAAATGATCCCATGGTCAAAAGAACTGTCCCTTTAATTCAATCTGCATCTTAAAGACAAACATACAAGTAGTTGTTTTTATATGGAGCAGAGACTTGCAGACAACATTGCAAAACAGGCTGTAGACTGGAGCCCACAAGGAAAGAGAAAGGCTGGTACACAGGATATTGGTAGACCAAGAAGCTAGAAATAGTCTAAGACTCTACTCTGATGGCATAGTACTGTTGCAGCTCTATGCTCCATAGAGAGTAACAAGAATAAAATCAAGTATGTCAGGATTGTTGAAGCATACATTGTTAAAAAACTTTTAAAGTTGAAATCAAAGTCAAATTATGAATTGATCCTACAACTGCACAGTTTACTAGATCTAGACCTCTATCTAAAAGTAGTAAGTAATACCTTGACAAGCCTTGATCCTTGGAACAATGGCAACTATTGCAATGTTATTACATTGTAATGCAACGAAGTAATGAATATCAATGAAAAATAAAACATTCAAATAACATTTAGATCCAGACTGTTACTAGTGTTACTTACTTGGAATTAGCCTAGCCCTAGTATTAGGTTCTCCAATACCATTTTGGACACTGGGTGGCAAGTGGTCTTCATTGACAATACTTGACAATAGGTTCTCATAACAGTTGACACTACAGTGCCATCTGTTTCACCCCTGTTATCTCTTTCCTTGTCCTTGGGTTTGGCCTCAGAATTCTAAAGCATGTTTCTCAGTCACAGGGGACAGACGGTCAGTGTCTTCAGAATAACTGAAATTCAATGAGCACATGAGACTGATGAGATGAATAGAGTTAGAATTTTCTGGATATATTTAGAGTTAATTACTTAATACATTACAGCATATATACACATAAAATTACATATATATTAATTATAAATACACAGATTGTGACAGATCTAGAATCTTTCATATATATATATAGATTCTATATATATATATAAGAATATAAGATATATATATCAGTTACTCACTAATAATCAGTTTAATATAGACTCAGAATCAGATGATATCATCATCATACAGACCTATAAATCAGACCTTCAATTAAAGTTCAATAGCGTTGACTTGAAGTTGAATCAAGACTATCAAATTCAATATAATTATAAATACATTCCGATTGAGTTAGTGAATACTTACTAAGATACTGAATCAGTGTGTGAAGGAATGTAAGAGAGAATCAGACTCACTCATCATGATCATGTCCATGTCATCATCATCATGAGACTGTCACTGCGTGAGTGTGTGTGGAGTAGGCCTACTGACAGTAGTCAGTACTGTGGAGTGATTGTCAACTGTGAGTGTGACATCACTCGTCAGTGTGAATGTTTGACTCATGACTGTCCGTTGCTATGAGTATTTATTGTTGATCATAAAACATGATAAAATCATATTTAGATCTACAAGGCACTAGTATACTACTAGATCTAGTTGTATACGTCTAGTCTATCCACTGACGACACACACGCAAAGAAATCGAGTCAAGTACCGTAACTCTAACAGCTAACTGATCTGATTCTAGATCAAGACAATCAAGTAGATTTGGATCCAGAATCTAAATTAATGAAAATAATCCAGACATCTGACGAAATCTGGAAAAAAAAAACATCCAGATCTATTAAGATTTAGACATCTAGACTATTTAGAAATTTAGATCTTGAGAGTCTAAGTCTAACAAAATTGCTGCTTGAATTTTTTTCTTGACTCGCGTGTTTTTTTAAGACAGGAAATGACGTCATATCTATCTAAATCCATTTTTTGTTTGTGAGGGGTCACTAAAATTAAGGGAAGAAAATAACTGAACTATACATTTATCATTTATGATACCATTACGGCGTATCTTGTCTTATCTTATATAATACAGACGTTACTTCAAAAAGAAGATGATTACGTCCTACGCGTCATGCATTTAGTCATGCATATTAACCAATGACTTAAATTCTGCCTAGTCATTGGTTTTTCTGGCTAGCTCAGGCAACCCATTCCATGCTCTAATAGCACTAGGGAAGAAAGAGCATTTGTACAAATTTGTCCTAGCATATGGGACGAGGAATGTGCCTTTATTTTTGTGTCTTTCAGAGTATTTTATTATCCACGGGAAATACTGCAGTCCTTATTAATTAATCTTCGTACTTGAAGACAAGCCTTGTTATTATTACTGTAAGAAATCCAGAATGCCTGTAGCTTTCTTTCAATTAAAGTATGTGAGGAAAAAAAGGCAAACTTTGTTGAACTGCTTGGCCGGGATGACTGCCTGATAGTTTGGTTTAAGTGCGCTCAGGACTGTTGTTCGGTGATCTCAATGCTCCCGAGTTTGAACCCCAACTCCTGTGTTTGGGCTTGGATGAAATGTAATTATGTTCTAATCTGAAAGAACATCCGAAACATGTAAACATTTTTACAAACAAATACGAACCATGTACAACTTTTTATAAACACCAAAAATGTAAAAAAAAAATTACAAATAAAGAATCTGGTCTCTGTTCAAACTAGGAATCAACATTTTAAAAAGGGAAACTCAGGTGATTTTTCAAATTTAAGTTAGCGACATATCTAAATTCTGCGTAAATACTTGTAATAGTAAACATTTAACTATTTTTATTTAAATGCTTAGAAACATTTATATTTAATAAATTAGAAAGTAAATTCTTGAGCTCTAAAAAAAAAAAAAAAAGATAATATGAGATTTCGCTTTTAGCATCAGCCTACGTCACTTCCATCAACTAATTATGTAAGCCTTTTTTTCCCCTTATAATAATAGGCCTGCTTACTTGCTTACTCCCGCGCCGTTCGGCGCATTGTCGGCAAGCTGTCTCCATAAAAATTGCAGGGGTGAGGGGATCGGAATTTAGTGGCTGACTTTTTGCTTTAATTTTGTTTTTTTAGGTGAGATTTTAATACTATGCGGGGGGGGGGGGGATTTTCATTTCGGGGGAGAGGGTTTGAATCCCACCCCAACCCCGGCTACGCCCATGATCCAGACTCTAGCATTGTTGTGTTTTCTGAGTGGTTGGAAAATACCCTCCCTCCACTGGTCCACTATATAGATTGGACCAGTGGCGTAGCTACTAATGTTCGGGTGGTGCGGGCGCACAGGGCACCAAGTGGAGAGGGGCACCAAAATTCCCCCAGTGTGTATTAATTTCCTATTTCCCTGAGCATTTCAGTAAAAACGACTAATTGTATGGACACGAACAAACATAAACTACTATATTTTAAACATGAACTAACGATTTATAAACTAGTTATGTAGCTATTTTGTTTCATCTCCTAGACTATTTCTTCCATACAACGTAAGCTATAGAACAGTCTGATTCTAATTTACTAGATTTATTTGGGATTCACGGTACATGTTGTTACTACACTGATCAAAATGCTCTGTAATATAAAGAAGAAGAAGAAGATAGGCCAACCTTTTTTTTTTACTTCATTGATTAGTCCACTGGTTTAATCCAGATATAGAGTTTACAAATATATTACTAAACTCTAGCTCTAAACAATTGTCTTAGTTTATTCATTTCTTTATGATTCTTTATAGTTTAATTTTGGAAATAATTCTATTGTAATGTCAATATTTGTAAATAAGCTAACCTTTGTTTTCTACCAAATTTTTTTTTTAACTAACTAGTTAATTGTAATACTGTAACATAAACAAAATCATGAACAGTACTCAAGACTGACTAGTCTGGCTGGTGCCTCAAAACCATTTTAAGCTCAGACGGAGAAATCGGGATCTCTGATTGAAACGGCTGACGGCGTGGATCACAGAGTCTAGAGGGTGAAAATCTGTTACATATTGCGCATGCGCCACTTATCTTTTGTTGAAAATAATGAAAAGTAACCTTTCAAAATTCAGAAAGGTAAAATATCAACATCTCAACTGATGAATAGAATGACACTTGAGGAGCAACAAAGTTCTATTAAAATTTCATTATTAACTTTGAATAAATATAATTGTATGGAGCTGAAACCGAGAAGGTAAGTTTATTTCTTTAACACTTTTAATTACAAGAAAAAGATATAAGTGTTTATCGTATTTTTATGATAAAATCGTTTACCTTTTTTTTCCCTTTTTATTAAATTATTCGATACTTATTGACTTTATTTAGTTCCAGATTATAGGAAAGCCGAAAATTACTGTAAAGCATTTTTAGTTTATATTCTGTTATATTTTTTAAAAATTCTTTTTCTCTCTTTGAACAAGTGCTCTGTAAAAAATAAATAAACTAAAATATAATTTGTATAGATAAAAAGACAACAACCAAGCGGAGCTGAAAACAGGACGAAGAAACAGGCAAGAAAAGAAGAACAAAAGAAACAGGAAGGTGCGTTTCTTAAATGTCTTAAGCTTAAAGAAGCATCGAGACAATTTCAAGTCACATCATTACAGAGACCACCGACTATAGGCGAGCTGTTATTGGGTATAGATTAACTGAACAAGCAACAAAGCAAGATGACGGTTATCATTGAATCCAGAAAAAATGATAAGGCCGACATCCTGAATGATGAAAAAGAAGAAAATACTTGAAAACCGCAGGTTCTAGAGACTAATGGACAGCACACAAGCATGTCTTTAGTACACTCCTCAAAAATTCATACTGAAGAAGCTGAACCATCAGACAGTGTAAACAATATAGAAAGCAGGATAATAACCTCTAGACTGAACGACATTAGAGATTGGCCTGATGTCATCACAGATAATATTCGCATACACCTTGTCACTCAAGGATCTGAAACAGTTCAGCGTATGGACAGTCAATTCAGAGAGGTGTATAGACATCAAGAATCAGCAAAAGGAAAGGCTAGAAAGCTTTCAAAGGGTTGGTTTTTCCGGCAAATGTCAAAAGGCGAGAAAGTTCTTAGAAAGTGGATGTGTTATTCGCCAAAAAAAGAATCCTTATTTTGCGTCCTCTGCATACACTTCTCAACAAGATCAAGTACCAAATCTTCATTTAAATCCAAAGATGGATTCAATGATTGGTGGAGGTTATCCCCGAAAACAGAAAAACATGAGACCAGCAGAGCTCACATTCAGTCATCGCTTGCTTGGAGGGAACTTCACCTGAGAGTAGGGAACAGTATTGACAACAAGGCCCAAGATTTGATTCTACAAGAGACGAAAACCTGAAGAGAATCTTGGACATCATTCGTTTTCTCTCAAAGCAAAATCTGGCACTTCGTGGGCATCGCGAGCGAGCTGAAGAAGTGTTGGAAGGGCAAAATCAAGGCAATTTCTTGGAGTTAGTAAAATTACTATCAAAGTACGATCCACACTTGAGGAAGCAAGTGCTGCGAACTAAGCTTTGTTCCAGACCGAATACATACATGTCTCCACAAATACAAAATGAATTTATTACGATATTGGGGGATCACGTTAAAAAACATATCATACAGCAAGTAAAACAAGCCAAATATTTCTCTATTATGTTTGACAGTACACCTGACATCTCAAAGCTGGATCAAACTTCCCAAATTTTACGGTACTTTGTCATGGATAATGACTGGGTGCAGGTTCGTGAGTCTTTTATTGACTTCATCGACACAAAGGACAAGCATGCTGCTGGTATCTCTGAGATGATTCTAGAGAAACTGCGTTAGGATGGCTTAGACATAATGGACTACAGGGGCCAAGGCTATGATAATGCTGCGGTCATGAAAGTCAAAACTACGGTGTCCGAAAACGTATTCTAGAAGTCAATCCCAAAGCACTATTTATTGCCTGCTCGAACCATTCTCTTAATTTAGAAGGAATTCGAGATGCTGAAGCTGAAGTCAATTCGGTAACATTTTTTGGTACATTGGACCGTTTACACGCCTTTTTCTCAACTTCAACACACAGCTGGGATATCCTCATCAAAATAACCGGAACTAGCCTTTAACGTTTAGTTGAGACCCGCTGGAGCGCCAGAGGAGAAGCCGTCAAGATGGTTAGGGATAAATTTTCTAAAATTAGAGAAACTCTGGAGACATTAACTTCAGAGATGAAAATTCATCGACTAGATCTGAAGCAGGTGGATTATTAGTTGCTATTCAGTCTTTTAATTTTCTCACCTATCTTGGATTTTGGGCTCCTGTATTAACTGAAATGAATGATGCGCAAGTCTACCTTCAAAAACAAGGATTGTCTATTCGAGACTGCTCACCCAAACTAAAAATATTAGAGACATTTTTAAGTAGTAATCGAGAGGACATCGCTGAAGCCAGCATTACCTTTGCCGAAAGCATGTGCTCAGATCTGAGAATCAGTACAGAACTACAAAAACGTATTGGCCATAAGAAAAAGATGTCTGGTGAGAAAAGTGACGACTCTGTACTTACACACAAAGAAGAGCTAGGAAGGGAAATTTATTCTACCTTGGATAGGATTATTCAAGAAATAATCACCCGATTCGAGCAACTTCATGATGTAGCAGATAGATATGAATTTTAGCCGCCTTCCCAGCTATTAAATCCTCAGGTCGAAATCAATCTCGATAGTACTCCTAACGACATTGATAAAAACGAATTTCTGCTGGAGTGAAAGAGGCTTCAACGGTTTGTCACAGTTTCATCAGAAGCCTCCGAACTTCCATAACAAGGACCTGTTGAGCTCTTGAAATTAAAAAAAAAAAATCAGCTAGATGATTCAGTCCCGAATATCGTCATCATGATTCGCATATTTTTGACTATTGCGGTAAATGTCGCTACATGCGAGAGAAGATTTTCCAAACTTAAACTTATCAAGAATTACTTGCGATCAACGATGACAAATTTACGACTCAGTAATTTGGCCATTTTGTCCTTTGAACAAGAGCTGGTGGAAAAAAATTGATTTCGATAAAATTATTGATACTTTTGCCAGCAAGAAAGCGCGTAAAATTCACTTGTAGTATGTTTATGTAATATTGATTTTTTGAATTAACAATATTTGATTACTGAATACATTTTATTTTGAACAAAAAAGTAAGGTTTTGCAATGTTATTATTTAGTTAGCTTTTTTTTTGGGGGGGGGGGGAGGGGGCATCAAGATGAGGTACCGCACCAGGCATCACATACTCTAGCTACGCCACTGGATTGGACAATTACTAATTAGTAATTTAAAAAAAAACCCACAATCATAAACTTGTTCATAACCAGTGCATTGAACAATGAAGTTACAATATGCAAGGCTTAAAAAAAAAAGTGTAAAGGTGCCTTACCTTAAAAGATTTCAAACAATTACAATGTGTAGTTTTACTAAGAAAGTTTGTCCTCAGTTGGATGCTCCCACCATCTGATGGCCCGCATCAGCCGCACATAGCTTGTTACGCCATTGGCCTACGGTAGTGTGTTGTCTAATGTGTTTGACAGACTGACAACAATAACAGGCGGTTGTTCATTCTTTATCTCATCTTTCAAATTATTTTAGGTTTTTGTTTTTTAAATATTAAATACGCCAATGTATACACTGATACTACTAGACATCTTTTTTGTTTATAATGTCAATATAAATAGCCAACCTGAGCAGATCTCACCACAGGTCACGTGATCTCGAAATTACATTTTCACGGACCCACAGCGCTAGCGCTCTCTGCATTGAATCATTTTTTTTTTAACAAGAAAATTGTGTCGTAAAATGTTAGAAGTCAAGCTAATGTAAAATTTTGTACAGACGTAAAGCTAACCCTATGCTTATTAAGAAGGTAGACATTATAGTTATCAATGAGGTGATGGTAAGCCTACTTATTTATTATTATTCAGGACAGAAGACTCAAAAGTAAAGTAGCAATTATACATAAAACACTGAACCATAATCTTCAAATACAAAAACAAAATTTAATAAAATACTCTGAAAGACACAAAAATAAAGGCACATTCCTCGTCCCATATGCTAGGACAAATTTGTACAAATACTCCTTCTTCCCTAGTGCTATTAGAGCATGGAATGGGTTGCCTGAGCTAGCCAGAAAAACCAGTGACTTGGCAGAATTTAAGTCATTGGTTAATATGCATGACTAAATGCATGACGCGTAGGACGTAATCATCTTCTTTTTTGAAGTAACGTCTGTATTATATAAGATAAGATAAGATATTCATTCATAACTGATTAATTGAATACATCTCCCTCTTAAGCTAGAATTTATAATAAAGTTAAGTAGACTAGTAGACATTTTCAACGAATGGATTAGAATTTTAAATTAAGACTCAACTAATAGACTTTTATTCTAGAGTCTATATCTAGGTCTATACGCATACGGCCTTCTGTATCTTATCTTATATAAATATAATACAGACGTTACTTCAAAAAAGATGATTACGTCCTACGCGTCATGCATTCAGTCATGCATGTTAACCAATGACTTAAATTATGAAAGATTAGGTCACAAAGAAAATTTGAGAAATGAAAAAATAACGTAGCGTATAGGAAAGAAATGAAAGTCCCATAACTCTTGTATAAATCATTGAAAAGTCCGTGCAAAGCGAATTTTGAAAGTAGTCGAGGCCTAGATTTGCTATACTCTAGAATCTAGATTCTAGATATATTAATTTTCATTTTTGTACACAAATAGAAAATGCAGATCTAGTTATAAACATTACCTGACTAGATACGCAGGAACAGGTTTCTAGTATATTTTACATTACTGCAGCATAAAAAAACATTTAGATCTATTTATTACTATACAATATTTACATTAACATTTCTTTACAATTGAATTACATTATCATATCATTATATGATTATTTACATTCTTTAGGTTCATATTCTAGTGTAGTAATCATAGATGATAGGATCATTTGTCAAAAGTCAGTCCAAGGTCCTCGAAGCTCGCTAAGATCTTCCCTTGTGTCTGAGTTGGAACACTACACTGACAGACACAAGAAATTGTACTAGATCTCATCTATAGATCTCTAGAGACAGTCTTGAGATCTATCTAGACTAGAACATGAAACGAACAAGTTTTTGTTACAATGTGCTCAGCAAGCTGAGGAGTATTGACAGTAGTGTAAGTATACAATTACAAATGTAAATTTAAAATTAGCCTAAATGTAATTAACTTAGAATGCAATTTCACAACTTTAACCTTTAGTAGTTCAGTAGATGCACACTTGGGCATTGGCACAATGTGTGTGTGTTTCAGTGAAATTCAGCATTTCATTAAAAAACAATGAAATGATGTATGTACATAAACTAACATTCAATTTGATCCTCTTAGTGCTGATTTAAACATTTCTCTATTGCAATACATTTTAGTTTGTTTTTATTGTTTTTGTCTGTGCTCTCAAATCACCTTAACTCTTGTCTTGTCTTGGGTTTTCATTTATCTCCTTGTTATTGCATTTTTATCCTTCGTAATTAATTGCGTTTTATCAATGCCTTTTAACATTTATACCAAAAGTTTGATATTGGACATGGCATATTTTATCTTTAAAAGTCATTAATAGCTAATTCTAAAGATGTTATAGACAAATACACATGAAATATAGACATTTAACTCATGCTTGGTTCTTCTATCTACTTTATTGCCTCTTTACTTAATTATGTTACCTTTATTTATATTTTATTCGTTATATATTTATACAAAACATTAGGTGCTTGAAACACTTGGTTACTTGATATGTATATGTACTTCAATTGTTTGCAACACCTATATCAACTTAGTTCACTTTCTTTTCTATTTATAAATAGTATTATAGTCTTAGTAATCAAATGCTATCATTATACTTTTTAATGTATACCAAATGTTAATTAAAAATATTCCTAAAATAGGAATGCCACTAACAACTCCTACTTTTATCTTTTTATTGCATTATTTCTTTGGTAATTAAATGCTATTTTCAGGCCACTAAGCATATCAAATATTACATTGTTGAAATTCTAACATATCAAATATTAGATGGTTGAAATTCTAACACATATCAAATATTAGATGGTTGAAATTCTAATGCATATCAAATATTACATGGTTAAAATTCTAACACATAAAATATTGGATGGTTGAAATTGTAATGCATATCAAATATTAGGTGGTTGAAGCGTGTATGAAATACTAGATGGTTGAAACACATCCATCAAATATAAACTCTTACTTAATTTCTCTTATTTAATGCTATATCTATTTGCATACAAGTTTATTGCATGATGTTTCCTTTATAACCAAATGCAATGAAATATACATTTACTGTGATGTTACACAAAGCCAAAATTAACTCGTACTTGGTTCTTCTATTTACTTGATTGCTTTTATTTGACTTTATTACAAAATACCTTTTTATATTTAATACAAAAATAAGTTGCTTGAGACACTTCATGGTTACTTGATATGTATATGTACTTCAATTGTTTGCAACACCTATATCAACTTAGTTCACTTTCTTTTCTATTTATAAATAGTATTATAGTCTTAGTAATCAAATGCTATCATTATACTTTTTAATGTATACCAAATGTTAATTAAAAATGTTCCTAAAATAGGAATGCCACTAACAACTCCTACTTTTATCTTTTTATTGCATTATTTCTTTGGTAATTAAATGCTATTTTCAGGCCACTAAGCATATCAAATATTAGATGGTTGAAATTCTAACACATATCAAATATTAGATGGTTGAAATTCTAATGCATATCAAATATTAGATGGTTGAAATTCTAACACATATCAAATATTGGATGGTTGAAACTGTAATGCATATCAAATATTAGGTGGTTGAAGCGTGTATGAAATACTAGAAGGTTGAAACACATCCATCAAATATAAACTCTTACTTAATTTCTCTTATTTAATGCTATATCTATTTGCAAATAAGTTTATTGCATGATGTTTCCTTTATAACCAAATGCAATGAAATATACATTTACTGTGATGTTTCACAAAGCCAAAATTAACTCGTACTTGGTTCTTCTATTTACTTGATTGCTTTTATTTGACTTTATTACAAAATACCTTTGTATAGTTAATACAAAAATAAGTTGCTTGAAACACTTCATGGTTACTTGATATGTATATGTACTTCAATTGTTTGCAACACCTATATCAACTTAGTTCACTTTCTTTTCTATTTATAAATAGTATTATAGTCTTAGTAATCAAATGCTATCATTATACTTTTTAATGTATACCAAATGTTAATTAAAAATGTTCCTAAAATAGGAATGCCACTAACAACTCCTACTTTTATCTTTTTATTGCATTATTTCTTTGGTAATTAAATGCTATTTTCAGGCCACTAAGCATATCAAATATTACATTGTTGAAATTCTAACATATCAAATATTAGATGGTTGAAATTCTAACACATATCAAATATTAGATGGTTGAAATTCTAATGCATATCAAATATTACATGGTTGAAATTCTAACACATAAAATATTGGATGGTTGAAATTGTAATGCATATCAAATATTAGGTGGTTGAAGCGTGTATGAAATACTAGATGGTTGAAACACATCCATCAAATATAAACTCTTACTTAATTTCTCTTATTTAATGCTATATCTATTTGCATACAAGTTTATTGCATGATGTTTCCTTTATAACCAAATGCAATGAAATATACATTTACTGTGATGTTACACAAAGCCAAAATTAACTCGTACTTGGTTCTTCTATTTACTTGATTGCTTTTATTTGACTTTATTACAAAATACCTTTTTATATTTAATACAAAAATAAGTTGCTTGAGACACTTCATGGTTACTTGATATGTATATGTACTTCAATTGTTTGCAACACCTATATCAACTTAGTTCACTTTCTTTTCTATTTATAAATAGTATTATAGTCTTAGTAATCAAATGCTATCATTATACTTTTTAATGTATACCAAATGTTAATTAAAAATGTTCCTAAAATAGGAATGCCACTAACAACTCCTACTTTTATCTTTTTATTGCATTATTTCTTTGGTAATTAAATGCTATTTTCAGGCCACTAAGCATATCAAATATTAGATGGTTGAAATTCTAACACATATCAAATATTAGATGGTTGAAATTCTAATGCATATCAAATATTAGATGGTTGAAATTCTAACACATATCAAATATTGGATGGTTGAAACTGTAATGCATATCAAATATTAGGTGGTTGAAGCGTGTATGAAATACTAGAAGGTTGAAACACATCCATCAAATATAAACTCTTACTTAATTTCTCTTATTTAATGCTATATCTATTTGCAAATAAGTTTATTGCATGATGTTTCCTTTATAACCAAATGCAATGAAATATACATTTACTGTGATGTTTCACAAAGCCAAAATTAACTCGTACTTGGTTCTTCTATTTACTTTATTGCTTTTATTTGACTTTATTACAAAATACCTTTGTATAGTTAATACAAAAATAAGTTGCTTGAAACACTTCATGGTTACTTGATATGTATATGTACTTCAATTGTTTGCAACACCTATATCAACTTAGTTCACTTTCTTTTCTATTTATAAATAGTATTATAGTCTTAGTAATCAAATGCTATCATTATACTTTTTAATGTATACCAAATGTTAATTAAAAATGTTCCTAAAATAGGAATGCCACTAACAACTTCTACTTTTATCTTTTTATTGCATTATTTCTTTGGTAATTAAATGCTATTTTCAGGCCACTAAGCATATCAAATATTACATTGTTGAAATTCTAACACATATCAAATATTAGATGGTTGAAATTCTAACACATATCAAATATTAGATGGTTGAAATTCTAATGCATATCAAATATTAGATGGTTGAAATTCTAACACATATCAAATATTGGATGGTTGAAACTGTAATGCATATCAAATATTAGGTGGTTGAAGCGTGTATGAAATACTAGAAGGTTGAAACACATCCATCAAATATAAACTCTTACTTAATTTCTCTTATTTAATGCTATATCTATTTGCAAATAAGTTTATTGCATGATGTTTCCTTTATAACCAAATGCAATGAAATATACATTTACTGTGATGTTTCACAAAGCCAAAATTAACTCGTACTTGGTTCTTCTATTTACTTTATTGCTTTTATTTGACTTTATTACAAAATACCTTTGTATAGTTAATACAAAAATAAGTTGCTTGAAACACTTCATGGTTACTTGATATGTATATGTACTTCAATTGTTTGCAACACCTATATCAACTTAGTTCACTTTCTTTTCTATTTATAAATAGTATTATAGTCTTAGTAATCAAATGCTATCATTATACTTTTTAATGTATACCAAATGTTAATTAAAAATGTTCCTAAAATAGGAATGCCACTAACAACTCCTACTTTTATCTTTTTATTGCATTATTTCTTTGGTAATTAAATGCTATTTTCAGGCCACTAAGCATATCAAATATTACATTGTTGAAATTCTAACACATATCAAATATTAGATGGTTGAAATTCTAACACATATCAAATATTAGATGGTTGAAATTCTAATGCATATCAAATATTAGATGGTTGAAATTCTAACACATATCAAATATTGGATGGTTGAAACTGTAATGCATATCAAATATTAGGTGGTTGAAGCGTGTATGAAATACTAGAAGGTTGAAACACATCCATCAAATATAAACTCTTACTTAATTTCTCTTATTTAATGCTATATCTATTTGCAAATAAGTTTATTGCATGATGTTTCCTTTATAACCAAATGCAATGAAATATACATTTACTGTGATGTTTCACAAAGCCAAAATTAACTCGTACTTGGTTCTTCTATTTACTTTATTGCTTTTATTTGACTTTATTACAAAATACCTTTGTATAGTTAATACAAAAATAAGTTGCTTGAAACACTTCATGGTTACTTGATATGTATATGTACTTCAATTGTTTGCAACACCTATATCAACTTAGTTCACTTTCTTTTCTATTTATAAATAGTATTATAGTCTTAGTAATCAAATGCTATCATTATACTTTTTAATGTATACCAAATGTTAATTAAAAATGTTCCTAAAATAGGAATGCCACTAACAACTCCTACTTTTATCTTTTTATTGCATTATTTCTTTGGTAATTAAATGCTATTTTCAGGCCACTAAGCATATCAAATATTACATTGTTGAAATTCTAACACATATCAAATATTAGATGGTTGAAATTCTAACACATATCAAATATTAGATGGTTGAAATTCTAATGCATATCAAATATTAGATGGTTGAAATTCTAACACATATCAAATATTGGATGGTTGAAACTGTAATGCATATCAAATATTAGGTGGTTGAAGCGTGTATGAAATACTAGAAGGTTGAAACACATCCATCAAATATAAACTCTTACTTAATTTCTCTTATTTAATGCTATATCTATTTGCAAATAAGTTTATTGCATGATGTTTCCTTTATAACCAAATGCAATGAAATATACATTTACTGTGATGTTTCACAAAGCCAAAATTAACTCGTACTTGGTTCTTCTATTTACTTTATTGCTTTTATTTGATTTTATTACAAAATACCTTTGTATAGTTAATACAAAAATAAGTTGCTTGAAACACTTCATGGTTACTTGATATGTATATGTACTTCAATTGTTTGCAACACCTATATCAACTTAGTTCACTTTCTTTTCTATTTATAAATAGTATTATAGTCTTAGTAATCAAATGCTATCATTATACTTTTTAATGTATACCAAATGTTAATTAAAAATGTTCCTAAAATAGGAATGCCACTAACAACTCCTACTTTTATCTTTTTATTGCATTATTTCTTTGGTAATTAAATGCTATTTTCAGGCCACTAAGCATATCAAATATTACATTGTTGAAATTCTAACACATATCAAATATTAGATGGTTGAAATTCTAACACATATCAAATATTAGATGGTTGAAATTCTAATGCATATCAAATATTAGATGGTTGAAATTCTAACACATATCAAATATTGGATGGTTGAAACTGTAATGCATATCAAATATTAGGTGGTTGAAGCGTGTATGAAATACTAGAAGGTTGAAACACATCCATCAAATATAAACTCTTACTTAATTTCTCTTATTTAATGCTATATCTATTTGCAAATAAGTTTATTGCATGATGTTTCCTTTATAACCAAATGCAATGAAATATACATTTACTGTGATGTTTCACAAAGCCAAAATTAACTCGTACTTGGTTCTTCTATTTACTTTATTGCTTTTATTTGATTTTATTACAAAATACCTTTGTATAGTTAATACAAAAATAAGTTGCTTGAAACACTTCATGGTTACTTGATATGTATATGTACTTCAATTGTTTGCAACACCTATATCAACTTAGTTCACTTTCTTTTCTATTTATAAATAGTATTATAGTCTTAGTAATCAAATGCTATCATTATACTTTTTAATGTATACCAAATGTTAATTAAAAATGTTCCTAAAATAGGAATGCCACTAACAACTCCTACTTTTATCTTTTTATTGCATTATTTCTTTGGTAATTAAATGCTATTTTCAGGCCACTAAGCATATCAAATATTAGATGGTTGAAATTCTAACACATATCAAATATTAGATGGTTGAAATTCTAATGCATATCGAATATTAGATGGTTGAAATTCTAACACATATCAAATATTGGATGGTTGAAACTGTAATGCATATCAAATATTAGGTGGTTGAAGCGTGTATGAAATACTAGAAGGTTGAAACACATCCATCAAATATAAACTCTTACTTAATTTCTCTTATTTAATGCTATATCTATTTGCAAATAAGTTTATTGCATGATGTTTCCTTTATAACCAAATGCAATGAAATATACATTTACTGTGATGTTTCACAAAGCCAAAATTAACTCGTACTTGGTTCTTCTATTTACTTGATTGCTTTTATTTGACTTTATTACAAAATACCTTTTTATATTTAATACAAAAATAAGTTGCTTGAGACACTTCATGGTTACTTGATATGTATATGTACTTCAATTGTTTGCAACACCTATATCAACTTAGTTCACTTTCTTTTCTATTTATAAATAGTATTATAGTCTTAGTAATCAAATGCTATCATTATACTTTTTAATGTATACCAAATGTTAATTAAAAATGTTCCTAAAATAGGAATGCCACTAACAACTCCTACTTTTATCTTTTTATTGCATTATTTCTTTGGTAATTAAATGCTATTTTCAGGCCACTAAGCATATCAAATATTAGATGGTTGAAATTCTAACACATATCAAATATTAGATGGTTGAAATTCTAATGCATATCAAATATTAGATGGTTGAAATTCTAACACATATCAAATATTAGATGGTTGAAATTCTAATGCATATCAAATATTAGATGGTTGAAATTCTAACACATATCAAATATTGGATGGTTGAAACTGTAATGCATATCAAATATTAGGTGGTTGAAGCGTGTATGAAATACTAGAAGGTTGAAACACATCCATCAAATATAAACTCTTACTTAATTTCTCTTATTTAATGCTATATCTATTTGCAAATAAGTTTATTGCATGATGTTTCCTTTATAACCAAATGCAATGAAATATACATTTACTGTGATGTTTCACAAAGCCAAAATTAACTCGTACTTGGTTCTTCTATTTACTTTATTGCTTTTATTTGATTTTATTACAAAATACCTTTGTATAGTTAATACAAAAATAAGTTGCTTGAAACACTTCATGGTTACTTGATATGTATATGTACTTCAATTGTTTGCAACACCTATATCAACTTAGTTCACTTTCTTTTCTATTTATAAATAGTATTATAGTCTTAGTAATCAAATGCTATCATTATACTTTTTAATGTATACCAAATGTTAATTAAAAATGTTCCTAAAATAGGAATGCCACTAACAACTCCTACTTTTATCTTTTTATTGCATTATTTCTTTGGTAATTAAATGCTATTTTCAGGCCACTAAGCATATCAAATATTAGATGGTTGAAATTCTAACACATATCAAATATTAGATGGTTGAAATTCTAATGCATATCAAATATTAGATGGTTGAAATTCTAACACATATCAAATATTGGATGGTTGAAACTAATGCATATCAAATATTAGGTGGTTGAAGCGTGTATGAAATACTAGAAGGTTGAAACACATCCATCAAATATAAACTCTTACTTAATTTCTCTTATTTAATGCTATATCTATTTGCAAATAAGTTTATTGCATGATGTTTCCTTTATAACCAAATGCAATGAAATATACATTTACTGTGATGTTTCACAAAGCCAAAATTAACTCGTACTTGGTTCTTCTATTTACTTTATTGCTTTTATTTGACTTTATTACAAAATACCTTTGTATAGTTAATACAAAAATAAGTTGCTTGAAACACTTCATGGTTACTTGATATGTATATGTACTTCAATTGTTTGCAACACCTATATCAACTTAGTTCACTTTCTTTTCTATTTATAAATAGTATTATAGTCTTAGTAATCAAATGCTATCATTATACTTTTTAATGTATACCAAATGTTAATTAAAAATGTTCCTAAAATAGGAATGCCACTAACAACTCCTACTTTTATCTTTTTATTGCATTATTTCTTTGGTAATTAAATGCTATTTTCAGGCCACTAAGCATATCAAATATTAGATGGTTGAAATTCTAACACATATCAAATATTAGATGGTTGAAATTCTAATGCATATCAAATATTAGATGGTTGAAATTCTAACACATATCAAATATTGGATGGTTGAAACTGTAATGCATATCAAATATTAGGTGGTTGAAGCGTGTATGAAATACTAGAAGGTTGAAACACATCCATCAAATATAAACTCTTACTTAATTTCTCTTATTTCTCTATTTGCATATAAGTTTATTGCATGATGTTTCCTTTATAACCAAATGCAATGAAATATACATTTACTGTGATGTTTCACAAAGCCAAAATTATATTATAACAATTATTTATATGTACAATTGTTTGCAAAGCCTTTATCAACTTCTTAGTTCACTTTACTTTCTATCATTTATAAATATTTTCTTAGTTATCGAATGCTATCTTTATACTTTTTAAGGTATACTAAATGCTAATTAGTAATATTCTTACAATAAATAAGAATACCACTAACAACTTCTACTTTGATCTTATCTCCAGTTTATTGCACTGTTTCTTTTGTACTTAAATGCTATTTTCAGGGCACTAAGCATATCAAATGTTGCTGTTAATTAGAAATGTTCGTGGAATTAATAGGAATGCCTCTATCAACTCCTGCTTTGGTCTACAGGTGCAGCAAACAGGATTTTTTTAAAATAAAAAAAATAAATATAAAATTTTAAATATTTTGTTGCTTTGTATACTTGCGCAGTTCCCTTGTAATTTTGTTTCAGTTGATGTACAACTTTGAAGTTGCTTTTGAAAAGTGTCTGGTAATCAGTGGGAATCCAATTTTGAGAGAATATATAACAAAGTATTATTGGCAAGTCTGATTTTAAATGGATAACATGCATTTTTTTAAACAGCTTTTGTATACTTAGGTGTCTTTGGAATCAAGTGCAGTAGCTATAGAGTAGGTGAATTCACATACCAGATATTTTTTAAGTATGTTTTTCAAAATTATTAGATAACTTAAAATTAGCTTAATTTTGTTACATTACTGTAACATTGTATATGCCTCAATTTCTGTGTGTATGTGTGGGTATGTTTGGTGTTCCAATTTTTGTTGGACAATTGTAGTCAAAGTAAAGTCCATTTGTTTGGACAAATACAATGATTGTTTCTTTATCTTATTGCAGAAATTGAAGCTGAGAGACACAAAACTTAATTAAAAATATCTTAAGTAAGTACTTAAGTATTTAAAAATATTAGATGCCTCAAATTGTATGAATTAGATTTGGCAGGTAAACAGCAAGATTTTCTAGGTTATTTTTAGCAAATGACGTTGAAAGTCAATAATATAGTCAACTTTCTAAACTGAAAAATTCTGATGTAAATCCACATTAACCTAATTTTCTTTTTCAGCTGTTTACAATCTGTGGAATGTTAGAGAATGTACGCAAAAAGTAGTTTTTCAATTAAATTAGATATTTTAAAACTTGAATAATTTTTTCTAATGTTGCTTGTTATAGTTTTTTTTTCAGCTGATGTATTTGTCTGTGGAACTATACTCATAAAATAGACATACAGAATAAAATAGACATACAGAAATCCCTTGCAACAGATTTTGGCAAGTAGTTTTTCAAAATAATTTAGAATATATTAAATATTTTGGCAAGACTAACAGAAACCTCTACCTTGGAAACCAATGCTGGAAATCCCTTTGCTATATATTTTGGCAAGTAGTTTTTCAAAATGAATTTATTTATTTTCAGCTGATGTATTTGTGTGGAAGAAAGAAAGATTTACAGAAATCCCTTGCCAGATGCTAGTAATCTGATGGATATCCCGTGCAAGAATTTTAGGCAAGACCAACAGAAACCTCTGCCTTGGTAACCAATGCTGGAAATCCCTTGCTATATATTTTGGCAAGTAGTTTTTTCAAATTAAATTTATAAGATATTAATAATCTAGAACAACTTTTTTGTTTCTGTTAGTCTGTATACTGTTCCTTTTTTATTCTCAGCTGATGTATTTGTGTGGAAGAAAGAACAAAGATTTACAGAAATCCCTTGCCAGATGCTAGAAATGTGATGATGGATATCCCTTGCAAGAAATTTAGGCAAGACTTACAGAAACCCCTAGCTAGAAGTTTAATGCTGGAAATTTTTTTTGCAAGTAGTTTTTTAAATTCTTAGCTTTTTAAAGGAACCTAAGTAATTGTTACTGTTACTCTGCATACTGAGCCTTTTTTTAGCTGATCTTGTATTTTTTTTTTTTTTTAAAGTTTGATTAGTTACACTTTCTTCATAGATTTGAATTTAAAGTTGGATGTTGGTTGGCAAATTGTCTTTAAGCTGATATTTCTCACCAAGTAAACAATGGCTGGGTGGTGAAGTTGACAGACCTTTGCACTATTAAAGCAAATGTCATTGGTTTGAACCCTACAGTAGCATTTATTTTAATGACTAAGAAATGAATATAAAGTAGGAATTAATTCAAAATATCACCCGTTTCAAAACTAAAATGAATTATTATTGGCTGAGAGTTAAGGCACTTCACATTGGAACCTTGGTGAAGACTGGGATTCTCTCTTTTTTTAGGTACTTTAGGACAATTTTGAGTCCTCTACTTTTAATGGGTATCTGACACTAGTTAGTCGTTGTGCCCATAAAAACAGATGACCTTTACGTCACCTGTTCCATAGATCACAAGGTCTGATAGAAGACATTTTTTTCTTTTTTAAAACATTTCAATTTTTTATTGTACATTCTGAACATTTTCTTTTTCTAAATTTCTTTAGTAGTTCAAAACGTTGAAACTAAGAAGAGCTGCTGACTGAAAAAATGGAAGGGATTTGGTTAAAGAAACTGTCACAGCAGCCCTACGACAAAAGTCAAGGAGCAGAAGATGATACTTGTGCTTGAGGGAGGAACCAGTACCTGTGGAAACAAAATTGGAAATTGAGTGAACAAGTCTCAAGAAAGAAAGCCTGCTGCACATTTGGTAAGTAAAACAATTTTTTGTATTGGACAGTGTTACCCAAAGTGGAATATACATTGCCCCAGGGGTATGGTAAGAGTTTGAAGGGGGTATGAGTTACACATAATTAACTGAGCTGATTTTTTAAAAGTACCTATTTAGGTTCAGTTTATAAATTTGAATGAAATAAAATTTTTAAATCCTTTTTTTTTTAATCAATTTTAACTTTTTACAAACTTAAATGAGGTGCTAGTTTAGATTTTTAGATAAATTTCTACAAAGATCAGAAAATAGGGATGTTAAAACCTTTTGTAGACACACCCACTTTTTCAACGTAAAAACTAGGTTTCCTTTTTTTAACAAAGACATTCAACGTGTCTGAAGCTTGCAAAAATAAACTAATTGAATACTTAATTGTAATAGTTATAATTTAGTGAATGCAGGCATACAAAAAAAACATGCTTTCTTGGGGGGCAAGGGGTACTTAATGTTAAGAAAATTCTAGAAGGGGTACATATAGGTCAAAAGATTGGGAAACACTGGTCTAGGATATTGGTTAAGCCAACAGCAGCCCTACAACAGATTAAAGATGCTGCTGATGATACTTTGGTGCTTGATGGAGGAACCAGTACCTGTGGAAACAAAAATATTGGGTGATCAAATCTCAAGAAAGCAAGCTTGCCTAATATTCAGTAAGTTACTTTTTTTTTAAGTATAGGACATTATAAATGGCATGATTCATTCCTATCTTATAATTATTAAAATTGTAGACTTAATATGTGTCTAGTGTGTATCCTGGGACTTGTTATACTTTGAGAACTGGTAGTACTCTCACAAGCAAAATTCATACATTCAACAACTTTTTATCACAGAAAAATGTTTATTTGTAAAACTATATTCCCATTGAGAATAAAATGTAGATCTAGAGATTCAATATTTTGTGTATACTCCAGTTTCATGTATGAAGATACATCCAATGTAAATTATTTCTTGTATGCCGAAGAAAGATTTCCTCTTTATACTTTTAATTCATAATTGTCTCTTATCTTGTATATTACAGACGTTACTTGAAAAAGTAATTTGAAAATCTACTTTTACTTTACTCTGGGATCTCATTGTTTCTGTAATCTCCTTGACATATTTTTTAAAATCATTAACCACTAGGACATTTGTGCTCCCTCTTTTAGTTCCTTTTAGGCTTTTTGTAGTTTGTCTAATTATCACTAAGCGGAACTTATCTTAAAGGGATTTATAACTCTTGGTTTAAAATGGTTTCAGAGCGATGCATTTTTTGATAAACTTTCTAAAAGATTTTGTACTTATTGTACACCTGCACAACAATTACATTATTTTATTTTATTTGCCTTTACATGTTAAAAAATTTTGATATTGCGTTTAATGGGGTACAATCTCTGGCTCACCGGCTTTTTTTTTTTGTATGTATGACCTTATATTCTTCTTGCTTTCTTAACTTCACAAGGCTAATAAAGATGTGCAAGAGTACATTGTCCATTCGTATCTTGGCTCATCTATATTTAAAAAAAAAGCTTAATTTTTCCAATGTTCCATTATATCAACTAGGGCTATAAAGGATGCAAAACCCATGAACTTAATTTCTGGGTTTTCTCTTTCTCTACCTACCCCATTCTGTTTCTCTCATTCCCACGCACTTATACTTGGACACGTACACACGCACACAGCTGAACCTACTTCACGTCTATTTTATTATTTATTTAGACAGAGAGAAAGGTAGTTTGTGCGTCTTGGTTGCATCAAGTTTGACTATACTTCTGTATTATAATGCCTTTGATTTAATTGCGCTTAAATGTCTTTGATATGCAATTTTATATAGAAAAATGGAAACCCCTATTTCACCTCCACGTGGCCTTTGCATTGGAAAACTATAGTATTTTTGTTTTACTTTTATTTGCATTTCATGTATTTAATATCTCCCCTTGCATTCTAATGCATAGTTTTATATTGAAAAACGTATAGTCCATCCATCCATCCCTGTGGCGCTACAGCCCATGGAGGGCTCTGGCCTGCTTCAACACATCCTTCCATTCAGATCTCTCCAGAGGCCTTTCGTCTCCATGCCCTGACCCCAAGCTGCTTCAGATCTGCTTCATCATCAATCCAGCGCATTCGGGGTCTGCCTTTGGTTTTTGCCTGTATACGATTTTCGCTCCTCTGTTGTCTGACACTCTTTCAAGGTGACCTTGCCCCCAACGTAGTCTGTTCTTTTTTATTTCTGTCACTATTGGTGGGTCTTCCTACAATGGATAGATCTCATGGTTAGTGCGTGTCCTACACCCTGTTTCATCCTGTATGGCACCATAGATTTTCCTAAGAATTTTCTTAAAAATGGTGGGTGCTATAAAATGCCCTGTTGCCTCCTGCTATTCTTTCCTTTATTTCTGTTAGTAGGTCATTTTTGAAATTAATAGTACTTCCTAGATATTTGAAAGTTTGGACGTTTTCAAATTCGTGGTCTTTGATTTTGATATGCTGTCCCTCTGTTTGTCTCTTGTCATTGCAATGTACTTGGTTTTACTGTTATTGACCTCAAGTCCTGCTGGTCGAGATGCTTCTTCTAGTTGTGTGAAGGCTCTAGCGATGTCAGAGTTTTCTTTACCCAATAAGGCAATGTCATCGGCATAAGCAAGGTATTGTAGAAGTTGGGCTGTATATCGTCCCTGTTGGTTGTGGACCCATGTTTTCTCTCCTGAAGTAGTGATAGTTTCCCTTGTGTGTAAGTGTATATTTCTTATAACTCTCTCCAGTGTCAAATTGAAAAGCATGCAGGAAAGTGCGTCTCCTAGTCTTAATCCTCGTTTAATCCTAAATTCCTGTGAGTGTTCTCCTTGTATTATGACTTTGCTTTTTAGTTGTTTGTCATATGTATAAGTTTTGTCAGCTTGTTGGGTATTCCAAAATCCTGTAGAGTGTCATTTAGGTATTTCCTTCTGATATTGTCATAAGTCATTTTATAGTTTTAAAGAGTTGGTAAGATTGGTATGTTGTATTCATGGCATTTTTCTAGTATACATCTTAGTTTGAAGATGTGATCAGTTGTGAATTTGTTGGGTCTGAAACCACATTGGTAGTCACCTAAGATTTCTTCTGAATATTTTCCAAGCCTCTTAGTTATAAGCCTAGACAGTATCTTATAAGTCACATTTAGTAGAGAGATTCCTCTGTAATTACAGCACTTTAGCTTGGATCCTTTTTTTTGTATTGGGTTATAAGAGCTGTTTCCCATTCTGTTGGTATTACTTCTTCACTAATTCTTGATATTAGTCTGTGTGTTTGGGAATGTAAGTCTTTCCTACATATTTAATTTGTTCTGCTGTGATTTGATCCTCTCCTGGTGCTTTGTGATTCTTCATGGTTCTAATTATTTCTGATGTTCTAATGAGTGTTGGAAGGTTCACTAAGGGATCTGGTCCCCCATGTGGCAGTTCATATTCTCCTTTGTCTCCATCTTCAGTGGTATTTAGGATCTCCTCAAAGTATTCAGCCCTTCTCTCAATTACCCTGCTGTTTTCTGTAATAAGCTGACCATCTTTGATCTAGCTTGAAATCCATTCATTTCATCTTTAATTTTCATATACCTTCCTCTCATGTCTCCCTCCTTTGCTAGTTCCTCAATTTGAATAATCTTGGACTTTTCGCATTCCCGTTTTTTCTTTCTCACAACTTTTGTGGCCCTTAATCTTTCTTCATTGTATTGTCTAGTGTTTCTGATTTCTCTCTGTAGCTTTAACTATCATTCGAGCATTGTTTTTCTCTTCTATAGTTTGTCTGCATTCATCATCATACCACCCCATTTTCTCGTTCTTTTGATTAAATCCAACTACCTCTTCTGATGTTCTTTTGATAACATTCTTTATTATTTCCCAATGCTCATTTATGTTATTTTCACTGTCCTTTTCTAATGTTGTCAGTTGCATTTGGAGTGCCATTCTATAAGTTTCTGCAACAAGTGGATCCTTTGTGAGTTTTTGACTATCATATTGCTGTGCTCTTTCTTTGGTAATTGTGTATGGTACTTATTCTTTGTCTAAGTTTAGCTTGTACAAGTAGGTTGTCTGAGTCAGCATTTGCTCCTCTGAAACTTCTTACATCTAGTGTGTCTGATCCATGTCTCTTATCTATGAGTATATGATCTATTTGTTTCTGGGTGTTGCCATCAGGTGAGATCCAGGTAACCTTATGAATATTCTTATGTTGGAATTTTGTGCTGCTGATAGATATCCCTTTTCCTGATGCAAAATCCACTAATCTTATGCCATTATTGTTGGTCTCTTCATGTAAGCTTTCTTTTGCCAATTGTTGGTCTGAATGCTGGTTCCTTTCCAATTTTTGCATTGAAATCTCCTAGGACTATTTTGATGTCATGCTTTGGTGCTTCATCATAAATTCTTCCAGTCCATCATAGAAGGCTTCTTTTGTGTTATCATCTGCATCTTCAGTAGGGGTATGGACATTGATAAATGATATGTTAAAGAATTTTCCTTTCAAACGTAGTGAGCAGAGTCTATGACATTACCTACCATTTTCTCTTTAACAGCAAAACCTGTACCTAAGTTGTTAGTGCTTCCACCACTATAAATATAGTATACTCCTTGGTTCTGAGAATGTCCGAGTCTTTCCAACTGATTTCCTGTATGGCTACAAGGGGTATCTTATATTTCTTTAACACTTCAGTAAGTTGGGCTAGCGCACCTGCTCTATAAAGGCTTAATATATTCCATGTCGCAAAACAAAAATCATGTCCTTTTCCAGGCCTAGGTCGTTTTCCGTTAAGATCTGTCCGGGTTTTCTTGCGTGTATTAGCTTTCGTAATCATATCTACTGTCCTTATGCATTGTAAGTTTTGATATCTTTGTTCGCAATAAAACTTTTTAACGTCTTTTTGCATTGAAACATACAATTCTTTTTGTTACTTCCCTTTGCATTGAAAGTTTGTTATACCTTGCTTTTGCAATTAAAATTTGTTTTTTTTTGTTATCTCCCTTGGCATTAAACAGCAGTTTTGGAAATCTCCCTTTGCTATGAAACATGCAGTAGTTTTTTGTTAATGCCTTTTGCTTTCATTTTTCTGTCAAAAACGTACAGTAGTTTTTATGTTGCTTCCCATTGCATTGAAACAGTTTTTGATACATCCCTTTCATTTGAAACATAGTTATTTTTGTTACTGCCCTTTGCATTAAAAGTTTGATACCTTCCTTTGTATTGAAACGTACAGTATTTACTGTTCCATAATTTCCATACATAAATAAGTCTTACAAATGACTATTTACTTTGATTTAAAATAACTTCATAAATTCCAACTTTTGCACCAACCCATGAGATTGGGTTCTTTGTTCTTTTGACCAGTGATTGACTGCAGTGAACTTTTGCATAAATGTAGTGAAGATATGAAACTCTTGCATACATCTTTTGTATTTAAGCTTCACCTTAAACACAGATATGCCTACCGTTTTTTTTATTTAAGTATGTAAAATAAATTCAATTTGTCAATTTTGTTGTATGCTTCTTTTGATCAACTAAAACTTGTATGTACATCGAGCTAGAGTAAAAGTACAGTATTTCACTTATATAGACCCCAGGAGTGACCTGCATTGGTCTGTGGTCTGATACATTTTTTTTGTCTGCCCAGTCTTTCTATGTCTAATGTTGTTTAGTTTGCTATTCTGTAATATTTTAACATACCAGTACATAATTGGGTCTTGTAATAATTAGTTGGTGGTCTTGGAATGGTAATTAGTTTGCATTAATAACAAAGAACCACTTGTATTTCAGTAACACAATACAATGAGCTGTATATTTAAAACTAAAACAAAAAAACTTAAACATAATCATACATTTGAATGATTTCACCTTCTTATTCTCAATCTATAGAATTTTTACTATGCATATAATTGATATACCCTGTTGTACACATGTGGACTGCGCTTCATATTTCTGTGATATATTGTCTTAAGTTTGATAAAATGCAATAGCTAATAGATTTCTAAGACTAATACTAAGGCTGTTTTATTGATCCTTATGGAAATTTGTTGTGATTACAAGGATTCTTTTCTCATAAAAGCAACACAACAGAAACATTCACTTAAATAGAACAGACACAACATTGAGTTTGAGTGACTACACTTATTTTATAACCATGCTTTAGAGCTCACTTTACTGTATCTGTATTATCAATGATGTTCCCTCTTTGTGATGAGCAGAAGAGACTCCTTAACCTTACGCCAAAACAGACCCATCAATAGTAGATTATGAACACTTTAATATTGGCTCAATGAATAGGTCTATAGTCTTGTTTACAATAGCAAATTTAGTGACATGACTTATCCCGACTGATACAACCGCACCTTATATAACCTTTTAGTTTTGTTCTTCAAAAGTCTGTTTTGTATGTTGTTTGCTCTCTATTCATGGCTAATCTTTTTTCTTTTTCCTTGTGGCTTGTCTTTCCTTTTTCCTCTCCATTGCCAATCTCTCTCTGCATCAACCTTTTGTGTGAACGTTTCCTTAGTTCCATCCATCCAGATCCAACAAGATCCCCTCAACACTGCTACGTCAGCCTTGTCCACCACTGTCTATTACCAATAGTATTGTTTCTGGATCTAGACTTTTGTCTACAATTACTGTTGACAGGAGATCAATTACCAGGGTTTTACTTTTATGTTGAACCACACATGTTGGATGCAGATGTGACTATTTTAATTATATACCAAAACAAAACAAGTAATAGTAGATTATGAGCACTTTAATGTTCATGATAATCTTGTTTACAATCACTCCATTTTTTTTTCTTTTGTACTCTTTCAACATGCGTTTGCATCATTCCACATTCATATTATACTGTGCACATAACTCTTTTTGGATTTAAGCACACAAAATTCATTTAGTAATAATGAGTTTAGAAATGCTAAACTGGACTATATTTTTTTGGTGCTGTACATCATGTGCTTTGTTGACCACTGGGGCACATGTGATTACATAAATATACACTCTGCTGCGCACAAAAGTCTTTATGCATTAAAGCACACAACATTTATTTGGTAATTATAAATTTTGAAATGCTAAGCTGGACTATATTTTTGCTTTTTTTTTTCATTTTGCTTCATGTGCTTTGTTGACCTCTGGGGCATGTGCGATTAAACATTCACAATGATGCGCACATAACTCTTTTTGCGTTAAATCACATATTCATTTGGCAATAATGAGTTTTGAAATGCTAAACTGGACTATATTTTTTGCATTTTCATTTACCTTTGTAAATCATATGCTTTGTTGATCACTGGGGCAAGTGTCATTAATCATTCACACTGGGCTGTGCAAATAACTCCTTTTGCATTTAATCACCCATCATTTATTAGGTAATAATGCATTTTGAAATGCTTAACTTTATATTTTTGTGCAATTTTATTTACCGTTGTATATCATGTGCTTTGTTGACTATTGGGGCATGTGGGATTAAATATTTACACTGCTATGCACAAAACTATTTTGCATTAAAGCACACAACACACAACCAAAAGAAAGCATGTTAACTTTGATTTTAAAATGCTAAACTTCGACTTCCTCTTGGATGACAATGCAAGTAATTATTTATAACAAGACCCAGCATTGGGTCATTTAGTCCTTTTGATCTTACACTAATTTTATAGTTTTATACTGTCCCTTTCCTCTTAATGTACTATCACTTCTAAGTAGTATCTTTACCATCTTTTAGTGTTCCTGTGAGAAAATATTAAGTTTGCTTTTCTGTGTTGAGAGGTGCATTATGATTGTGATATCTTGTTTCTGTGCGTATAAAAATGCGGTTTTATAATAATAATAATCTTTATTATCCGTGAGGAAATTTGTTTTACAATTGTGCATTACATAAAACAGTACATGATTTGATCAAACAATTGTACATAGCACCCAAGATATACTTTTATACCCCAGTTTCTCTTTAACATTACATGCGAAATGGACAAAACTAAGTTACATATTGTTCAATGCTTTGTCAAAGGAACAAGTTTTTTGTAATTGGTGTCATGTATCTTCTTATATAATTATATCTAATGTTAAACATAAGTCTTATGAGACAATTGGTTATGTGTTCATATAATCACTGAAAGGGATCATACATTATACATTTGTTCCTCTTTACCTTTGCATATTTTTTCTTAGAAATGTAAAAATGTTCTTCCTAAAAGTTAATGAACAACTTTTTTTCCTTTAAAACACACGAGCATAAAATGATAGTTACGTCCAACTTCTGTACAAGTGTCAACAACTTCTTGATTTATTTCATTTGCTTAGCATAGTGTCACTTCGTTATGCGTGCGGAAGCATGGTCGAGAGGCTAATTATGCTTGAACTTTGCTTGGCTTGTCTACCTATGAAGGTGGCCAGAGGTTCGACAACCGACTCCTGATTCAAGCAGAATTGTGTTTACTGAGCGTCTAAAAGGCAGCACAGAAAACCTTCTCCCAGATACCCCCCCCCCCCCCTCCCCTTTAACTGATCTACAAATGAGACTAAAAGCAATAACTTATTTATTTTTTAAAAATATTTGTGTATTTTTTTTTATTCAGATATAATGGAACTGTCGATTCACATAATTGCAATATTTTTCAGCTTTCTAGATAAAATAGAAAATATTTTTGAATATTCTCTTACACCAGATAAAAAAATTTGATTTTCTTTTCAGAATTCTCTGCTAAAAGAAATTATTATTGTGCATGTTTTATTTTTTTCGAATGTTATTAACCTTACTAATTCTGACTGACCACGAGAAATGGTAAATGGATTGTTTAGATTTTGCCTGAAAGTCAGAGGTTAGGATTGAATGTTGAGTTATGATTGAGTTTTGGTTGTGAGCTTTGAGTGAAATTAGAAGCAAATGTGACTCGCAGAAACTTTTGATTTCTACTGTATGGGATAAAATGCCGCTGCAAATCGACGCGGACAGACTTGTTTTTACTAACTACTAACCCGGGGTGTAGGTTAAGTCAGAGCTGTGAATGACAGCCATATTCTTTCAGCTTAAAGATAGTCATTCACCTACATTTCTCAACTACCTACTCATGTATGGCTCCTTGAATGCCACACCCTGGGCAACAGTCTTGGCTGACTGGCTAAATACATGAGTAATTTATGAGCTTAATAATATTTACAGGATAGTCCATGTTTTGCATGAATCAAAACAAGAAATCCGCAGGAAATTACATAGGTTGTAGTTGTGTTAACAATGTTCAAATTAGTTTCAATTTCTCATTGATTATCTGATTTACGACTAGTAATCTAGAAATTTTTTTTTTTTTTTTTTTACTTTAAATTGACATCACAAATTTTGTAATGTTCATCTTTTAATAATTTTCATAACATTTCTAGGATTTTAATTGTAAGCGTGGAAATCAAAGCAAGAGGATCACAGGCAGTGCACCATTCCTTCATGAGGGAAAAAATCTTTTTTCCACATGCATTTAACATTGAACATTTAATAACTTACATTTTTCATGTTTGTATCGTAGGCAAAGCTTGAGTGTTGTGTCAAGCATGGTTATGCAATCTTTGATGATACAAACATGTGGCTTTACGTGCCTTCTGCATTGAGACATTATGATTAACAGTACTAAATTAAATTATTTCTCGTTATTCACATTTGTGCTCTATATTTTGTGTTCTACTCAGAAGATGGTTATTCCAGTTTGAAACTAAGTAATTGAAAAACATTTATTCATTTGATTAATCTCAACTTTAACTTAAAAATATTACATGTTGACAGCACATTAAATTAAATTTTAATCCAAAAAATCTGTACCTAGACCTAGTCTATATGAAATACAAATGCCACATCTAGATCCACTATTTTTTCTGCAATAATTGTAATTTAGATGTAATAAATAAGAATATATTTATTAATTATATAATAATATAATATTCTCTCCTCCCCCTATTCAAAACTACTGCTAGTAATAGTGTATATTCCTAGTTGTTTATTCAATCTACATAGCTATCCATATTTACGGTCGGTATTTTATATATGTATTATATATATTATATATATCTGTGAGCTCTACAGCTATTATTTCTATTAGTTTATTTTGTCTGTGATTAAAGTTGGTATTTAAAAAAACTAGGTTATTCCCCCTTTTGAAAATGATTTTGGCCTTGACAACGCAGAAAATTGGCCAGGAGTGTAAATACCGAAGCTAAATGCCTCCCAATAGCAAGAATAAAACATACATTATTTTATGATATTGAAACTGTTTTGTTTGCAGCGAGAAAACGTCAGCATGTTTGTTTTTCGATTTTCGATAAGCTGACATGTACACAATCACTAGGGGAATCCCGGTAAGCAACCAATCAGCGTTCAGCATTTATGAGTGGGCTATAATTATACAAGAAACTTACCAAATAGAGTACTCAAGTTTCCAAATTTAGCTAAAAACTCCTAATAGATTAGGAAGTGTTGCCAAATTTTAAAATTGCTTTTGAAGCCGAACAATTTGATACCAAATATGACCAGTGTATTTGCTATGCAAAAGAGTTATTTTAGGCGTAACTATGGGGAATTTTTACGTTTTTTAATCATATCTTGATTAATATGCACCCTAAAAATGAAAAGTATAATTTAAAGCATTATTTCAGAAAATTGAATATTCTATTCTAGTAAATAAATGGATAAGCAATCTAAAAATCCATTTTTGGGTCCAAAATGAATATTTTTAAAGGTAATTCTCCCCTTAAATCACGGGCACAAATAAGAGACTGAAACCGGTCTTATGACATGTTGGTACTGTAATTGCTGTGGGCAGAATGCTTCTTGTTGAATGATGCACTGAAAATGAGCAAATTTAAAATTAGCACCAGTCTCTCTTATTTTTGCAACTTTGCATCAAAACCATTTCATTTCATGGTTGGTGCGCCATACCTTGTTAGATTAGCTAGCTTTGAATTTTTTTTTTTTTTTCACCTTTTGTGAACAAATTACTTCTGCAGCTTTAACTCCTTCATAAAATCACCTTCACTAAATGATTTGCAATAGCTTGCAATTTAGACAAAATGTAGCTTGCTTTCACTGCAGGCTCACTATCGTTGTTCAGTTTAACAAATATTATTTTTCAATTCAAGTAGCTTGTCATCTACTGTTTTCCAGCGTAATACTTTGACATTATTTTGATAATTTTTTAGGTGGCCAAGTGGTCCGCATGCGTCCCCTGAACACGGTGTTTGACATGCCTGGTGTACACATTCTTTCATCCACACTGTCTCCGATCAAGTTAAAACTTTGCAAAATTATTCATTGACATAGACACGACATGAATCAATTAAAAAAGAAATAACCGATTACACAATTAATTATTGGTAATTCATTATTTTGTTTTATATTGAATAAGAGAAATAACTTGTACATTATTGGTAGATATTAGTTTTAAGGAAATTCTTCCCCTTTAGATAAGCTTGTTAATTATTTAAAAAAAAAAAAAAAGGATTTAAAAAAAATGTTTTTTTAATATTTCTAAAACTAGAATTATATTTTTTCTTTTCAAATTGTTATCTGCAGTTATTCTATATGGGCATTTTGCTTATTTACCTTTAACATTTATCCTTGTATTTTTTTTTTAGCTATACCCGCTAATAGGTAATGTGAACTGATCATATATTGGTTCATGAATCCTTTTTAGGTCACATGGGGGCTCGTAAAAATATATTTTTTAAAATCTGTGTTAAACCCTAAAACCCTACTGTTATGTATTTCGGTAAACATATTATACCATTGAATGTTGTTTATTTACTGTAAATTCTGAAGTTTTGCCTGTTTTGATGAGATTGATATTTAAGTTGTAATATACAGTTGTGTCTACATTTTGTTGATTTCGTTGTAGACAACTAAGCTTTTCATTTTAGATAACAAGACAGTTCTATAGACTACCAGAAGGCGCTAGAGATTACGTGAGGCCACAAGAGACTACGAGGCAGCAAGAGATTACTAGAAGGTGCTACCCACTATCAGAAGTTCCCACATCTGCTTGTCATCTCATATGTGCTGTGTTTGGTTGAAAGACAATGCACTTGTTGCAAGTGTCACGGCTGTGATGTCAAGAGAGACCAGATGACCACACAGAGCACTAAACCAACCAGTCACCAGTCCTGTTGACAAGCCTGTTGACTTCTTATGGAGAAGTTTAGTAGCTGCGATATTTAGCCTGTTTATAGTTGATGTATTTTCTTTTTTGTATAAATTCACAATGTAGTGAAGCAAGACTCCTCCTATTTGTATTGTACTTTGGTACTTGAAGACCATATTTTGATTAGATTAAGTTGACGATGTAAATTGTCTGATTTTTTTTTCCTACACTAGTTGATTATTAATGTTATGTTATTGCAAAAGAGTTATTTTTGGAAATGTAGAAATGTTAACTAAGTAGCGATGTTAACTTCTAATTGTTTGGTGTTTGATACTGTCATTTATCCCAATTTAAAGTTTAATGCCCCCCTTGTGCGTCATGTTTTCCTCACAAGGGCATTTTTAAGGCAGGGCGGGTGTGTGACATAATGGGGAAATAACTATTTTTTTTTATAGTAATTTTGATTATAGTAGTGATTTCCCTTTAGTAGTTTATATAAGGGCCTGTAAGGGCGTGTTTAGTGGCCACTTGCTCCTGAGTTACCAGCTTGACCACTGGACCTGTGTTGTAAATTGTATTTTTTCTGTTATTGGTCGTCTGTCTTGGGGTACTCGGGAGAAGTGTGCCCTGCTCTGGAGATCTTTGGGCTAAATATCTTTAGTCATTGTAGTATTTTATATAATGTATTAATTAGTAGATATGGCCTCAAATGATTTCCAGGCAGTATATTTTTACCTTGATGTTCTGCATCCTGGGTTACTCCCAAACGTGACATATTTTTGTAGCCTTCCTCTGAGGGATTCAACCTGTATTGAATCATCAGATGGGCTTTACATATTTTTATAGCCTTGTCTCTGAGCGATTCAACTCTGTAATGAATCATCAGATAGGCTTTACCGAACGGATGTTTATAGGTGGGATTCTATGAAGCTTGTAGGCTCATAGGTTTCCCTGAAGCCTATAGTTCATCATGACCCTTTTGTTTTTTTGGCTAAAAGTGGCTAATATTAGCCTGAAGCCTGTAACCCCAGTGTTGCCAAAAGTGGTTGTGTTTTGACCTGAGGCTTGTGACCTTCAGTTGGCTGTGTAAGCCTGAAGTCTGTAACCCCAGAGTGGCCAAAAGTGGCCATATGTTGACCTGAGGTCTGTGACTTTAATTTTTCTACAGTGATGTGTGATTTCCATAATGTGATGATAGCATAAATATATATGACTAGAGCGGTGTACCATACTATTTTTTTTATGTGTAGCTTTTCATTTATTTGACTTTATTTTACTCATGTAAATAAACTTTGTGTATATGTTTATCTGCGACTTTAAGTCTTGTGTTGCATACATTAGTTTAAATGTATACCTGGAGGTTATACCTAATAACCTAGGCAGTACAAGGAGGGACCAATGTGCCACTGGACGAACGTGCCAGCACACCTTTAACACTGATCTGAATATTTTTAGCTAATAGGTAATGTGAACTGATCATATTGGTTCATGAATCCTCTTTAGGTCACAATTGGTAGAATTTAAGTCATTGATTAATATGCATGACTAGATTTACCTATGAATCAGTAGAATTTAAGTCATTAATTAATATGCATGCCTAGTTTGACCTATGTATTGCTATAATTTAAGTCATTGATTAATATGCATGACTAGATTTACCTATGAATCGGTAGAATTTAAGTCATTAATTAATATGCATGCCTAGTTTGACCTATGTATTGCTATATTTTAAGTCATTGATTAATATGCATGCCATAGGAACACTCGAAAGACGTAAGCATCTTCTTTTTTGAGTAATGTCTATATTTCATAAGATAATGTATTAATTCTCTTTTAAACTATGTCTATAATTATACAATTACTGTCAACTAAATACAATCACATTCAAGAACTCCACCCTTATCTTATATAATAAAGGCGTTACTTCAAAAAAGATTGCGTCGTGCATCAAGTCATGCATGTTAACCAATGACTTAAATTCTGCAAAGTAACTGGTTTTCCTGGCTGACTCAGGCAACCCTTTCCATGCTCTAATAGCACCATTTTCTTTCACGAATCGCATATAGGACGAAGACTGGGAGAGATTTTAAAGAAAATAGTTCCTATCCTGGTGAAGACTGGGATTTTTATTTCGGGATATTTGGGCACCTCTTGAGTCCACCCAGCTCTAATGGGTACCTGACTTTTGTTGGGGAAAAGTAAAGGCGGTTGGTCGTTGTGCACTTAGGCTGCCACAACCCTCGCGGCGTCCCTGGAAACCAGATCAGTAAATCAAGTGTATGCAAAGTGCAGACTACTACTTTTAGTGTGAAAATCCTCGATCCTGGCAGCAATGTATACAGGGAGATCAGAGGTATTCTAAGATGGCAGTAAAAACTGGTCTATATTTAGCTGGGCTATAAAATAAACCAGGATATAAACGAGAATAGATACAGGGTTAAACTGGATACTCCATTTTTTTACGCGAAATAATAATAACCAGGTTACAAAGACAGTTTGTGTGGAAATATAAGCTAAAAATCTAGTCCACCCAGGCAGGTAAAAAGGCAGGTTTAAATATTTTCAGAAAGAATATCAGAATGAAATTCTAACAAAGGCAAATGACAAAAAAGAATGTTGACCGATCTTGTGTGGTGCCCCAACGGTCCAGCAGATAAAGGGATAGGTGAATGTGAAGTTAGATATGAACCTGACCTGATGTCATATAATGAGTATCTAATTGATATAATTGTTTTGTAAAGGGTCGATCTTTGAATAAAAGCCTCGAGGAAGAAAAAACATTTCTTAAAAAAAAAGTCCTTTGGATCTGTGGATGCAGCAACGCACTGCAGTACACATGATAATATGAAAAACTACTTATAAATCGTTGGTTTAAATTATGTTCCACTTATATACATATTATATAGATTTTTTCTCATAAAAAAATTGTAAATGTAGTAGTTAGTACGACATAAACTATTTTTACTTAGCAATACATTTGTTAACAAAAAAAAAATTGACAAAAAAAAAATCTAAAACCTTTTTTATAAACGTGTTTAAAATATGGTAAATATTTACTCCCTTACTAAATAGCCTCCCGTGTTTGTTACTAATATTAATGAGTAGGTGTTAAAATGTGTATTTTTATGAAAAAATGCTTGCATACGGTAGTTGATTTAAAAAATGAAATCTTTCGCTTTCAGAAAAGCAAAAAGTAGCCGTTGCATTACAAATTTGAAAGGTCTAAACTATCATATGTCGGATTATCAATATCTTTTGTAGTTTACGAGATCTAAACGGGACGGACGGACAGGCAAACCACACAAAACTAATAGCGACTACACACATCCGTGTCTCGCATGACTGATTGTACTATCGGCACACAACGGACCTGACCTTCTGAGACGCTGGACCCAGTCTGAAAATAACTGTCACACTTCAGATCTATTGGGCTAGTGATGTAAAGTTCATCTTTTTCTATGGCAGACGGTTAGCGAGGGTGCAATGTGGCCAGACCAACGGCTTATACCTTTCCACAAATAATGTCAGGCACTTGACATTACAGACGGGTGGACTCAGGGGATGCTACACAAAAAGATCCTTGGTATTACTTACAAAGACCGCTTCACAAACGAAAAGATAATCAGGATTACAACGACAGCAGGCTCCACAATGACCTGCTGTCTACCTTATGGCCATATCACAAAATCCTTTAAAAATCTTCCTTCGGGGAACAATACCAGGGAAAAAAAAAGAGACAGACAGCTAAAGCGATGGGAAGACAATAGAACGACCCTGTCATTGAGCAACAGAGAAAGACGGTCAAAAAATCATGTGTGGTGCCCCAACGGCTTAACAGACTAAGGGATAGGTGAATAAGTCAGGGGCACCCTACAATTGTTAAGTTCGAAACCCCAGGCTTCATCGAGATTCGAACCTGATTCGTTTCGGTTTAAAAGCCTTGAGTTTTAACACACATTCCTTACACCCATCTTCTTTTTTGAAGTAACGTCTGTACTATATAAGATATAACAGACAAGACTAACAAATGTAAATTTTAAAACAGTTATATCTAGATGTTCTTCTTTGTCTAGTGAAACGCGATTTGCCTGAGCTTAATGGGAAGGGTTGACCTAAAAACCCCGCAAGCTTTCTTTATAGTTAATTTTGTTTTCACAGTGAAGAGTTTATTGTTCTGTGTGTCTGCTTCAGACTTATAGACAGATCTATATTTGTTATCAGTGGAACTCTTCTGACTGTTCATTTTATTTTTTTTAAATGCGTCGGAATCAATGTTTATCTTTTCTTCTGGTATGCCAAGACAATCTGGTTCCTTGGTCTTGTTACGTCATGGAGCGATTGTTGTGTTCAATGTTGTCCTAAATACACTTCCTAGTTGACACATAAAACTAAACCTCAGAGATACAGGTGAGAATTTATGGTTTAACTTGACATGTACATAAACACACCTTTTATTTATTTTTTAAACGCATTGATTTTAATCTGTTAAAAGTAAACATTTTAAATGTATTTACAAAGTGTTTTTGTTCAAAGTAAACATTCTAAATTTATGATCATACAAAAGTGCGTTTTTTTTCTTTCAAAGTTAAGATTCTAAATATATGTTACAAAAGTACTGGGTTTTTTTTTGTTCAAAGTAAACATTCTAAATATAAGATGTTACAAAAGTTGTTTTTTGTTTACTTTTATATGTACATGAGTATTTTGATCAACTTGTTTTTCTCTGAATTCAAGGAAGTTACTAGACTATTGTTAACCTCTACCCAGTCAATCCAGATCTTGGTTTAATTGGTTTATAATATAATATCCTTGATCATGTAATGGTCGATAGTTTCTTTATAGGCAGTCATTGCTGTATATGCAATCCCCTGATGAAAGTCATTAATGGTTTAAAAAAAACTGTTCACACAATGATGTTCACATTCGATTTTAACTCTTTGGCTTCACCTATTTGATTTTACAAACATTTCCACATTATTCTTGGTCTTTGAACTATACGAAATCACTAAATCTAGAGACGCTTCAGGACAGAACACTAAAAAGTAAAGTGGCCATAAAACATTCAACTTGAGCCATAATTTACAAATACAAAACCAAAACCTAGTAAAATACTTAGAAAGACACAAAGATAGGGGCATATTTCTTATTCCTGTGATAGGACAAACTCATACAATGCTCCTTCTCCCCTAGTGCTACTAGGGCATGGAATGGGTTGCCTGAATCAGCCAGGAAAATTAACGATTGAGCAAGCTTGACTAGATTGACACAGGAAGACGCGTAGTTATTTTCTCTTTTGAAGTAACGTTGGAATCTGTAAGATATCAAAGGGAAGATAATGATGTTTTCCTTTCCATGGTCTCAAGTGCAGATTAATGCCCATGTCTAAATATCTTTAACTCACGTTTTTAGGCAATGTATGTGGCCATCACAGTGACCGACGCTTAGCTTACTACAGCTGAGGCTAGTGGCACTATGGGATTTCTGTCCAGGTCAATGCAATACGATTCGTGTTCCCCCAATTTTTTTTTATTCAAGGGCAATTTTTTTGTAAAACGTTTGTCTGATGGCTACGCTTTTTGGAGTACTGATGTTGCCCGGATGTTGCCCGCGGGCCGTAGTTTAGGAATCACTGTTATGTATTGTTGAAGAAAGCCTCTCTCATTCTCTCCTAGACTTATACTGCCTGGTCGTGCGAAATGCGCGCTGGACTGTCGTACGGTTGTCTCGATGGCGACGAGTTCATACCCTGCTGGCTGCCTTCCCCCGTCGTTTGGTCTATGAAGTAAATTATCTTTAAATCTCAAGCAGCACCCGGAACATGTAAAACATTTTACAAACAATAATTGTCCATTAGCCTAAGTAGGACTTGAACAGTTCATAATGTGCAGATAGTTTGAGGTCGGGCTGTCACATCCTGTTCTATGCATATCAAATTACCATACCGTGTGTCCCTTGACATTTAAACCTCAACCTTTAAAACCGCGGCCTTTGAAGACGTCGTCACAAAAGGGAAGTAACACTCTAAACTAATTGTGAAATCTAACCAATCACTAGTTTCATCGAAGAAGTCGTTCTTTTCTGTGTTTATCTACATTCATTGATTACATTCTTGTGACAAATTTTCAGGTCTTTGGGCACCTCTGAGTCCTCACAGCTCTTATGGGTACCTGACATTAGTTGGGGAAAAGTAAAGGCAGTTGGTCGTTGTGCTGGCCACATGACACCCCTGTTAACCGTAGGATATAGAAACAGATGACCTTTACATCATCTGCCCTATAGATCACAAGGTCTGAAAGGGGGATTAATAGGATTAATACTCCTCCTCCTCCTTGGAAATAATTGTCAACGTGAACTCAAAATGTCCACAATCATACAATCATACAATCACACAATGAATCGAACCTCTTAGGCTTTGTTTCTAACAGAAGTGCACTGGAGTTGATAAACTGAACACCTTCTTCTTCCTCGTTCTCATTTTTATGTTAGAGCGTTCAGATGACTAGACCAATATTTGAGATGAAACTGTTGGAGCGTTCAGATGACTAGACCAATATTTGAGATGAAACTGTTGGAGCGTTTAGATGACTAGACTAATATTTGAGATGAAACTGTTGGAGCTTTCAGATGACTAGACCAATATTTGCGATGAAACTGTAGGAGCGTTCAGATGACTAGACCAATATTTGAGATGAAACTGTTGGAACTTTCAGATGACTAGACCAATATATGAGATGAACTGCGCAGTGGTTTCCAAATCAGGGAGCTCTCCATATAGTTTTCTTTCGATTAGGGTGTTTTAGGAGCCATTGTCTTGTACTGGCCTCATGGTAAATAGAACAGTTTTGAAGGACATGATAAGCATTCTCTGGCGACACTCCACATGGGCAGATTTCACTGGTTCTTATTTTGAGCTTCCGGTACATGTGTTGTCGCATTCTGTTGTGTCCGGTCCTGAGTCGATAGATAAGACTTTGGTCTTGTCGGGACAGCTTATAATAAGCATCATGTTTCTTAGGATTCGGATGAGAGCTTGTCCATTTTTCATTTATTTTATTTACTATTAGTTTCTTCCTTTCTTCTGGATAGAGTGCAATGTTCAATTGTGAGTTTGTCCTGATAAATTGAACAATCCGTGGCCTTTTGCAGCATTCTTAATCATTCAGATTTTTTTGTTTTCCCAGAGATGCCGAAAGGAAAGCTGAAGCCAGAGGACGAGCAGACGATACGAGAAAACTACTTTCTTTTAAGAGAAGAGCTCGACGCTAAGGATCTTGTTGAATTTTTATGTCAGCATAAAGTTTTAGCTGATAACGATAGGCAAAGAATTATTTCTAAAAAATTTAAGTCTGAAAGAAATGATCTTCTGCTATCGTTGATCTTAAATGCAGGTTCCGGGGATGGATTTCAACTGTTTATGACATCGATCGAGAAACACTTCAAAAACTTGCATTCTCGTCTGCAAGATATAGGTATTGCTCCTTTTAAACTTCATAAATAGAAGATTACTCTCAAAGGCTGTGGGTTTAAGTGATGTGTGAGTGAGTGTGTGTGTATTTGAAACTGTCTCTTTTAAACAAACAGTCGCTTACAAAAGTTGCAGCACGATACTGGAAGAGTTTGAAATGTAACAGAAGAGATGTGGAATGTAGCAGACGAGATGTGGGTAGGTTTGAACTGGCGGAGTATGAGATCGTCTTCTGCCGTCTTGCGTTCTGTCTTTACGACATTTTTTTTCCTCCTCGAAGTTTAAGTAAATGTTTGTGTGTGAGTGTGTATGTAAGTGTGAATGATTGTGTGTGTGTATGATAATGTCAGAGCTAATTGGGTGCACAAGCTAACTGTAAGATTTTATTTTGAGACTTAAGGTTATCCTCGTAATTATACCTTACTATTATATGCTAACGATTGTGACACTAATTGACTGATTGGCTGATTGACTGATTGACTTTCAGCTTTCTTATTCTTTTGTTGTTCCACTTTTTATCCAGCTGTCCTTCTTTCTTTCTTTATTCATTCTTTCTTTTCATCTTCTTTTATACAATATTTCCTTTCTTTCTTTATTTATTCTTTTCTTTCTTTCTATATTTATCCATTCTTTCTTTTCATCTTTCTTTCTACAATATTTCCTTTCTTTCTTTATTCATTCTTTCTTTTCATCTTTCTTTATACAATATTTCCTTTCTTTCTTTATTTATTCTTTTCTTTCTTTCTATCTTTATCCATTCTTTCTTTTCATCTTTCTTTCTACAATATTTCCTTTCTTTCTTTATCCATTCTTTCTTTTCAACTTCCTTTCTACAATATTTCCTTTCTATCTTTATCCATTCTTTCTTTTCATCTTCCTTTCTACAATATTTCCTTTCTTTCTTTATCCATTCTTTCTTTTCAACTTCCTTTCTACAATATTTCCTTTCTATCTTTATCCATTCTTTCTTTTCATCTTCCTTTCTACAATATTTCCTTTCTATCTTTATCCATTCTTTTCTTACTTCCTTCTTTTTTTTAGTCTTCTTCGAAATGTTTTCTGTCTCTCTGTCTCTCTGTCTCTCTGTCTCTTCGTAACATAAAATTGTTTCGTTTCTTAACTCCATCAGTGTATCTCTTTCTATTTGTTTGTTTTTTTAAATTTTCACTTTTGTCCCTTTCTCTGTGTCTCTCTCTTTGTCTTTCTTTATTCCATTTTCACTCGAGGTCTCTTTCAATGTCTCTCTGTTTCTCTCCCTGTTTGTATGTCTTTATATCTTTCTCTCTCTTTCTCTTTCTCTCTCTATCTGCGTCTCACTGTTTGTTTCTCCCCGTGGTTCTGTCGGACTCTCTATCTGTGTGGGTCTTTCTTTCTGTCTCTCTGCATCATATTCTCTCTGTCTTTCTCTCTGGGTCTCCTTTGTATCCCTCTGTCTCTTTTAGTCTAACCTTGTCTTCCTGTCTTCATGTCTTCCTGTCTTCATGTCTTCCTGTCTTCATGTCTTCCTGTCTGTCTCTCGTCTATTTCCCTACATATGCATGTTTCATCATTGTTATTATTCTAGATCCACCTGTGTAAATTGAAAGCATTGATTGAGATCTTTTCTGTTGAAAAACCAAAACAAAAATAATTTCTACATTTTCTAAAAACACATTTACTATTTCACAGCCAAACAAAAAATCTGGTCAGCGAATCAAATAAAGAAAGCCAAAGAGTTTGGTATGTATTTGTTTTGGCTTCGTTTTCACAGAGTGTTAGACTTTAACGCTTTTCCCAAGTAATTACATCAAAGCATCTAGGTTTTTACCTTCTTTTAGTTAATCTATAAATTTAAAAAATTATTATTTTAGAGCAGGAGAAAGAGCAGTATGACAAAGAAAAAGCTGAATGGATTGACAGGCTTCAACAGTGTAAGTTGATTTCCTTATTTCTGGATTTCTGCAATAACTTAGCGTTACCATTTCGAGACACTGACCTATAGATCTTATAGTCTCGTCAATATATAATCAATTCCAGCAGCTTGACCTATCTTCATTTGTTTGAGTGGTATGTTGTCACTTCCAGCCGCTTGACCTGTCTTCATTTGTTTGAGTGGTATGTTGTCACTTCCAGCAGCTTGACCTGTCTTCATTTGTTTGAGTGGTATGTTGTCACTTCCAGCCGCTTGACCTGTCTTCATTTGTTTGAGTGGTATGTTGTCACTTCCAGCAGCTTGACCTGTCTTCATTTGTTTGAGTGGTATGTTGTCAATTCCAGCAGCTTGACCTGTCTTCATTTGTTTGAGTGGTATGTTGTCACTTCCAGCAGCTTGACCTGTCTTCATTTGTTTGAGTGGTATGTTGTCACTTCCAGCAGCTTGACCTGTCTTCATTTGTTTGAGTGGTATGTTGTCAATTCCAGCAGCTTGACCTGTCTTCATTTGTTTTGAGTGGTATGTTGTCACTTCCAGCAGCTTGACCTGTCTTCATTTGTTTGAGTGGTATGTTGTCACTTCCAGCAGCTTGACCTGTCTTCATTCGTTTGAGTGGTATGTTGTCACTTCCAGCAGCTTGACCTGTCTTCATTTGTTTGAGTGGTATGTTGTCACTTCCAGCAGCTTGACCTGTCTTCATTCGTTTGAGTGCATTCCTTATTTCTTCTTTTGTTATTTCTTCCATGTTTAAGTCTAGTGTTGGTCCTGCATTTAGATCTGGTCGATTTTGTGGTCTATTGTCTATTGAGCACTTCTTGAAAATATTCTTTCTATCTTTCAAGCTGTTCATTTATTGAAGAAAGTAGTTTTCCGTATTTGTCTCGGACTGGAACATTGCAATTAGCCTTTTAGTACTAAGAATTTTGGTGATTTTGTACAGTTATTTTATATCTCCTTTACCTACTGCTTCTTCTGCCTGTTCTGCGAGATTATTGTAAAATGATCGTTGGTCACATGACAATCCCAGTTAAGTGTCGGCTATTGAAGCATGACCTTTAATCATCGCAATGTTCAGTTATTGCAACAGGAAAAAAAATACACGCACACCCACGCACACTAAAACGACAGTAACTATTTAGGTATTATCTTAAAGAGTAAACTGCTACACTTAATGAATCGTTGTTATTTTTTCAGCAACACGTTTGATTTTTTTTTTGTTTACAGTACAAGAAACCAATTCAGTTCAATTGAGGAAGATCGAAGATCAAGATGCCAAAATTCGTTTGTATTGTTCTACCTCATGATTTATCATTCAGCTTTCGTTGGAATTTTTATCTCAGAAATGTCTGTGCATTACGCGGTGGCTGAGCGGTAAAGCGCTTGGCCTCCGAACCGAAGGTCCCTGGTTCGAATCCTGGTGGAACGTGGGCACCTCTTGAGTCCACCCAGCTCTAATGGTTAACTGACATTAGTTGGGGAAAAAGTAAAGGCGGTTGGTCGTTGTGCTGGCCACATGACACCCCTGTTAACCGTAGGCCACAGAAACAGATGACCTTTACACCACAAGGATGACCACAAGGTCTGAAAGGGGGAACTTTACTTTTTTTTTTCGTTTGAACTTTTATTTCAAACATTTCTTTGCATAACGAGGATGGATTCACTTTCATCGAATATATTCATTGTTTTATGCCATTGGTTACTTAGAATAGAATAGAGAAAAATGTCAAGGCTAGGCGTTGTCCCTTGTTCAAAGTCTTGTTTGGTTTAACCAATAAATGAGACTATTTCCACATTTATTGCCTTTCCTAAAGCCTACTTTGCATGCTCAGAGCGCCTTGGCCCTATCACCTTTTTGGGTAAGGTTTCCGTGCTGTCATAAGTCGCTCAGGAAACACAACTCTGCTTCTGTTTAATTCGGGTATGAAAACTCGAGCTGCCCTTGATAGGTAGGCAAGCTTCCTTGTTCGATAGTCAAGCACCTTTGATCGGTAGCCAAGCAAGCCCCTTTGATTGGTTGCCAAGCCCATTGATAGGTCGCCAAGCCACCTATGATAGATTGCCAAGCCCCCTTGATAAGTCGCCAAGCCCCTTTGATGTAATTAGTTTAAGTTTGTCAGCCGCACACCCCTATAAGACGACTGAAATGAGAGTCTTTAACCCTGATGCCAAGGCAGTGCTACTGAACGGGTCATGGTGAACAATTGAATCAACAGCAAGAAAACAAAACAAGCGAAATTTTTAAAAAAAGTACTTTGATCGATAGCCAAGCCCTTTGATAGATCGGTAGAAAGGAAACTATATGGAGAGCGACCTGATTTGGAAACCACTGCGCAGTTCATCTCATATATTGGTCTCTAGTCATCTGAACACTTCAACATAACAATGAGAACGAAGAAAAAGAAGAAGGTGGCAAAGCCCCTTGATAGGTAGCCAAGCCCCCTTTGATGAGTTACCAAGCCACTTTGACTTAATTAGTTTAAACCTGTAAGCCACACACCCCACTAAGACGACAGAAATGAGAATTTTAAACTCTGATGTCAATGTAGTCCTACTGTACAGATCTGAAACATGGAGAACAACTGAATTAACAATAGAAAAAAGAAGCAAAATAAAAAAAAAATATTAAAAAAAAGCTTATATTAAGTGTTTTTGTATTAATTTGTTTGGATCAGTCATGTCATTAAATTTGTAATAGATCTAGACTATCAATAATAAATATGTGCGATTAGAAATATTTTTACCTATTGTTTTTTTTAGCGCAGTTTCGAAATTCGAAACCGAAACCATTGTTATTTCTGCAAGTCGGACTAGAGTTACCCCACGTAACTTTCGCGGCGACAGAGAGAGCGGCTCAGAAAACAAAAGAGGAGGGGGGAGAACAAGTAATTTTTTCTGTATTCTCTACATCGCCATTTGGACAACTGTGTCTTTCAGGAAGTATTCACCCGTCACTAGATAGAGGCGCATGCTACTCCGCGGGTCGGCTCGTTCTATATATTTGTTATAATCACGTATAATGTATGAATGTTACAGAATAAGTCATCTTCAGATTTTCTTGTGCAGAGCTCTTAACAGATGAAAATACAAAATTGAAAGAAGAGATTGAAAAATGTAAGTTTATTTTTTTAGTGTCAGAATCTTTTTAAAATATCGTTATAGCAAGTAATAGAAGAAAAAGAATAATTTTTGAAACCAAAGTTTATCAAAGGGGAAATAACCACTAATTACTGCCATTTATAAAAAAATAATACAAGGTTTAGCTCCCTATAGCGCCTATAAAACTAAATTAATAAATAAGTTCTACATTAATACAACTGGTTAGTTTTTGGATTAATTAATTAATTAATTAATAATTATGCAAAATTTCAACTTGTTCTGAGAATTTGAAGTGGGAGAAAAAAAAAACAACTTGTCCAAACGTAACAAGGGGACTAAATCCATATACACATATATACATATTTCTCATTAAGTAGCATTTATTCCACTTATTTGAAATAAAAATAATAAAAATAATTTATAATTAATAAAATAATTAATCACCAGCAATTAGTTAACTAATTGATTAATTTTTTTGAGTGATTCATGTTTTGTCAATTGTGCAATCAATTGTACATTGATCTAAGGTTGGGAAAAGGGAGAAAAACATGCTCAAACATTTAACCAGACAGACAGACAGACAGACAGACAGAGTGAGTTGATATAAGCTTGTAAATATTCAAAATGTTAATTGACCAATATGGTGGTTATTTTATAATTGCTTTGAAAAGTCGTTCAAATCAAAAGACCCAAGGATTAACTTTTATTTTCATTGCACATGCAGATAAAGAGAAAGAGCAAGCTAAAAGCCACGAGGAAGAGATACAGAGTAAGTTCTTTCAATCGAATTAGAGATTAACACTTTAGATACAAGGTTTAATCAATAGGATTAATAGATAAAGAAGAAACACAATGTAGCAATATCTGCTATCTTTTATTGTAGCCAAAAAATGAAGCAATGTCTGCTATCTTTTGTTGTAACCGAAAATGTATCTGCTAACCTTTATTGTAGCTAAAAAGTAGCAATATCTGTTATCATTTGTTGTAGCCAAAAATGTCAATGAATTCATTGTGTGTGTGTGTGTCTAATCTTTCCGTGTTATGCTATTGTTTTGTTTTCATAATTCAAGAGGTCATTTTCAATGCTTCACGGAAAGAAACCAATATATCAGTCAAAGGTAAGCCTGTCTTATTTTCAAATAGCCACTTCAAGGTTAAGACAGTGTTTTTATAAGGAAATAAACGCTTGATACAGCTTTGAAGTGGACAATAAAGATTTATTACAGACATTTACGACAGTCGAATTTTGTTTATCGGACCACATATGGACGCGATAGTTTGGGTGCTTAGACTACTACTTAAGTCTCCACTGACCTCGTTATGGCAAGCGTTATTGCTCCCCCACCTTTCTCTTCCCCCATAGGTGTCACCACTATCTGATCCACTGGTTACTTTTGAGAGACTTCCTAATTGAGCTCTGCAAAGTTTATGATAGGCCCACTTTTAGAATTACCTTTCTCTGAGTACGCTAATACTCCCTCTCTTCTAATATACATAATTAGTGCATCTAGTAAATATCTGTTTGAATAATAATAATAGACTTGCCTTCGAGTCCGAAGATTAATGAGGAATGCAGTATTTCCCTTAACAACGCAACCCCCACTTCGACCTACATATTTTGCCACATCCAACGCAGACATTTAGATTTTCTTTTCGCCGTCTACATCTGTCATAGGCAGCGAATTTTCTTTTGGTATTAAATGTGTATCCCTTTGTAAGTGATCTCCACCTGCCTCGTTCTAAGCCCGCCTGCAACCAGGTGCTCTCTTCTAATCTGTATAAATAGAAAAATACGAAAAAAAAACAAACATACTTATAGGAAACCTTACTAGGGCAGAGTTAGCAGCAATGAAAAAAAAAACGTTTTGGTCACGAGACCTTCGTCTGCTACAAACAAATAAAAAAGACAAACAATTAGCACAATGCTTAAAGTTAAATTGTCTGATTATGTTGTTGGGCTTTAGAGGTAGCAGGAAAACTACATCCGCTGATGGGACCTCGGGTCCCAAATGATTATAGTTTTTAATGTAGTCCAGCATTTTTCCATGCGTTTTCTATTTTGTTATACAGTTCTAAACCCTTAATCTTCGGAAACGAAGACTTTGTTATTGTACAGTTGTTCAGTATTTTTTTCAGTCTTTGTTATTTAGATACTGTTTACAATTGTATAGGCTTACAATACCGCATAGGTGCATAACATTTTTTAAAACACAAACTACAATGTCTAAGCAATTCTTTACATTTATTTAAACACTTGATGACTCGTTACAGATACCATTCTGAAAGGTCTGCAAGAGGAAAGGGAGAAAATTCTAAAAAGTTTTTGGGAAACTAGTAAGTTGATGTAGTAATTGCAGACGATTGCATAATATTTAGAACAGCTAGAAGTTACGATTTTTTCCTAATTCGGCCATCGACATACTTGTACGATTATTTATTGGTATTCTCATTATATAGACATCTAGATCTAACGCCAGACTGATCTGGTTTAGAACTCTGAAGTTCTAGTCTAGACCTACTTCTAGATCTAGAACCTAGATATAATCTATATTAGACTTACATAAAAATATACGCAACGTTTATAAACTTCAACGAAATTGAAGCAACTTTAAATGTACTCCATTTACTCAGTTATCGAATAATTCGTATTACAGCTGACTACGCCATGTTGGCTCTAGACCTAGATTTAGTCTCTAGCCAAATTTACATTTATTTATATTTTTTTTACTTTGAAAAATGATAACGGTCAAACTAGAGTTTTCTCAGTGGGGCCAACGAGCTAGTAATTCTTTTTATAATCGACACACATCAACTCTTAAATTTCTAGGAATATCGCTAGAGCCGTTTTTGAGATCAGCTGTCCACCTACCCACTCAGTCACCATATTTCTTCGTGAAGGAGTGACTTGAGTAGAGGTATTGTCAAAAACATTTTAAGTTATAGTAAAAAAGTAAACACAATGAAGTCAAAGTAAAAAAGTAAATGCAATGAAGTCAAAGTAAAAAAGTAAAACACTCTGAAGTCAAAGTAAAAAAAAAAAACGCAATGAAGTCAAAGTAAAAAGTAAACGCAATGAGGTCAAAGTAAAAAAGTAAACGCAATGAAGTCAAAGTAAAAAAGTAAAACACAATGAAGTCAAAGTAAAAAAGTAAAACGCAATGAAGTTAAAGTAAAAAGTAAACGCAATGAGGTCAAAGTAAAAAAGTAAACACAATGAAGTCAAAGTAAAAAAGTAAAACGCAATGAAGTCAAGTAAAAAAAGTAAACACAATGCAGTCAAAATAAAAAAGTAAGCGCAATGAAGTCAAAGTAAAAAAGTAAATGTAATGAAGTCAAAGTAAAAAGTAAATGTAATGAAGTCAAAGTAAAAAGTAAATGTAATGAAGTCAAAGTAAAAAGTAAATGTAATGAAGTCAAAGTAAAAAGTAAAACGCAATGAAGTCAAAGTAAAAAGTAAACGCAATGAAGTCAAAGTAAAAATAGAAAAAAGCAATGAAGTCAAAGTAAAAATAGAAAAAGCAATGAAGTCAAAGTAAAAAAGTAAACGCAATGAAGTCAAAGTAAAAAAGTAAACGCAATGAAGTCAAAGTAAAAAAGTAAACGCAATGAAGTCAAAGTAAAAAAGTAAAACACTCTGAAGTCAAAGTAAAAAAGTAAACGCAATGAAGTCAAAGTAAAAAAGTAAACGCAATGAAGTCAAAGTAAAAAAGTAAACGCAATGAAGTCAAAGTAAAAAAGTAAACACAATGAAGTCAAAGTAAAAAAGTAAACGCAATGAAGTCAAAGTAAAAAAGTAAACGCAATGAAGTCAAAGTAAAAAAGTAAACGCAATGAAGTCAAAGTAAAAAAGTAAACGCAATGAAGTCAAAGTAAAAAAGTAAACGCAATGAAGTCAAAGTAAAAAAGTAAACGCAATGAAGTCAAAGTAAAAAAGTAAACGCAATGAAGTCAAAGTAAAAAAGTAAACGCAATGAAGTCAAAGTAAAAAAGTAAACGCAATGAGGTCAAAGTAAAACAACAAAATCAGCTAAATGTTAAAAGTATCATCTCAAAGTCATATAGTTATAAAATCTAAAATAAACGCGATAAAGTGACAGATTAAAAGTCATGAAAGAGAAGTCTAGTGTACAGGAATTTATTTATTACAATGAACTATTAGCCAACTAAAAATGTTTTAAAATAGGCTTCGGTCGTAATTTGTCGCTAAATCAAGGCTTTTATTTTTGTACAGAAAAACAGATTCCCCCAGACGACAGGATAGCACTACTTGGTGGGTACTTGTTATGATTGGTTTCGTTTATATATCTGCAGCTTACTTTTCCTTTAACTGCTTTTATATAGCGCAACTTTCATGCTTATAGCACGCACAGAGCGCTCTGGTCTAATCTCTTTTGTTGACATGTAGGGGATAGGGTTTTGTGGGAGAGAAGATATCCGTGCTGCATTGAGGTGTTCAGCAAACTCTGCTCGAACCAAGATTTGAACTCGAGCCTCTTGTTTCGTGGCCAAGACGTAGTCAAGCGGCTTTGGCTACCCAGCACACATCCCACTGACTGTATTAAAACGTTAAATAGCCACTTAGTCATCTTTTCAATAAAAAAATACGATTGCAAGTTTCTTGAGAGCTTTACAATATAATTTATAATAACGTATGTTCTAATGTATCGCTTGTTTGGTTCCAGAGAAGAGACTCCATCGACTTATTTCCGTGAGGCCTGTGAAAAAAAGTGTCGCTTTTGATTTCGGTACGTCCAACATGACTTTGTGTGTGTGTGTGTGTTTTTTTTAGGCAGATCTAGATCCTCCAGCACCTTTCGGCACATTGGACGGCAAGCTGTCTCCATAAAGATCTGTCCCTGGCAATGTCTGAAGTCTCTTTCCATCCGGGTCGGCGCATTGGGCGGCAAGCTGTCTCCATAAAGATCTGTCACTGGCAATGTCTGAAGTCTTTTCCCACCTGGTGTCCACTTCTCTGAGGTCCTCCTTGAAAGTGTGGAGTTAAACGAAGGCATCCCTGTTTTCGCTTTCCTCGTAGTGGCCTCCAATGTAACAATGATTGTAATTTTAAATTAGCGTAATTTAGAGAAAATATTCAACAAAGTATTCAGTTATCACTTATTTCAATTATTAATCTGTGTAAAAGAAACAAAATGATATTTATTTTCATGACAGATACAGACGCTATGCCATCCGACTCCAGCAAGATTTATCTTTTCCAGGAAGGTAGGTTACTTAATCATTCTATCACAATGACTACTTTAAATATGTGTTGTGGGTTGTGTGTGTGTGTGTTTCCTAGGCAGTGTTTCCCAAACTGTGTTCCGCGGAACACTAGGTCTGAATAGGTGTTCCACTAACTAATGGACTAATTAACTAGTGGGCCACCACGTGAATTAATCACTCTAAACAAAATAAGCAAAGTGTTCCGCTAAATAAGATAAGACAAAATAAGTTTATTGATCCAATCAAATGGAAATTCAGTGTAACGGCAACCTCAGCGTAACTACTGTACAATAACAGTATAGATGAAAAAATTCGAACAACATTCACACACGAAACACATACACATTCACAACCAGCGCTTTATGAATTTGACTTCTATGGTCTTCTCGATGACGACAGATGATCTTGTAATACTCTGACCGAAAGTGGGATAAAGGAGTTTTTAAATATTTCTGTTTTAGTCTTAATGGAAAGGAGACGACCACTTCGTTCAGATCTTAAGTAACAGTGGTATATGGGTGCAGGTTGTCCTTAAGAATCGAGAGTGTTTTGGAAAGGAATGTTTCATGAAGAAGCTCTTCAAGAATTTTGCGAAGTGTTCCATGAAGGAAAAAGTTTGGGGGAGCAGTGTTCCAAGGTAACGAAAAGGAAAGGGAGAATTTAGTTTTTGTTGGTGCTTAATGATGAGATAACGATAGGGTCTGTCTAGACTACTCTAGACCAGTGATGCCCGAACCTTGCTCGACATGCGGGCCATTTTATTTCCAACACTCGAGTCGCGGGCCACATCAACAAAAAAAAAAAAAAAAAAAAAAACAAGAAAAAAAAACTAAATATAATTAACCTGAAATTATTCTATTAGAAACCCGTGGATCTAGTACCCGTAGTTAAACAATCTTTTATTCGCGGCTCAAATCAAGAATGCCGCCATATTTGTTTTATAATGCCATTTATATTTTCATTAAATTTTCCTTATGAAACAAACATGTTAGCGTATCATCATGTTCCACACACACACACACAAAAGTAAAGATACGTTCACTTCTCCCGGTAGACTCTCATTTCAGGATCCCATTTCATAAACACGCAAATGTTACTAAAGGTCATAGTACCAACCCATTACAGAAAAAATGAGGACCCTAACGTAGGTAAAGATTCATCTTTCAGCCTTTTTTTTTTTTTTTGGAGAGGGGTTTTCTACACTTTGTGCCGACGTTTTGGTGGGCCGGATGGAACCACTTTGCGGGCCGAATCTGGCCCGCGGGCCGTATTTTGGGCATCACTCATCTTATCTTATATAATACAGACGTTACTTCCATATCTCAAGTTGAATCCTGTCTTTAGTGATACAATTTTTATTGAGTGTCTTTGTTCACAAAAAGGACGTTTGTTCAGGTTATTTCAAAGTCTACAATAAGAAAAATATAACGCGCCTACATGGGTCTAGTTGTAGTAGCTGTTTAGAGATATTAATAAGGGGCCGGTAGGAAATAATGCGCTGATCTGATATGTACAATGGTTATCGAATGTTTAATTGAGGAGGTCTTTAAATATTTTTTTTTTTCCAATATGTTTTTATTTGTAAGTTCTCATAATTCACAAGTATTAAATCATAAACAATTGAAAATTGATTAACCTAAAAATACAACAATAGTAACAGAAACATTATTTAATATCAAAGACATACTACCTAACCATCCTAGCCATTGAATCCATAAAAGACAGAACAATGGTACAAGTATCCTCTACCCCAGAACAATCAACACAATATCAAATATCCCTGACCCCCATCACCCCATTTCTGGAAAACTACCTGAGCATTGTACAAGTATATGACAATCAAACTAGACAATTCTCTACCCTAAAATCCATTATTTTTCTAAATGTCAATTCTACGTGATTAAGATGAAAAACCTTATTATTATGTAGAGCTTTGAGCCAGCTAGCCCAAACAAGGTTCCTGTATTCGGAAACAATAATTAAGTTAAAGTTATGTATCATTTTATTTTTTAGTTTTGGCAGCTTGTTTAATACAATTGACAAGTTAACATTTACATAGCTGCCACAGTTTGCTTCTAATAAGTCCCTTACAGTACTTCTAACTTGAAGGAATAATGGACATTCCAAATACATATGTTTCTCATTGTCAGCATTTTCAAGATGGCATAATATACAGGCACGGTCATTTGCTCGTCTTCTAACCATAGGGGGTCATCCCAAAGATAAGTCTATAACTTATCTCTCTAGCTTTTGGTGGTATATGTTTGCTGTGTAGGTTTATGAATGTGTCCTTGAATTCTGTCACCCCGAGAACTCTCCCCCACTTAATCCTATTCACCAGACTTTCATGTAACAGCTTTTTAAGTGTTGTGTATGATTCTTTGGTTTTGTTGTGTATTAAATGTTCATTACCAGGTAAAATTCTGGAAATAGACCTGTAAAATGGATGAGTGACTATACCAAAATAGTGAGGAGTATCATTGAGTATTGGAAGAAGAATACTTAATCTTAAACCATAATAGTAAATTGTCAAGGGAAAGTTTGTTGGATTTCTAACTACTTGACCTACAAATTTTAGCCTTAGCGAATGTATTTTTGTTTTGACATCTTGTAAGTTTATCCCCCCATCCTCTTTGTTTTGATTGAGTGTAGTGTGCTTAATGCTCCTAATAGTGTTTTTAAATATAAAGCTTCTAATTAACTTGTTCAGCTTGTTTATGAATTTAGGAGGTGGCTCTGTGATGTTAGCTAAATAGACAATCTTTGGAATGACCAAACTATTTATCAATACAGCTCTACCAAATATTGTAGAACCTGTGTGCTTATAAAGTTTTAGCAAGTTTGAGGCTTTGACAAAAATATTCTCCCACTGGTCTTTACAATAGAATAAAGGATTACAGGTATAGACAATACCACAAATCTTGATTTTATCTACAATTTTGAAAGCGCAATTCTCTTTGAATTTCCATTTCCCTAGTGCAATTACAGAGGATTTATTTATATTTATTTTTGAACCACTAGTTTCTCCGAAGAGTGTAAATTTCTTTAGTATATTCTCAATATCTTGCTCTGAAGATGGAAAAAAAGTTGTATCATCCGCATAGGCTTTGATGGTTGAGAAGGAGCGACCCGGTATATTAATCCCAATAATAGAGGGGTCAGATCTTATAGATTCCAAGAAGGGTTCCAAGCAAAGGATATACAAGAAGGGGGATAAGGGACAGCCCTGTCTGACAGACCTTTGTATGAGGATACGTCGCGAATGGCGTCGCTATATAGTCGCAGTAAGAGAGGACCCAGCGCGGGGAAGAAAATTTTATAGAGTTCAAAGGTTAAGCCATCTGGACCGGGTAATTTATTGTTCTTAATCGAGTCCAGGGCAGTCCTGAGTTCGTCTAGCGTAAATGCACTCCCTAAAAGATCTTCATCTGTCTTGTCCAGCTGCTTGCAAAATTTTAGAGCATCAGTATATACTGGCTCTTCACTGTATATAGTAGTGAAGTGGTTTGTAAAAATATTCTTATTATCCTCATAATTATCTACTTTATTCCCCTCAATATCTATGATGTTGTTTATTATTTTACTTGATTGCACATTCTGTTCAAACGATAGGAATAGTTTACTAGGACCTTCATTACTTAAGTAATTTTTACACATAATCTTAGCACCCCTATAAGTATACTTGTTAAATTCTTCTAGTTTTAAAAGAGTTTGTTTTAACGGTTTCATCATCCGTGCGTAATAATGTGGATTTGAGTTGTTCATATTCTTGCCTCCTACGTCCCTGAGCTAATCTAGATGTTAACTAGCTTTGCTGCTTGATAGAACTTTTTAGGAGTGGCCATGTCTGTGTTAAATCGAAATGTGGATCATGTATATCTTGTAAGTAAGAATTTAGATTAGCAGAAACTAACTCCACGAAAAGGGGAATTTCCAACAGCGAATTGTTAAATTTCCTGTGGGATGACTTTCTTTTAATTTCTTTGTTTTTTATGCCCAAAGTAACTAACACCGCTTTGTGGTCTGTGTATTCTAATGTTTCTTCCAAATGCGATACCCGACTTATATAGAAATGATTAGGAGCATACACTCTATCTAAGCGTGTCGAGACGGGGTATGACTTATGCACCATGGTAGTGTCACGACCCATAGGTTCTAGTGTCCTGTAAGCGTCAACTAAATGAAAATTCCTCTCTATCTCCTCTAAGAAATTAAGATTCGGAAAGGTTTTATGAGAGGCAGGGCCCACCGCCAAAGTAGTCTGTTTATCTAATGCAGAAGTTATGTAGTTGAAATCCCCCCCTATGATTAGCGTATCCTCTCTATAATTGTTATTTAGTATATCGATCGAATTTTCATAAAAATCCTGTTTTTCCTTGCTCTTTGCTGGTGCGTAGATGTTAGCAAGTGTAAATGTTTGATTTCCTGATTCTACTCTAATGATCACTATTCTTCCCCTGATATCCTTAAATGCATGCACTACTTTACTGATATGTATAATTGTTATCGAATATTTAATTGAGGTCTTTAAATATATTTTTTTTTTATATATTAAAGGTGAATATAGTAATTTAAAAATAATGTTCTTTTCAATAACAATTCAACAACTATTCGAGGTTCTTGAAAAACTGATTAACATCATGTTTATTTTGTATCCATAGAGATTGATTAGCTGCAATCTGTAAACATATTTCTATTGGCTATAACGAATTATCTTACTTTTTATACAACAATTGAAGCAAAAACAAAAATAAAAGAAGTTTAATACTCCTTGTACTCTTAACCATTTCATTCTTTAATAGTTGTTATGTTAATTTATTGAGTTATCTCCCCTTTTCTAGACTTGTTTAGGAAAAAAAAATCACACTTTACGGTACATTATGAAAGAGGATTACAATTATATCTACATTGAGCATCAGGTTTTGAGACTAATATTTCACTCCTACTGTCTATTTCAGATGAGCCGCTGTCAATCCACGCAGCAAACAGCTTGTTAAAAGAAGCACACGTCTGTAAGTCTTCATTAGTATATCTTTGACATAAACACAGTGGCGGATCCCCGAGTGGGGTGACAAAGGCGAGCACCCGTCCCTCCAGTCCTTGACCTCTCTGACCACTTAACCCTTCAAGTGCTCAGCTATTGTACAGAGAGTGCACTGAAAGTGGGATTAACATTCTTGTGTTGACAAACATTGGAGACCCACTTGCTTAGTTTTCTTTTAGAAGCTAAACTACGCGTTGTAGCCTATTAAACCTATTACATTTTTGAAAAGCTAATTGAATAAGGAATTTAATTAAGTGCAAACAATTAACATATATTAATAAAAAATAAAAAAATGTTGAAAAAAATGATACAAACCATTTTTAAACAAGCACAATAAAAATTTAACCCGTCAGAATCACAACTTATAAAACTTAAATAAAAACACCACCACATTTAGAAAATTTTAAGAACAAAATATATACACAAATATATAAGAGTTGTAAAAGTAGAAAGAATGATACTTTACAACTGTCTGTGATATTTAGCAAAACACTCGCAACACAGTCCAACTTTGCAACCTGTGCACTCCCACCCAGTTGGATGACCAGCAGCACACTGTAATTTTTTCCCCACTGGCAGTTTGCTAAGATCATGTCCATCAAGTGGATGACCTGCTACTGTCAGGGTTAGTGGTGTTGGACCCATTCTTGCAGCCTCCATCTCTACTTAAGTGCGTTTTCGACGTATCACTTTTTTGGGTACAAAGTTTGATGTCATGCTCTCTAGTGCAGATACGATATATCATGTGGTTATAAAGACACAAAAATAGTCTGGACATGAATGATATAATCTGGCGCCTCAAAACCAGTTTAGCTTCGTGTTGATGGGGCACGTCAGTCTAAATAACGCAACCCATCTAGGAGAAGGAAAACTCTGGCTCCAAACCTCCACTTTGTGGCGATACTCCCCCGTGTGGGTATCGGGGCTTGGAAATGACCAAGAGAAATAAATAACCCCACTGCTTTTCCACTTGCATTTCACTAAGTGAATAATAGTGGACCTTCCCCCCCTCTAGGTCCTTTTTGACGGAGGTCTGGATTGCACTACACCAGACGGAGGTCATTGTCTCACTACATTCTAATACTAGATATAAACCCATCATGAAGTGTTTTTTTTTCTGGATCTGGTGAATGTTTTATCGTGAAGGGGCCTGGATCTAGGATGTGACGATTCCACAAGGCATACCCAGGGCACAGTCCACTTTAAGCTTTCTACTGCAGATGGCGGAAAATGGACCATTGGCTAACCACACCTTGTCCCATTGATATTCCGGTTAAAGTCTTCAAAACTAGATATTCACTTTTATGTCAGTATTGGAGAAAATTGCCAAGACCGAAAACTCCCTTGAAATGCGGGGACTATATATTTAAAGAAAAGCCTGAGGAAACACCCAGCCTACACTAAATCAGGTTTATTATCAATTAAGATGATATTAAAAAAGGTTCATTCGTCTAAACCAGGGGTTCTCAACCTGTGGGTCGCGACTGACGATTTGCCAGGGGTCGCCTAATACCATCGAAAATATGGATTGCTATTGTCTATTCTTCTATTGCTGTATGTGTGTGTGTATGTGGGGGGGGGGGGGGTCGCGGCAGAGTGGGGGATTATAAAAAGGGGTCGCCGAGATTAAAAGGTTGAGAACCGCTGGTCTAAACCAAAGATTACACATGCTGGCTAAAGATGCTGCCTGGGAGTTATAAAGTGGAATCTAGTGTTTGACAATATCCAGTGGTTCCCCTGGAGCCGCGATGGCTGAGTGTTAAAGCGCTTGGCTTCTGAACCGGAGAGTTCCGGGTTCGAATCCTGGCATTTTTTAATTTCGGAATCCTTAGGGAGCCTCTGAATCTACCAAATAAGGCCAATACAAGCGCTACAAAGACACTCTCAAGAGGTCCTTCAAGGAATGAGATATCGACATTCACGGTTGGGAAGCATTAGCTCTCGATCGCTCCTCATGGTGAGAAGCTGTGAGTCTCGGAGTCTCAAGATTTGAAGAGTGGCCAGGGCGAAAGAGCGCCAAATCAACAAAAGGCGGAGAGAAGAAGCAGGCCTATCTGCAACTGACCTGACCCACCCATGCCACATTTTAAAGCGAGGATTGGACTTTACAGCCATCTTCGAGTCCATAGGAAATGAGAAATGTGCTCATCTTCGACCACGAAGGAGGAGCTATATATACCCAGCTCTAACATATCTGACATACGTTGAGGAAAGGTAAAGACGGTTGGTTGTTATTCTGGTCACATGACACCCTCATTAACCTTCTCTAACTCTTAATCCCAGGTGAGCATAGGGCTGGTCAGCATAGCTGGTCAGTGTAAGGCTAGTCGAGGCTACGTGTAGTCGGTCATGACATGACAACCAAGCGTTAGTGTTTGTTGTGTGTTGAGTGGTCAGGCGAGAAGATACACACTGCCGTTGTTAGCCAAGCATGTAAATCTCCAAATCACGCATTTTTTCTTTGCTTACAAGATCTAGATCTAACTGCTTAGACGAAGATATATTTCTTTTACGAGAATGTAAACGTTACTGTAATGGTCTCCCGTTATACAATAAGTCAATAGATTAAATTAATAGGCATGTGACGTCACATAGAAACCCGGTAAAAATCTGACCGTTTTGGATGCGCAGGAAAATTACGTCAGAAAAATATCAATTACTAAGTTATTATTGCAAATAAAAACAAAATAATAATATATTCATTATCTGTAAATCAAAACACATAGTATATCAAAAATTGTCAAAACCATCGGAGTTTCCCTTTAAAGCGTACAAAGGTTGTCAATAAAGTGTATCGATTCAACGCGTTCATTGCATAGGAATATGTTTACATGTTCAATGGTTATTTATTTCTTTGTCATTGGTGAGCTGTTTACAGCGATTCTTTGTTAGCAGCTTTAAAGACACATCTAAACACAATCTAAACACAGCCTAAGCATAGCAAACACAACTTAAACACAATTGAAACACAACTTAAACACAATTGAAACACAACTTAAACACAACGAAACACAACTTAAACACAATTGAAACACAACGAAACGCAACTTAAACACAATTGAAACACAACTTAAACACAACAAAACACAATTTAAACACAATTGAAACACAACTTAAACACAACGAAACACAATTTAAACACAGTGAAACACAACGTAAACACAGCGAAACAAACATAATTGAAACACAACTTAAACACAGCGAAACACAACTTAAACTCAATTGAAACACAACTTAAACACAACGAAACACAACTCAAGCAAAGCGAAACACAACTTTACTTAATGTTTTAAACACATATTTTTCACTTCCAATTCTTTTTATATTTCAGTAAGAGAGCTTACTCTTGCTAGAGAGAATCGAAACTTTGCTTTGGAACAAAAATTAGGTTTGTTTATTTTACCACTAATTAAAAATTTGTGAACACAACCTAGTAGGTATTGATCTACACACTAGGTATTGATCTACACTCTAGATATTGATCTACACACTAGGTATTGATGTACACACTAGGTATTGATGTACACACTAGGTATTGATGTACACACTAGGTATTGATGTACACACTAGGTATTGATGTACACACTAGGTATTGATTTACACACTAGGTATTGATCTACACACAAGGTATTGATCTACACTCTAGGTATTGATCTAAACACTAGGAGTGCACCAGAGATTTACAGTCCAGCTATAGAGCATGCCTGCCTGATGTGTGGATGCGGTGTAATCTCCAAAATTTAAATAAATAATTCCTATATATAAGTACGAAAATGTAAAGCCTGTAGAACAATATGATAATAAGACTGCACCTCTTTTTTACTGTAAAAATGTAATATAGAAAACTTAAAACATTGAAATCCATATGTTCCATGGAGCAGGAGGATCAAAACCTACTAGACTTACAATTGACATTTAGAAAAATAATGGATTTTAGGGTAGAGAATTATTTAGTTTGATTTTCATATACTTGTACAATGATCAGGTAGTTTTCCAGAAATGGGTTGTTGCGGGTTAGGGATACTTGATATTGTGTTGATTGATCTGGGGTAGAGGATACTTGTATCATTTTTCTGTCTTTAGTGGGTTCAATGGTTAGGATGGTTAGGTAGTATGTCTTTGATATTAAATAATATTTCTGTTACTATTATTATATTTTTAGGTTAATCACTTTTCAATTGTTTATGATTTAATACTTGTGAATTGAGAACTTACAAATAAAAACATATAAAAAAAAATATATTAAAAAATGCCCAGTAAAGAGGCAAGATGGCCCATTAAAAGAGGCACATTAAGCCCAAAAAAGAGGCAAAGAAAAGAGGCCTAAGGCCCAAGGATTCCTATGATGATAGAGCTAAAATTGAATAGCGCAAATTCTGAGGTTTCCTTTAAAAAAAATTTAAAAACAAAATCAATAAACACAATTTATCTCTTTACGTTTAAAGGCTGGTACAAATTTATTAGAATTGTTAATATGGCAAACTGAGCTTACGATCTTCCTAACAAATATGATAAACATTTTTGGAGGTCCCCAAATATAAAGCAGGATATAGGTTAGGGTGTGCTCCCAGCTTCCTAAAGATCACCGGCTATCGATGTTTCCACAGTCTCTTGTTGAATATCAGTCAGGCCTGCAGAGGGATCTCTTGTTGGATATCAGTCAGGCCTGCAGAGGGATCTCTTGTTGGATATCAGTCAGGCCGGGAGAGGGATCTCTTGTTGGATACCAGTCAAGCCTGCAGAGGGATCTCTTGTTGGATATCAGCCAGGCCTGCAGAGGGAGCTCTTGTTGGATATCAGTCAGGCCTGCAGAGGGATCTCTTGTTGGATATCAGCCAGGCCGGCAGAGGGTGTTCTTTTAAGTTAACAGACAAGTCGGCAGAAGGAGTTCTGGTTAGTTTTGCTGGCCATTCTACAGCCTTCGGATAAACTCTTCCTGACAATTTCAAATGAATATATCCCCAAGACAGTAAAGGTTTGGATTTAAAGTTTTCCTTCTCTTGTAGTCAGGGCCAGCCTCAGGCGGATTAAACCGATTGCCACATTTCGGATCCGATCTTGGCAGGGGCCCCGAAATTTTATATTTACCATATCATGTCATGTCTCTTATCACAGGCCAAAATGTAAGACTTAAAGGGTAAACATATTTAGTGCATCGTACTACTGACGTAGCTTTAATTAACCCTCTGACGCCTATTAATTTTGAGGTGCTTCCAATGCATGGTATATATTAAATGTTTATATAATGATCTAATTATTACTAATAGTTGTAATTGCAAAAAAAATAAATAATAATAATAAATTAAAAGAGAGGCCTCTTTGTGTGCTATTAACATCCGTAATTTACATGTAGCAACATATATATATATATATATATATCTTAAATATATCGTAAATATATCTTAAATAAAAAAAACTTCCAATAACTTGAATAACTTCCTTGTCAACAATACTAACTAAAACTTTATTTGTAATAGAAACAGAATCAAGTTAATATGAGATCTAATACATGTAGAAGACGCTAGTAATGATAGCTTTAACAAAATCAAACTCAATACAATAACACAACCTTTCAGTCTCACGTTCTGGAGTTGTCTCTCCTATGACCAAGTGACGACAATGCCACCTATGTTGCATCATTCACAAACTCTTCCAACCGTCACCACATAAGACTAAAAATAAGACTAAGACTGCTTTATTGATCCTTACAGAAATTTGTTGTGATTACAAGGACTCTTTTCTCATATAAAGACAACACAACAGAAAAATACACATAAATACAACAGACAACATAAAGAGTTCATTCAGCGACTACACACGTACAAACAAACTCAAGTGAATAGGGGCTGGGTAAAAATCTTAATTTTTTAAAAATCTGTCATTCATAAGTAAAGAGTGTGTTGCATAGTCATCAGAGGAATGATATATTGTGTGTGTGTGTGTGTGTGCTTCTTGATTGAAGTGAATTCTTAAACATGTAGGTTGCAAAGGCTTATTAATCGGTCAGTACATAGATTAGCTTTACAGAACCTAACTCAGCAACAATGACTGGGTATAAATATATATTACAAGAATGTAGGTCTACTATGCAGCACAAATCACAGTGGTGTAGCTAGGGTGGGGTGGGGGATGAAGAGGGAGAATTTTAAAATCTCCCTGGGGCCCAACTCGAGGGAACCTCCAAATGAGTGTTTTTATATTAAACATTAAATATTACGCAAAATTCAGGGGCCACCAAAGAGGTCAAGGGGGGTCCAAATGATGGAAAATTCCTGCCTACGACACTGACCAATTAGTTGAAATGGTGACAAAATATTTGATCCGATTCTTGTTTTTCTTACCACACAGAGAAGAAGGACGTCTTGAAAGATGTCTTGGAGAAAGAAATTGGTGTTCTTATTTATGAAATAGGTAAGTGTCTTAGATTTTATTCGGGCCGCCCCCAAAGAATGCAAGGGCGATAACCTATAGCTTGTAATGCATATAGATATTATAGGTAAATCCTGCACCGGGGGTACAGAACAGTATAAATAAAGTTAAAAGAAAAGCTCCCCTTTCAGACCTTGTGGTCTATAGGGCAGATAATGTAAAGGTCATCTTTTTCTGTGGCCAACGGTTAACAAGGGTGTCATGTGGCCAGCACAACGACCAACCTACTTTACTTTTCCCCAACTAATGTCAGGTACCCATTTTGGACTAAGAGGCGCCCAAAGATCCCGAAATTGAAAATCCCAGTCTTCACCAGGATTCGAACACGGGAACCTGGTTCGGAAGCCAAGCGTTGTACCGCTCAGCCACTGCGCCTCCTAACAGTAGAAATAAGAGTGTGAAAACATGTGTGAGTGATGGGTCGTCAGCAGAGTTGTCTTATCATTTTTCTTTCGTTAAATGCATTCAATTTTCATTGTCATTGTCATCATCAGATTAAGACCTTAAATAGGTCAAGGGAAAATGTGTTTCGATGTGGGGGGAGGGGCGGAAGGGAGGCGGAGGAGACATCATAATGTTTACAAGGAAAACAATATTACTCAATGTAATGTGACTCATTAAAATCTTTGCTTATATCAGAAAAATTGTCTGCAAGGTTTCGAGAAACGACAGAAAATTTCTTAAAGGAGAAAAAATCCTGTAAGTAGCTCTAGATATATTTATATTCCAAGGAAATGATAGATAGGAATTTTTGATAACATAAGACATTATATATATGCATATATACTAGCACCGGCTCCAAATCCGGCCATAAATCTATGTACTATCCGGCCTTATTCAGCTCCGGCTGTGACGTATCAGAGGGTAGCTGGCCAGATTGTAAAAAATACATAGTAGACCTTATATTTCTATTAATATGTATAAAATGGACGTCGTGTGATTAACGTTTGTTATGGAATATATTAAAGTTTATATTGAAACAAAATTATGTGATTAAAAATATATGAATATGCATCACACATCTTTTATTACCAAGACAAGGCGTTTTAATATAAATTAACATGAAACTCTTCATTATAAATTCGCCTTACATACATATCAGCTATGGCCGGCACATTTTTTAACTTTGTATTTTTGAGTTAGCTAACATGTTAATATATCCCTTAAACTACCTCACGCTGACCAGGCGTCTGTCTAGCTTTGTGGTTATATCTCCAGAGGCCCCGGGCATGCTACCCTGCCTCATGGTGGCGCCCGGGTGGAAACGATCCTAGGAGGAATCGATTAGGCTAAAGGGTAGCAAAACAAGACTCCCGTGGGGGTACCTAAGGGGGTGCGAGAGCATCCTCATTGCACCGCGTGGAGTTGTAAAAAAAAGCTCCAACAACCTTGTCACAGTCCAGGCGCTGTTCCTCAAGGTGCCGTTACATAAATGGCGTGTCCCGCACGGTTAGCTTGGTATAGAAAAGGAAAATGGCGGGGGTCTTAGAGTACGCGGTCTCTTGCCGCGAGTCTGACCCACCCGTCAGACAGAACAGTGTACACTCTTCACTTTCAGGCCAGTGAGAGGGAGCTCTGTTCACTTTTGCTGGCTTAGAGTTCCAAGAGCCGAAGGCTCAACTCTACCTGACAGTTTCAAGAAGAAGAAGAATATCTCCAGAGGTACAACTCCCATCCCTTCTATTTGTTTAGTCCATCACTTTGAGTTCATAGACTCTCAGCTGACCAGTCAGTACGGACGTAATGGCAGCATGTTATTATTATTACTCAAGTCTACTGCAGTTATTTCCCCTCATTTCAACTTGATTTTGTTTGGATTTCCGACATAGACTTGCGACCCAGGTTTAAATGACCTCGTTCATTATATCTGAAGCTCTTACGGCTTATAAAAGTTCTAACGAAGATTTCCTATAGTCCATCCACCATGAATAAATATCGTCTAGATGTATCAATGGAATTCGTGTAGTCGCTAAATGAATACACTAAGGCACACTCACACATCGATATTTTCAGGAATTGTACTAAGTAACACACATACAGTGATGATGTCACGTGAACCAATCGTTTTAATGAATGTCATTTTTTTTGTTTTTAGTAGAAGGAAAGTTACTGGCAGAGGAAAATAAACATATCATGATCAGTAAAGATTTAGGTAAATTTTGTTTATGTCTTCAATCAAACGTGGTCGGTAAGTGTACTAGAGTTCTTTTGTAAAGGAGCGTTCTTTTTTATACTTGTTCGTTCTATACCTCTTTTTGTATACCTGTCCCTGCTATACCTCTTTTTGTATACCTGTCCCTGCTATACCTCTTTTTGTATACCTGTCCCTGTTATACCTCTTTTTGTATACCTGTCCCTGCTATACCTCTTTTTGTATACCTGTCCCTGTTATACCTCTTTTTGTATACCTGTCCCTGTTATACCTCTTTTGTATACCTGTCCCTGTTATACCTCTTTTTGTATATCTGTCCCTGCTATACCTCTTTTTGTATACCTGTCCCTGCTATACCTCTTTTTGTATACCTGTCCCTGCTATACCTCTTTTTGTATACCTGTCCCTGTTATACCTCTTATTGTATACCTGTCTTTGCTATACCTCTTTTTGTATACCTGTCCCTGTTATACCTCTTATTGTATACCTGTCCCTGATATACCTCTTTTTGTATACCTGTCCCTGCTATACCTCTTTTTGTATACCTGTCCCTGTTATACCTCTTTTTGTATACCTGTCCCTGCTATACCTATTTTTGTATACCTGTCCCTGCTATACCTCTTTTTGTATACCTGTCCCTGCTATACCTCTTTTTGTATACCTGTCCCTGCTATACCTCTTTTTGTATACCTGTCCCTGCTATACCTCTTTTTGTATACCTGTCCCTGCTATACCTCTTTTTGTATACCTGTCCCTGTTATACCTCTTATTGTATACCTGTCTTTGCTATACCTCTTTTTGTATACCTGTCCCTGTTATACCTCTTATTGTATACCTGTCCCTGATATACCTCTTTTTGTATACCTGTCCCTGCTATACCTCTTTTTGTATACCTGTCCCTGTTATACCTCTTTTTGTATACCTGTCCCTGCTATACCTATTTTTGTATACCTGTCCCTGCTATACCTCTTTTTGTATACCTGTCCCTGCTATACCTCTTTTTGTATACCTGTCCCTGTTATACCTCTTATTGTATACCTGTCCCTGCTATACCTCTTTTTGTATACCTGTCCCTGCTATACCTCTTTTTGTATACCTGTCCCTGCTATACCTCTTTTTGTATACCTGTCCCTGCTATACCTCTTTTTGTATACCTGTCCCTGTTATACCTCTTATTGCATACCTGTCCCTGCTATACCTCTTTTTGTATACCTGTCCCTGTTATACCTCTTATTGTATACCTGTCCCTGATATACCTCTTTTTGTATACCTGTCCCTGCTATACCTCTTTTTGTATACCTGTCCCTGTTATACCTCTTTTTGTATACCTGTCCCTGCTATACCTCTTTTTTGTATACCTGTCCCTGCTATACCTCTTTTTGTATACCTGTCCCTGCTATACCTCTTTTTGTATACCTGTCCCTGTTATACCTCTTTTTGTATACCTGTCCCTGCTATACCTCTTTTTGTATACCTGTCCCTGCTATACCTCTTTTTGTATACCTGTCCCTGTTATACCTCTTTTTGTATACCTGTCCCTGTTATACCTCTTTTTGTATACCTGTCCCTGCTATACCTCTTTTTGTATACCTGTCCCTGCTATACCTCTTTTTGTATACCTGTCCCTGCTATACCTCTTTTTGTATACCTGTCCCTGCTATAACTCTTTTTGTATACCTGTCCCTGCTATACCTCTTTTTGTATACCTGTCCCTGTTATACCTCTTTTTGTATACCTGTCCCTGCTATACCTCTTTTTGTATACCTGTCCCTGTTATACCTCTTTTTGTATACCTGTCCCTGCTATACCTCTTTTTGTATACCTGTCCCCTGCTATACCTCTTTTTGTATACCTGTCCCTGTTATACCTCTTATTGTATACCTGTCCCTGCTATACCTCTTTTTGTATACCTGTCCCTGCTATACCTCTTTTTGTATACCTGTCCCTGCTATACCTCTTTTTGTATACCTGTCCCTGTTATACCTCTTTTTGTATACCTGTCCCTGCTATACCTCTTTTTGTATACCTGTCCCTGCTATACCTCTTTTTGTATACCTATCCCTGTTATACCTCTTTTTGTATACCTGTCCCTGCTATACCTCTTTTTGTATACCTGTCCCTGCTATACCTCTTTTTGTATACCTGTCCCTGCTATACCTCTTTTTGTATACCTGTCCCTGCTATACCTCTTTTTGTATACCTGTCCCTGCTATACCTCTTTTTGTATACCTGTCCCTGCTATACCTCTTTTTGTATACCTGTCCCTGTTATACCTCTTATTGCATACCTGTCCCTGCTATACCTTTTTTGTATACCTGTCCCTGTTATACCTCTTTTTGTATACCTGTCCCTGCTATACCTCTTTTTGTATACCTGTCCCTGTTATACCTCTTATTGTATACCTGTCCCTGCTATACCTCTTTTTGTATACCTGTCCCTGTTATACCTCTTATTGTATACCTGTCCCTGATATACCTCTTTTTGTATACCTGTCCCTGTTATACCTCTTTTTGTATACCTGTCCCTGTTATACCTCTTTTTGTATACCTGTCCCTGCTATACCTCTTTTTGTATACCTGTCCCTGATATACCTCTTTTTGTATACCTGTCCCTGTTATACCTCTTTTTTGTATACCTGTCCCTGTTATACCTCTTTTTGTATACCTGTCCCTGTTATACCTCTTTTTGTATACCTGTCCCTGCTATACCTCTTTTTGTATACCTGTCCCTGTTATACCTCTTTTTGTATACCTGTCCCTGTTATACTTCTTTTTGTATACCTGTCCCTGCTATACCTCTTTTTGTATACCTGTCCCTGCTATACCTCTTTTTTGTATACCTGTCCCTGTTATACCTCTTTTTGTATACCTGTCCCTGCTATACCTCTTTTTGTATACCTGTCCCTGCTATACCTCTTTTTGTATACCTGTCCCTGTTATACCTCTTATTGTATACCTGTCCCTGCTATACCTCTTTTTGTATACCTGTCCCCTGTTATACCTCTTATTGTATACCTGTCCCCTGCTATACCTCTTTTTGTATACCTGTCCCTGTTATACCTCTTTTTGTATACCTGTCCCTGCTATACCTCTTTTTGTATACCTTTCCCTGTTATACCTCTTATTGTATACCTGTCCCTGCTATACCTCTTTTTGTATACCTGTCCCTGTTATACCTCTTATTGTATACCTGTCCCTGATATACCTCTTTTTGTATACCTGTCCCTGCTATACCTCTTTTTGTATACCTGTCCCTGCTATACCTCTTTTTGTATACCTGTCCCTGTTATACCTCTTATTGTATACCTGTCCCTGCTATACCTCTTTTTGTATACCGGTCCCTGCTATAATATAGTTTTACAATTTTTAAAAAATAGGCTTACTTCTTGTTGAATATTTCAGTGTTTCTCAAACTGTCTTCCGCGAGGCCTAAATGGGTGTTCCATCACGAGAATCAATGTCTCTAAAAAAAAAACAAATACAAAGTGTTTCGCTAAATAATCAGTATGTGCGAAGTGTTCCATTTGGGGGAAAGTTTGGGAAACATTGTTAAGCTTGTTGAATATGGTTTTAAATAAAGCGAATGCCATGTTAAAAAAACAAATTAAAATTTTATCTTAAAATGTTTACTTGCAAATTTAGAGAAAAAGAAGGTTCTCAACCAGTCGCGTAGCTAGCGATTTGTTGGTCCTGGGGGCTTGACCTTTAAAGGCCCCCTGCGTTTTGATATTCGACATCACGACATGAGATAATGGCTTTGTAAAAACAAATTTTGGACACTCATTTGGGGGACCCCTCAAGTGGCCACGCCACTGTTCTCAACTTAATGTGCTGAATCGACTCTTCTTCATCGGCTGACATCAAGATGTTATTATTATAATTGTAAATGTTCCCTAGTGCGATCAGAGCATGGAATGGGTTGCCTGAGTCAGCCAGGAAAACTAATGACTTGCAGAATTTGAGTCATTTACGAACATGCATGACTACTTTGACCTAGGAACGCGCGTAGATAGTAATCCTTTTTTTTTTCTAAAGTAACGTCTATATTTCATATGATAAGATAGATGACATTTTATTGAAAAATTCACAAATATTCATTTTAAAAAATTCAAACTCAATTTTTTTTTTTCAGAAAATAAAAAAAATGAGCTCCAGGAACGTCTTAAGGAGAGCAGTGAGCTTATACAGCAAATAGGTAATTGTTTACAATACCTCTATTCAACTCGTAACTTCGTGGAAATCTCTGGGTGGGCGAGCTCAAAAACCTGGGTCTCTAAAACGGCT